>CM073575.1:24386421-25663921 GCA_037074715.1 Magnolia kwangsiensis | reverse complement strand
TGTATTTTGGCCCACTTACAAGCCTGAATGATTTAATCCTTATAGTCAAATACTTATACAAGACTGAATGAAAGAGTAAATGACCCTAATCGGGCTATGACCCACATGAATAATTTAGAAATATACATATAATTGTGTGTGTGTGTGTGTGTGTGTGTGTGTGTGTGTATAAATCTAAATACAAATAAATAATCTCTCCCTGAAAAACATATAGAACATCTCAAGAAGAAAGAACCATGAGAATTTAATATGAATAATTGACAATTGAAAATATAATAATAACAATAATAGTAACAATAATAATAACAATAATAATAGGTGTTAAAATTGTTCTAAAAGTAGCATTTAGTGTCTTAAATTTATAGAACTGGTGTCCCAGTCATCTAAATAAATCTTTGGACCTTTTTAACCATTGATGTTTAGTTTTGAGCCGATCTGACCATTAGATTAGCGAAAATCCACTAATGTAACCCAAATCAAGTGGTGGGCCCCATCTGGACCTTGGATCTGCCCTACCTTTGGTAAAAGGCCATGGAAGGGCCCACAAAATATAATGGATGGTGTAGATTTATCTCATACACCATGGTGGACCCCCACTATATGGGCCGCATATGTATAGCTGGTGCACACCCACCGTGCACCAGACGCCCCAAAATGGTCAGCACGAGCTGACTCATGCTTCACCAAAAAAGGGAGGTTTTTACCTCTCCTCGTGTTAGGCAGCGGACGGACAACATCCGTCAATTCCTAATCGGTGGACCACCAACTGCGGTCACACGTGTGATTCAGACTGTCCATCTGACTCGCAGTGTGGTCCTAACCAAAACCATGTCCTCCCTATATACTTCTGCAACCACATATACGCACAACCCTTGCCGCAAACAGGCCCTACAAACACAAATGTTCCAAAAATGGAAACTGCTAGCTAGGCAATCTGCGTGCTTGCTTCCCTTTGCATCTCCACCGTTTAAAATGGGAAAATCTCAGCCGTCCAAACCCGAGTTCCACCTCAGCAAAGAAAACCACGAGCGGGTTCGGTTTTGCCTACTAGATTCGGAGGTAGTTTTTCTGGACCAAATCTAGGCCGTGTAACATGGATCTAACGGCTTATGGAGGATTAGGGCGAGCATAAGACGCGTAGAGACCAAACAGCAGCGGGATCTGCCTCCATTTCTTGCGGCAGCCATGAAAAACGACCGTTTTCCTTCCTCTGGCAAACCCACCACCCAAACTTTCGTAGAGCTTCGAAAGAGCTTATCCATAAGCTACCTAGGGTTCATATGAACCATCCCATGTTGTCAGATTGGAGGATGAAGCCTCCGCTCGAGATTCGCCATTAATGGCGTCATCTTCTTCCTCGTCGATCCACCACACCCGACAACCCAAACCGAGTTGAATCTGGCCAGATTGGCATCCTCAATGGGACGTTTCTGACTGGAAAAGAAAGAGAGAGAAAAGAAAAGAAAAGAGAGGAGAGAATGAGAGAGTGGTGCGGCAGCTGTTGCACCACGCTGCTGTACAGCGAATCGAGTCACTGACTCGGTTCAGGTTGGGGCAGGTCCTGTTGCAGCTAACCAGAGAAAGAGAGTAGTAAAGAGAGTGAGAAAGGAAAAGGGAAAGAAAGAAAAGAGAGGGAAGGTGTAACGTCCTAGAAAAATCCGTACAAAGATCCGAGTACCACCTCTAGCAGAAATCTTTTAGAACCTAATCCGTTAGAAATTTAACGAGACTTAACTAGCGTCAAACTAGATTACTTGTGAAATTAGCACCAATCACTTTAAATAACCTATAGAATTAGTAACGCTACATTAGCCTGAAATCTAGGAGTAAACTCTAAGCTCAATTGCTCTCGGAAGTATTCAGAAACTCTGTTATGGACCTGGAACGCACATCGAAAGTCCGATAGCGATGAATTTAGACAATTATGACCGCCTAGTTAGACTTGACTATCACCTCAAAAATCAAGTCCAGATGAGGTCCTGAGACGATTTTCTTGAGTCCGGAGCGAAGAGTGTGAGAAAGGTGAATCTATTTAGAAATTAAATATAAAATTAAGTAATCTGAGTCGTGTCGCTTGCGCGCCATTTATAAGCATTCTGACTGTTGAATTCTGACCCAAATTCACCCTCGGATCAGGGAAGATTTCCCACATATGCTAATATACTTATGGCCCTGATCGAGTTTCGATGACCGCTGAACTGAAACTAGTCCGCCACGGTCGATTTGGAAATTCGATCGGACTGAAAACTTAACTTGATCAAGATCCAATAATTGTGAGCTTAAGTCCAACCACATTTAGTAAAGGGACCTCTAGAAATACTCCGTTGGATTGGAATAAGCCCGATTTGGTTATAACCTAAGTATACCATGGCTCTGAGACTAATTTCGTCAGTTTTGGGCCTATATATGGACCTTAAACTCTCTCTCACAAATTCCATACGAATTTTCTAACCCTAGCTAAGAAAGAGAGAGTAAAGAGAGAGAAAGCGAGAGAGAAGTTGGTGATTCATCTTGGGATTCTTCTCAGCTACTCTACGGGCCTAATCCATCGCATCTGAATTGTTATTCCGGCGATTCCAATTTCATTTTTGGGTAAGACAATCAAACCCTAACCTATTTTGGAACTTAGAATAGTCTAAGTGTTGATATAGCTAACCTAATTCATTCCTTAGGTTGCCTATTCACCGTTGATGAAGACTTATTGTCTAAATCATATCCGTTTCGCATTTTCCGGTTTAAGGTGCGGACTATATACGTATAGGTTATGGTTTTCAAAACTTTTAATGTCTGATAATGATTTATTATTGACGTGGACGCTATTGCACATGTTAAATGCGCTATCTGTTTTGTTTTACGTATATGTATAACCTATGTTGTAAATAGAGTATTTCATGTGTTTGTTGAAATGTTTGTATCCATAAGGAATTTGATGTTATGATTGCCATGATTAATTGTCGTAGGTATATGATTGTTATGCATGCGATAACTCCTTGGCAAAATGATCTGCCCTAATACGTAATACGGTCGACATACGTGATGTATATTGAAAAGTGTAGTCTAAGTATTTGTAAAAATGTCCGAATGAGTTAGTAGTTAGTAAAGTGTGATTTATGAGGGAGTTGAGATATGAAATCCCAGCTACCTTACTTATGTGTATGATTTCCTCCATGAACTGTTTAGCTTACTTATTCATGTTAACTATGTGTATGATTTTCTCCATGTATGGTGTATTCATGTTTAAGTTATATGTCATAATATGTTTATATGATTGTAGGATTTACCTTACATGTTTATTATTATGATTGTACGTTGTTGGGACTGTATTACAGTTTAGGTAATCGGTAACAGTCCTTAAACTGGTGGTTGAGGATGTTTTCCCCACGCAGGATGGGTTCAACGAATCTGAGCCATACTTGAGATGTTCGAGAGTGGTTAGGCCACACGGAGTGCTTATGCATTTCATGTCGATCAACTCAACGTGCAATCATCCTAGTCGAGCTCGTTAATTAACTCGATTGACCAATGCATGTTCACCATATTTGGACGTTACTGTTTGAATCTAAGGTACCAAACTCACCAGTGAAACTCTATTAACCTCGGTACCTCGATCCGCTAAGACTCATGAGTAGGACATGGCGGTATAGGACACTGTAGTCGTGTTATCGGCCTACGTTGGGGCGACGAGCCTCCCCGTAGTGACCAGTGAGCAACTTAGACTCGTAAGCCGATTATGGTGGTATGGGATACTATATTCGAGTTGCCGGCCTACTCTGATTGGTGACAAGCCCTTTGTAGTGACCTCGAGTATATCCTGAAACTGCATTGAGGCGACGAGCCTTATTGTAGTATCTAGGATATAACTAGACCTGTATTGATTGGTGACGAGCCCTTTACAGCGATCTAGAACTATAATATCATATGAAATTGTCTAGAACTGACGACCCTAGAATGGATCATTGTTTGGGTATTGATATAAGGGAGGTATCTTAGCTTTCCAATCCTGCTGTATGAAAAAAGACTAATAAGAACTTAGTAATCATGTACATGCACCGCACTACATGTGCCGTTTGGTGTTGGGCAGAGCACTGAGGAAGTGACTGACATGCGTGACCATAAGATGAAGATCACAGAGGGAGTGTAGGCGAGGGCATGCATCATTACTTCATACATACTTTCATTAATCAGAGTAATTAGGAATGTTTAATTGTATTACTTTATCATCATTGCTTGATTGAATTGATAATATGTTAACCTTTGCTGTATTGTTCCACTGAGTTGATCACTCACTCCCACGTTCTGGGACAGTGCCTAAACACCAACCAAACTCTAACTTAGCTGTAGGTGATGGTGATGCCTACGAGGTGAAGCCGGAGTTTGATGATGATGAGGAGGCATTCTCGTTCATGAAGTTCTCAGGCAGGTTCATGTGAGCCATGTCCTGATTGACGGAGATTCAGGGCTATGTTTGTAGTAGTTTATCATTTTGATATACGTATTTTGAGACACGACTTGTACTTATTGACCTGGCAGAGCACTCATATTTTAGAAATTTATATTGATTTATATATTTATTTCAGACTTTCGTTTGCGTATTCTAACTGTCCCCGGATTATGTTTGCTGATTTGGCTTAATCTACTTCATGTTTTATGCACTAATATAGACAACATACATCCATCATTAAATATATTGCATAAGTGATGTTTTGGAACTTGGGAGCTGAGCTATGCTCGATCCCTGATTTTCAGGGCGTTACAAGTTGGTATCAGAGCATGATCTGGATTAAACTGGACCTGGGTTATGGCTACACGATGCACGCTGACGCCACTTTAGCTTAGGAGGGTGCGAGAAAAATCTAGAAACAAGTGTAGGATTCTCAATTTCACCAATTGGCAAAAGTTTACTGAAAATGATCACCGAAATCGAGTCCGTACACACTCCTGATCACACACAATGACCCCAAATCACTTCTAGACTGTCAATCAACGGGTTTAGGTCATGTTTCATCCCATTCCAGCCGTTAAAAACTGGTATATTTTAATATGTATCAGATTCTATTCGAAATGAGTTGAAACGGAATAGGGGCCCAATCGGGGCACTTCCAAGTAGACCCAGGGTGGGACCCATGCGCTTTTGGACTTAGGGGGGAGGACCTCACCCCACCAGTGAGCCATCGCTGGTTAGTCCAGAGATCGGCGAGGCCTCGCTGCCTAGCGGGCCGGCTCGAGCCGATGCTCCTAGGGCCTAGTGTGGCCTACTCCTCCATGATTGGTTGATTAAAACCCCTTCCAAATCATTTTTCCTTCACATACTACTACTCCAAGCTTTCTTTTTCTAAAAATACTTCTCAAAACTCCACAAAATTCCTCTTCAAACCCTTTCTTCTTCCATTTTCGTGCACCCTTATTCTACCCATTTCAAAACACACCTCCATTGTTGATTTCTCTTTCTTTTCTTTCCATTTGAGCACTCAAATCCTTACTTGAGTCTCAAATTCGTGGGAACCTTCTATCTGATCCCATTCTTCTTGTTTCTTTCATTTTCTATTGCCTTATTCGAGCTTATTACGGCCATATTTTCCATTTTTATCATTCTCTCGTTCATGAAAAAGAAGAGAGCTCCTGTAGATGAAACCGGGCCTAGTCGCCCAACCCGTTCAAGAAGGCCAAGAGGTGCCGCCGCAAGTTCAAGCGCCCAGCGAGAGTTGCAGACGAAGCAGGATCTAGATCCTCATGCTCCCATAGGAAGGGCTTTATTGGCGGAGCTGTCTCATAGAGTTTATGAGGGTCGTAGGGTCCTCTTTGAAGCTCATGTAGATGCACGACTATTTGGAGAGTTTTTTTTATTCAAGCGCCTGGTAGAAGCCAAGTGGGGTCCGCTATTTGAGGGTGAGCATCGTACAAATGTGGGCACAGTCTGAGCTTTCTACACCCATATTCAAGAGCTAACACTGGAGCCCTTGCAGTTTAAGATACCATTTGGAAGAGATCGAGACGCCACAATCAACGTTGTTTTGATATCTCGACTTCTGAACGTGCCACTTGGTGAGGTACATGCAAGTGAGAAGAATCTGAATAGTGCTTGTGAAAGGATCACCGCACACGATTTCTTTGTGGTCGTCTAGTTGAATGACAGCCTAACAAAAGCCTTTTAGCGACCAATATGACGGATGACTTCCGCCTGCTTCACCACATCTGCACGTTCAACGTCTATCCTAGGTGGAGCAACCGCAGTGAGTGCACGCGCCTGATGGTGGACTTCTTGTATCAGGTGGGACAAGGAGAGAAGCTGTGTGTGCCTACGTATGTCCTGCGACAGATAGTCCTTATCGCACGTTCTAATAGAATGACTAAATCCCTCCCGTTCAGCTGACTCATATGCAGGATTGTACTTGAGTTTGGCTATAGACTCGGGGTGAAATTTCCTGTGCCGATCCATTACATCACTGAGACTACTCTCAATTAGATGGATATTGGGCCACGACAACGACAAGCCCTACTTGAAGAAAGTGAGAATGAGACAGAAAGCGAAGAGGAAGAGAGTAATGAAGAAGCTGGAGCTGAAATAGAAGAAGAAGAAGAGCAGGACGAAAAAGAAAAGGAGGTCCAGGATTCGTATAAGAGCCCTCCTCCTTCGACTCGAGAGCATGACCTTGATCAGGCTGATAGAGAAGCCCGTTTAGTTAGACTTGAGGAGGGTCAGACCACTATACGGTAAGATATTATCGACCTGCGGGGCTTCATGAAGCATAAGTTCAAGAAAATAACCCGCACTTTGAAGTCTATCCTGTGCTGTCTGCAGGATAAGGGTGCCCCTCCTCCATCACCAGATTTTGATGAATAGTCCTTTATGTAGTTGTTGTTTGTTTGTTTTATTGCTTGTTCTGGTGTGTAGCCTTTATAGGCATAGTAGTTTAATAGTTATTTTAGTGTTTGAAGCTTAGTTGTATTAGCTTACATGCTTTTTCCGTCGCGATCCATGTAATGCTGCACATCATGTATTGTGATAATTTTGTTAAATGAAATGCATGTTATTTCTTTGAGTTGAGAGGTGAATGCTGCGTGGATGGATTGGCTCACCTAAATGAGAGCAGAGATTGATTGCGAGGCCAGAGTCGTGACAACTTACGGACCTGAGGGCACGGTCTTTACATTTCCAGTTCAGGTCAGTTGGTCCTGTCGAGTTGTTACCTATGCTTCTTTGTTAGAGAGTCTTGATGATTCGATGTTGGGGGATATGCCAGTGGTTTGAGATTTTCCCGATGTATTTGAGAATATCCCGGGACTTCCTCCTCGGTGCGAGATTGATTTTACTATCGATCTTGTGCCCGGTGCGACACTCATTTCCTTGTCGACGTATCGTATGCCTCCATGTGAGATGGAGAAATTGAGGAGACAGATTGATGCATTGATAGAGGCAAGCTTCATACGACCGAGTGTGTCACCTTGGGGAGCGCCTGTTTTGTTTGTGAAGAAGAAGAACGGTTCTCTGTGATTATGTATTGACTATCGCAGGTTGAACCAGGTGACAGTGAAGAATAAGTATTCCTTGCTCAGGATAGATGATCTGTTTGATCAGTTAAAGGGGGCATCGTATTTTTTGAAGATAGATTTACAGTCTGAGTATCATCAGTTGCGCATCAGGGATGAGGATGTGTAGAAGACAGCCTTCAAGACTAGCTTCGGTCATTATGAGTTCCTTGTGATGTCGTTTGGACTCACAAATGCCCCGATCGTATTCATGGACCTGATGAACAGAGTGTTTCGGCCATTTCTATTCCGATTCGTCATCGTGTTTATTGACGATATTCTGATATATTCTAAAAGTCGAGAAGAGCATGAAGAGCATCTGCGAGCAATCTTCAACACTCTTAGGAAGAATCAGTTGTTTGCACAGTACAAGAAATGTAACTTCTGGAAGGAGGAAGTCAAGTTCCTGGGACATGTGGTGTCCAAGGAAGGTATAACAGTCGACCTCGCTAAGGTAATCGCGGTTCAGGATTGGAAGCAACCCGATTCAATGACTGAGGTGAGGAGTTTTCTTGGTCTGGCAGGGTACTATCGATGATTCATTCGAGACTTTTCCAAGATTGTCAAACCATTGTCTCAGTTGACACGAAAGGATTTAAAGTTTTCCTGAAATGAGAAGGCCGAAGCAGCTTTTCAGGAGCTGAAGGACAAGTTGACGTCCGCCCCTGTGCTAGTATTGCCAGAGCAAGGGGTTAAGTATACGATATATACTGACGCGTCTCGCGTTGGTTTGGGTTGTGTCCTTATGTAGAAGGACAGGGTGATTGCTTACACCTCGAGACAGTTGAGGAAGCACGAGAAAAATTACCCTACACACGACCTAGAGTTGGCAGCTGTTATTTTCGCACTGAAGCTCTGGAGACATTACCTCTACGGCGAGGAGTTCGAGCTCTTTTGCGATCACAAGAGCCTTAGATACATATTCTCACAGCCAGACTTGAATATGAGGCAGCGCCGATAGATGGAAACCTTGAAGGACTTTAAGTTCGAGGTCTCCTACCATCCCGGCAAGGCAAACCTTGTTGCAGAAGCGTTGAGCCGCAAGAAGATTATAGAGTTTGCGGCTCCGCTAATGATAGTAGAATGAAATATGGTGGAGTTTGTGCAAGACTTTGAGCAGAAACTCATGGTAGAGGAGTTGTATGAGGTTATCGTACATATTCTAGTATAGCCCCTCATTGATGGCAGGATTATCGACTCTCAAGAAGACGATGAGATTTTGGTGAAAATGAGAGAGCGGGTTGGTACAGATGAGGACTCAGACTGGACTGTTGGTACGGATGGGGGCTTACGTTATCGTGGCCGCCTATGCGTCCCAAACATCCCTGACTTGAGATGAGAGATTCTTAAGTCAGCCCATAGTTCAAGGCTTGCGATGCATCCAGGCAGCACGAAGATGTATCAAGACATGAAGAGATCGTGCTGGTGGGATAATATGAAGGTTCACATTGCTGAGTTTGTATCCCGTTGTCTCACGTACCAGCAGGTCAAGGCGGAGCATCGCCGACCTCCTGCACTGCTTCAACCCATGCCCATAGCTGAATGAAAGTGGAACTTCATTTCTATGGATTTTATTTCAGGACTGCCGAAGATGAGGAAAGGACATGACTCTATTTGGGTGATTGTAGATCGGTTGACAAAGTCAGCTCATTTCCTACCGATCAGAGTTACGAATTCTGCAGACGAGTTGGTCGGATTGTACATCAAGGAGATTGTACGTCTGCATGGAGTTCTCTTGGAGATTGTGTGTAACAGAGACACGATTCACATCTATCTTCTGGACTCGTATCCAGGAAGTGATGGGTGTGAAGTTGAAGTTAGTACCGCGTTTCATCTACAGACAGATGGGTAGACGGAACGTGTGAATCAGGCGCTAGACGATATGTTGTGAGCTTGTGTGTTAAATTTCAATGACAGTTGGGATGACTATCTTCCTTATGCAGAGTTCGCGTATAACAATAACTTTCAGGCGAGTATTGACATGGCTCCCTATTAGGCATTGGATGGTCGCCCGTGTAGAGCACCGCATTGCTGGGCAGAAGTGGGTGAGAAGACTCTGATTGGCCCAGAGTTGGTTCAGGCGACTTCAGAGAAAATTGACATTATTAGGCGTCGACTGCTATCAGCACAGAGTAGGCAAAAGAGCTACGCCGATACGAGACGACGATCGCTTGAGTTTGAAGTTGGGTACCATGTATTCCTTAAGGTTTTCCCCATAAGGGAGTTCTTTGGTTTGGTAAGAAAGGGAAGCTCACGCCAAGATTCATTGGCCCATTTCAGATAGTAGATAGAGTGGGGGCAGTAGCGTATCGCCTTGCTTTGCCCACACCACTCGCAGGCATGCATAACATATTTCATGTGTCCATGTTGAAGAAGTATGTTCCTAATCCTTCGCACATTAGTTAGGAGCAGGTGCAGTTGAGCGACGATGCCACCTATGTACTACGACCGACACGTATCCTGGATAGGAAGGAGCAGGTATTACGTTATAAGGTCATCCCACTTGTGAAAATACTGTGGACGCATCACAGTGAAGAAGAGGCTACTTGGGAGACTGAATCTGAGGTCAGAAAGAACTACCCTCAGATTCTCGACGAATATGAGAAGGTATAAATTTCGAGGACAAAATTTTTCTTTAAGGGGGGTAGATTGTAAGGTCTTGAAAAAATTCATACAAAGATCCGAGTACCACCTCTAGCAGAAATCCTTTAAAACCTAATCCTTTAGAAATTTAACCAGACTTAACTAGTGCCAAACTAGATTACCTGTGAAATTAGCACCAATCACTTTAAATACGATCTGTAAGACTCAAAACCTATAAAATTAGTAACGCTACATTACCCTGAAATCTACGAGTAAACTCTAAGCCCAGTTGCTCTCGGGAGTATTCAAAAACTCCGTTACAGACTTGGACCGCACGTCGAAAGTCCGATAGCGATGAACTTAGACAATTATGACTGCCTAGTTGGACTTGACTATCACCTCAAAAATCAAGTCTAGATGAGGTCCTGAGACGATTTGCTTAAGTCCGGAGCGAAAAGTATAAGAAAGGTGAATCTATTTAGAAATTAAATATAAATTTAAGTAATCTGAGTCGTGTCGCTTGCGCGCCATTTATAAGCATTCTGACCGCTGGATTCTGACCCAAATTCACCCTCAGATCAGGGAAGATGGCCCAAATATGCCAATATACCTTGATCGAGTTTCGATGACCGATGAACTGAAACTGGTTAGCCACGGTCGATCTGGAAACCCTATCGGACTAAAAACTTAACTTGATCAAGATCCAATAATTGTAAGCTTAAGTCCGACCGCATTCAGTAAAAAGGACCTCCAAAAATGCTCCGTTGGATCGGAATAAGCCCGATTTGGTTATAACCTAAGTATACCATGGCCCTGAGACTAATTTCATCAGTTTTAGGCCTATATAAGGACCTTAAACCCTCTCTCACAAATTTCATACGAATTTTCTAACCCTAGCTAAGAAAGAGAGAGTAAAGAAAGAGAAAGTGAGAGAGAAGTTGGTGATTCATCTTGGGATTCTTCCCATCTACTCTACGTGCCTAATCCATCGCATCTGAATTGTTATTCCGGTGATTCCAATTCCATTTTTGGATAAGACAATCAAACCCTAGCCTATTTTGGAACTTAGAATAGTCTAAGTGTTGATGTAGCTAACCTAATTCATGCCTTAGGTTACCTATTCATCGTTGATGAAGACTTATCGTCTAAATCATATCCATTTCACATTTTTCGGTTTAAGGTGCGGACTATATACGTATAGGTTATGGTTTTCAAAACTTTCAATTTCTGATAATGATTTATTATTGACGTGGACATTATTGCACATGTTAAATGCGCTATCTGTTTTGTTTTACGTATACGTATATGTATAACCTATGTTGTAAATAGCGTATTTTATGTGTTTGTTGAAATGTTTGTATGCATAAGGAATTTGATGTTATGATTGTCATGATTAATTATCGTAGGTATATGATTATTATGTATGCGATAACTCCTTGGCAAAATAATCTGCCCTAATACGTAATACGGCCGACATGCGTGATGTATGTTGAAAAGTGTAGTTTAAGTGTTTGTGAAAATGTCTGAATGAGTTAGTAGTTAGTAAAGTGTGATTTATGAGGGAGTTGAGATATGAAATCTCAGCTACCTTGCTTGTGTGTATGATTTCCTCCATGAACTGTTTAGCTTACTTATTCATGTTAACTGTGTGTATGATTTTCTCCATGTATGGTGTATTCATGTTTAAGTTATATGTCATAACATGTTCATATGACTGTAGGATTTACCTTACATGTTTATTATTGTGATTGTATGTTGTTGGGATTGTATTACAGTTTAGGTAATCGGTAAAAGTTCTTAAACTGGTAGTTGAGGATGTTTTCGTCACGCAGGATGTGTTTGACGAATCCGAGCCGTACTTGGGATGTTCGACAGTGGTTAGGCCACACGGAGTGATTATGTATTTCATGTTGATCAACTCAACGTGCGATCATCCTAGTCGAGCTCGTCAGTTAACCCGATTGACCAATGCATGTTCACCATGTTTGGACGCTACTGTTTGAATCTAAGGTACTAAACTCACCAGTGAAACCCTATTAACCTTGGTACCTCGATCCGCTAAGACTCATGAGTCAGACATGGTGGTATGGGACACCGTGGTCGTGCTGTCGGCCTACATTGGGGTGACAAGCCTCCTCGTAGTGACCAGTGAGTAGCCTAGACTCGTGAGCCAATTATGGTAGTATGAGATACTATATTCAAGTTGTCGTCCTACTCTGATTGGTGACGAGCCCTTTGTAGTGACCTCAAGTATATCCTGAAATCGCATTGGGGCGATGAGCCTTATTATAGTATCTAGGATATAGCTAGACCTGTATTGATTGGTGACGAGCCCTTTACAGCAATCTAGAACTATAATATCGTATGAAATTGTCTAGAACCGACGACCCTAGAATGGATCATTGTTTGGGTATTGATATAAGGGAGGTACCTTAGCTTTCCAATCCTACTGTATGAAAAAGGACTAATAAGAACTTAGTAATCATGTACATGCACCACACTGCATGTGTTGTTTGGTGTTGAGCAGAGCACTGAGGAAGTGACTGACATGCGTGACCGTAAGATGAAAATCGCAGAGGGAGTGTAGGCGAGGGCATGCATCATTACTTCATACATACTTGCATTAATCAGAGTAATTAGGAATAATTGATTGTATTGCTTTATCATTACTGTTTGATTGAATTGATAACATGTTAACCTTTGTTGTATAGTTCCACTGAGTTGATCACTCACTCCCACGTTCCGGGACGGTGCTTAAACACCAACTAGACTTTGACTTAGCTGCAGGTGATGGTGATGCCTGCGAGGCAGAGCCAGAGTTTTGATGATGATAAGGAGGCATTCTCGTTCATGCAGTTCTCAGGCGGATTCATGTGAGCCATGTCCTGATTGACGGGGATTTAGGGCTATGTTTGTAGTGGTTTATCATTTTGATATATGTATTTTGAGACATGACTTGTACTTATTGACCTGATAGAACACTCATATTTTAGAGACTTATATTGGTTTATATATTTATTTTAGACTTCCGCTTGCGTATTCTAACTATCCCTGGATTATGTTTGCTGATTTGGCTTAATCTACTTCATGTTTTATGCATTAATATAGACAACATACATCCATCATTAAATATGTTGCATAAGTGATGTTTTAGAACTCGGGAGCTAAGCTATGCTCAACCCCTGATTTTCAGGGCATTACAGAAGGAGAAGGAAGGAAGAAAGAAAATGAGAAGGAAGAGGAGAGAGAGGGAGTCGGGGTGCACCTACTCGAATCAGTGAGTCATGGGTCGAGTTTGACGTCCCTGGTTGGACGTTCCAGCTTGAAGAAAGGAGGAAGAAGCAAGGAAAGAGAGGGAGATTGGGAGAGAGAGAGAGAGAGAGAGAGAGAGAGAGAGAGAGAGAGGGCCGAGGATGTTGGGACGAGTTGAGGCACTCGACCCGCTGTCGAGTTAACTCACAAACTCAGGGCGAGTCGCTGACTCAGTTCAAGTTCTGGGTAGGACTAGTTCAGCCCATGTCACCTTAGGGAGAAGAGAGAGAAGAAGGGAATAAAGAAGAAGAAATAGAAGGAAGAAAGAGGAGGGAGGAGGAAAGGAGTGCGACAGATGTGTCAACTCAACTCAGCCTCCCGAGTTGACTCGCTGGACTACACCTAACTTCCGTTAAGGTATAAAACCCTCCACCCTCTCGTGTTGTGAATTACTTTTAATTATTTAATTAGATGTTATGGCTATTAAACTTGCATTTCTCAAACCTTGACCTTTGGTGATAGTGTGGGTAAGAGTCCACTAGATGATGTGATCAAAACCCTAGCTATAGGATAGAATGTAGGTTCAAGTTCATTAGATGGCATAGTTAAAGACCCTAACTATCATGAATACTAAGCATGAATAGCTACTAACGTGTCACGTACATCAGTATCAGAACTGATAAACAAAACTATGATTATTAGACATCTACATTTTATTTAGTATCCTTAAATATTATCATGCATTGATTCATTGTCGATAACCATTACTCTCACCACTTTCATTATTGGACTAGTATGATCCTTGTTATCATGAGCATTGATATTAATCCTTGTTATATTATTGATAGTAGAAATTTTGTTAGTATTACTTGCATTATTTAAGAAATTATTAGGCATTATAAGAATGATAGGTAATATCAGTATATCTACATATGAACTTACGAACCATCATTATTAAATTGATGGATTAGTACTCCTATTATGAATATTATTCAATCCACTATACAATAATAATAATATTAACAATTTGGGATTCAATTCCTAAAATCTAAACCTAAGACTAAACCCTAAGATGAAAGCCCTAAATTCTACACTAAAACCCTAAGGCAGATAACTCAAACCCTAAGCGATGATCTTAAACCCTAGGTGGTATGTAGAACTTCGATCTAATTGTACAAGTTCCTGATTTATGATAGGGATTGGTTCTAAGGAAACACGCATTCTCTAGCCACACTAGTAGGCAGTTCAAAGTATAAGGTGATGATTCTTCCCCTTAAACTTTTCATCTTCTCATTAGCTTAAGTTATAGTTTTTATTAAAAATTATAATTGATATCTCTCTCTTATAATCACATGTGTTAGCTGGTGAAAATTGAATTGTTGTATTGCCTGCTTGATGTTCATCCTGTATATTTGTTCATGCTTGTGGATTATTTGTGTATTGCTTATGGACTTTAAACTGGTACATTAGTGGAAAACTCCTACCTATAAATGTACCCCATACTTGGAATGTAACCTGACTGGTTATAATTAAAATAGACATTCGACTTAGTGGTTATTGAGTGGTGGTCTAACCGGATCATTGATGGGGGCCTACCATCCAGGGTTGTTGGGTCCAATGATTTTGAAGGATGATCTTTTATCGCATGATTTTGATATTCGTCACATGTGACTTATTTTTGTATTTGCCTTATGTGGCCTGTTTTGATATCGCTGTATGTGGCTTTGTTCTAGTATTTTTCCTATATGGATTTTGATAATTTTTTATCGTGCAACCATGTGATGGTAACTCCCGTATGTTGTAATATGATTGGCCACTAGTTGACGGGTTCCATTAAACATCCTAAGATGGTAGCCTCATGAGCCAGGGATGGTGGTATGAGACTTATGCCCAAGCTATCGGCCTACGCTGGTGACGAGCCCCCGTAGTGACCTTGAGCTTATTTAAAACTGACTGATTGTAACTGGACAAATAATGGTTTGGCTAATCATGCATACATGGCACAGACCAGCGTCTAGTGTTAGGCAGTCGTTAGGCCGCACTTAGTATGTTTTCGCTGACGACTAGCCTCTGTCCGACTGGATGTTTTTCCCAGGTTGATGATCGCATTCCACATGATTGATCCCCGGGGCATTGAATGCATATTTGTATGGGTGACGAGCCTAAATTCTGCACGGATGAGCATCCCCGGGGCGTGATTACATACTTCACGCATCCATGCATCTAATTAGGGCTGTTCACGAGTTGAGCTAACTCGAAAAACTCGCTCGACTCGGCTCGAGTCAGCTCGGATTGACTCGGCTTGAATGACCGATTCAAGCTGAGCCAAGCTAATTATTTGAAGCTCGAGTTGAGTTCAAGCCAAGTTCGACCAGGAAGCATTTCAACTCGACTCGAACTCAACTCGACTCGACTTGAAGCTCGAACTCGAGCTCGACTCAGCTCGATTAATAAATATATTAAATATTAAATATTATATATATTATATTAATATAAATTTTAAGTTTTAGCTTTAAAAAAAAATAAACAAACAAATCCTAGAGTCTCTATCCGATCGCACGTACCCCCTTTCCCTTTCCCTTTCTTCTCTTTCTCTACCCACTACCAGCTGCACGCCCACCCGGACCGCCGCCACCAGGTTTTCTAATTCGATTCAAAGCTTTATTTGGTTTTTTCATCGGATTTTGCTTTGATTCTCTTAAGATTTTTAAATTTTTCATCAATAGAGGAGGATCAAGAACAGAATCTATTATTCTCTCACCCAACAAGCTCGAGCTCGAGATAAACTCAACTCGACTTGAACCACTAGCTCGACTCGAACTAGACTCGACAGCTTTGGCGAACAAGCCAAGCTTTAATGTTGAGCTCGAGGCCAAGCTCGAGCTCGAGCTCGAACTCGAGTACATCATGGACAAGCCGAGCTGAGCTTGGCCTACCTTGACTCGACTCGGCTCGATGCCCACCCCTACATCTAATATAACATGTATCATATATTGCTTTGTATGTTTTATTTTATAACTATGCTACCTAATGCGACGATGTGTAATCTTGAGGGGAATTCACACTGAGTTGGTCACTCATCCATCAAATATATAACCATATAGGTAACACAGGTGGCCCTGATGATGTTTACATTCATATTGGGGAGGAGCAGGCTATGGTTGACAAGGGTGTATAATTATATTTGCTAAGGGCTGCTACAGGATTTCACAACTCAAGATTGTTGCAAATTTACTTTGTTTCATATGTAATGTCATGTCATTTTGTATTCGTAAGAATGGAGACATTGGTTTATATAAGTCATTATGGGCATTCTCTTGTATATTCTAAATGAAATGAAAATTTTCCTTTATGTTGATTTGTTCATTCTACGCTCATCTGCTAACTCTGATAAAGAGAAAAAAATATATACTCGAATTTGACCATCCTTCAAGGTTAACACTCAGGTTTTTGAGAAACGAGTCATATATTCGGGTCTTGAAAACATGGGGTGTTACATATATTTACTAAAATTTGAGCGGGCCAAACTAAAAATTGAGCAGGACAAGCAAGCGTTGGATATATATTGTTGAGGTTTACAGTAATCTTGGAGTGTAGAAAATTTCCTTGTCTCGAATCAACCCTCTCAAGGCTATCATGATTAGAGAATGAACTCGGACTGAAATGCACAGATATGGAAATTTTCTGCACTACAAGATTACTGTAAACCTCAACAATGTATATCCAACGCTTGCCTGTCCCGCTCAATTTCCAGTTTAGCCCGCTCAATTTCTAGTTTGGCTTGCTCAATTTCCAGTTTGGCCCACTCAAATTCTAATTTAGCCCGCTTGATTTCCAGTTTGTCCCACTCAATTTCCAGTTTAACCCGCTTAATTTTCAGTTTTCCAGTTTGACCCACTCAATTTTCAGTTTGTCCCGCTTAATTTTCAGTTTTCTAGTTTGGCCCGCTCAATTTCCAATTTTCCAGTTTGGCCCGCTCAATTTCTAGTTTGTCCCGCTCAATTTTCAGTTTGTCCTGCTTAATTTTCAGTTTTTTAATTTGGCCCGCTCAATTTTCAGTTTGTTTGGCTCAATTTTCAGTTTTTCAGTTTGGCCCGCTCAAATTCCAGTTTGGCCGGCTCAAATTTCAGTTTGTGCTGCTCAATTTCTAGTTTTCCAGTTTGGCCCGCTCAATTTTCAGTTTTCCAATTTGGCCCGTTCAATTTCCAATTTTCCAGTTTGGCCCGTTCAATTTCCAGTTTGGCCCACTCAAATTCCAGTTTGGCCTGCTCAATTTCCAGTTTAGCCCACTCAATTTCCAGTTTGGCCAGTTTGTCCGCGAAGTGATTGAAATTGACCACGAAGTGAATGAAATGGATTTCTCCCGCTCAATTTCCAGTTTGTCCTGGTAGAAATAGAACGACAGTCACAAGGTTTGATGCGGGTTGAATGAGATTCGCTTTGGTGTTTATGCTTTGACCTTGCTTATATATCAAGGCTGAGTCTAACTCCTTATGTCTCGGAAAGACAGATGTGCTTTCTGATACACTGGACTAAGGTTACTAAACCACAGGACCAGAGATCAGCAACTCGATGAAGCTCGCCTGATTGTTGATGAATGGCAAATGGAAACTTTGGTAGGAAAGACCTAGCATGCATGTTCTTCATGTGCTTCTGACTGTTCAAGAACTTCAATGCCTGGTAATCAATATACAAGACGACTCGATTAAGTAGAGGGAAATAAGTGCTTTTTCCTTTGTTGAAAGCAAGCAAAGGATTCCCTCTCTATCCATTCCTACTCTTTCGATCTATCAAAACAGATTAGGTCATCTATCAATCAATTTGAAAATAGCATGTTCATCTCGCTTTTCGTTCATTTCCGCCACGCCATAATAGCCGCCATAATAAGAAGTAGGTGAAGCAGCTAGAAGCACTCGCTTCGCGCCCTTGAATTCTTATTCAAAAATGAATTGGGAAAGCCAACATAAAGATTCGATTTTGACTTTGTAGAGTTGGAAAATAACTAGGTTGGTTGGCTAAATTAGTTTCTCCTACCTAAAATCATGTGGTACGTTAAGTAAATCATTCTAGTTTGGATCCTTATTCTTGCTCGGGTGGTAGACTATTAGGAGTTTCAACACCCGGTCAAGCGTTTGAGTATCCATAGGTGGTGAAATTCCACTAGTGTGAGTGTGTGGGAGTGCGTGTTAAAAAATCATTCTAACTTAGGAGATATGCTTGTTAAATAAATAGACAAAGAAGAAAAAGTTCTCCCAACAAAAAAATAAAAATAAAAATAAAATAAAATAAAATCTGCTAGACTATCGCGGCACCGCCGCCAGTTCGTGGAAGTCTGTGTTTTTTTTTTTTTTTTTTACTGTTTTGCTTTTGTGGGTCGCATCATGATGTTTGTGTTATATCCAAACCGTCCATCTATTTGGTGAGCTCATATTAAGGCTTGAGACAAAAAATGAGACAGATCTAACTATCAAGTGGACCACACTGTAAAAGGCAGTGGGGAATTGAACATCTACCATTGAAACCCTTTTAAGGATTATAGAAGTTTTGGATCATTATGAAATTTGTTTTTCCTCTTCATACAGGCCTTTGACCTTATGAATAGATTGGATGGAAAATAAATGTTATGGTGGGCCTTAAAAAATTTTTAACAGTGAAAATCAATTTTCCCGCTGCTCTTTGTGATGTGGTCCAGTTGATCTTTGGATATGATCTTTTTTTTGGATAATGCTCCAAAATGATCTCGAAATATAGATGAACGTTGTGGATATAATAAATACATAGTTGTGGGGCCATGTAACTTTGGTCTCTTTTGAGCCGTTCGTACGACTCTCGGTTGGAGGAGCTCAGTGCCCGTTTTCAAAAGGAAGGGAGGGGTATTTTTATCCTCAAATTTGCTGTCTGTACGAGCAGGTCTAAGTTGCAGAACAAAGTTTGTATTGTTTCGTAAAAACAACTGGTCCACAGTCCTAAATTTCTCTTTAGGGTGTTGGCGATGAAAATAATCCCATAGTCTATGGCAGATTTATATCAATGTGACTCTCAAGCCATGTAAGGTCTACTTAAAGTTTTCTAATAGAATTTATTCCGACCATCTATTTCAAAATAATATAATAATAATAAATAAGAAGATCTAACACTAAATCGGGACACACTAACAAAACAGCAGAAGTAACAACATACAACGACAACTATTTCAGTGTGGGCCACTCTAGTTTAAAATTAGAAACGACTTAAAGCAGTTTATGAACCAAAATGCCAACCGTACCAGTTTGGCAATTTCAGCGTAGTGTGTCTATCCCTTTGTTTTGTCTAATTCAAGGGGTTACTCCCAAAATGGAAGTATATGCAAAGATAAAGTGGATCATACCACCTAAAATAGTGTAGATAAGGATTTCCACCGTTGATACCTTGCTAGGCCGTAAGGTGACGTTTATTTGACATCGACCCTATACATAGATCATATAGACATGGATGATGGGAAACATAAATATAAGCCTGATCTAAAACTTTTATAGACCATGAGAAATTTTCAATGGTAAAAGTCCAATTCAACTATTTCCAGTGGTCTGGTCCATTTGAACATTAAATATGCTTCATTTTTTATGTCAAGCCCAAAATTATTTAGTAAAATTGATGGAAGAAGTGGATAAAATACATAAATTATGGTGGATCCCACAGAGTTTACTCGGTACCCTAAGCTTAGTAAGTCACCATGCAAACAGCTTCCCACATAGAAAAGGTAAGGATTGAACGCCCACCGTTGAAACCCTACGGGGCCCACAGAAGTTTGGGAGTAGGTTGATATTCGTGTTTCCCTGTCATCCTCGTGAGAATCACCTTGCTAACGGTTTGGATTAGAAATATAAAAGGTTGTGGCCCCAGTAAGGTTTCAACGGTGAGTGTTTTTCTCACCGCTTTTTGGTTTGGTGTGTCCGACCTGGCTCTTTGATTTACCTCAGTTTTGCCTTTTCTGGTAAAATGAGCCGCGAAACTTATGAACAGATGGATTTCGTGCAGATGTGGCGGTGGATCCTATGGAGCGTTGGACCATACGGTCTCGGGAAGATGATGTGTGCCTGCAACGCGAATAACTGTTGGTTGTGTGATCCTCATGCTCGGGCAGACATTAACGCAAATGAAACCGGCAAGATTGTCCAGGGCACTCATGACAAATCAAATAATCGTAACCTTTGTTTCGGAAATACTTGTTTGTGGAAAATTGAACGGTTGGATTTTATTCACTTTTAACTAACCAATAATCATTCAAGCTTCATTTTCATTTCCTAATGGCATATCTTATGTCATATTATTTTTTAGGTGACTTGAAAATTTCGGAGTGATTTACATTACAAGCTTTGATTTGTGTGATTGCACATTTGCGCACGTGTAAATACTTTATAGTCTCAAACAAAAAAATAAATAAATCCTATATGAACACTAGCGTTGGGATCACTCGTGATGGCTTCTTTATTTTTAGTTTGACTAGGGATATAAAATATACAACTTTGAGTTGGCAGAGCCAACTAACTTAGAATTCCACAATTGGTTAGGGCCCAGAAAATCTTTAGAAAACAAATGATATAGAAATCCTCTACTCTATAATGTTTCATGATCTATGACTTGGAATTAAGTAAGGAACCTTAGCGGTGGAGAATGAAGGCGTTAGGCACCTCCTCCGCCACTGCATGAGAGTGTGATTTCTATTTTGGGGATTTAATTAATTTCAAGGGAATAATTAGTCCAGCTCTTTATGTATGTCTGGAAATAAAGTAAATGATGAGTGCCCACTCAAGATTGGGAGTGAGAGATCTATGCATGTGATTTGTCATCATCCATTTATTAAAGAGAGATGAGAAAGAAAGTAAAAATGAAGGAATAACTGAATGAAGATATCCAACTTAAGATGGGGAGTGCGGGTCCTTACTCTTACCCGGATGGTAGACTCCTTGGAGTTTCAACACTGGGTCAAGGGTTCGAGTACCCATGGTGGTGAAATCCTACGGTGTGCGTGTGTGGGGTGTGTGTGCATGTGGCATGAGTGTGTGGGGGGTGCGTGTGTGAGTTATAAAAAAAAAATAAAAAAAGATGGGGAGTGTGAGATTGATATAGGCAATCTATCAACAGCCGTTTACATGAGAGAGATGAGAACAAATATGGATAAATGAATGACAAGTGTCCAACTCATGGTTGAGATCAAGAGATCGGTGTAAGTAATCTACTAGCACCCATTTATCCAATAGATATTAAACGAAATAGAAAAAGGGATTAGATGATCTTGGATTTCTGATGTAATAAGATTCAAAAACCTGACAAGTTACAGTGCATACACCCAGAAAACATTTAAAAAAGAAGGGAGATTGATTGGAGAAGGAAGAGATGTTGTGAACAACTATAAGAGAAATAGAACGTAATAAATGATGCTACGCAAGATGATCGGTTAATGGAGATATAGGAAAGAGAAGAAGAGACCCGATACTCTTCATATAAGAGATGGTTGGATATCTTCAATCCCGACTTTACTCCATAAAATCTACTGTTGAGATAACTTGTATTAGTTAGGCGATGGCTTTAAATGAGCCAAATTGGCTTAGATATGAGCTAGGCTTTAGATGTGCTAGATGGGTTAGATTGGTTAGGTAGGACGGGCTAGGCTTAGGCTAGATAGGTTAGGTTGGTTGGGAAGGATTAGTTAGGCTGGATGGATTTGATTGTATAAACAGCCTGTGCTAGATGAGCTAGGCTTAAAAAGTGGCTTAGTTGGATGAGAGCCTTCACACCTTCCTTCCTTCTTTAATGTATGTTGGAAATGAAAGAGGTAAGGGGTATTTATATGTGAGGGAATGGCAATAGCATGGTTTAAGGTGATTTAGAGGGCAAAAATGACAAATAGTGGTTATTGATTCGTTGAGAGAGTTTTAGTTGCACATGGTACCCCATATATGGACCGTAGGGTGGTAGAAGATGTAATTAAGAAAATGCCCAATGACATTTTCAAAGATAGTTAACTTTTTGGTGAGCTCTACCCTAGTTGCAACTCCCTTGGAAGCTTCTCTCTTCCTCAACTAACTTCCCTCAAAAAACAAGCTGTTTCTACCACGTGGCATTGGTTGGGCCTTTCCTTGTGTGAGTTGGATGTAGAGGGTGGGTGGCATATGAAGTGTTGCCTCCCACATGTTGTTGCATACATTTTGCAAAAATGCTCATATCCCCCTTCTTATAACTTTCTTTTCAAGGTTCTTGTACTTGTTGGAAACTTAATTTAATGAGCTTTCCAATGGGACTAAAATCACCTCATTTGAATTTCATTTAAGTCTTGAAAAAATGGGCCCAAAGTCACTTAAATGTGTGACCCGTGTTGCTTGCAAATTTTTTAGTTGCACCGTTTTAATAAATTGGCCGTATTTCTCTTGATATTTATTGGATTTGAGTGATCTTAAGCTTATTGGAAAGATAATTTACCAAGTTTTCTAATAAACTATAAATCACTTTTGCCCGAGATCATTTGATCTACTGTGATATATTGAGAAGACTGAGTAGCAAGTCAGTGGGTTTTAGGCTTGGTTTTCGGTTTGGGTTGAACAGGTTCCTAAGAGGGTTTTTCCAATGTTTTAAGCTTGGTTTAGGGCTTAGCTTTTACTTTGAAGGGATTGCATTTGAGCTTGGTTTGAAAAAATTACAAGTGAAACATAATTCATATCTTAGTGCAATTAGTAATCCCACACAAGGTGGATGCCCACACTAACAAATTACATCCAAATAGGCAACATGTAAACTGCTTACACATTAAAGTCACTTTTAGGGTGCAAGTTATTTACAACTTAGTACTATTTTGATCATAAGTCATTTTACTTTAAACTACTTGTGCCTCAAGTACCTTATTTTAGTTTCTAATTAATTCAACAGATTAATATGTTCCATAATTAAACAACGTACTTATCAGTAAATAAGTAGAAATGCTTTTTTGGCTTCCAACGTCATATAAGTAATTTTTAAATCTCTTCTATGAATCTTATTTCTCATTTTTTTTTTCTCCTTATCCACTATTTTATAATATTTTTCATTAAAATTTCTTCCAATTTTCACTTATACACATGAGGTCCATCTTTTATATCTACCATCCACATGTGGGGCCGACTTTCAATGTGGACGACTCATTATATTGGGTCTACCTTCGTCATGTCTTCCATATAAATTATCTATTGCGTGAGACCTACCTTTAATGTAGACCACCCACCTTGTGTGGCCCACCTTTAGTGTAGGTTGTCCATCATGCCAGGCCCACCTTGGATGTGGCTCATCCACCACATTAGACATCGGATGTGGAATGTCTGTCATGCGAGGCCCAACTTTAATGTGAACCACCCATCATACGGGAGCCAACTTTCAAGTGGGTCATGCATCATGTGGGACCCACCTTGGATGTCGGTCATTCATTATTAGGGGCCAACCTTTGATGTGGATTATTGTTATATGTAGGCCACCTTAATGTCAGTCATCCATCACATGGGGCCCACTATCAATGTTAGTTGTTCATCACGTGGAATTTGCATTAAATGTCATTTGCATCCCACCTTCGAAGTGGGCCATCCATAATGATGGACCCACCTAGGATGTGGGCCATTCATCATTAAGAGCAACATGTGAACCGTCCACTATGTGGGCTCTACCTTGATGTGGATCATCCATGTGTAGGCCCACCATCAATGTTAATTATCCATCATGTGGAGCCCACCTTTGGTGTGGATCATCTATCATATACGGCATACTTTTCATGTTAGTTGTTCATCATAAGGGGCCACTTTTTATATAGACCATCCATCACGTGGATAGATAAGAAAAGAGGGGGGCAGGGGAGAGTAAAAAAAGTAAAAAGTAAAAAGATTTTTTTTTTTCTTTCAATTGTTACAAATAAGTTCAAGTTAATGAGACACTTTTAGAAAGGTGCTTACTAAATTATTTTTTATTGGGGCATGTATCACTATGACTTCAATGTGTTTATTTAAAGAAGAATTACCGCTCATTTTTAACTTATAAAACTATCATTTTTTTAGTATTTTTTTGGTGAAACAAACAATGGTAACAAATGCATCATTACAATTCAATGTAAGTGATGTTGCCGCACAATTACAAGGGCAAGAAATCATTACCCATTTACCATCTACCATTGTACTTGAAAAACCAAATACCCCAAAAATAACTAGCTTATTTGTTGCTATAAGAAAAAAGAAAAAGAATAAATAACTACCATCATTACACATTTACTCATGTGTATCCAAATGACCCCTTAATATTTGGAAAAGCACGCATGGGCCTACGATTCTATCAATGTAGGATGTCATGTTGGGTTGGCTTAACCTCCGATCCCAACCCCCTTTCCTACAACTAGCCATCAATGAAACCATCCCTCAAGCTATTTAGCAAAAACATAACAAATGATTGATCTTCTCCGTTGGCCCCATTGGAATCAATGATTTCAATATCGATAATATTAGCCAAATCAGCCATTATTACACACACACACACACACGCACAAAAAAAAAAGGAAAAGGTACTATGCGCTCGACCTCACGATAAGCTCCCGTGAGGTCGAGCTGTGTGGGTCCCACCGTGATGCGTTTTGGCCATCAACATCGTGCATTTGATGGGTCTCCTTTAAATTATGGGATATTTCAAAAATCAGCCGTATACGGAACTCAGATGGGCCATACCATCTAAAATCATGTGAAGACACCGTTAAAACTTATAAAAGCACTTGGTGGGGCCTACCTAAGTTGTGGATGCTACTGAAACTTGGTCTGAACCCTCATCCAAGTGGGACACACATAATGGATGGACTGGATTTGCAAACCACATCTTGGTGGGCCCAAAAAATGATTATGAATGTTTTAATGGTGCACGACCCCACTCCACTTTTTTATGTGGTGTGGCCCACAAAAGTCACGGATTGACTTGATTTTTGAGACCTAGGCCCACGATGGAATGTGCATCTGACTGATGGGGTAGATTTTCAAAACGCATCACGGTGGGGCCCACACAGCTCGACCTCATGGAACAGACCCGTGAGGTCAAGCGCATAGTACCTTTTCCCATATATATATATATATATAACTCACCGGTGAACCAGTTCACACGGACTACCTACGAACTTTTTTGAGAACTCATCATATCTGATGATTCTCGAAAAACTAAACAGTCCACATGAAGTAGAACCTCATTAAACTTCCTGGCACCAATTTTTACTTTGAACCAAAACTTTGGTAGGCCATAAAAATGCAAATAGTTTCTTCCCTTGATTTGAATTTCTGTTTACTATGGCCCACCAGAATCTTAGATCAGGGTGAAAATTCACCTCCTAAGGTTTCATGGGATTCCACATCTTATGGACCATTCGGATTTACACCCACGACATGTGTGGAACGGTTCGCACTCTCTCTCTCTCTATATATATATATTTTTTAAAAATATCATTGTTATGGGCCCTCTGATGTCATTGGTACGATTGCATGTATAAACATTATCACACTTTTCATTGGCCCCTTTTAAAAAATTTGAAAATTTAGCAAAAAAATCTACGAAAAAAAAAAATCAATTTTCTCTAAAGCAGGGATGTGCAAAAAATCCTGTACTTCCAATCATTTTCATTTATTAGAGAGAATAGGGGATTTGGGTGTGTGAATTGAGTTTGGAAGGCGTGTGGCATTAAAAACACAATTGATGAGTTTTTGCTAATTCAAAATGTTCTCTTGTTTAGATTGCTTGCAATATATGAAATAAAGTTGGTAATCAATGATTTTGCGTGTTAGGCATATTTAACATGGATTTTGACATTTGGTTCTTTGAACTTAGAGAAAATTAAAATATTTAAAGAAATATGAGATTACCTGGGAGTGCGATTTACAGATTGATAGAACTTTTTTTAAAATTTTATGAATTTTTATTTTAAAATATCAATAAATAAATAAA
Source organism: Magnolia kwangsiensis (assembly GCA_037074715.1). Classification (NCBI taxonomy): domain Eukaryota; kingdom Viridiplantae; phylum Streptophyta; class Magnoliopsida; order Magnoliales; family Magnoliaceae; genus Magnolia; species Magnolia kwangsiensis. Next base: position 25,637,596 of record CM073575.1, on the reverse strand, counting down.
AATATTTTTTGAAAAGATTACATTGACCAATTGTTATTTATACCTTGTACTTACATATTTATGAGTGTATGTTGATCTTAACATCATTCACACTCATTTTTTATTTTAAAATAAATGCATTATGATTGAAAGAAAGAAAGCAATGATTGAAAAGTTCATTGGTTCAAGCTTCAGCTTCTAGAAGATACAATAGAGGATTACTTCTATTAGAAGAATCTCTATTTTCTTCTTGGAAAAAAATTGGAGAAACCAAACAAAATGTTTGATAGCAAGTGAGAGGTGCTCGGCAAAAAAGTTTTTGGAACAATCGAATATTTTCTAGCAAAATTTGTTACGGTAAACATTTAAAGGAGAAGACCACATAGAATATGATGATAGGCCCAACATGGATGTACCAAAAATCCTCTGCTTCCAATTGATGAAGATGTTGTTTAATATGGAGATGTCTAGTAATAGAAATGTAGCTAGGCATATCAATAAGTTCAAAACAGTCACGAGCTAATTAGAGTCCGTGAGCCTCAATTTTGATGATGAAATTAGAGTTCTTCTGATCTTGTCAAGATTACCATAAAGCTGGAATAATTTGTTTATAAACGAGAAATTCTATTAGATTAACAAAGTTAAAGTATGATGATGTTGTAGGCTTCATTTTAAGTGAGGAATCTCAAAGGAAAGTATTAGGATATTTAGATATAACATTGAAGGGTGCTGTGAATGTTGAAGAAATTGAAAGAAGGCTAGACAAAGGAAACAAAAATGATAATCAATTGAGACTGACAAAGAACTAAGAATTGATCATGCAAGCATCCACAAGTAAAGGGTAATAGTTGTTGGATTCGTGGTAAAATGGGGCACATTAAGCAATATTGTAAAACTTAAAAATAATAATAATAATTAGAGAGGTAACAATTTTATAAATATCTTTGAAGAAAATATTTTGAATGTCTTAATTCCGTCTTTCAATACTCATAATGATTCTTGTGTAATAGATTATAGTATCTTGTTTCAGCTACTTCAAGAAGGGATGTTCTTCATAAATATATGCATGAAAATCTTGAGATAGTCTATTTGAGAGATGATAAAGATCGATATATTATTGAAAAGAGAGACGTTCAAATAAATCAGTCAAATGAGATAATGTTGAAGCTAAAAGACATTAAGCATCTTTCAAATTTAAAAAGAAAATTGTTTACTGTTGGCCAGCTTGTATAGTCTGGACACTTAGTAAATTTTCACTGATGATTCATGGAAGATCACAAAGATAGCTATGATAATTACTCGTGTAAAAAAGAATGCACTCTTTACTTGATTTCTGACTTTAATAGTTCTATTATAGTTGCATTAACAGGAGTGGACACGTGTATATGTCATCACAAACTTGAACATTTAAATGAGAAGGTGATGAAAGTTTTACTTATGAAATGGAAGCTAATAAGGTTGAAATCTATTGATATAAACTTTTGCAAAGATTGTATTTATGTTAAATGGAAGGAGGTTGACTTCTTAAAAGTCAAAAGGACTCCAAAGTTAGGCCGGTTCCCATTAATTTATTGGACCAACTAAAATATCATCTCTTGATGACTTTATTTGTTTTGTTACTTTTATTGATGATGCCACTAGAAAATTATGAATTTATTTCTTGAAGTATATAAATCTGAAGTATTTGATATGTTTAAGAAACAAAAAACTTTATACGCATTAATTGAAAAAGAGAAATTTGTTCAATTTAAAAGTAGGCATTAAGTTATATTTCTCATGTCCATATTGATGATGAGAAATATGACCAAATTGTTCCTAAGTTTAGGAGTACGTTCATTAGACAACCTTAATAATTTTGATTATCAAATTTCAAATATTGGAAAAATATATAAAAAAACCCATTAAAAGTAAATATATTGTATTTAATAAAACTCTAATGTATAAGCATATATAAATTAACATAGAAAGATGAAAAAAATAAAAAACAAAACAGAATAAATTTTAGAACTTAATAAGATATTTGACAATGATGTTCTCAAGCCACCACAATGCATTGATAACTTAAAAAATAAGCAAATTAAAGACTCAAATGGCCAAAACCACATGAATAGTAGGGATATAGATCCACCGTTGAATTCTTACCAGCACTCATGGTGATCTGTACACGTCATCCAACCCCTTTTTAAGGCGATTCACGATGGTGAGGATGAAAGGAAAGCACAGGTCTCAGCTGCATTCAAAACTTAAATAGTGGATGCTCAAAGCCCACAATTTACTTTAATTTTGGATGTGCCGCATTTCTAGGTTCTCAACTTCCAATCATAAACATTAGCTCACCAAAACTGGTTGATTTGAGTAGATTTGATAACAACACAGATAGTGTAAATAACCTACTAAATGATACTGAGAAAACTCGGTGGGGCCGCTATAATGTATGTGGCTTATTCAGGCTGTTTATTCATTTTTCCAGGTCATTTTAGGTCAGGAGGCTAAAATTAAAGCATATCCGAATCTCACTTTAAGTCACGGGCTCAAAATTAAAGGAAATGGATTGGCTACTCCCCTGCCGCTAGCCAGGTGGCTAGTGAACAGTGCCCTGCTCACCCACCATGAAGTATGTCTTTTGTCCATGCTGTTCACTTATTTTTACATTTAAGGGTTTGGTCCCAAAAATGAGAGGTATATATATCTCGGGTGGACTACACCATAGGAAAACAATAGTAAATAGATATCCACCATTAAAATCCTCCTGAGGCCCACTGTACTGATTATTTGACATCTAATCCGTTGATTAGGTCGAAAAAATAATGATCAGCTTGATCCAAAACATTTATGACCTCCAAAAAGTTTTTAATGGTTGACATTCAGTTAACACTGTTTCCTATAATGTGGTCCACTTGAGATTGAGATATATCTTATTTTTGTGCTCATGCCGTAAAATGATATAGAAAAATAGATAAACGACATGGATGAAACACATACACTATGGTAGGGCCCACAGAGAACCGACCACTAGCCATTGGCAAGTGGCAGGGGAGTAGACAATCCGTTCTCAAAATTAAACCATATTCAAATCTAAAGATTAGATAGGAAATTGAACGACTACCGTGGGAAACTTTTCAGGGGCTGATATTTGTTTTTTGTCCTTAGTCAATATCCCGGTGACCATATGAACAGGTTGGATGACAAATAAGGAAGGTTTCAACGGTGGATATCATTGTCCCCGCTGCTTTGTGTAGTGTGGTTCACTTGAGATTTGGATCTTCCTAATTTTTTATTATCTTACCTTAAATTGATCTCCAAAATGGATGGATGGTGTGGATATAACACACGCGTCATGGTGAGGGGGCCACAAAACTTTGCTACGTCAACACACAAAAAGGTTGGTGATGTGTGCCGCGCCATGCAATCCGCGTCCTGGTGCCAGCCCTACGGAGCTTTGGGCTGTAGAAACTCGCGTCCCAAAACACCGACAGAACCCTAAAAATTCCATCAGCTGACGAAATTACCCTTGCGAGTGCGAAATAGCGAAGATAAAAGGAGCGAAGTCAACAACTCCAGCTCGCTCTGCTTCTCTCTGTAAATCGCATTTGTTATTCTTCCGCGGCATCAAGGAATACAAAAGGGGGAAAAAGAAGAAGGTATTGATTTCTCTCTCTCTATTTTAGGGTTAGGGTTTGGATTCAGTATCGAAGTCTAGTTTTCTCATCCTTCTATTGAGATTTGGTTTTGTTGGATCTTTCGTTTCTTGCGTTTCAATCCGTGTAAGAAACTTGATTTTGGATGATCAAATTTTGGGTTTTTCATCGCAGTGTTCGATTTGTAATCTTTCATTTGATGGTGTCTGTGCTGATAGGGTTTGCTTATGAATAGCTGAGAAATGATATTGTTTTTCACCTTTCGAAAAGAATAACGTTGTTTTTGTGTTCTCTTTTTTCTTTTTTTTTGGTGTGTGTGTGGTCGGATTGGTTTTGAAGTAGTAAAACCTGTGAAATCTGATATGTTTGTGACTTTTATATCTTAAACTGGACTCTGAAGATGTTTATGAATTGAGATTTTGATGATTCTGAAGCGTTTTAGGTATGTGCGATGGATTGGGATTTAGAGAGATGTTATTGCGTTAGCTGAGAAATTGTGATATGTTATGTTGTTTTTGGGGTTCATATTGATTCTGATACTTGTTGAATTCATGAAATGTGAATGGGGTTTTGTCAGGGAGTGCAAAGATTTTGTTGTCAATTTGACTTCTTTTTTCTTTTTTTGATGGGGGGGGGGGGGGGGGGGGGGGGGCAATATCCCATGGCATCAGTGTCGCTGAGAAATGCTTTTAGCTTAGGTTGTTTTAGTAATGATTTGTTTTGGAGTTCTTCTTTGTTTCTGCAATGGTATGCTGATTTCTCTTAAGTCGACATGCTGATGGTTTAAGTGTTTGGGGTTTCGTCGTTGGTGTATTGTTTCCATTGGATAGAGAAAAAAACAATTATTCATGTTGTCTCAATGTTTTGATTGATCGAATCTTTTTAAATTCATGATTTGTGAAATGCTTTTTTCGGTTGCTTTGAACCTCATTAATTCCATGGTCAGTGAAATTTATTTATTTATTTTCTACTGACAGTGCTAAGATGCAATATTTTAATGAATGTGTATTTATTTTTTTTCTTTGTGCTGCACACCATAATTCAGAGAGCTGATGGCATCGAAGTTGCATCAACTGCAATCCAAGGCTGCTCAAGCTTCACAGTTTGTGGCCAAGCATGGAACTGCTTACTATAAGCAGTTGCTGGAGCAGAACAAGCAGTACATCCAGGAACCTCCAACTGTTGAGAAATGTAACCTGCTGTCTAAACAACTATTTTACACTCGTCTTGCCAGGTTAGTCTTCGATCAGCGATCTTGATTTGAGATTCGTTCTTACTCACTTGATTGTAATTGGTTTAATAAGGTACATCACCTTTGGCATTTCCTGTATGATGAGCAACTGTATGATTGCAAGTGTGGCACTTCATTCCACTATCATTGCAAGTGTGGCACTTCATTCCACTATCGACAAGCAAGTTGAAGCTTCTGTTAGTTTCAGTGGAGTTCTCACATTTTCAACTAGCTTAGAGCCTGTTTGGTCATAGGGAACCTTTTTTTGAGTTGGCATAAAGTAAGGGTTATGGACTCCTTCCGCCCAAAAGAAACCTGGTACTCTTGGAGAGCATCTTGATTTTCAATTCAAACTAGTAGGGGCTTTATCATTGGTCATCCCATAAATAACTGCATGGGAAGAGTGGACAGTAGACAATCTGAGTGGATTTTTCACTTCCATTTTTTTGTCCCTACCTTTTAACGGAACAAAGACATCTTTCCAATAGGGTGAGGAAAACCACGTGAGTTGATTACATCATCTTGGAGATGTCCTTCTGAAATGGAATTTCTAAATCAAATGTCTTCCTTCCCTAGAAAATTAATGGTCAACTGTAATTTCCTTCTTCATTGTTGCACTGTAAAGGTTCTAAAAAAAAAAAAAAGAAAGGCAAAGTTGAGCACTGGGTATCTTCCCAAAAAAGAAATTTATGGGGTGTTTGGCGCATGGTATTGGGAAGGATTAGGTGGGATGGGATTCAAAAAACATAATTATTACAAATGGCAGGGATTGCTCCTTGTTACCATGGGATAAGCTTTATTCCATGCTATATTTGTAATACGGTGGTACATTGAATGGATATACCCATCATCATTAGAAACTATTGAGAATAACACGTGTTATATCCTAACTGTTCATCTGTTTTGTAACCTCATTTTATGGTATGGGCCTAAAAATGAGGCAGATCCAAAATTTATGTTGCCCCAGAGAAGTTTTCAACAGTAGGTATTTAATCCCCGCTGCTTTCTATGATGGGGTCTTGAGCTTTAGATCTACCTGATTTTTTGGCCCATGATCTAAAATGATCTCGAAAAATGGGTGGACGGTGTGGATATAGCCCATGCATTATGGTGGGAGCTACACAACTTGCTAACATTGAGTGGAATTAGCACAAGACCTAATGCAATTCCATATAATCTAATTCCAAGCTTTTCCAGTCTTCCCAAAATTGAGTGGAATTGGCACGGGACCAAATGCAATTCCATCCCACCTAATCCCATCAATACCATGCATCAAATGGCCCCTCTAGATCCATTGGCAATTCCATACTTGTCCCCCTATTTAAAATGAGGTGCCACCTTGATTTTGTTGATCCAGGCCATATTTATATGGTAGGCCATGACACCTGCTATTGCCTATTGGCTTGGGTCATGGTTGATTATATCATCTGTTTATATCTTTATCCTGATATTTGAAGTGGTGTACTCTTTTTATTTTATTTTATTTTTTATTTTAAGAATTGACAAGTTTCTTGATTCCAAAAATAAAAATACTGCATGAGAAGCAAATGCCTGATACATGTGACCCCTGCATTACATAGATTCTAGACCTGTTTGAATACAATGCGTAAAAACCAAAGAAAAGAAAAGTTACTTTTGTCACTGTGTGGCTACAAGCTCCCCCAACTCCCAAAAACCCTCAGACTTTGACCAGCCAACTAAGTGGTCTACAAACTGGTGAATGGATTATAAGTTCATACACAATATCTTTACTTTATTTCATACCAGTGACTAAGATAGGCCTCAGATTAAAGCTCTTGCAACATGTCCAGTTGGTTAGGCAGGTTGCTGGGCCATGTTCAAGCACTGGTAGGGACCTGCGCGATGCATGGTTGTACATGCAAAAAGATACTCAACAAATGTCAATGCAGAAGTTTGCGCAAGATCCAAGTTGTTCAATAAGCACTGCACACCATGCTTGTATTATATCCCAAAATCACAATGATTTGATGTTAGCTGTCCTTGTGAAAGAGGAATACTAACAATTTCCCTTCATTTTAGATGAAGGGAGCATTTTCTATAGGATCTGGGGTCATTCATAAGTGGAACCCATTATTGTGATGCCTGGGCCAAAAAATTAAGCAAGCCCGCTCATCAAGTGGTCATCGATTTGACTTGTGTATCACTTTGGCATGTTTATGCATACATCTAGAATACCTTTTCTTGAGTAGTACACTATTATATATCATTGGAATTATATTTATGCATCCCAAGAAGTTACTAACATTTCTTTTTGAAATTGAAAAAAAAATAAATTCAGAAAATGGAGAAAAAATGGAAAAGGCAGAGGAGAGGGCTCCCACATTAGCAACCCATGTCCCAAAGACCTCTAGTTTTCTTTTATTTTGGATTAGATAAACTACTTGTAGGCTATTATTTTATCTTTTCTCTTTCTTTTTCTTTAGTGTAAATTATGAAATAAAAAATATTCAAATGTCCTATTCACCATCTGCAGTTATACAATTAAGACAACATAAAATAGTAGATGAGCTTGATGTAGTTGAGAATATATATGATGGAAGAAGAGTAGAAGACATAGATGAAGACATTTCTGGTCAAATGAATGATAGATTCTCTGAAATTAACTTTGATGAAAGTAGATGCTTTTTAAGGGATGACAAGACTATTAAAAGAAGAAAATACATCAAAGGAAAAACTATCCCAAATAAGCACTGGTTTTCTGATTGAGCGATTTAAGGTTTGAGGATTTATTTATTTGTTTATCCATACCTGGAAAAATATAGTTGTTCTCGTTATGGAAAAAAATGTTTGTTCTCATTGAGTATGTAGTAGATCTCTAGTCAGCTTGGTTTTGAAACTCTCATTGAATGAGAGTTGAGTTTCCAGTTTCTAAGCTTTGTCTTGGATCCCAAAAAGCATCTTAATGACTTGGATGGTGAGTGTAGCAGATGAACTTCTAATTCATAGATTTATGATGTATCAGAGTTTCATGGGTAAGAAATTCATAACATTGAGCTAGAACCTGCGTTGACTTGACCTAGATAATCCATTGCTTCCTTGTAAGTTTCATGGGGAAAGAGTTCTGAGTTCTGACCTAGCATTGGCACAGTTACACCAGAGATACTTGTTGCAGTTGGTGTGGCGATGCATCATTGTCCAGGGAGGTTGAGCTTTGAAGGTAACATTGATGACTAAGAATGGCAAAGAGTGAAGTTGAATATGGCAAGAAGAAAGTGGTTTTGTAGGTGAAGATAGAGGGGATGAGGAAAGAGAAGGTGGGAAGGTAATACGAACATTAATGAGACGAATCTGCTCTTCCTTTACTGTTAGCAAGAATGGTTCTAATAAATTATTCTCTGTATGGATGGGAAAACTGATAGCATTGACCTATAACCTATGTTGGATCATAGAGGGGTAATATTTGGGTAAAGCCTTGATTCCTTTCTGTAAATGTTTAAGAATTGAGGAGATATAGTGTGATTTTGCATAGACAATTTTATTCAACCTTGAGTCAAAGTGGAGACGTAACCTTCTTTTTTTTTCTTTTGAATAGTGAGTTACTTCACCCTTTACTTTTAACAATGGAAAAATTGTTTGTAATAGGGAGAGGGATATGCACGTCTAAAGTAAAAGAAAGCTAGAGGCCCTTTAGACATTTGCTACCTATGTGGCAGCCCTCTCCTTTGCTTCGTTTTTCCTCCCTTCTCCATTTTTCCATCTCAGTTTTAGTAAACATACATGTTAGTAACCGCTTAAGATCAAGGTGTTCCATAACGGTAACGGCCACCACTGTTACTTTTACGATACCGGGCATAACAGTTGTTACGGCTCCGTAACAGCCGTTACGGTCTCTCTTTTTTATTTTTTTATTTTTTGAAAAAAACTCCCGAAAAACCTGTATCTGCCCTATAATGTTGATTAAAAAGTATGAAAAACCTATATATATATATATATATATATATATATATATATATCCCGTAATAGACCATTACGGGCTATTATGGCCTTTATAGGGGATGTAACGTGCCATTAACAGCAATTACAGGACATTTTTTTGCCCATAACGGCTGTTATGGCCGTTACGACCCCATAACGTGTAACGGTTGCCACGGTTACCTTTATGTAACGGCCTTTATTGCCCCATAACGGCCTTTACGACACACCATGCTTAGGATGCATAGAATATTTTTCTAGTGATCAAGTGGACGACTCATCACTCAAGGTATTCTAAACATATGGGCACATGTTTTAAATGCTTTTTTTCAGATCGGTGACCACCTAATGAGTGGGCTTGCTTGATTTATGCGCTAGAGCATCTTAAGATTGGTTCCATCTATGAATGACCCTAGATCCTATATGAAATGTGCCCTTCATCTAACATGAATGGATACAATTGGTTCTTATATAAGAGTAGCTAACATTAGATCATCTTTATTATGGGTCCAGAGTCATGGAAGATACATGCTGGGGTCCACCTGTTGAATGACTTAGATCTATGTTAACACGTGAATCATCTTTCTACCTGTTCACCCTTGCTTTGTTCTGTTTTCTTTTTCCTTGTTTTCCTTTTTTCTTTAATGTTCTTTTTCTTTTTGGATAGCCAAGGACGGGTCTTTACTTCCACATCTTGCATGAGGTCCTACTTTGAGACCTCTAAACACATCTTGCACAAACACTCACAAGAAGGCACACAACCTCCCTTTTTAAATATAACCCCCATAAAGGTAATGCTGCTTTATTTTGTTAAAAGACCCTTAAATCCCCAAAATGACTGAAAGTAATAGGCTTTGAAAACTTTATAATAACTTCATGGTAATCTCTCGCTTTAATTTTTTTTAACATACTAATAATGACAACTTCAAAACCGTTAAGCAGTTCCGATGTTATCACTGAGGGTTCTTTTGTATTGCTGTAATTAAATAATTAAACCGTGGAACATAGTTAATTGATTCAACCAACATTCTGGATCATCGTGTCAATAAAACTAAGGTTTAAAACATTATGACTTTACTCAAACTCCAAAAATTCTTATCGAAGTGGTTGAGTCGAGTTGATTCAGCTATCTCTTGTGTTTGTGGAACTTGTTGATCATGATGCTGTGATGATGATGACTACCATGATGATGAATGTCTCAATGATGATGATGATTATGATGGGAATGGTTTCAGTAGGAGATGTTTGGAGGAAAAAACATATCACCTTTTTCCAAGGATAGGTTTGAAAATTTGTAATCATATCGATATCGTTTGGTTAATACAATCAATATACCTATTGGTACCAATATGTAAATTAAATTTTTAAGAAATACGATGACACACTCAATCATATGGTCAACAGATCATCTTGTTATTAGGGGGAAAAAGAAAGAAAGTCAGTCTTCTTTGGGAAATCCCCACTTTTGAGGGTTCCAAGGTGAAAAAAACCCCAAGGAAAGAAAAAAGAAGAAGAAGGCTACTATGAAAAGGTCCTGAGCTACATGATGTTAGAGGCAACTGTTTCTGTCTCTATGGAGTTGAGGAGCCAAGGAGTGCATTCTGAATTATCCAGTTAATTCAGGTGAGGATGTGGAGCCAAGAAGTAGTAGAAGAGGCAGAAGGCAACTGTTTCATGTGGACTCCACATGCTTTTCTGCCTCTTCTACTTCTTTTTGAATGGTAATATGGGCTTGAATCCATGACCTTAATGTTGAAACGAACTGTCTACCACTAAACCATGGGTTGGAACCCTTCTAATACAGTTTTACTCCTGCAACAGTGCTACCTGGATCACTGTTGTGCTAAGGTCATTGTTCTATAATGTGTGCAGCCGATCAGAAAAAGAAGAAGAAGAATAAAAGAAAATGCATGCATGAGACACCCTCTTTAGTTGATAGTGTGTTACATGCCATTTTTTTTTTTCTTTTCCACATGTGATACTTACCTGCTTTTATCTTGCTTTTATCCTGCTTTCCACTACTTGCCTCATTTCAATTTTCCCATTATATTACTTAGCCGTCAACAGTTATATTTTTGAAAAGGATAGAAAAGGCCTTTTCTCCTAACAACTTGTTCTGGGTATCCAAACACAAAAACTGGATATCCGAAAATAGCTTTCCCATTACCCAAACACCACAGATAGAATCTCTTTTGCATGCAATATATTTCCCAAAAACAGATTCACAACCCCCTTTTAAAATTCCAGGGATCCAAACGCCCCCTGAAAGAAAGTTGTTAATATATTGGTGGAAGCCATAATAATGAGGGAGGGATTGTTAATTATAGGTGAAAACAGATTCACAACACCCTTTTAAAATTCCTTGTAGCCAAACGCCCCCTGAAAGAATGTTGTTAATATATTGGTGGAAGCCATAATAGTGAGGGAGGGATTGTTAATATAGGTGGAAGCCAGAATAATAAGGGAGGGGTAGGGATTGTTAATATAGGTGGAAGCTAGAGGAACGAGGAAGGTGGCGGCCAAGAAAGAAAATGAAGGAAACTTGTTATTATAGGTGGAAACCCGAATATAGGATTGACTTAATTGGATATTATGCCCATAGAATACAACAGAGGAGGGAGAGAGTTGGAAGGTAGTATAGTAGGATTGACTTAATTGGATATTATGCCCCTAGAATACAATAGAGGGAGGTAGATGGTTGGAAGCTAGAATAATATATGATTGACTTGATTGGATATTACATCCTTGGAATAAGAAAATAAAAGAAAGTTGTTTTGTTGGATATCTTAGTTACCTCCCGTCACGTCAATCTTAATAAAATACATTTGTGTGCTGAATTTCTCTAATTCATTTGCCTTGTTGTTTCTTGACTTCACATGCTGATAATCCAAGTAGTTGAGGTTGAATTTTCTGTTTGATTGAAAACGCAGCCCATCTAAATGGATAATTCTCAGTGTTTTAAATAGCGATAGCATGTTGCGTAGCATTCGGCCCTCCGTAGCATGGAGTGTAAATAGCGTAGTGTGTAGCTTAATCTGCACAATACTTCTATTTTTTACTTTAAAAATAAGAAAATATAATAAATAGTAAAAAGAAGCAAAAAAATATAAAAATGGCTAACAAATGATTCATTTTTTCAAAATTTCAAGTATAAGCATGTTCAAACAAGTTATTAATTAGCATTTATCAAAAGCTAATCTACATATATAAAGTTATAAAACAAATCAAATAATTATTGCATCAACAACTTTCTAAGCAAAGCACTTTAATTAATAATGTCTAATTGAAACCACAAGTCACAACTCACAAGTATGAAAAGAAATATAAATCCCACAGGTTAAGAGTATTATGTACAATACAAATGTCATATTGTCATGTATACAAAGAGGGGTTTTGAAAACCCTCTTTCAAAACCCTTTTTCTTTTTAGTTTTAAAGGTTTTTTGGTGTGTGAGTTTCACAACAACTTTAACAAAGGATCACCACCATTTTAAGTGAAAGTAAACATAGAAAGGTTTGGTTTTTTACTTTGCATTTTAAGGTTTTTTAATGATGTGAGTTTTACACATTTTTTTTTTAAAAAAAAAAAAAAACAAAACTTTTAAAAAATACATTGTAACGTACACTACACACTACGTAGCTGTGGTGTATGCTATAACAAATAGCGTTTATAGCGTAGCAGTAGCATACCCTATGTAGCATAGCGTAAATCCCCTGTAGCATACACCCTATGTAGCATACACAAAGGAAACCTACCATGTGCACTTCTTTTTTGATATGTTATGATTTAAAAGAGTGTATTAAGGTCTTTTTTAACAATCCCTGAAGTTCCATTAAAAAGTCCAACTGTTTCCCCAATGTTTCCCCATATTTTCCCAAAAATGTGCAATAAATTACCTGATACAAATGATATATACTATGCGATAACCAATATGTATTTGTATCCCAAGAATGCGATACATATTGTGATACTGATATTTCGAACACTTGGAAACTTGCGTAGGCTGCGTATGATTGCAACAATATCAAGAATTTTTTGATTAATCAGTCTAATTGTTGCAGAGTGTCATGAAATTCCATGATATTTAGTGCAACCAAAAGCATCCTTAGGAATTAAGCCTGGTGCAATTAGTTTGTATAATATTGGTTGGATCTTTGATAAATCAATCTCAAGATTTTTTCACCTTGTCATCTTTCAAAACAAAAACTAAAAAAAGATTGTTGCACCTCAGAGGACCCAAAAGCAATATTCCACCCCTCCAATGAGCCCAAGTTCCAAATAGAAACTGCATGCTTCTTTCATGGCTTCTGTGGGAATTCCATTCTGAAATAGATTTCCAGGGTTGAAGTTGAACAATTAGACATGTAAATGTATGTATGCGGAGCTGATTGATTGATTTTTACAGCATTCCTGGTCGATGCGAGTCATTCTGGAAAGAACTGGATTATGTAAAGCATCTGTGGAAGAATAGGCAGGAGCTGAAGGTTGAGGATGCCGGCATAGCAGCCCTGTTCGGGCTTGAATGCTATGCCTGGTTCTGCGCCGGCGAGATTGTGGGAAGAGGGTTTACATTCACGGGCTACTATGTCTGAGCCCGGTTGACAGCCATCAGGAAAGCTGCTTTTGGCTTTTGCATTTTTTCAGTTTCTTGTTGTAGGGAGTGATTTGAGTCACTGACCTTCCCACCCTAGCTGCAAAATTTTTGTTTTTTGTTTTTTCTTTTTGGCTAAAAATTGAAGCCTGATGAGACAGCAGGACAAGCTTCACAGCCTCTCAATAATCTGGCAGTTTGCGGATTGCTTTGGATTTGATGAAATCACACTCATCCCGTCACTTAAAATGAACAGCTGCTGCTTTCGTCAAATGGTTGTTTTGAAATGGCTTCTTTGATCTACTCTAAATACCTTTTGGAAAAAAAAAAAAGAAAGAAAGAAAGAAAGAAAGAAAAAGAAAAGAAAAGAAGAAGAAAAAAAAAAACTACTCCCAAGAACATGCCATTTGTGCTGTGGTTTCTGTTTTAACCCTTCTGGAAACTCAGTAGCTCAAGTTCAATGCAAATTTTCAGCTTCGGATAAGAGGTTCATCCTGCTTCTGGAGCTTCATACAGGGCTAGCAATGGGCCAGACTTTGAGGCCTGCTCAACCTAATTACCTGTCTTTGGTTTCATTGCAGAAGGCTCAGGTGTGGGCTGAATTTTTTCAATTTCATGATTGATTCATAAATCAGCTGGGCCCTCACTAATGATGATGACAGTCATTTTCAGTTGATGCGGCTGGCCTGAAGTAGTTGGGTCTCCCGAGATTCAGGCCTGTGCTTGAATTTTGAAGGCCTTTTGAATAAAAAGTTGAGCTTATGAACCTCACTGTAATGGGTAAATCAATATCTTTTGGACAAGATTTTTATTTATCTCAATAGAAGGCTCTAGAATGATGGATGTTTTTGAAGTAATTGAACTACATTCACATAAATTTCTTTGGTTTCATCTCTTATCGTTACGGCTTCAAATAACAACTCAGGAATAGAAATGGAGGATTTGTAATTACAGAAAAAAAAAGCTCCAGTTCACCGCATACTGTTTAGCAGAAAGGAAATGGCCAAATTGTTTTAAAACCTGGATTGGACCACTGTAACCAGATTCTTCCGGTCCGTGTGATCTGGTTTGAGCTCAAAGTACAATCGCATGCCATTCAGGTCCAACGTTATGGAAATCAGATTCCGAGGAAGGTAACTGCCATTAGTTCATTCTCGTCATTGAACTCTAGTTCTTGCAGATAGCAGTGCTTCCAAACACTGCTTTTTAAACTTGATATATGGATTATTCTCTGAGGATTCCAGCCCCCTGCTGAGAATATTGAGGTGTGGGTTTCAAGATACTGTTTCAGTGGTTATGTTGGCCATCCGTGTCACTGCCCTCACTTCATAAACATTTTAAAAATGGGTTTAGGGTCGCAAAGCAGGGTTATAAAAAAGGTGTCACCTGAACATTGTTTCTTGCAATTTCAACCCTATGAAGTCTATGTCTTTATCAACTCCTGACTTCCATCCCTTAATCAGGGAGAGTGCAAAATTTCATAGCCCACCACTTAGCTAATTCAAAACGTTTCAATGAGATGTATGCTAGATCTGGGTCATTCATCTGGTGGACCCTATGGACCCTATCATTTATTTGCCATAGCCTAAAACTCTCTCTAAATGTAAGGAAAATTCGGATGGTTATAATGCAATTGCAGCCCACCTTATGGCTGGGCAGGCCTAATTTTGGGACTGGTTACAATGATTTGCTTTAGCCTAGTTACTTCATTGATCTTCAATTTGGCCAAATCAGAACGATAATCTTGGATATAAATCCAATCAGACCATTTATCTTCAGTTTCATTTGAATTGAACCATTCAGCCTTAACATCCATCCAATAAGGACTGTTGATCTTTGTCAGACAGTATGGTCATCTGGCATGCAGATCATTGGTTCCATTTATTCTAAATGTATATTTCCTTGTGCATGTGTGGACCACATGATAAATGGATGAATTAAAAACATTCGCACCACATGATAAATGAATGAATTATGCCAGGTTACTCAAATCAAGCCCAGGCCAATAAAATATTTGGGTCCACTGTGGTAGGGCCATTCTAGCTCAAGCCTTGGGCTTTATAATGCAGGTCGGGCCAAGCTAGGCCTAGCCCAAACTAGCCCCTTTCCACCCCAAAATCTTGGGCTAAAATTCAGGCTTCATGCTCCCCTAATTAGTAGGGTGCACCCAGCATATACTTTTAGGAGCCATTATATATATATATATATATATATATATATATATATATATATATATAGAGAGAGAGAGAGAGAGAGAGAGAGAGAGAGAGAGAGAGAGAGAGAGAGAGAGAGAGAGAGAGAGAGAGAGAGAGAGAGAGAGAGAGAGAGAGAGAGAGAGAAGAAGAAGAAGAAGAAGAAGATTACATAAGGGTGGTGCATCTGAACTTTCCACATACAACCCCACCTTCCCACTACATTCAACTTTTGCAGGACATACAAGACATGAAAGAAGTGGGCCAGACCATGAAGATCAATATAGAGCTGATGATCTGTTCAATAAATGTCCAAGTCGACATGTACGTGTGATCATTTGACATGTATGCATGTAACTATAGCCCATGGTTCTAAAAAGAAAAAAAGAAAAATCTATATATCCCTTGCCTTGATCACAAACAAGGGACTGTTATTTTACATTGACCATAACTAGTCAGTACAAACATTGCAAACGATGGCAATTTCGTCCACAGAATCCTCTTAAAACAAGCCCATATCTTCCCTTGATCCTTCTGGGCCCCACGTGGAAGAGTGGTTGCATTTTTATTGTGGAAGTGGGATGTGGGCCAGGTCCTCTCTATAAGGTACATCATCCATTCCATGATCAATATTGCTAGCATCGTTGACACCTTTTTCCATTTGCGCCTGATCTGAATCGCTGATCCTGGCCGTATCTATGAACGTAACTGCTCTATCCTTTCTAAAGGTTAAGTAGATGACAAATAAGATGTAGATGGCCATGAGAGGGAAGACGATGATGCCGATGAAAACATTGGCCACCTTAGGCAGATCGTTCTGGATGAGCCAATCTACAAAACCCGTGCTGAGGTAGTAAATGTTGATACCGATGATGCCTGCTCCAAGTAGCCATGAAATCACGATGATCTGCAGTTGAAAATGATCGAGTTAGAACATGTAAGGGTCTGGACACACAACAACAGGTGGGCCACCAAAACTGCAGCTGTCCCACTTCAGCAACCATTGAGTGAGTTAGACATATGTCCCAAGGGACACTCATTTCCACTGCTTGGCTGAACAACATGGGGTCCTTGTGGTTGCATGATCAAATGATCTGGACTGTCCACCTGATGGATTATATTGTAGAAGGTGAATGAGGAAAATCACATGGATATATAGTTTGAATAGAAATTGGTCACAGGTCTGTATTGGATGAGAAATTTTGAAGTGCTGGGATTTTCCAATGATGTGAGATTTGTACAGTTGCCGTCCATGGTTAGGCCCACTAGAAGGATGGTCGGGATTAGTCGACCATGTAGTCGGATCATGAATGGATCCAGGCATGATTAATGCAAAATGTCAACGCTTTACTAGATATTCTGATGCCATCGGATCCATTGCAGAACTCTCTCTCTCCCTCTCTCTCTCTCTCTCTCTCTCTCTCTCTCTCTCTCTCTCAATCTTTTAAAGAAAGTCAATGCACCCAATGCAACCATACAAAATGCATTGCTCTTGGACACCAGTTTTCAATAAAACAAAGGGTCATGCTAATGTGAGGCCCACCAAACTTGTAGTTTCTTGACAAATAATTATAAAAAAAAGAAAAAGAAGCTAAGAGCTTATGCTAGCAAGGCTCCTCAAGCAGATGTCCAAGAAACCGGCATGGCGCAAATCTCACTAATCAGGTGTGCTTTTTGGACGGTTGCATCGATGGTTGGATTTTATTTTTATTTTTTTAATGAGTGGGATTCTTTCGTGTGGCTGATCAATGGTGAGATCTTACACATGAACAGTGTGGGGGCATGGGCAATCTCTTTTCACACTTGGGCTGTTTTTAAAAGTGGAACACCTTGGAAAAGAATTCGAGTTCCATGAAAATCTACTTGTCCTCTGTTCGAGGGGGAAAAAAAAGGCTTTTCCTAAAAAATATGGAGATTGATATCTTCTTAAAAAAGCATGCCAAATGTAGATTTCTGTGGCTACCAACAACTCTTACTATTTAACTGTTGAACTTTTAACATTTTCATGAAAAATAATACCCAAATCAAATAATTGGACTGCATGATTTTCACTCAACAAGGATTTCACATAGTTTATAGCCATAGTCCTCTAATGTTAAGAGTTTTTTAGGACCGCTAAAGAGGGCCTACTCGAAAAAAAGAATATTCTAATTCAAAACGGGCCGTTAAATATAATTTTATATCATTGTCATTAGAGAGAAGAGTAGTAAGTAAAACATACATAGATTGAGTTCTTGTGGGGTCCCATCTTTGTTTTGCTGCTGCTGAACTTGAGAAGAGGGATAAGTGCAAATGGAAGCTCAAATGATAGTATCATCTGCCGCATACATAAAATAACACAAATGAATGATAATAAATATATAATAAGTAGACAAACAACTTAAGACTTCCACCAAATGTGGCATATTGTCGATGGTTGGATGCAGAAAAAATACGCTGATGAGACATTCACAACCACCCAATTGTTCCCCATGAACATGGAACTTTGTTCATTTCAATTTTTTATCTTTTCATTGAAGCCTCTTACTTGGATGAATATGATTGTCCAACCAAATTGTTAGTCATCCTTAAACACATGGGCTGTAACATGATACCGAGGCTATGATGATGAGTCTGCCGGCGCCAGATGAGCCACTGATGATGGAAACAACCAAGCTAGGAGTAATCGCGATGCACCGGGTCATCAGGTTCCTTGTCCATTTTTTCATCTTGAGATCCAAGAAGCCCTACTTATTTGGAAAAAATTAGAGCGAAGACTAGTAAAACACAATCAAATAATACCAAAATCGATATTGATTTTCCTTACTTGCATGACATATTGGCCCGCATAAGTTCCAGTAATTGTTGAACTTTGCCCCGAAGCAAATAGCGCAATCGCATATATCGTGGAGCTTGATTTGCCTAACACATTCTGTATTGAGTATAATTAATTAGAAGAGTGGAAGATGAAACATTTATAATTTGATTTCCGATGCATGCTTTTGGATGTGAATTGAATACAAGTGTAATAATTCAATTCGATAAAGAGTAAATCATCAAAGTAATGTAGATCTAGTCCATCTATAACAAGGAGCTAGCCTCTCCAAATTGTAATTGCTATCATTACAAGTTTGACTTGAAATGAATAGAAATGCAACGAGTTCGGTTGTAATTTGTTGTTATTGTGATCTAAGATGACACTATCCTACTTTGATTCCTTTTGTTATATCATGAATTTGAGAAATTGTGACATGATGTATGTGTTGCCTTACCTTGAGTAAGAAGGACGCGGAATTCAGAGTGAGGTCATTACAATGATCAGAGTTGTCTTGAGAGAGATTTTCCGCAGAACATATGGCGCCAGTAACAGAGACGATGGCCACATTGATAAGAAATGCTATGAAGAGAGCAAAAGCACTCTCCATAAGGAAGTACCTGCATGCCCTCTAGAATAGGAATGCACAAAACAAATACACAGCTTTCAATCTCAATTTTCTTTAAACTATATTCAAAATTCATTTTTTCTTTCAATTCAAATCTCCCCATTGCTTACATTGATTCCTTGAACTGATTGAGGTATCTTTCTTGAGAGGACGAGAGCAGAATGCAAGAAAAGATTATGACTGCCAATAAGCAAAGATTAAATAATTAATATTAAATCCCATGTATATGATGTTGTGTTTATTACTAAAATAAATAATTACTGATAGATTAGTGTTCCTTACGGCATGACGAGGGCACCCAGAAGAGCAATAGCATCTCCAGTCGCCCCACTGCCTTTGAGCTTTGGTACGAACATCCCCTTCAACACCTCTGATGCAGGGGGCTTTACATAAGCCATTTCCCCAAAAAAACACCCAGCCATGATGAATACTAGAATTGTTATCAAGAGCTCTAATTTCCGAATCTGCAACAAGAAGGGAAAGTTATTACATGATTAAGATTGCTAAACACCAAGGGAAAGTATATAATAAATGGTTGAATGTGGGAATTTTAATTAGTATTGAACGTTAGAGTGTTAAAGCTCCCTTAATATATATTGATTAGCCATCCTTTGATAGCTCGAACTTTTAAAGAAAGTAGTTGTTTAATATAGTATCAGAGTAGAAAATTAAGTATTCAAATTCTAAAAGTAACAAATATGCCACCGAATATATATATATATATATATATATATATATATATATATATATATATATATATATTATCCCACATGGTCACACTATGCTCCCGTGCAGCCATATTCTGATGGCTTGTGATTTTAGATAAAGTAGTTGTTTAACATTGAATTCCTATCTTAATTCTTGGTTCTTAAATCAAATGATTTCTTTGATGAGAATCCATCTTCTACCCATTATAATATCCACACACAACTGGGAGGCACGTTTTGGAAGGAGGATAGCTTGAAAATCACAGTGATCACAAAATCCTAACGATCCAATTGGTTTCTAACAAATGAATGATTAAAAGTAAAATAGGGAGTGATCCAAACTCAACCAGGAAATCAGGTAGTTTTTAGCATCTGGTCAGTGTATTTTTGGGTTGTGTTCCATCCAAAATCAGGTCAGCAATGTCCAGCTTTATGTAAGATTGCCATTTTTAGGTGGACGACTTCAAACATTTCTAAAATGGTGGTATACTATCACAGGAAGTTAGGATCCCAGTCTTTAATTTAGAACTGTATAAATATTGTATTTATTCTACTTAAATAAATGGTCATTTATAAAAGCCGACCTATCTTTTGGTATATTTGTAAAAATTGCCTAATTTTAAAATATTTAAAGTGATCCACCTATTCTTTTGCTCCATTATTGATTTAATGATATGGTGTTATATGCCGACTGCATACAGTTCTAAAATCATATTTTATAAAAGACTAAAATACCCTTTATTAAAAATATGTACGTAACGTTGTGTGGCGTGGGAGTTAATGTTCAAGGATCCTAAGCTAGGCGGGGCCCACTATAGTATTTGTGAGAAATCTACCCTGTTTATATGTTTTGCCAAATCATTGTATGGCATGAACCCAAAAAATGAGGCAGATTCAAAGCTCAAGTGAGCCACACAACAGAAAATAGTGGAGATTGTATGTCACTATCGAAAACATTTGTGGAGCAGCAAAATCTTTAGATCAGGCTATTTATATTTTTGTTATTTCAATTCATCTCAGCAGTAATTACCTTATGAATAGTCGGGTCACTTTATGAACAGTTTAGATTGCATATAAACATCAAGATCAAGCTGAAGAAGTTTTGAACATTGGGCATCCCTTTTTCTATTATTTTCATTCATGTGGCCCACTTAACTTTCAGAATTGCCTGATTTTTGGCCTCATGTTTTAACATGATTTGAGAAAATGGATGGACATAGTGGATTTCTCCCAAACATCATGGTGGGCCCTACGTGCAGTAAGGTAAGCTGGTGAGGCCCACCATAGTGTTTGTGAAAAATCCATACTGTCCATCCAATTTTCCATATCATTTTAAGATATGACTCTGAAATTGAGGTAGATCCAATACTCAAGTGAACTACACTAGGTGAATTTGTTTTACGGTCCTAAGATTACCTACCGTTGAAACCTTTGTAGAGCCCACTTGCAATTTATATCTATCTCAATTTTTTGTTCACGGTCTAAAATGAACATACAAAACGAATAGTTGGTTTCAATCAGTTGGATACGTAACATAGGCCTTTTAAACTCTTTCTCATACTATTCCTAAACCACGTAGGTAAATTTGTAAAAACAAGTACCTGTAAGGGTAAATTATATTTTACATGACTTAATGGTGTCTTTCTATCCGTCGTTAATTAAAGTCAACTAAACGGTTATCTCACCACCCTTTTTCAAAGGTATGCTTATTACTTTAAATAATTTAAAAGCAAGCCGATTTTTGAATATTGACCAAAACACAAGTAGTTATCTCTAAATAACCCTTAAATATAAACCCTTAAATATAAAAGGAAAAAAAATTTCTTCTCCTACGGCTAAGTCAACATAGTAATGTGAAGACACTTCTGACAATGAAGGTCGCGGATTGCGACTTGGCTGGGACCCGGAACAAGAAATGTGGGTGCGACCCAATCGTAGCCGTAGGTCTACTTCGATGTGCATGCATTGTATATCCACTCCGTCCATCTATTTTTCTAGATTATTTTAGGGCGTGGTCTGAAAAATGAAAAAGATGAAAATTTCAGGTGGACCACAAAAGGTTTTTAATGGTCAATAACAACTTTTTCCTGTGGTGTGATCCATCTGAAATTTCTATCTGCTTCATTTTTGGGACAGTGCCGTACAATAAGATGAAAAAACATATGGACGGTGTGGATATACAATCAATACATCAAGGTGGGCCCTATGATCTGGGTCTCACCAACAACACTAGTTCGCGGGTCGCAGCCTAAGTCGCGATCGCGGTTCAGATGCACTCAGTGAATCTAGATCGTCCATCTGGTGGGTTTCATCATGGATGGACCATTATAGAAAAACTACAGTTACCAGATATATGGTCCCGATCTTCCAACCATACCTCAACGCGTAGGCTGGTAAATTACGAGGACCCAAGACCGGATGGATCATCACCATGAACCATACCCAATATGTGGCACTGATGTACCGGTATCAAGATCACCATCACAAAGGAAACGGATTGGCTACTCCCCCTGCCACCGTCTAGATCTCCTGGACGGTGGCCTCACCTTGCTGTAAATATTCTATATCCACATCTTCCAACTGTTTGCTGGGACCCACCCAGATGTAGATGTTCTGTCCTCGTGGTCTATTATATGGACGCGGGACCCACCATTGTGTAAGTGTTCTATTCATGCCATCCGGTCCACGTACGTAGGCTCCACACCATTGCGGGATACATCCACACTGCCCACCTAATTTTCCAAATCATTTTAGGGCCGGGACCTACACCCAGTGTGTGGGTCAATAGACAACAGGCCCACCACCGATGAATGTTTCATCCACGACCATCTATTTGTGCATGCTGCTGGAGTGTTGTCCAGTAGCTGGCTGATGGTCGGTGCTATGTGGGTCCCACCATGTCTCATCCATGCCGTCCATCTATTTTTCCAGATTGCATGAGAGAAAAAAATTTGAAGTATATCTCAATCTCAAGTGGACTACATTACAGGAAACAATGTTGAATGAATTTCGACCATTAAAAACTTTTTGGGGGCATAAAAGTTTTGGATCAAGCTGATCTTTGTTTTTTCCCTTCATCTGGGTCTGTATGAATTAATCAACATATTGGATGTCAAATAAACAGTACAGTGGACCTTAAGAGGATTTTAATGGTAGATATCCAATTACGATTGTTTTCGTATGGTGTGGTCCACTGAGATTTCTTTCTTATCATTTTTTGTATCAAGCCCTAAAATGATCTGTAAAAATGAATGAATGGAATGGATGAAGCGCATACATCATGGTGGGGCCCACAGAGCACCAACCATCAGCCACGGGGCTGGTGGCAGGGGGAATAGCCAATCCGTTCCCCATCACAAACATCCCGGTGGGCCCCACCTAGCTTTGGACCGGGTCGCAGGCAATCAACGTCCAATTTTACTCGACCCTTCACTCCACCCGATATTTAATAACTAAATTAAAAAAAATATATAGTAATAAATGTTTTAAATAGTTACGCATACTTTAAATATGAAAATCGGATAAAGAGATATGATTGTAGCTTGATCTTGGTTGTTAGACAAGTGGCCGAGTCACTGACTCAGCTGAGTCGAACTCCTAGTCTATTACCGTATCGGCTTTCAGGGCAATTCGGTCTGTATTGTAGCTGAGTTGAGTCTTGACTCGGTTGAATTCCAAGCTGAGCTAGCCATCGAGTTTTAGAACCATATTTAATAGTGAACGGGCATTGGCCCGAAAATCGCAATGGTTGGATGACCCTATCTGAACGGCTCCCATTCACTAAGCAAAAGGTCCATCTAACATGTGGTTATAATCGAATCAAAGAAAGGTACATCTAATTAATGGTTATAGTTTAATGAAGGAAGTATCGGGTCATGGCTAATTAAAGGCGAACCCGCAAGATGCCTACTTCAGAACATCGGATGCTTGGATGGATCCCTGTCTCTGGGGCCCACATTGATGTACCTTACTTAAATCCACGCTGTCCATCTGTTTTGAAACCGAATTGATCTGCTTCATTTTTTGGAGCATGCCGTAAAATGAGCTGTCCGAACAGATGAGCGGCTTGGATGTAAGGAACACACAACAAGGTGGGCCCCACAGTCAGGGATCCACCGAAGCCTTGCCCGTATACATGTGCCATGTGTGCTGTACTCTATCTGGAAGTTCGAGATCACCTTAACTGGTGATCCTGCGGGTCCCGTCTTTGATTAGCCTGATCTTGATTTAATTATCTTAGCCATTGATTAAACGGAGCTGATTATCTTAACCATATTAAATAAACCTTTCCTCACTGAATGTGAGCAGTTGATGATATTTGTCCTATAGTATTTATCTGTATGCTGCCGATTAAAAACAAGAATAAAGCAAGCCGGCTTGATTAGAAAATCCCCACTGCCTAAAAAATAGGCTAATATTATCATCAGGTGGGCCACATCTCTTTTAAACAAATGAATGGGTTAGAAAAATTGACCCATTGTCCAAATTCGTACAATACGTGGCCCACCAGATGATCAGGTCAGCCCCTTTTTCTATTAATGTAATCTAGAAAGTGAGGACCGCCTGATGAACGGCTCCAATGCTACATACGAGTCTCGTATCCCGGAGTGGATTAGGTGAGACCCAGATCCAATGAGGTGGGTGGGACCTCTGACTGTGGGGTCCACTGTGATATATGTGACAACATCCATGCCGTCAATCCGTATTGAAAGCTCATTCTAGAGCACGATCCAAAAAATGAAGTAGTTCCAAACCCCAGAGGGACCATAGTACAGTAAACAGTGGTGATTGGCCATAAAAGACTTCTCGTGGGCCACAAAAGCTTGGGATCAAAATGATATTTGTGTGGCCTCTTCATCTCGGTGTTTGTAACCTTATGAGCAGGTCTGATGGAAAACAAACATTCCGGTGGAATCCATCAAGTTTTTAATGGCGAGGATTCAATCACAACTATTTCCTGTGGTGTGGTCCACCAAAGATTTGAGTCATCTTCATACCCCTAAAATGAGAAGATTTAAGGCACATGCATCACTGTGAGCCCGAGGAACGCGACTCCCAGGAGTTTCAACACCGGGTCAAAGGGTTCGAGTACCTATGGTGGCGTGCGTGTGTGGGGTGTGTGCGTGCGGCGTGAGTGTGTGGGGGTGCGTGTGCGTGAAAAAAAAACAAGAAGCAAGTTCCTGTGCTGCATCACCGTGAGCCCCCGGAAAGCAAGTTCCTGTGCAAAGATGATGGGTGGGGCCCACCGTAATGTTTATGATAAATCCACTCCATCCATCCGTTTTTTGAGCTCATTGTAAGGCATAAAATAAAAAATGAGGTGGATCCAAAGCTAAAATCGGTCACACGAGAGGAAATTTTGGGAAAGAAATGCCTACCGTTGAAACCTTCCTAGGCTCCACCTTAATGTTTATAGGCCATCCAAACAGTTTATAACGTCATTACCACTGGATTGAAGTGAAAAATCGAAAAAATTGTCCTGATACAAAAGTTTTCAACGGTACTCACTGAATCTCCACTGTTTTCTCTCGCATAGCCCACTTGAGTTTTGTATCCACCTCATTTTTAGCGGAATATCCTAAAATGATCTCGAAAGACGGATGGACGGGGTGGATTTCTCAAAAAAATCTCTATGGGCCCCACCCAGCATCCTTGCACAGGAAATCCGCGTCCCGGAGGCAAGTGCGCTGGCATTTACCGCAGCTTGCACGCGATAGCTGAACTCAGCAATCAGAGACTCAGTAGGTGTCCGCAACGTGACTCCTGATGCGTGTATTGACATTGGAATTTTGCAAGAAACCCACTCATGTAAATTTTTATTTTATTTTTAACCACCTATATGAAAAATAATGAAATGTTAATATTTTTTAGTTGCAAATTACCCCATATCTCTGCAACCCAAGAAGCAGCAGTGTACTCAATCCAGTTATCAAAACTCCTCCCCAAACAGGAATATGAAAGAGTATATTCAGAGCAAACGCCGTTCCTATCACTGCCAAACACCCAAAAAAAAAACAAGAGATATATATCAGCAATTCAAAACTCATTAGAAGAAGATAATTCATTCAAATCACTTCTTTCAGATGATTTTTAAACCTTCAGGTATGTCAGCAGCAATGACAGCTACCTCTGCCAGCAACCACAGGCAATATTTCACGTACTTGGGGTACTCTACCTTACAAAGCTCGGCGAGATGTTTCCCTGCAGAAATTTCAATTGAATTGAATCTTGTATTGGCTTGTACTCTGGGTAAATATAAAATTTCAGTTAAAATGTTCCGTTTTTCGCACCAGTAGATACGCCGAGATTGGCTGCCAGCGATTGAATTATAAGGGCGAAGATCAATCCGATGAGAATCACCCACAAAAGCTGTTAATACCATTTTGGGTTTTTGTTAGTTAATCTCAAGTACATGATTGCATGCATGGAATACACATATATATACAATTTCCACCACCTTTTTTATTTGAGTACACACACAGTTTCCATTTTCGAAATTAAATGTTGGATCTTGTACCGTTTGGATTACCAAATTGGAAATGGGTGTGTGCAGATCAATCAGGTTGGGTGTAAACGTCTGTTCCTAACATATTTTT
The DNA here is from genome assembly GCA_037074715.1 of Magnolia kwangsiensis. Classification (NCBI taxonomy): domain Eukaryota; kingdom Viridiplantae; phylum Streptophyta; class Magnoliopsida; order Magnoliales; family Magnoliaceae; genus Magnolia; species Magnolia kwangsiensis. The sequence goes on along the minus strand of CM073575.1, from coordinate 25,611,307 downwards.
GCTCTTTCTTTCTATCTTTTAATGCATTTGTTGTTATTTTACCTCATACTGATGATTAGCACCGGCCTGCATATCCGTTTCCACTGTATTATCATTCCAAGAAAAACTTCTTGTTAGTAGAGAGAGAGAGAGAGAGAGAGAGAGAGAGAGAGAGAGAGAGAGAGAGAGAGAGAGAGAGAGAGAGTAATGGCTGGTGATGGGTGAAGGCGATCTTATAATCTACATTCAGTCGGATGACCATTCATCCTAGTTGGGCCCATCTTATGAATGGATTGGATGACATATAAAATACATTGAACCCCCAAAAAAAATTCGGAAGGTTTTAATGGCATGCATATGCATTCCAACTGTTCCCTTAAATGTGACCAATGTGAGTTTTAGATTGATCTAATTTTTAAGATTTAAGGAGAACATTAGGAGGTGCACATTATGGACGGACCAGATGCCATGAAAACATAACGATGGGCCCATGCGTCGCTTTGTGTGTGTGGAGAGAAAGAGACTTACAATTGCCGGGGTCCAGATATGCCATGGACACTAGAAAGCCTGGGCCTACATAGGAGAGGAACTTTCTCCATCCGGGTTTCTGACGATGAAAACAATCATGCAGAAAGTAAGGAGAGAGAGAGAGAGAGAGAGAGAGAGAGAGAGAGAGAGAGAGAGAGAGAGAGAGAGAGAGAAAGAGAACCTGATGCTTGGGATCCTCTTGTTCATGATGACATGGTGCATTTGTTGTTGTCATCTCCAATTCAATGGAAGCAATACGATTGCTACCTCTCCATGACGGAGGGTCCCTGCTAATAGCTTGCTCATGATGTTGTTGTTGCTGACTTGCCATCTCTTTCTCTGTCTCTCTCCCTTCACAAGATCCACCCCTTCACGCCCCCTTCTATTTATAGAAACAGCATGCAGAGAATGTAATAGCAGCGTTCCCACATCTGACCTTTGCTACCCATCTCTCTCATTCTTACTATGAGATGTAGAGCCTTCATCTTTCTATCATATTAAATTAATAAAACATGGTGGTCTACTCAAAAACGGTTGAAACACAAGTTATAAACCATCTAGCTCATAACTTTAAACCTATTCAGTGCATGTGACATCCAACCCTTCCATTAGTTTGATCCCACGCCGAGTATCTCCCGGTGCAAAAATCAGCCACGTCATCCTCGTGATGGGTCCAACCTACTGGACGGGTTAGATCTTGCAGTTGGACCATTACTTATAGTCCAACCGCTTGGTTTTGAGTCATTCTCAATATATATTATTGACACGCCATTACATTTAGGGCGTGTTTGGGCAGTGGGATTAGAAGGGATTAGGCAGGATGGAATTATCCTGCGCCATGTCCGGGAAGAATGAAAAAGCTGTAGATGGAAATGCATTGGGTCTCGTGTCAATTTCATTCAATGTTAGCAAGTTGTGTAGGCCTCACCATGATGTGTGGGATATATCCTCACCGTCCATCCATTTTTAAGATTATTTTAGAGCACGGGCTAAAAAATTAGATAAACCTAAAGCTCAAGTGGACCCCACCATAGAAAGCAACAGGGATTGAATATTTACCTTTGAAAACTTCTTTGGGGCCACATAAGTTTTGGATCTGTCTCATTTTAAAGCTCATGTCATAAAATGAGGTTACAAAACAAATTAACAGCTTAGATATAACACATGTGTGTTATTGTCACTAATTTTAAATGATGGTGGGTATATCCTTTAAATGTACCACCATATTACTAACAAAGTATGACATTAATCTTATCCCATGGTAAAGGGGGACAATCCTTGCCATGGGGGATAATTATGTTTTTTTGAATCCCATCCCACCTAATACCGTGGGATCGGTCCGGCCAAACAGGCCCAGAGCTTGGTAGCGACTCCTTTCCTCAACTGCCGTCCCTCCTGCATTTTTTATTTTTTTTTGTCAGGATTTATCAGGAAACGGATTGGCTACTCCCCCTGCCAGCAGCCGAAGGCTGGTGGTCAGTACTCCGTGGGCTCCATCATGATGTGTATGTTTCATCCACGCCGTGCATATATTTTTATAGGTCATTTTAGAAAACAGTGTTAAATGAACGTGGACCAGTAAAAAGTTTTTGGGCCCCATAAAAGTTTTGGATCAATCTGATATTTGTTTTTTTCTCCATTCATCTAAGTCTTTATGGCCTAATCAACAAATTTGAATATCAAGTAAACAGTACAGTGGACCTAAGGAGGATTTTAATGGTGGCTATTCAATCTCTATTGTTTTCTGTGGTGTGGTCCAATGGGATTTATACCCCTCTCATTTTTGGAATAAAGCCTTAAAATGATCAGTAAAAATGGATGAATGGCATGGATGAAACACATACATCATGTTGGGTTCCACAGAGCACCGACCATCAGCCACCGGTCTAGTGGCAGAGGGAGTAACCCATCCGTTCCCGATTTATCACCTACATGCAAACGTACGTACCGCTACTTGTTGTACCGAACCATCTTTCCCGCCAATATCTACTTTTGTAGGACATCGGTATTAATATACCGGTAGGCCCCACCATGAAGAGATCACCTATCAAAAAAATCATTATGGTCTACAATCAGGTGGGCCACCCCGTTCGAATCAATGGACAGCATACTGTTTGACTCAACATTCAAATGCCGTACACCTAGTCAGAGAACCGTCTGATTTTGGTAAAGACGATTATGATGGTGGGGCCAATCGTTTCCACGGTACTGATTTCTTAGACAAGTGATGAATTGAGGCCATGAGTTCTCTTTTTGGGACGCGGATTGCGTCCTACCCCCGCCGGTCTCCGGCTGGGAACGGGCAGGATCTTTGACAGGCAACTGTGATGTATGGATCTTATCCGCACCGTTCATCCGTTTTTTTGTGTCATTTTAGGGTCTAAGCCAAAAAATGAGGCAGATCCAAGCCTCAAATGGACTACACAATGGGGATTAAACTCTTACCGTTGAAAACTTCTTGGGGCCACAGAAGTTTTGGATGGAGCTGATATTTGTGTTTTCTCTTCATCCAGGTCTATGTAACTTTATGAATAGGTTGGATGGAAAATAAACATCACGGTGGGCCCTAGAAAAATTTCAACGGTGAGAATCATTATCACTGCTGCTTCCTGTTTTGTAGTCCAATTGAACCTTGTATCTGTTCATTTTCCATTTTTAATCACAGAATGATACAAAAAATTGGATGGACAGTGTGGATAATACCCATACATCACGGTGGGCCACTCAAAGCTCCAGCCCGTTCCATGGAGAAGGGAGGGGGTAGGACGCAATCCGCGTCCCTCTTTTTCAGTTGCAAAAGAGTAAACTGTGACAGCTGACCACTTGTAAAATGCCGGGTGACTCATCCACCGTACACGTGGCATTCATGTTCGGTAATCCTGACAGGCCAGCAATCCAGAAATATTGCACTCATCGGGCGATCTTCACCATGTGGATTTTTAGATCGTTTTGGTCATGTAGTTTTCTGGCAATGATCGTTCCATAAGGGCCCTAATATTTGAACAGTCTGGATCGATCACACGTGCATGCCACGTGGATGAGTTACTACGGCGATTAACCATCACGGCAACGTCAATCGAGCTATAACCAGATATCGTACCGTTTTAATACATCCAATGGAGAATCTGACAACCGCCTCTTGTTTCTATTACAAGTGGTATCCGTGTTCCCCGTAATTATTTTTCATCCTTGTTTTTCGACCAGATAAGAGAGGCATGGAACATGCTATTTTATACTCTGGCGGCAGGATGGCTGATGGCATTCATCAACCGTCTAAATTTATTAAACCACTTTTTTTTTTTTAACACACGCACACACACTCACCCCACGCGCACACACCCCACACACGCACACCATGGGATTTCACCACTGTAGGTACTCGAACCCTTGACCCGGTGTTGAAACTGCATAGACTCTACGGGCCCTTACGCTTACTCGGGTGGTAGAGTTTCGGGAGTTTCAGCGCTGGGTCAAGGTTCCGAGTACCCATGGTGGGGAAATCCTACGGTGTGCGTGTGACGTGAGTGTGTAGGGTGTGTGTACGTGTGTAAAAAAAAAAAAAAAAAAAAAAAACTCTATAGAGTCTACCACCTGGAAAAGAGTAAGGACCACTATATGTAGACCATTATGTCAGAATACGATCGATCATCCAACGATAAACCCTAGCTAATGGGCATTTGAGTATTTTTCATTTCAACCATTCATTAAATGTCCATCAATCATACGATTAGAAATGCGAATCCATGTAACTGATGGTTAATGATCCACGGTTTAAGTTATGTACATGTCACGTGTATGATGATCTGATGCCCGCGTATCAGCTATAATCTGGGAGAGTATTTATTTTTTTAAGATCATATGATACTCAGGCTGCGTACGAGGCTTGATACACAAGCAGTCAGAAATTGTAAACATGCCGTACATTTACTCAAATAAGACCGATTAGAATCACGTATCGAAGTTACAATCCTACGATTTGGTTGAACAATCATAACCTCTGATTCGTGGACACTTGTTTGTGGAAACGACCGTTGGATGCTTTTCATTTTTAACCGTCCAATAAAATGTCCACCAATTGGTAGTCAGATGATAAAATAAATTTAATTTTGATTTATTGTAATTTGTACGTTTACAATGAGTAATATAAATTTGACCGTTTATTTTGGTTACTTGTTACCACGCACAAAGTGCCTGCATATCAACCATCACGCTCTGCCGGAGTATCAAAGTGTCATATATGATATATGGCGAGAATCTTACAGGCGGAGGGAGCATAGGCTAGAGCCGACGACCTTTACTACGCGGAGGTTATGCGCCGGACGCACCCACGCGCCAGATAGCGTGTGTCATGCAGTCTCGCAACTGCCTCCCTCCGTTTGTCGTTTATGCAAAGTTCGTCAGCTGCGGCTCTTGCAAACCCCCTGCCATTTTTATTCTTATCGCGACAGCTGGCCCTTTCCAGGCCACCGCATGACTGAACTGGCGTTTTCTCAAATTCACCTCGAACCCACTCATTCATGTAGAGCTGACACTTTCATAGTAAACCGTCAAGACCATATATATATATATATATATATATATATATATATATATATATATATATATATATATATATATATATATATATATATATTACAAACCCAAATGATGTTTTAAACATATTATTGATGATTTCGAGGTAGAGGAGCTATTTAATCCAACCAACCCACCACATTGGGTTGCGCCCACACTCGATTTGAAATATTTCAGTAGATCAAGTATAACTTTTGATGTTTTGACTTGTAAGAGTCATGGACAGATTGAAAAAGGACTCAGAAAAGTAAGAGAATAATCTAGTCGGGTAAAATGTATACTTATTATTTTCTACCAAAAAAAAAAAAAACATGGAGCCTAATAAGAATGAAGTAATGGAGGCCGCCTATAAATAATAAGTTTATTATTTATAGTAAGACACATTTTAAGGTTGTTAGAGCTGGAGTTTAAAATTTGAGCTCATTATTTAGGAGAGTTATAGTTTTGCTCTTTTTTTTTAATCATTAATTAAATTATTTTAAATTTATTAAAAATTATTTTTATTTTTATTCTCGGTGCATACGAGAAAGTTCCATGAAGAGTCGAGAGAGCGCCATGGAATCGGAGTAGTTATTTCCTGCAGAAAACGATGATCAACCTCATCACATCCCTCCCTGCACCGCTCATCAGGTGGGCTCCACCATGTAGGAGCATCAATCAGGCCGTACCACTCAGCAGGAAGCAATTGGACGGATTAGAAGGTATGGGCCGATGTGCGGACCCAAACAAAAGTAAGGTCGGTAAATTCGTCAGGAGCAAGCATTACCCTTGATGCCGTCCAAATCATGGTTACACTGGAGATGGGTCCCATAGCAGGAATGAGAAGGGATGGATGATGTAACTGATGGATCCGTCAAAATATTCACTGTTCAGATTCAACAAAACATTTGTCCGTTGAATAGAAGATAGAATCTCCACATATCAGTATATTTTTGTGTGTTTGTCCCGTCTATGGTTCGGCACTGTATTTGGCACATTCGAATTACAGTGCGTATACACGTCACATGTAAATGTTTAATAAAGAGTCGATTTTCATAAAAAATCATTTACGTTTTGGTCTATTTTTGTAAATATTTCTGCTTTTGAAACATTTAAAAGAATTTAAGAGGGTAAAATTTCCTTTATTTAAAACGAAACCAGTTTAGAGAGAGGCCTCTGTGTTTAGTGGTCTAAAGCTAGTTAGGGTCCGCCACGGTGCTTGTGAGAAATCTATTCCATTCATATATTTTGCTGGCTCATTTTATGGCATGACCTTAAAAAATGAGACAGATCCAAAGATCAAGCGGCCCACATGAGAAAACAACGGAGATTGTGCACCCACCATTAAACATTCGTGGGCCATAAAAGCTTTGGATCATGCTAATATTTTTGTTCTTTTGGTTCATCACAATGGGAATGACCTTAGGAACAATTGGTCTGCTCTATGAATGGTTTGGATTGCATGTAAATATTATGGAGGAGCCCATGAAGTTTTGACAATATAAAGCCTCTATTTACGTGGTGTGGCCCACTTGAGTTTCGGATACACATAATTGTTGTTATATTGGCTTAACAAGAGCTTCCAAAATGGATGGATAGGGTGGATTTTTCACAAACATAAAAGTGGGCCTCACCTGCGGCAGGGTCAGTCAGGTCACGTAAGTGTCACATTTCCAGCAGATCGCTTGCCAGAGGGAAGAGTGGATTAGGTGCGGTCGGGTCGTCTCACTCAACACAGTGCTGCTTCCCTGACCATGGGGCTCACCTCGATGCACGTGTTGCATGTCCACACGGCCGTCATTTTGGGGCATAGGGCTGAAAATAAAATAGATCAAAATCTCATGTGGACTAAAGCACAAGAAACCAAGGTACTGGACCGTTAAAAACATTTTGTAGGCCACAATGTTTTTAGATCAACCTAATATTTGTTTCCCTTCATCCAGGTCTCCGAGATCATACCAAAAGGTTGGATGGCGTGGATATGCAATGCATGCATCAAGGTGAGCGCCACTGACAAGGCTGCACCATGTTTCGTGAGAAATCGGATTGCGTACTGAGTTACTCAGTAGGCTCGTATCGTACTGAGTAAAATGAGGTAGATTCAGTGCACATGTGGATCACATGAAAGGAAACAGTGGAAATCATACAGCTACCATTGAAAGATTTGTGGGATCACAAAAGCTTTGGATCAAATAAAGGATTTTGTTATTTCGGTTCATCCCACCGGGAATAACATTACTAAATTTGAGCTGCTTTGTGAATGGATTGGATTGCATATAAACATTACGGTGGATCCACAACGGTTTAAATGGTAGATAACCTTTATCTATAATTTTCGGTCGTGTGCTCCCCCTAGAGGTTTGTATCTGCTTGATTTTATTTTATCCGTCTTACCATGAGCTGCCAAGAACGATTCGATGGGGTGGTTGTCTTTCAAACACCACCGTGCCTCACCTGCGGCGCAGTCAATTAAATGCCACATCACCAACCTTTGACATCAGTAAGCTCAATTAAATGTCACATCACCAACAATAAACTCTTATCATACTGGGCAAACTCTGTTCAGCCAACTTTGAATTCACCTAGCTTATCCGTCCGTCCGTTGTTTCAATTATTTTATGAGTTGATCATGTAAACACCACATTTAAAACAAGGATATGTCGTTCTTTAAGCTTCAACTTCATTTTAATCAATTGTCTTATATTGACTTCAAAATCATTGAAAATCCAAGCGAATCATGCTAGAAGCATACCGGCATGCACCGAAAATAAACAATGGACCGGATTGGCTAACACCAAGTCCAGTAGCAATTCAGTCATGACTGAACGTCCAAACTTCAAAACCCCTGAAACTCTCTATATCATGCAACCGATATGCGAAAATGGATAAAACGAATATTCTCCACTCATATATCACTCTCTGTATCATTCAGTCATTCTGGGTAGCGTTGTGTTGAGGTTAAAAAGTTATATTTTCAAAATCAAGGAAAAGTGCAGTCATTCTGATATATTAAATGACCATGGTATTATGTGAGGCAAATTGTGACCGATCAGGATGATTTATAATTTATTAGAAAGGTGGTTAAATGATTTTTCTAGTAAATTTAAGTTTCATCCAATTCAAGTCATGATGAGGAAGATCTGGTCTGTTTATCAAAACCATGCATCGCTAATTGACTAAAATCGAAAAACTTTGGTCACACTTTAAACTAATCTAACAAGATCTAATTGAGATGATTTCAATTGCAATGAAAAGTTTATTAAACGATGTTTCCAATTATCATAATATTATAAAAGGCTGACCATTGGTTAAATTGCAAACAACCGATTTCGTATATTGGACGAACGTATTTTCGGTACATTAAATGAGGTCTAATTGAAGTGGTTCTAGTCTTGTTACAAAACTTACTTGATTACATTTCTAACAAGATAATTGCCAAAAATGAACAAATAACAAAGAATATACGAACGGTTGAACATCTGAAGAAAAAAAAGGACAAAAAGTAATAATTACTTTTAATACACACACACACACACTCAAACGTCTCTGATATAGCCCACAAGTCAGTGTGGGTACCCATAATTCAGTGCGGGTGCCCATAACATGACCCCAAACAATAGGTCGTTCACGACAGGGGTCGATATCTATATAAGGCACACGGGTCATATAGGAGTGACAGAGACTAAATCAAAAGAGAGAGGATAAGCTAATGTAGAGAACTTAAGCAAGCACCCGGGTCATATAGGAGAGACGGAGGCTAAATCAAAAGAGAGAGAGAGAGGATAAGCTAATGCAGAGAACTTAAGCAGGAAGAGAGAAACAGAGAGTATGAGAGAAAATAGAGGGTAGAAAGAGAGAAAAAAATACAGAGAAAATCTAAAGGTTGGAGTTTGCCTAAAGGTGCTACCCAAAGTACCTTAAATATTTTCATCGTGTCGACATATTACCTAACACAAGAAATAAAAATATGGGTATCAAAGGATTAGAAAAAGCTAAGAATTTATCCATTTCTATTTAATTTGCATTTCACTCTATACATTTTAATTCCATTAATTACTTTAACATTTTGTTTTACATTATTCTCCATCTTCCATTTTTCACTTTATTTGTCTGCCCAGGATCTTAAATCCTGTGAAGTAAAGCTAGTTAGCATTTTGTCTTATTCACTGCTTTTATTTTATTTGTCTACCTAGGACTACTTGGCTTTGTAATGTAAGACTAGATAACTTTTTTTTACTTGCCCGACCCACCTGGGTTATGCGAAGCATGGTCAAACATAAAATGCTAAAATTTTATTAAATCTCCCAAAATTGTAAATCTTGTGAAGTAGAGATCGCACATTGTGCGGGTGGAAAAGGGTGCTTAAACCCTTCCTTGTCCGCCACCGAAGCCCTTACTCAGAATTTACGGTCACAGACCAACTGCGAGAGTCACTTGAGTTGGGAACTTGTGAGATTCTCCAACTCTAAAGCGATTCTTAGGTTCTTAGCTGGCTGTATATTTTATGCTTCATTTGGCTAGTGGTGACTCCAAATTAAATGTGTTTTTACACCTGAGTCAATAGCATACAACGCCCACCGTAGCAAAAATCAATACGAAAGCCAACAAAGCGAGGGCATCACCACGCTCATGCACGTGTATTGGAGGAGGTGTTCACAGATCCCAAAATTGAAACACAACCAATGCTCAAGTGGACCATACCACATGAAACAATGGAAGTATTGATTTCCACCTTTGAAACTTTTCTAAGGCCTCTTGTGATTTTTATTTGTCATCCAACCTGTTCATAAGATTAACAACATGGATGAAGTGAAAACACGAATATCAGCTTAATCTAAAACTTCGATAGGATCAAGAACTTTTCAATACACTATTTCCATTGTGGTGGTTTACTTGAGATTTTTATATGCTTATTTTTTGGATAAGGCCCTAAAATTATTCTGTAAAATAGTTAGACAAAATGGGTAATCAAAATGGATAAAATGCATGGATTACGGTGCCCTGGAGAGGTTCCTCAGTACGCTCAGGGTACTGAGTTACTCAGTAGGCAATTGGCTTTCGACATGAGGGGAGACTAGGAGGAAACGAACTGCGCAGTGAGTAACTCACTAAGCTTAGCATAGTGAGTAAACTCTATAAGGTCGACCATGATTTATTCATCTGATCTGCTCTTTTAGAAGATAATTTTAAGGCCCGAACCCAAAAATGAAGTATATAGAATGTTAAGATTCACCACACCACTGGAAACAGTTGAATTGAACATCTATCTTGAAAAATTCTTGGGGGCCACATAAGTTTTGGATCAAGCTTATATTTGTGTTTTCCCTTCATCCATGTTTGTATGATCTTATGAACAGGTTGGATGACAAATAAACATCTATGTGGTGCCTAGCAAGTTTCAATGGTGGAAATTATTATCTCCACTCTTTCCTATGGTATGATCCACTTGATCTTTGGAATTACTTCAATTTTGGGCTTAACCCTTTACATTAGATGGAAAAACTGATGGATGGCATAGATAGACTACATACATTCAAGGTGGGCCCAACTGAGTACAATAGGAGAGTACTGAGTAACTAAGATTTGGGACTAGGAGTGGCATGGTCTCACCCAACACGGTGCTGCCGTGACCGTGGTTCCCACCTTGATGTAAGTATTGTATATCCACACCGTTCATTCATTTTTTCCAAATCATTTTACAAAATGGGCCCAAAATTGAAGCAAATTCGAATTCAGGTGGAGAAAAACACATTAAATAGCAACGATTGACCATTAAAAATGTCTTGTAAGCTATAAAAATTTTGGATCAATCTAATATTTGGTTTTCCCTTCATTTAGGTCTCCACAACCTTATCAAAAGATCAGACAGGGTGGATATGTAATACATGCATCCAGGTAGGGCTCACTATCAGGGCCACACCATGTTTGGTGAGGCCAAGGTTGCACCTACTTTGCTATGCATGTAGTGTCCTTGGGTCATAAGCTAGGTGGGGCCACCATGGTGTTTGAAAAAAATTAACGCCGTCCATCCCTTTTACTGGATCGTTTTAAGGCATGACCCCTGAAATGAAGTAGGTGATCTTGTTGGATCTTATGCAGATTAATATAATTTTTATATAATTTGGAAACCAAAAATTACAAAAGAATCTGAAATGTGAACAGGCTAAAGCATGTCTAAAACATTGTCCTTATAGCGTTATTTGCCCCTACTCAAGTGAATTGAGTATGCTGATAGGTTACAGGCAAATCATTTTTAGTATACGACGAGCCTAATGTGGGTCTGCGTTCAGCAAACACGAAGGCCCAATAAACGGAACTCTATTACACACTTTCTGGCAGTATTACAATAAAAAGAGAAAAATCCTAAAAGAAGAAAGGGAAGAGAAAATGTGATTTTGACCACTACACTGGTCAGTTCAGATCTCCAACCACTGGTTCAGTTAAACCGTCCTAAACCACACCGTTGGTCTAATCTTATGAAGATAAGGATCAAGCCTTGTTGTGTTGCTATTGTTACTGAATTATAGGAATGAGAAGTAGTGGGCTGTCTTAGTTCGTATGGTATTGCTGGATTGGTTGTGAGATAGATTGAAAACCCATCCAGGCACTCATTTTATAGGCTCAGATGGCTGAGAGTTATGGTCCAGGGATATAAATCTCACTAGCCGTTTTATGGTTGTTATATGACTGTTGGAAACCAGCCGCTTTATGGCTGTTGTGAGAGAGCTGGCTAGCCATTTTATAGCTTTTAGGCTAGTCGTTTTATGACTGTTGGCAAAAGTTTCTTCCATTAAGTCCATAGCTATTACACATTTGTGTAACAGCTATATTTCCAGCCATTATATAATCAGAGGGACTCTCATTCAATTCTTTAATTTTTATCTAGCCACCCATCTATCTTAGCTACAAAGTGCACCACTAGCGTCTCTACAGTCACACTGCCTCACATGCCCACGCCCTCGCACCGAGCCCGAGCCCGTGACTGAACCCGAGCACGCGCGAAGCACTGGAACACTCAAGTCCCATAGTCCACGAACTAGGTAAGCAAATATTATGGTACTCCATACTTTTCATTTAAACACATTTTTTCTCTCTTCCCTTTCCCATGAGGGACTATTCCCAAAAACCCACAAAAAGTGTTTTTCTAAACAACTTTTATATATTATATATTATTTTTATTATTAAAATATATTTTATTAAAATCAATATTTTTTACAACAGATCTAGTGCTCACATGGCCACACAAAAGAAATCAGTGGAGATTGTACATCCACCAGTGAAAGTTTGGTGGGGACAATAAAAGCTTTGGGCCATGATAATAATTTTGTTAATTTGATAAATACTAAGTAGGAACGACATTATGAAGGTTGGGCTGCTTTAGGAATAGTTTGGGTTGCATGTAAACATCACGGTAGAGCTAGAAAGGTTTAAATGGAAGCGGATTGCCTAGTGAGCTAGCGTACTGAATAAACTCTGTGAGGCTCACCATGATTTATGTATTTTATCCGCTATGTCCATCCATTTTATCAAATAATTTTAGGGCTTGATCCCAAAAATAAAAGATATACAATGTTCAAATGGACCAGACCACAGGAAACAGTTAAATTGAACGTCTACAGTTGAAAATTTCTCGGGAGCCACATAAGTTTTGGATCAAGCTTATATTTGTTTTTTACCTTCATCATGTCTGTATGATCTTATGAACAGGTTGGATGAAAAATAAATATCACTGTGGTGCCTAACAAGGTTTTAATAGTGGAAGCCATTATACCCATTGTTCCCTGTGGTATGATATATGTCTGCTTACCCGCTGCATTATCTGAACATGGAGCTCATTGGTTGATGATCCCAACCGTTTATATTGTATGCCTCACCATGTATACCGAAAATATGGTAATTTGGATGGTAGATCCATTAGCATACACCCAAATCCTCTCGATTTAAAGATAACAATTCTTCAATATCTAAAGCATGTGGGGCCATCGATGCACACGCCACATGCATGAACATTTCCCAACGTGGCATGATAGGTCTGAGATCTAATCCATTCATGCAAACAACATCATTATCTTAATTCTATAGCAAGAACTAGGTTGATCCACTTGTCAAATGGACTATAATTTATAAAATAACGTACAACTCTGAAAAAAAAATTTCCATTCAATATTGGATCCTAGCTATAAGCTAATTGAAAGATATTTTTATTTTGGAAAAACATGCAACAAGCAGACTAGCTAACCCAATGGATGGAGTAGATCTCACATGTGTGCCTATTTCCATCTCGTTTCAAAAATAAGGGTAAATATGCCATTTTATCCTCATTAGTAGGTGAGGATGCATGTTTATGCAAATATGAAGGCTAGTGGTATGTTTTTGGAAACTTGGCATTTGTGAAGGATTTTTAGGTAAAATTTTTCAATTAATTTTTAGAGTTTATTTTTTAGTTCAACCAAAACCTTAGCACGTGTATAGTTAATAATAGTCGGTCGTGTCAATTAACTAACAGAGTCAAGGGAAATGATACACTAAAGCCTTATGTTATTGTAGAAACCCCACCCGAAACAAGACTAAATTACTCTTCAAGCTTTGACTGAATTTTGATGGGTAAATTCAAAACCTGACTAATCAAATCCTGATTGACACTACGCCAAAATCACAAATTTATGATAGGAAAAGTTGCCTGGTTTAACGACGAATTTAATTCGTCGCTAATAGAAAATGTCTGTCACCAATCTCGTCTTTCTCGAAAATTCGGTCCCGAACATTGTGGAATTTTACGACGGACCAAAATCCGTCGCAAAAATCGGATTTACAACAGATTTTGGTCCGTCGTAAAATGGCGACGGACTAAATCTGTCGCATATTTTGTTTTGTGACAATATTAGATGCAAATTCCCGCTCAAAATAGTAGTTCCATACATTTTTTAGTTGCTTTTGCGACGGATCATGGTCCATCGTAAAAGGACTTTTGCCTTAAAACATTTATTTTTTTTCATTTTTTAGAATATGGTGGAAAATTATGTTTTTTTCTAGTGTAAGAATTATTTTTTAATATAAATTTAGTGGTTTAATTGTACATATTTGTATCTAATATTATTTTTTAACAATTGATTGAATGCAAAAAAAAAATTAAAAAAAAAATATTTTTATATCAAATGAGTGGAAATTATTATTGTTAAAAAATTTAAAACTAATATTTAAATGATTTGTAATATGACACGAAAAAAAATATATTAAGAAGTTAAAAAAATTTAACAATGTTTGAGAACAAATGAGATTTTGAAAAAATAAAAATCGCTCATATAAAGTACTTTTCCTTCTTCTCTTTTTCCAATGTGGGACTATTCCCAAAAACCCACAAAAGGTATTTTTTCAAACAAATTTTTATATATTATATATTATTTTTATTATTAAAATATATTTTATTAAAATCAATATTTTTGTAACAATCCCCCACTTGATTTTTATAAAAATATATTTTCTCGGTTAAACATTTCTGCCAGAATAATCAGCTTATATGTATGAAGAAAGATATCTTTCGATTTTAATCTTTTCTTAGTTAAGTATCTCAAAACTCTATCGAAATGACTGGTAGCTGCAGCTTTGACTAGTTATTCCTAGATAACAGAGTTGAAGAAACCACACACATATTCGCTATATGCTTGATAGAGTTTTCACAATCTTGCTGAGTACAATTAATGGTCACGTACTTATTCTATTTCATGAACGATCCCGAGAGAAAACTCGTGACTCTCATGAGAGATGACACCATCTCTACGTTCATATAAGTGAAATTCTTCCAGTGTCTCCGTTACTATAAGACACTTGTCCTATAGACTGAATTTCATTAAGAGTTCAAAGACTCAACCCTCTTTCGTAACGCTCAGCACTTATCTATTATGGATGAGGTTTTCATAATTTAGTGTTGAAAAATTTTCACATATCAGTGACTTGTTCTTATCCATTAAACTCAAAATTAGAGATTTTCTAACTTTAGATTGGGTTACCATCACTGGTGAAACTTTGGTTGAAGAGTTTCAACCTCATCCCTCTAATTGTAGCCTTTACTACCTCTCTCGGTAGAGGTTTAGTAAAAGGATTTGTCAAGTTATTGCTTGATTTCACATAGGAAATAACAATGATTCCATCTTAAATCAATTGTCTGACATAATCATGTCGAAGACTGATATGTATAGACTTACCATTATAAGTGCCGCTATAAGCTCTAGCTAATGTGGCTTCACATCACAATGTAGTGACATAGTCGATATAGGCTTTACACAGAAAGAAATTTCTAATAGAAGATCCCTTAGTCACTCGGCCTCTTTGCCCGTTGCAGTCAAAGCTATGAATTTAGACTTCATAGTCGAGTGCATTATGCAAGTATGTTTCTTAAATTTCCAAGATACAGCTGCATCTCCTAGGGTGAATACTCACCCTGTAGTAAACTTGTTGTCCCCTATACTCGATATCTAGCTCGCATCGGTATATCCTTCTAATACAACCGAAAATTTTGAATAAAATAGTCTTAAGTCTTTGGTTGCTTACAAGTAACCAATGACTCTACTGATTGCATTCTAGTGTTCAGTACTGGGGTTACTAGTAAACCTACTAAGTTTACTCAAAGCATATGCGATATCAGGTCTAGTGCATTGTATAACATACATAAGACTTCCTATAGCACTCGCATATTTTACTTGTGCAACTGTTCTTTCAGTATTTTCTTTTAGCTTGATAGTTGGATCAAATGGGGTTTTTGCTTCTTTTATATTTGGATGGTTAAACTTGTTTAGTATCTGCATTGTATAACATACATAAGACTTCCTATAGCACTCGCATATTTTACTTGTGCAACTGTTCTTTCTATATTTTCTTTTAGCTTGATAGTTGGATTAAATGGGGTTTTTGCTTCCTTTATATTTGGATGGTTAAACTTGTTTAGTATCTTCTCAATATAATGAGATTGACACAAACCATAATCCCCACAATATTTTTTAACTTTGATACCTAGGATGGTATCAACTTGTCCAAGATCCTTCATTTTAAATATGGAAGAAAGAAACTTCTTTGTTTCAGTCACACCTTCCATTTTATTACTTATTATTAATATGTCATCAACATACTGACAAATAATAACGATATAACTACCATCTATTTTAGAATATATGCCTTTGTCAACTACATTATGCATGAAACTATGAAATAGTATTTTGGAATCAAACTTCTCATGTCACTGTTTTGATGCTTGTTTTAATGCATACAAAGATTTGACTAATCTATATACTTTGTTTTCATTTTCTGGTAAAACGAAACTTTTAGATTGTTCCATGTATACCTCCTCATTGAGGTCACCATTCAGGAATGCAGTCTTTACATCCATTTGGTAGATGTGAAGATGATGTATGGAAGCTAGCGTAAATAATATCTTAATGAATGTTATCATATCTATAGGTAAATATGTGTTAAAGTAATCTATTCCTTCTTTTTGCTTAAATCCCTTAGCTACTAGTCGAGCTTTAAAGGTTTGGATAGTCCCATCAGTGTGATATTTCTTCCTAAATACCCACTTACAACCTATGGGTCTAGAACCTGGAGGTAAGTTTAATAGTTTTCATATTTGATTTAATATTATAGATTTTATTTCATCATTTATAGTTTCTTTCCAGAAGGCTAAGTCTCTAGAGGATACAGCCTCTTTATATGTTTTAGGATCATTTTCTATAGTCATTAATATAGGTATTTATCTTATAACATTTTCTCTATCTGCTTCTACCAGATGGAAAATAACGTGTTGTGAGTCTATGTAGTCATTTCCTAGACTATTCTCTATTCTTATTTTTTGACTCCTACGAGGTTTAATAGGAGCTTCCATTCTCTGTGGAGCTATATTATCTGGTTCTCTATTAGGAGTTTGGATTTCATTATCCTTTGAATCTAAGGATAGTGAGTTCTCAAATAATTCAACATTTCTTGATTCTATTATTATATTAAACTACATGTCTAGTAGTCTATAAACTTTACTATTTTGTGCATACCCTACGAAGGCGCACTTAATAACTCTTAGTCCTAACTTGGTTCTTTTTTATCAGGGATTCTACAGTATGTAAGACACCCTCATACTTTAATATATCTTAGGTTAGGTTTTTTACCTCTCCATGTTTCGTATGGAGATATTTTATATTTTTTAGACAGAATTCTGTTTATTATATGGCATGCTACAAGCAATGCCCCA
This sequence comes from Magnolia kwangsiensis, assembly GCA_037074715.1. Classification (NCBI taxonomy): domain Eukaryota; kingdom Viridiplantae; phylum Streptophyta; class Magnoliopsida; order Magnoliales; family Magnoliaceae; genus Magnolia; species Magnolia kwangsiensis. The sequence goes on along the minus strand of CM073575.1, from coordinate 25,594,017 downwards.
CCCTATAGATTTAGTGACAACTTTACTCTTATCAGCATTGAGTTGACCATCTCTATTAATGTTCCATTCTTTCTTTCAGCTATTTCGTTTTGTTGAAGTGTGTATGGAGCTATACATTGATGTAGCAGTCCATATTCTTCACAGAAGTTATCAAATTCATTGAAGAAGATTCTCCTCCTCTATCACTACGGAGATTTTTATCTTTTTATTTAGTTGATTCTCTACTTCTGCTTTATATATTTTAAACATGTTCAATGCTTCATCTTTGCTCTTTAACAAATAAATATACACATATCTAGAGTAATCATCTATAAAGGTTATGAAGTACCGTTTACCTCTACGAGTAAGAATGTCGTTTAACTCACAGATATCACTATGCACAAGATCTAATATTTGAAACGATCTATCAACACTTAGAAAAAAAAATTTCATCATTTTAGATCGTATGCACACTTCACATTTATCGATTTTATTATCTGTATATGAGATTAAACCATTCTTAGTCATGAACTTCAAGGTACTATACCCTATATGGGCTAGTCTATCATGTCACAGTCTAGCGGATTCAACCATATACGCAGAAGTGCTACTTTCAATCAGAGAAAACTTAATCATCTCATTACAAGCATATCCATTTCCGACAAAATTCTCATTCCTGGACAGAATCAGTTTACCTGATTCGTATACCACCCTTATACGGTTTACCCAGAAGATCCCCAGAAACTAAGTTTCGCCTCATGTCTGGGACTTACAGTACATTAGTTAGAATCACTTTCTTTCCAGAGGTGAATATCAGTTCGACAGTTTTTTTGCTAACAACCTTTGATTGGACTTCATTACCCATTTGGACTTCTTGACCATCGGTCAATTTCTCATAGGTTTTAAAGGCTGATTCGTCGTGGCACACGTGTTATAGCAGCAGTATCATACCACCAACCTGGAACTTTGCCTTGGATGGTATTCACCTCAGTGGTCATAGTCACAATATCGCCTTCTTTTACTGCACTTGCCTCTTTTTTAGATTTGCGATATCGGCATACTCGAGCATAGTGCCCGATTTTTCCACAGACATGACATGGGCCTTTGAACTTTTCGTTCTTCTTTTGGACATTTTTTTTGAATTTCTCTTTATTAGGTTTCAGGGAATCGTCCTTCTCGGGATTCTTGTTACTAGTATTCTCTACTGCATGTACTTTGGACGAGGTGTTCCCGTTATCATTCTTTCTGTTGCGGTTATGGGATTCTCCCTTAATCCTGAGGTGTTTCTGGATTTATTTCAGTGTGTAATCCTCGATTTTATACAACTTCTTTCTATAGTATTTTCACATCGGTGGTAATTTAGCGATTATAGCCCCGACTTGGAATGATTCAGGAAGATCAATCTTTATCGCTTTAATTTTGTTTACTATTAGCTGCAGTTCTTGGATTTCGAGCAGCAGTGGTTTATTATCTACCATGCTGAAGTCAAAATACCTAGCGAAGAGAAATTTATTTTTCTTCTTCTTCAGCCTTGTATTTGAACTCCAGAGCGGCCCAGATCTCCTTTGCTGATGATGTCTGTTGGTACAGATCGTACAGACGGTCGGAGAGCGTGTTCAGAATGTGTCCTCGACACAAGAGTTTGTCTTCAGCTCGTTTGGCGCGGGCAGCCACCTGCTCAGGTGTATTGTTGTTGGTTACATCGGGTAGTGCTTGCAAGTTTATATCTGGTATATAGTAGATCTTCAGCGTCATCAGGAGAAATTTTAGCTTGTCTTGTCATCTTGTAAAATTAGTTCCATCAAACCGATCAAGACGCATCAAGTCCTGATTCATCAACTTGATGAATGAAACGCTGTCGGCTTCCATCAAATAACGCTTTAAGATTATTGAAAAATTATACAGATTAATATAATTTCTGTATAATGTGGAAACCAAAAATTTCAAATGCTGTAAATTATGGACAGGCTAAAGCACGTCTAAAACGCTGTCCTTAAAGCGTTATTTGCCCCTACTCAAAAGATTGAGTATGCTGATGATAGGTTACAGGCAAATCACTTCTAGGATACGACAAGCCTGATGTGGGTCTGCGTTTAGCAAACACAAAAGCCCACTAATGGAACTCTGTTACACAGTCTGGCAGAAATACATAAAAATAAAAATAAAAATCTCAGAATAAGAAAGAAGAGAAGAAGAATATTTGAAACTTAGACCACCGCGTTGGTCTGTTTTTACTGATCTTCAGCAGCTACTGTTCAGATGAATGTTCTTGACCACACTTTCTGGTCTAATTCTCAAGCAATGTTTCAAATGAACCTTATTATGCTACTGGAATTACTGTTGTATAGAGAGGAGTGGCTTAGGCTTATTTCGTATAGGTCTGTTGGAGTGGGTTGAGTGAGATGGATTGAAAATCCTGACACTCCTTTTATAGGCTCTGGTGGCTAGGGGTTATGGCCTAAGGAAGTATGCCACTAGCGCCTGTACAACCACACTGCCTCATATGCCCACGCCCTCACACCGAACCCGAGCGCGGTGTACCATTCTCCTTTGTACCATGTGGGTAAGTATTATAATACTCTACCACTCTTATATAAAGTACTTTGCCTTTTTCTCTTTTTTCAATGTGGGACTATTCTCAAAAACTTACAAAAGATGTTTTTTCAAACAACTTTTTATATATTATATATTATTTTTATTATTAAAATATATTTTATTAAAATTAATATTTTTGTAACAACCATATAGTAGTAGGTTTTTTAAACATTGACTGCATCTTAGATAATGATTTGGACCACACCTCAAAGACTATGAGCAGCGGTAGATTGCAAGCACAATGACCAATGGTGAATAAAAAATTTAAATGCATTATTTTACATCAGGTCAACTCCACTTCCCATCTGTGGGCACTTGAAAGCCGAACTGATAGCAATCGCTCGTGCATGATACATCTACAGCTACCATATGGTAGTGGGTTTTTTAAACATTGACTGCATCTTAGATAATGATTTGAACCACCCAGTTTTGTGAATTCTATGATGTAAGATCCATCTTAATAATGAACGGATAAGCTCATGAGAAGATAAATTAAAATTATTAAAAAATGAAATTTGAATAACCCTTATTAAACACACGATTCAAAGCTTAAGATCATCAATGAAATATGATTATAAGATTATAATTTCTATAATACAGCAATGAGGACATCGGCTAGTATTATCCTCTAAGATCGAAGCATGCATATAAGATTATGGTTTCTATAATGCAGGAATGAGGACATCGGTTCTATCATCATCGAAGATGCAGTACAACATGAAAAGTCACCCCATACGTTACTATCATAGGGGTACGGATGCCATCAAATCCGGGACTACGAATGCTATCAAATCTCATACGTTGGATTACACAGATATTCAAGGTTGGAAATCCTTTTTTAATCCTACCGTTAATCAAGTTTTATCAACAGGATTAAAAGTCAATATCCAGAAATCATCTTGATCAAAAACTCAGGTGAGCCACATCGGATGAACTTAGAGATTTCCCCGTGGTTTCACCCACCTGTGTTTTAGACCTGTCTAAGATTTATGTTGTACGTACGGTGATCATGAGACTTCACACTGGATGGATGGAGTGGATGTCATACGTGCAACACAGTGGGTCCCTGCTTGAGTGTTTTACCTGCTGTGTAGAACAGGTGTTGTAGAGTATTCCGGTGGAGAATCCCATTTCACGTACAACGGTTGTATATGATCTTTCACAAGGTTTTTATTCTAGGCTTATGTGGCACTTCAGTGGACCATCTGAGCCGTGAAAAAGGTGGGCCATGCCATAAAGATCACGTAGAGTGAAAATTGGAACATGCTGTGCATTGATTTGTATTCTAGTCCGCCTGATGAATGGAACAGCACTGGTACGACCTTCTTCGCATGCTAGAATCCTCCACAGACCGTTGATCCAATAGGTCCTGTGGTGTTACCCTCAAATTTGGTCCGTAGAGAGAAAATTCAGACCGATCCACAACTGAGGTGGACCACACCACAAAGAACAATGGAGAAGTGCACCACTGGAGGTTGTCCGCCGGGTGTACAATGGTGTGTATGTTCCATCCAATCCGTTCAACAGGTTTTAAGCATGACTTACATTTTTCCCATTGTGTGGTCCACTTGAGTTTTATTTTGAGCTGATTTTGGAAATGTACGGTGAAAGTGACAAGGCCCACATGACAGATGGAGTGGATGGAGTGTATGCCACACGAAGAATCCAGTAGGCCTCAAGAACTCATTTGTTTTACATGCTGCATACAACGTGTGTTGTATAGGATTCGGGTCCCTTTTACAAGGCTCAACTGTCATGCTCAAGTAATACAGTAACATTTCTCTTTGGTACAAGGCAGATAGTCCGCGGGCTACCGGAGTGAAATTAGTTGTCCGACGGATGGGCCATATCCCATATGGATCCATGTATGACCCTCTTACATGGTAGGCTCTGCCATGGAAAGGTAATCAAGAGTCTCTGTGAAATGATCCTAACCATTTACCCTTTTTTTTTTTTAATCTTAGCTTTGCGTGGATTGAACGGCTAGGATCATTTAGAACCTCATACACTTCCCCTGTTGAAATAAGCCGTTGGTAATCCACGGAGTACCAAGACCAGCCTCTTCAAATTTCAGGATATTCGATGTGAAGAGAGGTCATGTACACGAATAAACTGTCATAATTCCGCGTTAGCGTCACTTCCACTCGTATTATTTTGTAAACAAAATCAACCGCTCAACTGCACGTTTGTTTTAAATGAATGGAGACGATATGTCGTACTCGACTTGAACTCTCCTCCTCCCTCTTCTTAGTATTTACTCGACTCGAATTCAAATATATATCTAATCTAACCTATATGTCGTACTCGACTTGAACTCTCCTCCTCCTCCCTCTTCTAAGCCTGATAGCCACCCATTACCACCAAATTCGGTCCCTTTGGCCTGACTTGGTGCTGACTCGAGTCGACTCGGTTCATATGATGGGTTCAGACTCTGTCCAGATTAGGTCAAGTTCAGGTCAGGTGTATTTCAAAACTGAGTCAGGACGGGTCAGCTATAACTCGGCACGAGTACTGAATTTGATGCCCCGCTCTATTTCTGACAAGTGGGGCCAATGGGTAATCCAGAGATGGACCCCACTTATATGGACTGAAAACCACCTGAGTATACAATCTCTGTCTCCTCGAGTATCCTGTGGGGTCAGACGCTTACAGCGAATCTTCAGTGCAGGTTGACTTTCTATAGTGAAAGAAGTGAAAGGATGAATGGCTACTTCACATCAGGTCTGGGTTTGTATCTCATCTACAAGAATCAATCCCCACCGTCCAAATTTTTGGTCCACTGTGGATGGACCAGGGAGCGAAAATCACGCTGATCAGACGGTGAAAAACATCCTATTTCGTCTGTTTAGTTTGGACGGTGGACTGTTTTATTTTTTACAGTCATCAATGGCCACCATGTGAACGGCTAGGTTGGTCTGACCAGTGTAACGTTTGGTCAATGCTCCATACAAAATAAGATTGCCAAATTTAAATAAACTGTGGTTAACGCACACGATTAATCGGGATACGATCATAGCCAGCCGAGTTGCACGGATCATGCCACCTTTAGCCATGAGCTAGGACAGGAATGTCATTATCAGAAAAATAGCTAACGTCTATGGTTATGAAAGCGTCTCCGTTTGACCCTTGAAATGTACAGCAGACCTAACTGATTTTCAAATCTAAGGTTGGTCACTTACAACGTTTGTAGAATAAAGTGAAACCAAAACGATTTTTTGTGGTTTGTGAATGACATCCACTCCGTCCATCAGGTGGGCCCCTTTAAATTCACCTCATGTTTCAGAAATTAGTTGGTCCGAAACTAAGGTAAGCCAATCATGTAAAATCATGCCTAAAACCTTTAAAACCACTTGGTGTGGCCCACGTATAACTTGGAATGGGTGATTTTTTAAATGTCCATTTTTCCTGGCGAGATTCATTCGATGAACGGATTGGATGAAATATAAGAAATACCTAGATCCCCACTAACGATCGAAGTTTTTAACAGTGATAGGGCCTCATTCCAACTGCTCCGTAGTCCTAAACAGCTGTGCTTTGTATCGGCCTGATTGGAAGGGACACACCTGATGTAAGGAGTGGATGGGAGACCTAAAATCATGGTGGGCGCCACACCAACTTCTGTAGAATAATCTCGTCTACCCAACCATTTTTATATTGAGGGGATTGAAGGAATATCAAAATACTTCGAGAGGCGGTTTGACGTAGTATCAAGCTTTCTTTTTTTTTTTTTCTTCTACACATGTACACACATCCCACACACTCACGCTAGTGGAATTTCACCACCTATGGATACTCGAACCCTTAATAGGGTGTTTAAACTCCTGAGTGTCTACCACCCGAGCAAGAGTAAGGATACTATCCCCTCAACATGCCACTACACGTGAAACGGCGCATACGGATCCGAGATCCAAGCCATCCATCGGGTGGGTCCCTCATTGCAGATGCCATTGCCAAAAAATTTCACATCTGTTCGCTACTGAGCTGCATTTCAGCCAACAAAACAAAATGGACGGCTAAACAAAAATTGGTCTTTTTTTAAGGCCATCCACTTGATCAGAGCATCTTCGTGGAGTGACGTGCCTGATGAATGGATTGGATCTCACATCCGTGTGCCAAATTGGCACACATGGCAGTCTATAAATAGACCGCCTTAGATAAGCGGATGGGATTAGCAAAAGATGGGTGTATGAAATCAATAAAAGTGGGTGTAAAATGTTAAATAGTGGGTTCAAATCTTCATTTCCCAGACCGAGTAAATTCGTAAGCTCGAGTTGTTTGATACTCAAATTAATCTGACTGTGGAATGCACTGTCACTAAGTTACAATCTAAAAATTGCATGCGTCGAGCCATGCTTACATCTGATTGGTGGACACTTATCGTTTGAAATAAGACCGTTGGATATTTTTTATTTTAACTGTCCAGTGGATGTCCAGCAATGTAATAGTTAGATAAGTGAGGAATATTAATACTTTGTTCGTGGCATATCTAGACTGGTGCTCATAATTTGGACGGTATTTTTGAATTAATTAAATACTACGTGTTAGGAAAAAATATGTCAAGTCCGGAGACTCAGATTCTAAGTACGTCGGCTTTACTGACACTGCCCGAAGAGTCCGAGACAACGGTCAAAGCCGAGAGAATAAGGGATAAGCCTAGAGGCATAAGCAGAAGACGATTAAAGTCGCTCTGTCGGAATGATAACCTCGTCTGCATAAGCCTAAAAAAGGTTGAGTATGTTATAAGCCACCCGACCGATACAATAAAACCGACCTAACGAGTTAGTTCTGTCAGCCATGGAGTAAGGAGGGACGACGGATAATCACCGAGACTATTCCATCCGTGAGAAGGCAGAAAACTTATGTTCCCAACTCGGTTGAGACTCCCCTTGAGTCGGTAGCGACTGAGCCGAGACAAGAGAAGGCAGTATCAATGCAAATACCGTTACGAAAATTCAGAAATACGGGTATCCGATCCTGAGATTCTCGAGATCGGGAGCAATCAATAAAATCTCCGGATAATCAGGAGAAGAATCCTCATATGATGAGGATTCCTAAGATTTATAAATACCAATGCTTTCTATAGAGAAAATTACGAGATACAGAACTCAGTAAAATCCTTTGCCATTGATCAGATGACTGACTTAAGCATCGGAGGCTCCCCGGCTCTAGCCAGGGTTCCCTTGATAATGTTGATTGTGCAGGTGGAAGAAGATCCGATCCAGAAGAGCCGTTCCATAAAAATACACCAACAGTTTGGCGCCGCCTGTGGGAATCGGACAAAAAGTCGATTTCTGCAATTCATTGAATGGCAAGAACTAGGAGGACGGATCCAGACGAAGCGGAGGAGGCCGCTGCTGGCACAGCTCAGGGAGCTCCCCCAACAGCACCGCCTGCGACTACCAGCCAGCCTAGTCGAGGGAATGCGCACTTGGATCGGGAAGTCCAAGACATGCGTTCCGAGATGGCAGTTATGAAACACATGCTGAAACAATTATGTAATCAGCAAATGCAGCAGCGTCACGAGTCGGTACAGGTTCTCTCGCCAACATCTGTAGCGTAGCCTGCTGCTCCACAGTCGCCTCGACAGCCGACTCAACCCCAGGGACCGAGTCAGCATCAAGGACCGAGTCAGCCAGCGCCGACTCGCTCTGCAACGGCCGTTCTGCCTCCCTCTGATCTGCGACATAGAATAGATCAGAGGAGGCGAAGTCGGCTCCCTGTAGAAGAAACGTCGGAAAATACGGAGCCCTGAAAAGCCGATATGTAAGATTTCAAGAACGAGGTCCGTGAAAAGATGGAAAAAGAGATGGCGGGCATGAAGCACGGTCGGAACTCAAATCCGACCAAATCCAAGGAAAAGGCTTCTCCGTTTGTGGTCGAAGTGATGCAGGCGCGGTTGCCGGAAAGGTTCCATCTACCTCAGATAACTCCCTTTTTCGGTAAAACCGATCCGACAGAGTATCTTGAATGCTTCAGAACCTATATGGAGTTGCACGATGCCTCGAATGTTGTTATGTGTCGAACCTTCTCTCTTACCCTTACTGATGTGGCCTGACTTTGGTTTAAGCAATTAAAACCGAGGTTAATCACATCGTTCGCCGATCTCAGTGACGCCTTCCTCAATAATTTTATCGAAGGAAAGAAGAAGCTAAAGCCGCCCACACATCTGAACAACATATTTCAGAAGGAAGGAGAGCTGTTAAAGGACTATATCAAGCGCTTCAACTTCGAATCTCTGCAGGTTCGAAAGCATTCTGAGGAGACAACTCTTAACGCTCTCATACAAGGTGTGAGAGATAAACCCTTTTTGGCGTCATTGGACAAGAATCCGCCCGAGACCCTGGGCGAATTCATGGTTCGATCGGACAAATACGCCGACGCTGAAGAGACCCGACTCCTACAAGAAAAGGTCCAGAATATGAAGCCCTCGGCTAAAGAGCCAGCCAAGAAAGAAGCTGACTCAGCCGGGGGGAAGAAGCGAAAAGATAACAGGACACGAGACGATGGTAGGTCGGGAAAGTGACCCGACAGGAGATTTTCCACATACACCCCCCTGAACAAATCTCAGGAACAAATGTTAATGGAAATCAAGAACGAAGGTTTCGTCAAATGGCCCGGAAAGCTCCGAGGAACCCCGAATCGACGGAACAAGAACAAATACTGCCACTATCATCGTGATCACGGTCACAATATGAGTGATTGTTTCCAGTTGAAGGATGAGATCGAGCGGCTAATTAAAGAAAGCGGACTCAGAGAACATACAGAAGGGTCTGGTGTTCCAGAAGGACTAATGAAGATCGTCCCACGGAAGAAATTCAAACGATCATTAGAAGGCATCAGGGCGGCGGAGATTCAAATAATGCCAGGAAAAATCACGCCAGAAGCATCGATCGCCCGGAGTCTGAGATTCTTCTGTTGTCCCAACCTTGCAAGGAGCAGAAGAGACAACGATATTGCATCTCATTCACTGAGGATGACACCCGAGGCATTCATCATCCCCATGATGATGCACTTGTCATTGCTCTCACCATCGCCAACAGAAAGGTGTTCCGAATACTGGTAGACACTAGCTCATCGGCGGATGTGCTGTTCACCCAAACATTCGATAAAATGGGCATCGGACGATCGACCTTACGGCCGGTCCGAACCCCACTGATAGGATTCTCGGGTGGACAGGTGCTTCCCGAGGGAATCACCTCACTACCACTGACTGTCGGGACTGCCCCTCATCAGACAACAACAATGGTTGACTTCCTGATTATGGACCAACCATCGGTATATAATGCTATATTCGGTCGACCTTCCCTAAGCCTCCGTTAAACCGTGGTATCCACTTATCACCTTTTCATAAAATTTTTGACTGAGTCGGGAGTAGGAATTGTGAAAGGAGATCAATAAGATTCTCAAAGATGCTATGCTATCGCAGTCAAGGCGCCAACGGAAGTATCGATGATCGAATCGAATCTTATGAACGATGGCAACCGATGGAAAAACTCGTCTCAGAACCGTTAACCAAGACAGACACGTCGAAAGTAGTGCAAATCGGCTCGTCCCTAAGTCCACCTCTTAGGGAACGACTGATCGCCTTGCTTCGGCGGTACACCGATATATTTTCTTAGAGCCATGAAGATATGCCCAGGATCGATCCCTTGGTCATTACGCACCGACTCAACATCGACCCGACTTACAAGCCCGTCCGACAGAAGCGTCGTCCTCTCGGCCCAAAAAGGTACGGTGTTATTGAAGAGGAAATCGGAAAGCTCCTTAAAGCCAAATTCGTCTAGGAGATATACTATCCAGAGTGGATAGTCAATATTGTACTCGTGAAAAAAGTCAATGGGAAGTGGCGAGTCTGTATAGATTATACAGATTTGAACAAAGCCTGCCCTAAGAACAGCTTCCATCTTCCTTGCATTGATCAGCTGGTAGATAGTACTGCGGGCCATGAATTGCTTAGTTTTATGTATGCTTACTCAAGCTACAATCAAATTGTAATGCACGAAAATGATAAGTCAAAAACTACCTTTGTCACTGACAAAGGCCTTTACTGTTACCGAGTGATGTCGTTTGGTTTGAAGAATGCCGGGGCAACCTATCAAAGGTTAGTGAATAAAATATTCGCTCGGCAAATTGGTCGAACGATGGAAGTGTATATCGACGATATGCTCGTCAAAAGTGTACAAGCAGCCAACCATGTGGCAGACCTGAAAGAAATGTTCCTAACTTTACGTAAGTATGAAATGAAGTTGAATCCTAGCAAGTATGCTTTTGGTGTAAGATTGAAAAAATTCCTCGGTTTCCTCGTTAGCCAACGAGGAATCGAAACGAATTTCGAGAAAATCAAAGCTTTACTTGATATGGAGTCTCTGAAAACAATCAAAGACATCCAAAGGTTGACAGGAAGAGTAGTCGCGCTTAACCGCTTCCTGTCTCGAGCCACAGACAAATGTCTCCCATTCTTCAAGCAATTAAGGGGACGACAGACGATGGAGTGGACGGACGAGTGTGAAAAAGTATTTCAAGAACTAAAGACTTACCTCGGGTCCCTACCACTGCTGTCTAAGCCCGAGCCAGGAGAAGCTTTATTATTATATCTGGCTATCTCCGATGCAGTAGTCAGCTCGACCTTAATACGAGAGAATGAAATGAAGCAACTGCCAGTGTACTATGTTAGAAAAGCTTTACTACTGGCAGAGATGAGGTATCATCAGCTCGAGAAAGTAGCCTTAACTCTGGTTGTATCTTCGCGGCGACTCCGGCCGTATTTTCAAGCTCATACGATCATTGTTGTGACCGACTTACCACTGCGTCAAATTCTTCAAAAACCAGAAGCTTCCGACCGACTTACAAAGTGGGCTGTCGAATTGAGCGAATTCGACATACAGTACAGGCCGAGAATGGCCATAAAAGGACAAGTTGTTGCTGATTTTCTTGTTGAAGTAACCTCCAACCATAACACATCACATGATTCTGAGATGGTTACTGAACCAGTGGCTTCTTCCTCTCTCGACCCCTTGTCTGACTCGGCACCCTATAAGTTATTCTTCGACGGTTCCTCCAACTCCAAAGCAAGTGGGGCCGGGGTGGTATTAGAAACTCCCGATCAAACTTGTATGCGGTATGCTTTGCGACTTGGATTTCAAGCGTCGAACAATACAGCAGAGTACGAGGCCTTGTTACTCGGCCTTAGACTCGCCGCGAGCTTAGGCGCAACTCATCTCAACGTTTTCAGTGACTCGCAGTTGGTCGTCAACCAAGTTTTCGGCGTTTATCAAACTCGGAAAGAGCAACTGAAGGCGTACATGAAAAAAGTCAAAGAATTAATCAGCAAGTTCCAGGAATGCAAAGTTATTCGGATACGCAGGGCCGACAACGCCAAAGCTGACTTGTTAGCCAAGCTCGCTTCAGCCGACGAAGATACCATACCTCAGTCGGTTCCGATAGAGTTTGTAGCAAAACTGAGTATAAATGAGACCGCAGACTCGGCCATACTTCCTTTCATGTCAGAACCCACTTGGTTTGATTCAATCGTTCGTTATCTCAGTGATGGGGAACTACCAGAGGATCGCGCCGAGGCACGGCGTCTAAAGGTACGAGCATCACGTTATACCATCTTGAATGATGTACTGTACAAGAAAGGGTTTCACGCTCCCCTATTAAGATGTATAGACTCCCATGAAGCTGACTATGTCTTACGGGAGATACACGAAGGAATATGTGGGAATCATTCAGGCGGACGTTCGCTCGCCAACAAAGTGTTACGGCAAGGGTATTATTAGCCGACGATACAACATGGTTCTAAGAAGTTCGTCCAAAAGTGCGACAAATGTCCGCGATTTGTGGTTGTCCCGAGACAACCCCCCGAGGAACTCACTCCGATGTCCGGACCGTGGCCCTTTGCACAGTGGGGGATCGACATCATTGGACCCTTCCCTCTGGAGAAGGGCCAGATCAAATTTGTTATAGTTGCAGTAGACTATTTCACGAAGTGGGCCGAGACTGAGCCATTAGCGAAGATTACCGAGCAGAGTATCACTAGCTTTGTTTGGAAAAATATCATCTGTCGATTCAGAATACCTCGGACTATCATTACCGACAATGGGAGGCAGTTCGATAATAAGCAATTTCGTGAGATGTGCAGCAATCTCGGGATACGAAACGTGTACGCCTCGCCTCATCATCCTCAGACGAATGGACAGGTAGAGGCCGTTAACAAAATTATAAAGCAGCATCTCCGAACGAAACTCGATGAAGCAAAAGGAGCATGGGCCGAGGAACTCCCGAATATATTGTGGGCCTATCAAACTACAGCTCAGACTGCCATGGGAGAAACTCCCTTCTCCCTTTATTTTAGCTTAGAAGCTGTGGCTCCAGTTGAGATCGTATTAGCTCGGCCCGAGTCAATACATTCGGCGAAAAAGAAAATGATGAACTTCTATCAGTCGGGCTCGATTTGTTGGAAGAGAGGAGAGAAGGAACTCGATTACGAATGATGGCTTGACAGAGGCAAGTGTCCCGGTTTTACAACAGACAAGTCAAGGTCAGACGATTCCGAGCCGGTGATATGATCCTCCGAAAGACATTCCCAAACACGAAGAAAGTTGGGGCGGGGCACATTGGGACCCAATTGGGAAGGTCCCTATGTCGTCTCCATCACTATCCGCCCTGGGACGTATCGCCTGGAAGACCTAAATGGGCAACTATTGCCTCACCCGTGGAATGCCGAACATCTCAAGGTCTATTACCCGTGAAATGGAATAGAAAGTGCTAAAGAATAATGGAAAAGAGATGTAATTGAAGTCGATTCAATAAATACAAAGAAATTCTATTTTTTCTAAAGTGTTTAACGTCGGGTTACAGATTAGGTTAAAGATACATGAAAAATGAACGACGTAACTGCCAAAAGAGAGACTTATCTCCCTCGGTCAAGGACCGTTCTTCATGCAGTCCCAGAAGGGTCGAACCCATCAGCAGCAGCAGGGGCTCCCCCGTCAGTAGCGTCGTCGCCAGTAGCCTCGGCCTCAGGACTGTCAGCATCGAAGGCAGAAAGATCAAGGTCGGGGAAGGTAGCCTTCATCTCCAAAACGCAAGCCCTGTAACCGCCTTGGTAAAGGCGGTCCCTTTCTTCTGCAAGCTCTGTTGACTGAAGAAAGGCGTCTACGGCGCGCTCTTCTGCCTCCTTGGCTCGGCGGGTCTCTTCCTGAGCTTCATGGATGAGGGCCGAGGCCTCATCCTTAGCCCGAGCGAGAGTGCCCTCGCAGGCGTTGTGAACACGGAGAAGATGCTGATACTTTTCCTCAGCCTCCTTCAGAAGCGAGGTCAAGTGAGCATTGTCAGCTTTGGCTCCTTCGAGAACATCCTGTCATCTTCTGCCGCCTTTCGAGCGATTGACAGATCACCGGTCATGATGCCGATGTGACCCTCGGCAATCTCTCTGCGACCCTCCACCTCGGCCGCAATCCTCCTTGCAGTCTTTATTTCGGCCGCAAGTTTTTGAGCAGCAGTTAGCTCCGAGGAGACTTTGACAAGGCAAGGAGCCAGCTGCGGGTAGGAGACCGTGAGTTATGAACAAGGACGTAGTCAAAAATAATGGAAAAGTAGAGAGAAAGGATTTTACCTCAAAAAGCAACTTTGTCGTATGCCCAAGAGTCTGCACAGCCGGGGCATTGTAGTAGCTGGCGAAGTCTTTCTCGCCCCCATGTGCAAGAGCCCAAGGAATCATCCCCGAGATGACTTCGGCTAAGGGAGACTCCTGTTGAGTCATCTCTCCTCTCGAAGACTCCGCGTAAGGTACCTCTCTCGGCCTCGGGGCCTCTTCCACCACGGGTCCTGGCTCGGGAACCGACTGAGAAATTGAAAGGCTCGGCTCCGCTTCCTCCATCCTCTCATCGGGGTCAGAAAGCACGACCACTTGTGGGGCGACAGAGACGGGAGCAGGCGAGGCGGTTGGCTCCTTGGCTTTTGTAGCAGTCTTCTGTTGTTTCGAGGGCCGAGACCCCGACAAAAGAGCCGACATCGGAGGGACCCTCACTTTGGAGATTGGCTTTAGGGACGGATGAGATCCTGCCATGCTATCAGAAGCAGGAGCCACCTAAGAAATGGACAAGCCTCGGGAAGGTCTGCAAAGAAGAATGAAGAATTAGACAAGAAACCGAAAGGACAAAGCAGAGCGGGACGAGTTACCTGAGACGAATGAGTCTACACCCGCGAGATGGAGGCGCTTGGGTTACAGCAGCAACTTTCAAGACCGCTCCTCTGTGCTCAGCTTCCTCAGCTCTCTTATCTGAGTTAGAGCTCCGGACTCGAGTTTTCCCCTCTTCTTCAAAATATCTGTAAGACATTATGAGGTCAGATCAGATATTAAAAAAAAGGGGGGGGAGAGAGATTATCGGGACGGGTCAACGAATCACCTGCTCTCCGGAACGTGTGAGAGACTTGAGGCTCGTACGGCCACGTATCGGCCGACTCCCACTGACCGCAAGCCCAAAACCACATTTCCTTCTAGTACTTATTAGAAGTGGGTGGGTCGGTTATCAAAGACCCCCCTTTGCCTCTCCACGCACTCAGGAAGTAGAGGCTAAAAAATTTTAGATTTGGTCTGACTTGGTAGAGGTAGAGAAACTCGCCGACCGTCAGCGGAGGCTGTTCTAACTCGGCCCACAGTATGGCACACCCCAACAAACTCCTTCACGCGTTCGGGACAATTTCACCGGGAGCTATTTTGACTCGGGACAGAAAATCACGAGCAATGGGCTGAAGTGGCAAGCGCAAGCCACATTGTATCGTGACTTGGAAAATTGCGACCATCCCTACAGGAGGATGGTCGGGAAAATCTCCCGAACGAGGGAGACAGAGTACGACCGAGTCAAGGACATGATATCCAGTCCTGATCCGGTTTAGGTCGAATTCGGTTAAAATTGAGCCGACGAGGCCACTCGGCTCGTCTTCACCTTCTTCCCCCTTCGAAGAGGATTCAGAGGCTTCCACAGTTTGGTTCATGGGGTCTGAAGCAGCCACCCCTTCGCCTATAACAATGTCGTCTACTTCTTCTTCCTCCTACTGATCCATCCCGAGGTTAGGTCTCCCTGGACGGGTTACCAGAGACACTCCACCACTGGACGGATCGGCTTAAGCGGGCGTTCAGCCGATGAGTCATCGGCCTCCCTTACAAGCCGGAATGCAGCATTAGCGCCGACGGCAAACTCCGTCAGTAGGGAGGGCGGTTCCGCAACGTCTCAAAGATGTTGGGACACACCCTCATCGCCGAAAATCCCCTCCCGGGGGCTCTGAGAGCCACGCGCAGCCATTAAAGTTTAAAAAGATGGGAGGAAAGAACTCACCGAAAAAAATGACAACGAACGTAAAGGGAGGTGACGAAGCAAGAAACGACAGCGAAGGGAAGAAGGAAGAAGGAAGAAGAGAAAAGAGGCTCGGAAGCAGATACGAGCAGGAGGGAGAAACGCGAAAATAAAATTTACACAGTCCTCCCGCCCTGCCTTTTTATAGCAGTGCCACGTGACGAGGCTTTTAATGGAAAAGCGAATCGTCGTTCGTCTCGGCTCCCCCGGCTTGACACGTGGCGCACGCTGACTGACAGCGGTAATGTCTTCGTCACGCGTCCAAATCTCATACGCGGATGGAACGACCTGACGGATGACCGCACGTGCGGCTTCGGAGAACTTAACGTCATACGTTAGAGACGACTCAAGGAGTATTAAACGCCTCATCATAACCTCGAAACCTCGGACTCTAATATGAACCGACATAAAAACTCGTTACTCCTTGATGCCGCGAACGACACAAGGAGTAAGGGGGCTTACTGTTGGGAAAAAATATGTCAAGTCCGGAGACTCGGATTCTAAGTAGGTCGGCTTTGCTGACGCTGCCCGAAGAGTCCGAGACAACGGTCAGAGCCGAGAGAATAAGGGATAGGCCTAGAGGCATATGTAGAAGACGATTAAAGTCGCTCTGTCGGAGTGATAACCTCATCTGCATAAGCCTACAGAAGGTTGAGTATGTTATAAGCCACCCGACCGATAGAATAAAACCGACCTAACGAGTTGGTTCTGTCGGCCACGGAGTAAGGAAGGACGACGGATAATCACCGAGACTATTCCATCCGTGAGAAGGCAGAAAACTTATATTCTCAACTCGGCCGAGACTCCCCTTGAGTCGGTAGTGACTGAGCCGAGACAAGAGAAGGCGGTATCAATGCAAATACGGTTCTGAAAATCCAGGAATACGAGTATCCAATCCCGAGATTCTCGGGATTGGGAGCAATCAGTGAAATCTCCGGATAATCAGGAGAAGAATCCTCGTATGATAAGGATTCCTAAGATCTATAAATACCAATGCTTTGTACAGAGAAAGGTACGAGATACAAAACTCAGAAAAACTCTTTGTCATTGATTAGACGACTGACTTAAGCATCGGAGTCTCCGCGGCTCTAACCAGGGTCCCCTTGATAGTGTTGATTGTGCAGGTGGAAGAAGATCCGATCCAGAGGAGTCATTCCATAAAAATACACCAACACCACGTATGCAATTTCTCAGTAATATCTAGCCGCCTGAGTATCATCTACCATACTCTTCCAGAGTATCCAAGTATTTCTCAACCGTAAAATGCTATAGTATCGCTGGTCTTTCCACGGTAGAGAGCGATGTATAGTAAGTATGATACCGCTATTTTCCTACCTAAGATGTATAAATTGGAATTATCCTGTCCGTACAAAATATGGACCACACCATGATGAGAATATAATATGAAAACCATACCAATGGACGGTTCAGTGGGACATAACGTCAATGCACTATATCTCCATGGACAGACAGACGATGGTATGACTTAGATCTGGTGTGGCCCAATTAATTAGGGAATAGTGAATGATTTTCGTGACAAATAATCAAAATCGCGTGGGCCAAAATTTGAATGGATAGGATTTTCTAAAGATGATCACAACGTCGTGAGCCAAAAGTTGTATGGATAGGATATTCTACAGATGAATGGTGGAGAAGAAAATATATCATAACTTATGATGCAGGCGCTGAATCTGACACTCTCTCTTTTGAAGTATCCATTGGCAGTTGGATAACAGTGACCAAAACCAATTTCTTTTTTCCAATGTTCGGTCTCACGAGATATGACACGTGCTCTAGTCTGATAGTCGCCACCGTTCAGGTGGGGCCCACCTTCCAGTGATCAGGGTTGTCCATTTATGTTTCACCATGGATGGACGATGGAGCAATGCTCTCAAGTAATTCCAGCTGTCCATGTTGGATCGAAATCCATGTCTCAGCAACAGACAGATTCTGTTTCAATGTTGAGATTACAGGATCCAGTGCTCATGTGATGTGAGTGGGAGTGTGGATGGTGTCGGGGTCTTAAAAAAGGAGGGAAAAAAATCTATACCGGTTGATGAGTTATGTTGTGCATGAAACGTCGGGTAAATGATTTGTACGGCGGAGATTGTTCACCATCACCTGGCACACCAGATGATGGGTCCACGGTATCTTTGGACCTGACCCATTTTAATATTCGAGTCACAATTTTCGCTACAGACCCAACCCATTTAAATGTGATATGGTATATGGGTTGGCTCAAGTGTAACGGGCTACTTGTTTAATTTGTGGGTCAGATCGAAAATTACAAATTGTCATCAAATTAATGTTTTAAGCTAATATGTTTATATGAATTTCAAACTTATAATGGATTAAATACTGGCCATGATCTCATCTAAGGGAATTTGATCTTCCTTTTGTCGTTGATAGTACTAATTTATTAACCAAATGCACCTACTTTATTGCAACTTTAACATATAATGCCAAGAGTAAATGAACACTTTTGCCTGTCCAATTAGTTCTAAAAGAGGGTGTCTTTATGATTTTATGCTGTCATTAAATGGGATTTTTAAAAATAGAGAATGATTATTTATAGAATTTTGGAAATATGCATGTTTATAAAATTTTGGAAATATGCATGTTTATAAAGTAAGAGTTCCGTAAAGTGGGTCTAATTGATCGATGGTGTAGATCTTTCTAATAGTTGGATATTGTGATCAGGAATTCCGGTGGGCTCCTTTAGAACTGTGGTTAATTTTAAATTTGTGTTGAGGTTGTTTTTTCTATATTGTGGAATTAATAGATCATCTAGCATCAATAATCAAGACTCTATAGTAAAATCTTAAAGTCACATATTTGATTGGGAAGACATTCTCAATGCCGCATCGTAGCTGCTGAGAGATATTAGGTCTTTCACACCTCATGCCTTTAAGAGAACCTTCAATGAAACTAGAATTTTTTTTATTCTTTTGTGGGTGAGTGGACCAAGACGTATATTTATAAGAAAAAAAAAATAAAAGCTAAGAAAGTTTATCCTTCACGCTTCTTTTCCTTGAAATCTTCATACGATAAATTTTTATATCTAACTTAATAACTATGCATAGGGACTATAGCTCAAGCATCCGGCCCCAAACCTATTTGCAATTATCCCAATTGCAATGGAGCCTACTGAATTGCTCGATTTAAATAATTCAATGAACAGATCTAAGGCGATGATCATGTATGGCCCACCTGATAGAGACTTACAAGGGTGGTACGCTTGACTATGATTAGTCTCAAATTCATGCAGGAAGATCTTGACAATACATTCTGCAATGGCTTTCTTCTAATCAAGTACACCTTTCATTTAGTTTGTTTAATTTCCAAACTCTATTCTTAGCCCGATCTTTTTCAATTTCGCAATTATAATTTACATATAAACCAACAATTTAGATTTATCCAAACAAACATAAGGCTAAGATTTTACCCACTTCTCCCTTTCCCTCTTTTTTTCTCTCTTCTAGAAGGTTCCTTCCAATTTGTATCTCCCTTTCCGCATGCATTGATCATGCCACTTCCTCTAATGTATATTATCCTATATACTACATATGATGTGGATAGTGGAGATTAAAATTCCCCCTTGCAATTAGCTTTCCAAACGTGAGGAAACTTTAAATATATAAATGACTTAGCAAGATATTTTAAATGAAGGTAAAGGTATTTTAAAAATGAATATCTAGCTGGATTTTATGTTCTACTAACTTTACCCTTCTAATTAGTTATAGGTTTGTTTTTTCTAAGATAGTATCAAATTCTTCTTATGAGTAGCTTGCATACTTCTCTTCTTTGCTAAAAGCACACATAGTATCAAATTCTTCTTATGAGTAGCTTTATAGAATCCACCTTGATGGATGTGTGATTTCTGCTCTATAAATATATTGTATTAACTTATATTAAAATGTCACTCCAAAATTTAATTGAATCGAGGATTCAAATGTACATAACAAAGGATACGATAAGGATGGGTTTCCCATTGATTTCTTTTATGCATGTGACACGCACCTACATATAGCCTCCATCTTTCTCTAGGTTCTGCTACTCTCCTTTTTTCTCTCCTCTATGATCTAGTGCTGTCAATGGGCTAAGCTGGCTCATTAGGCTTTTGGGGTTGACCTGCCTCTGACCAAACTTGTGGTAGAGTATCAAGCTTGAGAGCTCGGCTCAAGCTTAAAATTCAAACCTATATTATAATCAAGCCGAGTTTGGCCTGTGTACGACAACCTAGCCCATTAAGGTTTACAAGGCAATTTTGTAATATACAAAAAATATTTTTTTTAAGTCCTCTTACGACTTGGGCCCATATAACTATTTTCAGTTGGGCTCAGGTTGAACTATTTTGACCCATCAAGGGCCAAGCTAGGTTTATACCTACATTGAACAATGCAGGCTGGGCTTGAACAGAGCTTGGCCCAGCCCTAACTCGGCCATTGACAGCCCTATCCTCACCTCTCCCTTCTCTCTCTTTTATCCTAGTTTATATTAATGAGTTGATAAAGCCCACATATGATTACAAGTGAGCTAATACTCACACCACCACATATGCCAGCATAACCCACAGGTGGAAAATCCAAGCCATTCATCAAAAGGAAACCAATATGTAGATTTCCTATCGATGTTCCACTTGTTTGGTGGACCACAAACATACATTGTCGAAACTTGGCCAAAGCATTTTAATCTGTCCATCTATTTATAATTGAGTCCGGATCTTTTGCTTGCAACAAACAGAATTTTCTGTTTGTTGCAATCTAATTGGGCCACATCATCACACATTAGATTTAATGCAGTAGTGCAGACGTAGACCACTTACAATGCAAGAAAATAAGAAATTTTTATTTGTGAAAATCGGGGGATCCGGATTCTTTCCTAGCACACCCACTGAGTGGACCGACTGCGTGGATATAGAATACATACATCAAGGTAGGCCACATCAAACCCCAAACCGAGTATGCGTCAGGTCCAATAACCCTAGAGCAGGCCCAGCCCGTTAGTTCAAAATCTAGGGCTGGGCTCACCCCATTGCCAGGCCTAAATAACCCGTTGGGTCGACCCAACCCATTGCCGATTGAAATCGCTGGGTGGGCTCCCTAATGGGACTCGCCTCACACGTGTTAAAGAAGCACGTGTTTTATATGATCATCATGTAATTTTATGGTGTGGATGCTATGCTTCAAAAGTCAGGTTGATATGATCATGAGCTGGGCCAAACTCTACATGCATACATCATATAAATTAATGGTTAAGAGAGGTTGATCATTGATCCCATCTTCTTAGTATACATACGATTGCCCATCTGATCATCAGATCGTCCTGAATTCTAACACGTAGCATCTATACGTTCTTGTGGCCTCATGACTGGCTCGGATCTTGCACGTGTGCATCGTTTCCACATGCGACGCAAGTAAACTTACTAAAGCGCAGTCCAGCGGACGCGGATTAGATACTGACAGGTTGAGTAGCTAGACTCGCTACTGAAGTGACGTCACCAAGCTCTGTAGACCCCACCATTATGTATGTTTTGTATCCACACCGTCCATCCATTTGGAGAGTTCATATTAGAGCATTTCCCAAAGAATGAGTCGGATACAAATCTCAAGTGGACCCCGCCACAGAAAATAGGGGGAGAGTGACGACCACCATTAAAAACTTCTAATGGCCACAAAAGTTTTCGATCAAGATGATATTTGTGTTTTACCTTCTTTCATGTCCGCGTTCAAGCAAACATCATGGCGGACCTTAGGAAGGTTTCAACGGTAGGCGTACTCTCCGCACTTTTTTATGTGGTGGAGTCCACTACAACTTTGGATTTGACTCATTCTTCTAAATATGCCCTAAAATTCTATCTCCAAATAGATGGACGGGGTGGATACAGCACATACATCATGATGGGCCCACAGAACTTCGTGACATCACTTCGCTACGCATCACTTCAGTAGCGAGTCTCGCTACTCTACCTATCAGTAGCTAATCCGCCACTCCAGCGAGGACCTGATTTGGCTGTGACCCCAACACCACCCCGCTATCATCAATCGCATGATCGATGGAGGCCTAAGTAGAGTAAGTGATAACAAATATTACCCATGTATTATTCGTAATATTTACATAAATATGTAAATCCACTAGTGCTCATGTGTTCGATAAAATGTTCCGTGTGGACCTGACAACGATAATATGCTAAGAGTAACATGGTAATCTAGGTTGCAGAGGCTTATATTCCTTCCTACTACGGAAATGTTGATTATTGCCTGGATTAAAGAGCGGCCCGGTCTAAGTTGGCCGCATTTGACATGTTCGATTGACTCAGGTTGAACTTAAATGATCGATAGTAATCAAACTACACGGAACATTTGTACCAATGTGGGTCGAGTTGAAATACCCCAAGTCGATCAAATTAGTTTGAAAGTTGACGAATTACTTGGAACTCTTAGATTGAAATAACTTCGAATAAAACCTATAGTACCCACATTACTACTGAATGAGTCTACTTTGAATTATAAACAGAGAAAAATTCGCAAGTCCCATGAGTCAAGTATGGTGGTATGGGATACCGTGTCCAAACTGTCAGCTTACATTAGGACGACGAGCCCCCCGTAGTGACGAGCAATCAAGGAAGGTATGAATCAGACATTCCAAATAGCAACGAAACCGCGATCGTCTCACATGTACGTATGAGTGACGACTTTTATGTAAACCGTGAATGCCCTCCACTCATCGATGGGTCGCCTAATCCTGTGTGTCCAGACTGTGTCATCTAGGTTCATAGTGATCTGTCAGGCCTGTGTTAGCTCCTTATTGATGGAGGAATTATCACACAGGTCATGAACCCGATGTTGGATTTTGAGACGCAGGTAAGGAGTACTCCTGCCGCTCCGAGCCTCGCAAACCGGTTGATACCAATATAAGATGAGGGTACTTTAGTTTCCCCCAAACCACTAGGTGAACACAACTAAATAAATGCTTAACTAATTATTTGAATCCATTGGGTTGCACTAGTCAGGAGTATGCTCCATGTTATAACTTTATGTTCCGTGTTTAATAGGAGTTATTAGAAAATGTTTTCTCTGAATATCCTTACCTGCATTGATTGGATTGATAACATACGTAACTCCTTGTTAATATAACTACTAAGTTGATCACTCACTCTCACTCTGAGGTGGTGTTTTAAAACACTAACCAGACACTTCCATAGATGCAAGTATCACTGAGGCTAATGCATATATGGACCATGAGGTGCAATTCTCATTCTTCCAGCTTTCTAACAGGCCCACTTAGATGGCATATCACTTGATTTTGGGCATTATATGTTTGGACCTAGATGCCCCTTTTTGGCATATTCTTTTTGAAAACTTTAGATGTATATTAGGCCTGGTTGTAGGCCCGTATCCTGACTCGACGTATAGAACATATTCAGTCTATTTTCTTTCCCTTCATTATGATTATTTTGGAACATGTTACTTGTTTAGTATAATCACTTAGGTGCTTGATCACTATATGACGAATACACTAATGAACTTCCTGCCTAGAAAGGCGATATTAATGTCCGAGATCTTGGGAGCCGAGTACTACACGACTCTCGAAAATTTCGGGACGTTACAATAAGTAATACTTTTTATTTTATTTTCATTATTTTACTACCCACCTTACCCGAACGAAACCCTAATCCCTTCCTTCTCTTTCTCTACCCGAACGGTGCTACACCCACCCATCTCTCCTCCTTTCTCTCCCTCCTTTTTCTCCTCCTTTCTCTCCTTCTTTCTCACATTTCCTTCTTTCTCTCCTCCTTTTTCTCCCTCTCTCTGCCGATCTTGATTTAGCCTGACTGGACAGACTCAACTCGATCCAACTCAGTTTGGTTTCCCTGACCAAATCGGACTCGGTTCGGGTTAGGCCAGCAAGGATTCGGATCGGATCGAGTCAGCCCTGCTGGACGCAGTCCCGAATCAAATCGAGTTCAAGTCAGGTTCTTGGAAAAATCAGATCGAGTCGAGTTGGACCCAATCCGGTCCGACTCGATGCCCACCTTTATCCACTATGATGTTCCCCTAACTACTCTAACCAATTTTCATGTTGGGCTGAACTACTAAAGCCCAAAGGATGAAGAGTGATACTCAAACTAAAACTTATAGTAAAAACAAAATTAATATAAGAATTCGACCGTCTGATGGTATTTTACAAATTCGTCATGCGCAACCCGACATAGCGGGTTTGGGTGGCTAAAGCAGCTCGTCCTACCTTAAAATCATATATAGCACATCAGGTAACTCATTCTGGTTTGCAAGATACGTCCGTTTTAGGTTATCACAATCCGAATCACTTTCGTCTTTGATCAGACCTTTTCTAAACCATTTTAGCCATGGAAATTTTCGTGATCCTCTCTACATCATTTCTTACATCACAATCTTTGTGAATTTTTAATTTTATTTTTTGATTCCCAGTAGCTGAGATGGTTTGGATTGTCTAGTAACCATAAGGCATTTATAACTTTCTCGAGTACATGTGTATCAAGTATTATACTATGGATGTAAGATTCCATGCATACATTATACGTTACTTTATTTCCAGCACTGTTCTAAACAAATCTGACCAATCCAAAATTCAATGGGCCAAACCACATAGAACACTGCAAAATCATGCCTAAAACTTCTAAATCACATGGTGGGGCCTACCTAAGTTTTTGAATGGCAAGGGTTTCGGGCATGCCTTCATCCTCATTTCACTGCCTGGATGGGATGTAACACTCCAGAGTAAACCCCAAACAATAGTTTGGCCCACCAATCTTTTCGATGGGCCTGATGTTTGAGCTTCAGCAATGAACATACGGCGGTGCACATGATAGACAGCGTGGATCTCTTACACATTTCCTCCTCCATGTGGCCATGCCGATTGCCGAAGCATAGAGTAGTCGGGCCGAACATTATCAGGACTGTAAATGAGTTGGGCTCCGGACAGGCAAAATCAAAATTTTGAAGAGCTCAAACCCAACGGTTAAAAATCTGAACCGAATCTAACCCCGGGCCGTACCTGTTGAACAGTCCTGAACACGAGATTGTCTGGACGCGGATTGCCTAGACACTAGGGCTGAAAGTCGGGCGGGTTGAGCTGAGTCGGGTTGGTGCTCAACCCTAACCCAACCCAAGGTTCCTATACCTCAACTCTAACCTAACCCAACCCAATCTCAAGTTGGGAATTCTCAACCTAAGCCCAACCCAAGCGGGCTCGGTCGGGTTGATCGGGTTGGTCGGGTGTATACGTGTTAATATTTTCTTTATTACATTAGTTTATTATATTTCAATATAGGACTTATTTTTTATATATATAATTTTACTAATTATATATGTGATTATTCATTATAAAGAACTTCATTTTTTTTCTTAAACAAAAAGCTAAAATATAAGACAATTACTCCTTTAAAAGTCATGTAACATAGCATGAAGTCTATTTGGGAGAGAGAAATCTGATATATCTTTGACAAATGAGACTCGACATCACTAGTGTACCTTCAACACAAACGATCCACACTCAATTATAATTTATAAGTAACTTATATATTGATCGGGTTCGGGTTGAGTCGGGCAACCCGAGACTTCAACCCTAGCCCAACTCAAGTTTTATCGGGTTGGTGTTTGTATAGCCCAAGCTTAAAATTGGACCCAAAATATCTTGTCCGAGCCCAACCCAATGTCAGGTCGGTCACGGGTCAGTCGGGTTGAACCCGCCCAACTTTTGGCCCTACTAGACACAGGAAGTTCATGTAGTCGGAAGCTGCGTGGGGTCCATAGAGATGACCGTGATAAATCCACTCCGTCCATCAGTTTTCTAAGATCACGATAGTTCAGGAGCGTAAAAATAATGACAGAAACGGTGGGGATTGAACGCCCACCATTGGAAATTTTGTGGGGACCAAAGAAATTTTTATTATGATGATATTTGTGCCCACAGTTTATCTGAGTGCTAATAACCTTACGAATGGTTTGGATGATAGATAAACATTATGGTCGGCTCCAGAAAGGTTTCAACGGTGGACCTTTCTGTTCCCACTGCTTTATTTGGTGTGGCCCACATGAGCTTTGGATATGCCTGATTTTTGACTTAACTTCCTATTGTGGTTTGAAAACTGATGGACGGAGTGGATTTGTGGTGGTCATCTCTGTGGGCCCCACACACCTTCCGGCTACAGGCATTTGTGCGCGGCAATGCCCGACCATTGCTGATCAATAATCATGCTATTTTTACGCTAACAGTAGTACGATGGGAGCGGATTATGTGGGGGCCTTACCGTGGGGCCAACCTTGATGTATGTATTCTATATCCATGCCGTCCATCCATTTTTTCAAATCATTTCAAAGCATGATCCCAAAAACGAAGCAGATTCAATTCTCAAGTGGACCATACCTGGGAAACAGTGGTGATTGACTATTAATGGACCACAAAAGTTTTGGATCAAGCTGATATTTTTTTTTATCTCTTCATCCAGGTTTACGTGACCTTATGAACAGATTTGATGTTAAATAAACACTATTCAAACCCTAGGGTGGGTCCTTGTGAGTTTTTAATGGTAAGGCATTCAATCACCACCGTTTCCTATAGCCTGGTTCACCTGATATTTTTATCTAGTTCATTTTTGGGCTCATACCATAAAAGGTGTGAAAAAAATAGATGGACGGCGTGCATATAGAATATATACATCAAGGTGGACCCCCACAGTACGGCCGCACCGTCTAGGGTGAAGCCGGGCTCGCACCCAATCCGCTCCCAACCCTTTCCTGGACCTTGACAATCAGTCCCGGAAACGGATTGGATACTTTCCCTGCCATCAGCCAATGGCTGATGGTCGGTGCTCTAATGGCTCCACCATGATGTATGTGTTTCATCCAAGCCGTCCATCTATTTTTCAAGATCATTTTACAATATTAGATCAAAATTGAGGTATATCCCAATCTCAAGTGGTCACATTACAGGAACAGTGTTGAATGAACATCGAAATTAAAAACTTTTTGAGGCCATGGTTTTGTATCAAGCTGATCTTCGTTTTTTCCCTTCATCTAGGTCTGTATGACCTAATCAAATCATCGGATTGGATGTCAAATAAATAGTATAGTAGGTCCTAGGATGATTTTAATGATGGATATCAAATCACTATTATTTTCTTGTGGTGTGGTCCACCTGAGATTTAAATCCCTCTAATGTTTGGGATAAAGACCTAAAGTAATATGTAAAAATGGATGAAACACATACATCATGGTGGGCCCACAGAGCAACCGGGCTGTTGGCAGAGGGAGTGGCCAATCCGTTTCCATCAGTCCCAAGCTGAGCTGGCAGGTCTATGAGTCAAACCCAAGCCAGATCATCTAATGGGCCACTACGAGGACGGATTAAGGGTAAAAAGGAACCGCACTTGACAAATTCTTCTAATTGGACTTTTCTCTTAACCGTTGCACCGAACTTTTTTAACTGTCCAATAACAGTGGATGGATCAGATGTTCAGACTTTTGAAGTTTGTCTAATGATTGGACGGTCTGGATCCATGGCCAGCTTTCGTTTGTGGAGGCTATGTAGCGTTGCTACCATTTTGTTAATACCACTTGGGACGCACACTGGATCCTAACCATACAAGATATTGCTGAAAATCTGGAGCTGATTTTGGGATGTAGAATTGAATGACAGCCGTTCAAAACTTTCTCATCAAGGGTCCACATTCACCTATACATCTCAGTGGTAAGTTTAGGAAAGTAGAAACTGGTTCATGTATGTATATATATGTGAATACAATATCGTAGGGTTATAATACAACTAGTTGCTTTGTACACGTGGGACAGTCCAATCATCGCGATGGACAGTCCATTCATTCCATTCCACTATGGACAGCCGCTCTGCAAAAGCTGCACCAATCGGATGATCCTGCCCTCAGTTTCATCATAACCATCCATTTTGCAGATAGAATGATTTACATCACTCACCAAACCATTTCTTCGGAATCACAACAAATCCAAAGTGGGCCACATTGAATGGATGCTTCAAACTGATCTGAACCTATTTTTCCTCCAATTGATCTCAACCGTCCATTTTCTCCAAGCTCTTGATCAGATGGCTAGGAGCGTCTGATCAGTGCGATTCAAGAATCGTCACCTATCAAGTGGTGGCCAGAACGAATGAACATTCCAGATCGATTTTTGGATGGCCCCCACGTGTCCAAAGCAATTAGTTGTATTGTAAGCCTCCCATACAGCTACGTGTAAAGATCCTTTTCCTAATATACTAATATAATCCTAAAGTTTGAAAACTGAGATCGCCTACAACCGGCCGTTGGTTAACATAAGCTCATTTTCTAAAGCCATAGATAAATGGGTTGTACCGTACAACCGGTTGTAGGTGAATCTCTGATGAAGACTCTCCAATATACAGCAAACCATAGGTGTAAAGTAAATCTCAGCCATCCATGGATTCTAAAACAGCCCATAGGCGGCCCACTCGACATCGTCCCGTGGGGCCCGCAATGGCGGTGATCGGAAAGAAGTGGCCGGCGGTGATCGGAAAGAAGTGGCCGCCGGAGAAGGAGATCCGTGGAACAGCGACAGCGACTTGCGCGGTGAAGAAGTCCAACGTGACAGTGTTTGGAGATCAGAGACATCGATCTCACCGATCACACGGTCCGTGGTTTCGCGGCATGTGGTTTTCTTCTCGAACTTTCGGATCGGCGACGACGTTGGGAAGCAACCAACGGACACGATGCTCGGAGAGTTGATCGGCCCGGATTTGCGGGGACGCCTGCGTTCCGACGACTTGGATCGAGCTGGGACACGGATGAAGAGGGACCCTTGATCTGGTGGATAGAAGGAGATGCCTGCAGGAGGTGGTCTGAGTTTGTGTGGCTTTTGGTGGGATATGGGATTTTGATGGGCCTCTTTGGGAATTCCTGGTTGGATCTCCCATTTGAACGGTACAGATCCGGGTCTCTTGAACGAATCATCACCGTCCATGTTTTCTCTTCCTCTCTTTCTCTAGGCTTGTCTGTCTCTTTTATAAACGGGAGGGTGTAGTTAGATGGAGATGCGAGTGTCAGTCTCGGCGAGATTGATGGCGCCAAGGGAGGGATGTGGGGCCCATGGAAGTTTGTGACGTGGGCCATTAGTTCGATTGTCCAAGCGAGGTATCGGTTCGTGACTGAGTGAGAGTGACTTCGGGCTGAGAAAAACGGAGAATTCATTACGTGCATTGGAATGTATGGTAACTATCATGCGCTCTAGATACATGGGACTCACTCGTGATTTTTATGTGTAATATAAACTGTGGATCTGATGTATCATCTCATATTAATCGTAAATCCATCTAAATGTAGTGATTGAAAATTCATATTAGACACATCACAGGGAGAAATGCACATTTACTCATACAACTTATATATTCACGGTGTGTGATCCATCTGAGTATTTTAATAGCCTGAGTTCTAGTTTTTATTTTATCCTTGAGATTATCATATGACGAATTGTTTAGATGAAATGCAGAAGAGAATATGGGCACGA
Source organism: Magnolia kwangsiensis (assembly GCA_037074715.1). Classification (NCBI taxonomy): domain Eukaryota; kingdom Viridiplantae; phylum Streptophyta; class Magnoliopsida; order Magnoliales; family Magnoliaceae; genus Magnolia; species Magnolia kwangsiensis. The sequence continues at coordinate 25,564,550 of CM073575.1, read as the reverse complement.
TATTCTATATGGAAGTTTCTATGGAGGATATCACCCTCCCCAGTGTCCTCTATTTTTTCATTTTGTGTGGTCCAAATATAATATAAAACAATCTTAAATTTTATATATAGATATAAAAATGAGGATAACACAAGATTCACGGTTTGGATTTCATGTAAACTTTACGATGGACTGCACGCAGCTCGAACGCATGGTTGTTACCGTACGTGCAGAGGTATATACGATTTCAAAAAAAATGAGCGGACGGCTTGCGCGAGAATAGGCTGATGAGGTGCGATTCGTGGCGAATAACATGGGAGAAAAGAAGGCATGTGGGGCCGGACCTTTGACGTGCGTTGCACGTCTGAAAAGCGGCGATGATGGAGCCGGCCGATATGATATAGGGCCTGCATAATCTGGACTATTTATTTAGTTGACTCGTCATGGATGGTCGATTTTCAAGATAACTGGGCCATCCTAACTTTTAGACTGGTGGTCGGTGAATGAACGATCTGAAAGGGAATGCCGCCTAAGGTCCACACGTGAACGGCAGACATGAGAGGTTGAGTAATCAATCTGGTCCATCTATCGATCAGGCCCCAATAAGAATGGCTTGTGTTAAAAATGGATGGACATTTACTGGACTGATAGAAATGAAAGATATCGACGGTCATAAGCCCATGAAGCAAGGGTCAAATATTATGTGAACACTTAAGACAGTGGATTCCACGATTTAATTCACATTAGTTTGGTTAGGAGTGTGAATGGGTCGCGTGATGTGGTGCATAAACAGTTTGGTCATGATCGTACCTCGCACTATATTGTACCGTTTTTATAAAGTGAGGCCCGACATGTCTTGCGCGACAAATGTGCTAACGTGCGTATGTGCCTAATAGACCGTGTGGATTGTACCTAATGGATTACGCTTAGCTGTCCATCTAAAATGAAGTCAAATACATCCATATACTAAAAATTTATAATTTATTTAATATATGAATTCAACCTTGCAATGAATGTTATAAAATTTATCATTGGTTGAGTAGATCCTAACTAATTTGGCAACCAAGGACTTATAATGATTAGCAGGAAGAAAAAAGATTAATTGAAAATAATACTTTTTTAATGTTTCGGTAAGAAAATAAAATCATAAATAATAAGAAAATATTATATATAATACTAAATTAAACAAATTGCTAAATTTTTATTTTATTAATTTTATCTCCGAAAGTATCTTTATCGATCAAGATTTACTTTCTACTCTCTGCTTTAAACTAATGCCTTAAGAACATATAATGCTTCATTGTCTCTATTGATGATTTATTCATGTAGTCTTCTAGCGCGTGATTACTTGTGCTAAATACCGATTCAGATGCAACTGTAAAAATTGGAACCGTTACTAAATATTTGACCATGGCGAAAAGAACATTAAAGCTAGCTTCATATACTCTATACCAAGCTAAAACATTAAACTGATCGGTTTCATCCGGAGTATGAAAAATGAATCATTTATTTTCAAGATAAATAGTTAATTCAAAGGACAAATTACTACAATCTACATATTCGTATATTAAAAAAAAACCAATATATATCAAATCTAGTTAATGGCGAGATAGGGGTAGAACTTGTTCCTACCATGATACCTAATTTGTTATGGTATTCTTCAAAATGTTCGTTGTCATAATAATGAACGTATGTATTGAACTATCAATATTCATATTTTTGTTACATTTTTTAAAAAAAACTTATAAACCATGGAATTTTATTCTAAGTCCATAATAGAAGTTAAACAAATAATTATACAAATATATCTTTGGTTTTTTTAAAATTTTCTTCCACTACTGCACAAATTTATTGAAAACTAACTATATTTTGATAAATTGAAATAAGTAAGCTTATATTATATAGATGGTTTATAGTTTGATTAGACGTTGGATAGTAAATACTAGACAATGACGTGGTTGCATTATAAAATGATGGTAAAAATTTTCTTATTATTTTTTCCATATTCCAATTTATATTACTTGTCAAATACTCAAAATCTTTACTTAAGCAAAACTCAGTTATCATATCTTTAAATTCATATAAAGCCTTTGATATTAAGGTGGAATTCCACCAATGTTTAGTATCCAATGAAAATTTAATATTCCTTTTATTTATTATTGTGCACATGACTTTAAAAACTTATATCAAATAGAAAAAATAAAAATTAAACTTAATGATTGCCTAATACAGCCTATATGATGTTTAATAAACATTTAATTGATTGCCTAATACAGTCTATATAAAGTTTAATAAACGTTAAACAACCTTTCACAACTAAATTTATTATATAACAAGTATATTGTACGTGACCAAAAAAAAATCCACTAATATTAAAGGGTATATAGTTTTTTAGAAATCCAAACGCTAAATGATTAGATAAAGCATCATCCAAACTTTTTTTTTTTTTTTATAAAAAAAATAGTTTTAAATTCCACATTTTCTAAGGATACCAAGTATAGTCGAACATATTTTAGGTCCTGAGTAATAAGGTTCAAATAAAGAAAACATAATAATTATTTTTTATAATCTTCAATCCAAATCTATTCAATGGATGATTACACATATACAAGCCTTAATTATTAATTGGAAGTTCATAAGTCTTAAGTTAGACTTATTTTTCATGAATATTTATAAATGTTGTAATTAAAGCATCACTCTCTTTTATAAATAGTTTAAAAGCATTATTTCTAACAGCATTTTTTGAAAATTTAAAAAATCGGGAGGTAAACAAATTTCGTACCATTTGTTTGAAATCCTTATCTTATATAAAAGTAAATAATTATTAGTTTTAATTATAAATTTACCAAGTTTTAGTCAAGCATTGGTTTAGCTAAAAGTAAATGTAGACAAGCTATTCTCTTTTATGAATAGTTTAAAAGCATAATTTCTAACAATATTTTTTGAAAATTTTAAAAAGCTGGAGGTAAGCAAATTTTGGACCATTTGTTTGAAATCCTTATCTACTATGAAAGTAAATAGTTATTAGTTTTAATTATAAAATTAACAAGTTCTAATCAAGCATTGATTTGGCTAAAAGTAAATGTAGACAGGCTATTCTCTTTTATAAATAGTTTAAAAACATCATTTTTAACAGTATTTTTTGAAAAATTTTAAAACCATGAAGTAAGCAAATTATAGACCATTTGTTTAAAATTCTTATCGTCTATAAAAGTAAATAGTTATTAATTTTACTTATAAATTTGACAAGTTCTAATCAAGCATTGGTTTGGCTAAAAGTAAATGTAGACAAGCTACTTCCTTTGAAGGCTTGGCTAAAACTAAATGTTAACGAGTTATTTTCTTATGAAGTATGGATCATTTTTTAACCAATTGATTATTTTATAAGTTCTTCTTACTCTCCAACTTATTGATTTAAATTGAGGTTGCAGGGAACCCAAGAATCCATAATAAAAAATTGTTTAGCTAGTATACTCAAATTTTTGATATTAAAGAATTTAATATACATATATAATATAGATCAAATAAAGTATATAGAAAAGTTATCTTAATTTAGTAAGAAAGGGGATAGAGAATGAAAATTAATTATATAATATTATAATTAAAAAATAAAAAAAATAAAATTTAATAAGAAAGTAACCAAACTTTAATAACTTAAAATATTGGAGAAATTGAAATCTTAAGAACTTGAAATTTTGATATTTTTTGAGCTTTTGATTTATGAAGCTTAAAACCTCCATAAAATTGAGGCTCATGGACTTGATCACTTGAGAGCTAAAGAGCTTGAGCATTAAAGAATTTAAGAGACTTAAGAGACAGAGAGGGATAGAGTTTGATAGCTTTGAAAAGAGGATAATCCCTTTTATAGTTTTTCCAAATGCCAAATGATCATTTTTGGTCTTAAATTAGCGGTTTTATAACTGTTTAAGGTGGTCGATTTCACAAAATAAAAAATAAAAAAATAAAGCCATTTGAGGCTTATGTCAAGTCCAGGTCATAGCTATTAACGGATTTTTCATAGGCGTGATGGGTGCGTTACCTCATTAATGAGTAGAATAACCAGGATCACGTACTGTATGATAATTCACTCTCATAAAGGAGGGTATAAGGCCTCGTGCTCTTGCATTTATGATAGAATGCGTGTCAGCTTTGTGCCAGTTACAGGTGGCGTCGGCATGTGGTGGGCTTTTATTGGCCCATCTCACAGCGCCAAAAATAGGCGTAAATACTTACCACATAAGTAATTTGAATTGTAAAATTTCTTATTACTAACATATGTATTATTAACCGCAATTTACAGTTATTTGGTTTATCAACATCGGTTTGGCGGACATTTATTGGACGGTTAAAACGGAAAATATCCAATGGTGTCGGGTAAACAATCAACTGTCCACCGATCAGTGGTTAGGATTTTTCAAACAATAATTTTGATCCCTAGACTTATATACAAAGGAATAATTAATTTAATGGGTTTAATTTGAGTTAATCTAAGTAATATATACCGTTTCTGAGTGCCTGTATATGGGGCGTCCTAATTTGCTGGAGTATCAACTAACTCCGCAGATGTTACTTCCCTCCTTGGGTTGATACTCTGGCCGACAATGACGCTTGATGCGCAGGCACTAAGAAGTTATACGGGTAGCAACTCAAATTAAATGTAAAAAATTGTGGAACCCACCTCCTCTGAAAAATCACATTCGTAGAATGATATTAACCTCTCATCCAAGGACACTTGCTTTCTGAGGGAGGACAGTTGGATACTTTTCATTTTAACCCTCCAAAAAATGTCCACCCAATCTGCTATTCATATAACCAAATAAGCCTAATTTTTGCTTCGTAACATATCTAACATGATATTCACAATTTTAACAGTTTATATCGACTTAATTGGCGTTCCACGTCTGCAATTTCTAAATGCATGCGTATCATCTATCACACTCTACCGGAGTGTCCAAGTTCTCCTCTTCCTTCCCTCCAAACCCCCGTCCCTCCAAAAGATATTTTCCGCGTCTTTGAGGACAAGAGACCTCTCTCCATCTAATCCGACCCTAAGCCACACCCCCGGCGCAAATTAGCAGCGGCAGCAACCGCAGAAAAAGAAAACAGAAAGAGATGATCTTCACCGTATATTCCGGTCCTGCTGGGCCATCCATCACATGGCCTCTTAAAATCAGGCCACCTTCTGCATTCAAATCAACTCCAATCGCAATCTCAATCTCAATCTCAATCCCAGACACCAAAAGAAATATCAGAACCCTCTCATTCCAGCCATGCCGCGCCGCCAACAAGCAGCAGACCGGTTCCCCGAAGAAGAAAGGAGCGAAGAAGAAGGGCCCCACAGAGCCGGTCGACGAAGCAGGCCCCACCTCCCACCCTTCGCCGCTTCCAAAACCCCCTGCTGGATTCATACTCGATGCTCACGGAAGAGTCATCGCTGCATCGCCCAAACGGATTGCCACCATAGTAAGCAATTACGTAAATTTACACTCATATTCTACTTATTTTCTTAAATGGCATTGGATTTAGATGAGTTTCTTTCATTTAATAGATGAGTGATGATAGGGTGCTGGGCACTCTGGCATTTGCCACCAATCTGAACCGTCCAAATAGTAGGATCCACCTTAGATTGACTATGTCCCAAAAGTCAGATTGATTGGGCAATCCTGGCCTCAGAGTAATGGCCATTTGTTTGTTGAATTGGGGCTGTTTATTACTTTTTTCTTTCTGTGCTGTCATTAGCTGCCCTCTTTTGCCCAGTTAGAATAGTTATGGGGAGATCCGAGCCCATCGATCCGACTGTGAGTCTGAGCCGACTAAGCGCCATTACGTCCGACGCATGACCCATCTGATCTGATCTCAGCGTCACATAGCAAGGTTCAGCTCGGAGGGTCCACGTCACAGAGCCGACGGATTATTCGCCAACCACGTCATACTCACGGCCGACCACATCGGGTCGGACCAGACGAGTCGGGTCAGATGCTGTTTGACTTGAAGACTGGCCTTTGCTTTATAGTTGGACGAGCTGAGTCGAGCCGAGCCGAGCCGGTATTCAGAGGCGCATACCTCGGTCGCTAAACATGGAAACTGCCACAACCGAACGTGGCCGATAACTTCGCTCGCAGATACGCACTACTCGCCGGATACGCTACACGATCAATAGATTGCGGACGGTATCTCCACGATCCGGGAATCTCCCTGATCATGCCGAGATTATCGGATCCGGACCATCTCACAGGCAAGTATAAATAGCACATCACGCCATATCTACAGGTACGCGAGATCTAGGGCTCTCTCCTCTATTCTCAACTTAGACCCTAATTCCCTTGTCCTGACTTAGGCATCGGAGAGTCTCCTGGCTTAGCCAGTGTCACATTTGCCAGTTCTCTTGGTGTAGGTTCTAGGAGACGCGGAGGAAGGGCCAACTAGATTTTTACATCAACATTTTTTGGCGCCGTCTGTGGGAACCTGAGACTAAAAGTCAGGTTCTCATCTTCCTAAGCGATGGCGAGGAAGAAGAAAGCTGTAGTTGTAGAACCGGTACCAAGCGAGCAGGCTCGGTCATCATCAACACTTCATGCCGAGTCCGCACCAGGACCTTCTCAACGTTCTCGTAACCGGTCGGGTAAATACCTCGCCATGCAGAACGAGATCCAGGCCCTGCGCGACGAGATCAACAGAATGAAGCAGCAGAGGGAACCAGAGTCACGTCCGGTTCAAGAACAGTCCGTTCTCGAACCGATGAGACTGTTCGTAGAGACCCACTCTGCGCCAAGGAGTGTAAGACCTGAAGCCCCCAGCATTCAGGGGTGCCGCATTCAGGACAAAACCCTCCTGCGGTGCACGTCGAAGGATCTGCACGGAATGCCACTACCCGGGCTCCCACAACCGTCCATTCTGCTACATCCGCTCTGCCGCCCACAGACCTCCGTTATCAGTTAGAACGGAGGAGAGAAGGGAGAACGCCGGAGATTGAGGATGCCACAGAAGTTGTCGCTGAAAATAAGGATCCCTAGGAGGCGCGCTTTGCGGAGCTGAAGGACCAGTTCCTGACGTTGGAAAAGAAGCAACAACAGTCGATAGTTCCAGCCACGATCCAAGCGATGATGGAAGAGACCGAACCTCCCTTCTCTCCTGCCATCATGGCTGAGGTGATGCCGCGGAGGTTTCGGATGCCTCCCGTCATCCAGTATTTAGGATCCGGGGACCCATCAGAACACCTGGAGTCATACCGATCATGAATGCATATTTAGACTGCAACGGACGCAATGATGTTTAGGGGGTTTTCTATCACCCTCATAGGATCCGCTCGGATTTGGTATCGTCAGCTCAAGCCAAATTCAGTGGGCTCCTTCGCAGAACTAAGCCTACTATTCCTTACACAGTTTATAAGTGGTAAGAGAAGTCGGAAACCTAACACCCACCTGCTTACCATCAAGCAGGCTCCGAAGGAGTCATTAAAAGACTACATCGCCTGTTTCAATGAAGAGGCGTTGCATGTCGAAGACTATGATGATAAGATGGCTCTTGCTGCTATCCTGAGCGGACTGAAGGAAGGAAAGTTCACCTTCTCCATCGAAAAAAATTCTCCGAAAACGTTAGCGGACTTCATGGCGAAGGCTTAAAAGTATACCAACGCCGAGGAGTTTACTAACGCCCGTAAAGGTATGCAAGTTGCTGACTCGGCAAACAAAGAGAAGAGGCCGAGGAACGAAGACTCCTAGCCGAGCGATAAAGGGGCGGACGACCGCATTCCCGGCGATCGTCGACTGAGCCGTAGGCCAGAAGGGAAATTCTGTTCCTATACTCCTCTTAACACATCCGCCGAGCAAATTCTGATAGATATTTGAGGAGACAAGTAACTCAATTGGCCAGTCTGCATAAGAGCAGACCCAGAGCATCAGGACAAGCGGAAATTCTGCCGCTTCCACCGGGACCATGGCCACAATACAGACGACTGCATGGACCTGAAAGACGAGATCGAGTCCCTGATCCGCAAGGGACATATACGCCGTTACACCAAAAGAGAAAGGTCCGCTCGGAGAGAGGAGCAGCCGCAAGAAAAGCCAAACAACCCCCCAGAGGAACCAGCCAAAATTCGTACCATCTTCGGGGGTTCAGCTGGGGGAGGGAATTCAAACAGGGCTCGAAAAGCCCATTCCCGGAGATCTGAGTCGGAACACCGCGTTCACCTGACGGAACGTCTCAGCAAGCAACTCCGAGTCGCTCCGTGTAACCTGACTTTCACAAAAGATGATGCGCGAGGGATCCAACATCCACACGATAACGCGCTAATGGTTACCATGACCATAGCAAATCACAAGGTGTACCGCATCCTGGTCGACACCGGGAGTTCGGCTGATGTTATGTATTCGAAGCATTCGAAAATATGGAAATTCCACAGTCTCAGCTTCGACCCGTGAAGACTCCCTTACACGGCTTTGCCGAAGAGAGTAATCTCCGAAGGAGCCATCTCCCTCCCAGTAATAGTGAGAGAAGGGCAACATCAAGTCACACTTCTGGTGGACTTTTTAGTTGTCAATGTTCCATCTGTCCACAATGTAATCCTGGGCCGACCCTCCCTTAATGCAATGAGAGCGGTCGTCTCAACTTACCATCTGACGATGAAGTTCCCAGCTGAAGGTGGGATCGGTTATCTCCGATGCGACCAACGCGAGACCCGAAGATGTTATGCTATAGCGGTTAGGAAAGGAGCCGCTAAACAGGCTCTCGTCGTGGACACCTTAGACCCCCGAGAACTGGCAGAAAGTTCATCAGTCGAGGATCTGGAAAAAGTCCCCATCGATAAATCAGACCCAAGCAAGACTGTTCAGCTCGGGTCATCATTGAGTTCCGAGCGGAGGAACGAACTATTAGCCTTCTTGAGGCAGCATCGAGACATCTTCGCATGGTTACATGCAGATATGTCAGGGATCTCACCTGACGTGTTGGTTCACAGGTTGAACGTGGACCCAGATCATAAGTCGGTTAAGCAAAAGAGAAGGTCGTTTGACGCCGAACGATATGAAACCATTGCCGAGGAGGTCTCCGTCCTGCTCGATGCGGGTTTCATAGAAGAAGTATATTATCCTGACTGGATAACAAATGTTGTTATCGTCAGGAAATCCAATGGGAAGTGGCGGGTCTGTGTAGACTACTCCGATCTGAATAAGGCATGCCCTAAAGACAGCTTCCCATTACCTCGGATCGATCAACTGGTGGACAGCACGGCCGAACATGAGCTACTCTCGTTCTTGGACGCTTACTCCGAATACAACCAGATCGCTATGCATCCCCCAGACAGGCAGAAGAGGACCTTTGTCACTGACAGAGGACTCTACTGTTACCGGGTCATGCCGTTCGGCCTGAAAAATGCTGGGACAACATACCAGAAGTTGGTGAATCAGATGTTCGCCAAACAGATCGGGCGCACCATGGATGTGTATGTGGACGACATGCTGGTAAGAAGTATCAAAGCCTCTGACCACCTTGCTGACCTCGAAGAAACGTTTAACGTCCTCCGAGAGTATCAGATGAAGCTTAACCCCTCCAAGTGTGCATTCGGAGTTGAGTCAGGGAAGTTCCTTGGCTTCCAAGTCAGCCAGCGAGGGATTGAGGCCAACCCGGATAAAATCAAAGCCCTCCTTGACATGAATTCGCCTCGGACTTTAAAGGAGATACAGTGTCTCACGGGAAGAGTTGTCGCCCTCGGACGCTTCATATCTAGGGCTACAGATAAATGCTTTCCCTTCTTCCAGCAGCTGAAGGGCCACAAGAGGGCAGAGTGGACGCAAGAGTGCGAGCAAACCTTCCAGCAGTTGAAATAATACTTGGGATCGCCGCCTCTCTTGTCCAAGCCTGAAGAAGGGGAGCCCTTGTTCCTCTATCTCGCGGTTTCGACTTCAGCTGTCAGGTCGGCTCTAATTAGAGAAGTCGGAAGCAAGCAGTACCCCGTGTACTATGTAAGCAAAGCCATGGTACCGGTAGAGACTAGATACCAGTCCTTGGAAAAGCTGGCACTCTGCCTCGTCGTCTCGGCCAAAATATTGCGGCCGTACTTCCAAGCCCATTCTATTATTGTGTTAACTGACTCCCCGCTGAGACAAGTCCTCCAGAGGTCCGAGGTGTCGGGTCGGATCACCAAGTGGGTCGTGGAACTCGGAGAGTTCGACATTTAGTTCCGCCCTAGGGTGACAGTCAAGGGTCAAGCTGTAACTGACTTCATCGCCGAGTTTACAACCCCAAATGAAGAGCAAATCAGTAAGGAAGTCGAGATGACACCACCTGTCCCGTTGAGCGACCAAGAGGCAGCGTCGGGTCCGGGATGGGTCCTTTATGTTGATGGGTCTTCCAACATTAAAGGGGCAGGAGCCGGTATTGTCCTGATTGTACCTTATTCAAAGACAATCCAATACGCAGTCAGACTCGGATTCAAAGCTTCAAACAATGAGGCCGAGTATGAAGCGTTGTTAGCTGGGTTAAGGCTGGCAGCGATCCTAGGTATTCAGATCCTGCAAGTCCGTTGCGACTCGCAGCTGGTAATGAACCACATCTCCTCGGAGTACGAAGCTAAAGAGATCAGAATGATCGCTTACCTCGAAGAAGCGAGGAAATTAATCGAGAAGTTCTGGAGTTGCACTATCCGACAGATCTCCAAAGCCGAGAACTCCTGGGCCGACGCCTTAGCAAGACTTGCCTTGGCCACCAAAGGAAGGATCTCGCATTTTGTTCCCGTCGAGTTTGTTAAGCACCCAAGTATCGGTCAGATAGAGAAGGTCAACCCTGTCCAGTTTATTCCTAGTTGGATGAACCCGATCTTCAATTTCCTCTCATCCGGTGAAATTCCATCAGACAAGTTAGAAGCAAGGCAACTCAGAGTTAGGGCAGCTCGGTACGTCATATTGGACGGAGTGCTGTACAAGAAGGGGCATTCTCAGCCTTACCTCAGATGCCTCCGATCGGACGAGGCCGACTACGTGATTCGGGAGATTCACGAGGGAATTTGTGGCAACCATTCTGGCAGTCGAGCCCTCGCCATGAAAATACTTCGTCAAGGGTATTTTGGGTCGTGGCCGTTCGCCCAATGGGGGATCGACATCATCGGTCCCTTACCAACGGGGAATGGACATGTCAAGTTTGCCATAGTTGCGATCGACTATTTTACTAAGTGGGCTGAGGCCGAGCCAGTCGTTAAGATCACCGAGCAGAAAGTGATCGACTTTGTGTGGAAAAATATCATCTGCCGGTTCGGAATCCCACGTATCATCATCTCTGACAACGGCCGCCAGTTCGATAATGACAAGTTCCGCGGTATGTGCAGGGGACTTGGCATCGTGAAAGCCTATTCATCACCTCGGCACCCGCAATCAAATGGGCAAGTGGAATCGGTCAACAAAATCATCAAGCACCTTCTCAAAACAAAGCTGGAAAAAGCAAAGGGAAACTGGTCCGAGGAGCTCCCCTTTGTCCTCTGGGCTTACAGGACCACCGCCCAGACTTCAACGGGTGAAATCCCGTTTTCATTGTCGTATGGCTTGGAGGCAATGGTGCCAGTGGAAATCGGACTCCCTACAGCGCGGGTGAGAAATTTCTAAGAAAATAAAAACTCTGAGCAAATCGCCGCTAATCTGATCTGATTGAAGAGCTCAGAGATGTTTTCAAGATCCGAGCGGCGGCTCGACATCAGCAGGTAGCACGCTTCTACAACTCGAAGGTCAAAGTTAGGCGTTTCCGCCCATGGGACTTAGTCCTCCGTTGGGTCTTCCAGAACACAGCTGAGCCGGGAGCGGGAGCACTCGGACCCAATTGGGAAGGGCCATATCGCGTAGTCAGATCTGCCAAACCAGGCTCGTATCACTTGGAAGACCTCGAAGGCCGCCAGCTTCCTCATCTTTAGAACGCTAAGCACTTCAAGATCTACTACCCGTAAGAAAATGGCCTTTAAGGCTCATAATAAAGTGTACGCCTCCGAGCGACCAGCCTTTAAGGCTTTTAATAAAAGTTCCAATTCAGCCTCAGATGTCTACTCAGTTCTTTCATCAATGCAAGCACGAATCTAATGGTCTGATCCTTTAAAGGATCGAAACCTAATCTTACGAAGGATCGACAAGGCATCCCCTTGAGGGAAAAAGCGTAATCATAATCTGACTCTCCAGTGGAGTACTCAGCTTGACATATGACAATGAAAAGCTCTCGCCAGATAAGCGACGAATTGAGCACTCCAAAAGATCGGACCCAACTAAGACTTGGGCCAAAGATGCTCGGAAAATCAGCTAAGCAATAATGAAAGGGCCAGACCCGTAAAGAGGTCAGCTCGGCCACAAAACGACATCGCATGTAAAGAGTGGACAAATTTCAAGGAAACGTTTTTCATTCATTAAATCACCTTGTAGGGGCAAAAAATACATTAACAAAAAAAAATGATAAAACATGTTTTCATGCGGGAGGGGCTTGGCTGTCAGGGGCTTGATCCGGGCGGGCGACTTCGGTATGGGCGTCCTCAGGGTCCTCAGGTAAAAGAGGATCAAGGTCGAGGTCAGGGTATAAACCTAGAACTGCCTCGAGACAGGCATCAAAGCTGCGGTTGTAAAATGTCGCAGCTTCGGCATCTCTCTCCTTGGAAGTTTTAAAACCTTCAATCGCAGAAGCAACCACCGCTGCCAAAGAGGCCTCATCCTTGACCCGCTGAGCCTCCACAGCCTGGGCAATGGCTCGGGCCCGTTCTTTAGCCGCCTCAGCCTTGGAACGCTCTAAAGCTTCACCCAGCTGAGCGGCCTCCACTGCCAAGGAGTCCGAGTGAGCTCTGGTGCGGGTCAGCTCGGCAGTCACCGCATCGCTGCTGGCCTTGAGTTTATTCGCATCCTCCCGCAGCTTCAGCTCCCTGACCTCTAGGTCAACCACGACCCCCTGAAGCCGACCACCTCTGGCCTTCTCATCCGAAAGTTGCCGGCGCAGCTCGATCTGCTCGGACTTCAAGGCCGCCGTCTCAGCCTGGAGAGCCTCGAACTCCGCCTTCCTCTTCCGATGCTCCCACACTCTCTGCCGAATCGAGAGCAACACCGGGACGGCCTGAACAGGAAACAAAGATCAGAATCTAATATATATATATATATATATATATATATATAACAATATGAAAAAAAGAGAGAATCCTCTTGGGAATATACCATGTAGCATACGGAGGCGAAGTCGTTCAGAAAGCCGCCTTTCGACTGGTCAAAGTTCTGAGCAATATCCTCCTCCTTAGCATGCTTGGTAGCCCACGGAGCCAAGCACGCCATATGATAGCCCGGCTCGAACCTATCACCGCTCGTGCCCACCTGGGCCGAGGCCGCAGCCCCCTCGGCCCCTACCCTGCTGTCGGCCTAGTTTTGACCCTCGGCGCGGACATCTCCTCCGACCTCGGGGGGGGGGGAAGCATATTGTCGACCATTCTAATGGCCTTCTCCCGTTCGGAGGAAGAAAGGATAGCGACGGGGGGCTCGGGGACTGTGGCAGGAGCCTCCACGGTAGGGGGAAAGACTACAGCAGGAGCACGAGCAACAGGGCTCGGAACGATCGGGGTGTCGACAACGGTCGTTCGGACGAGCCCCGGAGGAGGAGATACCACCGGGCGCAAGACTGCCGAAGGAGCCGCGACAGTACTAGGGCACGCCAGGGTCGGCACCGCAGAGGCAGAGCCGACTGGTCTCGGAGTTGGGGCTGCTGAGGTCGGCGCAGCGGAAGATTCCCCAACGCGAGGGGGAACTGGCTTCTTCCGAGTGATCTTCACTTGGGGGGCTTCCTTCAGCAACTCCGCCGTTGTCGGAATTGCTTTCCTTTTTCGAGCTCCGGACGCCTCGGCCATACCTGCGAAAGAAAAAACGATGTCAGTTACTGACCGAAGGAAAGCTCATCGAAGAGATCAAAGTAGCTTACTGAGGGACGTGGGCAAAGGCTGAGATTTGTAAAGCCCAGACCAGTGAAGGTTGGCCGCGGTGATCAGATCAGACCAGGAACGAAGCGTTTCCGATTGTGCTCTAGCCTTCGCAATGCGATTTTTCTGGTCTGAGTCGAGGAGCGGCAACTTCTTTGTGAAAGCTGCAAAAGGAAACGCTTCAATCGAAACAGGTGAAAATCAAGGCAGTAATGTAACTCGGATATTAGATGAAATCCGACCTGATTTCGTGAAACAGGTCGGAATACGAGCCGTTGAGGTCCTTAGCTCGGCTGCTGGCGCCTCCCATTCGCCTGCCGCCCAGAACTACTTATTTTTTCAGTCCTTGTTGGAGGTCGGCAGGTTCATCACCAGTCCCGACCCTTTGCTCCCTCGAGTCGCAAAATAGTACCATGGATCGTTGCTATCATGCTTGACTAGGTACAGACTCAGCAATTCCTCTGGGATCAGCTCGGAGTTTCCGACTTGTCTCCAAATAATGTAGGCGGAAATCATCACCCTACAGGCGTTCGGAGTAAATTTCCCGGGAATCAGCCCAAGGTGAGCCGCAACCTTCCTGATAAAGGGGTGGAGTGGGAGTCGGACCCCGCACTGGAGCGCACAAAGGAAGATAGCAACTTCCCCTTCGGCAGGAGCACCAGCCGCGTCCATAGGCCCAGGGGCCCTTATCTGAATGGAGTTCGGGATTTGGAACTCCGATCGGATCCACTCCATCTGAGATTCTGACATAACAGAACCTCCTGGGACTACTTCCGTAACGTGCAAATTCGCGGGCATTTTGGTGGTGGCAGTGGTCTCGACTCGGCGGGCTCGGGTGGCCCTCTTCTTGCTGGGCTGCTTGGTTTTAGAGCCTAATGTCTTTTGTCTCCGAGGCGGGGGGTACAGGGGTGTGATTTGGAAGGGAGGCCCCACTTCCATCTTCAGAACTCCCCAGCTCGGAGTCCTCGTCGTATTCACGGACCATGTCAAGGTCAAAAGACATAATGCAAAGAAGGATGAAGAACAGCGAAGGAGACTCACCGAGTGACTGCCGGAAATCGCCTTTTACCGGAAAAGAGAGATCGGTCGAAATCGCCTGCCAAAAACTTCGAATTCAGACGCGCACGCCTCATCGGAAATCGCCTCCTTCGGTATGCTCTTCTGATTCAGAATGTAAAGTGACAAACGAAAATTCGGGGTGCCTTATATAGGCAACAAAGGAATTCTGCATTGATGGCGAGCCATAATGGCCGCAGCCGAATCGGCACGAGCCGATCTCTGAGCACACGTGGCCTCACCGCATTGGAGGAATACTGAACCGTCAGTACGGCTCTAACATCGGGCAGCATACCTCGGTATGTGAAGCGACGCCCGAACAGTCGGAACCGTCGCGTACACGCCTCCTCAAGCCTGCGTGGCAGCCTCTCATAGGCGAGAAGGAAATTCGGAATCGCAACCGTCGCCACGCGTCAACCGAAGCGATCAGCACGCACATAATTCGAAATCCGTCATCATTGCAACATGAGAGAGAGATCTCTTACATAAGTACTCTCCGAGCCTGCAAGCAAACTCGAAGAGTAGGGGGCTTCTGTTATGGGGGATCCGAGCCCATCGATCCGACTGTGAGTTCGAGCCGACTAAGCGCCATTATGTCCGAGGCATGACCCACCTGATCTGATCTCAGCGTCACGGAGCAAGGTTCAGCTTGGAGGGTCCACGTCACAGAGCCGACGGATTATTCGCCAACCACGTCATACTCGCGGCCGACCACATCAGGTCGGACCAGACGAGTCGGGTCAGATGTCATTTGACTTGGAGACTGGCCCTTGCTTTATAATTGGACGAGCTAAATCGAGCCGAGCCAGTATTCAGAGGCGCATACCTCGGTCGCTAAACATGGAAACTGCCATAACCGAACGTGGCCGATAACTTCGCTCGCAGATACGCACTACTCGCCGGATACGCTACACGATCAATAGATTGCGAACGGTATCTTCACGATCCGAGAATCCCCCTGATCGTGCCGAGATTATCGGATCCGAACCATCTCACAGGCAAGTATAAATAACACATCACGCCATATCTACAGGTACGCAAGATCTAGGGCTCTCTCCTTTACTCTCAACTTAGACCCTGATTCCCTTGTCCTGACTTAGGCATCGGAGGGTCCCCCGGCTTAGCCAGGGTCACCTTTGTCAGTTCTCTTGGTGCAGGTTCTAGGAGACGCAGAGGAAGGGCCGACCAGATTTTTGCATAAACAAGAATCATACTTGAATGTAATTTTTAGGGTTATAATCTTTACACAGTGGGTCCCACTGTTTGGGTGGTTCTGATTTGAGCTACATACTACCGGATGCACCCAGTATAATCATGGTTAAAAGGGTCAGTGGCTCGAACCAACTCACCCAGTCTCGAGTCAAGTTGTGAATCTCCCGAGTCAGGGTGACTCGTCTATATTACTATTGAAGCAGATTGGGTTTGGACGAGTCACACGGGACTCACCTGAGTCTTAAAACCATGACTATAATGCCTGGCATCCTATCATTTTCCTTTGTAGCATGGGTAAGGTTGGAGAATACATAATGGAATTGGTAAGATTCTTATCCATGATGCTTTCTAGAGGACAACCCTGACCACCGACAATAAGCGCTGATAACATTTTTAATTATGGGGTTTGATCTTTTAGAAGAAACCTTTAGGAAGTGTTGTACAATTTCTCCAAAATGATGGTGATTGTAAACCGGGGACTGACCTTCATGGGCCTTTGCTTCCACCCAAGCTAGAGGTCTTTGCACACATGGCCGCCACCAACAAAATCCTCCCCTTGGATCATCTTTAAAAAGTTGCTGACATCGCCTCCTTTGCACATGCTTTGTGTACAAGAAGGAAGAAGAAACCAGCCGTCATCTTTTCATCCACTATGAGATGTCAATATGTTTGGAGTGATTTCTCTCCTATTTTTGTATTCAGTGGGTTTTTTCCCATAACAAAAGTGGGTGAAGTCTTCAAAACTCGGGGTTTGGGGTCCTCGAAAGAGAGGTGAAGGGTCTTATGGTGCATGCTTCCTTTTCTCTCTGCTGAGAAATCAGGAAAGAGAGGAATAACTGGATCCTTAATGATAAGCGCAGCTTGGTTGGTAGGTCATTGATTTTTTATTTTTTATTTAGAAAAAGAAGAAAAAAAGATGGTCATTTCATGGGATCATTGTCTATGAAATGCTTAGAGATTGCGACTGATCATTGACAGTCTTCCTACCAAGCAAGAAATCATTGTTAGGCGGAAATATCCACCTACTGATGTCTGGGAGCTTAACTTTGATGGGTCTTCTATTGGAAATCCAGGCTTGAGTACATTGAAGGCATATTAAGCGACAAGAAGGATGCCATCAATGTCTTTCTCCCCTCCCACTAGTCCAGGGGTGATTCCAAAGCTGAGGCCAAGGCTTCTTAGAGAAGCTTTTAAAAAGTTTATCCAGAGATTTCATTGGCCGATGGGGATTGTTGTTGAAGGCTATTTCAACAAGTCGTCTCTTGGGCTTCGAATCCAGTGATGGAGCTGGGGAAACTTGGCTTAACATTTATAATGAAATGTGTAACATGGTTTCGTCATTGTCATCAAAGCTTTCATGGAGTTATGGCATCAGTTTGATGTGGACTGCCAACCTGACACGACCCTCCTTTATCTGGGCTTGGGACAGGCAATTTGAGCACAAAACCCCCCACAGGTGCTATATAATAGACCATTAAATAGGTTGATTGCAATTGAGCTGTATCTAATAGTCTATTACATAGGCTGATTACATATGCAACATGGTTCTCTCTCTCTCCCTCCCTCTCCATTGTGAATATTGTTAACGAACTTTGTGCAGGTTGATGCTACCAATAATTTACCATTAGAATGTGTAATCAGGAGAGTGTTCAGAAGTTCTCAAGGGGACGATTGTATGTTGTTGTGCCCAGTTGATACGTAGGTGTTTTTGCTCCTGACTCTCCCTCTCTCTCATTCTCAATATGACCCTTTTGTGATGGGTAGCATTTTCTTGCAGGCCTGTTCAAATATTGAAGAGCACAAATTTTGATGGATGGGCAGCTGTATGTCTTTCCCTTCTATTTGATTTTGAGTTGTCTAAAAGCTGCCTTTCCCTGCCTCACTTCCATTTGATTTTGAGTTGTATAGAAGTGATCAAATTACTGTAAACATCTCTTTATGCTTCTATGTTTTTCTAGTGCAAATGTCAACATTTTTTTTGTAATTACCTGGAAAACGAGTGTTGACATTTTTTGTTATTATCTGGAAAAAGAGTGTTGATATCTTTTGTTAATTTGGTTATTGAGTACAGCTACACATGATGGCAAATGTCAACATTTCTTTTTTGTTTTTTTTTTTTAAAAAAAAAATTCCTTTTGTTAATTGCTATCTGCATGGATGCTCTTTTTATTTTCACCACTGTCTCAAACTTTCGGTTCTACCCAATTCCACGATTAGGTACAGATGGGTTTGCAAAATAGAATAATGAATGTTTGCTAGGGATAAGTACTACCAATCTCATTCTTAAAGAGAAGAGTAAACTCTAGTGTAAAATGGATTTCAAAGGAGTAAGAAATGCCTTTGTTGGGGAAACTAATTTTGTAAGATTTAGGTGTGATAGCTGATAGATCCCTCCTCCGCATATTGTGTTGCATCACTTTTTTTGCTTTAATATCTTTTACGTTAAAGAAAAAACAAAACAAAACAAAACAAGAGGAGAAGAAAAGAAAAGACAAAAAAGAAAAAAACAAACAGCATGTATTGAAAGACAATCACAGTCTATGGACCAAAAAAGTGTATGTGGCTTCCATTTTGCTAGAAAAAAGGGAAAAGGGGCTTGTGGTAGCTTGGGTAGAAGAACTTGTTTTGCTGATATTTTTCGAAAAAAAAAAAATGACACTGCTTTTCCTTTGTTCTTTTTTCTTTTTCTTTTCAGTTTTATTTTTTGGTGGGCATCTCCTTTCCCATTTTTCTACTGCTATTAGTTTCCATATTAAAATTTGAGCCTGTTTCTTGTTATCCCCCTCATTACATAAGTCAACTCCCACTCCATTAATGCTTCCTTTGTCATTCTTTGTCAGTTTGGCAGGGAAACTAGTGCTAGCTCAACTGCTTGAGACTACTATGCTTATTAGAAATCTGTAGGAGTGTAAGAGAGAAGAGGGGGGAGGGGAGAGAGATAGGCTAGGGCAACTTGTGTTGTGTTGTGTTGGACCTTGGTTAGTCTAATGACTAACTCTTACACACACATGCATATAAATTAACTTTGAAAGAAAGATACAATGCTCCACAGGAGTACGCTGCATACATACACACACAAAAACAAAATCACATGTATTTCCACACTCCCCCTCAAGCTAAGTGGATTCAATCATGCCTAGCTTGGAATACATACAAAGAAGATGATGATGATGAGCACAGACCATTGCTCCCCCTCAAACACAACATAACAGGATACATGATTTTCAATTGGTGGTTGTTTGTAGAATGTAGCTTGAACTTTCTTCATTCATTGAATCTTCTCTCCAGTAAGAGGCCATGACCAAACTCATCAACCATCGAGTCACCAACCCATCATCCACATGCAAATTTCTCTCACAAACATGTGCAACTTGCACAATAAATTAGTGAAGTACACCCACAACACTTGAAAGAATATACACACAATAGCATATGGAGACGTGTGCAACACAATGTGAGTAACTAACACTCACAACTAACAACAAGGGCCTGATAAAGGAAGAGATGATGAACTGAAAAAGAAAGATCGACTACTTGTAAAAATCTCCCATGTCAAGTTGAATTAACCATTACGTCGAACTCTTTGTGTGCACAGTATACTTCTAAGCATGGAACGAGAACGTCAACTTTATAATCATCATCAACATGATCTGACATTGCATTTCACAACCCCGTTCAGCACAAGAAGGAATAAAGAAATTCCAGAATTTTAAAAAAATAATAATAATAATAAAAAGAGAGACCGGCGGCACCCGCTTCTCACGAAACATGTCATAGCACACCCAAATCTTGACAAAATTTTGTGATTCTTGTTTCTGGTGATTGCACATGATAAACCGTGCCTACTCCATGTCGAAAAGCCACCCCAAAAAAACAGCACAACAAGAAAACAAAAATCTGGACTTTTTCTGATTTTTCTCTATTTTCACTAAAACACCACAAAAAACTTCTCCAAAAATGCAGAAAATCATCATTATTCCTCTAAAATCAAGATCTACCAGATCCCATATTTTCCTGCTTTAAAAAAGACCACGTGGGCATACACTGTTGATGTTATCTGTACATATGAATGACGTCAGCAGTGGGCCCCACTATCATAGGCTGTTATCAGGTCCCAATTACCGTAGGTTATGATACCAAGTAGAAATCTGTTGTAGAAGAAATTTGTAGGAGTGTAAGAAAGAAAAGGGAAAGAGAAAGATAGGATGGGGCAACTTGTGTTATGTTGGTTAGTCTGATGGCTTAGGCATATATATATATATATATATAGCTTTGAAAGAAAGATATAATGCTCCACAGGAGTACACGGCATACATGCACACACAAACAAAATTACATGTACTTCCACATGGTATGTATATATCCAGTCTCCGTGTGCATTATCGGATAATTACATGAGGAAGAAAGGTACTCCAGGTGCAAGGTAAGACCGTAAGAGGTCAACCACATGCTCTCTGGTCACTTCTAGATGTGAGGCTTACTTAATAGAGAAAGAAAAGCATGGAAATGGTGGATAAACAGGATGTAACGGGACCATTTTGATAGAAGGAACTAGATTCATTATGTTTATTGCTTTTTGTTTGCAATTTGTTGGTTCAGTTTCAGTGAATTGGTGAGCAGCCTGGTCGTGCAGTGGTTGTATCTTCCCTTCATTCTCTTTTTAAATAAATTTAATTACAAAAAAAGGAGAAAAAATAAAATAAATAAAGAAGAAGAAGTAGAAAAAACTATATGGGCAGAAGGTGGCAACCCCACACCTGAATTTCAATGAAGTACAGAGGCAGAGAGCTCTACAGCTCTTATCATCAACGAGCACAAGAAAGACAATTTGAATTTGACTGATTGATAGAACCAGATTCCTCCAGACAAAGTTCATTTTCTTTTTGGGATAAAAGCAAAAATTTAATTGAGAACAGAGAAAATAACAATCAGAATAATGGACAAGAACAACGAACAACTACTGAATATAAGATGCACATTCCTTCACAATTCTATGGCTAAATTGTGAGCCTTACTTGGAATGTGATGAAAAGAAGCACCTGAGGAAGACAATAATCTTAAGGTTATTTTATTTTATTTTTTTATGGAGGCAAATTTCATATTGCTACAAATCAATTGCTTTGACTGCTTATGGACAGGAGCTTTGATTAACTCTTCTTCTTCTTTTTTATCATGGTTCTTGCTATATTTAAACTAATTCAGGATTTATATGTCCTTGATGGACTTTAAGAGATTTATTTCATAAACATTTTGCATTATAATCTGCACTCCTTTCAACTTATATTTCTCTTTTGCAGGTCAATGATGAGGAAGTTGAAGCACTCATCCCTGCTGCTGCTTATGCACTTGCAAAGATACATATGCATCTAGTACTTAGCGGGTAGCTATCATTATCCCATCAGGTTTTGGAGTTTTAAGCTTTGTTGTGCTTTTAGAGTGGATGTTTCGATTAGACCAAGGTAAGGTAAAGGTGGCCATAACGGCCACCACTGATACCTTTACAATACAGGTCCTAACAGCTGTTACGGTCTCTTTTTTATTGGAGAAAAAAATCCGAAAAACCTATATCTGCCCTGTAACAAATCATTATAGGGCTGTTATGGCCTTTACAAGAGGCTTAATGGGCCATTAATGGCGGTTACAAGTTATTTTTTCCATAACGGTTATTACGGATGTTACGACCCCATAACGTGTAATGGTTGCCACTGTTATCTTTATGTAAAGGCCTTTATGGCACACCATGGATTGGACTGAGTTATTTTGAAACAAGAGTGAGGTGCAATGAGGTGCAAGGGGCATCCTACTACCCCAATGGTGAAAAGGTTCAAGCCTCGCTTGCATATCAATAAAATAGGAGCTTAATTTTGGCACCCATGACTAATAATTACACCCTTTCTTCTCTACTTATGGTAAGACAATAATACAACTTTGCACAATTGCATTACAAAAAGTGTAAAGGGTATTTATTTATTTTTTTAATTCAGACTGGGTACCAATACCGGTTCCCTTAAAAAAGTGAAATAATTCAAGAAAATGTAAATGAATGAGTTTATAAAATTGAATTATTTTTCTTCATTGTAATCCAAAGTGGATTGTTCACTTCTCAAAATTTGTGGTAATTGATTAACAACACAGCACCAGCATATATTTCTTGGATGTTCATATTCTGCTTGGATATGCAAGTCCATCGGGGAAATTGTTTTGTTTGAAATGGAATTCTAAACTGGGCATCATAGTCACTTTCAAACTCATCAAATCAAATAGCCATAGGAAAGCTTCCCTCAAAATCATTAAAATACCATTATGCACCACTATTTGGCATTTATGGTCTGAGCATAATAGACAGGTCTTTCAGAAAAGATTAAAAAATAATATGTTCCATTCTCCTCAGAGACATTCTAGTTGATATTAGTTCCCGAGCTGATTTCATGCTCAAGGATTTATTGCCCCAAACCCGACCCTCAACTTAGATTTTTGGCACATTAAACTATTTTACAGCCATCCACCCCAGCACTTGGATCAAGAGCTGAGAATTATTTGAAGTGGGTTGCGATGGCTTAACTTGGCAGACTGGGACTGATTATGGTTGGATATTCAGGACTTCCTCCGGAATCACGGGATTACAGCTTATGCTGGTGCAATGTCCCGATTCAATGGGCCATAAAAGAAGGCTTCAAGAGGCCATGGGACTTGATTCAATAGGCTATAAAAGAAAGGTTCATTCTTCAGTGTGCTTATGTGTGTGAGTGAATTTAATGGGGGTTAGTTTAACTATCAAGTGAATTTAAATTATATGCTGGATCTATAGATTTAATTTCTTCTCTTATTCACCTATAAAGCAAACGGTCCTATAAAACTCCCTAAAGTTATAGTTTGTTTGTCTGCATTAGGAGATGGTAGGTGTAGACCATACACTCGAGGTTTACACTTGAGTGCTTGAAAGTATGTCCTAAAGCATTGACCTCGCACCTCATTTGTGTGCTAACTTAATAATGTCCTTGTTTAAAGTTATGCGCGTAAAATTATTTCATTCTTGTAAGTTTCAGTTTATGCTCCAACTATTTGTTAATTATTCATTTATGATTTTCTTCCCCTAAAATTTTGGTTTCACTCAGTTCGTGTGCATTTTCCTTACAGATTTTGTTATACAGCACGAGGAGGTTTTTGCTATTCTGAAGAGGACATACTTGAATTTCGGACAGGCACTCTCTCCGCTTTTTCCTCCTTTTTTTTTCTTTTTTTTTTTGTTGTGAAAGCTGACTTCAGTTATAATATGAACCAAACGGAGAAAAGTATATGCTGAGGTAGTGATCGTCTCATCACTTCACCAAAGAGCCACCAAGGCTACAATTGAACCAACAAAGAAAAACAGCAAGAAACAACCTAAATCAAACGTTCATTAGGGGAAAATAAAAAAAATCTAGTGATCAATCATGACGTGACTGCAATTTTCTGCTGATCATTCACCAGAAAATTCAGTGTTTTTTTTTTTTTCGATATTAGAAGTAGAGCGCGTTTTACCTTAGTAATAAGCTTTAAAGCCATGCTGAGAAACAAACGCATGAACGCACTAACATGCGCAGCAGTTTTGACGCTTGCTAGCTGGCTGAAATATTACTAAGGGATTTGGAGTTTCATGGTTCATCAGTTTTTCTGGGTAAATTTCTGCATCACTTTCACAGATTTTGACTTTGTTTAATTAATCAAAATTTCCTTATTGTGGCTGAGAAAATGAAATTCTTATTGTGAGAAATATGTTCCTCCATTTTTTGCTTGGTGCGTATTTCTATTGTTTGTTCAAGCATGATGGATTAGACTGTTTCATTTATTGAACAGTTCATTGTTATCAGTTATCACGATATAGTACTTGTCTACCCTCTTCTTCTTTTTTAAATACTCCTGTCCGTTATTTGATTTCTAGATCTATTAGGGAATGTTCCAGATAGGTAATATCAGCTGCTTCAGTTTACATGGATTGTGATTATTTCTTTCTAATATTCAGCTTGTGTTAGTTCATGATGCAAGGTTCCTTCTATTATCTTTTCCTAATCTTGACCTATACTCCTCAATTGTTGACTTGGAAACCCCGCCAGCACAAATATTTTAGGCGATTTGTAGCAGCATGGTTTGTTCAACCCTGATAATCTTCATGTAATTGATGCTTTGATAGATGTTGTGTTTTATCAGCGTGAACTGCAAGAATATAGTGATTGTTTTCATTTTCAATTTTAGTATCTCAAGTGCAATACCTATCTCTCTATGTACCTTCATGAAGCATTGAAGTATGCCCCTATAATCAGAATAGTTTTTTATTTCTCAAACTGGACTTGTAGAAAACCTGGATTCTACGCGATGAACCAGGAATATGATAACGACCTTCTTCATACCAACTTGGGAGGAAGTGATTATTATCAGTTTGTGAAACTTCACCTAGTAATTCTCGTAATACTTTGAACCACTAATGAGTGATGGTAAATCTTATTGCAATGATGTAGATGATGGTCAAGAGATTGATGGCTTACCTACTGAAGGAATAGAGATAACTTGCTTCCATCAGGTATGATTAGCGATTTCCTTCTTGCTTCCATCAGGTATGATTAGTGATTACCTTCTTGCTTCCATCAGCTTTGATTAGTGATTACCTTGCTAACCTTGTACAGGCCTCCTTTTGGCTGTCTATAAATGAATGTCCTTCTAACGCCTTAATAATATAAATAAATAAATAATCCTTAGTTGTATAGCCACCCGGCTGATATATGTATAACTATTGCATTGCATGCATTTGTACATGTGAATCAAATGAGAAGTTTTCAGATTAGGAATACCATGTTCAGTGGGGCAATCACAAGCTGGAAAGGCCTGGCTATTGGTTCTAATTCCTTAATCCGCTTTGCAGGATAGTTCGCATTTTATGATATATACACCATCTGATCCGCTTCTATTCGTTGCTATGAGGGTATAACTTATTCTTCTTTTTCTTTCTTTTTATCTGCATCTTGAGGAATCTAATGATGATATGATAAATGACATACTGCACTTTTTTTTATTTTATTAATTGTAACTGCAGCTCCTTTGTAAGTACCAACTACTCTTGTACCATATTTATTTGAAGGCTCCATCACTGAATTTTCCAACCTTGTGCTAGAACTTTAGAATTTCATCGGTATTGTTTATAATTTGAAGGATTTTATACTGTTAGTATTTGCAATACTGTTTTTACACACGCACTCACACCATATCGGGATTTCACCACAATGGGTACTCGAACCCATGACCTTGTGTTGAAACTCTTGTGAGTCTACCCCCGAGGCATGAGTAAGGACCCCTTATCTGCAATACTTAGTTGTGTCAAAGCTTTATATCCTTTATTTTGCACATGCAGGATGAAAATGGTGTATTGAAAATCGCTGACGATGTAAGTAACTTCATCTATTTCGATTATTCTTTATATGGCAGAACTACTTTTTTGTACCTTGCACTTTTTTGTTGTCTGTCTTGATCATAGCTCCTGTTAGGATATACTTCTAATCCTAACAATCTGTCTGCACATGAGCTTTATATTGTGTCCACATGCAATGTGTGGATTTTTTTTCTTTTTTGTTATTGATTCTTGTAAGAGTGATAAATCTTGTTCTTGGCAATTTCCCAGCACCATAATTTTTGGAGTATTTCAAATGTTCTCTCATGATATAATAGGAAAATCTCACTGAAAAAGGATGTTAATTAAAAACATAAAATATGAAAAACAACACAATAAGTGGTAAAAGAAAGAAATGCAGTGTTAGTGTCAGAACTTTCCATCCATGTATGCTTGCTTGCTGATAATAGCAGTTTTCAAGTGTGCAAGAAATAACTTATTTTTGCAAATGGAGTTTGCGCCCATCATATTATGTCTATTGTTGTTTAACATGGCTTCCACCATATAAACGTTAATCTGATTCTATCTGCTTGGAAAGCAGGATCTCTTGGAGGACCCTGCCATTATCAGTGCCATAGATGAGGAAACAGAATTCAATGCTTTGGTGGTATGTTGCTGCCCTCGGCACATATAAAATGCTATGATATGATCGTCTAAACTACATCCCTGATTGTTTGTGTTGTTTTTAACATTTGTAGGAGGAAGAATCTGCACTACTTGAATCATTGTTAGGAGAAAGATAGCCCCTACAGTTAAATAAGTACAGAAGCTTTCCATATTCGGAAGCAGTCACTGCTGAAGTATTTTGTGGTCCGTTTTTAACATTGTTATATGTGGATGTGTTTGTATTGCCCCCACATTTGTATATATGAGCTTGTGCATATGTACTCCTGTCTGTTTGATCATCAAACCGATTCAATGTTTTCTTTTCTTTTCTTTTCTTTTTTGACTCCAGCGGTCATGTTTCTTTTTTTAACCCTCAAGCTCATACTGGATTCCTGTAGGTGCCGACTGACTGTTCTTAAATCTGTCAGATTTGAAAATCCCAGTCCTACCAATCTCCTCACAGAAAAGCTCACCATATTTTATTTTGATGGTACTCGATGGCCAGGGCCATCAGATAAATGGTTCCCGGGACCCAGTTCAGATCTGATGGCTCCGCGCAATCACTCATCTTAGATGGAAGAGGATAGTGACCTATTGGTGCTTGTTTAGATTATTTTACTGATGTTACACGTTCTTTTGATCGGCTGAGTGATTGGGTTTTTCCTCCTCAGTTCAGAGGAGAGACGGTGCAGTGGTTGAAATTTCGGAGAGTTTCATCGCGTTGCTCGACCGGTCGTGAGGGAGCCACGACTGGTCGTGGGTTCGAGCCCTAGCACGACTCAAAGTCCAGCGAGTTGTTACTAATTTCTCGTCCGTCTACGACCAGTCCTGAGTGACCTATGATCAGTCGTAGGTGGTCTACGACCAGTCGTAGGTGAGCTACGACCAGTTTTAGGCGGCTAGGACCAGTCCTAGGTTACACAATTTTTACGGAAAATTGCGGATTTGAGTCCTTTCGCAACAGGAATGCGGAAAGGAGTTTCCTAAAACTATAAAAAGGGGTTTCTAGGGTTTTCTAGGGTTTTTCTATGTATGAGAAAAATACAAGAGGGTTTCCTAAAGACTTTACAAGGGTTTTGCTAAAGGGTTTAGGGTGAGAGAGTGAAAAAAAAGAGAGAGAAGAAGCTTGTGAAAGGGAGCTGTCGTCTCAGCGCTTCTACGTCCTCGTGATCGGTGAGATCTCTCAGTTTTCTTTTATTCTCTTATTGTTTATCTGCTCCTGCGTGAGTGAAGAAGGTTGTAACGTTCTGCTTTCATAGTGGATTGTTGATCTGGACGAGGTCCCGTAGTTTTTACCTCTTTGAGGGTTTTCCACGTAAAAATCTCGTGTGGTGTGTGATTGTTGCTTTGATTGTTTTCATTGCATTATTATCCCATAATTCTGGTTTATTCTGGAGGGCTAGATCCTAAGGTTTTGTGCAAGGCCCCCAACACTGAGTTCTGGCTGAATCAGCCCTTTTATTTGTCAGGCCCATACCAGAGCCCAGGTCTGACCCCAACACAGATGTCAATTCTACTAATGGACGGCCCATTTATTTTATTGGACCTCAAAATGGGACACGGATTCCGTACTTTCCCCGTCCTACCCTAGCTGGGAAAGGATGGGTTCTGAGGGGCCACCATGATGTATGGGTTTTATCCACACCGTCAATCCATTTTTGCCAGGGTACAAACCAAAAAATGAGGCAGATACAAGGCTCAAGGAGACCACACCACAGGAAGCAGCAATGATGATGATGCCTACCACTGAAACCGTCCTAAGGCCCACCATGATTGTTAAGTACCATCTAACCTGTTCATTGGCTCACAGAACAGGATTAAGGGAAAACAAAAATATCAGCTTTGATCCAAAACTACTATTGCCCCCAAAAGCTTTCAACGGCGTGTGTTTAATCACCACTGGTCCACTTGCGCCTTGGAACTGTCTCATTTTTGGGCCTGACTTTGGAAGGATATGGTAAAATGGATGAACAGTGGATAAAACCCATACATCATGGTGGACCCTCAAGAGCCCGTCTGTTCCAAGCTAGGGACAGGCAGTGGCAGCAGCTAATCTGCATTTCTCAAGTCCACGTGCCTATATTACGTCCTTTTTTTTTGTTAATCACAAAAACACCTGTTGCAGCAACATGGGAGTCGCACAATGAGATATTTAAATGCACAGCACTCGTTCATCTCCATGCTGCAAGTGGGAGGGTTCGATTTATCAAGTAATTTAAAAGAACCTGAACCTAGGATGGGAAGATGCAGTCATTTGTAGCCATGGATTAAGATTTGGCAGAACCACATCAACATCAAGAGCAGATCTGTGCTGTGCTTAGTAGTTAATACCGTTTGATTATTAATTAAGCTGAAAAGGGACAAATAAGCTGTCAAATTGGGGGAGTTATTTGATACTCTGACAGAGTACAATGCTTGATACGCAGGAAATCAGCAACTGTACATATGGAATGCACTAACTCAAAATTAAACCAACTGTGGAACACTGTTCATAAACCATTCATGAAATCAAATTGAAATTGGACCATTGGATGTTTCTCATTGTTACCCGTCACACATACTGTTCGTTTCATGAGGCATCTAAACTGGGACCCGTAATTTTGACAGTTTAGTATAAATTGCTTGTGTGCCACGTAGGCAGTTTCTAACTAATTTATAAGTGTTTGTGTTTCACCTATCACTCTACCGGGGCATCAAAGTCTTTCCTATCAAGGAGAAGCTACTTTCTTATCAGAAATACACATCTGAATCACATGTAATCCCAATGTCTGTTACTGTGCAAAAGCCTGCCTTTTCCAAAACAATTTGACAGCGGCATCGCTCCATTTTTATGAGAATCCATTTTAGAAGGATGATGAGTCCCGCCAGAGACAGGCACTATACCATGGAATCAAGACAACATGATCAGATGCAGCATCATCTCTCCAGCTTGGCTACCGCTAGCAGAATTGTGGCTGGTTACAAAGAGCCCGCATGGTGTTGCTTGCCACATCCAATAGCTGCAAATACTCGTCCGCTCCATCAATGAGGCACTGCAAATCACAAACTGAGGTGAAAAAAGCTGCCCAAACAGATTTCTACCAACAAAACATTTTTGGTGATGAGTTAAAAGGAATACATGTTTACTTGGACTTCATGAAGCAACAACCTAAAAATGAAGAGAAGGATAACAAAGGGCTCACAATTGATGGTTGCTGCCATCAATCTTATAATTTCATGGTAAGATACCTTATCTGCTTCAGCCAGTCTCTTGCAGATCCTCGCCTTCTGTTCGTCTGATATGTCTTCTGCTTCAACAACAACATCAAACAACTGGGAAAAATATCATATCAGTAATGAGGTATGCCACCAGGAATAATGACAATGATAAACAAGTGCAATGCTTATATTATAGACCTGAGAAAACATCTGTGAAACTGGATATCCCTCTGCAAGAATGTTATCAACTTCCTTGTTTGCGAGTTCAAATTCACCACTTTTACATGCTGTAAAGAGAGCCTGAACGACATACTGTGGAATCACCTGAAATTTAAAGATTTGAGTGAGAAGTGGCATAAATGATTTTCCTGAAACACTAAAAGATAAGGGCGTGCTTCCCATCAAAATACACTGTTGATTTGTCGCAGAAAAACAACCCACTTGATGTGGTTTCCATTTCCATGCCACCTCAAACAAGAAGTAGACGACTCCAATGGAGACAAAAACCCAATGACAATACTACCTAACATCCAAACAGGCCCTAAAAGTGTAGGTAGAAGTTGCTCTCACAAACAAGCAGCATGTCATCAAACATCACGAGCCTCATTTAAGAACAGCTTCTCCTTTCTTTTCTTCTTTTTTTTTTTTTTTTTTTTTGGGAAGCGATAATATAATGAATTTTATCAAAAGAAAAAGCCAAGAGCCAAAGAATGCAAAGAAGGAAAAGAAAACAAAACGAAAAGCTTTACAACTCTAACCAACTAACTGGAAACTGATCAGCACCCAGAATATTCGCTGCATGTGCCCATTCTATAACATTTTGTTTTGACCTATTGAAAGCTTCCAGCGGATAACCCCTACGATTTTTGAAACAATGGTTATTCTCTCCATCCATATACCCCAAAGGCCTGGTAATGAAAATAGATGCCAAATTCATTTCCCAACTTTACTTTTGCCCCCACCATGACAAGCCAAAAAGGAAGTGATCCACCAAACTTGGATTAACCCATGAGACTCCAAAAAGAATGAGAAAACCAATCCAGATCTTTGATGCAAAACAACAATGGATAAATAAATGATCGACTGACTCATTGTTATTGCATGATAAGCACACATTTGGGATTATCATGCCACGTCTTCAAAGTTTGTACAATTAAGAACAGCTCCTGTTCATCAGTTTGTACAATTACAGTAGCCAGAAAAGGAATGCAGATCTTTATATTGATTATTATGGTTGTTTAGCTGATAACATTGAGGTCGTTGATCTAGTCATATTGGAGGACTGGGCACATTGTAAGTTGCATGATCCATTTCCACCAGCAGATCACAGAGCAATTTCTCATTAAAGAAATTTGGCTATGGAGGACATTTTTCTTGCAATTCTGCAAGACTATACAAGCCTAAGATTGTTGGTGCAATTCTACAACCATGTATGGCATAAGGACATCCAGTTATGCAATAATGATGACATGACGACTTGATCCCATTTCTTTTAGAATGCTAATTCAAGATTCTGATATAGATCTAGGGGATTTCTTTCTGAAGGACTAGATGAGTCTTGAGACTAGGAGACTGGATGAACCATCAGGATGATCCCACTTCCAAATGACCAAATTTTTGGAATTTAATGTTTTGTTTTTTGAAAAATTAGGGCCCACTTGGATGACAACAAAAAAATCATTCCAATCCATTGCTGCCAAAAAGGTGCAACAAAGCTGTCAGAGCCAGTCGGGAAAATCAACCTACTGTTTCAGATTTACCCCATTACTATGCCCCACTAGAAGAATGGATGGGCCTTTTTCAGAAGGGTATGTTGACATGACAGCGAACAGCTAATAGATGGTCTGGATCCCACAAGCATGAATGTAGACTGACAGCAAAACACCACCTCCCCAAATCTTTTTTGCTGCTGTTGACATGACTGAATGCACAACATTGGAATCAGAACGATACATAAGCATAACATGGGCAACTTGGCATAAGACATCACACTGTCAGGGCAAGCTAATGGCAAACAATATGGCACAAGAGTTATGCCACCTCTATGCTTTGTACGCCAAGGCCATAGTCAATGAGGTGTTGAATCAGAGCCAATTGGACAGCATGCTGTTGAATGGTCAGTGAGGTGTTGAATCAGAGCCAATTGGCATCAGCAGTGGATTAATTTGCAGTGACACAAAAGGGGAACATCTATGCAAGCAGGTGTTTGGACCCATGTGCTTGGGGTGTTATGCCAGAAGACTCCATCCTCTGATCACACCGGACCACCTCTGGTGGAGTTAAGCAGTGGATGCCTCCCCCTCATTTCCAAAACGGAAGGGTTTTGGCATCAACATGGCACATAAGCATTGAGTCCAAGCACCTGATATCAGCACCATGGAGCACATGCCTCCAGTTTGGGTTGTGCCGAGCAGTGTCAAACTTGGGACAGGCCAGGCGTTGACACTAGATTCAAGCGTAAGGCCATGTCATCCAGGTGTTATGACCATTGCAATGTCTCAGCTAGTAACAGTGTGACACGTGGCAAATTGGGGGCATGCTACTCTAGACATGTAGACCCTCTCCTCAATCCCTCCATGCCTATATATACCCTTTACGGGGTCTCATTTCAAAGACAGCATCCAGCGCTCTCTGGTTCTCCTCTTCCCAGTGCCCCTCCAAGGTAAGAGATGAGCCTCCTGGCTGACCTAAAAAGGCTATAGGGGAGCATAACTGTACAAGCACACCTACAGCCCTCCTCTCCCTTGGGGAGGTCCTACAGCCCACTGAATAACCTCTGGGCACCAACACAACTCATGGTTCAGACCACAGTCAAGAGGTCATGCTGACATCACTAAGAGTCATCAAACTCAGCATAATTCCAAGTAACCTCCTGATGCCTATTTGGCACATCGTTTGGACAGTAGCCTTACCCTATTGCGAGTGTATTATGCCAGCATGGTAATTATACAAATGAGGTATCATTGATTAGATCCAAGCTGTGGAGATGTTGTATCTAGTCTATTAGGCAGCACCATCATCAATAAATGTACCCACCATGCACATTTTTAGCACTATCCAAGCATTCACCGCCACCAGAGAACCACGATCTGTGAAGTGCAAATGCGGATGTTAATGCTCATTTTCAGCATCATTTAATGCGTTATTAAACAGCAAGATCCGAGGATGCATCCTAGATCTAATGGTAAAAGGAGTTTACCTAGACCATAGACGCACCATAGCTAGAAGGCAGCCTAAACAAGATCATCATCACGCTTCTGAAGTTACATAGGACTAGAACATACAGTGAACACACTGCAGTCTGCACATCATA
Organism: Magnolia kwangsiensis; assembly: GCA_037074715.1. Taxonomy (NCBI): domain Eukaryota; kingdom Viridiplantae; phylum Streptophyta; class Magnoliopsida; order Magnoliales; family Magnoliaceae; genus Magnolia; species Magnolia kwangsiensis. The sequence goes on along the minus strand of CM073575.1, from coordinate 25,531,856 downwards.
TGTTCTGTACAGCAAAGAAACTTGATTTCCCTTTTAATCAAGGGTTTTCTCCAAAGAGAGGTAATTATAAGCTTATGGCCTTCCACAACCTAAAATGTACTTTGTTCTCACAATTTAATAAAACCTGAAATTTGAATCAGATATGAATGGTCTTTCTTCTTTTATGAATGATTAAGTCCGTAGGTTAAAACACACACACACACACACACACAACCAAATTTGGTAATATTTGCAAAGTAGTTGAAAGTTATTTTCCAAAGAGTGTCAGCCATACAGGAAGAAATGATAGAAGTGATAATAGGGTGTCATCCAAACAGGCCCTTGTATTTTAGGAAATTAGCATTTTTTGTTTTCTTTCTTCTTTTTTTAAATTGCATTTTAGGGAATTAGTTTGATGCTTACAAGGAAAGTTGTGGGGAAGAAAGACATAAACTAGGATGTTTTCCACAATAGATTTAGGTTTTGGATCTTCATATTTATGGATCTAGGGTTAAGAATGTTAGCAGGGAGCGATCTAGAGATTTGTGTGTACACATGAAGGATCATAGGTTCTCTAGGAAGGGATCTAGAGCTAGGATCTAGGGTTTAGGGTTTAGGGTTTGTGTGGAAGTATCTAGGATTTTCCCAAAGAAAGACATAGGATGTCATGAGGGGAGTACAACACATGTCGGTTCTTAGAAGGACAAATGAAATTGGAGTTGAAGGTGAACACACGTGGATTGCTTTAGTGCAGGTGAATGCATGTGGGCAAAAACCAAAAGTTGTGGCTACAAACTACAAATCGGACCAATATGAACTTATGGCAAGGAAAAAGGGACATGGAGCTAATAAAAGTTCAGATGTAGGGTTTCTTCCACATATTGTGCTCTTATGCGCACAAGTGGGCCGTCTCATCTGCTCATGAATGAACTGAAACAGGAGAAACACTTTCCATCGAACACAAAGGCCCCAAAATGGGTATGCATAAGGGAAACATGCCCTTAACGACATATATGATATATTGTGTAAACAAACATAAGAAAAGCTATTTCTCTCGCCAGCAATTCTCATTCAACAGTTGTGAGCTATCCCTACCACAGTTTGCACTCTCCAATGTCATCTTAAAAGCACAACCGTGGGAATTAAGATTGATATCTCTAAATCAAAGAAAATAGAGAAGAATTCTCGAAAACAGTATCATTTAATTTACCCCAGAGACACTAAGTAGGTCCTTGGCAGTAATAGAAGATCCAAACAAACGAGCTGCACCCTGAAAGAATCCAAATTACACAAATTCCATTAAATGGTCATTGAAGGATAACAATTTAGCAAGACAACAAGAAATTGTAAGTTCCACAATTAATGATCATGTAAAAGGGACTGCATGAAATCAGGTAAACAAGCAGCTCAAAAAGAAGTTAATCCAGGTGTAAAAATCTCACATGGTTTGTAGATAGTTGCGTCTCTAATGCAGGGGCATTTTCACACTGGGCTCGAGTGGGGTCACCTGTGGGATGCAGGGACACACTTGGGGTAGGTGACCCATGTGATTTGGGACACACAAGGGAGGTCTCGTGTTCGAGACTCCTCACCATGGGTAATTAATGTGCAATTTCACACCGGGCTCAAGTGGGGTAGCCCGTGGGATGCAGGGACACACTCGGGGTGGGCGGCCCATGTGATTTGGGGCCCATGCAGGGGGTTCGGCCGAGGTCCTAAACCCATGATATGTGGGGCCTGGGCTATAAGATAAATGGATTAATTCGCCATACTTTAACAATTCAAGCTTTTAGAGCAAATGGTTAATTGTTCTGCATCAAATTGGTATCAGAGCGGGAGGTCTCGTGTTTGAGACTTCTCACAGGGGGTGATTAATGCAGGGGCATTTTCACACTGGGCTCGAGTGGGGTCACCTGTGGGATTGAAGGGCGCACTCAGGTTGAGTGACCAATGTGATTTGGGGTACACAGGGGAGGTCTCGTGTTCGAGACTCCTCAATAAGGGTGATTAATGTGCATTTCACACCAGGCTCGAGTAGGGTAGCCCGTGGGATGTGGGGACACACTCGAGGTGGACAGCCCATGTGATTTGAGGCCCACGAAGGGGCGGTTCGGCCGAGGTCCTAAACCCATGAGATGTGAGGCCTGGGCTATGAGATAAAGGGATTAATTCATCATACTTTAACGGTTCGAGATTTTAGAGCAAGTGGTTAATTGTCTAGCATCAGTCTCCCTAGTGAAGTCTCTCCAAGGGAAAGTAAATATGGCCAACATATTTTTTTGAAAAAACGGGTTTTTAGGGTTCAGTGTTTGCTGGAAAACTGTACAAATGGTATTGACCTTGGGAACCCAATGGTCATTTTCTTGATATTAATTGATCCTCTTCATTTACTCTTTTTTTTCTGAAATATCATCCGTACCCATAGCAAATATACATTACCATTAGATCATTTTGAATCATTTTCCCCAAAATAACATTTTCTAACTTCTTATACATTTCTCACGTGGGCATATTAAAGGAAAATCTGAAAAGCAAGATCATCAGTTTGGGCAGCCTTGCAGATTTTCTAATATTCTTTCAAAACTCCAAAAGGTTTCTTCTACTGTTGATGAAAAGTCCACATATTTTAAAGGGAAAAAATCTTATTATATATCAGGACAAACAAACTTCATTGAACATCAAAACATTCAATGATGTGTTCAATGATTCCAAAAGAAGAAAATGGTCTGTGCAAATTAGATACTGAGATATTGCTGATATTCTACCTTGAAATGTAGAAGCCACAAAAACCAATCAGAGTTTTAACTTGCCATTACGACCAGAAAAAAAAAAAAAAAGAAAAAAAGTCAGGCCCATTGCTTTGTAAACATACAGCATGATATAAACTTACCATAAAGTTAATAAACAACAAATTTCGATATTTAACGTTTCGCACCTGCAAGTATGTTATAGCCCGACGCAGATCACCTTGAGAGATAGAGCTTAACGTGGAAAGAGCCTACATTGGTGCATGGCCATGTACAAAGATGTTAGAGCTAAGGGTGGATACAATGAAGAAATCAATCTTAAAATGGACCATTAATTTTAGAAACAAACATAAAGCTGATATATCAGCACCTCAGAATCCAAATTGAGGCCCTCTTCTTTACAAATGTGCAATATGCGGCTGCTCATGATTTCTTCGGTAAGTGGCTTGAATCTAAACTTTGCACATCTTGAAGCAAGTGGCTCTATAATCCTGGATTTTTTTTAAAAAAAAAAAATGCTAATTAATCTAATTATGTGCTTTATTTTTGTTAACCTGACAGAAAGCTGTAATAGTAGAAGACAAACACCTGCTGATGTAGTTGCAAATGAAGAAGAATCTTGTAACTTTCGAATAAGTTTCCATGGTACGTCGCAAGGCATTCTGTCCAGTATATTATATGGAACTGTTATAGTTTTTATATGTAATAAAGGAATTAAGATTAAAAGGACTGGGAATGGGTACAGTCTGCAAGTACCTGAGCATCTTCAGTCATTGAATCAGCCTCATCTAGGATAATGATCTTGAATGGCGGGCAAGGGTAACCCCTGGTGTTGACAAGAGAAAGCATGCAAATGAAAACAAATAATTGTATGTAATCCAGAGCAGGCAAATTTCCTACACAGACCAAAATTGGAGTGTAAATTTGCAACATACCCATGGCGGTTACCAGAACCTACAGCTACAGCTGCAAAATTCTTGATCTTAGTTCGCACCACATTGATCCCACGATCATCGCTTGCATTAAGCTCCAGCACTCTTGACTTGTATAATTCAGGTCTTTAAAAACAAGTACAGAGATTAAACCTTCTATTGGCAAGCTATAACATATGCAATCACATCAGAAAACTCAGCAGTAATACAAACAAACATAACACCTTGCAGTGGCAGACAAAGGCGGGTACATGTTCTTGTCAAGTGCAAGGTTCTTTTAGTTTTCCATTTACTTCCTCTTTTAGTGGCGGGACGTAAAACGGATTCAATGTGATAAAAAAAAAAAAAAATCATCAAGCCATGGTAAGTAAATGAAATTCCTAGACTCCTGTAGACTACAAATGAATTGTCTCATACACATGGTTTTTTTTTTGTTTTTTTTTTTTTTAAGATACTGATTTGAGGCCACAAGTGATGCAGGACAATTAACCACTTGCTCTAAAAGCTCGAACTGTTAGAGTATGGTGAATTAATCCATTTATCTCATAGCCCAGACCCCATATCGCATGGGGTTAGGACCTCGGCCAAACCTCCTTCGTGGGCCTCAAATCACATGGGTTGTCCATCTAGAGCATGTCCCCGCATCCCACGGGCTACCCCACTCGAGCCCGGTGTGAAATGCACATTAATCACTCCTGGTGAGGAGTCTCGAACACAAGACCTCCCTCGTAGGCCCCAAATCACATGGGTCACCCACTCCAAGTGTACCCCTGCATCCCACAAGCGACCCCACTTGAGACTAGTGTGAAATTGTCCCTGCATTAATCACCCCCGATGAGGAGTCTCGAACACGAGACCTCCTACTCTGATACCAATTTGATGCAGGATAATTAACCACTTGCTCTAAAAGCTAGAACTATTAGAGTATGGCGAATTAATCCATTTATCTCATACCCCAGGCCCCACATGGCCCCAAATCACATGGGCCGCCCACCCCGAGCGTGTCCCCACATCCCACGGGCTACCCCACTCGAGCACGGTGTGAAATGCGCATTAATCACCCCTGATGAAGAGTGTCGAACACGAGACCTCCCCCGTGGGCCCCAAATCGCATGGGTCACCCACTCAGAGTATGCCCCTGCATCCCACAGGCGACCCCACTCAAGCCCAGTATGAAAATACCCTTGCGTTAACAAGGGCAAAAGAAAGAAAAGAAAAAAAAACAAAGGACGACAGGAAGAAGAAAATACAAGACAACTCAGCCCTAAGGAGCCCACTCACAAATACAATTATTGACCCTATTAATCACCCAAAGATTGAAATTCTTCCTCCTCCTGAAACAGCGCTCATTCCTTTCAAGCCAAAGGATCTAAATGACCGCAAAGAGAGTGATCCTCCATTTGGAAGACGACAATTTGCCCAGAACAAATGAGTGCTGGGCATGGAAGAGAGAGAGTCTCATACACATTTGCCATTGGCAAAGTGACCTATCATTGAATTAGCTTCCCCTGAAACTCAATGATCTCAAACCTAACCGAAATGTCAAAAAATACTTCTAGTAAAGCATTACTCACCGAGGTGCAAAACATCCTAATGGTCTCAACAATTGAAATAAGAGAAACCCCTCCAAACAGCAAATTTTCACCATGCATTGATTCGAAGTTCAAGCTTCAAGGTCAAATTGGCATCAATGGCCTTGTGAATGCATGAATTACTAAGTCCACTACGTTATCAAGGGAAAACCCAATATGTAATATGGGTTTGCTGCTAACTTCAAAAATTTATCTCCCACAGACACCATTGCAGAAGTATCATTTGGGAGCACTAAAAAGTCAAAACCATCACAATGTCATGCTCGCTCAACTTCGTGGAGGACAATTGACTGTTTGAGACATAATAGAATGTGAGAGAGGAATCATGGCACCTAGAAGTCATATTTCAGACAAACGATACCATTCTAGTGACAATTGCATTGCATTTCCTTCTTGACCCATTAGAGAACCATATCGTGACTAGCACAAATCATCATCTAAGCCTTATCTCAACTACTTGGGCTCAGGTACATGAATCTTGTTATGTCATTCCACTCTATCAAGGACCATATCCACTCGTGACCACCGCAATTAGCTAGAATCAAACTAACATTTGGATTTCATATCATCATCATCATCACAGGCCTACCCTAGTTATTCAGGTCAGATATTTGGATTTATGTGCAGAATTTTATTTTTTTTTAAATAACAAAAAAATACACACTAGCGTTACATTGCATCAGGCAGGCTTTACCATTGAATCCAACAGTTGGGGCAGTAAAACGCATGTTTGCCATAACTAAAGAGATGGTATATGTGGAAAACATGGACACTAATCCAGACGGACCAGCCTGAAAATCATGCAGATTGGATAACCCTAACCATGCAATTGGTGCCCATCAAATGGAAGCTTCTTTTTTCTTTTTTTTTTCATTAGCTTGTTAGTACACCCCACTGTCAGTTCACATTTCACTGTTAGCCACCCCCACTAGGGATCAAATGGAAGCTTAAAAACATGGTCAGCAGTCCAAATTCCACAGGTGAAAACAGAATCAGATGGGTAAGATCCACTGATTAGTGAGATTTTTCAAGCCATGCCCACCCACAAATATAGGGTTACAATTTGGACAGTCTGTGTTGGCATATACACGGGTGCTACCGTACTTTAGATGAGCTCGCACAAATTATCAAATTGTGGCAAATGCACATTCTAATCTAGCCCTAAGCATTTCCTTCCGCAAAGAGACAGATAAAAGAAACAGTTCGAGCATATAGCTCAAAAAATGCAGGCATATCGACGCACCCAATGCATCAAGAAAGAGCAATGCTTTGCTAGCAAGAGAATCACAAATCAGATTCAAGTGAGTTAATTACATATCTATGGCATGGAATGTACATAAAAAAAATACATTTGTGTGCCACGTTCCAACATTCTTCTAACAAGAGTGAATCCGAGGAAGTTAACAATATCATTGGGCCATGAAATGTAAATGTGAAATGATCATATACAACATTGCATGGTAACCTAACATATAATGTTTTTTAATTTCCCGCCAAGCTTTGAAAAGGGTGGACCATAATGACGATCAAAATGATCAAAGATTGGAACAATACACTCATCAGGTGGGTCACACACATAAGTTGAATCAGACCAAAACCTGTGCGTTGATTCCAACAGCATAGCCCGTCTGATGATTGGACCATCCTGGTTCCAATCGCAGGAGATCATGATGAGGTGGCCCACTTTTTATATGGCTTGGATGTTATACACAAGTGACACATAAATGGAAAATGCTATATGATTATTTCTCAATGTAATATATGGAGGATCGAGTGTCAATGTGAATCTTCTAGACAGACGTTTTATATAGACATGCGAATATCCATTTCTTGTGGGAAAATGAAGAGGGGAAAGAATAAGAGAAGATGAGAACGATGGAAGATTGAAGTTAGTACCCGAATAGTTGGTGGGCGATTGCGAGGGCGGTGGTGGTCTTCCCTGTACCAGGCGGGCCGTAGAAGAGCATGTGAGGGCACTGCAAACATGGATAGGATTTCAGAGAAGGAAAGAGAGATGGAGATCGAGAGAGAGAGGGGGGGGGAGAGAAAGATTGATTACGTTAGCGGTTTCGAGGGTGTTGGAGAGGACGCGGACGACCTCCTCCTGGTGAGCAACGTCCTTCACTTGCTTGGGCCGGCTGATTTATTCAATTCAAGCAATGGAAAATAAATTCAAGAATTAGATATTAGATAGATGGAGAGAGAGAGAGAGGAAGAGGGTTTGGAGATGGGGATTGAAGAGAGAAGATGCATTACTATTTCTCGACCCATGGCTGAGAGCTCTGCACTACAGGCGCCATCTCTCTCTCGCTCTCACTCTCTCTCTCCTTTTTCCCTCTCTCCCCTCTGCCCTCTTCCCGCCTTAAAAGAGCTGGTCTAGCAGCAGATTATTTATATCGCGACTTGACTCACTGAGTCACTCGAACGACTAAAGTGGGGAACGGTCCATGGCATCGTGGGGCATCATGCACACGTGTTTCGAGTAAAACATCCAACACGTCCGTCCCAACAGCATGTCGCGGATTGTGTAGGGAGAAACCCACCACGCTATATATCGTGGTGTGGATACACTTAGGGGCCCACCGTGATATATGTATTTTATCCTCACCGTCTATCTGCTTTTCCATCTCATTTTAGTGTTAAATGCTAAATTTGAAACATATCCAAAGCTCAAGTAGACCAAACCATGTAAACAATGGGATAATGAAGACCACCATTGAAGCCTTCCCAAAGTCGCTGTGATTTTTATTTATTAAAAACAATCTATTCATAAGACCAAGATGAAGTAAAAATACAAATATAAGCTTAATCCAAAACTTCTTTGCGCCGTGAAGTTTTCAATGATAGGTATTCAATTTCTACCCTTTCCAGTGATGTAGTTAAATTATGATTTTTCATGTTTTAATTTTGAACTCATTGCCTATAATGAACTTAAAAAATGAACGAACAAAAAGATTAAATCACATATGTCACGACACTGGGACCACAGACCTCCTCACCACACAATTCACGTGGTGCAACCTCGAAGGCAGATTAGGTGCAGCTCCAGGCCTCAGATGGTGCAGCCTTTACCGTGAGGCTCACCTTGTTTTATTTATTCTAAATCCATGTTATCCATCTATTTTCCCATATCATTTTCGTAAATGATCCCTAAAATTATGGGGGTCCAAATCTCAGGGTGGATTATACCGTAAGTAAATAGCGGTGATTTGCCATTAAAAACTTTTTCTGGCCCACAATAGTTTTGGGTCAAGATGATATTTGTTTTTTCAGTTTTGTGTCAGTTTACGGCAGGTTGGATGGCAAATAAACGCCACGGAAGGATTACAGTAGGCCTAAGGAAGTTTTTAACGGTGGTGCGTTCAATCACCATTATTTCCGTGGCATAGTCTACCCGAGATTTCGATATATGATTCATATTTGAGAGAATTTGGATATATGAATTCATATTTGAGAGAAATTGGCAAAACGCTCTCAAACTTTCAAGGCATGATGTAAAAGTAAAAAATGGACAGTATAGATTTAAAATGCGTTCATTAAGGTCGGTCCCACCGAAAGGGCGCACCTAATCCGCCTCGCCCTTAAATGATGTCCATTCAGAAATCATGGCAATCCATCAATCAGGTCAGCCACACCGAATAAAACAACGGCGGTGCTTAAACACCCTCAAACTCAAGAGGTGTCCCCACATTGTTCTTTCATGAAATCCAATCCGTCCAGCTGGTGAACCCCACTGTTACAGAGGTAATTCCCAAATGTCGGTTCGATCCAACAATTAGACTAGCCCCAAAACTTGAATTTTGATTCTCTTGGGCGTTTTACATTTTTTTTTTATAGTGTGTCCTACATAATCATTTGATTAATCTGATATTTGGATTCTCTTCCCTCCGTAGTGATACCCACCTGTTTGACGGGTTTGATGCATCATACACACCACTTGGGCTCCATAGTATATAGGTAGTACCACCGTGGGAAGCGAGACCCAGTACCATGGTGAGCACACCCCGACGTAAGTGGGGGTGTGGGCTAGCTAGGTAGATCACCGGGCTTTTGCGGGATCTGTACTCGTGAGTAGGGATGAAATGGGCCGGTCGGGCCTGAAAATCAGAATTTCTAATAAAATCAGTCTGAATGTCCAAAATCCGGGCCGAGACGTAACCAGGTTCGGCCCGTGACAACCCTATTTATTAGCGACTCGTGATGACAACCGACAACATGGTGTACATTCGGGGGCATTGCTCCTCTGGTTGCCACGATTGGGACGTGTCTTGACCGGAGTCGAGTCCAACCTTCCCATCAGGGTTTGCCACATACATGAGTTGAATGGGACGCAAATTAATTAGGCCCGACCAGCGTTGGACAGCCATATCCACTGGGTAAGTCAGTCTCTCAGTTCATATTTGGCTGTCATACAAAAATTAGGGCAAATCCAAAATTCGAGTGGGCACGCCAAAGGAAACAATTAGGGGCAAATTCAAAACTCACGTGAGAATTTCTTTTGGTAGACACTGACGGTGGAGATGTTTTAAGTATTTTATGATGGAGTTATGGATCGTATCTAATAATGTGAGAGATGGTTGTGTTGAGATGATGAAATCAGACTGGAATGGTCCAGTTTATATAGGCATCCTGTAGTGAACCGTTGCCAGACGCTATCAATGGTACATAACGTTTGAAAAACGTTTTTAGCCGTTGTACATTAATCTCAGGCGTTTCTGGTCGTCGAATCAAAGGATCTGACCGTTAGATCATCATGGCCCATCCGTTTTCGGACCATTTGGTGCGCCATCTAGCGCCACTACAGCCACACTGCCTACGCTCATGCCCGTGCCCGTACCCATGCCCGAGCCCGAGCGCGCGCGGGCGCGTGCATGCGTGTGTTCCAGTGTTACGCACTGGAACACGCAACCCGAGTTTCATCTCCTCCAAAAAGCTCCAAGTAAGAATACCCTTCTCAACGTCTCATATAAACCACAAAATTATCTTTTGCATTTCCGATGTGCGACAAAACACACACACCGCACTTTTTAATTAAAAAAATTCAAAAAGTATTTTGGCGGGAAAATCTCAAAATTTTGAAAATTTTGAATTTTCATTTTTCTCATTTTTTTCAAAACCACTGATTTTAACAATTCGTGATTAGATGAACACTGAAAGTGTTGCATCAATCAAATTGATGAACCAGGATCTGATCCGATTGGACCAATTCGATGGTTCAAATTTCACTAAATGGCAGGACAAGATAAAATTCCTGCTGACCGCTCTGAAGATCTTCTACATCCTGGACCCAACTCTCCAACCTCTGCCTGAAGCAAAGGACACTGATACTCCTGAACAAGTTGCTGATAGGATTAAGCGAAAAGAAGATGAACTGTTGTGTCGTGGCCACATCCTCAATGCGCTCTCTGATCGGTTGTACGATTTGTACATGGGGACCACATCAGCTAAAGAAATTTAGAGCGTGCTGGAATACAAATATAAGACTGAAGAGGAAGGTACACATAAATTTCTAATTGCCAGGTATTTCGACTTCACGATGGTAAACAATCTACCGCTGCTTGCTCAAATCCAAGAATTGCAGCTTATTATAAATAAAATAAAAACCATAAAAATTGAACTTCCTGAATCTTTTCAAGTCAGAGCTATAATCTCAAATTTGCCTCCGAGCTGAAAAGATTACAGAAAGAAACTACTGCATAAATCCGAAGAGTTCACCCTAGAACAAATCCAGAAGCATCTCCGTACTGAATAAGAATCTCATAACCGAGATAAAAAGGATGACGCTAATGGTATATCTTCATCCAAGGTAAACGCAGTAGAACGACCATCCCAAAATAATGAGAAAGCTGATTCCCTTAAACCTAACAAAGATAAAGGAAAATTCAAGAAAACTCAAAAGAAGAAAAACGGTAAACCTAAGAGAGCTTGCTATGTCTGCGGCAAGACCGGGCATTTTGCTCGAGTCTGTAGGGACCGAAAAAAGCCTAAGCAAGAGGCTAATGCAATAGACGATGAAATTGTAGCCATGGTCACAAAAGTAAACCTAATTCAAGATAAAATTCCTGGTTAGTGGTATGATACAGGTGTCACAGTCCATGTATGCAGTGATCGATCTGCCTTCAAAAACTATGAAGACGAGACCAATGGTCAGGAGTTCAAATGGGAAATGAAGGATGATTGAAAGTTGTAGGCAAAGGAATCGTAGAATTACTCTTTACCTCTGAAAAGAAGATAATTCTGACCAACGTATTACATATCCCAAACATAAAGAGAAATTTTGTCTCAGGAGATCTCTTAAGCAAGCCTAGGATTAGGATTGTGTTTGAATCAGGAAAGTTGATCTTGTCTAAGAATGGAAACTTTGTGGGTAAGGGATATACTTGTAATGGGATGATCAAATTATCTTTGAATGAAAAGAATTCTTCTGCTTACTTGATTGAGTCTATAACACTATGACATGGTAGACTAGCCCATATTGGCTACAGTACCATAAAACTCATGGCTAAGAACGGCCTAATATCATACAATGATAGTGACAAAGATAAATGTGAAGTATGCATACGGTCTAAAATAATCAATAAATCATTCCCTAGTGTTGAGAGATCATCTCAAATATTAAACTTAGTGCATACTGACATATGTGAGTTAAATGGCGTTCTCACTTGTGGAAGTAAAAGGTACTTTATAACATTTATAGATAATTGTTCAAGATATTTATATGTATATCTGTTAAAATCGAAAGATGGAGCATTTAATGCATTCAAAATCTATAAATCTGAAGTAGAAAATCAGTTAGATAAAAATATTAAAATCCTTCGTAGTGATCGAGGAGGAGAATATTTATCTAATGACTTTTCTAACTATTATGAAGAACACGACATAATACATCTGTGTACAGCACCTTATACACTACAACAAAATGGTGTAGCAGAGAGAAAAAATAGGACATTAGTATAAATGGTCAACTCAATGTTAATACAAGCACAGTTGCCATTAAACCTATGGGGAGAAGCACTGTTAGCTGCATGTCATGTTTTAAACTGAATTCCATCTAAGAAAATCAAGACCTCTTCATACGAAATATGGAAAAGAAGAAAATCAAACATAGGGTATCTTAGAGTGTGGGGGTGTCTTGCATACTACATAACACCAGATATTAAAAGAACTAAATTAGGACTAAGAGCTATAAAGTGTGTCCTTGTAGAATATGCACAATATAGTAAGGCCTATAAATTTCTAGACTTAGACTCCAATGTAATCATAGAGTCAAGAGATGTAGAGTTCTTTGAGAATTTTGCATTCACGGAGAAAAAGAATGCTGAGATTCAAACTCCTAATGAAACTATAAAAGAAACTCATATAGAAGAGAATACACCAAGTGAACCTCGTAGGAGTCAAAGAACAAGAGTAGAAAAGAGTCTTGATCCTGATCAAATAGACTCTCAACGACTCTCCTTTCATCTGGTTAAAGGTGATAGAGAGAATGTGATTAGGAAAATACATATGCTTTTAACTATAGAAGATTAACCTAAAACCTTTAGTGAAGCTATGTCTTCAAGAGACTCCGCTTAGCCATTAATGATGAAATGGATTCCATAATGTCTAACCAAACATGAGAATTAGTAGATCTACCTCTGGATTCTAAACTAATAGGATGTAAGTGGGTATTTAAGAAAAAATATCACACAGATGGTATAATTTAAACCTTTAAGGCAAGATTAGTTGCTAAGGGTTTCCGACAGAAGGAAGAAATCGATTATTTTGACACTTATTCACCAGTAGCTCGAATAACATCGATTAAGATCTTATTCGCTCCGGCATCCATGCATCATCTTCATATCTATCAAATGAACATGAAGACAACATTCTTGAATGGTGATCTCGATGAAGAGGTCCACATGAAACAACCAGAAGGGTTTGTTCTATCAGGAAATGAAAAAAAAGTGTATAGACTTGTTAAGTCTTTGTATGAATTAAAATAAGTACCAAAACAGTGGCATGATAAATTTGATTCTAAAGTTCTATCTTATGGTTTTGAACATAATATTGCTGATAAATGCATATATTTAAAAGTATGTAATGATTATATTGTAATCATATGCTTATATGTAGATGATATATTAATAATCAGTAATAAAATGGAAGGCGTAACTGAAACCAAAAAGTTTCTCTCTTCAGTTTTCAAAATGAAGGATCTTGGACAAGTACATACCATATTAGGTATCAAAGTTAAAAAACATAGTGGGGGTTTTGCATTATGTCAGTGTCATTATATTGAGAAAGTAATCAATAAGTTTAATCACTTGAAAATTAAAAAGGCAAAAACCCCGTTTGATCCAAGTATCAAGTTAAAAGAAAACAGTGGAAGAGCAGTTGCACAACTAGAGCATGCTAGTGCTATAGGCAGTCTTATATATGCAATGCAATGCACAATACCAGATATAGCATACGCTGTAAGTAAACTAAGCAGGTTTATGAGTAATCCAAGTGTTAAATACTGGAAAGCAATAAGTAGAGTTCTAGGTTATCTTAAAGAAACCAAAGAACTAGGGTTATTTTATTCAGAATTTCCAGCAGTGTTGGAAGGATATACCGATGCAAGTTGGATATCGAGTGCAGGGGACAACAAGTCCACTAAAAGGTGGATATTCACCCTAGGAGGTGCAGCTGTATATTGGGGATCTAAGAAACAAACTTGCATAATGCACTCAACTATGGAATCTGAGTTCATAGCTCTAGTTGCTACAGGCAAAGAGGCAGAATGGTTAAGGGATCTTCTATTAGAAATCTCATTATATGCGAAGCTTATACCAACTGTTTCACTTCATTGTGATAGTGAAGTCACTCTAGCGAGAGCCTATAGCGGTACTTATAATGGGAAGTCCAGACACATAAGTTTGAGACATGACTATGTAAGGAAATTGATTCAAGATGTAATCATTGCGATCTCATATATAAAGTCAAGTAATAACTTGGCTGATCCTTTTACTAAACCTCTGATGAGAGAGATAGTAAGGACAACATCTAGAGGGATGAGGTTGAAACTCTTTACTCAAAGTTTCACCAGTAAAAGAACCCAACCCAAAATTAGAAGATCTCTAAATATTGGGTTTAATGGGTAGCAACAATTTACCGATCTGTGAAAAGTTTCAGCACTAAATAAATTAATAATCTCATATAAGATGATAGTGCTGGCCGTTATAAAGGATGAATGAGTATTAAACTCTTATTGAAATTTTATCAAACAGGATAAGTGTTTTAAAAGGAAACACTAGAAGGATTTCACCTATGTGAACGTAGAAGTGGTGTTGCTTCTCATGAGAGCTAGAGTTATCTCGGGATCGTTTATGAAATAGGATAAGCACATGGCCATTAAAAGTGTTAAGCAAGATTATGAAGGAACACCTAATGCAGGAGTTATTATGTGTGCGGTATTTCGGTTATATCATAGAGAAATAACTGGTTTAATGTTGCGGCAACCAGAAATTTCAAAATAACTTTAAAATACTTACACAAAGGAAAGATTGAAATCGTAAGATATCTTTCTTTATGCATAATAACTGTTATTATTCTGGCAGAGTTTTTCATTATTTTAAAAACCAGTGGGGGATTGTTAAAATCAGTGGTTTTGAAAAAAATGAGAAAAATGAAAATTCAAAATTTTCAAAATTTCAGAATTTTCACGCCAAAATACTTTTTGAATTTTTTAAATTAAAAAGTGCGGTGTGTGTGTTTTGTCCCGCATCAGAAATGTAAAAAATAGTTTTGTGATTTATACGAGATGTTCAGAAGGGTATTCTTACTTGGAGCTTTTTAGAGGAGATGAAACTCGGGTTGTGTGTACGCACTAGAACACACGCACGCACGCACTCAGGCACTAGCACGGGCACGGGTGTGGGCGTGGGCATGGGCGAGGGCATGGGCAGTGAGGCAGTGTAGCTGTATTGACGCTAGATGGCGCACTTTGCACTTCGCACGTGCGCATCGTGTCGGAGAGTAGTTGCTCCTTCGCGACCTTACGCGAACCGGCGCGAGACGGTGCGACCTCGGTGCGATCGCAGTGTGATGAGTCTGGTCAGTGCCTTAGGGCGGTGCAGATCTGAAATGAGACTGAGTTTTATAGGTGACTGAGAACGGTTGGATCTTAAATCCAAAACGTTCAGCAGTTTCTGAAAACGACTCTATGCCTTGAAAGCCAAACGGTCCGAAAACGGACGGGCCATGATGATCCAACGGTCGGATCCTTTGATCCGACAACCAGAAATGCCTGAGATTAATGGATAACGGCTAAAAATATTTTTCAAACATTCTGGACCATTAATAGCGTCTGACAACGGTCCACTACAGGATGCCTATATAAACTGGATCATTCCAGTCCGATTTCATCATCTCAACACAACCATCTCTCCCATCACCAGATACGATCCATAGCTCCATCATAAAATACTTAGAACATCTCCACCATCAGTGTCTGCCAGAAGAAATCCTCTGCGTTAAAATTATTCCACAGTGGACCTATCGTGATTGCTGCACACTGGATCCAGAAGGCTTGTCTTATCCTGTAAGCAATTCGCCTGTAACCCATCA
Organism: Magnolia kwangsiensis; assembly: GCA_037074715.1. Lineage (NCBI taxonomy): Eukaryota > Viridiplantae > Streptophyta > Magnoliopsida > Magnoliales > Magnoliaceae > Magnolia > Magnolia kwangsiensis. The sequence goes on along the minus strand of CM073575.1, from coordinate 25,516,019 downwards.
GCAGTAGATAAGGGGACGAATCACACTTTAAGGACAGCGTATTTGATACGTGATTCAGCCTAGTGAATTTTGAATTAATTTATTTTTATTTCAGTGTATCCAAAATCATATTTCCAATAGGAAACAATTGAGATTCGAAAAATGTTAGATCAAGCTGATAGCGTGTTTTCCCTTCATCGTGATTAACAGGTTAGATGGCAATAAACGTTAAGGTGTGCCTAATATTGTTTCAATGGTGGATGTCCAATGATGAGAATTAGACACCATTCCCAGTGATCTTGACCTGGATTTTGGATTTACTTATTTTTTAGACTGCACCCTAATATAAACCATAGGAACTGATGTGTAGAGTGGTGTTGGACAAACATTCCATGGAATCTTAAGTCATGAGATTCTCATCAATGACATGAATAACATATTGTCACCATTATATATTATATATGGTCAAATAAGTTAATAATCCACCGAACAACCTTCAAACATACTTTAGGTGAGTTTACTTGTAAGACCAGCGAGCGGCTTGACAAAATCACATCTAATGTATCACCATCATTGCTGATTATATAACTTGGTGCTCATATATAACCATTTTACTGTAGCATGAAGACTTTGTGAGGTCCACTGCAATGTGTTGTGTTTTATTTATACTATTTATTCATTTTTTTTCAACTCATTTTAAAGGAGTGAGACCAAAATTAAAGTATATCCAAAAGCTCAGGTGGAAACATGGTATGAAAAGGTGAGAACTAAATGACCTTTCAGGGGTGGTAAAAGTTTTGGATCAAGTTAATATTTGTTTCTTTGTTTGTATCGAAATCTAGTAGAAGTATATCATCATTGGAGAATAAGTTGTGTGGCATACACGATATCTTTTGAGCATGCGCTAGAGATATAAGAGATCGGTCATATATTTAAAGAGGCTTGGAATTTACGTATTCTCTAGATGAGTGTGAGAATCTGTTAACACTAGGTCAACGCTTAAGCACGTGCTAAACATTCAACTTGTCACATGCGAATGTGCCACATATACAAACGAATATCATTGCACTCCATCAAGGAATACTATCTATTTTGGGTTAAACTGGACTAACCAAATAACGAGAATCGAATAAAAACAATAGGGTAAACACATAGGATGAGAGATCGGGTGATAGCTCAGCCTCGACTACCGAGAATGACCTCCACAACTAACCTAAGCACAAATCATAAGTAATAGCCTCGGTCGCTTATCTAGCATTCCACTGTCACCACCAAGCAACGACTGTAAGTACTTACCTGACCCTGATTAGAGGTCCTAACATCAAAGTTCGGCCCTGACCATGATCGACAATTAAGCTCGGTCTACAGGACCTCAGCCAATACGACTTAGAGGTCGGCATCAACTATGAACCACAACTTACTCGGATGCCGACCACCGGGAGATATCCCATTTGTATGCGAAAAGGATTGTCTCCTCGAGATCTTTGCCAAGAATCATACCGATTATAGCATCATATGCATAGGAAAAGATTCCTCGTGTGATACACACCTGTATGGTAGACTCATTGGCATATACAAAAGATGTCTCAAAATGCCATAAATAATAATACTACCTGCGGTAGAATGTGTGCAGTATTACCCCAATTTGACTAAACTCATAGTATGCTTATTCTAACTTAGGCATCGGAGGATCCCCGACTACAACCAGGGCTCCCATTATCGCTTGGTTTTATAAGTATGCGGCAATCTAACAGGGTTGACTATATCTCAACATCAACACTATCCATGATCAAACCTAAAAAATCAATCAATTATCAACCAATGCAATGATGTTTATCATAGCTTAGTTTGGTTCACCATCCTCACCGCTTACCAGCCATGAGATGTTTAGTTTTTAGTTGTACAATTTGTCCCTACACATACGTTGGATCAACTTTAGTTGTAGCTAATAGTTGTAATTCTTTTCCATCTGCATTTACATGTCGGAATTGAATGAAGATCATAATCTCAGGAATCGTCCACATATGCTCATATGTTGGGTCAGCTGTTGTTATATTTATTGATATTACATTAACTTCGCTCATCAGTACATTACTCTATGAAGCACCTTGTTGCTGTCAATCAGGTTGGTGATCTCATTGTGGTGGTATGTATCGTTTATTTTCACAAATCCATCTTCCATTTATATTTCGTTCATTTAACAACATAATCGGTACACCTTCGAATGTACTTGATTTCCAATGTTAAAAAGAAAACTCATGGAGGGAAGAGTCCCAACTTTTGCAAGTCGCCTGATAGCGCAGCCGACAATTGGTTGAATAAACGATTGGTCAAGCCACGACTGAGCACCGTTCTTTCACAAGGAAAAAAAAAACATAAAAGTACCTTAAATTTGTATCTAAAAAATATAATCATAAAATACTCGGACTCATATTTTGATGTTTTGAGATAATGGAAGATGAAAATCAATGAATCAAAATACCCTAAACCATTGGTGATAGCACGGTACATATTGTCAATTCTAATTTCAACAGTGGCATCAGAATTCACTTTTAGCATGGGGGATATGGTTGTGAGCAAGCATCGAAGCTCTATTTCACAAATATATATATATATATATAGAGAGAGAGAGAGAGAAAGAGAGGAACGCTCAGCTACGCACCGGTTCGCACTCCATTACGTGCAAACCTTCCTATCAACCATCGGATAAGGCTGACCGTCTAAATGAAGGCACCCGTAGTGCCAGCTTGAAAAATGAGTTTCCTTCTCTTGCACACCTTTTCACCCCTCCGAATGATGCGCTTGAGAAGGAAAACATGAAATTCTTCCACTGGGATGCTAAGTGGGTCCCATCAAGATGTTAGTGATAAATCCACGTTGTCTATACATTTTTAAAAAAAAATTTATGGTATGAACCCAAAACTGAGGTAGATCGAAATCTCAAGTCAGCCACACCATAAGAAGCAGCGGTGATAATAATTCTCACTGTTGAAAATTTTATAGGGACCACTGTGATCAATATTTGTCATCCAACTTATTCATAAAATTACATGAAGAGAAAACGCAAATATCAGCTCCATCCAAAACTTCTTTGGAACCCATGAATTTTTTAACGGTAAGGATTTATTCCCCACTGTGTAGCTCACATCTATCTTAGATCTGCCACATTTTTAGGCTAATAGCTTATAATGATGAAAAAAATGGATGGATGGATGGTGTGGATAAGACCATAGAAAACATCATGATGACCACTCAAAGCTCTTGCCTATTGCTAGAGACGGTGGAGGTATGATGCAACATGCATCTAGGGGTGTATAATGGGCCAAACCGAGTCGAACTGGGCTCAACTCGGCCCGGTCTGATCACCAGCCAAACTAGCCCGAACCTGGCCCGGTCAGCAATCAGGTGAGATCGGGTTGAGTTCAGGCCAGTTTCGAACCCACAATTTGAACGGCCTTGATTTTTTTACTCTGTTTCATCTACTTCATGGGAAGAGCTTCAGCAAGTAACTTGAACGACCTTGATTTTTGGGAAGGAATTTTGTCATAGATTTTTGGGACTTTGCTCCATCTACAAAGGGACCCACGATTTGGAAGGCCTGGATTGTTGTAAATGGTTAGGATAACTAAGTAAGAATTTAGGATATATATATATATATAGGCCGAGTCGGGCTAGGTCGAGTCGAGCTAAACTGAAACCAATCCGAACTCAGTTTCGGGCAGAAGAAAATGGCCCGTCCTGACCCGAACTCAGTTCCAGGTCGGGTCGAGTCAAGCAAGTTAATCGTGCTAGCCCGGTTCGTGTACAGTCCTACATGCATCCCTAACCTCCCTAGTGACGGGCGCGATTAGCTACTGGCGAGTTGAGTAAGGACGCAGATTTCCTGCGAAAGGCTTTCGCAGGAACTTCTTGCCCTGGGAACCTATGTGGGGCCCACCATGATGTTTTTGATAAATCGACAACGTTCAACCTCTTTTTTAGATGATTTTAGGGCAAGAGGCCAAAAATGATCCGGATCAAAGACTCAGGTGGGCCGAAGTAAAGGAAAAGGTGGGCAGGGAAATTCCTACCGTTGAAACCTTCCTAAGGTTGACAGTGATGCTTACATGCCATCCATACCGTTCATAACGTCATTCCTACTGGGATGAACTGAAAACAAAAATACTAGCCTGATTCAAAACTTCGTGGCCCCACGAATATTTCAACTGTGGATGTTCAATTCTCCCCTTTTCGGCCCAATTGAATCTTGGATCCCGATCATTTTTTGTCTTTATTTTTAAATGAGCTTGCAAAACGGATGGACGTGGTGGATTTATCAAAAACATCATGGTGGACGCTACACAGGTTACCAGCGCAGAAAGTTTCTGCGAAAGCCTTTAGCATGAAATCCACGTCCGCTGAGTAACCACGCTCCCCAAGAAAGTGACGTCACCAAGTTATGTGGGCCACACCATGATGCATGATTTGTATTTGCACCACCCATCCATTTGGAGAGATCATATTAGGGCATGATCCAAAGAATGAGTCAGATCCAAAGAAAATAGTGGGGAGAGTGACGCCCACCATTAAAAAGTTATAAGGGTCATAAAAGTTTTCGATCAAGCTAATATTTGTGTTTTCCCTTCTTTCATGTTTGCGTTAACACATGAACAGATTGGATCTCAAATAAAAATCACAGTGGACCTTTTGAAGGTTTCAACGGTGGGTGTCACTCTCACCACTGTTTTCTATGGTGGGTCCACCCCAGCCTTGGATCTACCTCGTTCTTTGGACCATATCCTAAAATGATCTCTCCAAATGTATGGACGGTGGGGATACAACACATGCATCATGGTGGGGCCCACGAAACTTGGTGACATCACTTCAGTAGTGAGTCTCGCTACTCAACCTCTTTTAGTATCCAATCCTCGCCAGCTACTCAACGTCCTTCGATATCCAATCCGCGTCAGCTACTCAACCTCCATCCATATCCAATCCGCATCCACTAATGACACACAAAATTTGCTAAGTTCGCTCGAAATCTAGGTGGGGCCCACCATGATGTTTATGAGAAATCTATCCCGTCCATCTGTTTTTTAAGCTCATTTTAGGACTTGAGACCAAAAGTGAATGGCATACACTACTCAATTGAGTTGTACTGAAGGAAAAGGGGTAGGGAAATTCCTACTATTGAAACCTCCTTGGGATCGACAGTGATCTTTACATGCCATCTATACCATTCATAACATCATTCCTACTAGGATTAGTTGAGAATACAAATATTATCATGATTCAAAACTTCTGTGACCTACGAATATTTCAACTGTATAAGTTCAATCTTCACTTTTTTCGGTCCACTTGAGTATTGGATTCGGCTCATTTTTGTATGGATGTCCTAAAATGATCTCATAAAACGGATGGACGGATTGGATTTCTCAAAAACATTACGGTGGTCCCACTTAGGTTTCCAGTGTAGGAACTCCACGTGAAAGGCTTTCGCATAAAATCCGCAGTACGGTTTTTTTGAGCGTTCTGAAAACTTAGGTGGGGCTCACCATGATGTTTTTGAGAAACCTACCTCGTCCATCCATTTTTCCTTATCATTTAAGGGCATTTTCCCTAAACCGAAGCAGATCCAAATCTGAAGTGGACCACACCACAGGAAGCAGCGGTGATAATGATTCTCACCGTTAAATTGTTTAGGGCCCACCGTGATATTTATTTAACATGCAACCTGTAGATTTGATCATACAGACCTGGATGATGAAAAATAAATTCATCTTGATCAAAAAATTTGGTAGTCCCAACAAGTTTTTAATGGTGAGAGTTCAATCAACACTGTGTGGCCCAGTTGAGATTTTGATCTATCTCAGTTTTGGGTTCATACCATAAATTTATTTCTAAAAATGTATGGATGAAATGGATTTATCACTAACATCTTGGTGGGACCCACTTAGCATCTTAGCAGAAGAATTTCATGTTTTCCTTCTCTTGCACATCCTTCGGAGGGTGAAGAGGTGTGAGAGAGAAGGAAACTCATTTTTTCAAGCTCGCGCTATGAGTGCCTTCATCCAAACCATCAACCTTATCCGATGGTTGATGGGAAGGTTTGCACATAATGATGTACAAACCGGTGCGTAGCTGAGCATTCCTCTCTCTCTCTCTATATATATATATTTGAACCATTAATTTGTACATAATATTGGTATGTCGTCCAGTTTAAAGAGTTGGTAGTTTTGATATCGAGGATGGTAATGAAATCGAGTCTCGGAACGATACTGCACCGGCGACAACGTCAACATAAAGTAGGTTATAAATTATTGTTATTTATTAAGTTGTTGAAAGTGATGTATTATGTGCTTGAATATATTATAATCTACACGCATGAAGAAATGCAATGACTTTTACTTCATTTTCTATATATTATGTTAATTGTTAAAATACATTTCATTATTACTTTTGTTTATCATATTGTCATATTTTGTTTAGCTTTTACGTAAAATTGTGGGTTTTTAATTTATAATTGATTTTTAATTGTGCCAATATACTATTTTTTCCAAGTCATGAAGTATAGATATGTTGTCATCTAACCCATCAATCGACATTTGAGATTACAGTTCCCTAGTTCACTCCCTAAGGTCTAAAAAAATGATGATTATATGTTATTCATGTGGGGTAAAGTTTGTTAACAAGATTAACATGCTTATGTCACACCTATCATATTAAGGTGGATATGCAAAATCGTGTCCTAAAGCTCTAAAAGATGTACAACTTTTTTTTTTTCACGACATTATAAATTCAAATAAAAAACATTTCATCGCATTCAAACATGTAACAAGAGTTGTAATTAACAAAAAAATTTAATACACAGAGAGTACATATTCAGAAAACTACTGAGAAAAGGCATATGCGGAAGCAAAAATATCAATATTGAACGAGGAGTAATTGCAACTTACCATGAAATGTAGTATGGAATGGGTTTTTAAACATTGGCAATGTCTTTCATTATAACATGATATCGTGGCAGGATTGAGCACAAGCAAAAAAAAAAAAAAAAAGAGTAACAAATTATTAAAATTTATCTCCAATCTTGGTGCATTTCACAGGGTGTTGGGTACTCTATACAATTTTTCTCACAAAAAAAAAAACTTGAAAAATATAGTTTAAACTATGCAATAGCATGATGAAAAACTCTCTATCTTTTAATTCACGAGTACTTATATGAAGATTTAGATAACAACTCGAGCTCGACAGACGAATCTCCTATAGTAAAAAAAGACATAAATAAGGATAGATCGAATGACAAAGGTGATTGATCCAGTTCGGATGCATGAGGTAGCTATCATGAACATATATATAGTCATATGCCATAAATATACTCTTTCTATGAAAGATATTAAGTTAATTTTATGAACACCGTAAGTTTGTAATAATTTCATTTTTTCATTTGTAAGTCATCTTTGATTTTCACTCATACATACGTGGTGGATTAGATATTATGCCTTGAATTTTATGTACAACTTCGAGCATGAGTTCAAAACTCGATAGCTCGAACTTAGCTTGAGTTGGCCCGAGCTGTTGACTGAACTAAGCTAAGCGGCCAGTCAGGCTCGAGGATAGAGCCAAGCCAAACTCGAGTTGGGGTAGGATGTTGGATGAACTAAGTCAAGCTCTGTCAAGCTTGGCTCAGTGTTTAGCTCTAGTAGTATATTATTTAAAAATAAATAATTATCGGTGTTTAGATAACTTGTAAAGTATTTACAACCTGCAATATTGTAACGCCCCGAAAATCAAGGGTCGAGCAAAGCTCAACTCCTGAGTTCCAAAGCATCACTTATGCAACATAGATAATGATGATTAAATGTTGTCCATATTAGTGCATTTAACAATAGCGGGATTAATCTAAAATAACATATCATACTCTAGGTGCAATTAAATTTAGCAAGCGGAAGACTTGAGTACTTGAATTGTAACATGAAAGTGTTTCACCATCCGAAATATGAATATATTCCAGGATAAATATATACAAGTATTTGTCCCAAAATTTGTAAAATATCAAAATGTAACTGTCCAAATAGTCCATGTAACCCTATAATCTCGTCAAATCAAAACAAGGTTTATAGAGACCCACTTGATAGTTGAATATAGGAGAATTCCTCTTCTGCATCCATGAAGTCCATTTCAACTGCAAAGGCTCCATCATCGCCTATATCTACAACAGAGTCTGGTTGGTGTTTTAAAATATCGTCCCAGAGTGAGAGTGAGTGATCAACTCAGTGGTACTATAAGATAAAGGTTAACATGCTATCAATTCAATCAAGTAGTAATAATAAAGCAGTACCATAATCATATCCTAAGTACTTTTGTTAATACAAGAATGGTATGCTGTAATGATGTATGCCCTCACCTGCACTCCTTCAGCAACATCATCTCACGATCGCACATGGCAAACTCCATAAACGTGCTCTTCCTCGCCAAAGCACATGCAATGCGGTGCATGGTTATGTTAGCCAAGTAATTTATTAGGCTTATTCATACAACATATTCGGGAAGCTAAGGTACCTCCCTTTATATCATTTACCCAAACAAGGATCCATCTAGGATTGTCGATCCTAGTTAATCACATATGATAGGCAAGTTGTAGGACATCACCCCTAATGAAAGCAGTGGTAAGTTCACGAGTTTATACTCGAGGTTACTACGAAAAGGCTCGTCACCTCAGCGTAGGCCTAGTTTATACTCGAGGTCACTATGGAAAGGCTCGTCACCTCAGCGTAGGCCAACAGCTCAAATACAGTGTCTCATACTACTGTATTCGGTTTACGAGTTTGGGTTATTCGCTGGTCACTATGGGGGGCTCGTCACCCCAGGGTAGTCTGACAGCTCGACCACGGTATCTCATACCACCATGTCCCGCTTATGAGTCTTAGCGGATCATGGTACTATGGTTGAAACGGGTTTACATTGGTAAGTGGTATCTTAGATTCAAGCAGTAGCATCTATACATGGTAAACACACAGTAGGCCAATCAGGTCACTTAACAAGTACGATTGATATGAGCACACGTTGAGTTAATCAACATGGAGAGCATAAGCTCTCCACATGGCCTAACCACTATCGACAATCATCGTACGACTCAAATTCATTGAACGTATCTAAGGTGGCGAGGCTAGTTCAGCCACTCAATCAGAAACTATTACCGATTGGTAGGACTGCCCAGTAGTCTCAATCACACTCAAATGCAATAAATAGTCACATGTGATAATCATAATAGCATTTAACAAACAATTTAAACACGAATCTCCTATAAGCATTCTAACAAACACATAGAACATATTATTATATGTATGCATTTTCTACATAAATCACGCAGTTGAAATCAAAGTTACAAGAAGGAATTTATACATATCGCTAAGGTAGTTGAGAATTCTATCTCAACACCCTCGGTAAATGCAATTCATCAAACCATTACGTATTCAGACATTTTATCAAACACTTAACCTACACATTATTACATACATGACCTAAAGTAGTTAAAGCATATATCATGGTAAATCCTTTCATAAGGGAGTTATCCTACATACAATAAACATATAACCTAGATTTATAGTCATGGCAAGCACAAATCATAATAGCCATTTCATTTAAGCATTTCAACAAACACATCAAATGCATTATATATTCAATATAGTTCATACGTGCGTGATATATGGAAAGCGTCGTATCTAAGTGTATATGACAGTAATTAAGTCAGTCATAAATCATTAACTAATATTAAAAGCCTTAAAATTTATAACCTAAACATTTATAGTCCGCACCTTTCGTTGGCACGCCCGATACGAACTCAGTTTATACACTACACCCCCGTCTACAACACAACCGCTACCTAAATCACGAAATAGGTTAGCTATTTCATCGATTCCTCTATTTAGATTTTTAAAATAAGATTAGGGTTATGATTTCTTACCCAAGTCGAAGCTATAATCAGTGGTGTAGTGATGGTATGATGGAGATTCGGTACGTGGAGTAATGAGAGTGAATCTCAACAACGATCTCTATATCTTACTCTCTTCTCCTCACTCTTTCCTACTCTTTTCTCTCTTCTCTCTCATGGGGTTAGAGAAATTCGTATGGAATGAGAGAGGGATAATTTAAGGTCCTTAAATAGGCCTAGAACTGATGTTAATAGCCTAAGGGCCATGGTATACTTAGGTTATAGCCAAAGGGTGTTTGTTTCAAGCAAACGAGACTCATCTGGAGGCCCATTACTCACCTACGTCATGGAGTAAGTTTCCTGACCATGGATCTAAACCAGGTTAAGGTTTCGATGCGATCGAATTTATGGATCGATCATGGAGGACCCGTATCAGTTCAACGGTCATCATCACTCGATCAGGGCCACAAGTATACTGGCCTATGCAGGAAAATTTTTCTGATCCAAGGGTATAGTTTGGTCAGAATCTGATGGTCCGAAGTCTTCAATTTCACCCATAAGCGAATGGTCCAATTCACTTAAGTTTGAGTTCAATTTCTAAAGATATTCGCTTTTCTCACATACTTTGCTCAGGGCTTAAGTTGTACATTTCTGGATACTATTTGGGCTCGATTCCCACAATGCTTGTCAAGCCCAATAAAGTGGTCATAACCTTATAGTTTCGCGGTAATCGGACTATCGACAAGTGGTTCCAGTCCAATACGGAGTTTCAATGTGCTCTTGAGAGCAACTGGGTTTTGAGATTGCTCTTAGGTCTTTAAGTAATATTGAGTTAGCGATTCTAATGATTTTGAGTCTTGCAGTTTGTATAGATAGTGGTTCAAGATAATTCACCGATTAATTTAGCTTAGTACTTAACTAATTTTCGTCTAATTTCTAAAGGATTCGTCATTAAGGATTTCTGTTGGAGGTGTACTCAGGTCTTTGTACGGATTTTTTCGAGATGTTACAAATATGGAATTCATACCCAACATAGCTTGAAAAGGTAAAACCCTAAAAAATATTTAAATGACATGTATAAGTTTTATTTAATATTGATCATTAGGCTGTCCATCAGAATAAAGTCTAATGTTGATTTTTACTCTAAACCAAGTATTAGGTGGGCCACGAAAATATACCTACTAATTTAAAAGATTTTTTTAATGATAAGAAATATTGAATATGAAAAGTTAACCATGAACTACCATAAATTAATAAAGTATTTTTTCATACCATATACAATCAAGTCCATGTAAAATATTAAGAAAAATGCTAGCTAAATTGGATCACTTTGCAGGGCAATTGGAGGCCCTCCATATCATATTGTATGTAATAATGGAAAGATCTTACAACTCCCTCATACCTTTCTCAATAATTTTACTTTCGTTTTAATACAATTTATTATATCACAAAAGTGGTACAATGTTTACATCACACTTCTACAGGGACTCGACTTCTTCCTTTTCGACCATTTCGGAGTTTCCACATTTGAATGTGCACTTTTCTAAATTTATTGAACCTACGAATACGTCACATTCGAGAAGTTGTCATTCAATGGTACGTGTGATCGGAATCCTTGAAAATGGTAACAAAGATATTAAAATATCATCTGTTAGGTGATGTAGTAGGGTCCCTTTTACAAAATCGCTACCAATGTTTGATTTGTTTTTTTCATAGCATTGCTCTCTCTACATGTAGTCACTATCTTTATAATATTATCATCTTTGCATGTAATTTTAATTTTTACGTATAATGAAGATAAATAAATAAGTAAATAATATATATATATATATATATATATATATATATATATATATATATATATATATATATATATATATATATATATATATATATATATATATATATATATATATATTGGGGCATATTATAAAAAAGACTAAGCTTAAATATCACATTTTCTTCGTAAGAATTATATATCACGAACACAGAAGAATATGAATACTACTAGATTTTTTAAATCACCTGCAAACTCTTCACATGTAGTTACGCATTTATGTTACATGTCTCAATTAAAATCATTTATATTCAATTTTTTTTTTAAATATCATGTGCAAATGTTTGCACAACATTCATATATAGTTTTTATGGTTGTTCACATTTACAAATACATGAAAACTTTCTCTCATCACATTTGCCACCACATTCATTATAATATCCCTGAAATTGTTGTCATGCCTAGCCCTATATTTATTTACTTAATAAAGACATCAGCAATGCACTAAAATTAAAATGAAAATCAAGTAATATTACTTTACGATTACCGTTGTTTAATATTAATTGTTGTAACGTTTAAATGTGATGCATGACATGAAAAATAATCATTTGTAAGGAATACAATATAATATTGAATAAAAAATTGAGATATTCTTTAAAATATAAACTAATATTCAAAAAAAAAAAAATAATTCAATATAATATGGTCAATGTTTTACTCATAATGAAAAGATGTTATAATAATTAATTAACATGATATATAGATTTTTATGTTGTCTCACGTTACTTTTGAGGAGCTTAGTTTAAACTTGATACACACCTTAGTCTCTTCCTCTAGCTTTCGCTGCTTCACTCTTTCTAACATTTCAAAAAAATCCGTACAAAGACCTGAGTACCACCTCAGGCAGAAATCGCTAAGGACCAATTATGTAGAAATTAGATGAAAATTAATTAAGTATTAAACTAAATTATTTAGTAGATTATCTGGAACCGCTTTCTATACGAATTGCAAAACCTAAAACTAGTAGAATCGCTAACTCTACATTTCCTAAAAATCTAGGAGAAATCTCAAAACTCAGTTGCTCTTGAGAGCACATTGAAACTCTGTATCGGACTTGGACCGCTCGTCGAAAGTCCGATGACCGCGAAACTACAAGGTTATGACTACCTTACTGGGCTTGACAACTATCGTGGGAATCGAGTCCAAATAGTATCCAAAAACGCACAACTTGAGCCCGTAGTGAAGAGTGTGAGAAACGCAAATATCTTTAGAAAATGAACTCAAACTTAAGTGATTTAGGCCGTTCACTTATAGACCAAATTTAAGATTTTGGACCATTAGATTCTGACCCAACTATACCCTTGGATCAAAAAAAATTTTCTACACATGACAGTGTACTTATGGCCCTAATTGAGTGACGATAGCCGTTGAATTAAAACTGGTCCTCCACGATCAATTCACTAATTTGATCGGATCAAAATCTTAACCCAACGCAGATCTATTGTTAGAAAACTTTTTTCAGACTGTATGCGAGCAATGAACCTCCCGATGAGCTTCATTGGCTCGAAACAGATACTTTTTTGCTATAACCTAAGTATACCATGGCCCTGTGGCCATTTGAATCAATTCTGGGCCTATATAAGACCCTTAACCCACCACTCTCTCATTCCATACAAATTTTCTTAACCCTAAGAGAGAGAAGAGAGAAAGGAGGATAAAAGAGTAAGGAGAAGTGTAAGAGACCTGTGGTTTGTTGCTGGAATTCACTCCCACCACTCCACGTACCGAATCGTCTCTGCCGTATCACTACATCGTCGATTTTAAATCTATTTTTGGGTAAGAAATCCTAACCCTAATCACGTTATTGGAATCTAAATAGATGAATCGGCGAAATAACTGACCTATTTCAATATTTAGGTTGCCGTTGTGTCGTAGACAAAGACGTAGTGTACGAACCGAGTTTGTAACGAGTAAACCGACGAAAAGTGCAGATTATAGATGTTTAAGTTATGATTTTAAAGGCTTTCAATGTTAGTTAATGATTTATGACTGACTTGATTGTTGTCACATGTGCTTAGATGTGATGTTTTCCATATATTACACATATATATGAACTATGTTGACTATAATGCATTTTATGTGTTTGTTGAAATGTTTGAATGAATATGGAATTATGATTTGTGCTTGCCATGATTATTGATTAAGAATACATGATTGTTGTATGTGTGACAACTCCTTTGTGAAAGGATTTTCTATAATATATATTATAACTAATTTATTACATGTATATTGATATGTGTAGTCTAAGTGCTTAATAAAATATTTGAATTAGAAATTGTCTGTTGAAATGTATTTAATGAGGGCGTTGAGATAGGATTCTCAATTACCATATCTATAATTATAATTTTATTCACGTAACCTATCTTGCTACTATATGATTTATGGATGAAATGCCTATGTATGATAACAGGTGCACTATGTGTTTGTTAAAATGCTTAAATGAGATTTATATTTAAATTGGTTGTCATGTGTTATTTTGACTATCACATATGAATGCCTATTTTATTTGAGTATGATTGAGACTAATACGCAATCCAGGCAATCAGTAACGGTTTATGATAAGTGGCCGAACTAGTTTCACCACAACAGATACGTTCGATGAATCCAAGTCATACGGTGATTATCGACAGTGGTTAGGCCACGAGGAGTGATTATGCTCCATGTCGATCCATTTGAGCTTGTCAAATAACCCGATTGGCCTAATGCCACTTACCAGTGAAAAACCCATTTAACCTTGGTACCACGATCCGCTAAGACTCATGAGCCAGATATAGTGGTATGAGACATCGTGATTGTAAGACCCGTATCCTAGTTCGTACTGTTCCGTCGACTCCCACGATCATTCCGGTCGAATTTCGGTGACCCACGACCAGTTATCGGCATTTGCGCGCGATCACGAGTCGTGTCTCATATATTAGAGTCGGCTTGACCTGAGACTTATACTAGCGCGATCGCGGCGTCGCTGTGGTTCCGATGCCGAGTCTCACGCGCTGAGGCGGTACCCAAGCCAGGAGATGTGGGCCCGCGTTCAGTTTGAAGAAAACGCCGTGCATTACGAGTATCTAGGGAATCTCTACGAAATCTCACATCAATCAATCTCATCCATCAGTCAATGTCAAGTACACCTCCCATCACAACCCATACCCTTCTCTCACCCAAGTCAACACAACCCATACTCATCTCTCACCCAAGTCAACACAACCCATACCTAGTCAAGTACATACATCACTCTCACTCATCACAACCATCCCTCTCCATACATCACTATACCTCTCTCTCATTCTCTAATCCATTCCCCAAGCACCAAGAGAGGAGCAACCGTCCATGGTCTCCAATGAGAGAGAAGCTATAATGTGGCCCACTTCCTACCACCCAAAAATCTTCCATCTTCCACCATTAAAGTTGAAGCCAAGAAGACATGGATCCCAAGGAGCCAAGAAGGAGCACCATCGGTGGGTGATTTTATTTATTTGATTTGTGATATGAGGGCCCACATACAGTGGGACCCATCTTGATGTTTGTATTGTTTAGGGAGGGCCCATAGTGGCGGGTTCTCTCTCTCTCTCTCTCTCTCTCTCTCTCTCTCTCTCTCTCTCTCTCTCTCTCTCTCTCTCTCTCTCTCCTTTGATGCCGTGTGGCCCACCTGATGTATGTGATATATCAACACCATCCATCACGATGGAGTCCACTTTGATGTATGTGGTGTATCCACACCGTCCAGCAACTTGGATGGTGAGACCCGTCGTGACGTGTGTGTATCATCCACACCGTCCATCCACGGTGGAGCCCACTGGCATATGTGTTGTATCCATGGTTGCCTCGCCCGTGGGGCTCATGTGTGATATGTATTTTACCCTGGCCGTCCACCAAGTGGGCCAGATTACTGAGCGTCCAGCAGTAGACGCTGCTGGACTGTATGAAAGGGAGACATGAATATCAGCTTGACCCCAATCGGTGAGCTACACTGACGTGGCACCACCCTCCTGTATGTGTTCCACCCACTGTCCACCAGGGACTGTGGGACCTCACCAATCAATTTGTGCATCCAGCCGTCCGTCCATTGCAATGACGCTGGACGCTGGATGCTGGATGCTGATGGATTATAATGATAATAATAATAATAATAATAACAGTAATATATATATATATATATATATATATATATATATATATATATATATATATATATATATATATATATATATATATAACATCATATACATATATTATAATATATATGTATGAATGGTGGGCCTCATGTGGGACCCACCTAATGTATGTGGAAATCCACACCGTCCAGTGTGTTGGATGGTGGATTCAACCATGATAAGTATGCATTATCCAGCCGTCCATCACATGATGTATGTATTCTCCATGCCGTCCATTGTATGGACGTGGGACCCACCAATATGTGAGTGTTTCATTCACGCCATCTGGTCCACGTGCGTGGGCCCCACACCATTGTGGGATGCATCCACACCGTCCATCCAGTTTCTAAATCAGGTTAGGGTCGGGACCAAAAGGCCAACATGCAGGTCAGCAACCAAACGACCCACCACTGATATTTCATCCACGACCATCCATTTGTGCATGCTGCTGGAGTGCCATCCAGCAGCTGCAGGGCCACCTCGATGAGTATCTGTTTGGACCGTCCAGATCATGTGAACCCCATGCTTAATGTGTAAACCATCACCGTCCAGATGGGTTTGGACGGTGGGTTCTAGGCAGCCCTATGTTTTTTTTTAAAAAAATATATTTATATAATATATAATATTATGTTATATATTATATTATATTTTATATACATATTTGATGGTGAACCGTTCTCATGTGGGACCGACCTTTAATAGGAAATCTACACCGTCCAGATGGATCTGGACGGTGAGTATGGGCAGCATCCTGCCATTTTGTAGGTACATTATATATAATATAATATATTATATTAATGATATCATATGGGTGTGCCACTACATGGACCGCACCATGATGTATGACTTTACCTTCACCGTCCAGTTGCTGGACGGTGCAGCAGGTATGTAATCCAGACCGTCCATCCAATGGACACGGTCTTGGATCCCCACCGTGATGCGTGATTTGTATCCCTACCGTCCATCTATTATGTGGGCCACCGTGACGTATGGGTTTTGCCACGCCTGTCTAGCATGCTGGACGGGTGAGACCCACTACATGATGGTTGTGCTACACCCAACCGTCTATTCATTTGGCTAGTTTGTCTCTAGCTTGAGACCGAAAATGAGACAGATCCTGGTATTAGATGGACCACACTGTAGAAAATAGTGGTGTTGAATGTCTACCATTGAAAGTCCATTTTGGGTTATAGAATTTTGAGTTATATGATATTTGTTCCTTCCCCCTGTCCAGGTCTTTGAGATCTTGGGAACAGACTAGATGGGAAAAATAAATACTATGGTGGGCCCACTGGAAATTCAACCATGGGAATTATTAACACCACTGCCATTTGTGGTATGGTCCAGATGATCTTTCGATCTGATTCATTGTTTAGATAATGCTTTTAAATGATATCTAAAGATGGATGAATGGTGCGGCCAAGTTGTGTGGCCTACTTGTTATATTTGGGAGGCCTAATACCACGTATTCGGGGCTCATAGGTTGAGGCCCATTGTAATGTATTTGAAGTCATGGCTAGTGGCCCATAGTGTTGTATACACGGTCCATTTGACTCTGCCGTTTGACTCAGCCCATTTGATTCGGCTTATTGATTTGGCACATCTGTATCGGCCCACTTGATCGACCCATTTGATCCGGCCCATTAGATGCAATTGAGGTCCGTGATAATGTATCTTAGGCCCTTGTATGAGGCCGTGGGCCCATTGTACGTTTGTCCTTATGTGGGTCATTCCTTGGGAACAATGTTGGTTAAAGGACCACATTGATGGGCAATGATGGTTGAACGTCCACATTGTGATATTCTCTTAGGCCTGCATAGGCCCATTCTCATCATTCTCTAGTGGGTTAATCCAAACGAATGAGCCCCATTGATAATGCTTGGACCATCATCTTCCGTCCATTTATGGACCCCGCCTTGCGTCGATTATTGATTACTGACTCTGTGTGTCGTGGCCGATTGACCGATTATCGATCGTGGCCGATTATCGATTGACGTGGTCGATTGTCGACTCTATGCGTAGTGGTCGATTGACCGATTACCAATCGAGGCCGATTATCGAGACTGATTACCGATCGTGGCCGATTGTCGATTGACATGGCCGATTGTAGATTCTGTTTGTCGTGTCCGATTGCCGACTCTGCATGTCGTGACCGATTACCGATCGAGGCTGATTATCGAGACTGATTACCGATCGTGGCCGATTGTCGATTGACGTGGCCGATTGCCGATTATATTTGTCGTGGCCGATTAACCGATTACCGATCGAGGTCGATTATCGTGATCGATTACTAATCGTGGCCGATTATCGATTAACGTGGCCGATTGCCGACTCTGTATGTCGTGGTCGATTGACCGATTATCGATCGAGGTCGATTATCGAGACTGATTATCGATCGAGGTCGATTATCGAGACTGATTACCAATCGTGGTCGATTGTCGATTGACGTGGCCGATTGCCGATTCTGCTTGTCATGGCCGATTGACCGATTCTTATTATCGAGGTCGATTACCGATCGAGGTCAATTATCGTGGCCGATTATCGATTCCGATTGTCGTGGCCGATCGCCGATTTTGATTGTCGAGGCCCAATGTGATGTATATGCGGGCTAAGCAATAGAACCCATTGTAATGTATGTTAGGCCCATGTGAAAGGCCTATCGTGTTGTATATTTGGCCCTTGTGTGAGGCCATGAGTCCACTATATGTTAGGCTTTATGTGAGTCATTCCTTGGAGGACAATGTTGGTTAAATGTCCACATGGTCGATGTCGATTGTCAATGTCAGTTATTGATACCAATTATAAGTATGTGACTGCATAGCATCATGATACATGGCTATACGTATCATCTGCATGTCTGATATGAGATATGATTGACCATTGTATATGTCATAGTGCTGGTTGTTATGAGACTCCCTGATAGGCAGTGATTGTCTCACATGAGCGCACGGTATGCGTAGGATTGATGCATGATTGGATTGTATGACTCATGCATCTCGCATTGTGTGTTGTGATTACTATATGCCCTAGCGACATTAGGGTCGTAGCCTCCACAGGCATATCATGGATGATCAAATGGGATATCGAAAATCTGTTCTACATGGGGTGTTATAGATATCTCTGGGTGAAAGTCCATAAACCCTCTTAGTTACAGAGGTTGCTCTAACGTTTAGACCGAGTGGATGCATGAGCGCATGAGGGCCGTATACCGTTAGGCTGCGTCTCCCACTGTGTCGTGGTCAGTTGGAAGGGGGTACGGCTTTACCTGCCCGAGAGGAGGAGGCAATGCTAGGCTGAGTCTGACCAGCTCGAGGAATGGGTCCACTATTGACGAGTCGGGCCCGATATTGACAGGCTGATAGTGAGGTCTCTTCCACTCACCTTATTGTGCGCGATGGGGCGACAATCTAGTTTGGAGTGTAATAGACCCCGGTGATTTCTCAGAGAGGAACCATACTGATATGTGGACTTATTGAGTAGGAGTTGCATGCTCATTCATTCACTATCCACTTGGGCTGGTGGGGCGCAACTAATTGTCATGTACCTTCTTTATGGTAATGATTTTGGTTAGGCGTGCGACTAACCTGAGATCAGAAGTTTACCACGTTAAATCTGACTATTCAAATTTAGGTATGAGACTGGTTTGGATAGAAGTCCATTGTGGCGGACCCCGTAGCCTGCGATACTACGTACTATCATCCCGACTTCAACTCTAAGCATGGTCATTTCATTCGCATCGCATATTGCATTACATCTGCAGGCATATGACATTTTGGGTTGCTATGTTTCTGCACTTATATGACCACTTAGACTTAGTAGGATTTGTATATTGCATTGCATCCTCGACATCTGATATTTAGCTCTTTATGATTCTTTATTGCATAACTGTTCTATATTGCGTATCTTGATATTTTTTGACTTATGGACTAGTCAGTATTTCTGTTTATTCTGATGATATACGAATTATGAATTATCAGTATTTTCGGTATTGTATGATTATGACATTGTATTGAATACTTGACACTTACCTTATGCACACACTTACACCACCCTCTAAGCTTTTTATAAGCTCATGCATGATAGATGCGTGCAGGTGATGTTAGGCTGCAGCAATGTTGAGCTTGGAGCGTGCGGTAGTCTTCTGGAGCTTGATTCTCTATTTATGTATTTCTCTTTCAGTATTGTATTCAAATGATTATATTAGTGGATATGTGATGACGATGTTGTCGTTGTGAATTAGGTAATCTTGTGGTTATGCTTATTACTAGTTAAAAGTATATTTCAAAAAATAAAAAATAAAAAAAATTCTCCTTATAGGATTCCAGGATCGGAATCTGGCATATGAATGCTATGAGCTGAGAATGGGGTACTACGGAGGCTGTCGGTATCGGATTCGACGATCGGAATTCCTATGAATCCGATTTTTAGGTTTGGGGCGTGACATGATCGAGCTGTCGGCCTACGCTGGGGTGACGAGCCTCCCCATAGTATCCATTTAGCGACCCAAACTCGTGAGCCGAATACAGTGCTATGGAACACTATCGGTCTACGCTAAGGTGACGAGCCTTTGTATAGTGACCCCGAGTATAAACTAGGCCTACGCTGAGGTGACGAACCTTTCCATAGCGACTTAAACTTGTCTATCCACTGCTTTTCAATTAGGGGTGATGTTGTCCTATAACTTGCCTATCGTATGTGATTAACTAGAATTAACGATCCTAGATTGATCATTCTTTAGATAAATGATATAAAGAGAGATACCTTAGCTTTCCGAATCTATTGTATGAATAAGCTTAATTAAATATTGGCTAACATGACCATGCACCGCATTGCATGTGCTTTGGCAAGGAAGCGCATGTGTCTGGAGTGGTGCATACGGGATCATGAGATGATGTCGTTGAGGGAGTGCAAGCGAGGGCATGCATCATTATCACATACCATTATTGCATTAACAAGAGTACTTACGATATGATTGTTATATTACCATATCATTACTGCTTGACAGAATTGATAATATGTTAACTTTTGACTTATAGTTCTACTGAGTTGATCACTCACTCTCACTCTAGGACGGTATTTTAAAATACCAACTAGACTCTATTGTAGCTGCAGATGATAATGAGGCTTACGAGATGGAGTCTGACTTTTATGACGACGGGGAGGAGTTCTCCTACATGCAACTTTCTGGAGGGTTTATGTAAACCTGGAGTTGCGTCACCAAAATTACAGGGATATAGATTAGACGACCATTACATTTTATCATTTTGTAAATTTTGAAACTATACATGTAATTATTTAACCAGTGACATGTTCATACTCTGTGGACTTACAACCACTTATGTGTTTTATATATTTATCACAGTCTTCCGCTTGCGTAATCTAATTATCTCTTTATTATGATATGTTATTTTAGTATAATCTCATTCATGTTTAATGCGCTAATATGGACAACATTTAAACATCATTATCTATGTTGCATAAGTGGTGCGTTGAAACTTAGGAGTTGAGGTTCTGCTCGACCTTCGATTTTCGAGGCGTGACACTCTTAAACTAACTTGGTTGAACCCTCATTCAAAACTTTTATTTAAGTCATCTTCATTTTTCGCATTTTTACAAATATCGTTGTCTTTATCTTCTTCCTGACTACCTTAATATTTTTCTTTATTATCTTTATTTATTTTTAATTCAAAGCAATACTTTAATTTTTTTTCATGACATGATTACGTAAGGTATAACAAACTACTATTATTTTTTACTTATGTATATGGTAAATTAGTTAATACTATATTTAATATAATAAATTATGTCTTCATTACTCTAAAATGTATGTTCTATAACATTTCACAATTATGAATGTCAAATATTTAATTAAATTATATACTTAAGCTAATAATCTTAAATTCTTAATATGATAATATACAAAGATGAGTTAATATTATATTTAATATAATAAATTATGTCTTCATTACTCCAAATGCATGTTTCATAACATTTCACAATTATAAATGTCAAAGATTTAATAACATTATATCCTTAAACTAGTAATCATACCTTAAATTCTTAAAACGATAATATACAAAAAATGATGCTAAGAAGCAGTGTATGTTTAAAAATCCATCATCCATTAAATTTTATTTATAAGAAGCATATGATATATATAATTAAATATTAAATATTTATTTATTACACATCGGTGTTAGTAAGTTAATATATATTTTTTATATCAATAGGCCCGGTTCTATGTGTGAATGTATTTGCTAACACTTATGAATCCATAACTAACAATTTTTACCTATGATAACGTATTAAAATTTTAATTTAAAAAGGTATTCTGTCAATATATTTTAGGAAATAGATATCTTTTAATTACATCACTCGATTTGCTACTATAATAAATCACTATTGAAATGTATGTAGCATTTATGACTCTAATATAGATGCATGTAAAATAAATCTTACAACTTAATACATGAAATTAGATATTTAAAAAAAAAAACCTACACACCACCTTAAAGATATAGCAAATATCTTGTATTGTTTACTATTTTGAGAAACAGTTATTATCGGTGGTTTCAAAATGCCACGATATAGTTTAAAATTTTAATTTAATACTTTATTGAAGTGGTGACTAATTATTTAATTGAATGATTGCAATTGTATTGCATTATATAATTCCTGGCATGATGAATAATTGTGTTTAAAAAATATTACAAAATCTCATTTCATGGATACTTCAAATATACCATGTATGTTACACATTTATTTCATCATGCCTTATAATCAGGAAAAAAAACTTATTATGCATATAAATGTAATCATAACACGTGAACCATAAACTATTAATAATTTTATGTGCGGATTTAAAATTTGTTTAATATTGTCAATATTGTTGTGCATCATCAATATATAGTTTTCCTTGTGCTGAGTTATTATTATGATATTAGCTGTGACAATTACATATAATGTATTAAATTTCAAAACCGTCTCTTAATTTGAAATATATATATATTTTAAAAGTATAACAAATTGTATAAAAAAATGTTTGTATGGCATGTTAACCTTATGTTTGAAGAGAATGATGGATTTTTTTTATTGAATAGTTATTTTTAAAAATATATAAAATGCTACGACTAATTTGAGTTATTATACTCAGCTTGTACAATAGGAGCTCGTGGTTCATTAATTAAAACAAATAAGGCCCATTTTGAGGCCTTCCAATCTGACATATTTTGGTGCACTAGTCTTTAAATGTAAGGCCTACCATATTAATAATTTATAATTATAGACTCTACTTATACAAATTTAAAAAAAAAATCTCAATCGTTTGTATAAAAATAATGCCACTTAACCTATCTTGTGAATTTAAGATCGGTTATATGATTTGGAATCATCTATATACGCGAATGAATGTTAACTAATAAAAATGAGTATTTTAACGGTTTATATGAGGCTATTGGAAATGTTAATAGACATAATTTTGGTGCAATATACCAAATATGTCAGGGCCTCTTGTTGGGGATTTGTGCTGCGAAATCACATAGATATGGATCTAGGATAACAATCCAATGTCACTAAGCAAATACAAGAGAATACAATGATTTAACGTGAAAAACCCTTGTGTGAAAAAACTACGGCACAAAGCGACAGATCTTCACTATGAAAATAAAAATTACAAAGAGAGAGGACTTACCCGATTCGAACAACCTTAAATCTTACCCTTGCTACGCTATTTGATAACCCTAAAACCCTTTTAAAAATTATTAAAATACTTTTAGGAAGCCTTATAATTACTTAAAAAGACCCTAGGGATCCCTATTTATAGTTTAAGAAACTCCACTTATGCACCTCTCTAAAACTGCCTCCAATTTACGTAGTCCATGCAGAATCCACTCACCATCTGCATTACCTTTGACCGGTTGAGCCTGTCCCTCGACTGGTCGAAGGATTCAGAAATCTCAAATACATCATCGTTGGATTTTGAGTCGAACAGGCTTCGACCAGTTGAAGGGACTTTTGACTAGTCGATTCAGTCCCTCGATTAGTCGAGCAGTGTAATGAACCAAGATTTAAGACATCTGTTTTACAACAATCTCCACCATATTTTCAATCTTCAACCGTATAGCTTCTTGACCTCTTCTCTTATCTCTGCATCACATCATAACTTCTTGTGCACACTCTGTCCTTCTTTTTCGTCATCGCCAAGCTTAGAGAAGTTGCACAGAACTTGAACTTATCTGCAAGAATGATCTAGGCAAGCATATCTGTCATATCAAAATCCACGTACCCAACCACATTTGCTCCTGTCTTCTTAAAAGGAAAGACGTAGTTTTCTTACCATCTCACCGCTATCCAATATTGCTTGCCTAGGTATTTACTCACAACACTGATAGCATATGAAATAATTGCTCTAATGCAGAACATGACATACACTGCCAACCGCATTCGAACAAGGCTCATGAGATATATCTTACTTTTTCTCATCTGTTTTAGGATATGTCCCAACGAAAACTTGAAGAGAGACGCAAAGGGAATGCTCTCCGGCTTTCTCCGATCTATCACATATGTGATCAATATCTACAAAGGTATTCTACCTGTGATTATCAAAACCTGCTCTTTTTTCAGTCTCAATGCCAAGAACCATCTTTGCAGTCTCCTGATCCTTCATCCTTAATATCTCATTTAACTGAGTATTCAGTACATTAATTTTAGACACGTCATAATAGGTGATCTACATGCCATCAACATACAATTCTTGACGCACTATGAAAGAATCAAACCACTGCATAGGCGACAGGTCATTCCACGACCTCTTGCAAACTTTTTTCTTAGCCCGTTTAACTTCAAACCGCTCTGGTTGCTTCATGTAGCTCTGCTTTTCCAATTTTCCTTGCAGAAGTGAAGACTCCACATCCATCCTTCCAGCTCCAAAATCGTATTGGCCAACCAGCTTTAATATGAATCTTATAGACACCCACTATACTGTTGTCGTAAATATATCTGAGAAGCTGATCCCTTCTGTCTAAGCATGATCCTTCGCTACTAACCTCGCTTTGTATTTATATTATATCGTCCTAAAGAGCCCGACCCACTGGAAGCTCCACCAGCTCCCACGTATCGATCTGGCACAACGAGTTCATCACATCGCCCATAGTCACCTTCCACTTTTCAGCACCAGGCTTGTATAGAGTTATCTGAATAAAGGACAGATCCCCTACGATATTGGAGTCAATACTTATGAACCTGCACCATATAGCCTCGAGTGCACTAAGAGAAATCAAGTTATTCTTCGTGTCAGGAACGTGCCTCACCCCAGTCAGGGTATGGTATGTCCCATCAAACATCTTAACATGCACCGTGCAAACAACCACAACATTACTGGCACTGTTATTGCCCATAAATACCTATCCACTATCGCGCTCCCTGTAACTGGTGAACCAACTCTGATGAGGAGTCATGTGAAAGGATGCCCCTGTGTCTAGAATCCACTCGCCCTTACGATCATCGTATATGCGTATGATCGTAGACACAGACAAAACATCACCATCACATCCACTCGATTCATCTGACATGACAGCGTTAACCTTATTATATGAAGCCTCAAATTCTTCTATCTTATATTTACGATTTGTACAATCCTTCTTCACATGTCCTTTCATCTCACGGTTTCAGTACATTATGTAAGACCCGTATCCTAGATCGTACTATTCCGTAGGCTTTCACGGTCCTCCCGATCGAATTTCGGTGACCCATGATTTGTTCTCGGTATTTGTGTATGACCTTGAGTTGTATCCCGTATTCCAGAGTCGGCTCAACCTAAGACTTGTACCCTAGCGACCGCGGTTTCGACGCCGCGTCTCGCGCGCTGAGGGGATGCCCGAGCCAGAAGATGTTGGCCTGCATTCAGTTTGAGAAAAACACCGCAGCTTACAATTCCAAGAGAATTCATCACATCAAATGTCAAGTACACATCACATCACTCACACTCATCCCAAAGTACAACTGTCTGTCCCCAAAAGTTAACTTTTCATCACTTTACCCATCCCTCTCCCCATCACTCCATCACTCACATCACCTCTCTATCTCATCTCTCTCTCATTTTTCTCCCAAGCTCCATGAGAGCAACCCACGCCCAAGCAAGCTCCATGAGAGAGCTTTGTGTGACCCACTCCCTACCACTCAATCCAACCCTTCAAAGTCAATCTTAACTGTTAAAATTCACCCCTTGGAGCTCTAGATCACATCGATGGAAGAAGGAGTCCGAGAAGAACAAAGGTGGGTGATTTTTGTATGATTTTGAAGATTAAAGGGCCCACTTATAGTGAGACCCACTTGATGTATGCATGGTATCGAGGGGCCCATAGTGGCGAGGTCCCTCCATCCGTGTCTCTCTCTCCCTCACTCTCTTGATGTGTGGCCCACCAATGATGCATGCATTTCATTCATGCTGTGGGGCCAACCATGATGGATGGGCCTGTCCACACCGTCTAGAAACTTGCTTGTGGGAACCACCCTGATGCATGTGTTACCCCAGCCGTCCATCTGTGTAGGTCCCACCTTGATATACCTATTGTATAGCGTGGACCCCACCATGGCAGTGTGTGGGGCCCACCTTGTACGATATGTGTGATATCCCCACCGTCTAGCAATGGGACGGTGGGATCCACCCACCTGCAGCATGCTCCTCATTGATGTATGCATTTTATACATTCCATCTGTTTTTAGACGTGGCCCTGCCCACACGTGTCACACGTGTGGGCAGGAGGGACCCACCTTGATGTTTGTATTCTACACAGCCGTCCATCCAATCAGCATGCCCTGTATGGGCCTTATCCACACCGTCCACTGTTTGGGACGGTGGGACCCTCATGTGAGGCATGGGTCTGGCGTCCACACCGTCTAGTCCATTGGACGGTGGTGCTGGACACTAGACATTTTATTAAAATAATAATAATAATAATAATATCTAGTGGGCCCCACGTGGGACCCACCTGGTGTGGACATTGATTGGTTTGAGTACCTCCCTACTGCATAGCAGCCGTGGGACCCACTTAGATGTATTTGTTATATCCAAAACCGTTCGTCCATATACACGGACGTGGGGCCCACCTTGATGGATGCCTTACATCCACACGTGTGGGGCCCCACCTTGATTTATGTATACAGTCGTCCATCTGGACAATTATGTGTGGGCCACCCTGATGTGTGATTGATCAACACCATCCAGCCTCCTGGACGGTGTGAGATGTATATATAATATTATAATAAATATGATGGTGGACCCACCTTGCTATCTGTATTGATCGGCACCGTCCAACAAGGGATGGTGCTGGATCACCATGATGTATCTATTTCATCCCACCGTTCAGATGGGACGATGGGGCCCCTACATAGGAGAAAGTGTTGTATCCTCACCGTCTACGTGGACGGTGGGGCCTACCGTGATGTATGTGGACCCACCTTGGTGTTTGTATTGTATACCTACTCTGTCCACCTGTCAGGATGGTGGTGTGGACCCCACTGTGATGTTTATACACCCCATTGGTTTAACGGGTCCACCTTGATTCATGTGTTTTAGCCACGCCGTCCAAGTCGTTAGACTTGTGGCCCATTTGATAGATGTGTCTTATATCCATGTTATTCATCTGGTAAGCCCATTTGGAAGGTGCAGGCCCACCTGCTGGTTGTATAGGGCCCACCTACTATGAGACCCTTGTATGAGGCCCAATGCGATATACTATGAGACCCACCTTGATGTATTTGTGGCCTATCCATTGAGGCCCACCTTGATGTATTTGTAGTCGGCCCAACTTGATGTATTTGTGGCCTATCCATTGGAGCCCACCTTGATATATTTATAGCCCATCCATGAGGCTCACCTTGATGTATTTACGACCTATTGATGTGGCCGACTTGATGTATATGAGGCCCGTTGGTGCGACCCATGTGATGTGACCCATTTGACGTTTATGAGGCCCATTCGTGCATCCCATTATGATGTACAGGGGCCATGGGTCGTGACCCATTGAAATGTACTTTACACCCATATGACGTGGCCATTGTGATATTTTTGTAGCTCATTTAATGAGACATATTATGATGTGCATTAGGCCCATGGGTTGTGGCCAGTGCGATGTATCTGAGGTCCATGTGCAGGGCCCACCTGTTGTGTATATAAGGCCCTTAAGTGTAAGACCCCATTCATTTCATGCAATTTTCTATGTATATGTGTGCATGATGATCGACGCCCTTAGCTAGACCTAGATTGGTCGTTCATGGTACACACCCAACTGACTAAAACCCTAAGACCTTGAAACCTATATCATATCGACCGCCCCGTCGCTGCGATCGCGTAGGTACCACCCATGCGTCTGTGCGGTACTCCGTTAGTGAGATATGCCGTGAAGAATCATTAGTGTATCATGTGTGCAATGCCCCATATACTCCATTCCACACATGTGCATAACACATATCATATACACATGCACATGCCACACATGGGTGAGAGAATCTCTACCCATGTGTGTGATGTCACACACCCATACCTCCCACTCTCATGTACACCCCAAGTCAACTCTTCTTCATGCCATACTCAAATATGACATCATCACACCATGTCATCCCATGTCCCTTTAATCCGCCATTAATTACAAATCATGAATTAATTGCCATAATCCTAGTCTAGGCTAACCAAGATCACATTAATTGAATTTAACCACATTTTAACAATTTCTCTACATATATCCCTTCATTCCTTAACATTTCACCATTTTTCTACACATGGAGAGAGAGAGAGAGAGAGAGAGAGAGAGAGAAGAGTGATCTTGGTGGGCCATCAACCCCATCCCTTCCATCCATCTCAACCATCCATCTAGTGCATTAAGGTGAGTACACCCACTCCACTCTTGGTTTGTTCTCTTTTTTATTATATTTGTATGATTTTTAGTGGTGACGTTTTGATGATAATAATGTGATTAATGGTGTAGATACATAAGAGAGTACATATAAAAAGATGATAAAAAATGGTGATAATATGATGATAATGATGTGTTTAATGATGTGGATTTATGAAAAAATATATATAAAAAGATTAATAATAAAAATAATTTATTAAAGACTTTATGTGAGATCCATTGATATTGGGCCCCACCAAAATTTTGTAGGCCATCCAAACTGTCCAAAGTGTAGCCCATTGGGCTGGCCACACACACACATACACACGCGTGCACACACCACATTATAAAATAAAATTTTAAAAAATAAAAGAAGGGGGGAAGTGGACGTTGCAGCAAGCATCATCCCTGCTGCTTGAGTTGGGGCTGAGGTGTAGGTCCACAACGGGCCCCACCCATCATGTATGTATTTAATCCACGTCGTCCATTTAATTTTTCAGCTCATTTTAGGCGTTAAGCCAAAAAATGAAACCAATCTAAATCTTTAGTAGGCTATACCATCAAAGAGATTGTTTTAATGCTAATAATCTGTTAGGAACCGTTGTAAAATTTTTGTACGTCAAAATATATTAAATATTGGTCTCATTAGACCCTTCACGAGCCAAAAAACTTAGCAGATGGACTGGATCATCCTGATGTGGGCCCCACCTATGAAAAACCTTAAGAAAAAATGCAAATAGCATTAGATGTTGTTGTTGTGAGCGTCTGATGCTGCAGCAAGTAGCGTCCTTCTGTTGACGCTGGAGGGAAGTGGGCCCCACCACAAGCCTCACCTTGATGCATGTCGAGCATCTACACCGTGCATTTGATGAGTCCCCTTTAAAAATGAGTCGCCCCCAAAAATCAGCTGTACACGGAACTCAGGTGGCCCACACCATTAAAAAAATAAATAAAAATAAAATACAAAAAAATAGGATGCTGGATCAATCTAATCATGAGGTATGTGTTATATCCAAACCGTCCATTCATTTGGTGAGTTTGTCTTAAGGCTTGAGAAGAAAAATAAGACAGATCTAACTATCAAGTGGGCCACACTACAAAAGTAATAGGGGATTGAACGTCTACCATTGAATTTTGGGTCATAGAAGTTTTGGACCAATATGAAATTTGTTTTTCCCCTTAATTCAGGTCTTTGTGACCTTATGAACAGATTGGATGGAAAATAAACGTTATGGCGAGCCCTATGAATTGTTTAACTGTTAAATCATTATCATCATTGTTATTTGTGGTGAGGTCCAAATAATCTTTGGATATGATTCATTTTATTTGGATAATGCTCTAAAATGATCTCTAAAAATAAATGAAGTGTGCATATAATAAATATATCACTTTAGGACCCATGTAACTTTGATCTCCTCGAACCTTTCGTACAACTCAGAGCTTGAGTATGTAGAATCACTTGCTGGGGTCTACCTGAAATTTTGATGCATCTGAAATTTGGTTTGACCCCTAAACCAAGTGGGACACACATAATAGATAGGCTGGATTCATGGACCACATCTCCGTGGGCCCAACAAATGATTATGAATATTTAATGGAGGGTAGCCCTCTCAACATGTGTGTGGTATGGCCCACTTTGATGTAGGTGTTATGTCACTTAATCCACCATAGTTATGACATAATATATATTTAAGATCCTCATCATTTATCTATTTTATTAACTCTTTTGACAGTATGTTAACAGGACTCAGGGTCATCCAATGATTAGATAGCCGTATATTATGAAATAATGTAAATTGAACTCTCATCACTAAAAATTTGTTATGGGTCATCCTGATGATATAGTAAATATTCAACCCATCTATCCCATGTACCGGATCCCCTCTAGGGCATTGTCCCAAAGATTAGTCAATCTAACCTGAAAATGGACATACAATACAGGACTGAGAGAATTAATGCCTAACCATTAAATCCAACCTAAGGCCACCATGGTGTATCTATTTAATCCATGCGGACCATCCACTTCCTCATATCATTTTAGGAGTTGAACTAAAATCAAAGTAGACCTAAGTCTTAAGTGGGTCACACATAACTCAACCTCATGGGAAATCCCCATGAGTTCCACCACATAGAACCCCTTGTAAATTTCATTGATGTTTGGGCCCAAGAATGTTAAGGTCATTTTGAGTGATGCCATGTGGGCCCATCAGTGGTGGCCTTGTTTGGGCCAACCATTGGGCCTCTTCGACAAGAGTTTGTAATCTCCATGTGTTGAATGTATGACGAACTGGTATTGTAATTTTTGAAGTAATGATGATTAATCCCTTAAATGGGTTGATTGTAGACAGCCCTTGATCACTTGACACTTTGGTTAGAGTGCGGCCCCAAGTAATAGGATCATGTGATTTGTGTTTAAACCCTTAAACATGTTTAATTATAACATATATGCAGACTCTAGTGGTGTGAGGGTGTATATACCTATTTGGCCCATTAATTATGTGGGTATTTAACGTATGTATAACCACTTAATCATAAGCAATTGTGGAGTATATGTAGTATATGTAATCATCTAACTATATGAATGTGAAATACGTATAATGTTACCTAACCGTATGAAATCAAGTAGCATTGATGGCCATTTAATAACGTAGGTTTATGCTTCTCAATATAGATACCGCCACTTGAATAACATATGATTAAGTTGTACACTAAACCGAATGTGATGTAGGGTTATGTTACCCAAGCTAATGCTATCAAGGTCCTGGATTATATGCGATGTGATCCTTGAAACGCAAATGGTATGATGAAATGTGGCTCTTGGCTCTTAACCATGTGACACCGAATATGAATTATAAACTATGTGACATGTAAAGTGGTTGTAGTATAAGACTTATCATAATTGGTGTAGCCTTGTATTCGTGTGTAGGATTATGATTGCTCGATTATATTTGAATATTTTGAAATGTGGATACACATAACCATCTAACCTTAAGTCCCTTATTATGACTAGTAGAGTGATATTTGTGTGGCCACTCAACCATATGGACTTCTAATAATAGAGTGGTCATAAGACCATGTGGGCATATGAGGATCGTGTGATTGCTCAGACTCATGGATTATGCTGATGGTGTAACCTCTTGGGTATATGAACTTAAGACGTGTATCAGATTAACTATGGACCCTAACTTAATATAAGTATTATATATTTCACCATTTAGGCTAACTAACTCTAGAACATTATTCTAAAATGACCTAGATCTAATTCCTAAATAAGTCAGACAATATGAACGTATAACCTTTGAACACTTGTGAAGCCACTCAATGTACGTATTTTATCCGCACTGTTCAATTATTTTACCATCCAAACAGTTCAATCATGGAGCCCGTTGACGTGTGCCTTGTGCATCTGAATTGTTCTTCCTTGTACTACCTTAATGTATGTGAGTTACCTATGCTATCTACTTATTAGGAGCCACCATAATATTTGTGTGTGGACCCTTCTGCTTGTAGTAAGTACCACTTGGAAGTAGGACCCACTATGTTATATGAGACAAACTCGCATTATCTAACCGTGACTAACTCTTATGTGTATATTATATATCTAGCCATTTAACTTAGAACTCACTGTATCTTATGAGGTTTACCTGTGCCTTCCTGTAATAACCCGACTTTTCAGGACCCGAGTGTATGACCCGTGTCCCAAAAATTCAAGTGTTAACCTTAAAGGATGGTCAAATTCGAGTGTACATTTTTTTTCTTTCATTTATCAGAGTGAGCAAATGAGCGTAGTGTGGACAAGTCGACATAAAGGAAAATTTCATTATCATTCAAATATACAAGAAGTTGCCCATAATGACTTATACAAACCAATGTCTCTGAATTTAACAAGTATAAGATTTATAAGAATTTAATACATGAAGAATAACAGAAAGCATATAAATATAAGCCGCAAGATCACGCAGCTCCTCCAGGCAAATACAATCATACATCCCTGGCAATCGTACCCTTCTCCTCATCAAGTTTGGACATGCATATCACTTAAACCACCTGTACTACCTGTACGGTTGTATATTTGATGGATGAGTGGACAACTCAGTGTGAATTCTCCTTAAGATTACACACCGCCACATTAGGTAAGAAATAGTATAAAACATTCAAACAACCAAAACAGAGTAAATGCAGTCTTATTAGGTGCATGGATGTATGAATGCAATCATTGCCCCGAGGATGCTCATTCATGCGGACAGTGGGCCGTCACCCATGCAATCATTGAACCTGGGAAACATCATCCAGTCGGAATCATCGAACCTGGGAAAACACCACCCAGTCGGAACAATACGTGTCATGTATGCATGATTAGCCAAGTCATTATGAGTCCATTTACAACCAGCCAATTTGGATAAGCTCAAAAGTCACTACGGGGAGCACATGGCCCAGCGTAGGCCGACAGCTCCGGCATAGTGTCCCATTACCACCATCCCCGGCTCATGAGGCTACCATCTTAGGATGTTTAATGGAAACCTGTCGACTAGTGGCCAATCATATTAAAATATATAGAACTTACCATCGCATGATTGCACGGTATAAAACATCGAACCCATATAAAGAAAATACCAGAATAAAGCCACATAGGACAATTATCAAAATAGGCCTCATAGAGCTAGTATCAAAACCATACGATAAAAAACCATCCTTGAAAACTATTGGACTTAACAACCTTGGATGGTAGGCCCACATCTATGATCCATCTAGACCACCACTTAATAACCAACAAGTCGAAGGTCCATTTTAATCACAACCAGTCAGGTTACATCCCAAGTATGGGTGTACATTTATAGGTGGAATTTTTCCACTAATATACCAGTTCAAAGTCCATAAGCAATACACAAATAATCCACAAGCATGAATAAATATACAGGATGAATCATTAAGTAGGAAATATAGCAATTCAATTTTCAACAGTTAACACATGTTATTATAAAAAAGAGATATCAATTATAACTTTTCATAAAAACTATAACTTAAGCTAATGAGAAGATGGAAAGCTCAAGGGGAAGAATCATCACCTGACTAGTCGAATCACCCATGCCAGCTAAAGTCGCTAGGAAGCGCGTGCCCTTAAAATCAAGTCCTACCATAAATCAGGAACTTGTATAATTAGATCCAGGATTTACACACTACCTAGGGTTTGAGTTATCTATCTTAGGGTTTTAATATAGAATTATGGTTTTCATTCTTAGGTTTAGCCTTGACTTAGATCCTGGGATTTGTATACTAATTTATTATCAACATTACTATCATTATTATTATTGTACAATGGGCCAAATAATATTCCTAATAGGGGTGTTATTCCATCCATATAATAATGACAGTCCATAAGTTCATATTTAACGTATTGTCATCATCTAATATTTTTATAATTACTAATAATCCCTTAAATAATTCAAGTAATAATAATATAATATTTACTAATGATAATATAATAAGGATTAATACTAATAATTATATAAACAAGTATTATAATCATCCCGTAAGGAGAAAAATGATAATATAGTCATAATAATGGATCTAGTAGTGGCAATAGGTGTTATGGTCTCATCGCTTATGTTTAAAGTATAGACCTAGAGTTTAGGTTACTTAGGCCTAAGATTTTATCCTAGAGTTTAGGTCTAGGTTGGGTTTAAACCCTAGTTGGTGTATTATTAATTACAATTACTATTATCACTAGGGTTGTAATTTACATTAGTTAACATGGTAAAAATCATTATGATGAAAGTTAATAATAATATCCATAATGCTAATTAGTACATTGTAATATTGATTAAAATTTCTAGTCAATGTCATTAAGATGACCTTAGTTGTTACAATAGATGGAAAATAATAGTGATATAATTAATAACAAATAACTGATGACGAATATGAAAATAAACGGAAATTCTTACCTTATTGACTCAGTTCAAGTTGAGGCTCAATACAACTACCACCTTCCTTCACACTTTCCTTTCCTCTCTCTTTCTTCTTCTCATTTTCTTCTTCCTGTCTGCTATGACCGACAAAACCATCAACCCCACAACAACAGCTCTGGTTGTGAGTCGCCAGTCGAGTCCACTCAGTGGCGGGTTGCATGACTTGGCCCAATTTGAATGGCCGCCAGACCATTTTCTACTCTTTTTCCTTTCTTATTTCTTCCATTTCTTTCTCTCCTTTACTTCTTCTTTCCTCTATTTTCCACATGCTGGAAATCCAGCAAGGGTCAGGACCCTGCCAACCCAACTCGACTCTGCTGGACTCGGTTCCAGCCGAGTCAGCTCAACAGCCACTAAGCTGAATCCCAACTTCTTTCTTTCTCCTTCCCTTTCTCTTTCTTCCTATAGCAATGACCAGCAGGGTCAGCGGCCGAAACTCAGACCGAACTCCGTCTGAGTCCAGCTGAATTGACAACGAATCTGCAAGTAGATAGAGGGTGTCGTACTCCCTCTCTCCCGTCCCTCTCTTATTTCTTTCTTTCTTCTCTTCCTTCTCCCGTTCTTTCTCTATCACTTTTCCTCCTTCCTTTATTTTCTTTCTTCTCCTCCTTTTTCTCAGGCCAGACACAACTCCGACCTGACCAGAACCCACCAAGAGTCGGAGCGACTCGGCGAGGCGCGGGTGAACAATGAAGAAGGAGATGGCCATTAATGGCAGATTTCAAACGAAGGTTTTTCCTTCCGATCAGCTTCCTTCAGAGGGTCTGTATGGGTTCTAGAAGGCTTATGGACTGTCTATTTCGAAGCTGTAGGAGGGTTTGGGTGGTGGGTTTGAATTTTGAGAGAAACAGTCATTTCTAGAGTTGCGGCTGCAAGAACGGCTATGAGAATGGCGAGGTGCTCGATCCTCTCCCTCTAATAGTACTGCCCTAA
The DNA here is from genome assembly GCA_037074715.1 of Magnolia kwangsiensis. NCBI lineage: Eukaryota > Viridiplantae > Streptophyta > Magnoliopsida > Magnoliales > Magnoliaceae > Magnolia > Magnolia kwangsiensis. The sequence goes on along the minus strand of CM073575.1, from coordinate 25,480,353 downwards.
CGCTCCTAAGCCATCGGATCGAAAATGGTGTGGATTTACTCCGTCTGAAACCTCCTTTAAAACAGTGGGAGGATATGAAACCGGTTATGGTTTTGAAGCCCTAAACCACAACTAGAATGGACGGTCGAGATGGGCTCGAATGGAGGGCTAGGATTAGAGGTTTTCTCCTCACACGGATCGCCCTTGTGGTAGCAGTGAAGAGTTTTCCATTTTTGGATAAGGTGAGTTTGTAAAGCCGGATCGCTTCCAGAGTCGTGTGCAATCGCATGTGCGACACGTGCAGGGCCTACATATTTTTGGGCAGGAAATCTGCCCAACCCGATGGACGGTTTAGATCACCTAGTTGGGTGATCATGGTGGGCCACGAACGGCCCCAAACGGTCATCCGACCGTTGTGGTTAAAACCAGAGAGAGAGAGAGGAATCTCTCTTTTTTTGGTAGAACACGGGTCTACACGGTCTGACCGTGTTGACAGGCCTGGTGCACCTCAAGTACACGACCACTGTGCACTTGCACAACCTCAAAGTGGGGGTCCTCAGTGATGATCAGCGAGATCAGATCCCTTCATTCTCCTTGGAGGGCCCAAACAAAGCCTCTGACCAAAGATCAGGTAGATCTAAGGTTTATGTGGGGCCCTCAACCCGATCTATAGATCCTAATGGTGGTTTCTCGTCGATCTAATGGCCGGATCATCTTGGGCTTAAACGTCAACGGTCGAAACGGTCCAATGGTTGTTTCTATGTCTTTTGTAATGATTTACTAACTAGGTATTAACATTAATGCTAAATTTTAGTATGAACTACATACATCATTATTTATTTTCCCTTATTACTATCCTTATTACTGTTATTATTATTATTATTTCCTAAGGTGTTTATCATGGTTTGCATCTGGATCAACACATTTTATTTTCTGTAGGGCTTAATAAGAAAGATTTAAATTTGTAAGTGAGTCATGTTTCCTAAAGGCATAGATTATTTTACAATTTATGAAGATCCGACGATCGGATCAGTGATGATTCCTAAGGTTCTCGGCCTAGTTTAGGTGAAAATCATTGGAACAATTTAGTACTCAAGTGGCCTTGGAGACTGCTCATAGGGAAGTCAATGGTGATTATGATGATTTAAACCCTTAAGTCATATCTAAGAGGACTCCAGTGCTAGTGGCTGATAAAGACCTTTCATGATCTATAATGAATATTTTGGATGGTCAATCTTTCGGTTGAACAAGCGCATAATTTAAACCTATGATAGCTCTTACGATCGTATGGTTGGCATAAGTCGAACAATGTGTGGATCGTGCGGTCTAAGGCCTACGATCACTAACGTGGAATTCAATTGTCTGGCGAGGTTATTAAAATTCTAAACCAGGCTTCTCTGATGACCTGATAATCTACCTTGAAAACGGGCGGCTTGATTAGTGTCTATACTATATTAGGTTTACATCCTAACACCCGAGTACTAAAAGTACGGGGTGTTACACTTCCAAACCACTGTAAAACTACTATGATAATTATTTACAAATCCAACCTACTAATAGCTCACTTGAAGGTGAACCCTCTATATTATATGAGTTTCACTAGCACCGTCCATCCCGTGACTCATTTACTATATACATTTCATTTCATGACCACTTGGTGCATGTACTTTGTGTCACCACTACTCATTAATCATAAGGCCCAATTAGGGCATAACTATGTGGTCCTAATAGAAGAAATTAAAGTTTGGTCAAAGTCGCTAATGGAATATCTATCTTGCGAAGGATATGGTGTAATTCCAAATATAATTAATGCTTGTGACTATGATAGCTATGGATGATATTAGTGATGCTAGAGATTATGGTTAATGGAAGTATGTGATTTAATATCTTGATTAATGTTGTTCCATTTTCTAGCATACTAAATTTATTTACTTGACCATGTTATTGATCATACTCATGCACCATGGAATGATGATATGTGCAAGTGTACTTCAATACATTTATTCATGTGTAAGATATGTCTTCTTCGGTTTAGTCACGTGACTATTGATTGATACACATGATGATTGTATGTCATTTTGGCTTAAAGGTTAAGCAGACCCTAAACTCATGGCATATGCATACCATATGCACTTGAACATATGCCTTATCATAACTGCTTGAATCCATGCATAATCATGGCATACGTGATGACCTACCACAGTCGTGCCGTATAACATGAGTTGGATCTTGATGATGAAATGTTCATCTATGATGATGATTTGGGTTATCCCTAAAAATGAACGGGACACCAGAAGTGTGGAAATAGTAGGGGATGATGTGCCCCTTGGGTTAAAAGTCTCTAAACCCCGATGTTAGCTAGGGTTGCTTCACCGTCGGGCTGAGTGGATACATGAGTCATGAATTTGACTTCCACTGACGAGGTCGGGTTGAGAAGAGGTGAGTCCAACTTGCTTAAGGGTTGAGGCACAAATAGGGACCGGTCTGACTCGCCGGCGAGGAGAAGTGCGAATGAAGTCCGCTACTGGCATGTCAAGTAGAAGTCCACTGCAAGGCGGGTATGTGAGATCGATTACTGGTGTCTGGTGCATTGGTGTCGACCACGGTGTTTCCCATGATATACAATTGGTGGAAGTCCACCACATGACGAGTATGCGAGGTCAATTAGTAGTATCTAGTGCATGGTATCAACTACAGTGCTTCCTGAGATATACAGTTATGATATGATATGACAATATGATGATGATGATGTGATTGCGGTTGCGTGTAATACGGTTAAGGCTATGGTATAGGAGAAAAGAAAATATGACTTGGTGATGCTGGTAGCATTGACTAGGAATATCACTATGATGCATGTGCATTGCATAGACATTGACATCATACCTTACATGCTACACACCTTTCACAATATATGATTTCCTTGTGGCATATTTGTTTTGCTTATATGTAGGACACACTGCACACATGTATGTACTCACTAGGCTTTTTACCTAAGCTTTTTATTTCTTTTTTTTTTTCAGGGCAGGAGTAGCTTGGAAGACTTAACTTTCTCGATGCATTGTATTTATTTTTCAATTTGGCAATGTTGACGTCGTGTACATTTTGAAAAATATTGTACTTATAACCATCAGGATTTATAATGGAGAGTGTTGCTTGGTATTTTGATGATGGATCTTCATACTCAGGTATTATTAGATTAAAAATTTAATAATAATAAAAATATTCCTTTTGGTGTGCCAAACTCGGGACTTGGTGTATGGAAGTCGAGTGCTAGATTCGGGGCATCACGGAAGTTGTCCGTCCCCAGATTTGGGTCGTAACAATGAGTGAGGCCCATTGTGATGTACTGAGGCCCATGGGTCGTAGCCCATTGAGATGTATTTTCGGCCCATATGTCGTGGCCCATTGTAACGTATTTTTGGCCCATGTGAGCTGCATTGTAATGTATTTGAGGGTCATGTGTAAGGCTCACTTATTATGTATTTGTGGCCCATTTGGTAAGGCCCATTATAATATATTTTTGACCCATATGATGAGGCCCTACTTGATGTATACAAGGCCCATTGCGATGTATATTAGGCCTTTATGTGAGGCCATAGGCCCACTGTATGTTTGGTTCTATGTGGGCCATTACTTGGGAGCGATGTTAATTGAATGTCTGCATTCATGGACAATGATGGTTGAATATCCACATTGTGACCTTTCCTTAGGCTTTGTTAGGCCCATTCTCCTGATTTCGATTATCAATACCGATCTCAATTATCGAGGCCGATTGTCGAGGCCAATGTCGATTGTCGAGGCCGATCACCTAGGTCGATTCCGATTGTTGAGGTCAGTTCCGAGGCCGATTCTGATTATCGAGGCCGATTCTGATTGTCAATATCGATTCCGATTGTTAAGGCCGATTTTGATTGTGATATCGATTCTGATTGTTGAGGTCGATTCCGATTGCGATTCCAATTGTCAACGTTGATTATCGATGTCGATTTCGATTGATATGCCGATTGTCGAGATCAATTGTTAAGGCTGATTCTGATTGTCGATGTCATATATTGAGGCCGATTGTTGAGGCCTAATGTGATGTATATGCGGCCCATAATTGAGGCCCGTTGTGATGTGTATTCAGCCTGTATTTAAGGCCCAATGTGGTTTATATGAGGCCTATGTGATGCATTTGAGGGCCAGGCAATGTAGCCCATTTTGATATATGTGAGGCCCATATGAAAGGCCCATCGTGATGTGTATTAAGCTCTTGAGTGATGCCCATAGTATTGTATATTCTGCCCTTGTGTGAGGCCATGAATCCACTATATGTTAGGCTCTATGTGGGTCATCTCTTAGGGGCAATGTTGGTTAAATGTCCATGTTGTTGAGGTCGATTGTCGATACCAGTTATTGATATCGATTATGAGTATGTGACAGCGTAACATCATGATACATGTCCATATGTATCATTTGCATGTTTGTTATAAGATGTGATTGACCATTGCATGTGTCATTGGGCAGGTGGTTTATGAGACTCCCTGATAGGCGGTGTTATCCCGTATGAGCACACAGTATGCGTAAGATTGATGCATGGTTAGACTACATGACTCATGCATCTTGCTTTATGTGATTATGATTACTGTACGACCTAGCGACATCAGAACTGTGACCTCTACATGCATGTCGTGGATGGCCAGATGAGATACCAAAAATGTTTGGTTCTAGTATCTGGATACTTTGGATGTACATGGGGAAAATTTTTTAAACCTCCAAGGCTAAGAGATGCCCCAACGTCTAGACCGAGTGGATACATGAGCGCTCGAGTACTGAATACCAGTAGGTCACATCTCTCGCTGTATCTTGGTCTGTTGGGAGGGAGTGTGACCTTATCCGCCCAAGTGAGGGGGTTATAAGTTAAGTTGAGTTTGACCAGCTCCCAAATGGGTCCGCTATCGATGAGCCGGGTAGGCATTGATTACTACTAGCAAGTGGGTAGTGAGGTCTTTTCCACTTGCTAGGCTGTGCGGCCGGTAGGGGCAGCAGCCAGCTTGGAGTGTACTAGACCCCGGTGATGATCCCAGAGATGTACAGTACTGATTTTTGGAGCATGAATTGCAAACTCAGCATTATACTTATTCATTCATACACTATTCACTTGGGCTGGTGGTACGCAATCAAGCCATCGTGTGTACCTTCTCAATGACAAGAATTTCGGTTGGGGCGCACGACTAACCTGAGATCAGGATTTACCACATTGAGTTTATCTATCCAAATTTAGGTATGAGACTGGTTTGGATAGAAGTTCATTGTGATAGACCCCGTAACTTGCGATACTACGTATTATCATCCCGACTTCACGTTTTACTCTGATCATTTCATTCGCATCACATATTGCATTACATCTGCGGCATGTGACATTTTGGGTTGTTATGTTTCTGTATTTTTATGGCTTAGATATGGCTAGTGACATTCGGGGATTTATCAGGATTTACATATTGCATTATATTATTAGTATATGACATTGACTTATTATGTTTTTGCATCGTATAACTTGGATAAAGCTAATGGTATTTATGGCTTATCAGCATATTTTCACATTACTTTAATATTGTATGGTTTATGAATTACTAGTATTTTTGCTTACTCTAATATCTATATGCTTAGCACGTGCAACATACACTTACACCACCCTCTAAGCTTTCTATAAGCTCATGCACGATAGATACGTGCAGGTGACGTTAGGTCGCAGCAGTGAAGAACTTGGAGCGTGCAGCGGACTTCTTGAGCTTTGATTTTCAATATATGTATTTCCCTTTTCAGCATTGTATTCAAACGTCTATATTAGTGGATATGTGATGATGATATTGCCTTTATGATTTGGGTATACCTGTGGTTATGTTTCTTACGAGTAAAATATATATTGAAAAATCTTTTTTGTAGAATCTCATGATCGGAATCTGGCGTATGGACGTCAGGAGTCGAGAATGGGATACTATGAAGGCTGTCAGCACCAAATTCAGCGATCGAGAATTTTGTGAGCCTAGTTTTTGAGTTTAGGACATGACACTTTACCTTTCCTTTACCCTTGCTCATGGATTTTGATTTAGAATCTGAAGTACCTGTAGCTTATTTAGAATTCCTACCCCTTGTAAGCATGTGCATAAAATATATCCCATGTCGACGTTAAGTTTTCTCATAGCCTTCACTTGAAGGGTTGAGATAATGGTGTCGACACTCAGGGTTTTATTCATGGTGTACATTGTGTCCTCGAATGACTCATACGATACCGGAAGAGAATTCAGCAATATACATGCTCGTTCCTCATCTTTCATCACCTATCCATATCCAGAAATTTACAAACCAATTTATTGAAGTTACTGATATGAGCCTCCAGATCTCCACCCTCTGCTATCTTAAAGTTATACCACTGCCGCTTTAAGTGTAGGTGATTTTCAAAAGATTTTTTCGCATATACATCCTCTAACTTTGCCCATAACTCAGCCGCAACTTTTTATCCCATAACATTGTAAAGAATTTCATCCGTAAGACATAAACGGATCGATGATAAGACCTTCTTATCAAGAGTATTCCAATCATCATCAGTCATAGTAGACTTTCACTCCTCATGAGCACCATCTTCGCCTTGTTTAATTAAGGAACCGATCATCTTGATCTTCCATAACTCAAAGTTATTTTTTCTTAAGTACTTCTCAATATCATACCCAGTGCTTACCATTATTGCTTATCTTTCGAATTCAGATCCATGTCTCAATGATTGCTTTGATACCACTTGTTGAAGATTTATGCTGCGGAATCACACAGATATGGATCTAGGATAACAATCCAATGTCACCAAGCAAACACAAGAGAAAATAATGATTTAACATGGAAAACCCTTGCAGGAAAAAACCACGACACAAAGCGACAGATCTTCAATATGAAATTTAAAATTACAAAGAGAGAGGACTTACCTGATTCGAACAACCTCGAATCTTACCCTTGCTACATCCTTTGATAACCCTGTAACCCTTTTAAACCCTTGAAATACCTTTAGAAAGCCTTATAATTACTTAGAAAGAACCTAAAGACCCCTATTTATAGTTTATAAAATTATATTTACGCACTTCTCTGAAACAACCTCCAATTTATGCAGTCCGCGTAGAATCCGCACACTATATGCATAACCTTCGACTGGTCGAGCCTGTCCATCGACTGGTCAAAGGACCTAGAAATTTCAAATACATCATCACTGGACTTCGAGTTAAATAGGCTTCGACCAGTCAAAGGGACCTTCAACTAGTCGAGCCAGTCCCTTGACTGGTCAAGCTATACGATGAACCAAGATTAAGACATCTGTTTTACAACACCTGTTCGGTACATGGGTTTAGGTGGGATGGAATTGCATTTGGTCTAGTGCGAATTCCATTAAGCATCTAGAGCCAATGAGAGGGTTAAGATTAGGTGAGATGTAATCGCATTTGGTTGTGCACGAGATTTTTGGTGGATTTTAAAATCCACCACATATTTGGGCCCCACATTGATGCATGCGTTTTGTCCATGTTGTCCATCTATATGCGCCATTTACACACGACATTCGAGTTCAATTGTGAATCCAAACCATTAATTATAATTATATGGTCCACAGAACATGAGTCTCGCCGAATATAATGATTTTATTGTATGAAGAATCTGATCCCAAACGTGAAAATTGTATGGTAAAAAATACCATGGTATTTCCAAACATACAATCATTATACAGTCATTTCCAAACATACAATCATAGTAAAAAATACCATGGTATTTCCAAACATACAATCATTGTACAATAACTAGGTTAATCCCATCTAATGCGATTCCATGTCATCCGATCCCGCATAACCAAAGCCCTAATGTTCCAATCATTTCATTCAAAAATACTAACAAGCTTTATTTGAGTACCATCGTATTGAACATTTATATCTATGTGCCTATACCAACATGAAAGTTGTAATAATTGAAAACTATACAATAAACTAAACAATAAAAGATGCATGTTCGTAAATAGAACATACTATCATCTCGAGAATATTAGCAATTGAGGCAAAACAATCTCAAAAAGTATGACCACATGCAAACGTGATCAAACAAAGCATTAATGATAGATGTTGACATGCTAAGTCATGGGAAGGAAAAAAAACAATTACATATATATGTAATTAAATGTCTAAATATGTACCCAAATAAGAAACAAGTTCACATGGACAATATAGTAAACTACTTTCAACAATGCATGATCACAGTTCCTATCAAATGTTGATTTATATGTACAAATTGACCCTAAATAGTCACCAAACCATCGATTCACTCAAGAGATGATTGCATCCACGATAACAAGACTATCCAAACGTTCAACTTAATTATGGATAAAACAATATATTTTGAGTAGACGCTTACCACCATTGGATTGAACTCAACAGTTTACTATTTTCCTTTTAACCATCAAAGGATAGCCACAAATTGGATTTATAATTGATTTAATTTTTTATATTGACTTATCTAATAAATTAAATGTTTTAAAAAATGATTATACTTATTTTGTTGGACAACGATTACCAAGTTTTAAGTTGATTATTAGCATGATTTTTGTACTATAATTCATGAATAGTAGCAAAATTGTAACTCAAACAAAACCATCCATATAACCAACTCATTTGAATGGAGTGAATTGTACGTTTACAATATCGTGGCTCACACACACAAACTTCTATTTATGCATGGCATCCATTCTCACTGTTATTGTAGTGTGGCCCGCCCAATTTACAGATCTAGCTGGATTTTGGGCCTAACATGGATGATAAAACCTAATAAATAGAAGTGGGCCCCAAATACATGCATATGAAGTCCTATTCATATGACCCTTGTGCAAATGACGGGGAAAGAAAATGAAAAAGGAGACCGAGATTGTCAGTATCATTCGAAGGCAATGCAGAAGAAAGAGAAAGTCAATAACAATTGTTGGCTTTTGGTAGGGGATGAATGACTCCCTTCTCGCCAACGAAGCTTGAAAGTGCCATTGGTCACAAAGGACTGAGAAGAAGAGAGTTGTTGGCTGCAGGTGGTAAGGAAGAGAAGATGAGTAAAACATCACCAGGGAGAGAGAGATTACCTGGGGGGAGATGATGGATAAAATGATTTATTATAAAGAACTTCTAAAAATTAGCCGTTGTTTGAAATTAGATTATTTGTATTCTTTTGTCATCTTTAATAATTTGACAAGTCTTTAGCATAAAAAACCTCTATTTGCAAATATAGCATTCAAACAACTCATGCAATCCAGTGAGTCTATGTCACATGCACACGTGCTCAACGAATTTAGACATATCTTTTATTATTTTGCTTTACTTTTTAGGTTGTATCATCTAGCTTAACCTGTCACTTGCCAATGGGGTTGGACATGGTTAAACCCGCGCACAACGCATTCATTTAAATAAGGTCATAGTTTCTACTCCAAGCGCTGCCAACGGTTATGAGGTTGGTCTGAATACACGTCAGGGTTCAGGGCAGTTGGCCCAGCCCTTGCCACCGTCGTTGACAAGCCTGATTTCCTTTGTCCTCCCTCATTTTTGCTATGGAGCGCCTGATTTTTAGATCATTGATCAGATGATTCAACTAGCTTGATCTGCACCATTTGTTGTAAGGTGGCCCATAAAGAGTGATCTGGATGGGGTGAATGGTCCAACTCGATGGTTGGATGGCAAGGACTCTGCAATCAGTGCAACTTTCGGGAGCACGGAGGTTCTGCTCTTTGATAAGGCGGGACATCTAAGTTCTAACTGATTCGGACCGTCTATTTTGTGATCCTTTGATGAGATGGTGAAGATCATGACCATCACAGTAGTGTGATTTTGGAAAGGAGGCCAGTACGGAATGGACTAGATGGACGGCCCACATTGATGATCTGACCCTCCCAGTGTCTCAATATACGCACCCGAGATGGAATGTACTGGATCGTATTTATTTCTTCTAAAAGGGCTGATTTGTATAACCTGGCCCACCATGGCTCCCGTACCCATGCACAAGCCATTATACTCTTGGCACTACTATGCATTAACCGTCCAATTGGGTGGGCCATGCTGTCGAGTCGAATGGGGTATAACTCAAAAAATGACAGAGAACAAGTCTTCAATACTATCCAATGAACGGTTAAAAATGAGGAGTTCAACGGTCCAAATTCAAAATCCAAATTCTCAAAATTTCATCTGAGCCATCATCCGTGCCGTAGACACGGCTCGGACATTTTAGATAAAGGGAAAACGTACGGAAGGTGATTCGTTGCGGTGTGCATGCGTACAGATATTCCTAATCTCTCGGAGTAACTCTATTCCCTCTCTCCCTCTTTGGCTTTGTCACCGCGACATTTCTCGCGTCGACGTACCAATTCCAATACCAATACCAAGGACAAGAATAGAATAGATTTATAGAAGGCCAGGAAAAGAAAAGAAGGGAATGGAGAAATAAGGATTCAAAAGCGCTGAGGTCGACCTTCTTCCCCATTCCCAGATCTCTTGCTATCCATCGCGACATACCATCTAAGAGTCTCGCAGCTCCTACCAGCTGAGATCGGCATTCTCCCGGCCTAATTCCTTTCCCACGTCCACCGCGCTGGACAGAACCCTATCCATTTCCCCCAAATTCACCAGATCTGAGGAGAAACCCCCAAATCCATGGACGATTTTCCCGGTCTGCTGGCGAGAGATTTCGGCTTTCGGCCGCAGGGCAAAGCCGCACCCATGTCCGCCTCCAGAGGCGTCGGCGTCGGCGTCGGCACCGGGCCCACAAATGCCGCGATCGGATCCAGAGGGCCCACCAGATCGGGCGGCTGGAATTCCACCCCTCCCGGTGGTTCCTTATTCGGCGATCACGATGGGCTATTCGGCCCCGGGGGCGCAAAGAATCAGAACACTCCTCAGGATTATGGAGGTTTTGATGATATCTTCGGGGGTCCCACGCGTGCCGCCCCCCCTTCATCTTCCTCCTCTGCCTTGCCTGTCTACGATAAGCCTGTCTATGATGACGATATCTTTGACGGTGTCCCTGGGGTGAAGAGCACGGGCTCAGTCAAGTACGATGACGTGTTCTCGTCGATCTCCAAGGGGCCCACCTATGCGGATCATTACGATGATCTGCTCGGGGGGTTCGGTAGATCGGACCCAGAACCAAAAGGTTCGAGTGGGAAGCGGTCTGGAGATCGGGAGCAGGAGGCGCCGGGATTTGATGATTTGATTCCTGGGTTTGGCGGAAGCAGCCCTCCACAGAAAAGGTGATTCTTTCATGATCTGATTCAATGATGGGTTCTGTTGATTTATTTATATGTTCTTGTTTCGTTATAAATCCATTGAATTGTTGATTCTTCTGTCATTTGATTAGATCCGCATTTTGGTTGATTGATCAATTAATCTTCCAGCCACTGCACATTGTTTTAGTGGAATCCAACAAATTTTGTAATGCCGCTGACTGGGATGATAGCTCTCCGCAGCTTCGCTCGAAGAAGCAGATCGATTACCTTTTTGTCACTATTATCATCACTATCATTATTATTTTTTACTACTGAGATCCGATCTAGGGTATTTTTATTTGTAATAAATTTCATTTATAGATATGCATTTGGGTATTCTTGCCATTTATTTTTTGATGAAAGGGCATCATTGTGATTTGGAGCAGAAGATATGCCTTTTCAACTCAATTACTGGTTGAGAAATTCACCACCTGTGGTCTTGGGAATTGAGTAATTTTTCTACCAAATTTTATTTTCACATGCCGGTTTACAAGCATTCCCAAAATTTGGTCATGGGGAAGACGTCATTATTTTGAATTTGATTTCCTCGAAAAGACCATAGTGAGAACGTCCCATTACAGCCTACATAATTTAGGTTTATAGTAATAACAGCTATTGTCTCAGTGGTTATTTTTGCTCTCTTTTTAATCTATTGTTCATTTCAATAGTTTTGCAAATTTACAGTTAATTATTCCTTTGTAGTGCTCAAGTGGTCTAGTACATTGGCCTCCTCGCCTACGGTTCAGTTTTTAAATGCCTGGCTGATCAAACTATCTCCATGCTTTTCTGTGGAGTTACATACTGGAATGTGTTACATACTGGAATGCCCATAGACTGTAGCTCAATAGGCTTTCATCGAGAGATACATTGTTGGTTCCATTGTAGCCAACTACATTTGCGGGGGATAACCTTGCATTTGGGTGTCGGATCTCGACATTTGAAACATGTTTGAAAGGTTCTTTTCAAGACCTACTGCTGCTGTTTCTAACTGATTTTGTAAGGTGCCACTGTTTAGGACCTCAAATTACTTTTTTTTTTGGGAAAGGTAACAACTTTATTAAAAGGCCACAAAAAGCGGAAAAGAATACAAGGAAAAAAAAATAAATTACAATCCCAAAAGGGCTATAAGGACGCAAGTGTCCACAGCTTCCATCCTGGAAACCCACTTTACGACAATAGACAGGGCTCTACGGCAAATCTTTTCTTCCAATTCTGACCTGTTTTCATAACAGTGCGTGTTCCTTTCTCCCCAAATGGCCTGTAGTGATTCCATGGCCGCAAGCTGCCATATCGCCTTACCCTCCTTCCCAACCCCTCCAGTGTGCCAAGAGGCCCAAGATGCCAAGAGGGAGGAAACAGACATTGGCATGACCCAAGCAATTTTAAGGGTTGACAAAAAGAAATTCCAGGCCATCACAAAACTACAATGGATGAATAAATGATCGGCTGACTCTGCGTCCCTTTTGCACATTAAACATTCATTTGGTAGCACTATTCCTCTTTGACAAAGGTTGTCCGTAGTAAGTACACTATTCCTTCCAACCAACCAAACGAATGCCCCTACCTTAGGAGGGGCACCATATTTCCAAAACTGGTAATCGTGAGTGAGGGAACCGGTAGGAGTGAGGCCCTATAGAAAGACCGGACCAAGAACCTTCTCGAACTATGACCTTTCCAAACCACTACATCTTCCACCATCTTATCAACCACGATGAGATTTAATTTCTACAAAAGATTTAAGAAAGCTTCTGTTTCCTCATCCAAAAGGCCTCTTCAGCTAGGGGGGCGTCCACACTAACTTGTCCCCCACTTTGGAAAAGCAATTCACTGCAAGGATATTCTTGTCCATGGTGTGGTTCTCCGAACTTGGAAATGCATTCTTCAAAACACAATCATCTAGCTATAGGTCTTCCCAAAATCGGATCCGGGTTCCTGCGCCTAGAGCGAAAGAGATATTCTCTTTGAACTTTGATGCCACCGCGAGTACCACCTTCCATACAGCTGAAACTTTGTATTTGGAAGAATCTTTGATCCCTTCCCCTCGGCGGCCCTGATCCATACTTGCTAGCAGTTGCCTTTCTCCAAAGACTTTTTTCTTCGGTAGCAAATCTTCACATCCACTTGCCCCATTAAAGTTAAATTCATATGTTCCAAATCCCTTAAACCCGCCCTCTTCTGATTTAGGCTTGCACACATACTCCCACTTAAATAGATGGAACTTCTTACACGCTTCTTTGACGTGCCAAAGGAAGTCCTGTCTTAGTTTTTGAGCTTGGCCAAAATCGATTTAAGGCATTGAAGTAGCGACATATAGTATAATGGCATTTTGGAAAAAGCCACCTTAATCAAAGCACGACTTCCTAGAGATAGATGCCGACTCTTCCACACCTATAACTTCCTTTCTATACATTCAATAACAGGGTCCAATGAGTGTTTGGCCGGTTTTCCAATACTAAAAGGCAACTTGAGACAAGAGGAGAGGAAGGACCTGGACTCACAACCAAACCTATCCACGAGTCGTCGCACCTGATCCTCCAAAGTGTGGATCTCAAGCATTTTGCATTTGGAAGAGTTCACCTTCAACCTTGACACTGCCTCAAAACAAGAAATTATTTTCTCCACTTTGCAAAACAATATTGTGTCGCCCGCGAATTGCAGGTGAGTAATTGCCGGACTCGAGTGGGCCAACTTGAAGCCTCGAATCGAGCCTTCTTCCTATCCCTTTAAGAGCATCCTTCTAAGAGCGTCAACAATGACGACAAAGAAAAAGGGAATAGTGGGTCGCCTTGACGCAGGCCTCAAGAGGCTTAGAAGAACCCCCTAGGATACCCATTTACAAGGACAAAGAAGAAGGCTGAGTTGACACATTTCTGGATCCAAGCTCTTCATTTTCTACCATAGCTTAATTGGCCCAACACATAATTTAAAAAGCCCTAGTCGATGTGTAAGCCTTCTCTAAATCCAGCTTGTGGGCAACCCCTGCTTTGCCTTCTTTGTATCTAGAGTCGATGCATTTGTGCGCTGGTAAGGTGCTATCCAGAATATGCTTGTTTGCCACAATGCACTTTGATTGTCTGAGATTATTGATGTAAGAGCTTCTTGAAATTTGGTAGCGAGAATCTTGTATGGAGTCCTCAGAAGGCTTATTGGCCTAAAATCCTTCAATTGCTCGATCCCTTCCACTTTCGGAATAAGAGCGATGAAAGATGCCCCCAATTCCTTATAAAGCTTGGCCATTTCAAAGAATTCTTCAACAAAGGCTATAACGTCATGCTTGATCTCCTCCCAAAATACTTGAACAAAGGCCAAGGGAAAGTCATCTGGCCCAGGGGCCTCATCCCATCCTAATGCATCAACCACCCGCCTTTATCTCCTCCAGAGCCGGTCTCTCAAGGGCCAAAACTTGCGCTTCTGAAAACTTGGGGAAATCCAGTTTATCCAAAAGAGGATGTTCCCAAAACTCCCCTGTTAACAACTGATTATAAAACTGAACTATAGTATTGCTGATATCAGTCTTATCCTCCGGCCTTTTGCCTTCTGTCATCAAACTACCAATATGATTGTTTCTAGCTCTCTCACTTGCCATATTGTGGAAAAAATGTGTTCTTATCGCCCTCTTTCAACTGTGTCGCATGAGATATTTGTCGTCACTTTATTTCTTCTTCCTTGACCCGCGTCGCGTATTTGGAGCCCAATTCTACCCTTCTTTTGAGATTGACTTCCGAGAGCAAGCCTCCCTCTTTTAAATCTAGATCATGGATTTTTGAGAGGATAGCTTTTGTCTCCTCCTCCCTATTACCCAAAAATTCCTTCCAGGCCTTAAGCTTTCCTTTCAGAAGACAGTTTTTGGCTAAAAAAGAAGCCCATGAAGCCCTCTACTTCGAAGGACCACCATTCTCTTATTAGTTGATGAAAACCTTCCACTTCTACCCAAGTCAATTCAAATCGGAATGGTCTACATAAGAAGCCCATCTAAGTGGGACATGGCCGGCTACTCCTGCCCATTTGACCAAGTGAAGAATGCTCCTTCAAGGGGCAGATCCACCATATCATTGCACTGAACCCATACAGAGAAGCCTTTCATACTAGCTGTGATCTTCCTGTTTTTCAGCTTTTCGAAGGAGAACTGAGTGACGTTGATGTTTACCCCCATGCACCAAGGGTACGACCATTTGGATCTAATTGCATCCAGTTCTTCCCACAACAGATGCCTGCGACCAACCTGACATGGACCATAGATTAACGTGAAGGTCCAGAGAAAGCTAGAAGATGTGTCCTTCAGTATGATAGAAATAGAAACAGAAAAAAATGCCTACCCAAACATCCATGTTAATCCACTTCTACTTGTTCCAAGCCAATGCTATACCCCCTATCGACCTAATGACATTCAAAGTTGCCCAACTTTTGGACTTGGTACCCCACAGAGAATTGAGCATCTTATCGTCAAAAGAAGCTTCATTTCTTGAAATGAAATAACCTACACTTTTGCCTTGCGACAAACATTCTTGATTTATAGTCTTTTGTTCCCGCTTCCCAATCCGCGAACAGTCCATGATAAAATCTTCATTGAGTGACATTCATGCCCTCGAATTTCCTCTTTTGCGCGGAAATCTTGCTATCCAAGTCTTAATTGATGGATGTCTCTAGATTGCACAATTCTTGCCAACCCTTTGGCATTTTTCTCACTCTCGCCACCAGTTGGACTTGCAAACACTGTCTGCCTCTTGCTGGCACGAATTGTGTTACAATTTACAACTTTTAGTTCGTAATCAATATTTCTGTAGGACACTCCCAAGTCCCGCCATCCTCCCCACCCAACCCAGAGCATCGTTCATCCATTTTTTTGTCTCGAACTAAGTACTCACGAAAACCAACCAGACACACCTGATACCTTTGTTGATTGATACCCTCCTCCTTGGCCTACAATTGAAGATCCTCCCGATGAACATACATGTTGCAACCCCTATCTTCTTGCCCCTTCGTAGGTTGCAAGGGAGTGAGCATCTCTTTGCCTTGTACGATCTCTCGCTGCAGAGCAATATCCTTCAGAATGCCAAGGGAGAGGAAGGGGCTCATGTCGCTCCCTGTCCAACCTGGCCGAGGAAAGAAGGTAATCTTCTTTTGTCGATGTAGCATCGTCTCGATTCACATTTTGAAGAAAGCTTTGTGCTCTGCGCTTGACTAAGAGTAATCTAGGCTTTTAAGTCCTGAGGAGGCAACCACCCATTAGAAGAAAATAGCTTCATAGCGTCACACATGACAAAAATAGGTGGTGCATGTGCTTGGGGTAGGGCGAAGTCCTCATGATGGGATATATGCACTATGGCATAGGAAGAGGCGTGGGTTGATGCTGCACGTGCCTCGCTAACACATGAGAGTAGATTGTTAGATTCGGCGACACAACCACAGTTCCTGACCCCCACTCAAACCTTCATCCACTCCCATATCATTTATAGAACTAGCATTTGATTCAACCTGATCCGAAGTAAATAATCGAACCACCACCAACGAAAAGAGCATTGTCGTCTTTCTTAATCGCTTTCGAGCCACGCGTCAAAACCTTTAGTGTCTTTCTTAATCACGTCAGAACCTTGACGATTTCTCCTGTCGAGCCAGTCGCCTTGTTTGCCACCATCATGCATGTCTCTTGTAGACAAGGCTATATTGACTAGTGCCTGAATTCGCCTTTGGTCCCTCATATCGGATGATGCCACATGCAAGGAGAACGGGAATCTTTGACGGAAAAAGTGCCTGCACGTACAACATGAGAGAGCTCCTCGAGCGACGAGTTGTACGCCCTCAGAGCCATGGAGTCTGCCTGCATCCCTTTCATCCATTTAAAATCAGGGCCACATGTTGAAGATTGAAGGCCTTGGGAGCCAACACCTCCCTACACACCAATATGCGTCAGACGCGTACCCACTCCATCTGTTGGTGTCCTGTGTGAGCATGTGCTCTATACACCATCTTCCTTCTGTCCTTCGGAGTTCCTCGAACTCCTTATCCCCTTTTACTTGCGCCTCCAAACTTCTCCCCAACGAGAGAGAGAGAGAGAGAGAGAGAGAGAGAGAGAGAGAGAGAGAGAGAGAATCTCTTGGCTTCTCCTTATCTACCTTAATCGACAAGGAGGCGATCAACTCATTATCAGGTGGCAAGGCCCCAGGACTCGATGGTTTCCCGATGGCGTTCTTCCAGACTTTCTGGGATGTCTTACAAGAGGATATCATGGCTTTCGTCTCTGAATTCCACGAACGCAGCCGTCTCTCCAAAGAATTAGGAGCAGCTTTCATTGTCCTTATTCCTAAGAAACAGGGAGCTTTGACTTTGAAGGAGTTTCGGCTGATCAGTCTCGTTGGTGGTCCATACAAGATTTTGGCTAAGATACTCGCTACGCGATTATCAAAGGTAATGGGGAAGATCATTTCTGACAATCAGAGTGCTTTCATTGCCGGAAGACAGATCATTGACAGCGCTCTCATCACCAACGAATGTTTAGATACTATTCACAAGGCTAAGTCTAAACATATTCTTTGCAAGCTAGACATCGAGAAAGCTTATGATCATGTGGATTGAGAGTTCCTTCAGTACATGTTGCAGATAATGGGGTTCGGTGCGAAGTGGTGTGGTTGGATGCAGGAATGTGTTGGAACAACGTTTTTCTCTATTATTCTCAACGGATCTCCTAAAGGTTTTTTTGCCAGTTCGAGGGGCCTCCGACAGGGAGATCCCCTATCTCCTTTTCTCTTCCTAATTGTGGGAGAAGCCTTATCTAAGATGTTGCGGAAAGGAGTAGATGCCGGGATCATTGGAGGAGTCCATATCAGCAATATGCCTCCCATTTCTCACATTCAGTATGCGGACGATACCTTGCTTTTCAGTGAAGCCAAGATAGATAAGGTGAGCAATCTTCGCACCATTATCCGCTGCTTTGAAGCGGTCTTGGGCCTGCGTGCAAATCTGGCAAAATCCACTATTATCGGTGTCAATATGGAAGATCTGGAGGTCTCGGATTTTGCCGAAATTCTCAGTTGCTCTATTGGTTCCCTCCCATCAACTTTTGTTGGCCTTCCTCTCTCTGTCGGTAACCCCCCTCTTTCTATGTGGGCCAGAGTCATTGACAGATTTGAAAAATATCTTGCCTCTTGGAAATGCAAATATATATCTATAGGGGGTCGTCTCACGATGATAAAAGCCGTCCTTTCCAGCCTTCCGTTATACTTCATGTCATTATTTAAATGCCCAAATCCCGTTCTGAACAAGCTAGAAAGTCTAAGACGCGATTTTCTTTGGTTCGGCATAGGGGAGAAGAAAAAATTTCACCTCGTCAATTGGAATAAAGTTTGCCTTCCCATCAAAGACGGCGGTGTTGGTGTCAGAAAGCTGAAATGGATGAATAGGGCGCTGCTTGGGAAATGGACTTGGCGGCTCGGATCCGAACCCAATGCCTTGTGGAAAACTTTAGTCAAGTGTAAATATGGCCGGTCCACTGGAGGATGGTGGACCAAAGATTCAACAGCTTACAGAGCTTCTACGTTATGGAAAGGAGTGCTTCTAATGAAACAGGTTGTTATTCAAGGGATTCACTTCTCGGTTGGTAACGGGAACAAAACATCTTTCTGGCACGATGTCTGGATTGGAGACGGACCCCTAAAAGACGCTTTTCCCCACGTCGTTCATCTCGCCAGTAACCGAAAGGCAACAGTTTCAGATACTTTTTCCTTCCCCGGGTCCAAGTTAGTTTGGGATATTCAGTGCCGCAGGAATTTGCTTGATGACGAAATCTCCGAATTGGCTAGCCTGCTGTCCCTTCTCAATGACTGCAACCTAGACCAGCAAGTATCGGATAGCATCCGATGGTATCAAGATAAGAAAGGGTCCTTCTTAGTCAAGTCTTTATATCACTGCATCACCAACACCCCTCGGACTTTGAATGTTCCTTTCACTGATCTCATGTGGAGATAAAGACTGCCGCCTAAGATCGCCGTCTTTTGCTGGTTGGTTTGTAACAGCAGAGTTTTGACAATTGACAATCTTCAGAAAAGAGGCATGTACATTCCTAACATCTGCCTTTGTTGTATGGCAGAAGCAGAATTGGTGAACCATCTCTTTATTCACTGCCTTCTAACTATGCAGATATGGGTAGCAGTATTCTCCTGGTTCAATATTTCATGGGCTTTTCCTTCCACTTCAGTCGCTCTGTTTCAAGCATGGCACAAGACAGATTTTGGCATTCAGAAAAATCAAGTTTGGAGAAGATCGTTAGCGGCAGTGTGGTGGGCGATCTGGGAAGAACGCAATCAAAGATGTTTCGAAGGAAACTCTAATGTTGTTGGGTCTATTATCAGAAGGGTTCATTTTCTCATAGTGGAATGAGACTCCCATTCGCTGCAGTCGGGCCCTTTGGCCTCGGTTTAGTTTTTTTTTTTTGTTTTTTGCCTTTTGTGAGTTTGGTTTGTTATCTCAGCGGGCCAACTCTCCTTGTGTTTTTCCTCCTCTTTAATATAAATTTCGTCATTTCTCAAAAAAAAAAAAAAAAACTGAACCGACCTTGACTAGAATAGAGGTAGGGTATAAGGCCCCTTTTGAATATCTCAACAATATTCTTCTTGCACTAACTTCTGCTCTTGACTCTATATCAGAATTAACGGCCACCACCTTGCCCCAACATGATCTAAGGACCCTGAAGACCCTGAAGAACCACAGTTCTAATGACACCCCCAAAGGAGGAACCCTGCTTCTTCCTCGTTGAAGGTTGAGACCTCCCTCCACCTTTGGCAGCTAAGCATCGGGCTCCCCACCTTAGCAACCGAGCTGTTGACCTTCGCCCCTGGTTTGACTGCAACACAATATCATCTTCTCTTGTCGGACATAGCAAGAATTCTCCATTGAATAAGCCACAGGCCCCCTTCATCCACTTCCTAACATCCTCCATGGTAGCTTCTCTCGACACTTGAATCATCACCGACCATTGTAGCAAGTTACCAGTATCCACCACCACCTTGTGGTCGACATAGATAGAGGATTCCATCATGTTGCCATGCTTCTTGATCCATCGTCTTTCAAAATTCCTTGCCATTACAGGGTCCCTGTCCAATTGTTTTTGTTGATGATGATCTTCCTTCGTCGATCCTGCAACCACTTCCGCAAAAGACTGATTATCACCATTGATCTGTCTTCTCCCTTTTGGAGCTTGGAGACTTTTCTTCCTAGGGATTCCTTCCTTTCTCTTCATCTGAGGAACATTCCTATCTTTTTCCTCTCGTTGCCGCCCATCGTTGACTTCTTCTGACCCGTATTTGGCCCGTTGAACTAAGATTTTAACACCTTCGAAACTAAGACCATGTGAAATCTCTGCCACCTTCTCGACCTCCTCTTAATTCGCCATACGAACAAACACAAACCCTCTAGGAGATCCTTTATTATGATCTCGCTGTATAATCAAACTTTTTTCCCTCTTCTTCTTTTTTTTTTTATTTTTTTATTTTTTATTTTTTATACTCTGCCTGCATTTTCGAAAACCCTAGAGAAGAAGTATTCGTCGCATTTTGGAGGGAACGATTCGAAAAACAGATTTGGAAACACCGACAATGGGGCCATGGATTTGTGTCCTCTTCCCCTGGAGCTTTTCTTCCCCATGACTTCCACCCAGCCCTCCTCGCAACCCTCTTCTCTCCCATTGCTTTTAAGCCCATCCTTGTGTTTTTGTACCCCCTCCATTAGTTTCCCTTTGCCCTTGTGAGTACTTCGTCCCTCATCTCCCGATTGTGACTCATCTCCCACTCTTCTAATGCTCTTCTGCCTCTGCTCGATTCCTTGGTCTCATGTTTAGAGTCCCTTCTTCTCTGCAATGCGTTTGGAAGAAAGATTTTTCCTTGACCTTGACTCCTCTCCACTGACGATCTTGGTTGATCTCTTTGCCATTCTTACCTTCATGTTCCACAAAATCCTCCTAATCTCGGGTCCATCTATTTCTGTTGGAACCTACTGGACACCAAAATTGCATTGGTGATTGAGCTACCGAACCTATTGTGTATTTCGCCACCTACCCCATTTGGACTACATAGTTGCATTTGCTTCGTTAGCTTTATAGACATTTATGTATGTATATATATTTGTATGTATGTACACATACATGCATAATATGTACATATATTTGTGTGTATGAAATTTATATATACACATTCCACTCTATCAAGGACTAAAGTAGACTATGTGGAATGCAATTTTAGTAACAATGGTAGTGGAAACGGTGAATTAGTTAAGAGCTGACCAAGTAGTACCCGAAATATCCTGAAACAACCATTTTCGATATCTTGAATTGATAATTCATGAGAGCTGATAGATGAGAAGGATGTTGCTCATAGAATTAGAGCTAGGTGGATGAAGTATAGATGTGCCTCTGGCATTTTATGTGATCGCCAGCATACCAATCAAACTGAAGGGAATTTTTGTAGGATGCTTTAATATATAATACATATTTATAGATAAATGTTGGTTTTTAATCAATCAAATTCAACAACACTTCAAATTTCGAAGTAACACGAAAAGTAAAATGGAGGTAAGACAAATGGAATCAACTTAACCATTAAATCATCTATTTATCAAACTAATAGTTGCAATAAACTAATCAATGATCACTCATCAAACCATCCATGAAATTAGTCAACTACTAAACTGTAACAATCGATCAAAAGCTCACTATTTGAAGAAGAAATAAGAAAACAAATGAGAGAAGATGAGTTTTGAGGAAAATAAATCTTAAGCTTTTGATCTCAAAAGAAAAGATGAGAGTTGTTGAAATAGGGTTTAAAAGACCCTTCTTATGCATTTGCACCCTAAAGGGTGGTAAAATACAAAAGAAAAAAAAGATCCCACAAAAAGGGGAAAAAAGACCCCATAGAAAGGGGGTACCTCATGTCAAATGGCTCATATGACACAGGTGCGCCCTGCACGCTTGGGGTTCAAGTGAGGTGCAGCATGGTGAAAATGCCTAGGTGTTCGCCTGGGTTGCCTTTGACTACACTGACACGCATGCATGCATGGATAAATGCAAATGATCTACGGTTGATTGTATGGAAAGTTCCCATGCATTTGAGCTTTTGGGGGGGGGGGGGGGGCAGTGAAGTTTGTATGCCATCCAACCCGTCCATTCATTGCACCCAAATATTAGGCCTAGAGCCCAAAATTCATCCTTTACCAAAATTTAGAGGGGGGGCACTCACCATAGAACCTTTCAGATACCTTGTGGGGCAAACTGTGGTGTGTATATGCCATCCAAATTGTTCATCAGGTGCACCCCATCAGGATGAAGGGACACCTGAAAAAAATTAACTTGATGAAAACTCAATAGGGCCACAATATGTGAATTTAGAGGGTTCTGGGCATGATTTACATTGTTTCTTGTGGTGTGTCCTACAACAACCTGAGTTTTGGATCAGCTAAATTTTTTGGCCGTATGGTGAAGCATGAGCTGCAGCTGATGAATGGAGTGGATGTCACAACGGGCCCCATAGAAAATTGGATGGATTGCATTGAATCACATTGTATTTAATGTTATTGCATAAAATGCTATTGGATCAAGTCTAATGGTTTTCCACCTATGTGCAAGTTAATGTAATCTCACACACACACATTTAGACACACAATTAGATGTGGCATGTGCAATGCACATTATAGAGGAAGTATTTGTAAAGGGAAATTATTTGATACTGTTTCTGATAGAGTGTGATGATTGATACTCTAGCCGTCTAAAATTGTACATCTTACATAAACTAAATTAAGATTTCCAAATAGTGGGACCTGCTTTAGATAGGTCATTTTTAAAATTCATATTGATTAAACAATGCCAACTTCTGATTAATGAGCATTTTTTTTTTTTGTTGAGCTCGCACCCTTGACTATTTTGTTTTGACCATCCAATAAATGTCCACCATTCAGTTGTTTGGAAAATTAAATCAACGTTTCTGTTGAGAATCTTATAAATTAGGACCATAATTCAGACAGTTTTTGAGTTTGATTATACTCTACGTCTATAATTTCTTGTGCTCATGTATAAAGCATCATACTCTGCCAGAATATCGAAGTTTTTTTCGTGGGAAAGAGCAGGTCTCTTTGCTGGAGAGCCTCTCAACAGATTGCTTGACCTTATAAATCACATTGTGGTTAAAAATCCTTGCCATGTCGTTTAATAATGCATAGTGTTAATACTAAAAGAAAAAAAATTAACGGCAGGAAATTTTTTGCCCCTGGCTACTCTTGTTATATACAGTAGAGATGTGCACGTGCGCGCGCATGTCTGTGCATGTGTGTTCTTGGGTGTCATCCCTCATCCCTGGAAGCACCACTATCTCTTGTGATGTTCATTATGGCTCCTGCTGTCTGAATTTCAAGATTTTTTTTTTCTTTAATAACTTTTTCCTGCTACACATGAAGAGAATTTACGTTCGAAAGGTTACTTGACATCCGGCTTTTGAACTAGCCTGATGGAATGGTTGTTTTGTTTCGTTGGTGTAGATTGGTCTCCTATATATGTTTGTTTTTTTTTTTTTAAAATTTTTTATTTTTATTTTACCTTTCTCTAATTACTAATAACAGACTGTACGTGGTAGATCAGTCATCCCAAACTTTTGGTGAGTGTTTCAAATAGCGAATAGCGTGTAGCACAGTGTCCGCCCCTCTAAAGCGTGAGGAATAAGCTACGTAGCATGTTGCATGAGCTACATTGTACCTCTAGATTTTTAATTAAAATAATAGGAAACATAAAACATAGAGTAAATTTCATTTGAAGGGCTAGGGCATAGAGTAAACATACATAAAAAATAGTTATGGAACTAATTTAATACTTCTGGTCATATTACTTCGTTCAAATCATTGAAAACATTGAGCTGATTTTCAGTGAAAAATAGCAATATGTGACAAATCATTGAAAACATTAGTGATTTTACTATCTTGGTGAAAAATAGCATGCAGCTTAGGCTACATAGCATGTATTGTAGGCTAGATATCGTCTAGCATATGCTATATGCAACTTGTGCTAAGTTCGTGTGTTATGTAGCATGAAGGCTGCACTACATGCTACGCTATGTAGTGTGAAGGCTAAGCTACGTACATAGTGTGAAGGCTAAGCTACGCTATGTAGTGTAAGCTGCATGCTACTTAGCATAAGCTATTTAAAACATTGCTTGTGGTTCATTCTTGTATAAAGCAAGTAAAGGCATCTGACTCGATATATATATATATATATATATATATATATATATATATATATATATATATATATATATATATATATAGATGCTTGGTCTTCACACACGCTCACACACGTGTGTGGTATCCTTTTGTTTTTCAGTTATCCTCCACTTCATCTTTCTTCTCAATCTTTTATTTTGTTTTTGTGTCTGCTTATCACTGCAAAAAAGATTCTATCTGCATTATCTTGTTGGTCTTACAGCTGATGTATGGTACCATGTTCTAGCTCTTTTATCTGCTGCGAATGAATCCATGTCAGGTATTCTGATTGGAATCTTGTTTTGTATTAGTAGAAACTAATGTTCCAAATGAGCTTACCCTATTCAACTGTTGATGGACATGTCATCTACTGCATAAATTTGTAGATTGACCTAGCTTTATCGCATTTGTCATTGGAATATGTTACCAGATGAACTTCCCTTGTGAACTGTCAATGGACATCTTTTCTACTGCATAAATTGGTAGCTTCACCTGGATCCTTATTCAGATTTATTACTGGGATATATTCCAAATGAACTTACGTATAGAACTGTCAATGAAGATCTTTTCTATGGCATAAGATAGATTGACCTAACTCCTTTCTCAGATTTGTCACTGGAACTAGTGAGACTATCATTTCTGTGAATCTTTACATGTGAATCACAACCAAATGGATAGATTTCTTAGAAACAAGAATGGTCACACAAAGCATGCGGGGAACTGCATGAACAATTCAGTCAAAATTTTATAGTTTGGTCAACGTTTTTCCTCTTACAGGTATAAACACCAACACAGACATAAAAGTTGAAGTTATTATCTTCTCAATTTTTTTTTTTTTTTTTGAAACATTTATTATTATTATTATTATTATCATCTTCTCATTGTTATAAATTTTGGCACAGGGAGACTTCAGAGACAAACCGTCATCCCCAGTCAACTGTTCCTTTAACAAAATCAACCTCCAGTGTTTCGGAAGATCCTTTTGTAGTTCTAGAATCTGCTTCAGTTCCGGCATATTCATCGTCAGGATTGTTTGCCGACCCTTTGGAGCACATAAATAAGCCCAGTAACACCGAGAGCACAAAAGTTGATGGTTCTGCTGGTGGGGCAGCATTTGATAATATTGATGCCTTTGATGGGCTTGCTATCAATAGCAGCAGGAAGGATAAGAGCCCTTTAAGGTCAGGGCTAAACTTGAGCCCTTCACATGCAACAGCTAGAAAAGAAGCAACTGAGAAACCTTCAGTGAAGAACTTTGAGAGCATTGCACAGAAGAAGGTTCCTGTTGATGATTATCGAGAGTCACATCAAACTCTGTTTGACATGTCTGCTGCTTCATCAGATTCTTATAGATCTGTTGGTAGAAGTGGTTCTCGCCCGAAGGATATTAACACTAATTCTTATGAGGCAAGTTCACAGGTAGATACGTCTCCAAAGTCTGATGAAAATGTGGAAACAGCTGATGATGTCTGGCTCACCGTTTCCGAAATTCCTCTTTTCACGCAACCTACAAATGCCCCACCACCTTCAAGGCCTCCTCCCCCATTGATCACTAAACCATCACAGGCTTCTAAGGCAGATAGGGGTTCTGCAGCGGGTGTAAATGTGAGAAGGAAGGTTACTGGTACTGATTCAGTGAAGATCTCAGGCATATCTTCAATAGATGAGCTTGAAGATTTTGCCATGGGAAGGCCTCAGAATTTTGCCGATGAACGTGCAGATGCTGTTTCCAGTGAAGAAGAGATAGAGCCAAATTCAGCAGCGGCAGTGTCTGCGGCTGCCATGAAAGAGGCTATGGATAGAGCTGAGGCAAAATTTAAACATGCCAGGGAAGTAAGGGAGAGGGAAAGAGATGCAAAATCTGTTAGAAGTAGAGAACCTGCACGGCAGGAAGGAGATGAGAAATCTATGCAAGATGCTCAGGAGCGAGAATATAAAGAGAAACAGGAAAGATTTGATCGTGAACGGGAACAGAAGGAAATGGAGGAGAAGGAGAGAGAACAAAAGAGGGTTGAAAGAGAGAGAGAGAGAGAACGGGAACGGATCGAAAGGGAAAAGGCCAGACAAGCTGTGGAGAGGGCTACAAGGGAAGCGAGGGATAGAGCTGCTACTGAAGCTCGTGCACGAGCTGAGAGGGCTGCTGTTGAGAAGGCAAATGCAGAAGCACGTGAACGTGCAGAACGGGCAGCAGTTCAGAGGGCAGCAGCTGAAGCACGTGAAAGGGCAGCTGCAGAGGCAAGAGAAAGAGCAGAAAAGGCTGCTTCAGAAGCCAGGGAGAGGGCTGCTGCAGAAGCGAGACAGAGAGCAGTTGCAGAAGCAAGGGATAAAGCAGCCACAGAAGCACGGGAGAGAGCTGCTGTGGAGAGGGCTGCTGCTGAAGTACGGGCTAGAGCAGAACGTGCTGCAGTTGAGAGAGCTAATGCAGAGGCTCGGGAAAGGGCTGCTGCTGTTGCAAGAGAGAGGCAGCAAAAGAATGAAAATGATCTTGAATCGTTTTTTGGTATGGGTTCTCGACCGAGCAGTGTACCAAGGCAAAGGTCTGCCACTCCGGTGAGAACCTAAACTTGGGATGATGGCTGCATTATCTGTGTTATTATTGTCCATTAGAATCTTAATGTTTACTCACTGACTGGATGTTTCAGGACTCTGCTTTTGACACCCAATTTCAGAGCAAGGGAGGCTCTGAAGCAGCACGAAGGACATCTTCGGCAACTTCATCCAGCATAAGGAAGGCATCTTCTGCGACAAATATTGTGGACGACCTTACTTCCATTTTTGGAGGTAGAATTGTTGTTGAACTGGAAATTTCACTTGTATATTCTACAACATGCAATTCTCTTATGTCATTCTTCATTGTGGAGCTAATTGGCTGAGCTATCTTTTGTGGGAATAGCCACCCCGTCATCGGGAGATTTTCAAGAAGTTGAAGGAGAAAGTGAAGAAAGGCGAAGAGCCAGGCTGGAACGGCACCAAAGGACACTTGAGCGTGCGGTAAACCTTTTCCTTATATAGCCTTTCTTTTATTCTTCAACCTCTAAACGAAGCCATACCGCATACATACTCTGCACATGAAGTGATACTATCCTACAGTGAAGCATCCCATTGTAACTTTGTAGCTAACTTCCAATTATTCTGGTTTGTCAGCTTTTTAAACTTACTGTTTGTGTATGTTCAGGCAAAAGCTCTGGCTGAGAAAAATGAGCGTGACTTTCAAAATCAAAGGGATCAGGCTGAGAGACATGTAAGCCTTCTGGATTCTACAATTCTCAAAACTTGTGCTGTTATAAGCATGGATATCCTCTGCTTTCTCTAAATATATGATTTACTCAACATTATGTTAGATTTCTGGCACTTGCTGTGGTAGAACTGTATGCTTTACATCAATTTGTTGATGCACACATGAGCACGTGGTCTAGATGCTGGAAATTTTGGTTTTCTCTGGGTTTTGTGGTTACCTACTGTAAGTCATTTTAGTTTGACTGTCATCTATCTTATGTTACCACGTTCTGATTTCAGAGGATTGCTGAAACACTGGATGTTGAGATTAAGCGGTGGGCTGCGGGAAAAGAAGGCAACTTGCGTGCGTTGCTGTCAACATTGCAATATGTGAGTGGTTTGCACTTTACTAATGTTTTGGTTGATGATCTCTTTGTAACGTTATAAATGATTTTTATGCTTTAGATCTGTTCTTGCAACTTGTTAGTTAGCACATGCTGTGCTTGTGAGGTTGATCTAATCTGTTCAATTCTCTCATGTGCGTATTTTTGAGTTCCTGCATTTCAATGAGACTGATTCCTTAAATGAATAACATGCAGCAGGCTGTCTAGATCTTTTTGTGAAAGTCTTGAGTGATCTTCCTTTGTAGCTAGCACTTAGCAATTACTGCAGATTACTGCTGCTTCTGCATGCCAGAAACAACCATGCTGAGTTGTGAGAGAGTTGCTTATAAGATGTTGGAAAATCAACAAATGGAGATTTATAAATAGAAATGAGGTCCATAACCTTATGGAAAGCTTTGTGTATACCCTGGAAATTCTATCAGTAGACGAAGGAATTTATTTCTTTAAGAAACCTATGTAAACGTGTTCTTAAACTCTGCCTGGTGCAATGCATCAGCTGGACCCTGGCCTGGAATAAGGTGGT
Source organism: Magnolia kwangsiensis (assembly GCA_037074715.1). NCBI lineage: Eukaryota > Viridiplantae > Streptophyta > Magnoliopsida > Magnoliales > Magnoliaceae > Magnolia > Magnolia kwangsiensis. Next base: position 25,451,705 of record CM073575.1, on the reverse strand, counting down.
AGGTGTCAGGTAGGCAGCTGGTCATTGAACTTTTGCCAAACAATCATGGGAAAACTGATCCCAAATATCCGGGACAAGGCTATGATGATTATGACAATGAAGACACGATATCTGTCGAAGTACTGATGAAAAGAATGACATTCATTGAAGTCCTACAGCAGGAAAACATGCAGGCACTAGCTTCAGTACTTACTGAATTGCCTATTGCAACAAACTATTTTCTCTTGTTTGATCGTTGATCCTAAACATTCAATTTGTTCTTCTACAGTCCTTTGAAAACGCTCAGATATTTCCATCAAAATACTCATGTAAAGATTGCTCTCTTTTTTCTTTCCTATTTTGAACAGTAACAAAAGCCTTTAATTAAACTGAAAGAGAGACAATCTGTGGGAGCGGGGGAGGGATGGTGAGGTACAATCCTACCACCAACCACCCAAACCTTACAAGATTGATGTCCAACAACCCGTAAGACCTGCTCTCTTACATAAGTTTAGCTCCACAGCCATGAGATAGCTTTGCCCTTGGCTCTAGAGAAAATTTGCCAGGTCTGGATCTGTTGTTCGAAGTGTGATTATTTCGCTCCCTCCATAAAGACCATAGTCCAGGCAAAAAGGAGAGATGCCATAAAGTAAAAAATATTCACCATGTTGAAACCGGCCTATGAAGCCTCAGATTGCGATTTCTCCCAATGTGGAAGCTTTTCTTCCAATACTCTACCAAGGAGCAGTCGAAATCCACATATAATGGAGTGAGAAGGGAATTTTTGAAAAAAGAAGAAGAATTTTTACTCTTAAAAAAAAAGAAGAAGCTGCGCTGTCTAGATATCCACACGATATTGATATTCTATCGACGCTATCATCGATACATTGAATACATGCGAAGGGCCGTGTGTGATTTTTTTGGGATATATCGTGATATTGTGTGATATTTAGTGTGACACCAAGATTTTTTAATTTTTTTTGAGAGATAACAGAGACTTTCATTAACAAAGAGAACAAGGAAGCAACCGACCCGCTTAGATAGTGAATCAGTTGGCTCCATACAAAAGCAAATTACAATCTTTTAGAGGGATAACAATAGATGCCCATTCGAAAATATAAAACTGAACCCTTTGCACAATGAAACCCAACCCTTTAGATTTCCCTCTAAAACATCTCCCATTCCTCTCTTCCCATACCGCCCACCAAATAGCCGCAAGAGATATTCTCCAAATAGTAGATTTTTGCTTTCCAAAGTAAACACCATGCCAGGCCTTTAGCAGCTGTCTCGCTGAGTTACGAAGAACCCAAGAAACTTGAAACCAGGAAAAAATAAAGGACCAAATCTGGGCTATGAAGGGGCAGTGGATAAACAGGTGGTTGACTGATTCTACATCCGCCATGCAGCAAAGGCAAATATTGGTAAGAGTCATACCTTTTTTCCTCAATTTATCTACTGTCAGCACTTTACCCTTGCCTACTAGCCAAGCAAAGACCACAATCTTCGGGGGGATCTTGTATTTCCACGGCTTATCAATCAATACTTCTTCTATGACCTGAGGGAATCTGGTGGTGAAGTTAGATTTAACCAAGAAGAGGCCCAATTTGTCTAGAATCTACACCAGCCTGTCTGAGTCTGCCTGATTAGGATTACCATCGCTAATGCACGAGAGGAGAGCCGCATACTCTTCGATCTCCCAATCTTGGAGATTTCTTCTTATGGGAGGTTTCCACATGATATCATTACTATGAATATCATAACTATCAACCACCGATATGGATCTGTTAGGAGCTAGGCGATAAATGTTAGGAAAAGCACATTTGAGAGGTTGATCCCCTATCCACACATCTTCCCAAAACTGAATTTTGTCTCCTTTGCCAATGGAGAACTGAATGCCTTGTTGAATATCCTTCTTTATGCCTAGGACATCTTTCCATAGGGCCGAGGCCCTATAAGCTGAACTATCTCTCGTCCACCACCCCCCTTTTGAATGACCATATTTACTCTTAATCAAATGATTCCATAAAGTATGTGGTTCATTTCCAAGCCTCCAAATCCACTTCCCTAATAGGGCTCGATTCATGCTCTTGAGATCCCTTACACCTGCGCCGCCCTTGTGAACATTCTAACACACCATCTTCCAATTCACCAAATGAAATTTCTTCCTGTCTTACCATGCCAAAGGAAGTCCCGTCTGAGTTTTTCAAGCTTGCCCAAGATCGCATTTGGGCATTTGAACAAAGACATGAAGTATAAGGGCAGGTTGGACATGATCGCTTTGATCATGGTGAGTAAGCGCCCCCCCCCCCCCCCCGAAAAAAAGAAAAAAAAGATAAGTACTTGCACTTCCATCTCGCAAGAAAGTGCTCAAATTTGTTGATGACTTTGTTCCACAAAGATTTTGGAGGCTTTCCTAAGCATAAAGGAAGACCAACAAAGGTAGTCAAGAGATTACCGGTCGGGCAATCGAACGAGCCCGCAAAAAGAGAAGTCTCTGCTTCTTCCATATTAACTCTAAACATCTTGGACTTGGAGAGGTTGACTTTGAGCCCTAATACCGCCTTGAAGCAACGAATAACTGCACGCAGATTGCTGATTTTAAGCTGATTAGTTTCGCAAAAGAGAAGGGTGTCATCCGCGAATTGAACATGAGAGATTGGGGCGTCCATCTTTCTAATTGCGCACCCTCCTATGATACCGGCTTCTTGACCTCTTTTCAACATTCTAGAGAGGGCCTCCCTGACGATAAGGAATAGAAAAGGAGATAAAGGATCCCCTTGCCTCAGCCCCCCTTGAGCTTCCAAAGAAGCCTTTGGGCGACCCATTGAGGACGATCAAGAACATGGTAGAGGTAACACATTCCTTAATCCAGAGACGCCATTTAGCCCCAAAGCCCATCCGATGCAGCATGTATTGAAGGAATTCCCAATCAACATGATCATAAGCCTTTTCAAGATCTAACTTGCACAGCAGAGATTTGGAACCCGATTTGTAAAAGGAATGAAGACATTCATTCACAATCAAAGCACTATTAATGATCTTCCTTCCTGCAATGAATGTACTTTGATTCTCCAATATAATCTTTCCCATTACCTTTCTCAACCTTGACGCTAGGACTTTAGCCAGAATCTTGTAATGGCCACCCAACAGACTTATCGGCCTGAAATCCTTTAAAGAGACGGCACCTTGGATTTTGGGAATGAGAGCAATGAATGAGGCTCTGAGGGCCTTGGATAGCCTACCTCTTTCATAAAATTCTGATATGAATTCCATAATGTCTCCTTGCACCATATCCCAAAAAAACTGAAAAAAAGCTACTGGAATTCCATAATGTCTCCTTGCACCAAGAATTCTAGAGAATACCTGTGCATATCGTATCGCCTGACTGCCATACACAATATATTGGCTGATATCTGCGATATTTGTAAACATCGAGGCTGAAGACTTCCCTCTTCTAGGTGGTGGAGAGTTTAGCTTTTAACATTTTCAACTTTTTGAAAAACTTGAAGCCCACATGATGCTTAATTTCAAAAGACGACCACCGATCGAAAACTAAGGTTCGGAATCCTTCGTCTTCTAACCAAGCTAGCTCGAACCTGAAGGTCTTGGGACCCTAGTTAGTCTCTTCCACTACTAGTAGGACAGGACAATGATCCGACACAGGCTTAGGAAGGCCCCTCTGACGGGAAAGGGAACTTATGAATCCAGTCGGGGGAATCTATCCAAAAGAAACATAGAAGGGGAAGCTTGATCATTAGACCAAGTAAACACACCCCTTCGAAATCTATGAGGATCTCCAGAGAGCTTCCCTCAACGACAGTCTGATACCTCTCTGAGATATAAGTTGAAAAAGGGCCACATAATCCTCTTCTCAATCTCCAAGTGCCATCCCTAGCAGTCTACCGACATGGCATATAGCATCCTTGACCCATCTTTTTATCCCTGACAGCAACAACCAGACCTTCCACACTATCAATGGAGAGGATGTGGGAATGAATGTTACCAGGAGGAATCCAGATATCCTCCATACAGAAGGCAACCTGAATAGGGAAAATATCCAAAGTGTCCTCACAACCATGAGAGACAGCTGACTCATGCTAAAAAATGACATTCCCGTCTTCTTGGGCTACGTGTAAGGAAAGGTTATCAGAGGAGAAGGAATTAGAGCAAGGGAAACACAATCTGCCTCACCACTAATATCCCAAAGATATCCCGACAGACCTGAGGAAGAAGAAGGTGGGGTATGAAATGACTCCGAGAGAAAATGTGAATAAGGAGGGGACCACACATGGGAGAGAAATTATCCCCATGAGCCAACATACCTGGATTATTCACACAAGCAGGGGACACCACACGAATTGATGAAAAGAGTAAGACATTAGGCTCTGATTCTCGAGACCCCTTGCTAGCTGGTGAAGATACGAAGGAGGCTGAACACGTGTCACTGGAGCTGCCTGAGCTATCATTACATCTGTCCTTGAGTTCATTTCTCTGGGATTTGCTGTCTTCAACAGTCCCTATGAGGACATGTGTCGGCCTCTGAGGTTGGAGAGGTGGCTGACTGACAATGACATTCGTCCTTTGTCTCTCATAAATACAAAGGGTAGCAAACAACAACACACCATCAACATTAATGCCATGCGACTGATTCCCGTATGTCTCAAACCCAGAAGTTCGTGCTCCTTTTCTCTCAAGGTGACATGTAGCCATTTCACTGTTCAAGACATCTCTGATGATCAATGCCTGAGGATATGTCGTGAATCCTCACCTGACTACCTCTTGAGGCACAATCATTCAGGATAGGGGCACATGGCTGAAACTCCTCACTCGAGACATACAGGAGATCAAAAGAGAGGACCCCTTCAAACTGATGTGGCGAAATCCTAAGCCTGTGATCATAAGGGACCATTGAGGGGAGATCGGAGCACTACACGAAGCCGGCCCACCACTGACAGGAGCCAGCTCGAGACAAGGAAATGAAGGATCTGGATGGACAAGTGGGTAAACACAAGAAAATGAGATATTATTGTGTTTTACATTTTTCCTTTTTCTAAGATTTTCCTTTTTTTCCTCCCCTGAAAGATTTGGCACTGATGCACTTCGATATGGGGCTGACACAGTCCAATAAGGGCCTGTTTGGCCAGTTGCATTGGAAAGGATTAGGTGGGATGGGATTAAAAAAACATAATTATTACCCATGGCAGGGATTGTTCCCTGCTAGCATGGGATAAGCTTAATTCCCTACTTTGTTTGTAATACAGTGGTACATTGAAAGGATATACCCACCATCATTTGAAACTATTGTGAATAACACGTGTTATATCTAAACCGTTCATATGTTTTGAAACCTCATTTTATGGCATGGGCCTGAAAATGAGGCAGATCCAAAACTTTTGTGGCCCAAAGAAGTTTTCAATGGTAAGTATTCAATCCCCATTGCTTTGTATGGTGGGGTCCACTTGAGCTTTAGATCTACCTGATTTTTTTGCCCATGCTCTAAAATGATCTCAAAAAATGGGTGGACGGTGTGGATATAGCCCACACATCATGGTGGGACCTACATAACTTACTAACATTGAGTGAAATTGGCATAGGACCCGATACGGTTCCATCTAACCTACTTCCAAGCTTTTCCACTCTGCCCAAACATGGAGTAGAATTGGCACAGGACCATATGCAATTCCATCCCACCTAAGCCCATCTAATCCAGCCGGCCAAACAGGCCCTAAGCCTTACATTGTATTGTTTTTGGGTGGGGCTGACATGGCCTCTGAATTGACCCGAGAACCCTGGTTGTGAGCACGTATATTGTTGTCGAAGAAGTAAAGATCGCATTAAGGAGGGTGAGGAAAGAAAGAGCCACTTGAATAGATTATATACTTACCGAAGTGTGGAAGATACTGGACAAAATCAGATTTTTTATTTAACTAGTTTTTCTATAAGCTTTTGCCTAAGAAAGGGCCAGATATAGGAGGAGAAGCATTGTAATTGCTTATTTACAAGAACAAGGGAGACAAACAGAACTGCATGAACTTTTAAATAATACAATTCGAGTGTGGAAGATACTGGACAAAATCAGTGTGGAAGATACTGGACAAATCAGATTTTTTATTTAACTAGTTTTTCTATAAGCTTTTGCCTAAGAAAGGGCCAGCCAGATATAGGAGGAGAAGCATTGTAATTGCTTATTTACAAGAACAAGGGAGACAAACAGAACTGCATGAACTTTTAGGGAATCAAACACATTGGTAATGCTATGAAGCTCTGGGAGAGGAGGTGGAATAAAGGCGAAGACCAGAAACAAGGCTATTAGAAAATCAATTTGGCTTTATCCCAGGGACATCAACAATCGAATTCTACGAAGACAATTGGTGGAAAAAATAGAGATCAGAGGAATAATCGACACATTGTTTCATAATCATAGATCTTAAGAAAGAGTATTATGGGGTCAATGATAAGGAGGAAAGAGTTCTTAGTAGGATATATTGGCATTATTGAAGACATGTACTAAGGTACTGTTATAAGAGTGAGAATGGCCTACAGTGAGATGTGTTTCGACCGGTAGTGTGTCTTTTTCAGGGATCGACGACAACTTTACCTTTCTGCACTATTTATAAATGAATTAATTGCTAGCGTCCATGATATGATCCCTTAATGGGCATTGTTTGCAGATGACATGGTGTTGGTCGGCAATCGTCATGACCAGAGGAGGCAAATGCTAAATTGGTCATTTGGAGGAATGCTCTATAGTCTAGAGACATGCAAATTAACAGAACCACTGAGTATTTGGAAAGCAAATTACTGTTGTCGGGGAAGAAGCTTTCATCGAGTAAGAACTGTTATAGAGGGTTGGCAGTGGAGGAGTAAAGCCCGATCTATCTTTTCATTTCTTGTGAGGGTGAGAACATGGTTTGGTGCACTCGGCTTCATATAAACATTCTTGAAGAAGAGATGGAAGGTGTCCTGCCTCATGTGCCTTCTCCATCGCTCAAAGTCTAAATTTGTAGGAGCAGATTAATGGCTATGGAACTTGGATAAATTTGGGCTGATTTTGGTCAAATATTTCTATCTGGCTGCAGCCCTTACGGCAGGGCATCACAACCATGATGGCTTGGTCCACCCTACGAGCTTCTTTTGGAAATATGGAGGCCCTCCCCAGGTCCTCGCTTTGTTGTGTAACATGGGTAGAAACAAAGTGCTTACGATGGATAGTCTCATGAAAGAGGCGTCATTATTATCAATGGTTGTCCTTTGTGCTTTTGGGAGTTGGAATGATGAGGTTCCTCTTTCTGCATTGCCCTAATGGCCGAATTTGTCTTGGGGAAAGTCTTCTCCCTCTTGTGAGTTGGTTGGGAGATGCCCCCCATCTAATGGGGTCTTCTTCAGTGCCTAGGATGGAGCGGGTATGGGATATAAGACCAGGAAGACTCTGTGGCGGATAGTTATGCTCACTGTGTGATGGTCGGTGTGGAAAGAGCACAACGAATGAATTTGTTGTAATTCTGGAGACCACCTGATGAGTTCTTCCTCAAAGCTAAATGTCTTATTTTGGAAAGGGTTGAGCTTTTTTTTTTTTTTTTTTGCTTATGGGGATCCTTTGGGCTTTTTGTAAGGTCGTTGGGGTTTCCCTTCTTATATTCTGGACGATGCCTTATCATCCTTCGTTTTAGTTCAATAATCTTTTGGCATCCTTCAAAACATAAAAATAAGAACAATTATAGAGGGTGAGGTTCGATTATTCAAAACGATGGCGAGATTGTTGATGACGTATCAAATAGGATTAGAGCAACGTGGATGAAGTGGGATGTTCCTCCAGAGTGTTTGTGTGATTGTTGCATACTTGTGAAACTTTAGGCCTGTTTGTTTAGAGATAAAACAATGGAATTGTGTGGAAAATAATCCATTTTCCTTTGGCAGGACATACTCTGCTAATTCAGGAACCAAAAAAAAAAAAAAAAGAAAAAAAGAAAAAAAAAGAAAAAAAAGAGGAAAACATTTTCCGTTTCCACAGGATTTCACCACAAAATGGGGTCAAACCTTTCTTACGTAGAAGGTTTTAAAATTCCTTTCCATCAGTTGGTGATGATTGTGGCTGATTGTTAAATGCCACATAAATTCCCACCTAAACTGGCAGAGGAGCTTATATAGTACCCCACCGCAACATTTTCCCTTTTAGTCATCACAATCCCATAGACCCAACTTGCAACCTACCATAGCCACCATAGCCACAATTTTTCCTTTTCCAACCTCTCTGCCATGGCCACTGCTTCCCATCTCTATATGGCAGTCATATGACAACTCCAAATTAGTATTATCGTCACCATGACAGTTTCTCACCTTGACTGTTCCAAACCTCTGCAACTTCCTCCAAAGAGTCCATCTCAAGCGTCGGCTGCATCTCTGGCTCTCAGATCTGCGATGGCACATATTCCTATCAAAGGGTATATTGTATTGCAATATGCTAATGATTTGAAAACTTGGGTCTCTAACCATATGTTTTTCTTCTCTCTCTCTCTCTCTTTCTAAAAAAACATATGTTTTTCTCCTTTATCTGAGAATTGGATTTACACACAGCCTTGGTACTGCATAGCTAGTACATGGCTACCTTATGTATGATTGATAAGTGTGGCCCATTTATATTCTAGTGTACCTGATTTACTGGATAACATATTTACTGTATGGCAGATATATTAGCACAGCCTGTTTATATTCCAGTGGATCTGATTTAGCAGACAACATGTTTACACAGCAGGTTTATGTGCGGCCCACTTATCTTCCAGTGTATCTGATTTAGTAGACAAATGTTTAGTAGACAGCAGGTTTATAAGTGTGGCCCACACAGATTGGATGAGGGCTAGGAAAGGTATACCCAAGGCAGCCCTTGTAGTCTTTGATAAGGTGTCTTTCTCTCTTGGTAATGCATCCAAAATTAGATTATGGTTGGATTTGTGGTGTGAATCCCCCACCCTGGCTGAATCTTTCCCTGCTCTCTTTGCCATCAGTCCCAACCCTAATATTCTTGTGGCTGACTGTTTTGTGGAAGAAAAAGAGATGGAGGTGTTGCGGCCCCCCAAATAGAAATCTTTCCCTTGTTGAAATCCAGGAGTTTTCTCAGTTACTGTCTCAATTGTAGGATCGATTGCTGTCCTTAAACTTGGAGGATTTCCTGCATTGGTCACTGGCGAGTTTTGGTCTTTTCTTTGTCCGCTTGCTTTATAAATCTCTGGCAATCAGATTCTTTGGCCTATTGTCACATGAGTCCAGTGTGGTGTTACAGAGAATTGTGTGCTGACGATTGATAATTTGAGGAAAAGGGAATGTCTCTTCTAAATGTTTATTTGCTTTGCCTTAGGGCACAGGAATAGTAGATCACCTCTTTATTCATTGCCCATTTTCCTTGGACATCTGGTGTTCTTCGCTTGGCGGGGGTCTCGTGGGCTATGCCCAATTCTATTGATGACCTCTTCAGCACTTGGCATGCGGATCCAGTAGGAGCCTTAAGGAAAAGGAAATGGAGGGTGTCCTTTTGGCAGTTCTATGGGTTGTCTGGGCGGAGAGGAATAATTACTTTTTCAGAAACCTTAGTATATCCTTGGATGGGGTGTTTTCTAGAGTCCTAGGGCTGTTCAGGGATTGGGAGCCATAGTTTTTTATTTTTATTTTTATTTCCAGAGTCTTCTCTCCAGCTTTGGGGAAGTTTGTTGTATTTATGTTCTTGCTTTTGTTTCTCCTTGTTTTGTTTTATCTTTGTTTTTCTTTGTAGCTCTTTTCTTTTGGCTTTGCCTAATAAAATTCTCGTCTTTCAAAAAAAGAACAAAGGATTGGATGAGGGCTGACAGCAGGGGACACTAAAGTTGGAGCCAAAGGCATCTATCTTCTTGTTTGAACATTGTATCCTAGCATGGATGTTTATGATGTCCTTTTTTCCTGGGGGACCACGGGAACATTTAAATAGGATATCTCAACTTTTACTTGCCAATCCAAACACATGAAATGGAAATGGTGAAGGAAAAGCATCTCCACGTCAATTCTTGTTGCAAAACAAGCATGTGGAAGGTAATCCATTTCCACCTCTGCCGATGTCAGATTTCCATGTTTTGGGATTCCATGGTAGTTTCCATTTCGATATTTTGGTTCCTTCCTAAACAATCAGGTCCTTAAGGAAAATTTTCATAAGACAACTGTTTAACTGGCTATACTTTATGGGGTGGATTCTTGGGAAGTTGGAAGCAACATGAGCAGAGATTGAGTGTTGCGGAGATGGGGATGTTGAGATGGATATTGGGAAGACAAGGACACAATTAAAAACAAAGTTTTCTGAAGCCGCTTAGTAGTAGTTCCGATAAGAGAAGATTACGGAGAACTGTTTGAGATGGTTAGATCATATTCTGCCAAGGAGAGAAGCATTGATTAGGGTCGAAGGGCTTGAAAAGAGGATAGGAGGAAGACATAAGAGGACTTGCATTGAAGTGGTGAAAAGGGATATGAAGGTGTGTTCACTTACCAAGGACAGGGCCTTAGAAGGGATTGATTGTTATATCTGTATTTGCAAAGCTGACCCCAAATAACTGGGACGTGGATAATGATGATAAAGTTGGGTAATTATGTTTAGTATAATTACGACTTTAAGATGCTTTGAAGCAGTTTCGGGTTTGAAAATCAATATGGCCAAATTTAAAGTTTATGGGGTGAATGTCTCGGATTAGGATCTCTCTGCTTACGCTGACATTTTGGGCTGTTCAGTGGCTTCTTTTCCTACGACATTCGTCGGACTCCTCCTCGTTGTAGGCCCCCCCCCTGATAGCGATGTGGGAAAAAATTGTGGACAAGATTCAAAGGAAACTAGCTACATGGCAATGCCGATATCTTTCGATCGGAGGCAGGATCACTCTCATTAAAACTACGCTGTCCAACCTTCCAGTTTATTTCATGTCTCTCTACAGATGCCCGACCTCAATCTCGAAACGTATCGATCGGCTTAGACGAAATTTCCTCTGGTGTGGTAAGGAGAATCATAAGAAATTTCATCTTATGGATTGGACGGAAGTGTGTAGTCATTTTAGGAATGGGAGAGCTAATATAAAAAATCTTAAGATAATGAATTTGGCCCTTTTGGGCAAGTGGTCCTGGAGACTGGGCAATGAATCTGAGGCGTTGTGGAATATCACCGTCAAGGGAAAATATGGATTGTCTCCTGGTGGCTGGTGGACTAAGGACAATTCCTCGTATAGGGCCTCTTATGTCTGGAAAGGTATCCTTCGACATAAAGCAGTTGTGATTACCAATATAGGCTTTGATCTGGGAAATGGAACGACAGTCAAGTTCTGGGAAGATCAGTGGATGGGAGATTGCACTTTGAAAAGTAGATTTCCTGGTGTTTATCGTATTGCTGTTGATAAAGAGAGTATGATAGCAAGTTATTACTCGCAGATTGGAACCGGCGGGGTTTGGGAAATTAATTGTGTCAGGAATCTTCACGATCGGGAGGTGGAGGAATATGTGGATCTGCTTCATTGCCTTTCCACTGTCTCTCTAGATCTCTCTTCTCCTGATAATATGATCTGGAAATTTGACAAGTCCTGCAACTTTTCAGTGAAATCGTTATATTCTGTTCTTGCCCCCAATTCTTCCTCTTCGCCGCAGGTCTTCCCGTTTATATGGAAATATGCCGCTCCCCCCAAATACGTCTGTTTTGGGTGGCTTGCAACTATGAACCGGATCCTCACGATTGATAATCTCAGAAAGAGAGGGATGCAGATTGTAAATATTTGTCTCTGTTGTATGCGAAGCGAGGAGACTGTTGACCATCTCTTGGTCCACTGCCCCTTTATCACACAGATTTGGTGGGATTTTTGGTCTATATTCAATATTGTTGGCTGCCTCCCAAACTCTGCAGCGTCCTTGCTAGCAGCTTGGCAGGGCCCTAAGTTAGGTAAAGTGAAAACCCGTATTTGGAGAATGGCGATTATCGCTATTTGGTGGGCAGTCTGGAAGGAAAGGAATGAAAGATGCTTCAATGACTCTCAGTCTACGGCTAAATCTGTGGGATCCTTTGCCAAAAAGTTGATTTTTGAATGGGTGTTGAATGTTGTGGGCTTAAAAGACTATAATCTTGTTTTCTTAGGATTATAGGTTGCTTTGGTTCTGCTATCTCAGCAGTCCTGCCCTGTATGTTCTCTCTTTTTTAATACAATATCATCGTTACTTTAAAAAATAAATAAATTATGTTTAGCATAACTGTATGTGTAATTGTGTTCTATAGCAATTTTCTTTAGTCCTGAACACTTCTTGGCTCCAGTTTTCTTTAGCACTGGATATTGAGTAATTTCTGGGTTTTTATCTGCAGTTCTTGCCGGAATGCAATACCGGACTTGCTAACTGGTATCCTTTATCTTGTAAATGATGAGCAGGTGCTTTGGCCTGAGTGTGGTTGGCAGCCGGTGTCTTTGACTGATTTAATTACTGCTGCTTCAGTAAAAAAAGTTTATAGAAAAGCAACCTTGTGCATCCATCCTGATAAAGTGCAACAGAAAGGTGCAAATCTTCAACAGAAGTACATTGCAGAAAAAGTGTTCGACCTTCTTAAGGTACTTCATGAAATTTGGATTTCTAAGTGATTGTTTGTTTCATTTTACTTCTGTAACATACTGCCTATTTTTCATGCATTTTGATCAAATGAGGTTATCAGGTTCAAATGATATTTCACATTTATAATCCTCGATTTTGGACCAACTGCACGTGTTTATGCATGGAAAGCTGATCGTAGTTTGATTGTTACAACATTTGGTAACAAGTGCATTTTTTTGTGGTAACATGTGGTTATAGTTTTGCTTGTCTCTTGGATCGTTCTTTAGGTGTGAGATTTATACATTTCTTTTTTCGTTGGATTGCATGTGTCTAAATGGGCATTTGCAGGGCATCTTGGAACTGGATGAATCCATCTCATTCATTTCGGTTTGGATTTTGGAGTGTTCTTAAGGTAGCTTGTATCTGCATAACATGTTGCGGATGTTCACATGCATGGGAGTTGACATGTGTTGCTGCTGGTTTTCCTGCCACTTCAATGGGATTGAAGGAGGAAATAAAGCAAATGGGTAGTCTAGTCTCCTTTATAAACTCATCATGGAATTATACATTCAAGTCTCCTCAGTATGCAGTCGACATGGGCGAGTTGTGACAATTCAGACTGAGTCAACTCTCTTGTGACTCACCTGAACCTTTTCGAGGACAACTGTCTGGGGCTCACCCATAATGTTTATTGGAAATCCATTCTGTTAATCTGATGAGCCTATCCATGATTGCTCCTAGCCTATATTTCTGGCCAAAAATGTATTCAGTTGTTCCACAGCAGTGGGAACAATGGGGGAGAATGCTCACCATAGAAAATTTTGCAATTGTGTTTGGGACCCACCGTTGTGTACATATAACCATCCAATCCCTTCGTAAGTGCGTCCTATCAAGATGAAGGGACTCTGAAATTATCATGCTGCTCTGAAATTCAAGTGACCCACACCTCTTGAATTTAGAAGCTCATGGCACATATTTACATTGTTGCCATTTGTGTGGTTCATCTAAGTTTTGAATTGGCTTGATTTTTGGGTGTCTTATCATCGTGGTGGGCCACACATGATGCACTGTTTAGATTCCACACGGACATTAAGATGGCTCCACAAACTACCTAATATAGTCGACACGACTTGTACATGAGTTACTGTTTTGTGTTTACGGCAACTACCTGGTGTTGGTGATAACTGTTTCTGCATTTGAATTTTTTAAAAAAAGCTTTGAGACTTTGGCAAAGTGTGATGGATGAGGCACTGGCATTTAGAAATTGCGTTAGGTGGAATACGATTAATTCAAGATAATTGTACAATTTACGGGGCCCAGACTCCCAGATTAGATGCACCATGAACCAAGTATTTTGTTTATTTGATCATTTGACTAACGGATTGGTGGAAATTTATTGGATGGTTAGAAATTAAAAATATGCAATGTTCCTATATGAACAAACAAGTAGTCACAATATCAGAGGTTGGGATTGTTCAACCAATTTGATATTGGGACTGTTAACTTAGAGATGGCCAGATCCACAATCTAGTTGGTTTAATTTGAGTTAATGTATTCCACTTGTACAAGTACAACTTACAAATGCTTGTGTATCCAAGCGCCATTCTCTGCCAGAGTATTGAGCAACTCCTGTTTGAATTTTGAGTATTTGACAGAGTTATTTAATATCTGGCAGAGCATGACACTTGATAGTTGATACACATGCACTCAGAAATTGTACGCATGGCATACATTAACACAAATTAAACTGCCAAGATGATTGTGAAGCATATTATTTTGAGTCACAGTACCAAAACCAGATTGGTTGAACAATTCTAAACTCTAGTTCATGGATATTTGTTTTTGGAAATAAAACCGTCGGACCACAGTGGTGACACATTCTTCTCACATATGGCACTTAATACAGCATAATACATCAATATGAAACATCTAAATTGTGGGACGTTGTGGATGGAACATCTCTCTAAGACTGAAGTGATGAAAAATCCTAACCATCTGATTGGGACTGAATGGAGCCTAGATTGAGTGTATGAACCTGTGTTTGCCAATATGGACCGGTATCTTCAGTGACCAATATGGCTTGCCAAATCGGTTTTTAAACCTTGGGTGATATAGAACTTGTCTTCGGGCTCTGCATTTGTAGGTCAGTGTAGATGTTCCTTTTCTTTTCTTTTTTGGAGTGATAGTGGTGTCACTCATTTTGTGGCCTCCCTGCCCTTCGCACTTAATAAATTTAGTTACCTCTTAGAAAAAGAATGTTTTATGAGGCTTCATTTAGGTTCTGGTAAGATTACAAGAGCTCATGGGGCTGGCGTTACCTTAACACTACTGCTTTCTGGTTTTTGGCTGTGTGACACTTTGACGCTCAACATGAAACAACACTTCAAAATTCTAGCCCTCTGATTGGGACTAAATGGAGCCTAGATTGAGCGTATGAGCCTGTGTTTGCCAATATGGGCTGGTATCTTCAGTGACCAATATGGCTTGCCAAACCGGTTTTTAAACCTTAGGTGATGTAGAACTTGTCTTTGCACTTTGCATTTGTAGGTCAGTGTACATGTTCCTTTTTTTTTTTTTTTTTGCCAAAGTGATAGCGGGCTCACTCATTTTGTGGCTGGTGTAACCTTTGATACTACTACTTTCTGGTTTTTTTTGCTGTGCCAAACACTTGGGCACTCAACATGAACTAACACTTCAAAATCTGTGGACAAAATGTCCTAGGGATGTAATTGGAAAGTTCAACATGGACACTTGGGTTGATCTGTCCAAACACATCTTTGTTAAGTACTCTTCCATCTTTTTGAAAATTTTTTATGTGAATTTTTTTTTGTGGAGTTGAGGTTTTTTGCTCCTTACCCTCGTACTCTCCCATATTCTTGGTATGGAAGAAACTATTCTTATGGACTTTCCCTAACACTCTAGGTTTAAGTTAATTTTTATTATACTTTTCAAGTACATTGGCCATTTAAAAAAGAAATCACAAGTCTTGTTCCTTTTTTTTTCCTTTTTTTTTTTTTGGTTGGGCTTATCAGAATCTTTAAAGAAAGCAAGCGGTGTTTAGTTTATGATTCATACAAGCTACTATTTCTTGAGATGATTATTGCATGATTTTTATATTTTTTTATTGATTATTTTTTAGTTTAGATTACTATTAATTGATTTCCATTAGAACCATGTCAATTTAATGGGTCTCAAAAGTGTTGTTCAGAAAATCCATTCATTTTTGGGAGGACAAGATCATTTAGAGGTGAGATTTCCTCTGTCCTGGGGGTTGGTTCTTGCATTTGGTTTTGAGAGGACAGTGTGTGTAAGGAAAGCCCTTTTAGTTCTGCTTTCCCTTCCCTCTACAGAGATGCCAGAGAGAAGGGGCATATAGTTCCTCTTTCTGTGTCTTGGTCTGGAGATTGTTAACCTTTCCCATCTTGATGGAGCTTTTAGAGGGTCAGGTTATTCTTCCGAAGGGGATAGATCGGTGTGGACCCATGCTCATCTTCCACTTCTGTCTTGGACCCCATTCGTCATATTTGTAGGTACCTGGGACCTTGTGTTGTTTCTTTTAGATGGCTAGTCGGCGAAAACAAAGTGCTCATGTTCGACCATTAAAAAATAGATTGATTATCCCAATGGATGCATCTTGTCCTTGCGGGATGTGGAGACAGTGGATCAACTGTTTTGCATTGTTCTTTTGCACTGAAGATTTGGTGGAATTTTTTTGTAGTTTGTCAGAAGTCAATTGGGTGATGCTAGAAGGATTGGAAATCTTTTTAACATGTGGCACCTTGAAAAAAGAGGGAGGAAAAAGAGAACCCTTGGCAGCTTGTTTTGCTAACCGTTCTTTGGACGGTTTTTATCTTGATAATTGGATTTTTAGTGATAGATTATATGCTCTGGAGCATATCATTCTAAATGCGAAGTGGTTGGTAGTAGAGTGGGCCAGGGCCTCAGATGCCATTGCTGGCTGTCATGTCGAGGCCTTCCAGAGTAAGTGATCTGATGATTCTTCGTCATCTTTCTTGTATTTTCTCCTCTTTTGTATTTTAACCCATGAAAGCAACAAAACAAGAAAATCTTGTTAAACAAAACTTTCTTCAAACAAGATGTCCATGAAGTGTTCTACATGCTTCGACATTATAAACATTAAGAAATGCAAGAATCATTGTGGTTGTGCTTTTTGTTATTGTTGGATAAATATCGTCAGTTCAATTAATGGGCATGTATATTATTATTTAATCCTTGAAACATGATAACAGGAAGCTTGGAACAAGTTAAATTCAGAGGAGCTCTTCTAAAGACCTTGAAGCCTTCTTTGTGGATGATTTTGGTAATTTGCATATGTTGGGAGGGGCAAACAGCAAATGCGTTTTGCAGCTGCTTAATACATCGCGCAGTTGTTCCGGTGTAGTGCTTTGCGGATGGTGCTTCCAATGTGCGGCTGCTGCCGTAGCAAGGACTCTTTGTTGTGTTTATGGCTGCTGTAAATGGCTTTTCATTGAGAAATACGGGTTAGAGAGGTGTGCTTATGTGGAAGTACGGCTGCTTTAGTCATATGTGTAGAGTAGCAGCAGAGAGGGATGGCGTCATCCATGCCCCATTGTTCGGCCATCCCCTTTGATTTGTAAGTGGTTGTCTTATTCTTTTTCGTGATCGTCAGGATCAGATCCTTGAACGGTCGAAAACATTGAATGAATGCCGCTGGCAGCTGATGAGTTGTCTTAGATCATGAAGTCAAGCTGGCGATTTATGATTTTGGGTTAATTGTATTCTAAAACTTTTGACTGTCGAAACTATTTTTGGGTATCTACGATGAGTGGAATTACTTCTTAAATTTTGATCAGATTCGATCTAGGTCTGGTTGCTCTACTGTTTTGTCTTGCTGCATCTGTGAGCAGCAATCAAGCTGACTTTGCCATTCGTGCATCTATGAGCAGCAATCAAGCAAGCACTGGTAGAACTGTTGTTGAATTTCTATGAAGGGATAGCTGCTATTTACTAGCTGGAAACTCCTCCGATTTCCAGTTTTTTAGCTTTGTGAATCCTTCGAAGCTCTGCACTTTTGGTTGCAGAAACTAGAGCTGTACATGAGCTAAACCGGGTTGAGCTTGGCACAGCTCGGCTCAGTTCTGCCAGCAACCTATCCCGGCTGGAGTTCTGCTGGGCCTGGTCCTCGTCCTGGACTGGCCTGCTTGGGTCGGTTTGCTCATGATGTTGAGTGGGTTGCAGACACTTTCATGGCAAAGATGGACCAGATAAGGCCTGATTGGAGGTGGAAATGATCCTGGCCGTCAGAACCTTAAAACAGTCGTATCTCGCAAACTGGAATGAGTTTTTCGACATATTATATATGATTTTGAGGCAGGAGAGCTGACTTAAGCAAACCGACCCTGCTGTGTTGGGTTGCCCATGCCGGATTTGAGAGATTCCATCAGATTGACAGCCAAAAGTCTTGTTTAATTTCATTCTTACTATCAATAATAAGTTTTAAATCGACTATAACTTTTGATCCTTTTGAGTTGTAGAAATCATGCCCAACATGAAAAGGGCTTACAAAAGTTAGGAGAATAACATGGTTGGACACTTATTATATAGGGTGTTTGAGTTGGAGCCTTCAGAGTCTAAAACTTTGTCTTATCTTTGAGTTGATTATTTAAAGAGTTGTAATTTCATTTATTTAAAATTCATCAGTCCAAATTATTTTCAATTTATTAGGAATTATTTATGCTTTTATCTCCCTTAGATTCGAGGAAGCTTTGTGAGGAGCCTAGAGAGCTCCATGGATTCGAAGTAGTTGTCAACAGCCCACACTGAGTTCGAGCTCGAGCCTTCAAGATGAGTTCAAGTTCAAGCTTTCAAATCGAGCATTTTCTTTTTAGTTTTTATACAGGTGGTCCTTTTTCTATATTATGTATAATATAAAATATAATATATAATGTATGTATGTGTGTGTGTGTGCGCGTGCGCATGTGGCGTGGATGCCAAGCTTCGAGCTGATTCAAGTCGTACTTAGCCAGCTTGAGCTGGGCTTTAAATCCTTCTGAGCTAAAAAAATCAGCTCGGTTCCTGTCCAGCTCTAGCAGAAACTTTGAATTGCCTATATTTGATGAGTGCACTGGCCAGTATATGTCCACCTACATGGTGGGGTGGGGTTCATCTGGTGAGCGGTTGGGATCGTTCGCTCTTTGGCATGTTGGGACGGATTGGCTGATTGCGGTGTTGTGTGGCTTTTGGAAAGATTCCTTTTTGTAATAAACCATAGGCAATCTCTTGAAATTGTTTCTCAACACAAGTTCGGAACAGAGACGTTTTCCCTGCTCCTATGAATTTTGTTAGATAATATTTTATAAGAGCACGAATTCAATGCACACAGCGAACGTGTTAAGAGTTTCCAGGCCTGGAAAGCTCTGGAAATGAAATGTTTTTCCTTGGAAGACTGGATTTTTCTTATTTGAGATGAAAACGGGCCATGTGAACTGATTTCCATTTTGCAACTTTTTCTCATGAAACCATTCACAAGTTGGGTTTAAATCAATTTTTAAGGCACGAAATGACCGTTGGAGGTGACAAATACTCCTTTCAAAGTTGAAACTATAAAGGAAGATGGATGGGAATTCATGGTTTTCCATTCATGTTACTTTTCTCGATTCACATTTTATACAGTATCCAAATTTCCTTTTTTGATTTTTTGATTTTTCTCGTTTTCCCGCTATTCACAGACATTTCATATGATTCAAACTACTATTTTTTTTTGGTTTTTTTCTTGAAATAGATGAGTTGCTTGTGAGATATCATCATCTTTGAAACATGTGGTTGATATCCATGATTAACCTGCTCGGTGAGACTCCAAGATGAGAGGCCCACATCATTACTTCATCAGGATGACAGATACCATTCATATCATCCGGACCAGAAATTGCTGCAATTTGATGCCTCAAATGGTTGGTTGGGGAAAAAAGAGAAATCAGCAGTCAGGCAACATTCACTATTTGAAGACTTCGTTGGGCTATTTGCAGACAATGGTGGGGCCCACTTGAGTGAATGGTCCGTATTAAGCTGACTACACGTCCAAATTGTACTGTAGTGTCGAAATCACCTACGGTTAATATAGCCCAGGAATCGAGGTGGTCCACTGTAGTCTGTAGATGTGGAACATATCTAAAATCTCACCCATCAGAGATCCTTAACGTCTGTACACGTCTTGATACCGTCATGATTGTCTGATATTTGTATGGATGGGGAGATGCTTGCTTGCAGTAGTTGTAGGTAATCCGTCCACTGGAAAAGCTCTGTGAGGTCCACGGTGATGTGTGACATCTACTCCGTCCATTATTTTCACCCGTGCATTTTAGGGTGTGAACCCAAAAATAAAGGCGATTGGAACTTTAAGTGGGCCACACCACAGGAAATAGCAGGGATAGGAATTCCCACTATCGAAACCTTCGTGGGGCCCATGAGCCAGACGCACTGTTCATAAGGTGAGTCCCACCAGGGTGAAGAGAAAACCAAAGATTAGCCTGATCCAATACTACTGTGGGCCCAAAGAAGGTTTCAGTTATAGATGTACCATACCTACTTTACCAGGTGGTGTGGCCCACTTTAGTTTCCTATCAGTCTGAATTTTGGGCCAACATCCTAACATGAGCTGCATGAAATGATTGACGGATTGGATGTCACTCACACATGACGTTGTGCTCCACAGAGCTTTTTATTACACAGGCTACGTACAACAAGTGTAGTAGGTTAAATGCATGAGGACCGGATCCCCTTGAGATTAACCTACTACACTTGAGAGCCTTGTATGACAAGCTTAATGTAGCTAGCGATGTATGGGGCCCACTTTGATGCGTGCATAACATCCGTTCTGTCCATCAAATGCAGTACCTCATGTTTTCTTTCTTTCCCAAAAATCGGGTCAGTCCAGAACTCAAGTGGGCCACGCCATGCACAAATCTTGTAAAATCACGTGTTGTGGCCCACATGATTTTTTGTGGTGAGCATTCATCCTGGTTAGGCCCATCTTACGAATGGATTGGACGGCATATAAAAAAAAAAAATAGTGGACCCCACAAGCTACATGATTTTTAATGGTGTGCGTCCGCATCCCAAATGTTCCATGAGGTACGGCCCACCTGAGTTTTGGATTGACCTGATTTTTGGAAGCCAGGGAGAGAACGTTAGGCCGGACACATGATATATCCATCGGATGCCATGAAAACATTACGGTGGGACCCACACGTCATTTTATAGAGAGAGAGAGAGTGAGGGCCCACCAATACGAGTGGGCGGTTGAGAGAAGTCGTTTCGCGGCATCCAACGATGGAGACAGGTGCGCCTGCCTTAAAACCGGGACCACGACCGTCCATGTGTCTGACTGACCTACCCAAAAATACAAAAGACAAAAAACTAAAAATAGACCCTCACCCTCTCTTCCTTTGTGGAGGTTGGCTGGGTCCACCTCCTCCATTGGCTATGCATCTCCAACACACACGTGACTCGCTACAGATGGAAGAGAGGGTGAGGGTCTATTGCTCACTCCACACGTGTAATCGAGGAACAGTGTGGGAAATCGTTCTCAAAGTTCATGCCCATCTATCTTATCATCAGGTCGTCCACCTGTATACAAAATCCAATCAACGGTTGGGAAATATCCACCAGCGGTCTATTTGCATATGCGGCCTTCTGGATGATCTGATTAGCTCCGCGCAGGGGTTATCGCCTACGTGCGGCATGGAACTCTCACCCTCTCGAGTAATTTCGCTTGTAGTTCTCCCACACGACCTTACTGCGGCTTACAGGAAGATTGAGCTCTGTGGGCCCCACCATGACTTATGTCGGACATCTGAACCGTGCATCTAGTGATTTCCCTGTAGGAGATTGGTTCTCCAGAAAAAAAAAAAAATAGCCGAAACTAATGTGGGTTACACGATCTCGAATATTGCAAAATCATGCCTAAAACATCTAAATTCATTTCGTGGGGCCTACCTGAGTTTTTAAATATCCTGATATTTGATGAGACCCCTCATCTAAGAGGGATACTCATAAGTGATGGGTCAGATTCTGAATCACATAGCGATGTGACCCACAAACAATCAAGAAGATTTTAATGGGTGGGCATACACTCTCAAATATTTCCTGTGGTATGGCCCACCTAGATCATTTATCAGTATGTATTTTCGTTTCTAGGCCTAAAACGGGGGGGAGGCATCTGATAGACGGGGTGGATTTTCCATACACGTCATGGTGGGGTCCACAGAGCTTGACCTTGCACAGTACTGTTTACAAGTGGCGCCCACGATTCAGGTTCGGAGATGCTGGACCACCTCTGAAAAATGTCCTCATTGTATAGTGTAACTTTTCAATTTGTGGACTGAACTGAAGTAGACTGTCAGAAAGAGAAGAAATGCAGCCACAGTCCACTTCGAAAGATCTGGAGCAGGATCTGCCGATCCGATCTTGGATAATTTTAAGGCACCGTCCATCCAAAGTGAGCCCCAACAGATCAATGGACTGGATCACCGAACCATGGACTTCCTGTGTACAACCTGAAAACCCGAGTTTTAAGCATGTTCCTGAAAACGGGACATCCCTATCATCTCTGTCTTCGTCCGGAGTAGAAACGCGGAAAAAGATCGTCTAATTCGCCTTTTGAACAATTGCATCCTGGTGCGTCAGAACAAGAACAATGTCCTGATGCACTCAAATAGGCCCGATGGTTTGGTGATCCAGACCGACGATCTCATTAGGTGGATGATAGATGGAGGCGTGGCTCAAAATATTTTTCAGAGTGAAAGATGCTAGAGATCCAATCTTTGACCTTTCTTCTAGGCCTTGTTTTTTCAACCCGTTAACCATCTGAAAATGAACCTGGGATTTTTTTAAGGAACGGTCCACCTACAGTTAGATTTATCACCTATCGAATCAACGGTCTGGATTACTGAACCATGGCTCCATTCAAGAAGACGGTTATTAGACAAGAACAAACCCAAACTAGCTCCAAAATTCCAAATCAATTCGTCCCTTGTTTTTCTCCATTTCCATTTTCAGAGCGTTCGGACCCAAATATGATTGTCGTGCTGAGTAAACTCTGTTGTGCCCACCGTTAATGTATGTGAGTTACCCACGCCGTCCATCCGTTTTTCCAGATCATTTTATGAGTTGATCCCAAAATAAAAGCATATACAAAGCTCAAGTGGACCATACCATAGGAAACAGGGGAAATAATGATTTCCACCGTTGAAACATTCCTAAGGCCCACAGTAATATTTATTTGTCATCCAACCTGTTCATAAGATAACATGGACATGGATGAAAGGAAAAACAAATATCAGCTTGATCTAAAACTTCTAAGGCCCTCAAAAAATTTTCAACGGAAAAAAGTTAATTTACACTCTTTCCAGTGGTGTGGTCCACTTGAGAAACACATATATTTCATTTTTGAGTTATATCACTAAAATTATCTGATAAAATGGATAGACGGAGTAGATTAAATACATGAATCACTTTGTGCACCACAGAGTTTACTGAGTACGCTTAGCCTATTGAATTACTCAGTACGGAATCCGCTCCCGTTCGGACCGGACGCGGATTAGATACTGCGAGGTTGAGTAGCTAGACTCGCTACTGAAGTTACGTCACCAAGTTCTGTGGACCCCACTATGATGTTTGTGTTGTATCCACAACGTCCATCCATTTGGAGATATTATTTTAATCCATGAGCCAGTGAATAAGACAGATCCAAAGCTTTAGTGGACCCCACCACAGAAAACGTAGGGAAGATTGATGCCCACCGTTGAAACCTTCTTAAGACACACCGTGATGTTTTTTCGAAATCCAACCTGTTCAAAAGTTAACAAAGACATTAAAAAGTTAACAAAGACATTAAAGACAGGAAAACACAAATATTAACTTGATTGAAAACTTTTGTGGTCTTTAGAAGTTTTTAACGGTGGTGTCACTCTCCCCACTGTTTTCTGTAATGGATCCACTGGAGCTTTGTTTGTAGCTCACTCTCTGGATCTTACACTAAAATGATCTCTCCTGATGGATGGACGGCGTGGATACAAAATATAAATCATGGTGGGGCCCCACAGAACTTGGTAACGTGAGTTCAGCAGGCAGTCTCGCTACTCAACCTACCTGTCAGTATCCAATCCGCGCCCCATATTGGTACGGACGCCGCTATTGGTCGAGTGGTCGGCGCTCTGTGAGCCCCACCATGATGTATCTGTTTTATCCGCTCTGTCCATCCATTTTTCAGCTTATTTTAGGAAACGATTCCAAAAATGAGGTAGATCAAAATCTCAGGTGTACATAAAACTGTTTTATGTGGTACGGTCCATATAAGCCTTGGATGTACGGCTCATCGTGGAACTGAGCTGAAAAATGAATGGACGGCGTGGATAAAACACGTACATCATGGACGGCGTGCAACAATCTATCCTTAGAACTGCTCCACAATTCCACACATACTCCGAACTATTTTCAGGTGCCCTGCGTGTACATGCACCACATATGCAACGCGTGCCTCTTTGCCTCTCGATGCAACACGCGCTAATATGTCGCGTGTGCTTGTGAGTTGTACGGCCGGAAAACACTCGTCAAATGAGAGCATCTTCAAGTGCCCGGACGCGGAGGACGCGTACTGGTCGGTGCTGCGTGGCCCCACCATAACGTAAGTGTTTCATCCATTTCGGCTTTCCATTTTCTTTTTTCATATAATTTCATATTATAAGCTAAAAACCTAGGTAGATTTTTTTTTTTTTTTTTTTTTTTTTCTTTTGGGTTAGCTTGTTAGTACACACCCATATCAATACACACACTCAATGTTAGCCACCCCCACTAGGGATCGACACCATGACCTCGAGTGTTGAATCGCGGTATCTCCACTTAGTCAAATCTCAAATGTACTACATCACAGTAAGCAACGTTGATCCAACGCCCACTCATTAAAAACTTACTTGGCATGTTTGGACAGTGATATTAAATTATATTAAATAGGATTGCATTAATTATCTCATTTTGAAATTCAAATGGACATGTTTGAAAGGAGTGTGAGATTTGATTAAAATAAACTTTGTATAGCCTGAAAAATTAACTTTGTACTAGAAAGTATGAGATGGGATTACTAATCCTACCAATGATGGATTTTTACTTCATCCAGGATTAATCCATCTACATTTTGAAAGTAAATTTTAAAATTTATTTTTCAATACATACATTCCAAACATAATATTAATAAATACGAGATACACCCAATCCTTAAACAATACCTTACATATATATTTATTGTAACTTTTATAATTTCATCCACCTTAATCTCACCTAATGCAACCGCCTAAACAGGCCCTTAACTCTATAAAAGTTTTAAATCTAGCTTCAAGTCATACCTAATCAATAGGTTTCTATCAAATAAATATTATAGCAAGCCTTAAATTTATCTGAAAATATAGATGAACAGTGGACGTTCAATCACTGCTATTTTCCAGTGGTGCTATCCACTTGAAATTTAAATCTACCTCATTTTGGCTTCCTAAAATTATCTGAAAATATAGATCAACAGCATGGATAAAACATATGTATCCTGATGGGATTCATGTAGCACCCATAAGTGAAAACCTTATTACCTCAATGGCGTCGGGCCACTACCCAGCTGTCATTAACCAGGAATGGACAGTGCCTTTGAGGGGTTGTCATTATGTCACATCAGCTATCCATATTTTCATATTATTTTTGTCTACAAGTTCAAAAACTAGATATGCCTAAGGTTCAAGTGGACTACATCTATAATAAGGATAATGACACCTATAATTGAAACCTTCTAACTACCAACCGTTATAGTTAATTGCCATCTAAGCTGTTCATAAAGTCACGAAGACTCTGACAAAGGGTGAATATAAATATTAGTGTATTCAAGACTTCTAGTCTTGAAAAAGTTTTTAATGGTAGGCCTCCAATCTCCATTATGTGGAAAAATGAATTGATGATATAGATAATACCCATAGGTTAGTGTGGCTCCTCAAAGCCATTGTCCATTGCTGGCCACGGGCAGGTGGGGTAATACCCATCCCACAACAAGCTTGCTACAAGTTGGGCTGTGAGGGCCCTACCATGATTTATGGGTTTTATTCACACGTTCATTCTTTTTCTTATTGTTTTAGACTACAGGCTAAAAAATGAGGCAGAATCAAAGGCCAGGTAGGCTACACTAATAGTAACAATTAGGGTTGGAAGATAGGTGGGTTGGAGCTCAACCCTAACCCAACTCAAGGTTCCTATACCTCAACCCTAACCCAATCCAATCCAACCTTGGATTGAGAATTTTCAACCCAAGCTCAACTCAAGTAGGCTTAGTTGAGTTTGTCAGGTGGATACATGCTAATATTTTTTTTATTAAATTAGCTTGTTATATTTCAATATATATATATATATATATATATATATATATATATATATATATATATATATATATATATATATATATATATTTGAAAATTTTATTTTTTTAAAACAAACAAGCTAAAATATAAAATTACTTTAAAAGTTATGTTGTGTAGCACGCAATCTATTTGAAAGAGAGAAATTTGACATATCATTTTAAGCTTGAGTAATCAAAAATAGCGTGGACCAACGAGACCCAATGGTATTAGAATTTTCTATGCCTTCAATATAGACGATCCGCACTCAATTATAATTTCTAACTTATATATTTATCGGATTCAGGTTGTGTTGGACAACCCAAGACTTCAACCTAAGCTTGACCCAACTTTTATCGGGTTGGTGTTTATACGGCCTAGGCTTAAGACCAAACCCGATGCATCCTGCCCGAGCCCAACTCAATGTTAGGTCAATCACGGGTTGGACGGGTTGAACCCGCCTGACTTTCAGCCCTAGTAATAATGGTTATAATAGTGCTCACCAATGAAACCTTTTTAAAACCACAATGATGTTTATTTGCTATCCAACCTGTTTATAAGATTACAAAAATTCAGATGAAAGGAAAATATAAATACTAATTTGATCCAAAACTTTTGTGACAACTCCAAAGATTTAATAAAGGTTTAATCCCTACTTCATGGCTCACATAAGCTTTGGATTTGCTTCATTTTTTAGCCCATAATATTAAAGATATATAAACAGTAGATAGACGGTGTATATGAAATTCACGCATCAAGGTGGCCTCTTAGAGCCCCCAGCCAATGCCGAGCGAGCTCAGTAAATAAGTAGTCCCAAATCCCAATATGCGACCAGTGCCCCATCTGTCACCATGCAACACACGTGCGCCAATGTACTATTGTACCAATGTACATATGCCACGTGCCACAATTAAACTTTTATAAATGCTCTATATTTGCCACGTGTGCTAGTGTGCCACTGACCATCTTCAAGCTCCCCAGTGTGTCACGTGTACCAATGTGCTGCTTAACATCTCTAAGAGCTTCACATGCATCCAATGCGCTACATGAGGCAAGCTTACCAGTCTATCTTCAATCACACAAGTGCGACATTCCATAATCGAATAAAAAAATAAAAATAAAGAAAATCTTGGTACAACAGCTTTTCCTTTCGCACAGTTTTCAGAAGACAGTCTTTCCCGGAAACAAGGTTTCATTGTTTTATCTTTTTTCAGAATCCAAACAAGCAACGATAAACGACTTCTTTCCTTACATTCCATTCCACGTACATACATCCCCTCAGTTTCGAAACCCAAACACCAACATCAACAACCACAGCAAAGATAATAACAACAACTACAACAATCTATGGTTGTTACAGCCACTGGTTATGGTCGAATTCCAATCTTCCATTTTCTTTCTTAGCTTATACTGCTAATCAACAATCACAACAGAGAACGAAAGCAGGTAAATTAACATTCTTCAATTGAAATCTAATCCAATCAAGCACTTGATTTGAACGGTTTATAGGTCTTGAGGTCATGAGTCACACCCGCAATCGAACCAGCAGCAGCAGCAAGAGAGATTATCAGACAGGACATACTGAGAATCTGGAGACATATCCATCTAGTACTCCATTTGGGTATTTTCTTCTGAGAAATGTACATCTCCACCGGGAAATATACAGTCAGCGGCCAGAACCCAAATGCGCCGAGTATTCCTACGACGTCGTTGAAGAACGGGAGGAGCATGGAGATGACAGTCGTCAAAACAACGAATATCGACCGCCAGACTAGCCGGAAGAGATTAAGTCTGTAAGGACGGCAGCCTGGGATTGGGATTGGGATATCCTTCGTGATGAATTCGCTCTTCGACCATCTTTTCGTAGCTGATTTCTCGACGAATGCGAACAGGGGCTGGCAGAAGACTTGATAAGCTCCGACGAGGTGGATGACGATGGCGGCGTTGGCAATGTCAAGAAGCCAGAAGGGGTTGTAGAAGCCTTTGCCAGTGAGGAGATTTCCGGGAGCATTGTCGCCGAATGCGGCATAACCCATGCAGCCGCAGAGCATGTAGAAGGCGGTGGTGACGGCGATGCTGAAAACGGTGGCTTTTTTCATGGTTTTGTTTTCCGACGGTGGAGATTTGATGGTGTCTTGTATTTCAATGAGGATGATCGAGTAGGAGTATGCGAAGGCGATGTCACCGAGAGCTTGGAAGCTTCTCCATATCTTCTGCATTTCGGTGACTTCCGGTCCGATGCTTATTCCAGTGAGGCTGCCTTTGAAGGTTCCTGTCTCTGTTTAATAGGAAGGAGAAATCGGAAAATTTGAATTAGTAGAAAAAATTGGGCGTGTTTGGCTGCAATTCATGATTTAGAATCTTGATACAAACCTACAACTTTGGCGATTCCGAGGCCGAGGCCGATGGAGGAGTAGGTGAAAGACATGATCGCTGCGACAATGGAGAGCCACCAAAGCTGATCAAAGTCAGGGATCTGAGAAAGGAGGATCTCCGAAATGCCGAATATGATCATGTATGGATTGCTCGACATGTTGCATGGATTCTTTTGGCCTTTCTCGTGGAAGCAGTTGGACCGTCTGATTGCTCTGGTGGGACCAAACACAAGAATAATCAGTACTAGATGTTAATATGATATTTGAATTTTAACTTAAAGAAACCAAAATTAAAAGTTTCAATCCTTGTGATTTTCATTCTTTCAGTTGTGTTTGTCAATCTAGATTTTAAAACAATCCTCTAATTTTTGTATACCACATTTTCGAAAAGAATGAAAAATAGTCATCTTCTTCAAGGATTTTCATTCCAAGGTGAATTCAAAATCCACCAAATTCTCGATTTGGAAGAGAGCTAAAAAAAGAGAATTTAAACTCACAGCATGCTTATCGAGGCAGCGATTGTGTAACCGATGGCGACGCCGAACAGATTGAGGTATTGAATCAAACCGCATATCTTGACCTTCGCTCCGCCTGAAAAATCCAATTTCATCAAAACAATAATAATTACTTCGATTCTGTTTTTTTTTTTTTTTTTTTTTTAAAGTTTCATTTACAGATTAAGAGAGAATCAGTACCGAGATTTGCTCGAACAGCATCCATGTAAGTGTAATTCCTTTTTCCGGTAACGGGATCGCCTGACCGGTAACAGTCGGTGAGGAGAGCAGAAGTGTAGTAGATGACGAACGAGAACAATAACATCACAGCTGGGCCAGCAATCCATCCCAGCTGACCAATGGCCCACGCCAACGAAAGTACGCCGGAGCCAATCACAGCCGTTATTATGTGGGCACTAGCAGTCCAGAAATTGCCTACATTCACGTGTATACACAGATTACACACTTACTACAACAAGAGCCACAGATTGGATTTTGAAATGAACGGTCAGATTCGTTTTACCTGTTCTCTTGAGACGGCCATCATCGTCGAAACATTTGGAAGCGCTTTGTGTCTGCACGTCTATGGAAAAGTGATTGGTGGGGTGGTTACCGGAGAAAGTGCTCTCACCCATCTTAGCTAGAGAGGAGGACCACCGAAAGAAAGAGGTAGAGGACCACCAAATATATGAGTATGGTGATTTTAAGTGATGGTGTTAGTTAAATAAAAGAAGTCGGCAGATGAATGGAGGGGATTGGAGAGTCTTTACTGGGAGTGGTCACAACTCCCTAGGGTCACACGAACCCAGAAGAGCAGGGAGCACTGAAATTTTAGTAGGTCGGTGAACCTCAGTAAATGAGAGAGGGAGAGAGAGGGAGAGATATAGGAATGAAATGGGATGTATAAGGGGTAGGGTATATATAAGTAGAGGAGTAGGGTATATATAAGCAGTATGAGAAGGAAAAAAAGGGTCTGCCCACGTGATAAAAAGACTATGAGAAGACGCACATGTCAACGACCGATGGCACTTTCCTTGTTCTTTCCTTTTTTTTTTTTTTTTTTTTGAATAGAAGTATTGTATAGTGGTCGAGCCGAAAGTTGGTATTTGGTACAGTATCGGTCGGATTTTCAGTTTGGAATGGTGATGAACAGAAAGAAATATCTGAGATGGAGAAGCCTAACTGTTTGAATAGGTGTTAGAAGCAAGGAGATGAAATAGGAACTGTTTTGGAGGTAAGAGTCTCCTGATCTGGCCCTTTTTTGCATGCGGTCCATCTAGTGAGAGGACCATCGTATTAACGGCTTGGATCATTGATCTATTGGTCTTATGCATACAAATAAAAATCTACACTCGAACATTGTATAATACGAAAAAATTCAGATTGGGAGGTTCTTTGAATATAAGGCGATTATTGTTTAATAAATTTGATTTTTTTACCATTAAATAAAATTAATTTATAGTACGAATGAACTGTGGTAGACTCCCGGGAGTTTCAACACCCGGTCATGGGTCCGAGTATTCATAGGTCCCCACTACTGCGTCAGTGTGTGAGGTGGTGTGCGTGTGTAAGAACAAAAAAAAAGGTTTGAGGCCCCGGGTCTTGTGGCCCATCGTAGAAGCATACACCTGTCCCGACACATTTGCAGTGGAGAGGTAGTTATTGTATTGCTACATATGGGGATTAGATGTATCGATGGTAATTGACACGTGTGCAGTGGAGAGATGGTTATTGTATGGCTAGCTAGAGTGGGAAAACTAGATGGATGGACGACAATTGACACCTGTCCCAACACTTATGCAGTGGAGAGGTAGTTATAGCATGGCTATCTAAAGGTTGGAGCCAGAATGGCAATTGAAACGTGTACAGTAGAGAGATGGCTATAGCACGGCTATCTAAAATGGGAAACTAGATGGTGGGAATGGATTGGCTACCGCCGATACCACCAGCCAATGGTTGGTGGTTGATGTTATGTGTGTTTCATCAATGCCGTTCATCTGTTTTTATAGATTATCTTACAGTGTGATACCAAAAATAAGAAATATTTCAATTTCAAGTGAAACCATTATAAGAAACAGTGTTGAATGAAAGTTGATCATTAAGAACTTTTTGAGGTTAACCTCAAAAAATTTTGGATTCAAACTGATCTTTGTTTTTTTCCCTTCATTTGGGTCTGGATGACATAATTAATAGATTGGATGTCAAATAAATAGTACAATGGGCCTTAGGAAGATTTTAATGGTGGATATCCAATTACTATTTTTTCCTGTGATGTGGTTCACTTGATATTTATATCCCTGTCATTTTTGTGACAAAGCCCTGAAATGATATGTAAAAATGGATAAATAAATTGGATGAAACACATACATCATTATACCATGTCAAACAAACATTTACTTTAAAAGCTTAAGATGTCAAAAATGTGGTGCATCAATGCATATCATGAGACTTTATTACTTCAAGACTACCAGCTGGATGCGGATTGCTTGGTGACTCTGTCGCCAGGAGTCCAACGTATCATAAAGTGTTTTATGCATTTTGATTGTATGTTTTTGCTAAGTCATTTTAACTCATGAGCTTTAAATTGAAGAACATATACGGTTTAAGTGGACCACATCACGCAAAATAAGGTGGATTGGACGTGCAAAATTGAAAACTTGATGGAGACTAAAAGTTTTGGATCAAGCTGATATTTGTATTTTCCCTACAATTAGGTTTACGACCTTATAATCAGGTTGGATGACACATAAACATCCTGTGGCCTTAAGAAAGTTTCAACAATCAACGCTATCATCCTAATGTTTCCCGTGGTGTGGTCGACTTTAGCTTTGGATATCCTTTCATTTTAGGCTTACGCCTAAAATTGGACGGAAAAATAGATTAACGGCATGGATAAAGTACATACATCACGGTAGTACCCACGGAGTCATCCTACCATGGAAGTCGAGGGTGGCAACGTCACTACGCAATCCACGTCTTTGCCTACACTACTCTACCATCTCCCGCTTTTTCAAACTCCATTACGTAAGTTGAGTACAAAACAGACAAACACAAAAAAAAACTTAAAAACTCTGCTTGCTGTGTAACTACGATAAAATCAAACGGAAGATTGTCTTTCTTACCTTTTTCACTCCCTTCTTTCTCTTTTCTCTCGTCCTTTTCTGCTCAATCAATGCAAGAGAGACAGATCGAGAGAGAGAGAGTAATGGCTAGTGATGGGTGGACCTGATCTTGCATTCTTCATTCAGTGGGTCTGGTTTATATAGCAAGAAGACGTGACTAAAATATTATTTTCTCATTCACCAATCATGCCCACTTCTCTTTAGCCATTGCAAGATCACAGGACCAAGTGAATGTACACGGTCACTTCAATTTATGCAAGTGGGGCCCATTTTGAATTATCCAAATTGTGGGTCTCATGTGGCCCACCATGGATGGACCATTTCTTTAATATCTCTCAGATTAGAAAATTCTATCCACCAATTTTGAGCATTTTTATAATCTATTTGAAGGCTATAATTTGAACGATCCAGATTGTCTTAATTGATGAGACTTGGGGAATGGTCCATCCACAGTGGGCCCCAATGGACTAATCATCTTGATCGACAGATCATGGGGCCCACTTGTCTTAACCAAAGACCCAAGTACACGATACACGTCCTTGGATTAGAGATCGTACAAATTTCTCACTTTCTTGGGTTCTCACGTGTGTAGCCTTCTGACCATCCTTGCTGATTAGAGAATAGGTTCCTCGAGTAGAATAATTAGCCTGAGAAATGCTCCGGTGCTTTACTGCAATAGACGTTATAGTGCTCCTTGTTGCACTTGGACTATTAGATAGTCTATTCCATTGATCTAGACGGTTCAACATGTCTAACTCATATTTCATGGCCCACCATGTAAATATCAAACTGATCTGACAAATATTAACCATTAGATCAATGGTGTCAAACATGGATGGTCAGGATCATCTACACAAAAAATGTCTAAGCAGCGATGTGATCCATCTATTTGCGGGGGACCATCAACCATTTGCTTATTCTAACGAATCACTTTTCATAGGCAATGGTAACCGGAAGTAGCTTGGGTGGAACCCCATATCCGTGACTGTGTGGCCCACCTTGATGTATGTGCCATATATCCATTCCGTCATTCCGTTTTGACAGATCATTTTACGGCATTACCGTAAAAATGAAGCAAATATAAATATCAGGTGAACCACACAAGAAACTTTGGTGATTTAATACCCACCATTAAAACTTCCTGGGGCCACCAGAATGTTTATTTTACATCTAACCAGTTGATAAGGTCACAAAGACCTATATGAAGGGACCACACAAGTATCATCATAATCCAAAATTTTTGTGGCCCACAAGAAGTTTTTAATGATCAACCACCACTCCTTCCTATGGTATGGTCCACCTGAGATTTGGATCTGCTTCGTTTTTGGCATCTTGCCCTAAAATTAGTGGTCAAAATGGATGAGCAGCGTCAATGTAAGGAACATACATCATGGTGGGGCCCACATTCAGGGATCCACCTAAGCCACGTCCATGGTAACCATCCCATCTATGGTTTGGAAGGAGGAATGCTGTAGAAAATAAGGCCAAACCAATGATCCTTCAGACCGTATGATGAGTTTAATTTTTAGATATCCCCCATGAAATTTGTTCTAATCTTAAATGGACGGCTTAGATTGATCAATTAAACTGTCCAAGCGAATCGAAGAAGCTAACGAGCACTATAACTTATGTTGCTCGAAGAGTACTGAAACATTTCCATACACTAAATATACCAAAATTGATCTTTATGCCTCTTTTCCTCTCCTTTTAATTCTTCGGCGGAGAGAGAGAGATTAGAAAGTCATTGATGATTGAAAAGAAGGGGCATCCAAAATCTCTTTGGCCACTAAAAATTGTTAATCATTACCAAATACATACAAAAACAATGGATTTATTTCTCTTTTATGGTTCCCAGAGACTGAGGAAAGAAACACTACCTCAGTATCTTTGAAATTTTAGTTACTCTGTTTAAAATTTTCATTTGATTACTAATAAAATACAATGGAGGGCACTGATTATGTCGATTCCTATTCGAATGTATGCTGACGTGGCATAACCAGCAACACCCAATGTAGACCATTACCTTATATGGCTTTCATCATTAAGTGGTCCATCTCTTACTTTGTTTTTTAAGTATTTTTTGCCAATAATGCATGTATTTTATGGGGCGGTTTGGCTACTGACCCTGACTTCAGCGAGCTAGTTGATGTCAAAGCTACATAGGCCCCACCATGCTGTATGTGTTTCATCCATTCTGTCCATCCATTTTTTCAACTCATTTTAGAGGATGAGCCCAAAAATGAAGCAAATCCAAATCTTAGGTGGACCACACCATAGGAAACAGTGAGTATTAAACTTTTACAGTTGAAAACTTATTTGGATCAAGCTGTAATTTGTGTTTTCCTTCGTATAGGCATGTGTGACATTATCAACAGGTTGGATGGAATATAGTTTTGGATTAAGCTGTAATTTGTATTTTACTTCATCCAAGCTTATGTGACATTATCAATGGATTGGATGGAATATAAACATTACACGGGACCTTAGGAAGTTTTTAATGGTGGATGTTCAATTGACACTGTTTCCCTATAGTGTGGTCCACCTCAGGTTTAGATCTGTCTTGTTTTTTGAACATGCCTTAAAATGAACTGAAAAAATAGTTGGACGGTGCGGATAAAGCACATACATCATGGTGAGGCCCACATAGCTCTAACACTAGCTATTTGGCTGATGTTGGGGTCACTGGGCACATAGCGTCAGTATTTTATAAGGCAAGGCCCAATCCCAGCCCTACGTGTAAGAGTGTAAGAAGCTGATTTGATGCATGTCTGTATGATTAATGGAGAAAGTAAGCTCCACCCATTTTTTATTATCTTTGGGTTTTGCCACAACACATCCCAAAGCATTGAAAATGCATTGGATTGGTATTTTATTTTTTCCTTTTCTTTTTCGATTATCCAAACGGTTCATACAATAGGGGGCTCATTCTGGATAAGAGATTTCCAAAAAAGCTCTTATTTTGAAAGATTTAAAATCTTTGATTATTTAGAGGTTAACTAGACTTTCCATATTCAAAGAAAAATGTTCAAGTAAGATAAGGCAACCTAACATATTTAGTTTTTGTCTGTTCCCATCTAAAGTGAGGGCCATCATATAAACGGTTTGGATCATTCAAATATGCCCCCACGTGTAAAAGCTAATGTCTCGATGCATTATGGAGCAATACGTCATGATACGATGTATTGTAGAAAAGTCATATGTTAAAAAGCTATGCACAGTATATTTTGCAACATAGGTTACTTTTTCACTGATACTTACCGTACTAATTTAAGTAAAAAAGTAACTTAATTATTTCACATATGTTAAAAAGTAATTTATTCAGTGGTATCCAAACGGACCCTAAGTAACTCAGAATCACTGGTATACGTTGCCCCAGCGAGCCCTGATAAAGATATGATCAGATAATTAGAACCTTCCATACTTTTGTGTGTGGTTTTCAGTGGCGTATGGTCCAATAATCACACAAAAAGGATGATCACGACCATTTGATTTGTCGAGTCAGACTGAACCATGCATAGAAGATTTTCTTTGCGGAGTATACATTAAGCTATAGATATTTGAAACCCTGAATCACCCATCAAGTGCAAGGTTCTTAATGTTGGCAGTGTAGGACAAGAACATAGACGGTTGGGATTGTTAGACCATCTCTATATATGGGCCCAGTTGGGGTGGACCATTTGGTGATCTTAAGTAATGTAGGGATTAATGTGATGAGGTGGTGGATCAGCGTCTTCCTCAAGGATAATTATTTTGAATCCATGGAGCTTCTTTGGACTTCCCATACATACTTCTCAAATTCACGAGGAAAAGAAATAGAAATAATTTTAAGATATACAAAAAAAACTTATTAACTAATTGATAGAAGAAATAAATGAGCCTACAACCCTAACCATTTTAATAAGGATAACAAGGTTAGGAAAAAGTTTAAGAAATAAACTATAACTAAAACTTTTTAAAATTCATAACTTACTATATATAATAAATTTCTATTTATTTATAGTAAGTGTCATGTGGCTTAGGAGTAACTCTTAAACCTAATAAATGAAGAGTTATAATAAAACTAAAACTTACTATTTACAATAAAAATGAAATAAAATATGAAATTTGGCTATCAAACATGGGTTGATAAGGTAGTTCGTCCTATTCCAAAATTATACATGATACTTGAGTAACTCATTCTGATATGTGAAATATTCCTATTTTAAGATTTTGGCGATGACTACTGCCATTATTAAGTTATCACAATGGAATCTTGTAGGCATTTGGACGGTGAAGAGCGGTGGGTGACTCGACAGTGACCCCTTAATTTCAATAACCAATGGTAGTGCTGTTATGGAAATGAGTCTGAGTTGTCTCGGACGAGTTACATCTAACTAAGACAAGTCATCAGATGCATTGTACTTTGTTTTAGTTGATATGTAAGTTGGAGATTGGATCAATGAAACTAAGGGTAGTGTACTTCTTGGGTTCATTGACTTCAGGGACAGTGGATCCACTTCAATGCTAGCAATTTAAATGCATGTTGCTGTCGTTGGTCTTCTAACAGAGTGGTCACGTAGGGTCGCTGGTGTGATGTTGGCTGTTTTGATTGCTATGTGAGCGGGGCCCACAACATGGGGTTAACCAAAGACCTTTTTTCCTCATGTGGGTCCACTTATATGAGGATGAAGATGAATTGTTTGACTTTCAGCATATATATATATATATATATATATATATATATATATATATATATATATATATATATATATATATATAGACGACGATCAAGATTGCCCAAAATCCGGGCCCCACTATGGAAACTTTACGTGTCCATAAATCTCCCCAGTAACGTTTGACCGTTGAATTTGTAGAGCTGATCATGTTTCTTTCTGAGCTTCTTTAATTGATGGCCACCCATTGAATAGTCTCATCCACCGGGAAACCCTCAATTTGGAAGCTATATATGACACGAATATATGCCACGTGGATGTGTATGATCCAGGGCTCGTTTGGATACTACCAAACAAGTAGTCTTATTATTATTATTATTATTATTATTATTATTATTATTTTAACTTACAATTACTTTTTTAATTAAGTTTAGTTATTAATAAAAAGAAATTTAGTTATTTTTATTGCTTTTCAACTTTCAAAAGTTATTATTATTATTATTATTATTATTATTATTATTATTATTATTTTATACTAGTGACACAACAACTAACCAATTTCTTAAAGAAATATGCTATTTGTGGCCATGTACCCTCCCATGAGATATGAATCATTCATCCAATAGACGAGTAAATGATGATGAGTTAGCTCGTTAGCTCGCTGGGATCGACTTGGAAAAGCTTGACTCGACTCGGATTGAAATTGTGTTTGAGTCGAGTCAAGCCAGTTTTAATGAGCTTGAAAGCTTTCCAGTCGAGTCCGAGTTGGACTTAGCTCGACTTGGCATTGAGCTCGAACTTAACTTGGTTTGGCTTGGATCGATTTTTGAGTGTAATATATATAGGTTAAAAAAAAAAAAAAAAAGCCCTTATCCCCCCCAGCGCCCAAATCATCTTTACTCTTGCCTGTTCGCCCAACCCTAACTCTAGCACCCAAATCTTCTCACTCGTTCACCCGAATCTAACCCCACTGCCCAAATCCTCTTGGCCGTTCGCCCAAATCATCAACTTCTCATCTGTAAGACCCGTATCTTGGTCCGTACCTTTCCGTACACTTCCGCGGTCTTACCGGTCGAATTCCGGCAACTTTCGACCCTTAACCGATATCGACGCACGACCTGGATTCTTGTGCCGACAACCCGAGTCGACTCAACCCGAAACCTATACCATAGCGACCACGCCGTCGTTGCGGTTCCGATACCGCGACTCGCGCGCCGAGGCGATACCCGGATCAAGAGATATGGGCCAACGTTCGGTGCGAGAAAACGCCGCGCGTTGCGAAAACCAAGAGAATCTCAACGATGTGTCACATCAATCACATCAATCCCATCAATCAATCACCCATCAATCCATCACATGTCAAGTACACATCACTTCCATCCCTTTTCCTAAGCAACCACAAAAGTCTCTCAAACCTATACCTCTCTTACACAAAAAGCCACAAAAGTCTTCTTAACCCATACTTCTCTTACACAAAAGCCACAAAAGTCAAATTTCTCTTACACCACCATCACTCACCCATCCATCCATCACTCTCTCTCTCTCCCTTTACATCACTCTCTCTTTCTCTCTTTCTCATTTCAAGATTTTCAAGCAACTCCAAGAGCCCCATACGTATGGAAATCTCCAACCTTCCTAAGCTCTAAGTGGCCCACCTTCCTACCCCAAAATCTCCCATCTCAACCCTCCATCCTTCATCTTAGCCATTGAAGTTGAAGACAAGGTGCCAAGGAACCCCTAGGAGCGAGAAGATCGGACGGTGGGTGCTTCTATAGGGTAGATTTTTCTTGTTTTTATGGTGGACCAAGTGAGGCCCACCGATCAATGGTGTGGATCTCACTTGGGACCCTTATTTGGGGCCGATGGACCACTTGGATCATCATGATCATTCCATGATGGGGCCATTCTCCATGGACCCCATCATGATGTTTATTTCTTTAAGAAAGGTCATCTAGACCGTCCATTTTGGTGGAGAGAGGATCTCCACCGTTGATTCTCGATCTTGATGGTCCCATGTGTTGAGGGACCTTTTTTTTGTATCATTTACTTTTAAAGGAGGGCCCATAATGTCGGGGTCCCTCCATCACAAGCCGTGTCCCACTCTCCATGACTCTCTCTCTCTTTTATTTATTTTATTTTATTTTATTTTATTTTATTTTATTTTTGTGCAAAAGGATTGTGTGGCCCACTTGAATGGATCCCACCTTGGCATTATATATTTTTGATCTATTCAAGTGGGGCCCACCATATGTGTTGTACACCTATCTGTGGTGGCCCACTTCATCAAGGCCCACTACCAAAAAAAAAAAAAAAAAAAAAAAAGATAGAAGAAAAGAAAACCGTCTAGCGTCAGAGACGCTGGACGTTTCAACCAAAACAAAAAAAAAAAGAGGGGGGAATGGTATTTTTGGGGTGGCCCACTTACATAGGCCCCACCCTGATGTTTATGTTCAATCCACGCCGCCTATTCCGTTTCCAAGGTCATTTTAGGCGTTGAACCAAAGAATGAGATCAATCTGATGATCAGGCGGGCCATACCATAGAAAATGGTATTTCTAACCTTTGAAAGACTTTTAAGGCCCATTTTATTGTTCTCTACCCTAAAAAAATGTCCAACCTTGGATTCTTTAGGTTTTTTTCGGGTCCTAGAAACAAATAGACGGAGTGGATCCTCATGATGTGGACCCTACGCGATAAAACTCCAAGAAAAATGGGTTTTTCCTTTTTTTTAAAGAGGCAGTGGCCTCTGACATGTGCTGCAGCAGCAGCACGCTGCACGTTGCAGCGGGCGGGCGGGTTGGATCCCACGGCCCCTGCCGTGGGCCCCACATGATGTATATGTTTTATCTACACCGTCCATTAGGTGGGTCCCCTTCTCAGGTGGGCCCCCTCCAAATTTCAGGTCAATCCAAACTTCAGGTGGGCCACATCACAAGAAACAGTGTGAATGAGCATCCACCATTGAAACTCTTCCTGGGGTCCACAGAAGTGTTGGATCAAGCTGAAATTTTATGTTTTCCCTTCATCCAGGTTGAGTGACCTTATGAACGGGTTGGATTTCAAATAAACATCACGGTGGGCCACATACATGGGACCCATAGTGATTTATGTATTTTATTCACACCGTCCACGGTCCGTGGACGGTGATGCCCACGGTGATTTTTTTTGCTGAATCCACGCCGTCCCCACTGAACGGTGGGGCCCACGCCCACGTGTGGGTGCTGGGTGCCGCATGTGTGTGTATATATAAATTATATATTATATATATATTACATATAATATTGTATATATTATATTATATGTAGTTTATATATTATATAATATATACGATAGTTCACCTCCTTGTGGGCCCCACCATTGTCACAGGCGATGCATCCAGACCGTCCATCCACTTGAAATGATCATTTTTAGCGTATGAGTTAGGCCCAATTGAATTTAGAAAGGGCTATGGGCTAGGCTTATTTGGTTTATGGAATGCTTATGGGCTAGGCCCATTGGATTCATTTAAGGCCTAGATCTAGGCCCATTTGATGTGTTGCAAGTCCTTGGGACTAGGCCCATTTGATGTACTTCAAGGCCCATGTAATTGGACCCTTTTTTTTTGAAATTTAAAGCCCATGGAGGTAGGCCAATTGATATATGTAAGGCCTAGGGGTTTAGGCCCACTTCGACATACGTGCAAGCTCATGGATTAGGCCCATTTGAATTGCTTAAGGCCTAGGGATTTGGGCCCATTCGACTCATATAAGGCCTCTGGGTTGAGGCCCATTGGATATACATTTGGGGGTCCAATTGGTATGGCCCATTTGATACATATTAGACTCATATGACTAGGTCCAATTGGTGCAATCCAAGGCCCACGGGTTTAACCCATTGCAATGCACTTAAGGCCCATTGGTTTGGCCCATTTATGTGGCCCATTTGATGAATAAGAGCCCATAGGATATGGCCCATTTGATATATATATAAGGTCCAATGGGGATAACCTACGGTCCATTGCAATGAGTAAATTCATTTCAGACTAAGTACTAAGGTTTATGAAGATCGTACCTGTGATGCAATGTTGGTTTGACGTCCACATTGCGAGTGTAATGTTGGTTGGATGTCCACATTACGACTCTCCTTAGGGCTCGTTACTGGGCCGTACTTATCGTGTATAGGCCGTCCAGGTCCATCTGCATCGTGAGGTAGTTCATTTTATCATGTTTAGTACAGTTTCATAACTCATGATCATACGCATCATATGTATGCTTGATATGAGGATTGACTGATCATAGTATATGCCTTCGGGCAGGTTGTTTATGGGCTCCTGGTTAGGCAGTGTTGCCCTACATGAGCGCACGATATGTGCAGGATTTGATGCATGACTGGATAGTGTGAATCATGCATATCGCATTTTGTATGACATGGATATTGTACGCCCTAGCGACATCAGGGCCGTAGCCTCCACAGACGCATCGTGGTTGGCAGGATTGGATACCGGAAATCTTGTTCTACATGGGGTACGATAGATATCCCTAGGTGAAAGTCCCTAAACCCTTATGGTACCAAGAGGTTGCTCCAACGTCTAGACCGAGTGGGTAGATGAGTACTGAGTGCCGAATACCAGTTGGCTGTGCTCTCCACTGTGTCGTGGTTGGTTGGAAGGGGGTGCGGCCTTACCCGCCCGAGTGTAGGGGGCAATACTAGGCTAAGTTTGACCAGCTCGAGGAATGGGTCCGCTATCGACGAGTCGCGCCCGATATTGGCAGACGGATAGTGAGGTCTCTTCCACTTACCTTATTGCGGGCGATGTGGCGGCAATCTGGTTTAGAGTGTACTAGACCCCGGTGATATTCCATACTTTGAGCTGTATTGATGTGTGGACATTGATGAGTATCCGTATGCTTGAGTTGCATTATACATTGCA
Organism: Magnolia kwangsiensis; assembly: GCA_037074715.1. Lineage (NCBI taxonomy): Eukaryota > Viridiplantae > Streptophyta > Magnoliopsida > Magnoliales > Magnoliaceae > Magnolia > Magnolia kwangsiensis. The sequence continues at coordinate 25,410,201 of CM073575.1, read as the reverse complement.
TGGCCTTGGGATGGCTGATACCATTCATGTCTTGCATCGCATAAGCCTTCGTACGGCTCATGATATTATGTTTCCATTTGCATATTCCGTATCACTCTGACATTGCATGTACATATTACTACCTTGAGCACACACCTTCACCACCCTCTAAGCTTTCTGTAAGCTTATGCACGACCGTTGCGTGCAGGTGACGTTGGATCGCAGTAGCGTTGAGGCAGGAGCACGTTGCTGATCATTTTGGAGTTTTTCTGTTATTTACCCTTGTATTTCCCTTTATGCCCATTGTACTTGTAAAGTTTTTGATCATAGTGGAAATGTAATGGATTTCTTGGTTGTTGTTTGTGGGTTATGCCTTTGGTTATGCTTATTACGAAACAAACTGGTATTTAAAATCCTCCTCGTAGCATCCCAGGATCGGAACCTGGCAAATGGGAGCTAGGAGCCGAGAATGAGGTTCTACGGAGGCTGTCGGCGCCGGATTCGGTGATCGGGAATTTTATGAGCCCGGTTTTCGAGTTTGGGGCGTGACAGAAGTTGGTATCAGAGCATAACTTGGGAATAACCGAGAACAACATTACATGTTTGCTATGAGTGAAGAATGACTAAGTTCTGAAGTTCGGATAACTTCACGACCTTCTGATTTAGACCGTTAACGTGCGTACATTCGAGAGTTTTGAAGTTGATAGGCGATTTCGCTCTTTCCTGTAGGGTATGGCGCCTGTTACTCGATCGACTCCCGCACCACCACCTGATGATTCTACTTCACCATCGGAGACTCCAGCTCTACCACCTGCGTCTCCCATTCCACCCTCAGAGATTCCTGCTTCTTCCCATGAGGATGACATTCCTCCACCTGAGACCGATGAGGAGCCGACGGTGACTGTGAGTGCCTCTCAGTTACAGCAGATGTTACAGGCTGTGACCGCCGCACTCCAGGGACAGGGTAGACGCCCAGCTGTTTCACCAGCTCAGGCGGAGTAGGAGCGCGCGAGCGCCGTACTTCGTGAGTTTAGACGGCATGATCCCCCACGTTTCCAGGGCGAGCCAGATCCGACTGCAGCCGAGAGATGGCGCTCCGATGTGCAGAAGATATTCGATACCATGTTATGCACGACCGAGCAGCGCGTCCGGTTAGCAGTATTTCTCTTCCACGGTGAGGCCGAGCATTGGTGGACCTCTGTCGCCCGTGTCGCCGGACCTGATTATGTCTGGACATGGGAGGACTTTGTGGACCGATTCGAGGAGCAGTACTTCCCTGACCACATCCGTCGTCAGCGAGCCTTAGAGTTCGAGACTCTGGTGCAGGGAGATATGACCATGGCACAGTACGCGGCCCGTTTCATGGCACTATCGAGATTCGCACCATATATGGTTGATGATGAGGGGCGGAAGGCCCGCCGTTTCGAGCACGGCTTACGTTACGGCCTTCGAGGTCGTGTCATTGGGCATGAGCTTCCTACTTTCCAGGCAGTAGTGCGGAAAGCTCAGATATATGAGACTGAGTGGGCCGGTTCTCAGTCTGATCGTGGTCAGAGGGGAGACCGGAAGAGGCAGGCTTCTTCCAGTCATTCCCAGCAGGGTCGACCACAGCAGCAGAGGCGTACTGGTCGCCCAGCTTTCCGTGCACCATCAGCACCAGCAGCACCTCCACCACCATCTCAGAGGCAGTTCATCGGCACTTGCTTTAGGTGTGGTGCGACGGGACACCGTTCATGGGAGTGTCCCAGTCCCCAGCAGCAGCAGAGAGGTCCACAGCAGCAGAGACCTCCACCGCAGCAGCAGAGACCCCCACAGCAGCAGCGACAGCAGCCTCTACCACCGAGGCCACCTCAGCAGCAGCATCAGCATCAGCACCAGCCTCAGAGGCCGCAGCAGCAGAGGCAGCAGTTTCGACCGCCTCAGCGACCTCAGCAGCAACAGCAGCACGTTTAGAGGGGACATGCACCTCCCCAGCCAGCTTAGGCTAGGTTTTATGCAGCTCAGCAGGATCCGCAGTCATCCGGAGGAGTCGTTGAGGGTATACTGCCAGTTTCTGCATGCATTGCACGTGTATTGTTTGATTCTGGTGCATCGCACTCTTTTGTGGCCGAGGGCTTCTGTCGATCGGCCGGTTTACAGTTGGAGTCTGCTGATGAGAGTCTATCAGTATCGACTCCCTTGGGGAGGACTGCAGCATTGGGACGATTTTGTTCGTCTTGTCTTGTTCTAGTTGGGGATACATTCCTGCCCGCCGATTTGTTTGTTTTATCGATGTCCGAGTTCGACGTCATCCTGGGCATGGATTGGCTCGCTGAGTATTATGCCATTTTGGACTGCGCCGCGAGGACCGTCACGTTTTGTATACCCGGCGTGCCACAGTTTCAGTTCGTTGCAGAGGCCAGAGGAGAGCAGTTGTCTTGTTTGATGTCGTGCGCCATAGAGGAGCATGTCGCCGTTTGCATCGACCATTTGCCGATAGTATGCGATTTTCTCGATGTGTTCTAGGAGATTCCGGGATTACCGCCTCGTCGACTCACCGAGTTTCAGATCGATCTCGTGCCTGGTACCGCGCCTATTTCAAAGGCCCCGTATCGTATGACACCGTTAGAGTTACGGGAACTGCAGAAACAGTTGGACGAGTTGCGTGAGCTGGGCTTTATTCGTCCAAGCAGTTCGCCGTGGGGAGCACCGGTACTCTTCGTGAAGAAGAAGGATGGCTCGTTGAGGCTCTGCGTTGACTATCGCGAGCTCAACAAAGTCACGATCAAGAACAAGTACCCGCTCCCTAGGATTGATGATTTGTTCGACCAGCTGCAGGGTGCATAGTTCTTTTCGAAGATTGACCTACGTTCCGGTTATCATCAGATTCGGGTCCGAGAAGAGGACATTCCGAAGACGGCCTTCAGGACGCGTTACGGTCATTTTGAGTTTCAGGTCATGTCCTTCGGACCGACCAATGCACCCGCGGTCTTCATGCAACTGATGAACGGGGTTTTTCGCCCATATCTGGATCAGTTTGTCGTAGTCTTCATCGACGACATTCTGATCTACTCGAGGACCCGTGAGGAGCATGAGCAGCACTTGGAGATTACTGTACAGACCCTCCGCGCACACCAGCTGTATGCGAAGCTGGAGAAGTGCGAGTTCTGGCAGGAGGAGGTGAAGTTCCTCGGTCATGTGGTGACGAGGGAGGGTGTCGCAGTGGACCCCTCGAAGGTCGAGGCAGTGCGTCAGTGGGGCCAGCCCACGACTGCGACAGAGATCCGTAGCTTCCTTGGTTTAGCGGGCTATTATCGACGTTTCATTGAGGGCTTCTCTCGTATTGCAGCCCCGCTGACCAGGTTGACTCGAAAGGGCGCAGAGTTTATTTGGAGTGACGCCTGCGAGCGAGCATTTATGGAGTTGAAGGACCGTTTGACGTCCGCTCCTGTCCTCACTCTTCCATCTGAGAGTGACGGCTTCATTGTATTCACTGATGCCTCGCACATCGGTTTAGGTGCTGTCCTGATGCAGCACGGGAGACCAGTGGTCTTCGCATCTCATCAGCTCAAGGTCCATGAGCTGAACTACCCTACACATGACTTAGAGCTGGCTGCAGTTGTCTTCGCATTGAAGGTGTGGAGGCACTATCTTTACGGGGTTAGGTTCGAGCTCTTCTCTGATCACAAGAGCTTGAAGTACCTCTTCTCGCAGTCTGAGTTAAATATGAGACAGAGGCGCTGGATGGAGCTCCTGAAGGACTATGATTTCGACCTTCAGTACTACCCGGGTAAGGCGAACGTGGTGGCAGATGCCCTCAGCCGTCAGCCACGAGGCCTAGTGGCACATATGATGATTCAAGAGTGGCGGATGCTTGAGGATGTTGCAGCGTATGACTTTGAGTTCGGCCTGCAGTCTTCCATTGTACAGTTATCGAGCCTGTCGATTCAACCCTCTCTTGTCGCTAGGGTGATCGAGGCTCAGCAGGCTGATGAGTCGTTGCAGAGTTATATGGCTGAGGCGACATCTGAGGGTCAGGCAGATTGGCAGATCGGTATAGACGGTGGACTTCGCTTCAGAGGCCGATTATGTGTCCCGGATATTCCAGAGTTACGCAGAGATCTTATGACCGAGGCACATCGATCGCGATTTTCTATCCACCCGGGCTCGACAAAGATGTACCGTGACATGAGGCGACAGTATTTTTGGTCAGGGATGAAGCGCTAGATCGCGAGTTTTGTGGCCGAGTGTGACACATGCCAGCATATCAAGGCCGATCATCAGAGACCTCCTGGTCTGTTGCAGCCGTTGAGCGTCCCGATGTGGAAGTGGGATCACGTGTCGACTGATTTCATTATGGGTTTGCCGAGGACTCAGCGCGGTCATGACGCCATTTGGGTTGTTGTGGATCGTCTGACGAAGTCGGCACATTTCCTTGTGATGCGTGCGACTTGGTCTATGGACCGGCTTGCGAGACTATTCATCGAGGAGATTGTGAGACTGCATGACGTTCCAGTCTCGATCGTTTCTGACCGAGACTCGAGGTTCACGTCTCAGTTTTGGGAGAGCTTCCAGCGAGCGATGGGGACTGATTTGCAGCTCAGCACCGCGTACCATCCGCAGACCGATGGCCAGACCGAGAGGATCAATCAGATACTTGAGGATATGCTTCGGGCCTGCGCGATTGACTTCGGGGGTAGCTGGGATGAGCATCTGCGATTGGCTGAGTTCGCATACAATAACAGCTATCAGGCGACCATCGGCATGACTCCTTTTGAGGCACTATATGGCAGACCATGCAGATCACCGAGTTGTTGGACCGAGGTTGGAGAGCGTCGTCTCCTACGTCCCGAGCTTGTGCAGGAGACTTCAGATGCTATTGACATCATCAGGCAGAGGATGCGCATAGCTCAGAGCCGACAGAAGAGTTCTGCTGATCGTCGGCGTCGTCCCTTGGAGTTTGATGTAGGGGACCATGTGTATCTCAAGGTCTCGCCCATGAAGGGCGTAGTTCGATTTGGAGCGAAGGGCAAGCTTGCCCCGAGATTCATAGGACCTTTTGAGATCACTGGGCGCGTTGGCGCCGTGGCCTATCGGCTTGCCTTGCCATCACAGTTGTCTGGCGTCCACAACGTTTTCCACGTCTCCATGTTGAGGAAGTGTGGGTCAGACATAGTTCCCGTCATTGATTGGCAGCCGTTGGAGGTTCGTGAGGACGCTTCTTATATTGAGCAGCCAGTCCGTATCCTTGATCGGAAGGAGCAGGTCCTCAGAACCAAGGTCATTCCGTTGGTGAAGGTGCAGTGGGGTCACCATTCTGTAGAGGAGGCTTCTTGGGAGCGTGAGGCTGAGATTCGAGAGCGATATCCTCATCTCTTTGATGGTTGATGATCATGTATTGTATTTTGTACGCTGTCCCTGATTCTATATGATGACGTTATGTTTCTTATTCCTCGCGAGTTATGCTTAGTTGCGACGCTTGTGTAAATTTCGAGGACGAAATTTTTATAAGAAGGGGAGAGCTGTAAGACCCGTATCTTGGTCCGTACCTTTCCGTACACTTCCGCGGTCTTACCGGTCGAATTCCTGCAACTTTCGACCCTTAACCGATATCGACGCGCGACCTGGATTCTTGTGCCGACAACCCGAGTCGACTCAACCCGAGACCTATACCATAGCGACCGCGCCGTCGTTGCGGTTCCGATACTGCGACTCGCGGCCGAGGCGATACCCGGATCAAGAGATATGGGCCAACGTTCGGTGCGAGAAAACGCCACGCGTTGCGAAAATCAAGAGAATCTCAACGATGTGTCACATCAATCACATCAATCCCATCAATCAATTACCCATCAATCCATCACATGTCAAGTACACATCACTTCCATCCCTTTTCCCAAGCAACCACAAAAGTCTCCCAAACCCATACCTCTCTTACACAAAAAGCCACAAAAGTCTTCTTAACCCATACTTCTCTTACACAAAAGCCACAAAAGTCAAATTTCTCTTACACCACCATCACTCACCCATCCATCCATCACTCTCTCTCTCTCCCTTTACATCACTCTCTCTTTCTCTCTTTCTCATTTCAAGATTTTCAAGCAACTCCAAGAGCCCCATACGTATGGAAATCTCCAACCTTCCTAAGCTCTAAGTGGCCCACCTTCCTACCCCAAAATCTCCCATCTCAACCCTCCATCCTTCATCTTAGCCATTGAAGTTGAAGACAATGTGCCAAGGAACCCCTAGGAGCGAGAAGATCGGACGGTGGGTGCTTCTATAGGGTAGATTTTTCTTGTTTTTATGGTGGACCAAGTGAGGCCCACCGATCAATGGTGTGGATCTCACTTGGGACCCTTATTTGGGGCCGATGGACCACTTGGATCATCATGATCATTCCATGATGGGGCCATTCTCCATGGACCCCATCATGATGTTTATTTCTTTAAGAAAGGTCATCTAGACCGTCCATTTTGGTGGAGAGAGGATCTCCACCGTTGATTCTCGATCTTGATGGTCCCATGTGTTGAGGGACCTTTTTTTTGTATCATTTACTTTTAAAGGAGGGCCCATAATGTCGGGGTCCCTCCATCACAAGCCGTGTCCCACTCTCCATGACTCTCTCTCTCTTTTATTTATTTTATTTTATTTTATTCTATTTTATTTTATTTTTGTGCAAAAGGATTGTGTGGCCCACTTGAATGGATCCCACCTTGGCATTATATATTTTTGATTTATTCAAGTGGGGCCCACCATATGTGTTGTACACCTATCTGTGGTGGCCCACTTCATTAAGGCCCACTACCAAAAAAAAAAAAAAAAAAAAAAAGATAGAAGAAAAGAAAACCGTCCAGCGTCAGAGACGCTGGACGTTTCAACCAAAACAAAAAAGAAAAGAAAAGGGAGAATGGTATTTTTGGGGTGGCCCACTTACATAGGCCCCACCCTGATGTTTATGTTCAATCCACGCCGCCTATTCCGTTTCCAAGGTCATTTTAGGCGTTGAACCAAAGAATGAGATCAATCTGATGATCAGGCGGGCCATACCATAGAAAATGGTATTTCTAACCTTTGAAAGACTTTTAAGGCCCATTTTATTGTTCTCTACCCTAAAAAAATGTCCAACCTTGGACTCTTTAGGTTTGTTTCGGGTCCTAGAAACAAATAGACGGAGTGGATCCTCATGATGTGGACCCTACGCGATAAAACCCTAAGAAAAATGGGTTTTTCCTTTTTTTTAAAGAGGCAGTGGCCTCTGACATGTGCTGCAGCAGTAGCACGCTGCACGTTGCAGCGGGCGGGCGGGTTGGATCCCACGGCCCCTGCCATGGGCCCCACATGATGTATATGTTTTATCTACACCGTCCATTAGGTGGGTCCCCTTCTCAGGTGGGCCCCCTCCAAATTTCAGGTCAATCCAAACTTCAGGTGGGCCACATCACAAGAAACAGTGTGAATGAGCATCCACCATTGAAACTCTTCCTGGGGTCCACAGAAGTGTTGGATCAAGCTGAAATTTTATGTTTTCCCTTCATCCAGGTTGAGTGACCTTATGAACGGGTTGGATTTCAAATAAACATCACGGTGGGCCACATACATGGGACCCATAGTGATTTATGTATTTTATTCACACCGTCCACGGTCCGTGGACGGTGATGCCCACGGTGATTTTTTTTGCTGAATCCACGCCGTCCCCACTGAACGGTGGGTCCCACGCCCACGTGTGGGTGCTGGGTGCCACATGTGTGTGTATATATAAATTATATATTATATATATATTACATATAATATTGTATATATTATATTATATGTAGTTTATATATTATATAATATATACGATAGTTCACCTCCTTGTGGGCCCCACCATTGTCACAGGCGATGCATCCAGACCGTCCATCCACTTGAAATGATCATTTTTAGCCTATGAGTTAGGCCCAATTGAATTTAGAAAGGGCTATGGGCTAGGCTTATTTGGTTTATGGAATGCTTATGGGCTAGGCCCATTGGATTCATTTAAGGCCTAGATCTAGGCCCATTTGATGTGTTGCAAGTCCTTGGGACTAGGCCCATTTGATGTACTTCAAGGCCCATGTAATTGGACCCTTTTTTTTTTGAAATTTAAAGCCCATGGAGGTAGGCCAATTGATATATGTAAGGCCTAGGGGTTTAGGCCCACTTCGACATACGTGCAAGCTCATGGATTAGGCCCATTTGAATTGCTTAAGGCCTAGGGATTTGGGCCCATTCGACTCATATAAGGCCTCTGGGTTGAGGCCCATTGGATATACATTTGGGGGTCCAATTGGTGTGGCCCATTTGATACATATTAGACTCATATGACTAGGTCCAATTGGTGCAATCCAAGGCCCACGGGTTTAACCCATTGCAATGCACTTAAGGCCCATTGGTTTGGCCCATTTATGTGGCCCATCTGATGAATAAGAGCCCATAGGATATGGCCCATTTGATATATATATAAGGTCCAATGGAGACAAACTACGGTCCATTGCAATGAGTAAATTCATTTCAGACTAAGTACTAAGGTTTATGAAGATTGTACCTGTGATGCAATGTTGGTTTGACGTCCACATTGCGAGTGTAATGTTGGTTGGATGTCCACATTACGACTCTCCTTAGGGCTCGTTACTGGGCCGTACTTATCGTGTATAGGCCGTCCAGGTCCATCTGCATCGTGAGGTAGTTCATTTTATCATGTTTAGTACAGTTTCATAACTCATGATCATACGCATCATATGTATGCTTGATATGAGGATTGACTGATCATAGCATATGCCTTCGGGCAGGTTGTTTATGGGCTCCTGGTTAGGCAGTGTTGCCCTACATGAGCGCACGATATGTGCAGGATTTGATGCATGACTGGATAGTGTGAATCATGCATATCGCATTTTGTATGACATGGATATTGTACGCCCTAGCGACATCAGGGCCGTAGCCTCCACAGACGCATCGTGGTTGGCAGGATTGGATACCGAAAATCTTGTTCTACATGGGGTATGATAGATATCCCTAGGTGAAAGTCCCTAAACCCTTATGGTACCAAGAGGTTGCTCCAACGTCTAGACCGAGTGGGTAGATGAGTACTGAGTGCCGAATACCAGTTGGCTGTGCTCTCCACTGTGTCGTGGTTGGTTGGAAGGGGGTGCGGCCTTACCCGCCCAAGTGTAGGGGGCAATACTAGGCTAAGTTTGACCAGCTCGAGGAATGGGTCCGCTATCGACGAGTCGCGCCCGATATTGGCAGACGGATAGTGAGGTCTCTTCCACTTACCTTATTGCGCGCGATGTGGCGGCAATCTGGTTTAGAGTGTACTAGACCCCGGTGATATTCCATACTTTGAGCTGTATTGGTGTGTGGACATTGATGAGTATCCGTATGCTTGAGTTGCATTATACATTACATGGCCTTGGGATGGCCGATACCATTCATGTCTTGCATCGCATAAGCCTTCGTACGGCTCATGATATTATGTTTCCATTTGCATATTCCGTATCACTCTGACATTGCATGTACATATTACTACCTTGAGCACACACCTTCACCACCCTCTAAGCTTTCTGTAAGCTTATGCACGACCGTTGCGTGCAGGTGACGTTGGATCGCAGCAGCGTTGAGGCAGGAGCACGTTGCTGATCATTTTAGAGTTTTTCTGTTATTTACCCTTGTATTTCCCTTTATGCCCATTGTACTTGTAAAGTTTTTGATCATAGTGGAAATGTAATGGATTTCTTGGTTGTTGTTTGTGGGTTATGCCTTTGGTTATGCTTATTACGAAACAAACTGGTATTTAAAATTCTCCTCGTAGCATCCCAGGATCGGAACCTGGCAAATGGGAGCTAGGAGTCGAGAATGGGGTTCTACGGAGGCTGTCGGCGCCGGATTCGGCGATCGAAAATTTTGTGAGCCCGGTTTTTGAGTTTGGGGCGTGACATCATCGTTCTCTAGTACCCGACCGACCATTACTCTCCTTTATTTCCTCTCTCTCCATTTTTCAGTGTCTATCTAGATGACCGACAACTGAAAGTAAGTATCCTCTCATCTCTCTCCATTTTTCCTGAATCTGTCTGGCGAGTTGTATCAGTTTGATTAGCAGACCCCACCTGACTATTGGCTGGGTGGCTCTGGTACAGTCGGACGACGGCTATGGCCTAATCGGATAGTCAAACATCTCAGACCCCGGCCACTGGTGGCTTTGGTACACTCGAACGGTCGGACGCCACCCATGACCCGACCACTAGCCCGATGGCTTTGGGCCGTGGCCCACTCAGCTCGAACTAGACCGAGCTACTGACCTAGCTGGGCCAAGCTGCTGATCTAAGCTTGAAGGCAGAGTCGAGTCGAGCTTGAGCTAAGAACTCTAGTTGGCCGAGTCGGGCCAAACTGGGCAAAGCTTGGCTCGAATCGACTCGTGTACACCTCTACATAAGTATATGATGTGGTGGGACTAACCATTGTTTACAAGGATGGTAAGCTCAAAAGGGTCATTAGATCCTTGATCAATGCAAATTTCAACTCCACCGGTGGGGCACACAAGATCATCCCATTGATGGAAATTGTGCTATTTGAACTACAAGGGTAATTTGTAAGTTTGTATGTAAAAATTTCCTTGGGTGTTATGAGTTTCACAAAGTACCAACTCGTAAATCTTTTATACATGTGGCGCATGCATGAGCTAACTAGGACCATTTATCTGGAGGGCCATCATGTGGATGAGCTAACTAGGACCATTGAACAATTGACATAGTTTGAGCAAAAAACAGAGCAGCAATTAAGAACCAACATTAAAAACACACCAACGGGTACTGCAACCTATTTACATACGGCCCATCAGATCAACCGTTCAAAACGAAGTTAATACTTTCATTGAGTGGCCCACACATATGCATTGATGTGGGCGGTGGCTCATCCTGATCTTTTGGACCATAGTTGAGTTGAGTCCCACTAGAAGTCTAGATGGATGAATGGATGGGATCTCTACTCGTGCTATGTTGGCACTTTGTCACATTGTAGATTTTTAACTGACAAATTTATTGATACAAATTATAAACGACCCACATCCAAGGCGGGCCCCACATGATAGATGGCCCACATCATAGGTGGGCCCACACGATGGATGGTCCATGAGCCCCATACAATGGACGGTCCATGATAAAGGTGGGATCCACATGATGGTCGGTGGATATTGAAGGTGGGCCCCACATGATTGACAATAACATTAATGGTTGGCCCCATTTGATGGTTGACCAACACGAAAGGTAGGCTCTACATAATGGACAATGCATGTTAAAGGTCGGCCCTTAATGATCAATGACCCTCATCCAAGGCGGGCCCTGCATGATGGATGGTCCACATCGAAGGTGGGGCCCACACAATGAATGGTCTACATCAAAGGTTGGCCCTCATGGTGGATAGTGGATGTGAGGGTGACCAATCATACTTGAGAAATAAAGACTAACAATGTTGGAAACTAAACATACTTTTTAACTTTTTGGTGGATAAGTATGTTGTTTATCATCATATCCATAAGTAGCTTGTCTAAAGTAACTTACAATCCAAACGGTCTTAAGAGAGATTATGTATAATTCCTTTATTATCGGTATTATAGTTATGAACTAGGTGTTATGGATGGATGTCTTAAATCTGTCTGGTGGTCTGTCGATGATATTGACAAGGTTTTAGATGATATCGAGGCTGTCATCGAGAGTGGCTCGATGACATCAATAATTCACAGAATTTTCACTACTGGTCGCTGGATAGTTTTTCGATCCTGTCGATATGATCGAGAGACCTTCAGATGATATTGTTGCTGTTATCGAGAGATCTTTGATATCATCGAAGAGTTCCGTAGATGCGATTGCGGAAATGCAGATTTTCTGAATTTTATTTCCTATTTGGATTCCACCTCTTTCTATTCTTATATAAAGGGGTGTATCCGGGATTGATTGTCTGAGATGGTATGCTAAGGCTTTCTAAAGGGGTTTCAAGGGTTCCTAAAGGATTTTTAGGATTTTTAAAGGGTATAGCGAGGGTGAGATTTGAGGTTGTTCAAATCGGGTAAGTCCTCTCTCTTTGTAATTTCTATTTTCATAGTGGAGATCTGTCGCTTTGTGCCGTAGTTTTTTTCCGCAAGGGTTTTTCACGTTAAATCTGTGTTCTCTTGTGTGTGCTTGGTGTCTTTGGATTGCTATCCTAGATCTAGATCTGTGTAATTCCACAGGCAAACTCCCCAACACTAGGAAGTTATTTGATTATTTTGGTAGAGTGTGATGATTGATAAGTTAGTACACACTTAAAAATTGCACACGTGGCATGCATTAACTTAAACGCAGATTGGGTACTTACCCTACCGTCCAAAGCTTAGGATAGGTTGGGGCTATAGGGGTATGTATGGATTATATCCATATTGTACATCCATTTTCCATGTCATTTTAGATTATAAACACAAAAATGCGGTAGATCCAAGATTCAAGTGGGCCACACCACAAGAAGCAATGGTGCTAATAATCCCCACCATTGAAACCTTCTTACAGCCCACTACAATTTTTATTTGCCATCCAAACTATTCATAAGGTCAAATAGACATGGAGGAAGGGAAACACAAGTATCAGCTTAATCTAAAAACTTACGTGGCTTTGAGAAGTTTTCAAATATAAGCATTTAATTTCCATTGTGTGGTCCACTCGAACCTTGGATTTGCTTAATTTTGAGGCTTATAACCTAAAATGACATCGTAAAATGGATAAAATCCATACATCACGGTGACCCCTTAGAGCCCCTGCCCGTCCTAAGCCATCGACAGGCGGGGTAGTACCCAAACTACGTCCCATTAACTCAAAATAAACTAATTTAAATGTGGAGCCTACCATCTCTAAGTCACATTGCCATGAGCAACCAAACCTTTGATTTGTGGACGCTAGTTTTATGAGATATGACCGTTGGATGTTTTCATTTCTAGCCATCCAATAAATGTCCTTCATTTTGATTATTGGATAATTAAAAAAGTGTGATATGTGTTTCATGATATTGGAATAACTTAAACTATTTGATTTGAATAACTTATATGCCATGTGCACACTTTCCTTTTAATTTTTAAAGGGTCGTGAATTACTTGTAATGGGTATTTAAAAAATGAGGTGTGTGTGAAATAGGGGTGCACATCGAACCGGGAGAACCATGGTACCGGACCGGAACTGATCAAACGGTCCGATTTGGTTAGGTTTTAAAGTGCACCGATTCCAGTTCCGGTTCCAAAAATCAAAGAACCATTGAATATGGTTCGGTTCCGGTTTAGGGGTATGTAGAATCGAACCTAACCATAGATCCGAACCGTGGAACAGAACTTATGTTTTTTTTTTTTTTTAAAAAAAAACTCCTAAGTTTACCTAACCCAACCCTGTTGCATCTGCGTACGGCTACCCAGCTCCCCTGCCCTCTCTCTCTTTCTCTCTCTCTCTCTCTCTCTCTCTCTCGTCCTCTCACTAGCCATCCCTTTCTCGCTAGTCCAGGAAGATTTTAACATTGGATGCTATTGTACCACTGTTTTCAGTGGTGGGGTCCTCATCCTTTAGGGAGCCCACGGTCAAGGGACGTCCAACAATGGTTGGACGGTGTGAATGCAACAGAGACATCACTATGGACTTCAAAAAGGTTTCAATGGTGGACATTTCTAGCCATTAATCATTAGGGTAGCCCATCAGAAATTGGACATTTGTGATTGGTGGAATCCTGTACTATTGTGGTATTTGAAAATGGATTGATAGAGTGGATTTGACATGGACACCTCTAGACCAGGGATGTTTTAATGCAAGACGTCCGCACCTCAACTGTCTTGGTTGTTGGGGTCCTCTGTACGTACGGTGTGTACGAAATATTTCCATCATGATGGGCCTAAGGAAGTTTTCAACTATAAGAGACATTACCTCCATTGTTTCCTGTAATGCAGTCCCTGGATGGACGGTGGATATAAATACATCTCTATAAAATGGTCCCTAGCAAGGTTTCAACATGTGGCCATTCATCACCAATGTTTTCTACGGTGGGGCCCACTAGAGCTATTGAATCTACTTTATTTGTGGGTATCCACTCATGTCCAGGTATATGTGACCAAATCAACAAGTGACTGTGCCAAAACGTGGGCCTTAACAATTCATATAAATTGGGTTGGCTTTTGAAAAGCCCAGAACCGTGGAATCGATTTGGAATCGAACCGGTTTTCACGGCCCAGTTCCGGTTCGGTTCTAGGGTGCTAACAGTCCGGTTCCAATTCTGAAATTCGTAGAACTATATGAAATGATTCGGTTCCAGTTTCACCCAGAATCGGACCGAACTAACCCATGTGCACCCCTAGCATGAAACAATGATTTTACTATTTTCAATATGAGTTTTACACTTGACACGAACACATTATGTTTTTTCCGCGTCATTTTTAGTGCATCTTTACATAATTCAATCAACCACAAGGCTGCATGTGTTAATGAGGGTCTGAATTTGGTTAACATGTGCAATTAGGATAGTGCAGGTGTACCATATTTGTACTTGACTGAAGTTGGATTGAACGTTGGTGCCCCACGTTGAGATGGACCGATTAAGATTAAATTCGAAGACTCATTTGCTCTCTCGACCATTGGTTATAACAACAATCAGGAATTTTTAGAAAGATAGGGGTTAGACATTCTGAATTGATTCTTTTTGCCTTGCATTTACTAACTTTTTTTCCATCGGTAATTGCAGCCAATATATTTTTTGATAAAAAATGATGAGTAGATTTAAAACAAAGGGACTAAAAATAATTCCAATTTTATTAATATGCAATTGATGCCTGATACAATTGATAGAGACATAAACTAAAATAAAGAAACAAAACAAAAAATAAATACCTAAATTGCCCGTATGGATAGACAATTGATGTGGATGGTTAGCACTATATGACCAGGGTATGATATTCCAAGTAAAGCTTCGGTTGATTGGGAATTTGGGATATGACGACAGAAGGTGGTAGATATTTAATATAGTCCTAAGCATACCACAGTGATGGGGTTGGATAGTATTGTTTTAAGCTAACATAAACCTTAGACGTTTTGTCGCGTGGTAGGACAGAAGTGACTGGGTTAAATGATAAATTAAGATAAAAGTAGCAGCACGCTATGTAGAAGGATTGTATTTGGCGTGCTCCAGAATTCTTCATCACGTCTTCCTTATATAGTTTTGAGGGCGACAAAACCCTCACCAGGTTTCTTTGTTGATACATGATTCTTGACAATCACAATGCACGATTGTTCTATGATCATGCCTACCTAGCTTAAGAAATATTCAAAGGTCATAAATTGTTTTTAGATCTCTTGTCATAATCGTAGAGATCCATAGATCTTACATGATTCCTATCTAATCTGATATTGATCCAACTCTCAAATCTTTGTAATCACAGCGATAGTGCCGAATAGTTTTGGGAAGATCTCACCTTTTGGAATGATTTTGAGAAATGACTTTACTGAGCACATTCGGATTTATAATATGATCCCTGTGTTAGTGGATTTTTTAATAAACTTTTCAGCACGCTGCCTTGATCACACCTACCACACGAATTAGAACTATATTTCATTCATTGCTTCATCTTTTCTACGTGTGCATATGATTATGCATCATTTTATTTCTGGCAGTCGCCCGAGGATAAGAGGTGAAAGATATTCTCAAGTGCGAGTAAAATTTCATCATTATTAGGCATGTAGTCTTAACACGTGGCAACTTCTTATTGATCTACAAAAGTATGCTGAAAATGAGTTTGAACAACACCCTAAAAGAGTATCAAAGTTTCCTCGAGAAAAATTCCTCCACAAGTATGGATTAGGTTTGTAATTCACATGCTTGTGGAAGCCCTTCTCACCCACAAGTGGGCACATGTGTCAACGTAGAACACACGTCAAAGATTTAATCATTCCATTAAGCTTTTTAGATCTTTTAGCCTAAAAAACAGGAAACTTCAAACTTTTGGTGGGCCATAGCATACAAACAGAATATATATATATATATATATATATATATATATATATATATATATATATATATATTAATGGATTGGATGGAAAGATCTTCGGGCATGCTATTCCCATATCGACACGTTTGCATGAGGGTTGGCTCCACACGCATTCAGATATATAAAAGTAATGTAGGAAAGTTGGGCAAAAACGTGAAACTCAGTTAAACCTTCCTATAACTTCACCGTGGGCTGCGCCGTTGGCATTTTAAGCAACATTCATTAGTAGAAGTAGACATGAATGTGGGATGTACTACTACAATAGTTCACTGCCATGTTTAACATGGTGGTGACTCATCCTCCTCACATGTGACATCATCGATATATGTATCTACACCGTTCAAATTTCAGGGCATATTATCCTGATCAAGCAATCCTGTCATGGTTATCAAAATCAATGGATAAAAGTAAAATAACACTTAATCGTCCAAACTAAAAATCAATGGTAATTAGCATCTTCTCAGTGTAATTTTTTGCTTGTGCTCCATCAGTCGTCAGAAAAGAAATTCTAACGGTCAGAATCATGGTACAACTAGCCATGTGTACGGTTGAAGAGTGAAATACCATAGAAGTCCAACACTCAATAATGCACACATGTTTGTTGAGTTAGTTTCAAGTCCATAAAGAATCCTAACATGAGTCAAAAAGGTCATCTTGAAGCTGAAATGTTTGAATTTAGGAAGGATAGGGACGACCCTTTCTCTGTTTTTATTGCCGTGACGGAGAAAACGTTGAAAAGTCAGGCCCATGCGGCATTTCGAGTATGCTTTTTTTAAGGGTAGGTAGTGACTCCTAATCGACGGTATCTGCCCGATGAGTCTAAACAAATCAATAAAACAAAATGTGGGCCCACCTTGATTACGTGGGCCGATTCGAGAAGATGCAATTGTCCAAAGACACCTTACCTGTAGATTGCCCTGTTGAAAATTAATACAAATAAATGATCCTAGCCATTAATTTTTTCCTGTTGAACTTTCCAACCTGCCACTGTCATTTTCCACTACACATTTGAACTCTGCTCTACTGATGTAGGGCGGGTTGTGGACACTTTCATGTCCGAGATGGACCAGAGTTGCCCGATTGGATGCGAAAGTCATCAAGACCTCCAGAGCCTTAAAATAGGCTTATCTCGTAAACCGAAATAAGTTACTTGATTACCCTATATGATTTTGGATAGAACGAGCTATTTTAGCCAACCAACCCGGCTATACAGGGTTGCCCACACAGAATTTGTGATATTACATTATATCGACAGTTGAATTTTATATTTGTTTTCATTTTTATTATTTTTATTAAGTTTTAATTTAATTATAACTCAACATTAAAAATGTTTAGAAAAATTAAGAGAATAATGTGGATAACGTAGGACACTTACTATAAATAAAAAATTTATTATTTTGAGTAAGTTGCGAAATCTAAGAGTTTTAGTTGTAGTTTGATTTTAAAATTTCTCTCATTGCTTAGTATCCTTATTTATAGGGTTGTGAACTCGTTTACTTCATTAATCAATTAAATTATGAATATTATAGAATTTATTTTCTATTTTCCTTATTTTTTTTTTTTCCTTGAAAAAGATGGTGATCGACCTCATGCGTCATGTTCATATGCCTAGAATAGTCTCTTTGATGTAATTTTTCAACTGAGGGCCATCCATAATCACCTACAAGTGTTATTATTTAAATATCTTTCATTTAAATGTGATCTAACGGCTGAAAACACCTTGTACCACTTTTTGCAATGCAATCAGTTCTCAACTAAAAATATCACAATATCTTAGCTATATCTATTGCGTCTATCCAGTTGCAATCCTCATCCTATGTGACTTCTTTAGCTTACTTAAGTCAAAGGACGAATCCTTTCTAGATTATATCCGGTTTTCTATCATTTCTTTAATCATGGAATTAATTAACCATAGATATATTTTAGTTAGTGGTTATATTACACATATTTCAAGTTAACGGCTACTTAAAAAACTACGACATTGCAGTGCATGGCTATGAAGCTAGTGCTACATTGGATTTAAAAATAGACATAGCTTTAAAACTATTATTACATAAGAAGCTAATGCGTAGACAGAGTTTAAAAGTGAAAATGTTGGATACGTATTGTAGAAACTGGGATTATTTGTTCAACGGTTTGGACCTACTTAAAGGATGGATGATTTGATCAAGTATATCGATGGATCATACTAAAGTCATGGCCATATTAAAAACATGCAAAGGTCTAATCCATTCCTTTACAGCGAAATTATTGGGCTTGGGAACCTTTACTTTGGAATCATAAATAAAGAGTTTCGATGAATTTTAAAAATAAATAAATAATGCCTTTACCACACTTTAAATAAATATTGATTGGGCTATACACGTGGGAATAATTCTCTTCCATTCCCTAGTTTTATTTAAAGGTGTAGGGCACATGAGAATTATCTTTGGGGTCATTTGGCACCATGAATTTAAGGAGATTTCCATTCCACCGGTTGGTTGACATCATAAAGTAAATGGGGTTTCAAATTCCCTCAAAGATGGGGTTTCAAATTCCTTCTAAGAGTTGCATGTGTAACATATATGTCACCATACTGTTATTTTATTGGGTACATGACCCACTAATGATGTCCCAAAACTATAAAATTATCAATTGCATCACTATAATTACTTTAATATGATGATTAGCATCATCCAAACATTGTCCACGTAAATCAATGGTTAAAAATTGTCAATTAATTACTCTGACATGATTTAATGCTTGTGGCCCATCCAAGATTTGAAATTTCATCATTTTCAGGCAATGCATATATTTTAGCCAGCCTATTTCAACAATCGTCTTAAACATTACATATGTTCACTAATTAGAGATATTAAAGTTAATTTAGTAATTAAATTCAAGTCTCTATAAATATGCCATGTATAGCTACTTTTGGATTAAAGTTGATTCCCAATCTAGGGTGCCGAAGACGAGAGGATTTCAAATTCAGGGAGTTCCAAATCCACACTCCCAAACATGCCCTTATTCAATTAAGTAATTTTCTCCTACAACTTTTTAAATAAATATATAATTTTAATCTAATTATTTTGATTTTAATCATCAATGTAGATCAATCTCCGATTGAAAAATGATATATAGGATATAAAACATATCGTGTTATTTGCATAGCTTTTTTCCTTTACTTTTATTTTCTATGAGGTGTTTGGTTCACCATATTTCATAAGATATGATGGAAATATAAACTAAATTAGATTGACCCATCATGAAATTTCATGATATCTAATGCAGGGAAGGACGTGAGGTCGAGCACCATCTTCCTTAAGAGGGTAATTATTCCGTATCCACGGAACTTCTCTGGACTCCTCACAGAAATTTCTTGAATCCATGAGGAAAGAAAGCAGAAAATAGAAATTTTTTTTAATAAATTCAAAATTGATTAATGAATGAATAAAAACGAGTTCACAACCCTTTAAATAAGGGTACTAAGCAATAAGAAATAAATCAGAAACAAACTACAACTAAAACTCCTAGAATCCGCTACTTACTATAAATAGTAAACTTACTATTTATAAACGGTCGTGATGTCTACTAGTGTGTAAGGTTTTCGGCCAAAAATAGTAAGTGTCCTATTTGGCTTCACCAAACCGTCCTCCTAATTATCCTAAGCACTTTTCATATTGGACACAACTCTTAAATCCCAACGGATAAAGAGCTATAATCAAACTAAAACTAACTATTTATAATAAAAACGAAAATAAAACAGGAAAACGACCGTCAATCAGGAAGTTTTTCATAAATCTGGGCTGTATAACCCTGCGTAGTGGGGTTAGTTGGCTAAAATAACTCATTCTACCCCAAAATCATATATTTTACGTCAGATAATTTATTTCAAATTGCGAGATACGTCTGATCTAATGTATGATGGTTCGGATCACTTCTATCATCGACAATGCCTTTTCTTATCCATCTTGGCCATGAAACTATCCACGACCCACTGTACATCAATATCAAGGACTAAAAGCACACTTAATGGAAAGTTACGAAAAGCTACAATAATAGAAGTTCCTACGACAAGTTATTAAGTGACTAACTCGATCCCCTGCCTTTCAAAAAATGTCTTCGTTGAACCTTGATTGGGTTGTCCACATCCCAACATATATGGGCCCACCAACGGTGATCAGAACCACTCATCACTTGGAATCCACTGTTTGGTCAAAATTTGCTAAGGACCTGACACTCATAACTGCCCAAATTATGTGCTTGAGTAAGGTGACTGTGGACCGTTGACTCTATTATTTTCAAATGGATTTTTGTGAGGGGCCCACAGTATCCGGTAATCAATTGGATTGTTGCACTGTAAGTCATCCATTTTGGGGCTCATCGAATACATGATTTTGAATCCTAGGTGGGCCCATGTGGGGTGCATGTACTGCAGAACCACAAAACTAGTGCATGTTACTTGACTTTATGATGGAGATACTGATCACCTACAGGCAAGGTGGCACTGCCGCTTGTGGTACCATGGTACCTTTTCCATCAACTTGCCATTTATACCGGACATCAGTACCATCAAAGCCGTACGTCCCGGGTGAAGATCTATACGAACAAAAAATCAGGATGGCGTACCGATCAGGTGGACCACACCATTGGAATTAATGGAGAGACCATGGTCTGACTCAAGATACAGGTGCAGACCAGCTAGTGACAGGATCAGTCTGATTTGATCTTCATGGTGGGACCTACACGTTTTCATTGCACTGATTTACATATAAACACCAAGGTGAGCCCTACACAAAACTAATGGTGGGTGCTTCATCCCAACGCTTTCATATGATGGGGCCTACTGGACTATTGGATTATCATAATTCTTAGTATCAACGGTTAGAATAAGGCATCTCACATGATGCACGGAGTGGATCGGATGAAACTTCTACCGACGTAGATCCTGGTCTGCGAAAGTAACCCTAGTAGGTACCTTGAGCCAGGTACGCAAGATTCATCTTTGCACGGTAGTAACCATCGTTTCTCCCGGAGCCGGATTGCGGAGTGTAGCACACAGCACCGTAGTCGGAACTGGGTGCTGCTGGAAAATCTTGGCCCCATCGTGGTGTAAGTGTTTTATCCACACGGTCCATCCATTTTCTCATCTCATTTTATGGGATTAGATCAAAATTGAGGGATATTCGAATCTTTGGTAGACCACACCACAATAAACAATGGAGATTTGAGCTCCCACCACTAAAAGCTTCACTGTAATGTTTATTTGCCATCAGACCTATTGATTAAGTCACAATAACCCCGATGAAGGGAAGCACACACATAAGCTTGATCCAAAATTTTTGTACCTCCCAGAAAGGTTTTAATGGTAGGCGTTCAATCACCAGCGTTTCTTCTGTTACGGTCAATGTGAGATTTGAATCATGCCCTAAAATAAGCTTAAAAAGATAGACGGCGTCGATATAGCACATACATCATGCTCGGGCCCACATAGCTTTTGTGGTAGCACAGAAAACCGTAGTCTGTGTGTGCTACAACGTGCAAACCGGGGCCATTACAGACCGGGGCGGATTACGTGCGGCCCGTCCTCTCTCAAGACGGTGCGGCCGTTACATGCCCACCCTGATGTATGTATTCTGTATCCACGCCTTCCGTCCGTTTTTCCATATCATCTTAGGTGATGCGCCAAAATAAAAATACAGATATCAAGTCGAATATAAAATAGGAAACCGTGGTGAGTGAACTACCCACCAGTCAAAAATTCCTAAATTACACCTTATATATATTAAGGGTAAAAATGGTTTGATCATCCATGGCGGTAGCTTGGACTCATGAGCACATGCTCTCAGGCCAAAGGGCTTCTAAACAACAATCTCATATCACTACTCTAGATTAGGGTAGACTCTACATTTCCGAGCTTAGTCCAAGGCGCCTAGCTTTTTTGAGCTTCAACCAAGCTTGTCCGTCTGACCTTCGGCCAAGCTTATCTGTAATCTCCAAAAGATGTCCGGATGTATACGACCATAAAATTGATTGGCTCGGCAAAAATCAAGGGGACAGTTCATCAAGAACGGTATGTGTCACCGGGGAGATAGGTCCACTCCTTATGCTCGGAGCATAGACAAATCGAGATGCACACGGAGTTGACCAGGCACCATCAGTGTTGAAACTCGTTCTGAACCCATCATTGAGATTTGATCGATCAGTCAATCAATGTCTTGGCTCAGCTCGACTTCATCCCGAGTGAATGAGAGTTCAACTCAAGTTAGCATTGGCCATCCATTGCATGATTCCAGGATCAACTATATCAACACTTATCTCTTACATAAATCTCATGCAATGGTTGAGAAACTCAAGCAAAGATTATACATAAGATCAGAAATTGACTCTAACTAGCCTACATTATAAACAAGGGATCCATATACATAAAAGGTTATGCAAAATCTCACACACAAAACCTCTCAGTACTATTAGACTTAGATTATTAGTTTAATTTTGACATCGAAAGGTCTCCCTACTTATCAGGGTCCCCATTGTCTAAGGTCCAGTGGCTCAACCACCAGGAACCAAATTTTTGCATCAACAATACGCAACCGGGTTGAAGGGGAAAAGTAGATAGGAGCTTGATCCAAAACTTTTATTGCTCATTTAGTCAGTTACCACCGTTTCCTATGGCATGGCCCTCATGATATTTTGATCTGCTTCAATTTTAGGCTTATGCCTTAAAAATAACCTTCAAAAAACGGACTGACGGAGTGGATATAGAATACATACGACAAGGTGGGCCCGACATTAAGGGCCGCACGTCTTGGGAGAGGTCTGAACAGTTCTGGTCACGATGAGTTGGGCCATACTTATGGGAAATAAATGGACGGTGAAGAGAAATGGACTGAGCTGGTGTCAGACACGGCAAGGCATCTTCTCCGTGGTCCTACGTTTGAGCTTCCGGGCAAAAGCACACGTGTGCAAAGGCTGCAAGTGAAAGATATGACGACTTGCTGATGAATTGCAACTGCTTTTTCCATCTTTGAAGTGGGCAGCATAAAATGGAAGGCTGATATGACAGATACATTGACTTTTCAACCATCCCAAGGCACTGGCCGCACTGCCAGGAATCAAAATATCTGCTCCAGCCCCCGAGGACGTCTACAGTGCCCCGTTGTACTCTGCTCCCGGGAACGGATTGCGTGCTGAGTAACTCAGTAACTTAGCTTACCGAGTAAGCTGTGTAGGGTCCACCTTATTTATTTATTTTATCCACTCCGTTATTCCATTTTAACAGATAATTTTAGGACAATATCACAAAAATGAAACAAGTTAAAATCTCAAGTGGACCACACTATAGGTAACAGTTTGATTGAACCTCTACCATTAAAAATTTTTTAAAGGCCAAAGAAGTTTGCCTGCTCCCTCCTCCACGTCAGCAAATACGCAGTCAGCTGAAAGCGGGCAGATTGCGCGGTGTGCCACACACCACCAACCCTGGTGATGTGTTGACGTCATCGAGTTATGTATTCCACCAATGACGTATGTGTTATATCAAAACCGTCCATCCATTTTTAGAGATCATTTCAGGAGATGTGTTAAAAAATGAGACAGATCTAGGGCTCAAATGGACCACACCACAGAAAGCAATGGGAAAAATGAAGTTCACCATTGAAACCTTCCTAGGTTCCACCATTATATTTATTTGCCATCCCGCTTGTTCATAAAATATTACTTGCCTGAGTGCATAGGTGTACGTGGTGTGAGAGCCGATTAAATGAAAAAAAGTAAAAACTTGTTCACAAGCTGGACATACCAAAACTTCCAGGTCTCTAAAAAGTTTTTAACAGTTGGAGTTCAATCATTTACTTAAGGTTGGATTTGGCTCATTTTTTAAACTCATGCGTTGAAATAATATTGGAGAATGAATGAACACCTTAGATAAGACATATACATCTTCGTGAGGCTCACATAACTCAGTGACATCAATACTTACTTGGTTGGTGTAAGGCTCTGGATGGGTCGAATATGGATCGGATCGGCCTGGATCTGGCTCCAAGTTCCCGGTTTCCAATCTAGATTGGATTTGACTTCGATCACAAAAAGTGATATTCATATCCAATCTACATATAAATGGTTACATCCATTTCCAATTCAAAAATCTAATATCAACCAAATTCCAGTTGCAACTGGTCCAAATCTGTCACATTACAGATATAAAATATATAAAATAATATATTTAATTTAGTAATAAAATAATATAATTTAAATATTTTTAATTTAAATCGTGCAGAAGTCATGAGTTTTAAAGAGCATAAGTTGAACCACCAAACAAGTTTGATTACCATAAAAGTTGAAACGGTTGAGAACTTGAAATATTCAATGGTGGGAATCCGTTTGAATCTTATCACTAGATTCGGATCATTAGATTCGGATTCGATCGGAATATAATTTAAATTTATTTTTATGAACCCAAATTTGATCAATTTAATTAATTGGACTTATTTTAATGGAAGCAAATTGGCTGACGTACCTCACACTTGTTATATAGCTGTTGTAGGTACATGTCGTGCAAAGACAATTAATGATGCTCCTTGAGCTCCAAGTTGTACAAATGGTTCAAAAGAAATCAAAGTTACATGGGTTCCACCGTTGAAACTTTGCTAGGTCTACAGTAATGTTTGTTTGTCATCTACCCTGTTAATTAGATAACAGATACATGAAGTGAGGGAAGACACAAATATCAGCTTCATTCAAAACCTCTTCGCTCCCAAGAATTTTTCAACGTGAATTCGCACTGTTTCTTATAGTGTGGTTCACTTAAGCTCTGGATATGCTTCATTTATTTTTGTGCACAAGCACTAAAATTATTCCGTAAAATGAATGTACTGAGCGCATAAGACAGAAAAATCAACACAAAAATCACAGTGGACCCTACAGAGTTTACTCATGATACAATCCACTTCCGCGGCAAAGTAGTCCAGAGGACCCTATGACTCCTCTTCCGACTGATAAGACCTGATGTGGTTGGACCATATATGCCCCAAAAGTCTCTATGAGTGGAAGATCCTCATTCTTTCATCAGCGGCCAAATGGCCAAGAGGCTGCACGGCTAGGGTCTTCCAATCTTTATTTTTTAGTTTTTGTTTTTGTTTTGCTGAGGGTCCATCCATGCCTATGTCCATCACTCAAATGTTACGAATCAAAGGATCGGACCACATGCATGGAGTGGACCTCAGATCCCTCGGTAACTTGGACGTGGATCGTCTAGTTGGTAGCTTACCATGCTATAGATTCTCTATGGGCCTACTGTGATGGATGTATTTTATTGACACCTATCTATTTTTTTCAGCTAATTTTAGAGGATAAACCATAAATTGAAGCATATCCAAAGCTCAAGTGGACCAAACCACAAAAAACAGTTGAATACCAACGACCACCGTTGAAACATACCTTGGGTCCACATTGAAATTTATTTGTGCTCATAAGGTCACAGAGGCCTGGATGAAGGTTAATCACAAATGTCAGCTTATCCTAAAACTTCTGTGACCCAAAGAAGTTTTCAAGGTAAGCGTGTGTGGTCCACTTGAACTTTGGATACACTTCAATTTTAGGCCCATGCCTTAAAATTACATGGAAAAACGGATGGACGGCATAGATAAAATACTTTCATTAAGTGGGCCCGCAGAGAATCCACACCGAGCTCCACACTCCACAATCCGCGTCCCCGCTATAACGTGGTGAGCTCCTCATTACACAATCCGCGTCCCCGCAGCCTATCCTCAGCAGTCACCCAAGCTGACCCAGCGCAATATTTTTGGACGCGGATTTCCTGCGAAAGCCTATCGCAGGAAGTTCCTGCACTGGAAAACTGTGTGGGACCCAACGTGATGTTTTTAAGAAATCCACCCTGTACATCCGTTTTCTGAGCTCATTTTAGGACTTGAGACCAAAACTGAGAAGGATCCAAGACTCAAGTGGGCCGCACTAGAGTAAAAGGTAGTTAGGAAAATTTCTACCGTTGAAAACATTCTGGAGTTTAAAGTGATGTTTACATGAGATCCATACCGTTAATAACGTCATTCCTACTTGGATGAACTGAAAATACAAATATTAGCCTGATTCAAGACTTCCATGGCCCACAAAGATTTCAACTGTGTATGTTCAATACTCACATTTTAGGTCCACTTGAGTATTGGATACGGCTCATTTTTGGCCCATTATCCTAAACATATCTCCAAAACGGATGTACGGGGTGGATTTCTTAAAAACATCACGTTGGGCCCCACCCAGTTTTCCAGCGCAGGAACTTCCTGCGAAAGGCTTTCGCAGGAAATCCGCGTCCAACATTTTTCGGGTGCGCGGGTCCACACATGTGATATGACGTGCCTACTCCCCTACACGTGTCTTCAGAGAATCTCATAAAGTGGATTGCGGAAAAGTCGACCGCGTACGTACGAACTTTGGAACTCACTTTTTGCACGTGCAAACATGGAACACGCGAGATATATCCAAGCCGCCCATCAGGTGGATCAGACACGGCTACATCTTGGCCCAAAATCATTCTGCTCTGCCCATCAGTAATCCCACACAAACAAGAGAAATAAAGCAACGGTTCATATTCTGTGTACACGTGTGACTTGCATTATGAGTGGACCGTCTGATTTCTGGGCCAGAGAATGTTCGTGTGGAGCTCCGAGTCACTTGTGTCCCGTTGGCACGTGTGGCACTAAACCCTCCCTCCATCTCCCACGATTGCGCTTGATGTGGCAAGTGGGTCACGTCCATCGATGGCCGATCTTTAAAATGAATCCAATCCGACGACCTTATTCATACGGACGTTGTCCTTTAAATGTACGTTCAAGATGAAAATGGATTTGACGGAAAAACCTGATGGATGGCTAGGATCGTCCACTCAGTGCAATTTTCAGCCAACGGCCAGCTACACAGAGGAACCACTAATGGAGATCCTGTATCCAACCCAATGTGCCTAAATCAATGGACCATAACGTGGATGGCTCTCGCCTACCTCCGAAACGTCACACTTTTCAAACAGTCTTAACCACTCAACCTAGTTTTTTTTTTTTTTTTCACACACCCATGCCACACGCACACACCACACACACGCACGCCGGAGGATTTCACTACCATGGGTTTTCGAACCCCTGACCCGGCTTTGAAACTCCAAGGAGTCTACCACCCGAGTAAGAGCAAGGACCCGTCTTAACCACTCAACCTGATTTATTAATTTTATAATCTTATCCATTGCTGACAAGTCCTAAGATCGGATGGCTGAGATGGTTTGATTTTGTTGAATGGGGCCCATCGTATAAAATAAACGGACACATTCTATTGAAGTCGTGTGGTAGGTAACAAGTGGGGGTACACCACGACAGCTAGTGCGCATACCTTGGCGTTGATTATTTTTGGCATGGTTATTGTACTAAGTAGGTAATAATTAGTAGATTGGATTCTTGCCGTTGGACGGTGAAGAATATGGATCGCATCTGCTTTTATTATGGATCGCTCCATTTTTCGTCCTCTTTGGGCGGTCGACAGTCGATGGGCCGCCTTGGTGGGTTCTCGTACGTGTTTGTTAGCGATAGTCAACTCCTCTCAATCATTGAGGTTTCAAGCGCACTAATGCTAGCCGACATCGACACGAATTCCCAGTAACAGTTAGGTGTGAGGAATCCGTGTAACACAAAACTCAGATGCGGCCCACCGTGATGTGTGACTCACACTCACTCCAGCTATCATCTGAGACATGCAACGAGAGTACGTGAGCCAAAAAGTAATGGCTACTCAAAATTCGAATGGTCACTGGAGTTTTATGATGGTTGAATTGGGCGTTTTCCCTATATCCCTTCATCTCATCAAAGGTTTGGGTGGGATATAAACATGTTACTATGTTAGTGGTGGGCATTTTATCTCCAATGTTTACTGCATGCAGTGGCTCACTTGAGTTTTGGACCGCTTTTCAACGTGAGCTTGCATAGACGATGGATGAATCGGATGTTGTTATATTTTATAAGTAAAAATAAAAAATAAAAAACTCATTGATTTTTATACAGTAAATAAAATATTATATATATATAATAATTAAATTAGTAGTAAAAAATAGGGCTATACATGAACCGAACCTGCTCGCGTAACTCATTAAACATGCTCCGTTAAAGCTCCACTGAACTTGGCTTGAAATTGAGCTTAGGATGAGTTGAGCTAATTTTTTTGTACTTGAAAAAATTTGAGTCAATTCCATGGTTGACTAAACTCTTCTTGGTCTTGGGCTTGAATCCGACTCAATTTGGCTTGGTTCAATTTATTAGAATGATTTAACTAGGTATATAAATATTTTACTAGGATTGAGAGATGATACAATGAACCATCAATACTAATCAAATATAAAATTTATATATCAAGCTCAAACCTATTGCAATCTTCATTCTGTGGTAGCCAACCACTA
Source organism: Magnolia kwangsiensis (assembly GCA_037074715.1). Taxonomy (NCBI): domain Eukaryota; kingdom Viridiplantae; phylum Streptophyta; class Magnoliopsida; order Magnoliales; family Magnoliaceae; genus Magnolia; species Magnolia kwangsiensis. Next base: position 25,381,768 of record CM073575.1, on the reverse strand, counting down.
AAAATAATATATATATATATATATATATATATATATATATATATATATATATATATATATATTGTTGCCTCAACTCTTCAAAATCCCTAATAATTCTCGAGGTATGGATAGAGCATAGAAACTGTATTTAGAATCATGGAGGGTAAGACGCCCACATAATTATCCCAAAAACATAACCCTAATCAAACATATGAGTTTAGGCCAAGAAATTACTTCGAATGTGCACCAAATATTTAGAAAGTTAAGTACCAAATTACAATTTGTTTTGACACATGAATTCATACATACATTATTAAAACTTGATGGTAGAAAATTTTTTTTAGGTCAGTAGAACGATATGATTCCAATCTAGTCAAGTTGGTATATGCATTCATCCGATCAGAGTGGTACAACAGAAACAGGACAGGATCATAGCCCACTGGCCCAAGATCGAAGAGAATTGATTTAAGTTATACGTAAAGTTTGATCATTAAGTATGATCCAAATGACCACAATGAACTCATCAAATGGAAATAATTATGATTCAATAACCAGACTAAGCCATATGTAAGGCCTGTATCTTAGTCTGTACCGTTCTGTAAGCTTCTATGGTCATTCCGGTCGAATTCCGGCAACCCTCGACCTGTATCCGACGTTTTCGCGTGATCGTAAGCTGAGTCCTACATACTGAAGTCGGCTTGACCCGAAACTTGTATCTTAGCGACCGCGCTGTCGCTGCGATTTCAACGCCGCGACTCGCGTACCGATCCGATACCCTGGTCAGGAGATGTGAGCCCATGTTCATACCTACGAAACGTCGCGCGTTGCAAATTTTGAGAGAATATCTACAACCTATCCAATCAATCAATCAATCAATCAGTGTCAAGTACATATCCTATCACAAGTACAAGTCAAGTACAAGTAACCCATCTCTCTCCCATTCTCAAAGTCAACTCTCTCTCTCTCTTTCTCTCTCTCTCTCTCTCTCTCCACCCATCCCTTTCTTACAACTCCATCACTCCACCCATCACCCATCACTCATCATTCCATCCCTTTTCACCCATCACTTCTCCCTCCCTCTCATTTCTTTCTTCACTCCCAAGCAACCTAAGCCCTAACGTATAAGCTCCCCAAGCTTTCCCAAAAACATGTGTGGCCCACTTTCCCACTCTCTCATCTCTCATCTCAACCATTTATTCTTCATCATCTTCCATCAAAATTGAAGGCAAGGAGCATAGAAGTCCACGGAGCTAAAGAAGAAGGCCGATAGGTGGGTGATTTACTGTCGATTTGCATTTGAGGGCCCACTTGTAGGTGGGATCTATTATGATGTATGTGTTGTAATCCTGAGGGGCCCATAGTGGCGGGGTCCCTCCATCATCGTTTCTCTCTCTCTCTCTCTCTCTCTCTCTCTCTCTCTCTCTCTCCCTCTCTTTTTTCCTGATTGTATGGCCTTCTTGAAGTATGTATCATATCTATGCCGTCCATGCAGTGGGCCTACCTTGCTGGACTGTCTAGTGGATGGGTTTACTGCCCGTCCGTCTGGACAGGCCCAGATGTAGGAAAAAGCAAATGTCAGCTTAATCTTGAATTATTGTTATGGTGGATCAAGCTCTGCAAATTATTTAAATAAGCGGATGACCTACTTTGGGGTGGCTATCCCAGACTTATATGGCTAACCGAAGCTGAACATAGACGATCGATAATAATCGAAACTACACAGGATACCTTGCAGTTAATGTAAGGCTCAATCATTCTTATGCTTGAGGCCTGTATAACATTTAATAGAATCTGTAATACCAATATTACCATTGATTTAAGTCTACTCATAACCATTGATGCTTTATAATCGTACAAATAAGCAGAGTATAGTGGTATGAGACATCATGTTCAAGCTGAGGACCTATGTTGGAGTGATGAGCCTCCCTATAGTGATCAATGAGCCTTAATGGAGGTGATAGATTATTGTTCGAAAGACCATCATCAAATACCTAACTGGTGTTAGAGTACTGTTTTTATAACCCGAGCATGAATGAAATTGGGTGACAAAACATTTTCTTTGTATTGATTTAGTTTTAAGTGACAAGCTCACATATCTGAATTGATTATTCATACTCAGTATTTGTTACATACTATTGAGCATCATATCGTACCTTTGGAATTATTAATTAATGAGATATAAGTAGGGGTCTACACGAGTTGAACCGAGTCGAGCCGGCCTCAGTTTGACTCGGCTTGGCTACTAGCTAACTTCAGCTCGAACTCTGCTCAGCTTGATCCTCAAGCCTGACTCACTAGCTCAGTTTGGTTCGGTCAGCAGCTCGGGCCAGTTCGATCCCAGTTTAAGCCAAGATCGAGCCGAGTTCGCCTATGTAGTATATTCACAAACACATGGATTGCACCTTCAAATTCTCACTGAATGTAAAACACCAACAGAGATTTTAGAGCTATTTCATCAAACACCTTGTAAGAAATATCAAAATCAAGAAAAAAAAAGGATTTGTTTGATGAACCATACCTTCCAGCCACCAGCTGACACTTTATTGTGTCATTTCATCAAACACTTGGTAAGCAACATCAGAGTATACCCATTGCTTTGTTTTCTGTTTTGCATTTACTTCAATTACACAGATTCATTTATGGAAACTTCTGCTGAAACATCAGAGAATATCCGTTTCTTATTTTTTTTCTGTTCTTTTATTTATACTACCTAATTGAGTCGATTCGAGTCGAGTCGGGTTCGAGCTATATACTGAACCAAGTTAAGTTTAGCTGGGGCCAACTCGAACTTATTTTCAAGCTTTAAAAACCAGCTTTATACGGATCGAACTCAGCTTCGAACCGAGCCGATTTGAGCTTTTTCGAGCCGAGTCGAGTGAGTTGATCGAGCTGGCTCGATTCATTTACACCCCTAAATATAGCGGGTGATGCCTTAATTTAGATTAATGGACACTGGTGAGGATCCGTTACGTGTCGCAACGAGACATATGATTTGGATAATAACTCGTGATATAATAACGGTATCTTAGCTTCACCAACTTATTGTATGAAGTAAGATCAATAATCATTTGGCTAATCATGCAAATATTAAAATAGGTGGTTGCAAAATATTTTTGAGTTGCTTGATGAGAGAGTGCTGACGTTCTGCAAAATATGCATTGAAATCACTTATTGAGGGAGTGTTGGATTGTGAGTATCATGTATCATCTCATTATTGGATTAATGCCCTTAACAAATAAATTAGAAAATTGTTTGTCTTATTATGTCACCATTGCCTACGCTTGATTGTGTTCATAATATGTGCAACTTACTTAGCAGTTGTGCACTAGAGATAATATGCTTAAAAGAATTACATGTAAAAATATGTATTTGTCGTGAACTTACTTATTATTATAATATCCCAAGTATAATGTTTGAGATATTTTTTCACTATATTGGCATTTGATGCCTTATATTTGACATATGCAGAGACTCAGGAATATGACTTATTGGTGGTGTGATCGGGGCACTCCAATAGATCTCTAGTTTCTTTTTGCTCGTTAATTGTATTTTATGTATATGTTGTATTTATCGTGATTTGTGTAATTTTCATATGGGTAAACAACCTATTTAGAATTATATATTTATATATTAGTCATATATATATATTTTTTAAATTTTGTAATCTCTACTAATATTTGGATCTGTTAGGTTGAAATGAGTTACCTAATTATTTATGTATGATATTAATGTGAATTTGAATGAGAACACACGTGAATTTATTTTAAGTTCATATTCGGAAACTCAGAATTAAAGTATTCGTATTCAGGTGCCGAATTTTAGAGCGTGACAACAACTCTAATAAGAAAAGGAATATGTACCATTGGTGTGGACTATAGACTACGATGCACTTATTAAGTGAACTAGGGTCGCTGCACAATAAACTATTGGTGTATTTATGAAGTGGACCAAGGTCTAGCTAAAAGTTTAATCAGCTGGTGTCTAAAAATCTAACTATAGTATTTATGGTGTGCTTGTCACATGACTATGAATATAAATAAAATCGACACCACATGTTTTACATGCAGCAACCCTTGAGATGACCAGAATTTAGGTAGTAGTTACGTGTGTTGCAACGTTCCATTCAAATAATCTATAATCTGGATGATACAAAATTTTAAATAATTACTTTTAATATTTTGCATCTCCAAGTTGTCCTTTGGAGACCTTTTAACGAATGCAGGTAAGATTTTTTTAAATATATGAATATATTATATTTTAAAAATAATTTGCCATTTTCTTACTTTTTACATTTATTCTAATATTTAAAAGGAAGCAATAAATTTATCTTCAAATATTAACTATTCAAGTATAGACTGAAACCCACAAATCTCTCATATCTCTCACCACATACACATCGCAGTAAGCTACCCCAGTAATTTTTATAAGTCATGCAAACCCTTCATCCATCCTAAATGATGGATCATGCCTGAAATTAGGCCGTTTTGTAATTCTAGTGGGTCCCATTACAGCTCAAAGGTGGGTGTTCCTTCCTACGTATCATGGCCTACTTATGTGTTGGGTTGGTTGATTTTTTTCTAATTTTTTTTTTTTACTTTATTTTATTTATACATTAGCTAGCATGATCTCACCTATCCAATGGACAAGTTGGATGTCCTGCATACATTATGTGGACCCCACATCTGCCTAACCCTATGGTTGTACCGGTAGCATTCAATTTCAAGCGCACCTCTTATACAAATATCATTTTGTGTGAGTTCTGCATTTAATTAATGGACTTCTCTTTTACCAAAAATATAAAATAAAATAAAAATTTAGGACTTTTGCTGAAAATGGTCCATTGATTTTTGACATGTGTATCATCTGTTTGACTTTGAAAAATCAAAGGATAGGATTATTGATTTGAAGTTATCATCCAGTAATGCGTCATTCCAAAGAATAAATGAAATAAATGTTCGATCGGTAGAGGCCAACCCAAAAACCACTAGAACGGTTGTGGTCAACGAAAGATGAGTGCTTTCTTGAAAAATCAGTCAGAATCTTCAAACAGCAGGCGCAAATTTCTGTTGCAGCTGATCTCGCACAACGCAAAGAGGGACTGGACAGCGAGTTTCTGTTGTAGTTGAGCCCGTGCAACACAAAAGGAACCGGACGCGAATTTCGTGGTAGGTGAGTCCGCACAACACAAAAAGGGCGGGGGTGCGGGTTTCGGTAGTAGGTGTGAGGCCGTGAATCACGAAAAGGATCCGGACGCGAATTTCTGCTGTGGGTGTGTGAGCCCGTGCAACACGAAAAGGAACGCGGATTAGCTACTGACAGGTTTAGTAGCGAGATTCCCCACTGAAGTGACGCAACAAGTTATGTGAGCCCCACCATGATGTATGTATTGTATCCACACCGCCCATCATTTTGGAGAGATCATTTTAGGGCATGAGCCAAAGAATGAGGCAGATCTAAAGATGGAATGGATCCCACCACAGAAAACAGTTGGGATTGAATGCAGACCATTAAAAACTTCTTGGGGGCCACAGAAGTTTCCGATCAAGCTGTTATTTATTTATTTTTCCCTTGGTTCATGTCTGTGTTAACTTATTAAAATAAATATCATGATGGACCCTAGGAATGTTTCAACGGTGGCCATTACTATCTCCACAGTTTTCTGTGGTGGGGTTCACTCGAGCTTTGGAACTGCCTCATTGTTTGTATTATACCCTAAATGATCTCTCCAAACTGATGGACGGTATGGATACAATACATGCATCATGGTGGGGCACACAAAACTTGGTGACGCCATTTCAGTGGCCTATCTCGCTGCTCAACCTGTAACTAGTTAATCCGCTTCCCACCAAAAGAGACCGGACTCCTTCACGACACCTACCTCTTTTGCGGCCACCATGTTGTATATGTGTGAAATCCACTCCGTCCATCAGGTGATAACCCTTATCTTCATCGTATGTAGCGAATACTGGTCTGGTAAAAGAACTAGATGGCCCAAATATGTTTTGGATTAGGATGATTTTTGTACTTTTCAGCGAGTCATACCTGATGAATGGATTTGATCAAAGATACATACTAGGTGGCCCCCACATATAAACCGTAGCCAGGATCCCATCCCGTTGTTCCCTGTGTTGTGGCTCGCCTGACTTGTGTCTCTGGCTGATTTAAGATCCCCTCGGTCCAGCGTCGAAGATGGAATCTGATGGATGGACTAGATTTCACATGTAGAACAAGGTGAGCCCAAAGACCTTAGTTCATTTATTTCCGCGGTCAAGAAACTGTTTTGCTACAAATATCGCACCATCTGAAAAATGGTGGCGATTCATCCTCCTAAAGTGGGGCACTGGTGTAAAACTATCCAGACCGTCCAAACTGTTGATAGAGCATATGTATCTAAGATCGCACTCATCAAGCAATCCAACTAATGGCCATTGAATGGATGGTTAAAAGTAAAGTAATGAATGGACCAAATTGGATGGGGAAAGAATTAGATGGTTAATCTCAGTCAACACTTTTGCTGATGCTTCATCCACGGTCAGGTCTATAGGTGCACACAGTTCGGCTTGGTTCGGTTCTGAGGTGAAATTAAAACTGAACCGTCTGAGGAAAACTAAAACAGAACCGGACAGTCAAAAATCGGTTCCAGTTTGTTGTACGGTTCAGTGGTTTTTATAATCCAGCCAAATTGCATGATTTGTTTTTATAATCCAGCTCAATTGTATGAATTAAAAAAAATAAAATCTAAAAAATCCAATCCAAGCTCCTCTACTAAAAATGTTCACAGAGAGTAATCTTATCATTGTTTGTTTTTACATTTTTGGTGTGGTTCAGCTCTAAAAAACCCTAAATCAAGAATTGAATTGGACTAAACTTTATAACCAGATTAAACCGTGTGGTTTGATCGGTTTCGATCCGGTTTATCAGTTCTACCGGTTTTGTGTGCACCCCTAGTCAATTTAGATGGTATGGATTGCCATAAAACTATAAATTTGAGGATTCATTTCTATTTATTAAACGGTGTAAAACAGACATTCGAATCAATCCCCTTCCCAAGAGAGAAATGTTCACGCCTGATGCTTCATGTCCATGCACTCCACAGTCATACACGTGTCATATATTTTAATTTATCTTAAACCGTCCAAATCGTGTGACGCTCTGTCAATGGCTCATTAAGAAAAAAACAAGAAAGCTGGTTGTTGTTTGGCAACATGTATTTAAAATCCTATGCAGTCCAAAAAACAAGGAGGATCTTATGAAGGATTTTGGAGGAATCAAAATCCTCGCCATCAAATGTCCCAAAAATCGATAATCTCTGCAAAATCTATAATCTATCGGCCATTTAAATGAGTGGTTTAAATGAAAATAGATGAAGGTCCAAATTCGACAAATATATGTCCATCAATCAGCGGCTAGAATCGATTTCCATTTGATTGTGGGGTCATGACTTAATGTCTTATCTCTACTTTGTTTGAGATATAGACCACTCAACAGGTGGGCCCCACCGTCGATATGCTCCGCAAAAAGTAAGGATCGTGATTCGTGCATTCATACCTGATATATACCACCACAAATTTCCCTTGACCATCCATCTTTATCATGGGAACATATTAGGTGCGGCCGTTACTGGACGCGGATTAGATACTGACAATTTTTTTTTTTTTGTTTTTTTTTACATACGCACACACACCCCCACGCACTCATGCCACACGCACACACGCCTTGGGATTTCACCACCATGGGTACTTGAACCTTTGACCCGGTGTTGAAACTCCAAGGAATCTATCACCCGGATTAGATACAGACAAGTTGTGTAGCGAGACACGCTACCGAAGTGACGTCACCAAGTTCTCCACCATGATGTATGTGTTATACCCACAGCGGTCATTCATTTGAAAATATTATTTTAAGGCATGACCCAGAGAACGAGGCAGATCCAAAGCTTTAGTGGACCCCACCACAGAAAAAAGCTGAAAGATTAATGCCTACCATTGAAACCTTCCTAAGGCCCACCATGATGTTTTTTCAAAATCCAACATGTTCAAAAGTTAATAAAGACATTAAAGAAGGGAAAGCACAAATATCAGCTTGATCGAAAACATTTTACAGTTTTGGCCTGTAGAAGTTTTTTTTTTACGGTGGTGTCACTCTCCCCACTTTTTTCTATGGTGGGGTCCACTTGAGCTTTGGATGTGACTCATTCTTTGCATCTTACCATAAAATGATCTCTCCAGATGGATGGATGACATGGATACAATACATATATTGTGGTGGGGCCCACAAAACTTGGTGACGTCACTTCAGTAGTAATTTCGCTACTCAACCTGCCAGTAGCAAATTCGCACCCACCCTTACCGCGGGGTCCACCTTGTTGTATCTATTCTATATGCATGCCGTCCATCCGTTTTTACATATCATTTCAGGGCATGAGCCTAATAATGAAGTAGATTCAAATTTCAGGTGTACCATAGCAAAGGGAATAATGACTTACCCCTATCGTTAAAAATTTCCTAGGGCCCACTGTAGTGTTTCTGTAATTTTTATTAACTATTCAATCTATTGATAAAGTCACATGAACCTAGATGAAGGGGAAAAACAAATATTATTTTGATTGAAAACTTTTTTGGCCCATTAATAATCAATCACCACTGTGTCCTTTGTCATGGTTCAACTGAGATTTGTATGTGCCTCATTTTTGGGCTCATACCATATAAAACTATCTTGAAAATGGATGGACAACATGGATATAGAATACATATATCAAGTTGGGCCCACAGTAAAGGCTCCCCCAATCGAGTAGAGCTTGGCATAGCTCAACTCCCGTGAGATATTTTCTCAAACACATATAGTGCATCTTCAATTTTTCATGTTATACAAGGTATCTCGTCAAACACTCGAAAGGTAACATCCTGTTATGATTTATTTGATATCGATAGCTTCATTGCCGCCCGATTAGGTGGAGTTGAGTCATTCCATCAAACACTTGGCAAGCAACGAAAATATCAAAATAACCGAGTCACAGAATTGATTTGATCCGCGTTCAATGTGCATTGATTCAGGCTCAGACGAGCTCCAAAAATCAACTCTATTCGGCTTAAACTCAGTTTTGAACCGAGTTGAATTGGGCGAGTTAACTTGGTTTGTGTGCAGCTCTAGCCGCCCCTAATCCGCTCCCTTTATCACACGTGCCTCGAAGCCTGATGAGTGGACCATCCTCATCTTTAGACCAGAGGCCCATCCAACTAACCGTGTAGATCTCACACCAATTTCCCACATTGGCAAGTGCACCTGAAATAATTTCTTCAGTTCTACCGTTTCTAACCATCGAAACAAGTGGAACCCTGGGCCACCGTTGGAGAACATGATTTTGAATCATCCAAATTTCTGGGCAGGTTGTGGAGGGAGCATAACATCGATCAAACAATCTCAACCATTTATGTAAGGCTGCTAAATGAACGGTTAAAAGTAAAATAGTGAGTGTCCATCAAGTACGTCAAATTCCATCTTATATCATGATTTTTCTTTCCTGCACCATACAAACTTAAGTTAGAAATTTGGATGGTCTGGATTTTTACACGATTACACTTTTATCATCGAGCGTAACCCGTGCTTGAATGGAAGCAGATTAGTTCATCACCATTTTAGAATGGTGGTGACTCTTCAGCCGAATCATATTTAAAAGACTATAGCAGCCATCTGAATTTGTAACAACCGACTATGTTGATATTTACCATCCACTTGATAAATACGACCAATTGAATGGTTGGAATTCCTTTATCAATACGGTTTTAGAAATATGTTCCATCAAAGACAGGCCCACCCATTCAGATGGTATGGATCGAGTCATCATAATTTCCAAGATGGTAGTGAGTACATACATAGAGGACTAATTGTTATGGTATCCATAGGCACTCTAGCATTTGAATTGAAAACAATGTTTTAACGATCCAAGCCATTCATGGGATGTCCATCAAGGTCGATGCTGACTATCCATAGAAATATTCATTTTGTTTAATTTCAACCTTTAGATCATTTAGATGTGGACCTTATTCTTAATAATAGTTGCTTTTCAAGCATACTAAATGAAAAATTTCAAGGTGGTGACTACAAATTGTGTATTTTGTTAGATCAACGGTTGAGATAATCTAAAGTATCCCTAAGTTGTCATCACTTGTAGCAATAACATGCTAACTTGTCGGCCCGACGGTGTCTAATGCGAACTAGTTTCACTCACATCTTGTGGCTGCAATTGGATGGATTCCCATCACTACTTATAACAAGAACACGCAAAGAGTCATCCTCGCCGTATGACTCAGGACACCCACTCTCACTCACATCTGGCTGCTATGGAAAGGTAGCATGCCTACCTTAATCTCAATATGGACACCTAGATCCATAGCTCATGCGGTAGACTGAGTGAAAGATACCTCGTTTTAACACTGAGGTCTTGGCATCCATCTCTAGTAGGGGTGGCTAATACCCGACAGTGGAGGTACTAATATGATAACCCAAAAAAAAATAAAAATCTCAATATGGTCGTCTTCAAGAGCGTAACATCAGCGAAATGACTAGAGGCCATAGTGTATTTTCACATGAGACATTTATTATTAGTGGAATTAATGATTCGCATTAGCCTTTGCTTGGACTCTCTACACCTGCACTAGTCCAGAGAGACAGTGATGGTTGGATTTAAAAATGTAATAAGAATTAAAGATTTTTATATATATAAAAAATTGATTTATTATATTAACATGATCTCATTTTTCATAAATCTCATCCTTAATTTTTTTTAATTTTTTATTTTTTAAAATAGTTTAATCTACTTGTACTTAAAAGTAGAATTATCCATCATGTGCAGTGGTTGATCTTGTACTGTAGAGGGCATCTTCTTAATCTATTCAAGATGAAGATGGTAGAGAGCCAAGATCAGGTTCTTGGAGCAGACCTCATGCATAGGTCTGGACATACGAGATCTAAGAGTGCCTAGGCATGATCTACTCCTCTCTCTCTCTCTCTCTCTCTCTCTCTCTCTCTCTTGTTGAGGGACTATGGAAGCACACATAGATGAATTTAGGAGAGTAATCCAATTGCACTAAGAAAACACAATGATAACATAGCAATTTAATGTGGAAAATCCTTGCAGGAAGAAATTATGACACAAAGTGACATATGATCACTATGAAAGTAGAAATTATAACGAGAAAGAGCGTACACAATTCAAACAAACTCAAATCTCACCCTTGCTACACCCTTTAAAATCATTGGACGAATTAGTAAACTTAGAACTCTCTCCCAATCCCGCTTACACTCATATATATAGCATATAGAAGGATTCCAAATAAAATTGAAAACAAATTCCACAAAATCGTGACTCTACGTAAAATTGCGCTAAAACTATCGATGGCATCGAACAATCTTCAATGTCATCGAAACTAATCATTTGATGGCATCAAACTAATACCAAAACAGTCCAGAGATAAAATATGAAAATTCAATTTTCTCCAATTGCATCGAGCCATCTTCGATGGCATCGAACTGATGTTAGATGTAATCAAGCACTCATCGATGGCATGGAAAAAAAACGTCCAGTTAGTCCAGTAATCAATTGGAGAAAATTCAAAAAATCTCGATGAGATCGAGCACTGTTTGATGTCCTCGACAGGCCCTGTATTTAACTTGATTTAAGATATCAAATACAACACTTCTCACTATTTTTCTCTCTTTTTTAATTTTCTTTTGAGTAGGGATGTACTCCACAAAGGGAGAGATGTGGACAGTATAAGGTTCTCTCTCCCCCCTTTCGAGTTTGAATTGCAAGAGAATACTTTCCAAATGATGCTCTACCCCTTTATGTAACATATATCCCCTGCTATGAAGAATGTCCATGTACATGTCTAATTTATGCACTCAATTGTCCAAATCCCTTCAGTCATTACTATCTCTCGACAATTCCCATGCCACTCAAGGTATTAACAATGTCAAATTTGAAGCATTGAATTTCTATAAAGTATAATTAAAAATAAAACAATAGTTAGAAATCAAAATTAATTGTTGAGAAACTTTGATTACCCAATTGAAAACCTCAAAAGTGTTGGCTAGCCTATTAAACACTTGATGGACCATTTAAACATTAAGATCAATAATCAATTGATGTCTTGAGAAGATCAAGTGAGTCACACATTAGATCTTGTGTACTTCCAAGGACTCTAATGAAGAATCCCAACTACACCCACTTTCTGTAATTACGCTCAAACCTTGTGAGGAGAGTCAAAGCATAATCAATCAAAACCTTTCCATATGCACATCCTGCAGTTGTGTGGATTTTAATTGAGCTAGTGCAATCACAAGCCTATCTGAGTCTGGGCATGATGATCTCCCTAGTTTTTGGTAATGTTCTAGCATTAGGACTATTCAATTACACCACATGTATGCTTGAAAGCTTGTATGATCATAAACAGGGCAATGAGATCCACGGTTTACAACTCCCCTGTGGCTACCGAGCCATACTTCTCAAATCCACGTAAATATATTTCATAAGATTTGATTCAAAAAAGTAAATGTATATTGCTAATAAATCAATGTGTAATAACATTAGTTTTCTACCGTGGAACCCAAACATATAAACTGAGGGTAGAAGATTGTTATTACGTATGGCACATATAAATTGATAGTAGATGATTGTTGTTACGTTCAGCTAAAAATTAATTATCTTAATATTAGAGGCCCTCTCATAATATACTAAGATGCCCATCTTATCATGCTTGATTAATTAGTTTTTTAGTCAATTTTCTACTCAAAAAGGCCTTGTGTGCACGTATAGGCTAGAGCATGGTATAACAAATTTCAGAAAATGTTTTAATGAAAATTGATTTGTAAGTATTTCTTATCCCCTCTCCTTATTTGATGCGGAATTAAAGAAATGCATTTTAAAACTATGACAAACAAAAGCATTATTCCCTTTTACTAAAAATAATAATAATAATAATAATAATCTTTTATATTTTTTTTGAGATTTTTTTGAAACACTTCCAACATGGGACATCCTATGGTATCTATATTCCAAACCTTATATTAAGAAGTGAAAATAATAATAATAATAATAATAAGAGAGAGTTATTTATAAGTGAAGATATGATCCACTCTCAAATTTTTCAATGGTGTGGGTCAGTCAAGGTTTATATCTACCTCATTATTAGGCTGATGTACTAAAATTATCCACCACATGCGTGAGCAATAACATGTGCCATCAAGGCAGGGGGCCCAATATGTATACAACATTTTCATAAATTAGAGCTCAATGCGCATGTAACATTTGCATAAATTAGAACCGGAAGTCCATATGTCTAATTGGTGATCATTAAATGGATAGTTAAAAAAGAAAATGGTTAAAATCTAAATTTAACAAAAAAATGTGACGCCCTGACTTTTCAGGCCTCGAGTATATGACTCGTTTCTCAAAAACTTGAGTGTTAACCTTAAAAGACGGTCAAATTCAACTATACATTTTATTTTTTTTCATTTAGATTAAGCAGATGAGCATAGTATGGACAAATGAAACATAAAGAAAAGTTTGCATTTCCATTTAAATACACAAGAGCTGTCCATAGTGACTTATACAAACCAATGTCCCCATTCTTACAAATATAAAATAAAATAATATTACATGTGAAACAAGGTAAATTGCAATAATCTTGAACTATAAAATCCTGTAGCAATCCTTAGCAAATAGAATCATGTACCCTTGTCAACTATGGGCTGCTCATCACCAACATGAATGTGAATATCATCTGAGCCGCCTGTACTACCTGTACATTTATATATTTGATGGATGAGTGACCAACTCAGTGTGAATTCCTCTCAAGATTACACACCACCGCATTAGGTAAGCATTGTTATAAAATAATACAGACAATCAATACAACACATGATGCAGTCTTTTTAAATGCATGGATGCGAATGCACATAGTCTCGGGGATGCACATCTGTGTAGAAATTGGACTCGTCACCCATGCAATCTCAACCTGGGAAAATCATCCAGTCGGAACAATAAATTGATAGTCGGTGGTCTGGGAGCTAGCGAAACGATACTTCTATGATCCAAAGGCACGTCCTGTAACATCCAGAATTACCCACCCTTCATAGCCAATATGTCATGGATGTATAATTAACCAAACTATTATTAGTCCAGTTACAATCAGTCAATTTAAATAAGCTCAAGGTCACTACGGGGGCTTGTCACCAGCGTAGGCCGACAGCTCGGGCATAGGTCCCATATCACCATCCCCGGCTCATGAGACTATCACCTTAGGATGTTTAATGGAAACCCGTCGACTAGTGGTTAATCATATTACATCATATGAGGCTTACTATCGCATGGTTGCATAGTATAAAACATCGAACTCATATAGGAAAAATACTAGGACTAAGCTACATAAGGCATTATCAAGGCAAGCCATGTAAGGAAAATATCAAAATAAGTCACATAGGGCGAGTATCAAAACCACGCAATAAAAGACCATCTTTGAAAACCACTTAGACACAACAACCCTGGATGGTAGGCCCACATCAATGATCCATCTAGACCACCACTCAATAACTACTAAATTGAAGGTCCATTACAATCACCATCAATAGATTTACATCTCAAGGTATGAGTGTATAGTTATAAGTGGGAGTTTTCTACTAATGTACCAGTTTAAGTTCCATAAACGATCTACAAATAATCCACAAGCATGAACAAATATACAGGATGAACATTAAGCATGTAATATAACAATTTAATTTTCACCAGCTAACACATGATTATAAAATGAAGATATCAATTATAAATTAAAATACACACTATAACTTAAGTTAAAGGGAAGACGGAAAGCTCAAAGGAAGAATTATCACCTTGTAGGATTGTATTACCAGTCTTGATTCACCCCCTTGAGTTCCCTTTGTGGCCCAAACCACGCAAGCGGTTCCGTAAGATCATTCTGAACTTGTATTAGAAAGATCTTAAAACATCCAGATTGTTTGAAACCAATGGAGTTGCATGAATTTGAAGGCAGAAGGAACTTGGGTCTGCAATAAGGTGAATGTGCCCACCTAATTTTTCCTTACCATATGGCCTAGATTGGGCCCCAAGTTTGCCTACTATCAAGGGCTGAACTGGCCTGGCTTGTGCGTGATTGGACCCAACACGGCAGCCCACCGGTTTATACGGCGTGGCCCAGCTGATAGAACTGCCTCATTTTTAGTCCCCAGCCTTGAGACGAGCTTGCTAATTGGACGGTTTAGATGTAATACACACATCATGCATGGGCCTCACGGCTGGGCGAACTGTATGTAAACAGATGGACGGCGTTGATGTAGTATGCATGTGCTAGTGGGCCACACTGTCCTCAGCTGGACGGTGTGAAGGAAGCACATATACTATGGTGGCCCCACGTGCTGGATACAGCACGGCACGTGGGGCATCTCATATTGCATGAGCAAGGGCTGGATACTCCAGCCAATCACAACAGGTGGGTCCCACGTAGGGCCCACCACCTGTATATAGTCTTATATATATATATACTATCTCATTTATTATTATATTATTATTACATACATGCTTTCTCTCTTCTTTTTTTTTTTTTCTTTTAAACATACATAGCCAATCGTCCACCACTGGACGCCCACTGATGAACGGTGTGCAGTAATTTCCAGCAGGGAAATACGGTTTTCCCACCGTCCAAATATAGTTCATGTAAGTTGGCACCGTCCAAATATAAATCGGGACCGTCCAGACGTTGGACCGCGTGGATGCAACATGTATGTCACGGTGCAGCAAGCGGGGTCCATGGTTGGGCGGAGTGGGTATGTAATAAATACATCGAGATGGGGCCCATCAGCTGCCAAAGTGGGTGAACGGCTTTGATTGGTCGCCAGTACAGCAACTATATAGCTGGGGCCTGCGTATCCCAGCCAGTCTCTCCACAGGTGGGTCCCATGTGGGGCCCACCCCATATATATGGAATATATATAGTATCTTAAATCATATATTTATTTGTATATACATATTTATCTTTTTTCTTTTTTTTTTCTTCTTCTTCTTTTATATATATAATTTCAAAAACGTCCAGCACTAGACGTAACTGAAGAACGCCCCTTGGGTTTTTGGCCCACAGTCCCCATCTGGACATAACATCCCTGATGGACGGTCCAAACATATGCGGCCCGGGGTGGTCCACCGTTAGTGCAGCCCACCAGCTTTTGGTGGGGCCCACGGTCAGAGCAGCCCACTGGTTTTTCTCATCTTTTTGGTGAGGCCCACTGTCTGAGCGGCCCGTCAGCTGCCAAGGTGGAAATCGGCCCCTGTTGCAGGCTGTTTTGGAGGCCATTTTCCGGCCTGTTTATCGGCTCAAACACGGCCCGTTCCTGGCCGTTTTTCAACCCTCATCAGTGCTCCGTCAGAGGCACGGTGGCTGCCATTTTCACCGTCCAAGAACGGCCCGAAACAGGGTCGTTTTTGTCTCAATCTTCGGACTGATATCAACCCGTGTTGCAGCTCTTCAGAGCTCGTTTTGTGAGCTGTTCCTGGACTGGGTTTCAGCCTCAAGCTGGGGTATTTAGATGCCTTTGTTCGGCCCCAAGCAGGGTCTGAACTCAGGCCACGTTCGGCCTCAAACGGAGGCTGTATTTCAGGTCATGTTCAGCCACAAAACAGGGGCTGCATTCAGGCCATGTTCGAGCTCCACCATGGACGGATTCTTGGCCCCCAAACGTGGCTCATACAGGCCCTATCACTGCATGAAATGAGGAAGAAAACAGATAAAAGAAAAAGAAATGAAAAGACTGAAGTTTTTGGGTCATTTACGCTGCCGAGCTCGGCACCAGTTTCCCTCATTCCTTCCTCTCTTTCCTCTCTGTTTTCCCTCCTCCTCACCTCTCTTTCTGTGTGGAAATCAAGAGAGTAGTGGTGCCTATTTATAGGCAAGGCAGCCACCTACGGCTATGCCAGCTTCTTCCAAACTTTTAATGGAAAGCCTCTGCTTTCACCCTTAAGTCCATGCCTAGCCGTTTTTGGCCATGAAGGGACCTTCCCAGCTGTGCTTGTGGGAGGCTTGGGTCTACTGGTGAATGGGAGGGTTAGCTTGCAGGAGAAGCCATCAGGCGGTCCTTTCCCTCAGATCCTAGCCACACGTTAAGGGAATGGACGGTCCGAACCCATCTCACTAGTTCCTATGCACGGGCCCAAAAACCTAAACGGTTTTGATCAGGGGACCCACTTGAGTAAAATGGACGGTTTGGATCGCTCGTATAGTGGCCAGGGTGGGCCACTTTAGGGTTTGAAGATCCTCGGTTTCAAATTCTTGAAATAGCGGGAAGAAGATTGGTTGTTTGCAAATGATTGACTTGCCTCATCCAGTGTACGACATGTACATTACTGGTGAGGTGATGCGCCGTTCATGTGATGCGCCGTTCATGGGCCAGTATGCAATGGTGGTGGCTCATTCATTCCGTTCAACTGTGTCACAGGCCCCTCTTGGTCATCATGGATCACTTTGGGCCGATGATGAGGCCCAAGTGAGCTGTTGTACGTCTTTTGGGGCCCTATTTAGCTCACATGTCGAAATCCGACGGTCAGATAGGTTTCAATTCGATCATCAATGGTTAAACGGTACTTAAGAATTTATTTAGGTGATTGGGACCACCCATTCTATAATTTTAAAACATTGAATGTTTTTATTAAGATTAATTCAACATTTATTATTATTATTGTTATTACTTCATTTATATATTTTGTCGTATATAATTTATATTATCATAAATTGTTAATATATATTTGAATTATATGAATATCAATAAGCAGAGTTATATATATGTGTGTGTGCGCACGTGTGTTTAGTTTTAAATTTTATATTAGTCGTTAAATTATTTGAAATATGTTATTTATTATAATTTTTTTTAACATATTTTATTTTTATGCATTATAAATTTTATAGTTTATAATTTATATTAATGATGTTGTAAGTATATGCGTATAATATGGATTATAGTTACATATCATTTTAATATGAAACTTTAAATATTAATAAAATATATAAATAACATTTCATAGCATATATATTTACATTGTATTATTTTTCTGTATTTATATTAAATTAAATTAAATAATAACACTTGCGTTGTGAAAAGTACGGGTGTTACAAAAAATCATCATCATCTAAGCCTTATCCCACTTAAGTGGGTTGAGCTAACTGTCCATTTCACTCATATTTTAAAAGAAGAAGAAAAATAAGAAATTAATATCATCATATCAGTGTAATTTAACGGCTATGATCCATTCAATGTGGAATCAAAATTTGAACTCCAAGATTGGCATGTTTGTATCACTTGTATTGAGCTGCAGCTTTCTTGATGGCATCCGCATCTTTAGCAGATGTTTCCACGCAAACTCTAAAATCTAAGGAAGAGATGTATGCAAAATAAAAGGAATTTTATAATCTCATTGCATCCATTTTGCACAAGTGAGCTACATGGTTCTTTGATCCAAACCGTTGATTTGATTTGTCCCACCATTGATAGAGGATCCTCCCGAATTCTTTTCAGATAGGATGCTTCTATAGATCTGATTTATGACCGTTACAGAGGAGCGTTTCCCCTTTTTCTCCGAGAAAAATGCTTCCGTTCCTTGCTTAGGTACTAGTTTTCTTTATCTGACTTGGAGGAATGACTTAATGGGCACGAAATCTACCCTGTCCATATCAAGCTGATTCAGGACTGAGGTGGGCCACTCCATAAAATTATACCTTAAACATCTAAATTCCCATGGCATGGCCACTTGAGTTGTGGAATCTATGATTTTGTGTACTTCTTTCATCGTAATAAAACACGATGAGTCATTTTATACCAGCTTAATCAAATCAAATCAAGTCTATTTTTTAATTATCTATCATTTGTATTCTTTAGTATAATCCTTAATTTATAAGTCAATTATATTCCTTAGTATAATTGCTTTTACTTGTTATTTATATTTCTCAATGTAATTCACGGTAGTAATTAAGTAGTTGTTAAGCCTTAACTGTAATGCAAGTTCACGCTCATATAATAAATTCAATTCAAGTATCAAGAATAGTTCTTCACTAAGGAGACTATTTTGGAGCTATTCTTCACTGCTGATTGTAAGAATTTATTTCTTCTTGTTCTCTTATTAATATTAAAAAATTCTTTAGTACATAAGGCAAATGTGTAACTCATTTGTATAACTCATTATCAGAGGACGAATCTTATTCTCTGACTATTGCCTAATCGCTTTAAAATATCGTGTGAGTGACTGAATAGGTGACCAATCTTAGTTGATCTTGGTCACATATTACCTATCTACTTATTTTAATACTTAGGGTCATAGTTGTTCGATTTGAAATGAGCCCCACATTCAATTATGGCACGCTTACATTTATCACATGACACCAAATTTGTAAATCAAACCACAACAAACCTATTCTGCAATTTGGTTGGGTTCAGGCCATGTAAGAATTAGCTCCAGTCATGTTGGTTGGGTCTCGTCTGAATTGAGTTTGAGTCTTCGACTCAACACTTAAAAGGACCAGAAACAGGAAGACCTGATCTTGATTAGCATGGTATTGGGTGCTGTAGGACCTGTCCAAACATGAACCATCGCTGGCCTGAAACAAGCCTACGCAGACAACGAGTCTGACCCAGAAAGCCAAGCTTAACTTTGACCAGGCTTGGGACTGTTAGCTTGGCCTGTGGGCTGCTTCAACCCGGCACGTGTGCCCCATCAATCTAACTAAGCCCAAGTTCATATGTACTTATTGTTGCGAGATGTCTTAAATCTGAGTCCTTTTGCAACTGAGACGCGAAAGAGAAGTTTCCTAAGCTATAAATAAGTGTTCCTAGGGCTTTTCTAATGAATGGGAAAGCTTTCTAAAGGGGTCCTAGGAAAATTAAAGGGTGTAGTAAGGGTGAGATTCAAGGTTGTTCAAATCGGATAAGTCCCCTCTCTTTATAATTTCTGTTTTCATAGTGGAGATCTGTCGCTTTGTGCCGTGGTTTTTTCCCACAAGGGTTTTCCACGTTAAATTCGGGTGTTCTCGGTGTTCTCTTGTGTGCTTGGTGCCATTGGATTGCTATCCTAGATCTAGATCTGTGTGATTCCGAGGGTCAAAATTTCCAACAAGTGGTATTAGAGCGAAGTTGGGGTACAGATCTGAATCTGAGGGATTAGTAATAATGACGAGTGCCAGGTATGAGTTTGAGAAGTACTCGGAGAAAAATAATTTTGAGTTATGGAAGGTTAAGATGATTAGCCTGTTAACCAAGCAAGGCGATGATGGTGCTCTTGAGGAGTGGAAGTCTACTATGAATGATGCTGATTGGAATGCTCTTGATAAGAAAGCTTTATCATCGATCCGTTTATGTTATACAGATGAGGTTCTTTACAATGTCATGAGGAAGAAAACTGCGGCTAAGTTATGGACGAAGTTAGAGGATGTCTATGCGAAGAAATTCTCAAAAAATCGCCTACACTTGAAGCGGCAGTGGTATAACTTTAAGATGACAGAGGGTGGAGATCTGGAGGCTCACATCAACAACTTTAATAAATTGGTTTGTAAATTGTTGGATATGAAGGAAGTGATGAAAGATGAAGAACAAGCATGTATGTTTCTTAATTCTCTCCCAACGTCCTATGAGGCATTCAAGGACACTATTTGCAGCATGAATAAAACCTTAAGTGTCGACACAGTTATCTTAGCCCTTCAAGGGAAAGCTATGAGACAACCAAACAGCGACATAGAGACGTCTTCTGATGCACTGTTTATAGTGGGTAGGAATTCTGGATAAGGTACAGATTCTTTAAGTTTTAGGTCCAAATCTAAGGGCAAAGGCAAATGAAAGGTAAAGTGCTGAAATTGTGAGAAGGAAGGACATGTGAAGAGGGATTGTGAAAATCCTAAATCAAATAGGGAAGATTCTGAGGCTTCATGCAGGGAGGCCAATGTTGCCACGTCAGATGGATCGAGTGGATGTGATGGTGATGTTTTATCTGTGTTTTCGCTCAGACGGTCATACGATGACCGTAAAGATGAGTGGATGCTAGACACAGGAGGATCTTTTCACATGACTCCTCATCAGAGTTGGTTCACTAGCAACAGGGAGTGCGATGGTGGACAAGTATTTATGGGCAATGACATTGCCTGTAATATTGTTGCGGTTGGTTCTGTGCGCATCAGGATGTTTGATGGGGTAGAGCGTACCTTGACAGATGTGAGGCACGTACCTGATTTGAAGTAGAATTTGATTTCTCTTGGTGTGCTTGAGGCAAAAGGATGCAAGTACATAGGTATTGATGGTGCTTTTAAAGTATTCAAGGGAGCACGAGTAATCATGAAAGCGCAACAACTTGGTAACTTGTACAAGTTAATCGGGAGCATTTCAAAAGGTATAGCTACGGTGGATGTAGCGGATTCCACCTCTGTACGTATGTGACATGTTGGGCATGACCACATGAGCGAGCAGGGTAGGAAGGCTGAGACGCGCAGACAGGGATACAGAGCAGGTGGAGCAGTCACCTGTGAGAAGAAACACACGGCATGATCGCGGGATATCGACGAGGTACATGGACGACTCCAATATCGCAGGAGTATTCATCTTCTATTCAGATGGCTCTAGGTGAGCATGGTACTGAGAAGCGAAATGTGACTATGTGCGATGTGATGGATTCGTTGTACCAGACCGACATATGGGAGCGACTGGAGCTTTCAGTGGGCTGGAAAGTGGTTAGATGCAGGTGGATCTTCAGGAGGATACAACATAGATACATAGCGAGGTTGGTGGCGATGGGTTATGCTCAGGGAGAAGGCATCGGCTTCTCAGAGATATTCGCACCGACGGTATAACAGGTGTCTATTAGATTAGTAATTGGCACTGGTTGACCAATGCGATCTTGAGCTGGAAGGAAGGATGTGGAGTCTGCACTTCTGTAAGGAAAAGTGAAGAGCAGATCTACATGAAGCAACAAGAGTGGTTCGAAGTTAAAGGGACAGAGAAAAAACTTTGCAGGAGGTCGTGGTTCGGCCTATCGCCTAGGCAGTGGTTTGATTCTTTCATGGTGGGTCAGGTATTGTATGTTGATGACGTGTTGATCGTCAATTGTGACATGTCTGAAATCAATGTACTGAAGACTCGGGACATCTAGGATGAAGGATCGGGGGGTTGTAAAGATAGTTCTCGACATTGAGACTGAAGGAGAAGTAGGCTTTGGTAATCACATGAAGAATACCTTATGTGTAGGTATTGATCAAGGATGTGATGGGCTAGGTAAAGCTGGAGAGCGTTCCCTATGCGTCTCTTCTCAAGTTTTCCTCAGGACATGTTCCAAAACAGATGAGGAAAAGCAGGATATCTCATGAGCCTTATTAGAATGCGTTGAACAGTGTATGCCATGGTCTGGATTAGACCGGTTATTTCACAGGCTATCAGTGTTGTGAGCAAGTACCCGGCAAGCAATATTGGGTAGCGGTGAGATGGTAAAAACACTAAGTTTTTCTTTTTGAGAAGACAGGATCAAAGATGGTTGGGCATGTGGATTTAGATCCGGTAGACATGATCAACAAGAATGTTCCTGCAGAAAAGTTCAAGTTCTGTGCAACTTCTCTGGGCTTGGCGATGGCGTAAAAGGAAGACGGAGTGTGCACGAGAAGCTATGATGTGATGCAGAGATAAGAGAAGAGGTCAAGAAGCTACACGGTTGAAGATTGAAGACATGGTGGAGATTGTTGCGAGATGTCTTAAATTTGAGTCCTTTCGCAACTGGGATGCGAAAGGGTCCTTTCACAACTGGGATGCGAAAGGGTTCTTTCGCGTCCTTTCGCAACTGAGATGCGAAAGGGTCCTTTCGCAATTGAGATGCGAAAGGGAAGTTTCCTAAACTATAAATAGGTGTTCCTGGGACTTTTCTAATGAATGAGAAAGCTTTTTAAAGGGGTCATAGGAAAATTAAAGGGTGTAGCAAGGGTGAGATTCAAAGTTGTTCGAATCGGGTAAGTCCTCTCTCTTTGTAATTTCTGTTTTCATAGTTGAGATCTGTCGCTTTGTGCCGTGATTTTTTCCCGCAAGGATTTTTCACGTTAAATTTGGGTGTTCTCTGTGTGCTCTTGCATGCTTGGTGTCATTAGATTGCTATCCTAATCTAGATCTGTGTGATTCCGCAGGTCAAAATCCCCAACACTCATGTTCTTTGTTGCAAAATATGCCATTTTAACACTCGGTTAGGCAACGCATGCATTTTGTACGGAGTTCCCATGGGCTGGGTCCAAGCTTAGACTTCTAGGTGAAGCCTCGTTCTTTGCCTTACTTGAATGTGGGGCCCACACGCTGAGTCAGCTATCCCTCGGCAATAATGTTTGGAAATGGATGGTTGGAAATAATGCAGACCACGGTCCAAATTCAACTAGGAGAAGCACCGTACACCCACATGGGTAATAGAAAATGCATTTTTTATGTACCGTGGCCCATCCATGGTAGACCCACAAGTATGGACTGATTAGACCAGACTCCAGTTTTCTGTATTTACCTTCGATGGCTTTGGACATTTTTACCCTTGCAATCAGTCTTCACAAAATGGGTGTGAATGGGTAAAGAGATGGTAAATTCGTCATTGAGATTTTACCGTGCAAGGGAAGGGACGGCTTAGATTCGAACCACTTCCTTTTACTTCTTTTAATGAAGGTAGCTCAAACTGACTTGACCCATGTTGTATATGTAAAATCTGCTCTGTCCATCAGGCGAGGATAATTATTTTAACGGCTGAAAATATAAGCCCAGTTAAAAACTCACTGGACCGTACCAAAAACTGCAAGTTCAAATGGCGTGGCCCACCTCAGTTTTTTTTTTTCAGGATGATTTTTGTATATTCTGTTCATCCTGTCCTGATTAATCGGTTTGATGAAATATGCACTGTTTGGTAGGCTGCACACAAACCTATGGTCATCATCCCATTCCCACCGTTCCTTGTGGTATGATCCATTTGAGCTGTAGATCTAGCTAGATTTTGTTTTATTTTTTGTTCCGGGACCTAACATTGAGTATAAAACCTGATGGACGGAGTGGATTTACATTTAGAACTTGGTGGGTCTCACAAACTGAGTGGTTTTAGCAGTTTTCAAGTTGAACATGAAAGTAGCTGCAGTTTTTAGGGCCACTTCCTCGCTACGTAAGATCAGAAACATCACTAAAATATGACCATTTCCTCTTGATTGAACTCAACATTCGCAATTCAGTTCAGTTGTGTGATGTTGAGCAGGTCGTGGACAGTTTCATGGTCAAGATGGATCAGAAAAGGCCCAGTCGACGACAGAAGTAATCCGGACCGTCGAACCTTAGATCGGGCATATCTCACAATCTGGAATGAGTTATCTGACGTAAAATATGATTTTGGGGTAGAACGAGCTACTTTAGCCAACCAATCCCGCTACGCTGGGTTGCACAGCCCGGATTTGTGAGAAACCCCGTGATCGACGGTCATTTTCTGTTTTGTTTTCGTTTTTACTATAAATAATAAGTTTTAGTTTTATTATAACTCTTCATCTATTGGGCATTAAGAGTTGTGTCCAACATGAAAAGTGCTTAGAATAATTAGGAGAACGGTTTGGTGAAGCCAAATAGGACACTATTTTTGGCCGAAAACCTTCGCACTAGTAGACATCACGACCGTCTATAAATAGTAAGTTTACTATTTATAGTAAGTCGCAGATTCTAGGAGTTTTAGTTATAGTTTGAGTCTGATTTCTTTCATATTACTTGGTTCCCTTATTTAAAGGGATGTACTCATTTTTATTTGTTTAATAATCAATTTCGAATTTTATTAGAATTTATTTCTATTCTCTTGCTTTTCTTTCCTCGTGGATTCGAGAAGTCTCTGTGAGAAGCTCCGTGGATTCGGAGTAATTGAGGAAGACAGTGATTGACCTCATCACGTTCATCCCTGCATCATTGTGCATCCAAACCGCCCTAAATTTACAAGGAAATAGATAAAATTCCACTAAAAGATCATCTATCACATGTACTCACTTCTATCAAAGCAGTTGTTACACCCATGCAGGGAAGTTAAACCTTGAGAAATGCAAAGGCTGCTTGTGACTCCCGCCACAAGTGGCAATGTATGTGAAAGATCTGTGCCGTTAATCAGGTGGGTCCACCATGTGGCCAGCTGGTCCAGTATTATGAAAATGAATAGACATGTTAAGATTACAAATGATCTACACTCGACTTTGTGTGTCCCTCCCACCTGGTGATCAGACTAGCCTGATGTTCAGGCCATGTATGTAAGTATATGGTGTGGCCCACCTGATAAATGTCCCAGACCTCCAAGTGGTATGAATAGCTTTAGCAGGGCTCTTAAACCTTTAAAATTTTTATATGCTGGGCCCCACCTGATGAATGACCTGGTTCTTCAAGTGGTATGGATAGAGCTTTAGCAGAGCTCTTAAACCTTTCCATTCTGCACATCAATGTTCCTGACTGGTCCCCTGAACCATTTCCTTGCATCAAGAAGCCACCACAGCAAGATCAGTGCCAAACCCGCGGCCAGCGCGATCGGAGCGTAGTTGAAAGTGTTCCAATCAAGAGGGTAGATCGTTGGCAATAGGAAGACTGAACATGTATAACAGATCCAAAAGAAGGCAACCAAGAAAATTGGCCTATTTGCTCGGCCCAAGTAGAACGGTCCCGGTTTGAAATTATTCTCAGCCATGACCATCCTAGCAAAGATTGGAACTGCATATCCACCGACCCATCCGATCGTACAAATGGACGTGATGGCGGTGAAAACCACATTGACTTTCAAGATGGGAAGTCCAGGAAGAATGCAGATGCCGGCACATAACCACACTGCATTCGCCGGAACCTTGTGCTTGGGGTGAACTCGTCGCCAAATGGATGAAAATGGAATTCCTTTATCCCTTGATAAAGCATATACCTGGAAGATTGCCATGTTACAATGAGCCATGATAGATGTGAAATCACCAACATAAGTGCAATCGCTTTGAAATAACAGTAAGAAATGAAATATAACAACTTATTTTTTCACATGTCCAAATGATGGAAAACAAATTATATCATTTACATATCCACTTCAATTTTTTATTTTTGAATTCATCTTTGTGAGATTGTCAATATTGGATTGAAGGTGTATTTAGAGTAGACTAGAGCTGGGCATTGAGTCGAGTCAAATCAAGTTAGGGCCGACCTGACTCAATCCAGTTTTGAAATAGACCTGACCTGAACTCAACCCGACTCGGTTCCAAGTCCAGCATGCCTGACCCGATCTGAGTCTGGGTCTAGCCTGGACTAATCCGGACCAAGTCCGACCCAGTCACAAGTACCAAGTTAGGTCGAGTCGGCACCGAGTCGGGTTGGGTGGAGTGGGTATCCACAGGTTGAAATCACAACTCAAAACCTAAGTGCACTTGCCAGAATTGTAGCCTCTCCATTAGCTACACAGCATCTCAGATCTAAAATGTCAGATCTGAGTTTATATACATATCTCTCTGTGTGTGTGTGTGTGTGTGTGTGTGTGTGTGGAGTCGCGTTTCGAATCGAGTTGAGTTAGTACCAAGTTGGATTTCGGATTTGATGAATCGAGTCGAGTCTGCGTGTGTGACCTGAACTCAACTTGGTTTGAGTTTGGATTTGATGAAATCTACTTAGTTTGGATCGATTCACCCACTCGGTTTGGATCGAGTCAGGTTTGAACGAGTTGGACAAGTCGAGTTTGCCGAGTCAAGTCGTCTTGTGCCCAGCGCTAGAGTAGACCGAATCAAATATGTTTCGGGTTTTCAATTTATGATTTTGCAAATTGGGTGTCTTCCAATGGTACTGGGCAGACTGGGGCCCACGTGATGCATGTATAAAATCCAACCCATCCATCATATTTGCATGTATCAAGGGAGGGAAATGCCCACCCTTCATTTTCATGGAAGGCCCACTATATTTTGTATAAAGAATCTGGCTTGGATGAAGGGTAATACCAAAATTCAGGTTGTTCTTTGATTCAGGTGGGTCCCTGTGCAAATCAAGGATGGGCGTCTTCTCTCACATTGCTCCCCACCTGAGTGTTGGATCAACAGGTTGGATGGCCAACATGCATTACGACTGGAGCATGCCTCTTTGAAAAAATACAGTCATCAAAGGAATAGTTTAGGCTGTTTGGATGCACAATCGAATTGAAATGCAATAATTTAATTAAGCAATAAGGAAATTGACCAAATTGCAATTACTTCAGATGACATATTGAGGGACTAGTCACCAAATTGCGGTTAAGTTAATTTCATCTTGGACTTGAAACGCATGTAACTGCAATTTGAGGGCTACTTCCTTATTAAGAATACCATGGAAGGTAATTACAAAATCTGGTCATTTCCTCTCTGTAGAACTAAATATTGCATTTCAACTCAATAGTGGATCCAAACACTCTTATTAAGCATATCATTTGCTGGGTTTTTTTTATTTTTTTTTTCCAAGTTTGGAATGTCAAGAACAAGTTGGTTTGCTAAGAAAGTGATCGACTTCTCCAAATCAAAAGAAGGCTTTTCTTACCACTCTGGCCGCACTAGTAGTGATCGAAAGGCCACCAAAGAAGAACGAACCCCAAATCACAAACAGCAAGACTATCGCTCCGGTTGAATTTTGATACCTCCCGTGGAATGCATCATACAGTATCTGTCCTGGTACAAATGCTCCAGCAGTCTCATTGTTCACATCATACAAGTAACTCGGATCCTGATGAAAATCGCAATCCCACATCAAATGGGTAACAGTCTGCCGAAAGCAAAATGCCCAAACAGTAGTAAAAGAATCATACCTGAATGCTGAAAGTAAGTGCTAAAATATAAGCCCATCCGAATATTGAAATGATTCCTATACCTGATAGAATTGCAATCGGGCCGTTCTTGTCTGCGCCTTTCGTCTCCTCTGTTAGATGTGCTGCAGCATCATATCCATACAGAGAGTACTGACTAACAAGAACAGACAGAACAACCACGTATGCTTTGCTGCTTATTGCTGTCGACTCCGGCGATGTCTCGAAATGAGTGAACACGTAGGAGGCAGATTGTGTTTTCAATGCGACCAGCGGAAGCATTATAACTATAACCAACCCCCCAACAACCTGCACATCGTTAGTATGTCAGAGTGGAAGAGATTGGCTGAACAAAATCTGAATTCCAGTGAATTAACAGAGGTGGTGTTTGTGTGTAGCCGCATGACAGCGAATGTGCATCCACCCATCTGTATTTTAGTGAAGTAGATCTGTTGGAGCATCTGGTGTGATGTTCTAAACAAGCCCATTTGAAAATTGTGCCCCAAAAACTGAGAATTCGATGATGAAAAAGAAAACTGAGAGCACATACCAGCCACCATATTGAAATTATGTCAAGGAAGGCAATGAGTTCTAGTGCGAATGTATTCAGTATGGCCCATATAATCGTTAGGCCCATGTACATGCACAAGAACACCCCTCGTGGGGCGAAATAACCTCCATCTTTGGTTGTACCAGTACATAGTAAAATGATGGTCTGCAATGTCTGAGATCCTGCGTAAGCCTACCAACCATGTAGAAGAAATTTGATAGTTAGAGACCAATCTCAATGCCCGAAAGTAAGGGTAGTATGAGAAGCATGCATTGCATATAACAACCTAAGAAGGAAATCATTTTATTAGTATCATGGTCTACCAAGAAAATTGAATCTTGGGTAAGAAACCACCAAAATGTCCGCATGAACGATATATCAGGGGAAGAAACGCTACCTGTGTACCAATTCCGGCAATGAGGCCAATTGTCTCCAACCAAGCGCAGCACCACGATGCAAATGGACCCCACTTGGGGCTGGCTAAATGGGCAGCCCAGAAATAAAGAGAACCTGTCGTCTGTTTAATGTTACACCAAATAGCCCATCAGTTCTGTAAATTCTTTTCCAGGAAGGACTAATCTATGTAGTAAGAAAGAATAAGGAAAGATACAACAAGAAGTGTGAAACAGGATCAGGCAGCATTTGAAATAGGAATTGCAGATAATAACAGATCCAATGTGATCAGGAGCAGTCAGGAAAGGAAAATGCTGATGGTATATGGTGGGGAATTGCGAGACACTAGAACCTGCATTGCAGATGCAGAACTAAATAATGACAGAAATGCTAAGGCGATTCACATGGTTGGATTGGGGATGTGATTAGCAGCAAATGGGGTCAACGTAGCTCGTCTGCACAAGATCTAGGCCATGCATCATGTGGGTCTGGTGGGAGCATGCCCTGCCCAAACATCAGTCTGGTGTGCCACACTTGAACATTGTTTTATAGACTGCTGGCCATTTCTTGTCTAATAGTCTATCTAATACTAAATGTTTCCCTAAGGCCATCTATCATACTTGTGATTTGTTGGCACATGTGCAATGAATCATCACCTCAATGTCTTCTCTCGATATTTTCCATGGCATTTCTCAACCAACAATTTGAAATTTCCATTGTCCTGGTCACCATCCATTTTCACAAGAGAAATTCAATTCACCCTGCTTAATTTGAAACTATCTGCGTGAGTGATCATTCACGAGTGAAGGAATACAAGAAGTGGACATAAATTTCAAACATTTTTCCAGTCCAGATTTGTAATTTTCAAGTCTAAATCTTCCAAGACAATCGAAGTACACATTTTCTAGTAATTTCCTACACTATTGAATTTTCCCTTCATGATAGTAGCCATAGGCTTTTGCCACAAATGCCAACCAAGCATATGTGTGTGATTCGAAGGGTGCATCAGGTGGGCCCAAAATCAAACACCTTCTAAGTAACAGAAATTTTTTTTTTTTTAAAAAACACCAAAGAGAAAAAAGGTATTTGTTTCATGTACAAACCTTCCTTGCCGCCAGCGACATTTCGTTGAGTCATTTTATCAAACAGTTCTGAGCAACATCAATGGCAAAGTAACCAAGTCACCGAACTGGTTCGATCCAAGTTCATTTCGAGCTGGATTCGATCCGAGTCGAGCCGATCTGGGGCCTGCTCAAACTCATTTTCGAGTTTTTTTTTTTTTTTAAAAAAAGGTCGACTTGGCTCGAACTCAGATTCAAACCGAGTCGAACGTGCTTTTTCAAGTCGAGTTGAGCGAGCTAACCCAGCTAGCTTGGTTCGTGTACACGCCTACATGACACCAAATCTGTAAATCGAACCACAACAAACCTATTCCGAAATTTGGTTGGGTTCAGGCCATGTAAGAATTAGCTCCAGTCAGGTAGGTTGGGTCTAGTCCGAATTGGGTTTGAGTCTTCCAGAAGTAGACTCAAGACTTGAAAGGACCCGGAATCAGGAAGACCTGAACCTGATTAGCCTGGTATTGGGTGCTATATGACCTGCCCAAACGAACCATCGCCAGCCTGAAACAAGCCTACCCAGCCAGCGAGTCTGACCCAGAAAGCCAAGCTTAACTTTGACCAGGCTTGGGGCTATTAGCTTGGCCTGTGGGCTGCTTCAACCCGGCACATGTACCCCATCAATCTAACCCGGCCTAGCTTCATATGTACATATGTTCTTTGTTGCGAAATATGCCATTTTAACACTCAGTTAGGCAACACATGCATTTTGTATGGAGTTCCCATGGGCTGGGCCCAAGCTCAGACTTCGAAGCCCACAAAAATAACTAGGTGAAGCCTCGTTCTTTGCCTTACTTGAAGGTGGGGCCCACACATGCTGAGTCAGCTGTCCCTGGGCAATAATCTTTGGAAATGGATGGTTAGAAATAATGCAGGCCATGGTCCAAATTCAACTACGACAAGCACCATACACCCATTGGGTTATTAAAAAAAAAAAAGCATTTTTCTGTACAGTGGCCATCCATGGTGGACGGGTACAAGTATGGACTGGTAAGACCAGACTCCAGTTTTCTGTATTTACCTTCAATGGCTTTGGACATTTTTACCCTTGCAATCAGTCTTCATAGAATGTTCGTGAATGGGTTAAGAGAGGGTAAATTTGTCATTGAAGGTTACGGATGGCTGAGATTCGACGACAATTATTTTAACGGCTCAAAATATAAGCCCAATTAAAAACTCACATGGACCATACCAAAAACTGCCAAGTTCAAATGGCGTGGCCCACCTCAGTTTTTTTTTTTTTCTCAGGATGATTTCTGTATATCTGTTCATCCTGACCTGATTAATAGGTTTGATGAAATATACACCGTTTGCTGGCCTGCACACAAACCTATTGTCAGCATCTCATTCCCACTATTCCTTGTGGTATGCTCCATTTGAGCTGTGGATCTAGCTAGATTTTATTTTATTTTTGGTCCAGAATCTAACTTTGAGTATAAAACCTGATGGACGGAGTGGATTTACATTTAAAACATGGTGGGTCCCACAGACTGAGTGGTTTTAGCAGTTTTCAAGTTGAACATGAAAGTAGCTGCAGTTTTGAGGGCCACTTCCTCGCTCCGGAAGACCAGAAACATCACTACAATATGACCATTTCCTCTTGATTGAACTCAAAATTCGCAATTCAGTTCAGTTGTGCATCCAAACGCGCCCTAAATCTACAAGGAAATAGATAAAATTCTACAATGATTCCACTAAAAAGATCATCCATCACATATAATCACTTCTATCAAGGTAGCTGTTACAACCATGCAGGGAATTTAAACCTTGAGAAATGCAAAGGCTGCTTGTGACTCTTGCCACACGTGGCAATGTGTGCAGAAGATCTGTGCCGTTCATCAGGTGGGTCTACCATGTGGCCAGCTGGTCCAGTATTATGAAAAAGAATAGACATGTTAAGATTACAAATGATCAACAATCGACTTTGTGTGTCCCTCCCACCCTGTGATCAGACTAGCCTGATGTTCAGGCCATGTATGTAAAGTATATAGTGGGGCCCACCTGATGAATGACCCAGACCTTCAAGTGGTATGAATGGCTTTAGCAGGGCTCTTAAACCTTTAAAAATTTTATATGCTTGGCCCCACCTGATGAATGACCTAGTTCTTCAAGTGGTATGGATAGAGCTTTAGCAGAGCTCTTAAACCTTTCCATTCTGCACATCAATGTTCCTGACTGGTCCCTTGAACCATTTCCTTGCATCAAGAAGCCACCACAGCAAGATCAGTGCCAAACCCGTGGCCAGCGCGATTGGAGCGTAGTTGAAAGTGTTCCAATCAAGAGGGTAGATCGTTGGTAATAGGAAGACTGAACATGTATAACAGATCCACAAGAAGGCTACCAAGCAAATTGGCCTACTTGCTCGGCCCAAGTAGAACGGTCCCGGTTTGAAATTATTCTCAGCCATGACCATCCTAGCAAAGATTGGAACTGCATATCCACCGACCCATCCGATCGTACAAATGGACGTGATGGCGGTGAAAACCACATTGACTTTCAAGATGGGAAGTCCAAGAAGAATGCAGATGCCGGCACATAACCACACTGCGTTCGCAGGAACCTTGTGCTTGGGGTGAACTCGTCGCCAAATGGATGAAAATGGAATTCCTTTATCCCTCGATAGAGCATATACCTGGAAGATTGACATGTCACAATGAGCCATGATAGAAGCGAAATCGCCAACATAAGTGCGATCGCTTTGAAATAACAGTAAGAAATGAAATGTTACAACTTATTTTTCACACATCCAAATGATGAAAACAAATAATATCATTTACATATCCAATTAGTTTTTGACTTTTGATTTCATCTTTGTGAGATTGTCAATATTGGATTGAAGGTGTATTTAGAGTAGACTAGAGCTGGGCATCGAGTCGAGTCGGATCGAGTTAGGGCTGACCCGATTCAATCTGGTTTTGAAATAGACCTGATCAAACTCGACCCAACTCAGTGCAAAGTCCAGCATGCCTGACCCGATTTGAGTCTGGGTCTGGATTGGACTAATTCGGACCGAGTCTGACCTAGTCACAAATACCAAGTTAGGTCGAGTCAGGTCAGGCGCAGCATGTATCCACATGCTGAAATCACAACTCAAAACCTAGGTGCACTTACCAGAATTGCAGCCTCTCCATCAGCTACACGGCATCTCAGATCTGAAACATCAAATCTGAGTGTGTGTGCGCGCGCGCGAGTCATATCGAGTTTTGAATCAAGTCAAGTCAGTACCGAGTTGGATTTCGGGTTGAGTCGAGTCGAGTTGCTGGGTGACCTGAACTCGACTTGGTTTGAGTTCGGATTTGACAAAGTCTACTCGGTTTGGATCGAGTCGGTTATGAACAAGTCGGACGAGTCGAGTTTGCCGAGTCAAGTCATCCCTTGTCCAGCTCTGGAGTAGACCAAATCAAATATGTTTCGGGTTTTCAATTTATGATTTTGCAAATTGGCAGCCTTCCAATGGTACTGGGCAGATTGGGGCCCATGTGATGCATGTATAGAATCCAACCCATCCATCATATTTGCATGTATCAAGGGAGGGAAATGCCCACCCTTGATTTTCATGGAATACCCACTATATTTCGTATAAAGAATCCGGCCTGGATGAAAGGTAAGACCAAAATTCAGGTTGTTCTTTGATTCAGGTGGGTCCCTGTGCAAATCAAGGATGGGCATCCTCTCTCACATTGCTCCCAACCTGAGTGTTGGATCAACAGGTTGGATGGCCAACATACATTACATGGGCCCTGAATCTGCCCATGACGACTGGAGCATGCCTCTTTGAAAAAAATACAGTCATCAAAGGAAAAGTTTAGGCTGTTTAGATGCACAGTTGAATTGAAATGAAATAATTTAGTTCAGCAATAAGGAAATTGACCAAATTGCAATTACTTCAGATGACATATTGAGGGACTAGTCACCAAATCTCAGTTAGGTTACTTTCATCTTGGACTTGAAACGCATGTAGCTGCAATTTGAGGGCTACTTCCTTATTAAGAATACCATGGAAGGTAATTGCAAAATCTGGTCATTTCCTCTCTGTAGAACTAAATATTGCATTTCAATTCAATAATACATCCAAACACTCTCTTATTAAGCATATCATTTGCTGGTTTTTTTTTTTTTTTCCAAGTTTGGAATGTCAAGACCAAGTTGGTTTGCTAAGAAAGTGATCCACTTCTCCAAATCAAAAGAAGGCTTTTCTTACCACTCTGGCTGCACTAGTAGTGATCGAAAGGCCACCAAAGAAGAATGAACCCCAAATCACAAACAGAAAGACTATCGCTCCGGTTGAATTTTGATACCTCCCGTGGAATGCATCATACAGAATCTGTCCTGGTACAAATGCTCCAGCAGTCTCATTGTTCACATCATACAAGTAACTCGGATCCTGATGAAAATCGCAATCCCACATCAAATAGGTAACAGTCCGCCGAAAGCAAAATGCCCAAACAGTAGTAAAAGAATCATACCTGAATGCTGAAAGTAAGTGCTAAAATATAAGCCCATCCGAATAAGGAAATGATTCCTATACTTGATAGAATTGCAATCGGGCCATTCTTGTCTGCGCCTTTCGTCTCCTCTGTTAGATGTGCTGCAGCATCATATCCATACAGAGAGTACTGACTAACAAGAACAGATAGAACAACCGCGTATGCTTTGCTGCTTATCCCTGTCGACTCCGGTGAAGTCTCGAAATGAGTGAACACATAGGAGGCAGATTGTGTCTTCAATGCGACCAGCGGAAGCATTATAACTATAACCAAACCCCCAACAACCTGCACATCATTAGTATGTCAGAGTGGAAGAGATTGGCTGAACAAAATCTGAATTCCAGTGAATTAACAGAGGTGGTGTTTGTGTGTAGCCGCATGACAGTGAATGTGCATCCACCCATCTGTATTTTAGTGAAGTAGATCTGTTGGACATCTGGTGTGATGTTCCTGAAAATTGTGCCCCAAAAACTGAGAATTCGATGATGAAAAAAGAAAACTGAGAGCACATACCTGCCACCATATTGAAATTATGTCAAGGAAGGCAATAACTTCTAGTGCGAATGTATTCAGCATGGCCCATATAATCGTTAGGCCCATGTACATGCACAAGAACACCCCTCGTGGGGCGAAATAACCTCCATCTTTGTTTGTACCAGTACACAGTAAAATGATGGTCTGCAACGTCTGAGATCCTGCGTAAGCCTACCAACCATGTAGAAGAAATTTGATAGTTAGAGACCAATCTCAATGCCCGAAAATAAGGGTAGGATGAGAAGCATGCATTGCACCTAAGAAGGAAATCATTTTATTAGTATCATGGTCTACCAAGAAAATTGAATCTTGGGTAAGAAACCATCAAAATGTCTGCATGATCGATATATCAAGGGAAGAAATGCTACCTGTGTACCAATTCCGGCAATGAGGCCAATTGTCTCCAACCAAGCGCAGCACCACGATGCAAATGGACCCCACTTGGGGCCGGCTAAATGGGCGGCCCAGAAATAAAGAGAACCTGTCGTCTGTTTAATGTTACACCAAATAGCACATCAGTTCCATAGATTCTTTTCCAGGAAGGACTAATCTATGTAGTAGGAAAGAATAAGGAAAGATACAACAAGAAGCGCGAAACAGGACCAGGCAGCATTTGAAATAGGAATTGCAGATAATAACAGATCCAATGTGATCAGGAGCAGTCAGGAAAGGAAAATGCTGATGGTATATAGTGGGTAATTGCGAGACTCTAGAATCTGCATTGCAGATGCAGAACTAAATAATGACAGAAATGCCAAGGCGATTCACATGGTTGGATTGGGGATGTGATTAGCAGCAAATGGGGTCAACGTAGCTCGTCTGCACAAGATCTAGGCCATGCATCATGTGGGTCTGGTGGGAGCATGCCCTGCCCAAACATTAGTCTGGTGTGCCACACTTGAACATTGTTTTATAGACTGCTGGCCATTTCTTGTCTAATAGTCTATCTAATACTAAATGTTTCCCTAAGGCCATCTATCATACTTGTGATTTGTGGGCACATGTGCAATGAATCATCACTTCAATCTCTTCTCTCGATATTTTCCATGGCATTTCTCAACCAACAATTTGAAATTTCTATTGTTCTACATTGCTGGTCACCATCCATTTTCACAAGAGAAATTCAATTCACCCTGCTTAATTTGAAACTATCTGTGTGAGTGATCATTCACGAGCGAAGGAATACAAGAAGTGGACATAGAATTTCAAACATTTTTCCAGTCCAGATTTGTAATTTTCAAGTCTAAATCTTCCAAGACAATCGACGTACACATTTTCTAGCAATTTCCTACACTCTATTGAATTTTCCCTTCATGATCGTAGCAATTTGCTTTTGCCACAAATGCCAACCAAGCATATGTGTGTGATTCAGAGGGTGCATCAGGTGGGCCCAAAAGTGTGGATGACATAGCTCAGGCCAACATGTTGGATGGAGAACCATTGGCCTCTTGTTTTAAACTGTCCATTGTTGGTCCATGTGTGGCCCACCCGACGAGTTAACTAGCCTAGTTTCTGGTAGGTCATCCACCCAAGTACTAGTGGAGGAGGTGGTGTTATAAGGGGTTGTGTAAGGGAACTTCATCTATTTTCATTAATATTTTTATGGGATTTGCAGCAGTGTGGTAGCTGAAATTAGAGCTCTTTTGGATGGCTCTTGTCCCTGTAAATGCAGAAATTTTCAAATCTTGAAGTAGAAAGCAACTGACCATAGCTCACCTTTTCAATCCGAAGACGGTAACTAATCATTGGAAATTATGGTATTATTGGGCTGAAGCGAAAAATCTTCTTTCTCAGCTAGGTTGAAAGCAACCAAACAACAGATGGTCTAGCTAATCATGCTTGTGATGTGAGATTGGGTGCTGGTATTTTCCACAATATCTAGATTCCCGCAGGATATTGATATTGAAAAACAAAATAGAGAAAATTCAATTCTTCAACTATAAATCAGGCATGCATTAATCCAATTCAAGATTGAATTCTCTGAATTCATGTTAGATGAATGACACATTCAGGTAAAACAAAAGAAATTGAGGAATGGAAGATAATGATAAACAGACCGGAAAAGATGAGCAGATCTCAGCCATAGCAATCCCAACAAACCAGGTGAAGAAGGAGACCACCACCCATCCCCAAACTAGACTGGCAGGCCCGGCGTACCGCAGGCTCGATCCGTAGAGAGGGGTAATCCCTGTAAAAAGGGTGACGGTCGACACCGAAATCGCAAGTGTCTTGAACAGAGTCTGCAGCAACAATCAAAACCCAATTCAACTCAATTCAATCTGAGAAAGAAACAGAACAAGCGCCAAAATGACGATGAATGATCTAGTGTCCCTAGTGGCATGGACACATGTGGAGAGTCTGACTGGCCGATCTGGACCGTCTATTAGACCCAGCCAACGAAATAGCACAACCACCTGATGATCCTATCCATCAGAAATCCGTTATTTCCCAAGATATGAATGGATGGTTGGCATAATCTGATCAAACCAATTCTTCAGAATGGACCCATAAACAACCCATGGTTGTTCCCCCAATGAACGGTTCAGATGGTTGATTGGACTTATTTCTATGAACAATCTTGACCATACATTGTAAAGGCTATTGATCTGATGGTTCATATCATCTGATCAACACATATTTTTCCATGGGTGGCCCATGAAGTAGCTGACCCAATGGACAGTCCTGATCAATTGATCAGACTGTCCATCGTCCAGATGTCCTTATACAACTAGCAAAGAAAACACAATGCATGAAGAGAGAAAAAAAAGGAGAGAGAGAGAGAGAGAGAGAGAGAGAGAGAGAGAAACCATCTCTCTTCTGAGTTCTTGCTTGTAACCAAGCTCGTTGAGGCGCTTCTCTCCAGAATCCATTTCTCAGGAATGAATGAACAGTGATGATGATAGAGTAATGGGAAATGGCAGCAGGTTTTGTAAAGCTTTAGCAGGAGAAAGAGAAGATGTCCAACGAAAGTAGGATTTTGGATTGCTTGACTTTCGGATGCGTGTTTAATCTCTTTCCTCTATTTATCTCTTTCCAAAGCGCGCCTTCTTTATATATATATATATATATATATATATATATATATATATATATATAATAAACAGAAAAGCTTCAGACTTTAAATTTCGTTACAAATGGGAGTGGACTTTTCCTTACGTTAAGTGGGAAATGATAAGGTGTGGCCGGTAGAGCCGGAATCTGGGTAACCGTCTCACTATCAATCAAGGCCGTCCAACCATTTTGCAATATCATTTTATTTTACAAATCAAAAAATTAGGTAGTTCTAAGGCTCGAGTGGACCACACAGATGATAATTAACCATTAGGTGGGCCCTAGGAAGGGTGTCATTATCACCGCTGCTTCCTGTGGTCCACTTGAGCCTTGGGTGCCTCGTTTTTGGGCTTGTGGCTCTAAAATGATATGGGAAAATGGATGAACGGTGTTGATAAAATACAGACTTCATGATGTCCACTTTAGAGTTCCTGTCCGTTCCTAGCTAGTTGCTGACGGGTTAGTATCCAATCCAGTGTGACCGGGCCCAGGCTTTCAAATCACAACTGTCATATAAGTCTATCTACGACCTTTACGCCGGTCTCTGACACGTTTTCCGCCCCTCACACTAGGGCGGCTCATTGAATCCCAATCGGATGGACAGGATCACCTGATGTTATTCTTGTGTGGGTCCATTTTTCAGATCGTGGTGGACGTGCCCTTCTGATTCTTTCACATTTCTTCATCGTCTGGACGGGTGTGCGTTGGCCACAATTTACTAGTAAATAGCTGAACCCGATCCACACGACCAATTACACATCGAGCCCAACCCCAACCAGATAAAGAAAGCGTTCAGCGGTCTAGATTTGAGAGGAAATCTGATGGTTTAGATCCTATCAAACGGTACGGATTGAAGTACACATCTGCCACGGATACGGTAGATGAGGTTGCCACATTTTAGTAAACTGTAACGAACGCACACCATAATCTTGCCGACTCGCAATACGCTCATTTATATGGTCAGAAGTTAGAACGACGACCTTGACTGACAGGAAAGGCTGAATTCACTAGCGCGAGTGAGATGGACTAGGATTCTCCCCTCGTACGTGCCAAAATGGAGAATGTGTATTTGATCCGGGACACTCGGAAGGTAGGATACATGAGAGTAATGGACGTACATGATTTGTGATCTCGTTAGTTGCGGTGAGACCTCCACACCATCTCAGTCGCGCGAGTCTAGTTACTACGCTCTGTTGGTGTTGCAGTGCAACACGTTAAGCAGGTTGTAGACGCATTCTGTCTCAACTGAGTTCGTTTTGCCTCCGTCGCGACACAGGATGTAGCGTGTGTTTCGTCGCCAAGTGGGACCCACATGCTGAGATTGTCCGATGATTTTAACCGTGCTTACTATCTTTACTATCCTAAACAAGCTATTCCCTCGTCATCACACTTTACTGATGATCCAGACCTTTGATTACTAGAGTTGAATACGAGCCATTAAAATTTCATATTTATTGCTCACAATTCGGACGCGGATTGCCTGCTGACAGCGTCACTAGCGAGATGGCGACTGACAGTGCTCTGTGGGTCCATAAATGACCTATCCACGCCATCCTGAAGAAGAAATGAAGCGGATTTAAATCTCAAAGAAAGAGTGTTGATTGAACACTCACCATTAAAAACTTCTAAGAGGCTAAAAAGGTTTTGGATTAAACTGATATTTGTGTTTTCTCTTGGTGGGCATCCAATCTCCATTGTTTTCTCTTGGTGTAGTCTATTCGAGATTTGGATCTCCTTAACTTTTTATCGATCCATATAGTGATCTGTAAAAGTACATAGAGGGCTCGGATAAAATGCATATATATTATACATGGCTCGTATGGCACTGTAAGTAGCCACCTCGCTCCTAACGCTGTCAGTACGCAATCCGCGTCCAATTCGGACGTCCTTTCAGCGCAAATTAATTAAGGTGGTCCATTCAGCACAGAGTCCGTAATTCCATGGCCGAATTTTCGTACCAGTAGGAACCGTGGTTCATTGATCTAAACCGTTGATACGATGGGCCCTGCTGTGAATAGTCCATGTACCAAAAAATCAGATTTATGAAAAATTTCCAATTCTTCAACTACTGGCACTAAAAGATATGGTTAAGGGGAGCATTTGGTTGCACAAAATACCATGAAATTTCCTCATATTTCATGATGAATCAGTCTAATTTGTGTATATTTTATGAAATGTGGAGCAACCAAACAATAAAGAAAATACAGCGGTAGTCCACTTCCAACAAAAAGAACACAAACTAATCTCTGTCTAGATATTCTAATCTGAGGTATTTTTAGCACATGGCCCATTCCAGCGCAAGACCATAATATCAACGGTTGGGATCACCAATTCACGGAATCCTCTTCTACGAAATGAAAACCCAAACATGTTGTAAAGTCCATGACCGAGAGGTGTAATACAATTAGAGCAGGATACTCGTTTAACTCATCCGATTCTACTCGGCTCGAAATGAGTTAGAGCAAAGCATGAGTTGATTTTTTGTGCTTGAAATGGTTTTCAGCCGAGCACAAGCTTGACCCTGCTGGACTCGAATAGTACCTAAAATCGACTCGACTTGGCTCAACTCGAAACATGAACTTGGGTATACATACCTTTCTAATTTCCAAAATTAAAAACCCTAACCCCATCGCCAGCACCCGTTTTAAAAAAATAAAATCCCTAACCCTTCAAAAAAAAAAAAAAACACCCTCGCCGTCTCTCATATCCTCCATGGCCGATGGATTTTCTTCTTTGCCATTTCTTTTTCCTTCCTCTCTCTTCTTCACCATTTCTTCTTCCTCTCTTCTTCTTCTTTAGATCCTCCACAGCCGATAGATTTTCATCAAGCGGTCACTTCATCTCCTTGATTGGGAACGGATAGGAATCTCTGAAGGAGGTTTTTCTCTTTCCCTCTTTCTCTTCCTCTTTCTCCCCAAATTTACCTTTTGATCTCGAAAACAAACTCAAACTCGGCTCAAAATATGCTCCAACTTGGACGAGCCGGAACTCGGACAAGCCAAGCACGAACTACTGTTCTGAGCTCGAAGGCCGAGCTGAGCACGAGTATTGAGCACGAGCTGGGCAATACTCGTGCTCGGCCCGTGTACACCTCCAAATACAATGATCTGGCCAGTTATATTGTATGGGCTTTTAGTTTGTACAAGTGGGGCCCACAAAGATGGTTCAGCGATCCAAAATGTTGATGTGACGTGATGGCTGCTATTGACCGTTATTTTGTGGGCAACCTATTGGAAGTTTTAGGATTTTCCTATCAATTGATTTTTTATTTTACATCTGGCAGCTATATGGTTGTGATTGCCTGATGAACGGCTCAGATTTCTCACGAGGTATGGCTCGTTGCCGCACATGAGGCAAGGTGGATGAGTAATGTGGTCCTCCGGGTAAGATATGGGTGTAATGTATTACGACAGTGAGCCCGTACAATTGGGCCCATGGATAGACGATCCAGATTCCATATCATGGATCTGATGAGTCCCCAACGTGGACGGATCATGCACAAAAATCTACCAGATAAAGAGATGGTAGCCATCCAATCCTTTACTTACTATTGTTGAAATACTGGGACCCAGCCCCTCGGTGGGGCCAAGGATCATATAAGAGGCCGGAATTCAGGCCTGGCCCATCACACCAGCCTAAAAAAGAAACCCAAGCCCAACTTGTTAGTCCCACTAGTGGATATGGCCATGGACCCCACTTGCAGGCAACTACTAATGGATGGGTCCCATGTGATTTTCCCTTCTATTTCTCATCTGGAGTTGGATCCGTCCATCCAGTGTCCTACCAAAATGGATCCACCAAGGCCTGGAAACCGACGGAAATACTGAGAGATGCTACAGTTCTCTCTCTCTCAGGCCACTTCTAGTAGCATTGGAACACTTAGACAGTCCAATCCATTGATCTGGACTGTTCATTAGGTCCACCACACATTTCATCGTCTACCGTACAAACATCACACCGATCTAACAAATATGAACCATTTAATCAATGGTCTTTACTATAGACGGTCAAGATAATTTACAGGAAAAAAACAGGTGGTATCAACAATTTGATGCATCTATTTGTTAGGCCCTAATATGCATTGCCTATGGTTCTAAAGAAATGCTTTTGTTAGGCAATTGTAACCATCCCATCCATGGCTTAAAAAAATGGATGGTTGTAAATAAATAAATAAGCCAAATCAAAGATTAATTGGGTCATCCTATGACTATCAGTACAATTTTTGCATGATCGACTACAAAAATTGATCTCGACTTAATGAACAGTTCAGATTGATCGAATAGACCATCCAAGTGGGCTGACACAACTAGGATGGTCCAACAACGTACATGTGGAGCTAGTTGGCCAGAAAATCCACATGGTGGGCCAACCAGATGAGCGCTTGGATACGGCATGCGTTACAGCGAGCATAAAAAAGCGGAGTCGCCCGAATTCCCCTTGGGAGGGAGATGAGGTGAGGTGAGAAGAAAAATGGATATACGGTCGACAACGACCGGCAGCATCTGCCTCTGCAGAATCCCATTCCTTGTGGCCAAACCAAAACCCACCACAGCCGTCCGCTGCTCCTCCTCCTCCTCCTCCTCCTCCTCCTCCCATCCTCAAATCCAAGCCGTCTCTGCTTCAACACGC
Organism: Magnolia kwangsiensis; assembly: GCA_037074715.1. Classification (NCBI taxonomy): domain Eukaryota; kingdom Viridiplantae; phylum Streptophyta; class Magnoliopsida; order Magnoliales; family Magnoliaceae; genus Magnolia; species Magnolia kwangsiensis. Next base: position 25,339,183 of record CM073575.1, on the reverse strand, counting down.
AAGAGGACCCTCATCCTGTCTGTCCTCTCCTCCCTCTGCTTCCCCTCTTCGATTCAACTCCCCTTTTCTTCTACTGCAGCTGCTGTAGAGAATCAGCTGGAGAGATACACCGACCCTAACGAAGGTTTCACCCTCCTCCTCCCTCCTTCATGGATCAAGGTATGTGGTGCGGCCCCCATTCATCCATCCGTCCATCATTCTGGGTTTCTTCTCTGATTCTTGTTGGTAGTATGTGTAGGTAGAGAAAGCAGGGGCAACGGCCCTATTCGAGGATGGGAGAGGTAACAATGTGGGAGTTGTGGTCACCCCCGTCCGTCTCTCTTCCCTCCCCGACTTTGGGTCCCCTCGGTTCGTCGCAGATAAACTCATCCAAGCTGAAAAGCGCAAGGTACTCATGCCCCATCTTTTCATTTCATGGCCCACCATCGAAATTCATCTGTTATCAACGGTCAGGGGGTCGTTGATTGGATGAATAAGATCCTATGAAGAGTCCTCATTGCACAGTACACATAAGTTTCCATTTCTTAGGGGTATGGCCCATGGTTCGATTGAGAGGTCGTTTGGCAACTTGGGACTTTTGGTAATCACCTTCCAATTCAATTTCCAGAGTTGGATTTCTCGATAATTGGGATTCCATCAGTTATATCTTGAAATAAAGAATTTGATTTTGGGAAAAGATCATCCAAGTCCTTAAATTGAATTGGAAAGTAACCAAGGAGTCGTTTGCATGCAACTAAGTTTCTAAGGGGGGCGCCTGGATCTTAAGTTTTACTTAAAAGATAAGCTACTCATGCCTCCAGTAACTTATCTCGGTTTCTACTTATTAAGATGATGTGATTAAGTAACTTGAGTAGAAAAAATTTTAAAAAAAAGTTACTTCTAATTGATCATAAACCAAACTTCCTTATTTGGGATCTCACATAAGTTACTTATCTACTGTTGTAAGTAGAAAAAATAACTTATTTGGTGGTATCCAAATGGGCCCTAAGTGAATTTCAACTGCATTTCACTTACTGGTGGGGATGTATGCAAGTCGAGTCAGCTCGGTCAGCTCGCTCAATTCGACTCGAAAAAGCTCAACTCGCCTTGGCTCGAAATTGGATTCGGACCGAGTTGAGCTGGTTTTTGGAGCTTGAAAATATGTCGAGCTGAGTTCGATCTTGCCGCTCGACTCAACTCGGATCAAACCTCAACTCGAACTGACTCGGATTGAATTTGATCGGTGACTTGGTTATTTTGATATGGACGTTGCTCACTGAGTGTTTGATGAAATGACTCCACAAAGTGTCGGCTGGTGAGAATTTGGATGTGCAGTCTCATGTGTTTGTAAAAATGTTGCACAAGGAAACTCGGCTCGAACTGGCCCGAGCTGCTGCCCGAACCGAGCCGAGTTGACTAGTCAGGCTTGAGGACCGAGCAAGCCGAGTTCGAGCTGGGGTCCAGGGAAGTGACTTCCCACTCAGCCCCATGAAGTTCTTTGCCTGTAAATTTCCTCCCCCGTGGACACAACTTAAGAGGCATCTAAACATGTAGGATGGCGGAATAGGATTCATGTGGCCAACCTAAATGAATTGGGATATGGCTTAAATAATGATGATGATGATGATGGGCGTGGAATCCATAAACATGGATTTGGTAAGCATTTGGAAGGTATTGACAGTTGATTTGGAATTGGTACGCCTAGATTCCGCAAACCACCCTCCATACAAGAATTCAAAAATGTGCCTTTTGCCACATTTCAAGCAGGAATTTGCCCTAAGAATTGGGTCACTGATGCCCCAAATTATGGAGTGCCAAACGACCCAATAGAGACCCCGCTCATCTGTTATGTCTCACCTTAGATGGATCATACCCCAAACATCTCCCTGATAGGACAACCACAACCTTCCAATAAAAGGTCCACAAATAGATAGCCAAGAAGAAACACTGCAATGGTCTACATGATTAGTGGCTAGAAACTTACAATCAGGGAGATTTTTGGGGATGGTCCATCAACAGCGGGAGACAACAGACCAATGGCCTGAGTTACTGAACCATGGTCATCCACTTCTCATAATAAAAAACCTGCAATTGGAATCTAACCACTCTTCAGTTTGTGGCAATAATAGCAGTGTACTGTATCCATATTCTATCTTGTTCTGTAGGAAAGTACAAAGGATGCAGAGGTGATAGGAGTTGCAGAGAGATTGGGTAATGGAGACCTACCAGTATATGAGTTTGAGTACAAGGTAGATAGTACCAGAGGAGGGATGAAGAGGATTTTTTCAGCTGCATTCATCTCTTCTAAGAAGCTTTATCTCCTGAACATTGCCTATGCAGACCGGATGGAGAATCCTCTAGATATGCAAACCAGATTGATGTTGGAACAAGTCCTACATTCATTCAATGTAGCATCGTCGTCATCATCTTCATCCTCCATGTAAATGGAAAATGTACTTCTCATTCTTTTGAGACATCCAGCAGCAGCCAGTCCTGCGCACGTTTCAGTGTTCATTTATAGCTGTAGATAAGCCAATGTCACCATTCGGGCTGGGAAGGCATGAACTGGAAGCATCTCAAAGCATAGCCAGATCGTGGCCCCTTACTGGATCCCGCGAAACACAAGGCTCCGTTGCCTATCAAATCGGAGACCATGCCTTCTGTGACTCGCAGTGGAGGAGACTACAGTCCTGAGTGGACAATGAACACTGATTGGGAAACGGATGATGGATTCCATCTGCTTGACAACAGCGATGTCCAACATGTGGATTTTGAAATCCACTACATCTATGGGCCACACATTGATGCATGTATTTTATCCATGCCGTTCATCCATATGTGTCCTTTACATGTGAGACTCAAGTTGAGTATGAATATAGGTGACCAGTAAAGACTCAAGTTGCATATGAATATAGGTGACCAGTATCAGTTGTGAAATCTGGTCCATTGAACACAATTCCTGTGTCCAACAGTGTTTTTCCCAAAGGAAGAATTAGATCCCAAGTGTAGAATTGGATGGTCAAAATGCCATGATGTTTACAGACATATAATCATTGAACATTCCCAGATGGATGCAAACTTTGCTTTCAAGAGCTTTAGCCTCCCTTCAAACAACTCGCATAAGGTCCTACAAAAGCACCATAGTTTGAAATTTTCACCCTCCTTATGTGGAGTTGAACTCGTAGCAACTCAAAGCACTAAAAGGCCCAAAAGCCTGATTTCCCAAAATATGAAGCATCTAATGCATAAATGACCGATCATGCCTACTATAGTGCAGCCGCGAGTTCAATTCAGGAACTTCACCCACCACTTCCGTTCTCATCCATTTAGCCACATTTGGCCAGGAATTTCTTTTGGTATGAACAACTCGCGTTGACTAAACTAGCCAAAGAAGAAGCAATTGGACTTTTGCATAATAAGGAGGCTGGACCAAATACATTATTTCCGTGGGAAACATAAGAGACCAAGCAGCAAAACCTCGCTAAACAGATTGACCATCGGATGGTTACAAACATAAAAATAGGCTGCTCTATTTTGGCAAGACAAAAACACGTCCCACAATGGCTCATTCCCCTAACACCATTCGAATTAATAGATACTTAATATAACATACAGCCCAAACGAAATTAGCTTATTTGCTGCAAACTAAGCATTCTCAGCCACTGCCTGATCGATTTCATCCAAATGATCCCGTAGTATGTTCCACTTCATCGTACACAAAGAAAGAATCAATAAAATGCCAAAACGTAATTATTAAACGAGATAACTAAAGCCAGGATAAATTCCAAGAAATAATCATACCTGATCCATGCTAAGTGAGATCCCTGCAAAAGAACATTAAAAGAATTTAAAATAATAATAATAATGAGAACAAGCGGCATTCTAGCATATACCAAGATACACAACCAAATATATACCAGTCCGTGTTAAAAGCATTAAAATCGAGCCATTCGCAAATGAGGTAATGCAGGGGCATTTCACACTGGACTTTAAATGAGGTAGCTCGTGGGATGTGGTGACACACTCGAGGTGGACAGCCCATGTGATTTGGAGCCAACGAGCCTACGACGGGGTTCGACCAAGGTCCTAACCCATAAGATGCAGGGCCTGGGCTATGAGATAAAAGGATTAATTTGCCGTACTCTAATAGTTTGAGCTTTTAGAGCAAGTGGTTAATTGTTTTGCATCAAATTGGTATCAGAGTGGGAGGTCTCGTGTTCGAGACTCCTCGCCAAAGGTGATTAATGTAGGGGCATTTTCACACCGGGCTCGAGTGAGGTAGCCCGTAGGATACGAGAACACACTCGGAGTGGATGACCCATGTGATTTGGGGCCCACGGGGGAGGTCTCGTATTCGAGACTACTCACCAAGGGTGATTAATGCTAGGAGCCTATTGGATTTGGTTATTATTATTATTAGAAACATCATGAACGATTTTGATTGCATAAATTAGTTGTTATTTCATCTCTAAGTATGAGTGTGTGTACATGGCGCGGCTTTTAGGGTTTATGATTTTCTTATAAATAAGTAACCCTATGTAGGTATTTTTTTTTCCATTGAAATGAATAAAATTTTACATTTTTTCTTCTTCTCTATTCCTCCAAGTTGAAGAGACTAATTGGGTTTGAAACCCTCCCTTCATCGAAGGACTAACTACCGTGGTGAACCACCCCCCCCCCCCCCCCCCATTCAGATTCATTTTTTTTTTTTTTTTTGTGCCCAAGTTCTCCTCCACGGTAGATTTTTAGATTCTAGTTCACTAAAGGGGCTGAAACTTCAGCGAAGCACCACGCACACACTAGGTGGCGGATCGACACGAAATTTGGTGTGAGTGGGCCTCCCCTGGTTGACCACACCCTAGGTGACTCTTTCCAGTTCCGTGGGCCCCACACATGTGTGGACAGAGATCCCCGCACATGCGTCTAGGCCAGGTGGCTGTCCACATGTGTGGATCGTCTCATGTTCTGGATTTCTTCTATTTCTCACCTCTCTCACCTTCAAACCCCAACTCTAACCCTAGACAATCCCAAATTCCAAGTATTTCCAACTTTTGCAAACCCTAGATTTTTCCTTGAATTGAAACATAGTGAATCTCTTGAATTGGGGAACAATCCTTTACAAGATTGGATGAATCTTACACTTTTTTGGGCATTATTTGGTTTATAATTTTATTTGATCCAGCCTTAAACTTGTGTAGGCTTGGACCCCCGTAGATTCCTCTTATTGAATGTTTGATCGTATGTGGGACGTGAAATTTTGTGATCGTTTAAAATTGGTATGATCTAAAGCTTGAAATCTTGCATGTCATATTTAATTTCATGTCCTACATCAAATTGGTATCAGAACAGGAGGTCTCGTGTTTGAGACTCCTCACGGGGGGGGAGGTGATTAATATAAGGACATTTTCATACTGGGTTCGAGTGGGGTAGCCCGTGGAATGCGGGGACACACTCGAGGTGGGTGACCCATGTGATTTGGGGCCCACGGGGGAGGTCTCGTGTTCGAAACTCCTCACCAGGGATGATTAATGTAGGGGCATTTCACACAGGCTCGAGTGGAGTAGCACATGGGATGCGGGGACACACTCGGAGTAAGCGGCCTATGTGATTTAGGGCTTCGAGCCTACGAGGGGGGCTCGGCCGAGGTCCTAACCGATGAGATGTAGGGCCTAGTCTATGAGATAAAGGGATTAATTCGTTATACTCTAACAGTTCTAACTTTTAGAGCAAGTGGCTAATTGTCCAGCATCACGAGGCCTCGAGATTGAAGTTTCATATTTTAGACTTGAAACAAGCCTTAATTATTAACCCTCAAAGGTTGTACATCTGAGACCTATGAGCTAAGGCCTTAACTTCGCAGATCAAATCTACAATTCAGAAGGGGGTGATGATAATTTTCAGAGGAAATTGAGGAAGTGTGAGCTTTTTTGGGTGAGAAACTTGTCTAAAAGCAGGACCCACACATGTCCTCATCAAGCACGAGAAAATATATCTTAGTAATTTTTCAGGGCCATAATGGTAGAGTTGAATATTATTTCATCACATTTCTTGGTGGGGAACCCATGAGACAGATCACAGCAAGGTTTTGCATATCGATAGGGGGATATCAGCCAGGCCCAAAAACAATACGATACAGGGCACTTCAGATCTGTATCATACCCACAGCAGACGATATGTGCCCATATCAGCCCTTCTTTTTTCTTTCTGGACCCAAAAAAAAAAAAAAAGGAAAATGAGAATATGCAAAACAACAGAATTTTTATTTATTTATGATTTAGCCATGTATTCAATTGTGTATTCAATCAGACCATTCTTTGATAAGAATGTCTTCCATCGGCTTGACCTGTTGAATGTCAACCAAATAGGCCCTAATCGAACACAAGACTAGGGACCATTATTTGAAATGCAACAAAAGATGATGAGAGAGAGAGAGAGAGGATAGTTTTCCCATTCTACTTTTTTCCCAAAATGGTTCATTCCACTTCTTTTTTCTTGAGCTGCTAAGATTTATTGGAAAATTCATTTTGCTTTGATTCGTCCAATCTTCACTCAAATCAAATCTTGTGTAAAAAGCCTAGATCTAGTATAAATCTTGTGTAAATAGGCCTAGATCTAGTATAAAATGATTTTTTAATATTCCTCCATGGTTAAAAGGAAGAACCAAGTGAAAAAACTACAGAAAAGAAGGATATTATTAAATGGGGCCCTTATATCTGTATTGGCATGGAAATGGCAACCTTACACACCAGTTCGTATGGACTAAAAAAGGACCTGTTGAAGATAGATGCTTGAGTAAGCTTTTTCATCTTTTTGGGTCAAAATAGTATCAAGGTATGGTGACAATTTCTGCAGCTGAGCATGCCTGGACTCCCTCCTTCCCTTCCCTTCATTGGAAATCCTTGTGTTAATCTGCCAGCTCCAGGATGAGGACCACCAGCAAAACTGGAATTGACTCTGTGATGATGATGAAATTACATCTCTCCCTACCAAGAGAACCTATATATGGATAAAGAGTCGTTTACATGTATATATATTATTGTATATATATTATTCTGAAAGCAAAAGAAACTCTTAGTTAATCCTAATCATTCATTAACTCTAATCCTAACAATCTCTTCTTCTTTTTTTAAAATATTTAAAATGACTAAAATATCCATAAATTTCATCTTTCACCATGCATGCCTTCTGCCAATGGGTCATAACTCACTCAACTCATGTCAAAATCACATGATATTGAAATTGTTTGAAAGATAATGAAATAGGCAAATTTCCTGTCCTTTGGATATTGTTTGGCGCCCAATAGGTATAAAACAAAATAACCGGTGAAAATAGCAAAGTTTATTCTACAAGTGACTGACCTATTCTAACTCTGTCACTGCTTGGAAACAAACTGACATGAGGAAACAAAAGGCTAAACCCTATGGACCTGTAAAACCAACCACATTACGCATGTGGGGCCCACTAACTGGACTATCATCAAGGCCCCACTTAACTGTTCAAAATGATTGCAGAGCCCAATCTGCTGGTAGAGTGGATGGCAGGGCCCACTTATCTGATCGACAGATCATGGGATCCATTACTAGATTTTGTAGAACCTACTCCATCTGCAGATTCATCGATTTCTTTTGTGTCTTCTTCTAGAGGATGCCTGAACATACAAATCTTCTCAGCCAACAGATTCATTATGACCCTTTTCCTACCATTTAAAAATAAGTATTCTTCTTCATGGATGCATTTTGAACCCGTATCCATGGCCTTCCAGGAAGAATATGCCAACAGTCCATGAGAATGACCATGCACCACACATCTTCTGATTACAATTCTCCAAAGGAGTATGTCAAAAGCTGACAACAGGTTGAATATGTTTACACTTGTGAAAGTAACCCAGACTTGACAGAGATGAAGCTCTCACAACTATTTTACGCTGATCACCATCTTAACAATCCTTCCATGTACCATACATTTATTAGGAAAATCATACTGTGAGTCTATCGTGCTTGGGAATTACGAAGATGGGAAGATGGGTTTTACAGGATTTTTTTTTTTTTTTCGAAAGATTTTTACAGCATTGAGTTTGGGAGATGAATTTTGAAATCCAGGGTTTTAGAGATGGGAGAAAGCAGAAAAGGATAGGTTTTTTTTTTTTTTCCTAGAGTCTAGAATTCAGGGCAAAGATGGGAAGGAAAAAGTTCTTTTTCTTTAACTATTTCTTGAAAAGGTGAGGTCTAAGGTTCCCGTGAAGGGAAATGAACTAAAAATTGCAAAAAAGAATACCACAAACTAACCCCATTCTCAAATATGCTCTGATACCAAAACTAACGTAATGGATGGCAACAACCTCCTCACAGCAAAAGAATATCTCCATGCATGAAAAGTGCTTTTTTTTTTGTGGGGGGGAACCCTGGATCACTCACACACACTACACTGTCTCTACCAGCTGATCTAACAAGCGGGAGGCTCTATTTTTCATTCAACCTTTCATATAAGAGTTCAAATAGTGTGTGTGTGCACGCGCGCGTGCATTCTTTCCAAAGCAAACAAAATTCCATTCTAACCCTAATGACTCATTAGTAATCCTTTTTCTTTTCTTTTCTTTTTGAAAAGTCATGTATTATATTACTAAAGGAAGGGAACAACAAAAGAAAGAAGCCTGCACCGCCGAGGGAGCTACACAGGCTACTAAGAACCTAAAAACAGCGAATGACTCATTAGTAATCCTAACCATCTACGATTTTCTGTTTAATGGTTAAGTTGGCAACCATCTATGCTAATAATTAAATTTCTAAGTAAAATATCCCTACATCCCATCACAGTCATAACTCATACAGGCTCCATAAATAGGTCAACTCGATCAATGTGTGTCAAAGTTGCATGGCATGGGCTCGTTTGAAAGCTAACTCAATAGGCTTTCAAACAGGTGCAATTTCGTGTCACACAAACACTGTTGGTACTCGGTACCCAAAAAGGCACACAAAATAAGAAACAAAAATACTAAAGGAAAACTTGACTCTGACTAACTCTTTCAACTGATTACTATACTAAGGACTCAAAGACTAAACAACATGTGCTTGTATACCCACTGTTTAACTGCATGACAACCACCATCATGGTCTGGTCTGGTGTTCCATTTAACTGACAAATAGATTTGGGATCCAAATCACTGATCAAACAAATGGTGGGCTCCAAATCTTTGATTGGCATGAGATCCACTCCTAGCCATTATCTGCCCACTCTTGGATTGCACCAGAAAAGTCCATGTGAGTTGGAGATCAAGCTCCACAAAATGCTTCTGATGCTGGGAGAGAACAAGGAGCTACCATCTTGCATTCAGGGTCTGTCTGATGTGGCAAAGATAGCATAACTCATCTAGGAAGGCCTCCATACACTCAAATCAGCCAAGTAGTCAGCCATTTCTCTTGTGAACACACTGGCAGGAGATGCCAAGAAGTGCTTACAATAAAAATTTCCCCTAACAGATCCACTTCTCTGTTCTAAAGTGACCTCCATATCAGTCGATACATGGTATCACAACCTCGTCCTTCCGAAAACCACCTATTAGGCATCTGGTACCAGCTTTGCACTAGAACAAACATGTAGGTCTCAGTTCAATAAAGACGAAATGACAAAATTGGGGCTAGATCGAAATGCAATTTGGGTCTGGTCATTGTTGTGAATGAACATGGGGCTCTCTCAGTGGGGCTAGATTGAAATGCATCAAAATGCAATTTAGGTTTGGTCATTGTTGTGAATGAAAATTGCAGCACTTCCTCCCTCCCTCCCTTTCTCAACAAATTACGCCTATTTGATTATGACTGTCAGATTGATGGGCATTTTTTGGACAGTTAAAATGAAAATCATCCAATTCCCCTATTTCAACAGGCAAGTGTCCACGTCAAAGGTTAGATTGGTGGAGGGTCTCTCTCTAAAAAAATTATGCCTTTTTTATTATTTGACTGTCAGATTGGTGGGCATTTATCAGGCAGTTAAACATGAAAAATATCAAATTGTCCTATTTCAACAGACAAGGGTCCACATCAGAGTTTAGGATCATTCAAACGATTTGATTTTGGGACTGTAACTCAACAGCAATGTACTACAATTTAGTTAGTTTAATTTGACTAAATGTATGCCACGTGTACAATTTATAACTGCATGCGTCTCAAGTGTCACATGCTGGCTGAGTATCATATAACTTCGCTATTCTGATTCAGTTCAATTGCTCATCCAAAAGGACCCTTAACTACTACATCCAAGCCACTAAGGCATATCAACAAGCCGCTTTGAAATACCATTCCCCCAGAGACTAACAGGCAATTGAAATAACATTCCAATTGAAAGTGAGAATCCCCAATTCCCAGTTCCTCCCTCCCATCGAACATCATCTGCTGCATTCCTCCCACTGAGGTGTCTAATCCCCAAACCCTAAATTATAATGCTTGTGAGCACACATTAAAAAAATAAGAAGAAGAAGAAGAAGACGACGACTAGACGAACAACTTCCACCTTTGCTAACAACAACCAAATCATGAATACACCACAAAATCCACTGAAGAAACCAGCAATCGGAATAACTAAATACCTTTCAATCGCAAAAATAAGAGAATTAATATATAATTAAGAAAGAAAAACAAAGTAGATGGAAAGAAAAGAAGAGACCTTTCTTTCCAGGCATTTGCCTGCCATCTTTCATGTAAAATTCGCGAATGTCAACGACAACCTTCCCTTGCCAGCTTCTCACAGAAACCCTTCGATTCCTCGATATCTGAAACGAACAACTCCACATAAATCTGAAATTAGTTGTTAGAAAGAAAAATAGAGATCAATTTCTCCGAAAAGAGGGGAAAGAAGAAACAGACATCACAGATTGTGATGGTATCGGAGTCGTCAGAATCTGTTCTTGGAGCTTTGTTGGGATGGGTGGACCCATCCAAATCTCCATCGCTAGCATACTCATCTTCGTCCTTTCGTTTTCCCCTTCTCGACATTTCTCCCAGAGCGAGTAGATGGTTGGGAATTGAGAACTGAGAAGACAAGTTCCATTCCGCGTGTATTTTACACGTGTCAACATCATCTATTGGCGCGATGTCGGACCGATAGCGAGTTGGTTTGATACCCTCTCACTCAGGCGATTCGCAGCTCGACTCAACTCTTGATTCCAGCTGCCGAATCTAAATAAAAATCGTGCTCTTATTCCAGTGTTATTGTGTTCCTCACATCAATAAGCCCACCATTAAGAAAACACATTTCCCGTTAGAATGGAGGACCAAGCACCATGTCCAAATAATTGAATATAAATTTCTCTATTGTTTAAGGTCCATTTAGTAGTATTGGTTGAATTTTGACTCTGATTTTATATATATATATAGCATGATAATAAATGTGATGAAAAGAATGGTCTCAAATATTCTAATATAATATAAGTATGTAACATGCAAATTAATCATTATGATAAATCCATTGTAAAATGACATTTGCTCAAAAATTAAAGTGATTCCAAGCATTAAATAGTGGCCCACAAAAGCAAGTTTACTAATTTTATAATTGAAGAAAAACTCCCTAATAGTTTTCGAATTATTGTCTATTTTTCAATAGTGTGTCCCACATAATGAGTACATAGATCACTTTTTTGGGGCATCGCATTTGTTGAAATTGGTGCCTCCAATCTATGCTTGAACATGCGATTTCAATCAATTAACAGTCTGATTCAATCAATCGAAAATACTCTTAAGTATATGAGTTTGCTCGTTGGACATTTTTTTGTAGTTTTGATCAATTGACCATCTGGATTCGCTCGATTGAGATAATTCGAAAAAATCAAATTTGCTCTCTGCTCACTATTAAAGATGTTCGATTGATCAAATCTGGAGGCTTGATCGATCGAGGGTTACTCGATCAATGTCGATCGATCTAAGCTTAGATCGATGATTTTGTGTAACATATGCGTAAGTGCATTTTTTGTTTCCAATTTTGTAATCCGGCTATATAAGCGGAATTAGTACGGGATTAAGGTATTGTTAAGACATCTAAGGGTTAGAGAGACAGAGAGAGAGCCAAGGGATTTTGAAGAGAGAAAACTAAGGTTTTCTGTTTTATTAGTTTTGCATCTCTTGTAATTTCGTTTTCATAATGGATTACTTCTCGCTTTTTGCCGTGATTTTTTTTCCTGTAATAGTTTTTCCACGTAAAATTCATGTATTATCTGTGATTACTTTATTTGTGTTTATCTTTCATTTGTGTGATTTGACTCTAAGGTTGCTTTCTTAGTGCTAACAAGTGGTATCAGAGCTTTACGTTGGGATTCGAGTTTGAATATGAGATATGACGATGAATGGATCAAATACGAAGTACGAGATAGAGAAGTTCACTGAGAAAAATAACTTTGAACTATGAAAGGTGAAGATGACAGGTCTTCTAGTTCAACAAGGATTGCAATAGGCACTTCTTGGTATAGCGAAGCATCCTACAACTATGAATAATGAAGAGTATGAAGAACCTGATCAAAGGATGATTACATCGATTCAATTATGTTTGTTCGACGATGTCCTATATAATGCCCTTAATTAGACAACCACCACAGGGACGAAATCTCTCAGTGATCGTTTGTATATGAAAAAATAATTGTATAATCTAAAGATGGCGGAAGTGTTGAATATTAACGAACACATCATCATGTTCATTCAATTACTTTGCAAGTGACGAGTGCAGAGGTAAAGATGAATGAGGAAAATCAAGCCCTAATCATGTTGACGTCTCTCTCGAAATCTTATGAGTATCTAATGGATACTTTGTGCACTACTAAGGATACCTTAGACGTCGAGACCATTATCTTAGCCCTCTAATCGAAGCAATTGAGAAAGAAAAGTGGTAGTGAAAGATCTTTTACTAACGCACTATTTGTCCTAGGCAAACAGTCTGAGCCAAAGAATGGGAAGCCTCAATTTAGGTCCAAGTCAAATGGCAGAGGAAAGATGAAGTGTTGGAATTTTGAAAAGTTTGGGTATATGAAGAAGGTTTGTCGAAACCCCTAAAGCTTAGATGGAAGAAAAATAAAATGATTCATCGAGGGGGGCCAACACAGCAGAATCAATAAGGAAGCAGGTGGTTGTGACGTACCCACCACATTTATATTTGGATATCTTGGTAATTATTGGATTTTGGATTCAAGGGCATCATATGACATGTCCCATAATCGCAGTTGGTTCACCACATACAATGAGTATGATGGTGTTCTGATATTTATGGGCAATGACTTTGCCTATAAAATTGTTGGTATTGGATTGGTGCGCATCAAGTTGTTTAATGGAATGGAATGTATCCTGATAGAAGTAAGACACATTTCTGATTTTAAGAAGAATTTGATATCTCTATAAGCCCTCGAGGCACTTGGATGCAAGTTCACTGGGTTTGATCGTGTCCTTAAGGTTTTAAAGAGGGCATTTATTGTTATGAAAGCACAATGGAGCGGTAACCTTTGTAAAATGACCGAAAATATCATATCTGGTGGAGCTGTAATATCTGTAGCAGAGCCCAGGCCACATAAGCGAGCGCGGTATGAAGTTACTTTATGATCATTGTTTGATTCCCATAATTAAAAGTGTTAATTTTAATATAAGTAAGCATTGGATATATGGTAAACAATCACGATTGTCTTTTAAGTTTAGAAAATATGTAAGTAAGATGTGTTTGATTATGTGCATTCAAATATACATGTAAGTAAGGTGTACTTGATTTTGTATATTCAGATGTATCGGGGCCATCGCCCGTTATTTTTATAGGGGGGTCATCATTTTTTATCACATTCATAGATGACTAATTAGAAATGTTTGGATTTACTTCATTAAGCATAAATCTAATATTTTTGTCATCATCAAAATGTGAAAAGTGATGGTGGAAAAACAAATAAGGTGGAAGTTGAAATTACTAAGGATAGATAATGGTAGTGAATTCACTTATAAGGCCGGAATTCATTTAGTTTTATAAATATGAGAAAAAAAATTAAGCATAATACAAGAAGACATATACTAAAGCAGAATAGTATTGTAACGTTCCGTCCAATCAGCAAAGTGTCCTAGGGCGTCCACGTAGGATTTGTCATAGGACCGTTTGCTTAGACTACTCGTGGTGAGGTAACGCAAGTAAATTAATCTACGATTAACCTAACTGAGTAGACCAGACGGGTCATGATAGGACCTAGTGCGGGCTGCCAAGCCAGATGACCGTTTACACTTAGCAACAATCCGTACAGGCTATACCGCGACCCGAGAAGGTCAGAAAATTATAAAACTTTAGGGAACTATAGATCTCACTAGGCTTGTGATTCATCACGGATCACAAACTCATTGGACACTTAGAAGTTAATTATCCAAGTCGTTCCAACAGCACTTGTCAACTCACCCAAGGCCAGAGTTGAAATCTGGCATTGGTAAATGAAACTGAGACTCCGAGCTTTTCAGCCATCGAATTTCTTCTAAATTTACGGTGAAGGTCTAATATGTTGTCCTACGCTCGTCCACAAAATCGGAGACCCGATCGTGGCACGATAACCATTGATCACAAACCGAACCCGTACGACTAAATCCCATATCCGAGCGTTCTCAAATTTTACATGGCCCTTCATCGGGCCATGGACCACCTATCCTATAAGTTTCATGATCAGGGCCAGAACTGGCCCAACAACCGGAATGGACCCCACAGGGCCATTTATAGATTGGAACCTTATGATCAAATCCTCCATTCGTTGATCTGTTTGTCCCCAAACTTTGCATGACCCCTCATCGGGTCATGAGACACCTACACACTAAATTTGGTGGCCTAAGGAGTGTTAGAGCCACCCCAACACCAATAGGGAGTCCTATAGGGCTATTTTAAAAATTTGAGAAAACTTAAGGCCAAAGGGCCCAAGTCTAGAAAATAAAGCCCTAGCTCCCTCCCTCATAACTTCCACCATTCTCCAACAACCAAGGGAGTAAAGAGAGAACAAATGAGAGTAAAGAGGAGAAACAGAGGGTGAAAAAGGAGAGCTAAGGTGGACCTTAGATCGAGGTGGGGCCTAAGGAAATCAAATCTTGTGCTCCCTACCTCTCCTCTAAGAAGAGACTCTCCACCTCAACCACAACCATCGTCCATTGATCGTCTAGGTAAGATCCTTCATCCCTTTTCCATGAAACCCTTCTGTTGAGAAGGGATTTGTTTGGGATTCTAACGTGCACATGGTTTCTTTAGGGATTCCGGTTGTCCGACCCTTAAAGCCCTTATTCCTAGGTCATTTTTCAAGTCTCCAATGATCCATAGGTGTGGACTATTATCCTTAGGTGGCCTAACATCAATTTTATTATGAATCTAATGAGTTCGATTGCTTGAATGCTATATTTGGAGAATCTAGAGAAACCTTAGGGTTTGGATGTATGCTTGAGGATTGTATGGAATTGTTTGTTTGTTTGTTTAGTTCTTATATGATAATATTCGTGTTTCTCACACGATTTAGCTACCATGGATGATCACATGCTTTTGTTTGCTTGACTTCTCGTATGATGTGCCTTATAGCATGTATGATTCGTTGATTCTTGTGCATTTTGATTCTAAGGGATGTAGGAAGTGCTTAACTTCCTCACCCAACCCACACAACACACACGTACCTTGTTCATGATATTAATAGCTTTACTTGCTATGAGAAATTAGAATTATATGTTGAGAAGTATGAGAACATGATTATTGTTTATGCTAGTTGATACATTGATAGTTGGCATGATATGGATCATCATCATACCCTTGGGTTGGTCAGGAACTTGAGAAGAGTGAAGGTGGTTCCATTGGTAGGACCACCTTGAGGCTAAACCCATGAATTTATGCGAGTGCGTGTGGGTGATAGTAGTTAGACTACATGGATTACTTGCACCCGATGTCATTCCCCCACGTACTTGCCTGAACTCGTGCGGTCTAGTCTATGGGCTGACCAACCTTGTTTGTTAAACTTGTTTGCTCACCTATATATGGAACCTGAAACACCCTACAACCGTTGTAGCCCATCGATATCTAAATTAAAACTGGTTCACTGCCTCATGAGCCGGGCGTGGTGGAATGACACACTGTGTCCGAGCTGTCGGCCTATGCTGGGGTGTCGCGCCTCCCCAAAGTGACTGCGAGTGATCTCTTTCTCTCGGCACTCCTCATATGCTTGAAGTCGGGGATGAAGAACCCGATGGGATCAAGGACCGTGGGGTCTCGACCTCACACGTTGGAGAGTCTTGACCTCGCAACCAGCTCAGGGCATTGATACGTAGGGTGTATCAGATTCCCCAACTTGCTGGATGAACGAACTTAACTAATACCATCGCATTGCATCGCACTAGCTACGGTGGTGACTCGACAGTCGAGGTCGCTCTAAGGGAGTGTGGTCATACACGATCGTTAGATGGAGTCGCTTGAGGGAGCATTGTGGCGAGAACATGCATCATATCACCCATTATGCATGCGCATTCATAAGATTAGTTAGGTATTTATGATTGAATGTTTTTCATTAAATTCTTAATATAATTGATTTCTGTTATAACTTGAGACTAATAGCACCCACTGAGTTGATCACTCACTCCCACTCTAGGATGGTGTTTTAAAACACCAACCAGACTCTACTGTAGTTGTAGGTGACGAGGAGTATGAGGAGCCTGGCGGCATGAGCTTGGACGAGGAGGACGGGCTATCATATTTCTAATTGATGGATGACTCTCCATCAGCTTGATGGGCAAGATTGGGATTGCTGAGCAGTGGGCTCAGCTTTTTTTTTTTTGGGCATAATATTCTTTTGTTGGGCAACGCCTTGTGCGACCCAATTATATATTTTTGGACATGTATATATAATAAATTTCTTTCAATTCGGTAGACTTGTGTGATTGTGTTTCATGTTCCAAAAAATTTCAGGCTACACCTTTAAACTTGATTAAACGCATTAATGAAAATCGACTATAAGTGACACTCGGGAACTTAGGAGTCTGGTGTATGTACAACCCCCGATTTTCAGGGCGTTACAAGTATGGCGGAACGTATGAACCGGACTCTCCTGAAAAGAGTCAAAAGTATGTTAAGTAATGCTACATTGGGCAAGAAACTATGGACTTATGCCACCAATACAGCTTGTTACTAAGTGAATCAGTCCCCATCTATGACCATAAATTATACAATTCCAGAAGAAGTTTGAAATAATTATGATGTAAACTACTCAGGGCTACGAGTATTTAGTTATAATGCTTACTCTCATGTACTATTAGTTGAGAGAGATAAGCAAGACCAAAGGGTGAAGAAGTGTATATTTATGGGATATGGTGATGGTGTGAAAGAATACAAGCCATATGATTGGGTCACACGAAAGATCATGATTAGCCATGACATCAAGTTTGATGAGGGTTTCTTATTAAGCAAGGATGAATATAAGGAAACAAAAAAGTTAGCGGTAATTGATGTTGAAATCGATAAGCGTGAGACACAAGTAGAAGTCGAGCTGCAGGAAGAGGTATAGAAGCAGGTGAAGCAACCACATATGAGGAAAAATTCATAGAGAGATGGCAGATTACTAGCAAGATACAGAGATGACTTGAATGTTGATTTCGCTCTCATTGCAGATGAGGGTGATCCATCTACTTCACAGGAAGCATTGGAAGACACAGATGCTGATAAGTGAATGATGGTAATGCAGAATGAGATGGAATCTTTATACAAAAATGAGATGTGAAAGCTGGTAAATCTTCTCGTTTGACGTAAAGCGATCGATTGTAAGTGGATCTATCAAAAAAAATGGAATAGATATAAGGTCATGCTAGTAGTGAAGGGTTACTAACGCGGGGATGGGAGTGATGAGGTAGATCACCGTCTTCCTCAAGGAGGTTACTACTTCGAATCCACAGAGCTTTTCTGGACTCCTCACAGAGATACCTCGAATCCACAAGAGAAAATTTTAAAAATAGAAATAAATTCTAATAAATTAAAATTTTCATTGATAGATAATAAAATAAATTTACAATCCTTAAAATAGTGATACCAAACCTTGGAAAAAGTTTCAAAATTAAACTCCAACTAAAACTCCTTAAAATTCGTAACTTACTATAAACAGTAAATTTACTATTTATAGTAAGTGTCCTATTTGGCTTAACCACGTTATTCTCTCAATTTTTCTAAGAACTTTTCATGTTGAGAATAACCCCTAAAGCTCAAAGGATGAAGAGTTATAATCAAACTAAAACTTACTACAAATAGTAAAAATGGAAATAAAATGGATTTTCGATCGTCGATCTAATGGAATCTGGAAAATTTGGCATGCGTAACCCGCATGGCTGGGTTGGTTGGCTAAATTTGCTTCTCCTACCCCAAAATCATATACGGTATGTCGGGTAACTCATTTCAGTTTGCGAAATATGCTTGTTGTAAGGTTATGATGGTCCGGATCACCTCCGCCTTCGATCGAGCCTTTTCTGGTCCATCTTGGACATGAAAGTATTCGTGACCCGCTCTACATCAGCTACATACCGAATGAGGGTGTCAACTTCAATGATATTTTCGCACATGTGGTCAAGTAGGTATCTATCATATTCGTGTTGGTGTCAGTTGCCCAATACAATTTGAAACTGGAATAAATGGATGGGAAAACTACTTTCCTACATTGGAAACTGGAAGAGCAGATTTACATAAAGCAATCAAAGGGGTTCAAAGTCTTGGGGTTAGAAAATAAGGTTTGTAAGTTAAGAAGGTCATTATACGACATGAAATAGTTGCCTATGTAGTAGTACAAAAAGTTTGATTCTTTCATAGTCACTCAACTGTTTAGTATGAGTGAATTTGATCATTATGTCTACTTAAGATTACTAAGTAGTGGAAATTCATTATACTAGTATTGTATATTAATAATATACTTATTGTCAGTCATAATATGTTTAAGATCAACATATTAAAGGCTCAGTTATCAAGGACATTTAAGATGAATGATCTAAAGGCTGCAAAGAAGATTCTCGGCATTGATATACATAAAGATAAGGAGAGGAGCAGGCTACGATTGTCTAAGGCAGAGTATCTTGAGAAGGTCCTACTCATGTTTGGGATGGAGAGGCCAAACCAGTTAGTACACCTCATGTTTCTCATTTTTCGCTTTCTTCAGAGCAATGTCCTATTATAGATGAAGAAAATCAATTTATGTCTTATGTGCCCTATTCAAGCATAGTTGGTAGTTTGATGTGTGTCATGGTCTCTACGAGACTGGATATTTCACATGTAGTGGGTGTTGTGAGCAGATACATATCAAACTCAACAAACAACATCAAGAGGTAGTGAAATGAATACTTCGATATCTACATGTAAACACCCCACCCAGGCTAAATCTTGAGAAGGTTAAGACTGTCCGGGAACCATGATCATACCTTAAACCAAACCCTTATCCCATCCTAAACCAAACCCTAACCCAAAGTCTCCAAACCCCCAATCTACAACCTGAAACCTCGATCCAAACCATTCAGCACGCACACAACCCCGCTTATACCCTATGCCATGACCAAGATCTCTTTTACCCAAGCCAAAACCCACTTTTCTGAGCCGAAAACCCCAAAAGAAGACTTTCAGGAGAACCCACACCACGTACAAGGTCTACACGTGCAAGCCCGGCTCTAACCAGGCCCGGGCGGCAGTCTGACTACCGCCTGTGGTACTTCAAGTGCCGCCGCTCGCTGCTCGCATGTGGACAGCTATCCCAGCATCCAAAAGTCAATTTTTTCCTGAATTTACCCCCCTCCTCCCCAACCTGCATTATCTACCATTTTACCGCCCCCATGGTAAATGAGAGTGTCATGTGGCATTTCTCTCTCCACAACTAATCACCACTTGCCACCTCACCCTTTACCCCTCTCAAACTCAGAAATTACCAGAATACCATTAGAAAAGGATATAAATAGCCCTCTCCTCTTCTCATTTCAACAAGCCTCAACAACCAACAGAGGGAGTGAGAAGGAGAGAGTGACAGAGAAAAAGAGTGAGTGAGGAAGAGAGCGAGGGAAAGGGAAGGAACTCTCAAGCTCTTAAAGTCCATATTTTTTCAGCCGCCCCCTAGCCCTCGACTCAACCCTTTCAACCCATAAGCCTAACTCAAATTGGTCATGGTCCAGTTTATGTTTTAACCAACTCAAGATCAAGCCAAAGATCTATCCATTCTACAAGCATTCATCATGATATCTACTCCCTTCTCAACCCCCCTGCTTCTCTAGATCTCTAATGAACGTATGCTCTGTGGCTTGCAGTACATCGGATCCTGTCACATCAAAAATTTCTAGTGACCTAGTCTTTTTTTAAAATCTTTGCATAATCATCATCACATCCGCCCTCTAGGTGCACCGTTGGACGTATGCTCTGTGACTTGCCGAAACTTTAGATCTTGTCGTATCAGAGATACATGTGTGTGCCTAGTCTTATTCCGACCACATCATCCATCCCTTGAGATTGTTTTATCACACAAAGTAGAGACCGTACATTTGTACGGGCAGAGAGGGTGCCTAACACCTTCCCTCTCTGTAACTGAGGTCCCTTACTCGGAATCCCGGATCGCAGACCAGGAGTCAATTTAAGGTAGGGAAGTCTACAAATTTTCCCCACCTTGCGAATTTCGTAGTTCTAGCCGACTACGGGATTTTGAGATTTTTCGACTAGTAGCGACTCCAACATCCATATTCATCCTATCACCCCCTAATCACCATCACAAACACAAAACTAGCATGGGCGCTAATTTTCAGTGTCTACAGATGGGGACTCTGCTGGGGATTTGCTAGCTTGCACTAGCTAAGACCCTACTCGAAAGTGTGTGGTACTTTAATCTCAAGGAAAATCATCATTTGCATTCATATAAAATACCAAAAAAAAAAGTCCTTAGCTTGCACTTGTTTAAGCTTAGGTCTGAAGCATAATCACCCGATCCCGTGCAGCCATGACCTCTCAAGCTATCCATGAAGAGGAGCCGGCAGCTTCGCTAGCTCCTGAAACATCAGCACCTACACCTACACCTGCACCCATATTACCATCACCGGCGGCTCCAGTAGACCCATAAGACAAAACCACCATGCAAGAAATGCCCCGGAGCCTACAAGCAATACAAGAGCTGCTACACCGCCTAGTGTCAAATGCCGCACTAAACACACAAGCAACCCAGCCTAGTGTACAAAAAAGTTCACTCCCTCAGACTCCATATGCCTTCTCCCTCATTCCTCCAGTAAACCCTGTACTCTCTCTCCCAGAAGAGTCGGCACAAGAGCAACAATAACCAACAAATGGGAGCAACCCTCCCGCACATCTCTACCCAACACATCACAACAATCAGGTTACAACACAGGTTCCTTCTAACGGGAACCACCGACAAGAATTGGCGGATGCCCATGAAGGGGGCCAGTTTCGAGTCCAACTCACTCCCCCTAACGGGAGTAACATTCCGAAATTGGCAGATACCCCAGGCGGGAGCCATTTTCGAACATCACATCCTCTTTCGAAAGGGAGAGGAGTTCAATTCCAGCTACCTCCCGCCATCAGGAGTCCATCTTCTTTCCAACAACACCCCATTCTTGATCCATATGAAGAAGAAGCAGCACAAGCCCTATAACAAGGGGCAAGATACCCACAGCAAGGCAAGTCGAAAATCGAGGAATTGCGAGAGCAATTACAAATTGTGCAAAATCAGCTTCAGAGATAACAAGGAGTGGATCACCAATCCACCAAGTTCAGGAACTTTTGTCCCTTTTCAGATGCCCGGGTACCTCTAAACTTCGAGGTACCAAAATTCAAGAGGTATGATGGTAGCGGGTGCCCCACAGCACATCTAAAAGCATTTTGTGGGAAACCCAATATGATAGCATGAAATGATTGAGCCTTGATACGGCTCTTCCAGAAGTCCCTCAAGGGTGACGCTTTGGATTGGTACACCTCATTGGACAGCCATCAAATCAGAACCTGAGAAAAACTCTCCTAGGCGTTCATCGAAAGATTCTCATACAATCTGAATATGGCTCCTGGAAGGTCTGACTTGGCTACCCTGAGATAAAAAAGTGACAAATCATTGTCAGCATACGTAGGACGATGGCGGGCCATGGCAGCCCGAATGAGAAACTCCATCGATGACGAGGAACAAATATCTATGATCGTACACTTCGTAAATCCCAGCATTTCAGGATATCTAATCTCGTATCCTACGTAAACTTCTCCCAACTCATCCGAGCTAGTGAATAAGTGGAAGCTGGAATCAGAGCCGAAACTATTTCCCTATGGCCACACTAGGCCCCCTCAGTCAAAAGAAACAGAGTAGAGGGGAAACCTGTAGGATATAAGAATGGAAACGGTACTGCTTCCACACAACGCACCACAGAAGTTAACAATATCATCACTAACACTTAAGGTAATCAATACGCTCCGCAGTCGGAACCACAGCAAGACAGGAAATACCAGCCACAGTCAAACAGGCATTACCAACCACAGCAAGCCCAACAAGGATATCAGGGACAACCGTCTCAACAACAACAGCCTGGGGGGAATGCACCAAGTGCATACAAACAGGCAATATTAGGGAGGAAGTTCACCCCTTTAGCACAAACATACAGTCAGGTTCTGACAATGTTGATGTAAAAGTAACTCCTAACACTGCTTCAACCGTGACTTCCCCTTAACCCCTTGCCGCCTGGATACAATAAGAATCAATATTGTGCATATCATAAGGCTCCTTGCCATTTGACGGACTGCTGCTTCGCTTTGAAACATGCGGTCCAAGATTTGATCGAAAGCCAGAAAATTACAATCGCTCCACAGGCTAACAATGCGGCTCAGGCCAACATCCTCCAAAATTTTCTGCTGTCACATCAGGCAGGGCCCAATACATCAGGCACTTCTACCATCAATCACATCAAAGAAGGGCAATCTATGTACCCCTCCCCGCATCATTCCATATAAACAATCATGACCGATACACCAAATCAAACATGGGGATACCAACATACGCCATCACCGGAGCCACAGCTAGTCCTGGAAGTAGCACCAGTAACACAACCCCTCATATTCATGGAAGCAGCATCAGCAGTTCAGCCGCTCGTAACACTCGAAGCTACACCTAACAGGTCACACTCGCAGCACCCCATCCTCCAAGGGGCACACTCTGCACCCATACATCCAAAAAGGTCGAATTCTGAACCTGTCATTCTCCTAATAGGTCTCCCTGATCTAGCTTCGCTAACTTTGCAAGGGGCACCCCCGATTCAAGGTCTAAAATTCTTGATGCCTCGCCAACTGGCACATGGCCAGAGGACCTCTCCCGCATATCAAGAGGTGAAAGAAAATCTCAATGTTAAAACCCACCAAACCTCGATGGTTTCTCAAGAGAAACCATCAAGTCTTCCACAAACTGTCATAGCCACAACCCCTCAGCATTAAGAATCACTAATATACTTGAAGGGAGGACGACCTCATCCTACAACCCAAAGGCAGTCTCATGGCATTACCTCGAATGCGCTGAAGTGGGCAACAATGGGAGGTACTTCAGGAGAGATAACCAAAATCCAAAGAAAATCAAGGGAGATTTGTCGGGAACCACCTGCAAAACTGACGCTGCTTAACAGCCCAGCTCAAAACCATTCATACACAAATATTCATCTGAAAACTCCTATGCACATCAAGATCGCATCGAGAAATCTTTGCAAAAACCTTAAATGATGCACATATCTCACCTGACGTATCCCCTGAAATGGTGACAAGTATGATTTGACAACTCCTTGCACCACGGGCCATCACTTTCTCTGATGATGAACTACCCCCTGAGGGACACAAGCACGGGTGCTCACTGAATATAGTGGCCCGCTACAAAAATTTTGAAGTCTCACTTGTGCTCATTGATAATGGATCTAGCCTTAATGTTTACCCTTTAAGGACTGCCGAACGGTTAGGGATAGAACCATTCTCTTTCAGGCCCAGTAGCATGAGCATCAGAGCTTTCGATAATTCCCCAAGGTAGGTTGAGACAGATTGACATTGAGCTATAAATCGGACCAGACCTAACCCTTGTCACATTCCAGGTCATTGATATCCCTGCCTTGTTTAACCTTTTATTGGGGCGGCCGTGGCTCCATGCTGTTGGAGCCATTCCCTCAACCCTCCATTAAAAGGTTAAATTCACTTCAAGAAATCGAATCATCTCAGTGTTGGCCGAGCCAGAAACTGTCCTGCCAGTAGTGGTTAATATCCCAGAAACTGACATCCCTGTGATCGACATCCAGCACGCGGAGGGTGATGTATCATATCACAGCTTCGAGTTCGAAGTTGTAAATTCAATCGTTAATCCTCACCCCCTTGCTGCTGAGTATGTCATCCCTCATGCCGAACGATTAATCCTGAACTACCATACCGAGTTCCACGAGAAAGGTATAGTAGTAAAGCCAGCACATGCTAACACGCAGAGACAGGGATTGGGATATCAACCGACACCAGAGGATCAGGCTGAAAGGCCAAAGAAGGGTCAACCTTTCAAGTGCACCCCCATCAAGTTCATCAAGGCTAAAACAGTTTGTGGAGACACAATGATTCCCCTTGAAGACCAACTCCAGCAACTCAAATTCCCTGAACATTCCCACCCGGAGTCTGTCTGGCCACCCATAAGATGGGACAAGATTCTCAAGGCATCAAAAGCACATCTGACACAAGGGGCAGAACCCCCGGACCCACCACATGAGGCAAGGGGCATGAAAAATGATCTGCCCACGCATACCCCTTGAAGGGGATACAGGCAAACCCAGGAAGACACTCATTCCCGCACACAATCAAGGGGACATGTCCCCGCCACCACCTCAGCGACACAAGGGGCAGAAACAGCCCATCCACTGGATTGACAAGGGAAAGTGGCCTGCCCTTGACTGGACAAATGTCAAGGTCCCATCATAAGAGGAGTCAGAGGAACCAGAAGAGCTCCTACTCCTGGGCGAAGAGATCGAATCAGATTCCGACTCCGAGACCAGCCCAACAGACATCATGGTCATCAAGATAGGTGACCCACAGGAACACACAAGGCAGGATAACAGGATTGGAAGGGGGGAAGAACCACCAGAAGGGGGGAAGAACCACCATGGACAGCTGTCCCCCTAACGATCGAGTCGGTTGGCGAACCCTCCGTGGATACCGACCTAAAAAAAATGTCGATGTAAATAGCAGTTGGTACCCCGAACTAGGGCAGGATCAATCTTGGTTAGCAACGCTATCCTGTTCGGGACCCCCAGGCGAAGTAAAAAAATCAAAAAAAATAAAATACAAAAACATCATATATTCCCAAAAATATATTAAAAAAATTAAATATTTCTCAAAACAACAAAACATCAGAAAATTTTTAAAATACCAAAACAATAGAAAATCTTTCAAAAACCACTGTGCCAAAATCCCAAGCACATCGCAGGAGTTTGAGGTCGACTCGTATGATTTCGATCTTGAGTTAAACTTTGAGCTCATGGGTTTGGATGAAGTCCCGGATGAGGGAAATGATGATACAGCTCTCGAATTCGAGAATTCTCTCGAACAGTTTGAAACAAGGGCCAACGTTGTAGCAGACGATTTTGAAGTTGTGAACTTAGGGTCAGCGGAATTCCTTAGAGAGGTGCGCATCGAAAAATCGCTCTCCACGAAATACAAGCAGAGGATGATGGAATTTCTGAAACCGAGGTTGTCCAACTTTACCTTCTAGTACGAAGACATGTCAGGGCTCAGTGAAGATTTGGTAGTGCACCGTCTACTAACAAAACCAGACATAAAGCCTATTAAGCAAAAGCTACAAAGAATGAAGCCAGAGTGGGCCCTGAAGGTCCACGATGAAGTCATCAAGCAATATAACGTGGGATTCTTGGTAGTCTCCAACTACCCAGAATGGCTCACAAACATCATACCAGTTCTAAAGAAAGATGGGAAAGTCAGAATGTGCATCGACTTCAAGGACCTCAACAAAGCAAACCCTAAAGACGACTCCCCTCTACCTCACATCGACACACTAGTAGATAACACTGTTGGACACAAGATCTTCTCCTTCATGAACGGTTTCTCAGGCTACAATCAAATCAAGATGGCCATGGAAGATCGTGAGAAGACCTCCTTCATCACACCATGGAAAACTTTCTGCTATCAAGTTATGCCCTTTGGGTTGAAGAATGCTGTAGCCACATATTAGCGAGCCATGACTGCCTTGTTCCACGACATGATAAACAAAAAAATAAAAGTCTATGTGGACGATATGATCGTCAAGTCTTGCACAATCGAATGACATTTCAAAGACCTAAAAAAGCTCTTCGACAGGTTGAAAAAGTTCAAGCTCCGACTCAACCTACAAAAGTGTGTCTTCGATGTAACCGGAGGCAAGCTGTTGGGCTTCATCGTTAGCGAGGATTGCATCCAGGTAGACGAAACCAAGACCAGGGCAATCATCGAAATGCCACCACCCAAGTTTGAAAAAGAAATTCGAGGCTTCCTCGAAAAAATCTAATATATCAGCCAATTTATCGCACAACTCACCCCAGTCTGTAAACCCATATTCAAGCTCCTGCGGAAGAACTCGCCAAAGGAATGGAATGACGACTATCAAGCGACCTTCAACAAAATCAAAAGATATTTGTTAAATCCTCCAGTGCTCATGCCACCAACTCCGGGTAGGCCATTGCTCCTATACATCTCTATCGCAGCAGAAGTAATCGGATGTGTCCTTGGTCAATACAACGATACAGGAAGAAAGGAGCAAGCGATCTACTATCTAAGCAGGCGATTCACGAGTTATGAAGATAAATACTCCAGCTTAGAGAAGACATGCCTCGCCCTAATCTGGGCCACACAACGATTGCGGCAGTATATGATCACCCACCCGGTCCTTTTGCTGGCTCACATGGATCCGTTGAAATACTTGTTCGAAAATCCAGTACTGAAAGACAGGATCGCAAAATGGCAATTACTGCTTTTCGAGTTTGACATCACCTATGTCACTTAAAAGGCAATCAAGGGGCAAGTATTGGCCAAACATCTAGCTACACATTCTCTGCCTGACTATCAACCACTGAAGACCTTCTTCCCTGATGAAGACATCCTCCTCATTGAGGAAGAAAAAGAAAGATAGCCAGGAGAGTGGACGCTCTTCTTTGATGGAGCTGCAAACTCGAAAGGGAGTGGAGTAGGCGTCATACTCTACTCTCCCGAAGACATCCCAGTTCCTGTATCCAGAAGGTTAGCATTCCAGTGCACTAACAATGTAGCTGAGTATGAAGCAAGTATTATCAGTCTAAGAGAAGCAATAATCCTTAATGTGAAGAAGTTACGGGTCTTCGGGGACTTGCAACTCATCATCAATCAGATGATTGGTGACTAGAAGATCAAGGATAAAAAGTTGATCCCATACCATGTCTATCTAGAGAATTTAATCGAAGAGTTTGAAGAGATCATATTCTCTTACATGCCCCGAGTCAAGAATCAGTTTGCAGACGCTTTGACTACCCTCGCCTCGATGCTGGAGATCCCAAAAGGAGTTGTTAAATGGGAACTCACTGTCGAACTTCAGGAGGAACCCGCATTCTGCCTACAGATCGACGAAGCTAAGTCACCCTCAAAATGATCGGCCGTGGTATGCAGACATCAAGGAATATCTCGAGCACCAGAAGTACCCAGAAGGAACAACACTGACAAATCGTTGCACCATACAATGGCTGGCGGCAAAGTTCTTGATCACTGGCGGCATCCTTTACAAGCGATCCTTCAATCAGGTCCTTCTCTGCTGCGTGGATGAAACAGAAGCAATGCACGTCATGTCAGAAATCCATAAAGGACTATGCGGCCCACACATGAATGGACACATGATGGCAAAGAAGATCTTACGACTTGACTATTATTAGCTTATGATGGAGACAGATTGCTGCAAGCACGTTAGGAAATACTTCAAGTGTCAGGAGCACGCAAACTAGATTCATGCCCTTGCTTCCGAACTCTACAACCTGACATCACCATGGCCTTTCTCTGTATGAGGGCTAGACATCATCGGCAAAATCAACCCCAAAACTTCAAATGGGCATGAATACATCTTGGTGGCAGTAGACTACTTTACCAAGTGGATAGAGGCAGCATCCTACAGCACCCTCGCAGCGTCTCATGTGGCCAAGTTTATGAAGAACAACATCATCAGCCGTTATGGGGTCCCACAGGCCATTATCACTGATAACAGAACTCCGTTAGTTAATAAAAGGATGGGCGATTTTCTCGACAAGTTCAAAATCCAATGCCATTGGTCAAACCCCTACCTCCCTCAAATGAATAGTGGGGTTGAAGCTGCCAACAAAACTATCATCCGCATACTGGAGAAGATGGTAAAGAAATATCGCGATTGGTCAGAAAGGCTGCCTTACGCACTCTGGGTCTATTGAACGTCTGTACAGTCTGCTACAGGCGCAACCCCATATGAACTTACATGCGGAATGAAAGCAGTATTACCAGTCGAAATCGAAATCTCATCACTCCGGATACTGCTAGAAAGTAAAGTCGAGGAAGGTGAATATCTGCAGGCAAGATACGATCAACTGCATCTGGAAGATGAGAAGCGCATGCGAGCGCTAAGCCACTCCCAAAGTTATCAAAGAAGGATCGCCTGAGCCTACAACAAAAGGGTCCGCAAGCGAAGTTTCAAAGTCGGCAACATGGTCATGAAGTGCATCCTACCGCCGCACCTACTAGACCCTAGAGGGAAGTTCAAACCCTCATGGGAAGGGCCACTGATCATTTGAGAAGTCCTCCCAGGTGGCACTCTTCGACTCACCAATCTGAAGGGAGAGGACCTTCATGAGCCCATCAATGCCGACAACGTGAAAATCTATCATGGGTGACCTTACCTGACTTTGTTAATGATTACAATCGTAAAACCGCATCCATCATTTCCCCGCAAAAAAAAAAAATCAAAATATATCCACCGTCTCTCCCATTAGAAACACCAATCGCCTAAAGGAAAGAGAAAGTGGAAAGAAACCAAGAGAGAGAGAGAGAGAGAGAGAGAGAGAGAGTAGAAAGAAGCGAAAAAAAAAAGAAGAGAAGAAAGTGAAAAAGAAGGAAAAGCAAAAGCAAAAAAAAAAAGAAAGAAGAAAAGACAAGAAAAACTCAAAAGAACCCCAAAAAGAAAATCCATCCCCAAAACCTCCATGCAGCTTATGAGTGTACCCAAAGACAAAGGATTGGCAGGTAACCAGTTCGCCAGCTTTGAAGAAAGTTTTTCCGTCTTCTCCATCATTCCTAGCGCTCCAAAGAGAAATGTATAAGATAAAAAAAAACAAGGGACATACCTAAGTAAAAGGGGCGAGTTGAAAATCCGAAAGGGCGGCTCAAGTAAAAACAGCCGGCATGTAGCGGACTTGGTGAAAACCTGAAAAGGCGCCAAGGGTAAAAACAACACAGCTGCCAAGGGGCAGACAAGATAAAAAAACCTGAGACGTAGTGAAAATCTGAAAGGACGCTACGGGCAAAAATGATGGGAAGAGCTGGACGTAGTGAAAACCTGAAAAGGCGCTGAGGTAAAAATTGCAAGAAATAAAGAAAAATAAAATAAAAGTGCAGGTATGGAAGAAGCTGAAGCAGCAAGCGCTACAACAAGATATAAAAGAAAGACCAACCTCGGATTAGTTCTCTATCAAACTCTGCTCAAATCTATGGATGCGATCCCGGACACCCTCTCAAGGAACCAAGGCCATAAGGACACAATACTAGAACACTGCATACAACGTGGGCTAAGCCCAAGTTTCTGATCCCAATCATCAAACGCATAAATCCAAACATAAGCAAATATTGACATTTGGCACAAATAAAATTTTCTCTCCTATAAAATTTTCTTACAAGTATATTGCCTTCTTTTTTTTTACAAAAAGCCAAAAACACCAAAAAATAAAAGTTTCATGCATACACAACAAAGCAGCTGGTCAACATCGGGAACTGCAGGTAAGCTCCTATCTCTCATACATCGACAACCTCTGCCTGAGCCTCTCTATCTCCATACGTAGGTAGAAGGCCCCATTTCTCTCCAAGAGGTGCGTCGCAAGCATACTCTCATCATACCGCCGCCCCACTACCAGCTGGCGAGCCATATCCTCACATGAGTGGCGAAGGACAGCAATCTCAGAGATCAGGTGACCATGTGTGGCCAACAAGAAAGATGGATCAATGAAGGGGCACTCCTCAAATGCCTCGAATGAATCAACAACGCAAGAGGAGGAGGAAGCGGTATTGCCTACCATGTCCTGATCAGCAGCCTCATCCGCCAAATGCCAGCCAGGAATCTGTTGATAAAGTGACTGCTCTGGCACCCACTACTAATACGAAACTGTAGCCAGGGGAGGAGCCCAAGACTCTAGCTCCAACATCGTCGCATCCAAAGACCCCTGCCACGAAATCCAGACTTGCCTATATAAAGCAACCAAGTTAGAAGGAAGAGAGGCGTGTCCAAACCTAGAGAAGGTGAACTCTGAAATGTCCTATCAAAAGCCAAACTGTCGAAGAAATCGCACGGGATGATAGGAGCAATACCCTCGCAGGCCGAACAACAGAAGAGGAGTGCGAGCAGCGCTACAAATCAATGGTGAACGGAAAAGCCAGGTAACCTCTCAGCTAATCTCCCACCCTTGAAGCTGAGTGAGCATACAGCGATAAAGCGACTCCGTAGCCTCAATACCAAGAGGAAGGCCGTCAAGCAGCAAGCACAGCACGTCTCCATGACGGGAATCCGACCACAGAAGCTGAGGAGTCATAGACAAATGCTCCCACAACCAAACCTACAAGAAAATACAAGTCAAGCCCAGTTCACAAGCAGATAACCACACCAGGCAAAGGGAAAAGTGAAAGATGGAGCATACCTGAAGAAATAAGCAGCAACCTCGGAGGATACGAGTATGTTCAAAGGAGTACTCAGTCAACCCTAGAAAGAGCTCTGCCAACACCACAGAGATGACACTCCTACGGTGGAGGACCCGGTAGAAGACATCCAGCAAGGCCACCAGCGAAGACTGCCGCCAACCTGAAAAGAGCAGCTCAGCCAGGACACAAAATATCAGTGCATTCAAATACTGAAGCTGACGATCTGATCCAGGGGCACCTCGAAAAGTAGTACAATGATCATACAGTAACACCAGAGAAAGCTTATCAGCCCTACCCTCCACAGTAGGGAGAGCAATGTGAAACCCAAACCATGAGACCAAATCTGAAGAAAGAACGGCTCAGAAGAGGGAATGTAGGGCTCCCGAGTGAGAAGAAGGCCAGACAAGCGTGAGAACTCCTCCAGTGATGGACCCAGCTCCAGATTGTTGAAGTAAAATAGGTTCAGAGAAGGAACCCAGTCATACAGCGCTGCACTCAAGAGTCGCCAATCTAGGCGAAATCTGTGAAAATGGAGAACCTCTCATAAGCCCAAAGAACTCGGCTCAAATATTTCAGACTCGGTCAAGCTCTCTATCCAAAGGTGCAGATGCTCTGAGCAGGTGTTGCGAGGTTGCAATCGACAGGTCTAAACAGGCACGCCCTCTACAATCTGAATCCCCGGGTCACCAGGCGAATCATAAAAAATGGGCATCCCCTCATCCAACAGATCTATCTCATGATGCTGAAAGAATCCAACATCACTCATCACATCATGTAGGGTGCCCTGAAAAGCTGCAACAGGCAGGCTGGAGCCACCCACAACCGCCACATCAGGAGCTATCTGAAACACATGAGCTCCAGGAGTCGCAGCACCCAAAGTCTCTTAATGGCTAATAGGACTGACACCCTGAGCCCCGATCCTAACTGCCTGTCCTAACACTGCCTTGATATCTGCACTGAAAATCTGAGCCAAGCCATCTGACGAAAAATCAGCACCCGCCAAATCCAAACCGTCTGGACCACCAAGATAGGGTCCGCCATCCGCCGAAATCTGATTCATCCCATCCGCACCATCCACCATCACTGTGTTACCATCCACACCACCCATGAGCATCTCCCAATCAATCAAGCCATCCCTTACCGCCACCACGCTATCCTCACCACCCAAATCATCCATCCTAACACCCATAAATCCTGGCGTCCTATCTAGCATGGATCCATCAAAACCATCGAAACCTTTCATCTTATCCAACCCAATCACATATCCCCCATTAATGGTGGTGGGAGTAATGTCATAAATGGCATTGATCTTCCCAAGGGAGTCCATTACTCCCCCATCAACTTCCACTAACTCCTTCATAAATGGGATCTCACAACGATAAATAGAGGACTCACCACCCAAATTTTCTTCATTCATGGACCCACCAACCCCTCCAAAGCTTACAGCCATAATAAAGACAGAGTGAAAAGACAAGGGAAAGAAGGAGACAAGGAGAAGAAGACAAAAATGGAAGGAAAAGGGGGTAAAAGAAATGATCGGAGGGCGTTGACGGACAAGAACGGACAGGAAAGGGCCAGCAAGAATGAACAGGAAGAAGAGATGCTTGCTGGAAGAAAAGATGAACGGAGACGGTACTCCGATTACCGCCTGCGGTACTCCAATCACCGCCCCTCAAACCTGATATTTTTGCATTGCTGCAGCATTGACAAGACAGAATGAGAGGAAAAAGTCATCGAGCGACAGTCCAATACCGCCTGAGGCAGTCCGACTGCCGTCCGGGTCCACTTTCAGGTAAATTTTGAGTAGGGTCTGCTTCAGAAGGCTAGAACCTCAAAACAAACATTCATGCATTCAACCGAGATCTTAAAGGCGAACAAAAGCAAAGATTAAAAGAGAACAATGTTAGTGAACTGAAGTTTTATAAACATGAAGATTGTACATATAAGGATACAAAAGGGCATAGTACAAAAGCTAATCATCATCAGGAAGATAAGCATCAGTATCCTGGCGATAAAAGTGGAGCCCCAAAATCTCTCCTCTAGCAAAATGCGCACCACCACCAGGGGCATAGCAAGGTTGCAAGATCGGGCCAATACTATACTGCTCGCACTAGGAACTGTACTCTCTAGACGGATCAACAAAGGTGTTAGCATCATAGCCCTCTAGTGCAGAAGTTAGCTCCCTCTTGGATACCGATCTCCAATCAGAAGGACCAGCCGATGGAGTAAGTGGCACCATGGGACTACCAGTCAACTGCCAGAAAATCCTCTCTCCAGGTACCATTTCGTCACACGAGGATCCTCAAGAATAGGGTGTCGACGAGAAGCCTGAAAAGCTTCCTGGGCCCCAGGAGTAAGTGCCGCGTTCGATCGAAGATACAGCCTGGACAGGAACTGTAAAAAAGAAAATCAAAGGTTGAGTAGAAAAAAGCAACACATGAGCAATACAGGAAAAGAGCAAGATCTCTCACATCACTCGGAACAAGGGCGTCGACATTCAACCTCCAAGAAAGATCAAAAAATAAGCACGTGCAGCTGCAGTTATCCTTGTACTATAGCATCATGCAAGGAAATGGTGGCGAATGATCGATCAAGTAGGGGCCAAATAGGAAAAGTGGTCAAAAAAGCAAACCAGCGTGAATTACGGTTAGAGAAAGATAAACCGAATCATCCCCAGAGAGAATACTACAGAGATGGAGATCAAGAAAATACCTCAATGACTGGGTAGAAGCCAGTCAAAGATCGATTGATGCAACGGCTGGCCTTGTCCAGCCCTTCATATAAATGGGCCAAAAGGGCCACATTCCAGTTGTACGATGTGGGGAAGGTGATGTCTGTCAAGAGCGACAACAAACGGGAACTCACCAGCTCATTCTCGTAGCAGAAAATCATCGCACCCATAGTGTACAAAATCAGGACACGCGCCTTCACCACAGCCGCTGCTTCGGTCTCGGGGATGCGTCTAGCAAAGTTCAATGAAGCCAGAGGAGTTTGAAAAGGGGACCGGTAAAATCCGCTGCATCTGGCATCATCCCCAATAAACCTATCCAATCTTCCTCAATGGGCACCGGAAGGTCATCCTCAAATGGGACTGACCCTCCGTCGTATCGAAGGCCCAGCTGTCTATATATATCATATGGGGTAATGCCCCACTCACCAAAAAGAAGCTGAAAAGTATGGGTCTCAGGGTGCCATCTTTCAGCTAAAGTAGACAAAAGAGACATATTTGTCTGACTCATACGGACTCGAAACAAGTGAGCAAATGGGGTACGCTCTAAGACCTCAAAGAACAACAGTTGTGGATCTTGAAACCAATCAGGCCAGTGCGTCCTGACCCCACACCCTCTCAAGACTGTAGGCACACCCCCTTCTCGGATAATGTCAGACAAATGCCGGCCCTCTCTGGGTTCATAACATGGATCGGCCGATTGACATGAGGAGTTGACATCATTTTTACCACATCGGGGCATGTTTCACATACAAAGTACACAAGTAAGTACCTCATCTGGAGGCACACTGCATATGCCCATTCCATAAAACCCATCTCAAAGCCCATTTCAAGGCCCATTCCATAAAGCCCATCTCAAGGCCCATTTCCAAAAGCACACATCATAGGCCCATTCTATAAAGCCCATCTCAAGGCCCATTCCAAAAGCCCACATCATAGGCCCATTCCATAAAGCTCATCTCAAGGCCCATTTCCAAAAGCCCACATCATAGGCCCATTCCATAAAGCCCATCTCAAGCCCATTTCAAGGGCCATCTCCAAAATCCCATTTCAAGGCCCATTTCAAAGCCCATTTTCAAAAAAAATTTTCTCCAGGGACCATTTTTCAAGATCACCATCCGCCACAAATCCATGTCAGAAGCATGATGCGGGGCCCACTTCGAAAATCCCACCCATCCATCCTTCACCGAAAATGGCCAACTATCACAATCCATGCCGCCAACACATCTAAGTGAGCCCCAGATCATTCATCCAACAGTCCAGATCGTCATAAGAAAAAAAAGAAATACAAAATAAAAAATGAAAAAAAGAAATACAAAATAAAAAATAAAAAAAAATGAATAAAGGGTGGAGCCCCTTTTTCTTATCACACCCCACTTCAAAAACATAAAAAAAATGTGCGTACAGCATGATGTTAGTCTAACCCATCACTTGGCCCAAAACAAATCAGTTCAACAAGATTCAATGGATCAGATCCAATCAATATGGCCCAACGATTCCAATCATAGCTCTCTACACATCCGAGGAGAGATCCAACCCATCAGACAAGTGGTCCCACATGATTCAGCAAGAACTTAATGGCCAATATTACCTGAAATTGAGAAAGGGAGGAAATGCAAGCAAAGGACCTAAGAAATTAACAAAAACCCCTCCAAGATAGCTCTAGGGACCACAAATGGTGTCCCTGAACGTCTCAAGAGCTAGATTCAAATAAGTAAGGAGACTACACTAGATGAACCGACGTATCCCTCGGACCAACGGTCCAAACAATGGACCGGCGGTAGCTGAACTGCCGCTCGACCGAAAACCAGTTTGGGGCAGCAGGCTGTCCCCCAAGGACCAAAGTGAGTGACCGGTTCTACCCTTTGACCGGTGGTTAATATTCAAAAATATGTTTTTTTAAAATTACTAAAATAGCCCCCATGTTTCCAAAATTTCCAAAACAGCCCCGATTTTTGTTACCAAAATAGCCTCCAAGTTTTTAAAAATTATCAAAACAGCTCCACATTTTCATTACCAAAATAACCTCCAAGTTCTAAAGCTATCAGAATAGTCCTCAAGTTTTCAAGATCTACCCAAAACAGTCTCCAAAAACCAAAACCCAAAAAAAAAAAAAAAAAAAAAAAACTCTAAAAAAAGCTGAAAAATCTCCAAAAACTCAAAAAAAAAATTGACAAATCCCAGAAAATTTCCAAAAAATTCGAAAAAAATTTCAAAATTTCCATAAAATCCTAAAAAAATCCCAAGTTATCAAATTGCCAAAAATAAAACAAATTCTCAAGGAGTATAGCATCAAAAAGAACACTTCTTCTTAATCATCAAGCCCCACTAATTTATTAGTGGAGGTCATCTGAATTTGTTACAATAAAAACCGGATGACGATGCCCTCCCGCAAGATCAGACGGATCTTTCAAAAAAAAATTTAAAAAAATATTTTCAAATAAAATCCTCAAGGAGTCTGGCTCCAAAGGGAATAGTTTTTAAACAAAGTTTTCACAACGCACACGACGCGCAATACACTGAGGAATCTTTCATATTCTCTAGTTGTGATCAGTGTAAACAGCTAAATAAGATTCGATCTCTTCTAGTTTCTCCAGAGGATGATCGAATCCGTACATGATACATGTATGATTGGCCCGATCTCTATATCTGGACAGTCGTACAAATGCTAGTAAATGAATCGATCCACCCCTGGAAAGAACCATCAAACGTGAAGTGACGACAATCCATGGTAACCAAAGTATCAGAATCAACAGTCTGCATGGAAAAAGATTACTCGCACATACCTAGTCCGGGATGTTCAAAAAATTTGGTTGAGTCCAAGTTGGCATAGTGAGTTCCCCGTAACGCCGCACCAACGCGCAGGGCAGCTAACCAATTTGACAATCAAACGGACCAAATACTCCTAGGGTGATTACGTAGTAAAAGAACAACAGACCAAACAGTACAGGAATCATCGTAAAGCCATGACGAATGGGCAGAGGCCCTTACTTTTCAGACTTACCCTCCAATGCTATCAATAATCAAACGTGAAAGGGTTGTGATTGGCGATCCGTAAAGTCGCGACAAATGCACAAGAGGCAGTCACAATGTTTTCCTCAACCCTCATGATATGTGCAAGTCATCTCTTTTCCAAACAGTCGACTGACAATGATACAATGGCAGGCAACAGATTCAAGCCACTACCCTTTTTCTGACCAGAAGGGTGGGATGTCCACTCACTTTGACCTTCGGTTGCTCGCAACCTCAGTCAAAGAGGGGCATCTGTAGACACCTCACCCAGGCTAAATCTTGAGAAGGTTAAGACTATTCAGGAATCATGATCATATTTT
Organism: Magnolia kwangsiensis; assembly: GCA_037074715.1. Taxonomy (NCBI): domain Eukaryota; kingdom Viridiplantae; phylum Streptophyta; class Magnoliopsida; order Magnoliales; family Magnoliaceae; genus Magnolia; species Magnolia kwangsiensis. The sequence continues at coordinate 25,302,256 of CM073575.1, read as the reverse complement.
AAACCAAACCCTAATCTCAGCCTAAACTGAACCCTAACCCAAAGTCCTCAAACCTCCAATCCACAACCTGAAACCCCGATCCAAACCGTTCAGCAAGCGCACAACCCCGCTTATACCCTATACTATGACCAGGATCCACTTTAGCCAAGCTGAAACCCACTTTTCTGAGCCGAAAACTCCAAAAGAAGACTCTCAGGAGAACCCACACCACGTACAAGGCCCACACGTGCGAGCCTGTTCCGAACCAGGCCTGGGCGGCAGTCTGACTACCGCATGTGGTACTTCAAGTACCGCCGCTCAAGGCTCGCGTGTGGACATCTATCCCAGCGTCCAAAAGTTAACTTTTTCCTGGATTTACCCCCCCCCCCCCCCCCCCCCCCCCCCCCCCCGACTTGCACTATTTACCATTTTACCACCCCTCATGGCAAATGAGAGAGTGTCATGTGGCATTCCTCTTTCCACAACTAATCACCACTTGCCATCTCATCCTTTACCCCTCTCAAATTCAGAAATTACCAGAATGTCATTAGAGAAGGCTATAAATAGCCATCTCCTCTTCTCATTTCAACAAGCCTCAACAACCAAAAGAGGGAGTGAGAGGGAGAGAGTGAGAGAGAAAAAGAGTGAGTGGGGAAGAGAGTGAGGGAAAGAGAAGGAGCTCCTAAGCCCTTAAAGTCCAGATTTTTCCAGCCACCCCCTAGCCCTCAACTCAACCCTTTTGACCCATAAGCCTAACCCAAATTGGTCATGATCTAGTTTATGTTTTAACCAACTCAAGATCAGGCCAAAGATCTATCCATTTTACAAGCATCCATCATGATATCTATTCCCTTGTCAACCCCCTGCTTCTCTAGATCTCTAGTGAACGTATGCTCTATGGCTTTTTGTATATCGGATCCTGTCACATCAAAAATTTCTAGTGACCTAGTCCTTTTTTAAAATCTTTGCATAAGCATCATCACATCCGCCCTCTAGGTGCACCGTTAGACATATGCTTTGTGACCTGCCGAAACTTTGGATCTTGTCGCATCAGAGATCCATGTGTGTGCCTAGTCCTATCCCAACCACATCATCCATCCCTTGAGATTATTTTGTCATACAAAGCAGAGACCGTACATTTGTACGGGCAGAGAGCTTGCCTAACACCTTCCCTCTCTATAACTGAGGTCCTTTACCCAGAATTTTGGATCGCAGATCAGGAGTCAATTTAAGGTAGGGAAGTCTTCGGATTTTTTCCACCTTACGAATTTCATGGTTCTAGCCGACCGTGGGATTTTGAGATTTTTTACCTAGTGGCGACTCCAACATCCATACTCAGCCTATCACCCCCTAATCACCATCATAAACACAAAACTAGCGTGGGCACCGATTTTCAGTGTCTACACTACGATGTACGAAGGATTATGTCTTGATATTTAAAAATTCAGAGGATAAACTTGTAGGCTATGCGGATTCTTATTACATAAAACATGGACAATATAAAGTCAACTTTTTGTTAATTGTTTGTATTAGCGGGTGGAGCGATCAGTTGGATGTGAAAGTTTCGGTGTGTGATTACTCTTTCTACAACAGAAGCTAAGTATATGGCAGTAACAGAGGCATTCAAAGAAGGTATTTAGTTGAAATGAATGATGAATGAGTTGATTCTTTAGCAAGAGGTCGTGCCTATGAATTGCGATGGCAAAAGCACAATCAATTTACCAAAGAACTCAATTTACCATTTTAGGACTAAACATATTGATGTTCATCATCATTTCATCCGACAAGTACTTGAAGAAAGCGATGTTATTCTTGAGAAGATTCACACAAGCGTGAATCCGACAAATATGCTTATGAATGTGTTTCTTACAGAGAAGTTCAGATTATGTTCTACTTCTCTGGAATTAGCAATTATATATTGAATACAGAGTGTGCATGAAAAGCGACGACTGTGTTCATACTATCATGTAGACGATTAGAGATTGTGATTACAGCTTGAAGCAATGGAGCATGACGATTGAATCCACAGTGGAGACTGTTAATCAATGCTTGAATAGGGGATTTCGATCAATTGACAATTTGGTTCGATCAATTGATAATACCTCGAATATATGAGTTTGCTCATTGGACAGTTTTTCGTAGTTACGATCAATCAGGATAATCGAAAAAAGCAAATTTACTCTCTGGATAATTTTGAGCATGTTTATTTGGAGGCTTGATCTATGTTGTACGATAGTTGCCCTAAGCAATGATCTACGTAAGACTTTGATCGGCTCGCAAATTAGACGCATCGATAATCGGTTATGACAAGAGATCAGTTCAATGGTCATCGATCATCAATCTGGGCTGCGACTATATACATATGTGTAGGATATTAACTTATGTTAGTGCCCTCAATTTGGTCTTGAACTAACTATCCAAAAATCTCAACTTCAGCAAAGTTTAGAAGTGCACAAATAATTTATTTTTTTTGCAATTCCTAGGCAGATTTTACACATTACATGTGCTCACCTGTGAGCTCAAGTTCAATGTTTCGGTGCGTTATGTTAACTTGATGTCCGCGATGGACATCAAGCCCGCTAAGACGAACGTCTTTCTATAGCTTAGGGTTTATTGGCCCACTAACAAGCGGTGTAGAATTTGTTTAGATAATCTTGGCATGTGTTAAATGAATTAAGCAACAAGATTTCTTCTACATGATTATTAGGGTTTTACTAGCTATGTTCATAGTGTGACATGTTTGCAATTAGTAGAAATGGTGATTTAGTCCTAATCATCTTAAATTATTGATTTTAAGCTAAAAGAGTGAATATGTTAATTTAACTTAGGTGTGTGGGATAATCAAGATCTAAATCATTAGTTATCTTAGTATTAGTTGAATCTTTATTAAGTTACAATTATCTTGATTAGTCAATGATATGTTGACTAGATCGAAACTTTAGATAATTAGATCTCAAGGTTAGACATAAGATTTAGGTGATCGGGTATATTCGATAAGTTTTTAAGGGTGCCTAATTGAATTTATATGGTTCTTTTAATGGTAACGCCCGCATTTCATTAAGATCGTAAATTAAAAACCAGTAGATAAGGATTTTTGGAATTGTAAGTGGTGAAAATTTAGGTTGTCTTGGGACATCATCATTCTCTCTATACCATTTACAGAGTCATTAAAGGCACCATCAAAGTTCATTACATTTTTCATTTTATAAGTCTTCCATCTTTTGTAATTTTATTTTCATAGTGGATTGTTTGTTGCTGTGTGCCATGATTTTTTTCCCACGATAATTTTTTCGCATAAAATTTATGTGTTCTTTGTAGTTGCTTTGTTTGCATTTATCTTTCATTTGTGTGATTTGACTTTAAGGTTGTTTCTGCAGCCCCAATTCCATCATCATGTTTTAAATGCAAGTGAAACAACAACATCATCACATTTTGAATGCAAGTGAATATATTTATCGGTGTAAGGGAGTGTGAATACTTTAAAGAAAAAAGAAAAAAGTAGATTGAAAATTCATGACTTTACACCTCACCCTTTCTCTTGAATTTTAAAAAGAGCCCTTTTAAAGATTTTTCAATCCAAGATGTAATTGAAATTCATGATTTTAAGGGATGCCAAACCTAACATGAATTGTCAATCCTAGATTTCAATTCATAAAAACCCAAAATCCATATTGAAAAATGACCCTCTAGCCTTATGATCACCATATATGAGGTTTTATGATCACCATATATGGGTTTCACGTCTACTTGGGTCATCACACCAAACATGAATAACCTTTACTTAATTGGGCCTCATTTTTTTACCCAAACCAGGCCTGCACGGCTTAGAAGGTAGTTGACCTTATTGTTGATGTCTTAAATATATCAATAACATGTCGATCGATGCCATCAATAAACCACTCTGTGCCGTCGAGCAGATGTCGATGTCATCAACAAATACTCGATCCCATCAGAAAAATCTAAAAATTTTCATATTAGTTGCTAGAACGTTTTAGTGTTGTTACTCGATGATATCGAAGTAAATTTAATGTCATTGACAGATTCTCAATGAGTTGTCGATGCCATTGAAGGTCCCATCGAGCGTGCGCAGAAGTACGGGATTTGTTTCTTATTCCGGTTGTGATAGTTTGTATATCGGGTGTAATTGGGATTTAGGATGAGCGATTGTCTTTTTGGGCTTTCTAAATCATTCCTAAGGGTACAAGGACATAGCTAAGGCTTGTGAGGAAGATTCAAGGCTTGTTCAAATCGGTAAGACTCTATCTCTCGTAATTTATGCTTTTATTGTACATTACCTGTCACTTTGTGCCATGGTTTTTCCTCGCAATGGTTTTTCCTCGTAAAATTCGAATTATTTTTGTTTGGACTTGGTTGTGCGATTGCATATATTTTTCTTGATTCATCTTTACATGCTTCGCCGATTTCCCAACAAACCCAACCCATTTCCACCATACCCATAAAAGATTTTTTTTTTTTTTTTTTTTAATTCATGGAAAATGTGAAGCATTAATGATAATTTACAAAGCAAACCTCAACAGCACACTTGGATAATCAGTACATGAACACAAGGAAAGTAACCATCTCCTAAAAACACCACAACTAACATTCAACTTACTCATCTTCCTTCTTGAAGGTACAACAAGCAAGCCAATCAGCTTACGCCTTTTCCATGGCCTACATTTGTGAAGTAGACAACCTGGCCCACCAGATCAAGTTCTATCAGTACCCTCCATGGCCCCTACAGCTTGGAACCTGGGTTCCTTAGGAAGGAACTTTTGATTAGCATAAACAGACATGTAGTCCCCAAAAGAGAACTTGGGGTAAGCTGGTCCACACACAGGAGTTTGGTGCACCAGCTCTGGTGCAGGGCCCATGATGGCCTTGAGTGATGGATTGTAGAAGGATGCAATGGACCTCCTGGTCCCATTTTGAGTGGCGAAGACGCGGTGCCATACGCTCTTGTATCGGCCATTGCTCAGGACTTCGATCTGGTCCCCAGTGTTGATGACGATCGCGTTGGCCAGGGGCTGGACATCAATCCAATGGCCATCCTTGAGGATCTGCAGACCCTTGACCTTGTCATCCTGGAAGAGTAGGATGACCCCACCCGCATCGGTGTGGGCCCGGAGGCCATTGACTCGATCTGGGTGTGCGCATGGTGGGTAGTGGCTCACTTTGGTGCCGAAGAAAGGTTCATGTTCTGGCTCATCGCCGCCGCTGAAGGCCCGCTGTATGTAGCCTTTCTCTAGACCCAAATTCTCATCCATTATCTCCGTCATCTTCTTGGCGAGTTTCTTCAGTTCTCGGCGGTATTCCATCATGGTTTCCCTGTTATTTTCACATCCAAACATGCACACATTAGGCAAAGAGATTCATCAGACAGTTTGGATCATCTGATCAATGGACTTTTGGGCTATTATGGCCACTTCAAGAGATGATAATCCAGATTTGGTCACTCATTTTGGTGAATGTCATTAATCCAAACCAAACACATTCAAATCATAATTCTAGAACTCGGTGACTCGATTTGAAACTCGAATGAATCAGCTCAATGCAACTCGAACTGAATTCAGTACCTCTCTTAGATGATCTGATATATCAAACCAGTGCGCTAGACGCTGGTTATTTGATATTTATTCAATTTTTATAAATATTATTAAATTAATAATTACATATCTGGTCGAGTCAAGTTGAGTTTTCAAGTATTTGAACTATGGTTATAATCTCACTTGAACCATATTTTGGTGTAAGCGATCTTCAACGGTCGGATCTTGATAGGACTGTTTACAGATAGTAGGACCACCCATGCTAGTTTGGTGGACCCCACAAGTGGAAACTGTCCAATTAGGAACACTTCTTCATAAACACTCAAACAAAAGTTTTAAGTATGATGATAATTCATGACTTGAATAAAAGAGGCCGTCTGTTCTTACTTGAATTCTGGAGGCTGGGATGGCCATTCGTTCTGGTCATGAAGAAGGAAAACATCTTCCCAATCGATGTTCTCCAGTTGCTGGCCCGCCTTTCCGCTCTTCCCTTCCAACAGTTCGTTCAGCGATTGGACTGGGACCGAATCCTTGAAACTTTCTTCCCTTTCTAACTTGTAGCATTGGGAGGACACCTTCTTCACTCTCTCAAGAAGTTCAACTGGAATTCCATGGTTTACCAGCTGCAAGGAAAGAAATTCAATCAGAACATGATGAGAAAACATTTTCTAGAACATGGGTTTTTGATAAAATCATGAGCGGATAATTGAGGATTTGTCATGGATGTCGCTTTTGTATAATGACAGTTAAAACAGTTACGACCATAGCATCTTTTTCCCATTTTCAACCAAAGGTTATAAATCAATTGTAATGCATTACAACCGCTGCTAGCGATTACACAAGAATTATAAGAAAATATAGAATAATTAGAATAATTTTTCGTGTTACTACAGCCGTTGTGATTTATGTGTTACAATCAAGTGAACAGAAATCCAACATGCATTCCAAAATGGGATTTGAAATTTTGGAATGCACGTTGGGAATACATGATTTTGAGTGAGGAGCATGGTATGCCATAAAAGTCATGATGGGGCCACAAGGCCAGCAACCATTACATGTTGCGGGATCATAAAAGCCATAACGGTCGTTATGGAAAAAATGACCAGTAAAGGCTGTTACAATCTCCTAACAGCCCATTTACAGTAACAGTCCATTGCAAATAAAGACTCTTTGGATTTTTTGTTCAATAAAAAAAATTAAAAGAGAGAGAGAGATCATAATGGCGTTGTAGTAGCCGTAACGGCTATTACAACCCGTATTGTAAAGGTGACGATAGTGGCTATTATGGACACCATTACCCTTACAGAATACCTTGACGAGGAGAGAATGAAGAGGTTGCATCATGGCATGCATGCGAGCGACTTAGGCACTAGGCCAGCCACATCATACTAAGAAAATGGACCATTAAGAAATAAAAAATAAAAAATCACCAACAGCCTATATTCAAGGTACATGTATGGCCAAAAAGAAAATCACCTACAGCCTATATTCAAGGTACATGTATGGTCCACCCATAAGAACGCTGTGTCAAGGCCTGCCCGGTACATGGCCCCATCTCACACAGGTGTGCCACAACCCATTTCATCAATCTCTCCTCACCCAAATCATTTTAGCATTCCTTTCAAAAATCCTGACAATCTGATATTTCAATGATAGAATAAAAGAACAAACAAGATTCATATAGCCGACCCCAATTAGTTGGGATAAGGCTCAGATGATTATAACAACTATGGCCATCACCCAACCCAGATTCAAATAACCATCGAATTACCTGAAAGAAACCCCACTCCTCACATCCATTTGCAATCTGAGCCATTGTTTCTGCCCTCCTCTCACCATTGAGCTTTGAAATGTCGATGACCGGAATCGCCATTGTAGGAAATGCAAGAGAAAGAGCTGGTAGCAGTGCTAGTACTAGTAGTGCTAAAGAGCTACAAGTTTGGATGTGTTCTTTCACAGCAATTGCCGGGTTTTTATAACTGCCAATCACCCCGCGTATTGGGTGTCAACCCCATTTAAAAATTATTAAAATAAATAAATCTGAGATGGCTGTGGACGGTGTGATTGCATTAACAAATGCAGGGTCAATGGCTGTGGTAGACTACAACAGAAGCATCTTGATTCAGGTGTTGTGCTTATTTGAAGGCAACTCTGCAGAATGTGGGTTGGCCACAGCTCACCATGTCGACAATGGTTCATCCACCGTACATGTGGCATGCATGTGTGGGGACCATTCGAATTATAGATGGCACAGTAGACTGGAGCAGGGTCCAAAAATTCTTTTGACTGTTGGATTTGGAGCCGTACATTTGATGGCCACCAATTGGGTTCATATAATTTTTGGAGAAATGGGAAGTTTGTTGGGACTCGCAGAAGTATGCAGAGAGGCATCCAACAAGATAATCATAATCGTACAAATAAATTCAACTAGAAAGTAATCTAAATTTGTATAGAAAAATCCTTCCAAAAATGCATGAAAAACAAAGTTACAATGGATGAAATAAATTGCGTACTTACGCAATTCTGCACGTGCTCTCATAAGACCTTTAATGGCATCAACATCCATCGAGAATCAGTCAAATACATTGAAGAACCCTTAATGCCATCGAGTAGAAACCTCTAAAATTGTCCATCAATCAACAGAAATTTTTCCAAATTTTCTCAATAGGATCAATCATCTATCAATGGAATTGAGTAGTCTATCGATAGCATCGACCGACTCTATTACAGACAAATTTAAAAAATGCAACAACAAAATAAACTTTTATTGTGCTCACATGTCCAATCTTGATCATCTGGCAAGCCTCGTGATCAAGTTATTTCTGGCAGTGACTCCAGCCGGATTTTCTGGCCCAATTAAGAAATGGACCAGACCTCAACCAAAGTCGAGCCCATTTAGGAGTAGTATGGCTTCAGCCCAGGCCACAGCTCAGAAGTCCCGATCAATAGCTTGCTCGGTCTGGGCGGACTCTCATGCCGATTCAAGAATGGGTTTCCAACCCATTTCAATTCAAGCCATTTCCACCTAATCAGGCCGTTCTGCTCATTTGGTGGGCCACATAGGTACAGCAAATATGAGCTATTTCTAAATGTGTCCTTCCCATTTATTTATTTCACACAAGCATGACCCACATGAGCAGGCAGATCTAGATATCTTCAGTGGGCCCAACATAATCATCATCTTTGATCTCACACACAGATGCCACACTGGCACCACATGAGCCGCCAGCACTAAAAAGACTCAAAAACTCAACTTAATTAACTTGCCCGAGTCACATTGACTCGACCAGATTTAATCAAGACTCAGAAATTGATCACGACTCAATAAAAACTCGACTCGACTGGACTCACCACAATAGAACATAATTCATATATTAAAAGTTGGAAAAACCACAACAATCGCATCGACTCGACTCAGCTGGGTCTCGGGTTGAGTCATGTGTTTTTAAAACCATGATGAAGAACAAGGCCCACTAACAGCCTGGACAACATTGCTGCAGCTTAGCCCATATTAATATTTAAATAATCTTGTCTGGACGATGCACAAAGAAGAAGAAACACATGAGCCATGATTAGAGCGATATTGTTTTTAATTAATGGAGGTTATGTCTCAAGGTTAGTTAGGCAGTTTCTGCCGACTCGCATCCCTTTGAGCTGACTGCCGGCCCATGCCTTGTGCTTTAATCTCTATCTATGACTTTCTCTCCTCATATGCCCTTTGAAAATACATTCATTTCAATCACTGAATTGTAGCCGTTGTTTTGGGTCTCTTTCTTTTACCTATTTTAATAGATTCTACTCTTGTTAAGCTCTTTTCTAGGCTTTGGAGGATGATGTAATGCTCTGGGGGAGTATAGAATATCATACTCTTGCATCTATTGAATCGTACTTGTACTCGATCCAGATGGTTGGATTTGTGGGGTTCCCTGTCGATGGGGCAGAGTCAATATTTAATTTGATAGAGCCATCAGATAGTCTGATTTTTTTGATCGGTCTGGATTGATCGATTGGTCTAGATGTTAGGTTTTGCTGACTTGAATTGTATGGTGTGGGTAAAATATGTGAAGGCCAAGTGTACAAGTACAATGGATGTATGTGAATGCTTAGGCTTGTGTGATCGATCTGAATTTCCTACTCGGATTGGATGGTGTGGATTGCAGTACACGTGTGCCACGTGTAGGACATGTGTGTAAATGTTAGGATCGATTGATCAGTTTAAAGCTTAGGTAATGCCACTTGAATTGTACGGTCTGGATTGAAATATGTGCGCTCCACGTGTAGGATGTATATATGCGTGAGTATGATGAGTATGATGCACCACACCCCGTTAGAGTATGTTATTTATAATCACCCATTGAAGACATTGAAAAGTCGCTTCTACAAAACGGTGTTTCTTACTGAAATCTGCAGCATCCGATCTCCACCACACACGTAGAAATGTGTCGTGATCCGAACATTTATACCCCCAGAGTCCAGACGCCTCACCATCAGTGGATGGGCCACTGCAAAAATTCTGCTGATTCAACTGAGGCTCTTGGGCCAGTTAATGTGGCCGATTAAGAACAGCGATGGTATGCTATGGTTGTGATCAAGGGAGCAGATTGCCTGTGACCCTGTGGGGTCTACAGAGATGTCCGTGAGAACTCCAGTCCGTCCATCTGTTTTGAAATACCACGATAGGACAGGATTCTAAAAATAAGGTAGATCCAAAGCTCAGGTGGGCCACACCAACAAAACAATGGGAACAGCAGCGTCCACCGTTGAAACTTTCCTGGAGCTGGCCATGATGTTTATTTTCCATCTAAACCGTTCCTAGAATTATTACCAATCAGATAAAGTGTAGGAACAAATATCATCCTGATACAAAACTTCTTTCACTGCCAAGCGTTCAATCCCCACTGTTTCGTATGGTATGGCCCACCTGAGTCTTGGATCTGATTGATACTTAGCATCCTGTCCTATTGTGGTCTTTCAAAACAGATGGATGAAGTGGATTTGTCACTGAAATCTCTATGGGCCCCACGTAGCTTCGGGCACAGAGGGTCACAGGCAATCCTCTCCCCGTGATCAGTGAGACTACCGAGCCATGACTCATCCGTAGTGGGACCCATTGGAACAACACTATCCATCAAAAAACACATAGCCACATGTATGATCCAACGGTAGAGATTGTCTATTGTTCATTTCTTTAGAGGACTGTCCGTTCCATACCATTTTTACACAGAATGAGAGAACGTCAAACCGGATGGACGGTCTGGATTGGTGCTCCGCGAGTGGGTTGAAATGGAAATGAATCAAGAGTGGTTAATCGCACAAATGGCAGGAATCTTTCTCACTTCTTGATAAAACTATGCATACGTGGCCATTTGAAACGAGGAAATCAATGAAGGGTGTGATGCTCACAACAAGAACGTGTGATTGGTGGGCCACATGCATGAAAAAAAAAAAAAAAAAAATTGGGTTTTTTCGGGCAAGGTGTTTGAATCATCATTTGGGTGAGTAGGATTCATTCCCCCAAGTCAAAATTTCACTGCAAGGAGCTTTGGAAGCTGTGATTTTTAAATCCTGTTCATGTTCTTAGATTCCCTTCATTTGTTTAGAAACAAACCTATCCCTAATCCATCACATGGAGGTTCTTGTTGTGAGCATCATGGATCCATCCTGACACGTGACAGGTGAATCCATCCATCGTACTGACCACCTTTTTTTGTTCCCTATCATGGATGTCCCCATGCTTGAAAATAACTTTGAGCGGTCTATCCTAGCCATTGGACTCATGGTTCTCAAATTAACGGTGCGAATGAAATGGCTAAGCGTCGACATTCAAGTAGATGAAATAGATGTATATGATAATCTATTTTTTGCTTTTTTTACTCTGGCCATCTGTAGAAGGACCCATTAGATGAACGGTCTGGATCAACTACCCCACCTACCATATGCTAGATATTTAGTGACGAATACCCTTCCTTTGATCCAGCTGGATGGGTTCCTGTTGGAATTCATTTTAGCGGGGGTCTCATGCATGAGCAGAACGGGTTAAAGGGTCAACGGTGCATGTACAGTGCTTGGGTTTGGGATCTCTAATCGGAGCCATCAGATAATCATAATCATTGTGGGGTAAGTAGTTCTGTTGAACTCTGATTATAAATTGATTAATATGATTGGGCCTTACTTAATGATTAGGAGACGGCTAATGTGCACGTGGCTGCGGAATGCCTCCTCAGACACACGTACCAAACATATCTGGTGATCCGGACTGTTGTTCTGGTCCGACACCACGTGGATGGTCCATATCTGGAAATTCAAATGGATTTTAGCCTGGTATGGCTCCAATAAGTGGCCTGCAAATGGTAAACACTCGAATTGTAAAACTTTCAGTGATTTGATTGTTAGGGTTGTATAATCATTACGATTCTTATCCTACTAACCATCCAAAATCTGGCCCACCATATGTACGGTAAAGATCATCAGAGATGTTTGGCGTTTCGTTGTGTGAGGAGAGAAATGCATAGAACTTCCATACAAAGACCTGCAAGTCAGCGTTCCTAATAATGAATCAATGATTGTTGGTTAGTTTCTCGTCGACGAAAATGGAAAGAAGCAAACGCCGCGCTAGGAATCCGCAGGGTTACTTTCGTAATCCGAAGGCCAGGTGGATGGAACTTTGGAACTTCCATTAGATCCACTCCGTCCATAAGGTACACTGCCTCATGTTAACCATTGAAACCAAAATTTATTATAATAAGAAACTCATATAGGCCACACCATAGTAAACAGTTGGGATGGAACGCTGCATAGGGCCCACCGTAATGTTTATATGCCATCTGATCCATTCATGGGATGTGTCTCATCAGCATGAAATAAACACTGAAAACTACAGTATTCCAAAACTCGGTGGGCCATACCATGTGAATTTAAAACTTTTAAATGGAATTTTTTTTTGGGATTGACCTCCTAGTGTTGAATCAGCCCTGGTTTTGAGATACGCCCAAACAAGGGGCGGTGTAACTGATGGACGGCGTGGATTCCAGGAACGTTGAGTAGTTTCAACATGTTAAAGAAAGTAAACTCCGAGAAGGCCTCCCTCTAAGCACATAAAATACGTAAGTTAGATGAGGCCCACTGTATTGTTCAATATCCAATCCGTCCATTTTATCGATTTCTTGTATAACTATACATCCTAAAATTAATCCTGATAAAAAGCTCAGATTGGAGCTACCAAGAGTAACAATGTAAAATCACGACTGAAACTTCTAGATCATGCGGTATGGCCCACCCGATTTTTGGATCAGTCTAATTGCTGAAGTATCTGTTCATCAAGGTGAGGCGCATGGGAAGAAAGGGTTTGACGAAATATAAACATTGTGGTGAGCCCCACGCAAAACTCTATGGTTAGCATCCCCACCCCATTGGTCCCTGTGGTGTGATCCACCTGAGTTAATTGTCTGGTTGAATTTTATAATTACGTGTTAAAATCAATGGGCTCACCTGATGGACGGAGTGGATTTCACACAGACGTAACGGTGGGCCGCCCGGAGATTGGATTTCGTCCTTTGTACAGCCGGTGTCAGCAGGATTCCCGTACAAGCAGAAATACCAAACTACCTATGCATAGCGTAGCCGCGTGGACCTTAGAGGTGTACAGGAACCGATCTAGCTCGATTAGCCCGCTCCACTCGACTCGAAAAAGCTCGATTCAACTCCTTTCGAAGCTGAGTTCGAGCTGGCCGCTGCTCAACTCGACTCGGATTGAACCCAGCTCAAAACGAACACAAACCGATCCAGTTCGGTGACCTGATTATTTTAATATTAATGTTGCTCACCAAGCGTTTAATGAAATGACTCAACAAAGCGTGGCTGGTAGTGATTGCAGCGTTCTGGATCAATAATAGCATGAACAGTGAAGGAGGACAATAAGCGTATGTTGTGGTGGTTAGAAGTGTTTGCGCATGCCGCTTGAGGCATGTGATTGATGATTGAGTAACGTGTGACCTGTCGATGTTGCACATAGTTAAATGGTTAGGGATGCAAGTTGATTATGGCCATCTAATGTCATTACAACACCTGGCAAGGATATCTTATTCTCCAAGATAGGCAAACGGTACCGATGGGGCCAACCTAAATGGTGATCATGACCATCTTGAATTTTAAGCGCTTTTTGAGGGGATTTAAAATCCCCTGGATTTGAAACCTCCAATTATTGTATGGTGCCAAATAGATAAATGATTTGAAATCCACTAAATCCATGGTGACAAACACCTCTCTAGAGTATCCAAGTGGTTATTTGTGAATAGGTGTGAATATGTGACAATTAGTGCATTTAGGAAGAGTAAATGTGACGCAGGGAAGGACGTGAGGTCGAGCACCGTCTTCCTTAAGAGGATAAATATTCCGAATCCACGGAACTTCTTTGGACTCCTCACAGAGACTTCTCGAATCCACGAGGAAAGAAAGTAGAAAATAAGAATGATTTCTAATAAATTCAAAATTGATTAATGAATCCTTAAAATCGAGTTCACAACCCTTTAAATAAGGGAACCAAGCAATAAAAAAGAAATCAGACTCAAACTATAACTAAAAGTCCTAGAATTCGCAATTTACTATAAATAGTAAACTTACTATTTATAGACGGTCGTGATGTCTACTAGTGTGCAAGGTTTTCGGCCAAAAATAGTAAGTGTCCTGTTTGGCTTCACCAAACCATTCTCTTAATTATCCTAAGCACTTTTCATGTTGGACACAACTCCTAAAGCCCAACGGATGAAAAGTTATACTCATACTAAAACTTACTATTTATAGTAAAAACAAAATTAAAACGAGGAAACGACCGTCGATCAGGGGGTTTCTAGCAAATCTGGGCTGCGCAACCCAGCATAGCTGGGTTGGTTGGCTAAAGTAGCTCGTTCTACCCCAAAATCATATATTTTACGTTGGATAACTCATTCCGGATTGTGAGATATGCCCGATCTAAGGTCCGATGGTCCGGATCACTTCTGTCGCCGACCGTGCCTTTTCTGATCCATCTTTGCCATGAAATTGTCTGTGACCCACTCTACATCAAAATGGGATCCAATTCACATCAAATACAATAAAAAATATATTTTTAAAGTCACAGAAAAATCACATGATTTTACTTCACTTGAAACATTTATACCACTTATTAGGTTATTTCTTTCACTCTCGCTTCCATACACTGCTATCAAACACTTGGATTCAGTTGATATTAATTGCAGGTTGCATTTTGTAACCCATAATTCCAATTCACATAAATTTTCAGAATAATTGCTAATGCATATCAATCACACGCTCTTCAAATGAACCAGATAACTCTTCCAAGTTGAGAAAATGACACCAACAATGAGGCTGGCTCACCTGTAAAGTGGAATCTAGCATTGACTACTAAACGTAAGGCCTACAATTGCCATTTCATGCATATAACATGTCCAAACATATTTCCTCATCATGAAAATGAAACTTTCCCATTCTAGTACCATGGGGAGCAAAATATGGTGCAAGAAACAATTGAATGATTCCTACCCTTTGATACAGCTAATTAAATAATAAATCAAATTATTAAAATCAAACTAAAGTGCTATTTTGAAATCATAAGTAATATAAAGTGGGATATTATACATCTAGATATTTTAAGATAATGATCCAATTTATTTTCTTTCTCGGGTCAATCTCAATGGTTCATTTTCATGCCATTGATGGGATGTCTAGGATTATCCAATTTGTGTATTGCACTGCGGCTTGCTCCTATTAGTATTTTGGTTGAATGAATGCTCAAATTTATGAGAAGGGTTAGCAAAATCTTTTATGTTATTATTATTATTATCATTAGTAGTAGTGGTAGTGGTTGTGGTGGTGGTAGTAGGAATCCAGTAAGGGGCCTTAGGCTGCTTACTTGAGGCACCACAGATCCGAACATGTATGGCACACATGTCAAAGATCTCAACCATTTATACGTTGTGCACACTGCCAAGTTGTAATGTGCCCAAAAGTGTACTTTTCATATTTATATTTGATGTCTTGACGTAGAACAATAAGAAGATGCCACATGGAGGCATTACATGTTTAACATAGGCAGAATTTGTACTTGCACTCATAGAGATTTGCTTCTAATCTTCTTTCCACGTTATAGGATGAATCGCCGCACGCCACGTAGCTACGATTAACATGCCCATTAAATTAGGCAACATGCTTGGCACATCTATAAAAGACCCGTTGAGCGAGCATATCCTATCTCACAACTGGATATAATCTTATCTATGAGGTTGTTTCTCTCAATTCTTTCAAAATGAGAGGTTTTCCCAAAGACATTTACAGAACCAATAATAATTTAGAATATTTCAAAGACCAAGAGGTCGAATCGACATCCAAGCCAACTCGGATGCGGTTAAAGACCCGACTCGTAAAGGGACGGCTGAATTTATGTCAGGTTACATTCTATATGATGATCGAAATCAAGAGAATAGGAGATCTGATTTACCCAAATGGCATATCAGTATCGATGGTAAAATCCCTCCACCACTCCAGACCATCGCCTTAGTGATGGTTAAATGTAAGAGGTGGTTTAATCCAGACCATCTAACACCTCGAAGTGGATGAGGTGGGTCACTAAGAAGTATTAAGTGGCCTTGCTTGATAGGGATCAGTTCTTGAGTTTCCTGGACTTTAGCCTAATTGTCTTCATCGACAAAACTTTGGCAATCTCAAGCCTAGTCTTTAGTAGGCTACAAACATCTTAGTGGAGGATCAGCTAAAGAAAAAGATCTGAGAGGCTAACAAATCCGGTGTCCTTTCCTTTCAGGGCAAAGTCTCAATTTGTTAAGGAAGAGATTACATACTCGAAAAGTCCACACGAATGATCCAAAAACCCAGTGATGGGTTCTCACCACCTCGAGAAAACTATAAAAGGTATATAAGAAGAAGATTTTGAGGCCCACACCAAACATATTTATCTACTTTTTATTTATTGTACTTACTTTGATATCTATCTTACTCTTTCTAGTCTAATTTGCTATTGCCCAATGGCTCCCATGTAGTATATTTATCGTAAAAGTATACTAAATATCTATAACTTCAAATTTCCGTATCACCATGTTCATTTGAGTTTTGATTTAGTTATTTATACCACTTTCATATTATGCTAACCACTTGTATTGACCATCTATTCTAATAGGAGCATCAAGTGCTTTTCTTTTTTCTTTTCTTTTTTGTTTTTTATTTGTATATGATTGTAAAGAACAATGGTTGTAAAATAGCTAAGTTACTAATAAAATCAATCGTGTTTATTTTAGTTTATATTTTTTTATGGGGCAAATCTTTTATTCTAATTGTGAAATATGGCGTTGGTGTGATAATAAGTCCTTAAACCGATCATTTCCACATCTAACAGCACAAGGCAAAAAGAACTCATTCACGGTGGCTACCCTTCTACAAATCACGGTATGAAATCCATGGTCAAAAGGATCATAGATTCTGATCGTCTCCCTTCAGTCTGTCCATATCGGTGCAGGGGCATCAACAATTCAACAAGCCAAAAAAAAATATTAATTAATTAATTAAATTAGGAAAACTCTGACATGCCCATGGAATCATACACGCATAGGTACAACCGATCCAACCCTTGGTCACATGAGCACACAGGTACAACCGATCCAACCCTTGGTCACATGAGCACACAGGTACAACCGATCCAGGCCCTCGGTCACATGAGCGGCACTGGCCGGCAAAGCTAGGGCAACAACACTAAACTCAACGTTGAATTTGGACCGTTGGAGTTTCTCTCTAAGTGCCCATTTTTTCTATCAGCGGACCAATGTTATTTTAGTTCATGTGAACCCTACCTGTTGAATGGCCTGTACCTCCGACACGTGTCAAGGCCAGGATCTCTGACCCGTCTTCCTGCCCCACGTGAGGCCCCTCACAGAATCAGGACTTTTTTTTTCTCTGTTCCTGCCGCTTTCAGCGGAAACGGATTGGCTACTCCCCCCGCCACCTGCCCCATGGCGCTGATGGTCGGTGCTCTGTGGAACCCACCATGATGTATTTGTTTCATCCATGCTGTTCATCCATTTTTACACGTCATTTTAGGGCTTAAACCAAAAGTGAGAGGGAGATAAATATCAGGTGGACCACACCACAGGAAAACAATAGTGATTGGATATCCACCGTTAAAATCATCCTAAAGCCCCTGTGCTGTTTGTTTGACATCCAATCTGTTGATTAGGTCATAAAGGACCAGATGAAGGGAAAAAATAAGGATTATCTTGATCTAAAACTTTTATGGCCCTAAAAAGGTTTATAATGGTCTACTCATTCAACATTGTTTTCGATAATGTGGTCCACTTGAGATTTGGATATGCCTAATTTTTTGTCTCATCAATAAAATGATCTGTAAAAATATATGGACGGTATGGATGAAACACATACATCATGGTGTGGCCCACAGAGCACCGACCATCAGCCATTGGCTGGTGGCAGGGGGAGTAGCCAATCCGTTTCCACTTTCAGCAGCTGTAAGGGGGCCCGGTAAATAGACAGAACATTTCCAGCACCCGCAGGGAAGATGTTAGATGTGCTCATCTAGCGCCATAATCGGAAGTTGTAACAAGAAAGCCCAACACAAGGGCGGCACCAACATGACGTAGCTGTTATGTTTCCGTGGTCCTACGTAACTTCCAATCAGAACCGTCCAAGGTTCCTCTCCCCACCTAGAAATTAAAGAATTCAGAGACTTCCCTACCTAAATGTGGCTTATAGTTCAGTGATCCAGGCCGTTGTCCTGACGGGCCCCAGCATGGATGAAGAAGCCCACAAATATTTTGCAGGCTGTGAAATCCTAGCCCTCCCATGGTTGACCTACAAATAGACGGGTAACGAGAAGATAGCAACGGTCTAGAAAAGTCGTCAAATGTTCTACGACTAGAATCTTTCAATGGAGAAGATTTTTGGGCCATCCCTAGAATAATGGTTGGCCCATCAGGTCAGCATTCTGGATCAACAAATAGCAATCCATTTCTACGGACTGGATGCAACGAAACACTATCCAAGTGCTGATGCATCAGGAAACCATAGTTACTCATCCCCAAATATACCATCTAATCATACACGATCCCCCTATTTATTTAGTGGGAGTGATGAGATGGTCAGATGGGTCATGGGAAAATGGAGGGACCATGTGATCGGTACCATACGAGGAGACCCACTCACATGGTGCAGCCAGGATAACTGAAGGCACGTGAATGGGCCTTCTGTACGGTTCCCTGGTGGGGCCCACTTCATTTGGGACAGTGCTAGAGTATCTTGTTTAGGTCAGTTTCACGAATCGAGAGCCACGTGGGTGGAACTTCCATGAGATCCACTCCGTCCATCAGGTAAGCTGACTCCCAATGCTCAGATAGGCCACACCTTTACGGTTGGGATGGGAACGGCCACCGTTAGTTTTGGGTAGGGTCTAGTGCGTTGTTTGTATACCATCCAATCCAGTCATTTGTTTTGCCTTATCAGGATGAAAGAATTAGCAAAAGATAAAATTGTTCTGAAACCCAGGTGAGCCATATCACGTGAATTTACAATTTTTAGGTGTGATTATGTATTGTTAACTATGGGGTGGCCTACCTGAGTGTTGAATCAGCTAGATTTTTGTGATAAACGGTCTGGATCATGCAGAGAGATCGACAGAGCTGAAAGGGGTATTAAAATAATAAATAAAAAAACCAGTCGACGGGTGCATGAACGTTGCGCCGTGGTTTGGTCTGGTATCTAATCAACGCCATTAGAATAGTAATGGGCGAGTTATTTGATACTCTGGAAGGATACAACGCCTGATACACAGGCACTCAGACATTGTACATGTGGCGTATGCTAACTCAAATTAAACCAATTAAAATGTGGGGCCCACTGTCGCAGATTCATGGTACCAGAATCAGACTGGTTGAACAATCCTAAGATCCGATCCGTGTATGCTTATTTGTTGAAACGGGATCATTTGGATATTTTTCATTTTTAACCATACAATAAAAATCCCCCAATCAGATAGTTAGATAATCAAATAAGCATACTTAGTCCATGGTACATCTAAACTAGAACCCATGATTTCGACAGTTTAAATAGAATTACTTATATGCCACATTTGCAATTTCTAAGTGCCTGCATATCATCCGCCACACTGCCAGAGTATCAACGTTCTTCTCATGGCCATAATCATATTACTGCAAGTCCTACGTAATGAACTCGGATTATAAATTGATTAGCATGATTGGACACTTTGATTAATGATTATATATTAGTTTTGCTTTGACCTGAATGAAAAGAAAGTATTCTTGAGATACATGCATTTGATCATTGTTTTAAAACTAGGACCGGACCCCATTATTTTGTAATATGCTCAAATCCAACTCCCCGATGCAACCGGGTCAACCCAGTGCGATCTAAAACATTTCTTAAAATATAACTTTGAACATGTATGGTAGTTCCAAGCACTTCTGTAAAAGTGAGGTCCATGGGAAAGGGGTAGCAATGGGCTAGGTTAGGATTGTGATCAAGTCAATCCTACCCCGACCATAATCCCTTAAGCCCAGACTAGCTCTTGGCTGCCTTATAAGAAAAAGGGTTTTAACTCATTAGGGTTTCTTTGAGAGTTTGTAAATGGAAGTAAATGTCTTGGTTGTGTTTGGATAATTATAAATGAAATGCATTGGAAATCTGAGTGTTTTGTTTGAATGAGAATAAATAAAATGAATTATAACCGTAAGTTTTTTAATAAATTCATACCAATATATCACTTCTTAAGCTAGTGTACATGTATGATATTTGGCAAAATAATTATGATAAGTTCAACAAAATACATATTTAGCAAAATAATAATAATAATTAAATCATGAGTGAATTACAAATATAAGTATTACAAACAAGTAACTTCTTCATATTTTTTAACCATCCATTTAAATGGCTAACTTTTAAATAGCTATGAATCATTTTATTATTATAATTTCATTGATGTAACTGATAATTGAATTGTTTTAAAGTATTATTAATGGGATAAATATATGACAAAGATGTACATAATTGAAATTTCACCACCTATAGGTACTCGAACCCTTGACAGGGAGTTAAAATTCCTGAGAGTCTACCACCCGGGCAAGAGCTAAGCCCTATCTTTACATTTACAGCTTCTTCTTTTTTTTTTTAACACACTCCCACCACATACACACACCATGGGATTTCACCACCATGGGTACTCGAACTTTTGACCCGGTGTTGAAACTCCGGGGAGTACCACCCGGGTACGAGCAAGGACCCTACATTTGCAGCTTATTTACAGCAAGGACCCTACATTTACAGCTTATTTAGTGACGTTTCGTTTCATTTCTAGTCATTTACTTCAATTTAAACAGGCATTCGTTTAAAATATAAAGTAAGAACTGAAATAAAAGTCTCATCGCTCTGAGAGATCGTGGGATGCATTTTTTAATCTTTTCATTGGAGATGTTACGTGCAAGCAACCAATCTGTAACAAGATCGTCATGAATGACATTGGTTAGAAGGACGAGGATCCAACAACCTTGAGTTTATTGGATTCGGTGGAACAGAGTTCCATACTCCCAAAAGTATGATAAATAATGCATTTCTATTTCGTATGGGGAAGTATCCCATGGAGCTCGGCTCCACGTTGAGTTGAGTGGCGAGCTTTGTCCGCGCGTGTGGCATCCTATACGTGCATCAGGTCTATTCCCCAAGGAAGTAAGACACCCTGAAGATCAGGGCCCACCTGAGGATTGGATTGGCCTGATTCTTGGGATTCCATCACCCTGGGACCGCACGTTTTGTATACAACAAGTGGGATGGCAAACAAACACCACCTGATGATTTGATCAGCGTGATTGGTGGGGCATATCTGGTGATGAGAGCAGCTTGGCTAGCTAGTGACTCAACACCAGTCAGCTAGCTGGTATCAAAGCTCCGTGTGGGCGTTACCATGATGTATATGTTTCATCCGCTCCGTCCATTCATTTTACCAGCTCATTTTAGGGCATGAGCCAAAAAAATTAGACAGATCCAACTCACAGGTGGACCACACCACAGGAAAACGGTGTTGATTGAACATCCACCGTTAAGAACTTCCTAGGGCCCACTGCAATGTTTATTTTCCATCCAGCTTGTTAATAAGGTCACCAGAAACTGGATGAAGGAAAAATACAAATATCAACTTGATCCAAAACTTCTGTAGCCCCCGTGAAGTTTTCAACATTAAGCATTCAATCCCCACTGTTCCCCGTGGTATGGTCCACCTGAGATTTGGATCTGTCTTATTTCGAGGCTTTTGGCCTAAAATGAGCCCAAAAAAATGAATGGACAGCTTGGATAAAACACATACATTATGGTGAGGCCCACCGAGCTTTGATACCAGCTTGCTGGCTGGTGTAGCCAAACCGCGTGGATCGGGTGTTTGGACAGGTTGTATGGCATTCTAATAACAGGGTAGGCTTCAAGCAGATGGACGCCGCGATAATCACCGTGGAGTAGACTCCATGTGATAAAAACTCTTTAGGTCCTTGAAGGTAGGGATTGTGATGGTTCATTCACTCAGAAATTGAAGTGGAACCGTTCATTACTTTTTCATTTTAACAGCTTATTAGATTGCACTCTAAAAATGAATGCGAAATCAGTTCGGTGTGATCGACCCACATGAGCCCCATTTCTACGGTCTGGATGCATCTGGAACACATAACCATCATGTGGGGTCCACCTTTAACGTAGACCATCTAACATGTTGTGCCCGCCTTAATGCGAATCATTCATCATTATGGACCGACCTTTGATGTGGATTGTCCATTAGGTGGGGCAGTCACCCATTGTGATGAGGTCCACCATCCATGTTAAATGTCCACCACGGGGGCCCACCTTCAATGTCCACTGCCCACGGTGCAGAACTCGCAGTGGGTGTGACCATGACGGTGGGGCCCACATGATGTACTAATTGTATATCCATGCTGTCCAACCGTTTTTTTCAGCTTATTTTAAGTTATGGTCTCGAAAATAAAGCTGATATTAATATCAGATGGACCACACCACAGGAAACAGTGTTCAATGGCCATTAAAACAATTGCCGAAGATTAAGTGTTCCATTCTCATCTCTCTTTCTGTCTCTGTTGATATGATATCAGAGGATGCATCTGATCTTGATCTTGGATTTCTTTCAGTCGAAATTCATGCACGTGAATGGATGCATATACAGATCGTTACAGACTATCATGGATATACATACTTCCCAATGCTACAATACTACGTGGGGCCCACTGGATCATTATCCATACAGCATCTTGCATGTTGGCCATGATTTCATTTTTCTAAATATATATTTCTAGAAGCATGTGCGGTCCACCTAATCAACGGATGGATTAGGAGTATTCATTGCAGGAAATATGGATTTGATTCGTTTCCAGGCAAGGACAGGACGGGTCTGGCCCACCCATTTTTGGGCCGGGCTTGGGCCTCAGTGCTAGTTCAATACAAGCTCAGACAGGTTCAGGCCTTGGCAATTGTATTTTCAGACCCAGTCCAATCCGGCCCATTGAGAGAGAGAGAGAGAGAGAGAGAGAGAGAGAGAGAGAGAGAGAGCTAGCTCATTGAAGTAAGCTTCGTATTCCCATGCAAAGACACTGCAAAGATATGGCAGTTATTGGAGAAAATAAAACCATGAAAGACGCACATCTACGACATCCCTTGCAAGAACTCAAGGCTAAACATATGCATCTGGATTCGCAACAAGATAGCCTTCTACGGCCTTGAACATCCCCTCCATGTTTACGATTGTCTCCTTAATCCTTTCATCTTCCATCGGTGGGCCATCTTCAATGGCCTCAAACTCCCCATCAAGCTTGCATACACTCCCTCCATAGGCGCCATCTTCGAACTGGAGCGTAAACGTGCTCGACTTCACTTTCTTACCAATTAGCCCGCCTTCAATCACAGAGTACTTATACACCCTCTTCTCTTCGTCAATCTCATCCACACGTTCCTTCCAATAACTAAAGTCCTTGATGGCTGCACGTTTAAAAATTTTCAGCTAAAGTTCCTTGATATAAATTGTTACGCCATCCTATATTGCCTAGAGTTTTTAAAGAAGCTATGATTTTATATGGTATAAGAGCAGAATTCAATCATATTAAAATGACAACTTTTATCTAAATGCTGAAAAAATATGGTGATTTTACATAACACATACGAAATAAAAATTATGTTTTTTACTAAAAAGACCACACTATATATCCATTTCACAATTTTATTTTAGAGCATAAGTCCAAAAATAAGGTACATTGGAACCTCAAGTGGACCACATCACAGAAATTAGTAGAGATTGAAACATCTATTGTTGAAAACCTCTTGAGGCCACAAAGGTTTTGAATTAATTTTATATTTGTTTTTTTTTTCCTTCATTGATCCATGTAACCTCATGAACAGGTTAGATGACAAATAAATATCATCGTATGCCCATGAAGGTTTCAACAGTGGGAATCATTATCTCCATTGCCTGGTGTGGTCCACTTGAGATTTGAATTTATCTTATCTTTCAGCTCGTATCCTAAAATGATCTAGCCAAACGGAGAGACTATATTGATATAACACGTACATCATAGTAAGGCCGACAGAACTTTCACAAGAAATAAGCTGACAATTGTCTTATAAATTAAAGAATTCTTAATTTTTGAATCCTCAAGATGACCACATAAATTATCATTTAAGATTCATTATGATATCCAAACATGCCCTTAGAGAAACCCGAACACATAGTTAATACCTTATATTTATAATCTGCACTTACAGAAACATGAATAATGGGATCCTTACCGTCAGTGAAGTTAGCCTGTTTGATCGTTCCGACCCCACCATCACCTTCAAGAACAACGATGCTCGATATTATTTGGGGCATGATTTTGGGCATGAGGTTGTGTGGGTCCTTCGCGATTGCTTTCCAGAGCCTTGCGGGTGGGAGTGCGGACACCATCTGGTGGCTGATTGCACCCTTAACCATTTTTCTTTTTTGTGGACACTAAAAATCAAAGGCAGTTATTTTGTGTTAGATTGTTAATTGATGAAGAGCTGAATGGTGATTTATAAATGTTGATTGGAAGGAAGGAAGTTGATAATGTTGGGCCCACTTTCTTGGACTTAGCTCAATGAATACGATTGGAATTCTATTAAATTGCAATCTTTGGCATGTTTGGAGTTCAATACGAGGATGCTTGAAATGCAGAGATGCTTTGTATTGTCTTGTAATGAGATGAATGGATATAAAGAAAAGAGATGGATGGACAGGAACGTGGTAGCAATCTCTACATTGTACACTTGGCAGGGTGATCATTTCGATCCGGTCCATCCATTCTGTAGGTACTATCTATGGATAGTTATGTTGCAAAACTCGCACCCGTTTGAAAATCCTACCATCATTTTATTCGATGAATTTTTTACCGTTAACCATTTTTTATTTTTTAACCGTGATTGGAGGGCCACCAATCAGACCGTTGGAATAATCCGATCCATATCTATTTTGAAAGAATTGCAATCAAGAGTAGAGGTGACTAGATGGACGGTCCTAAATAATACAACAGATTTCTCTTCCATATATAATCGCCGAAGAAGCTAATCCTCATTAACCATTGTTCACATCGTTATTTTATTTTGAGAGTTCAGATTAACGGATTAGATGGGATATGACAACTAATGGTGGGCCTGATGGGGTGATCGGATTAACGTATTGGATGGGATATAACAAGTAATGGTGGGCAGCCCATCCCGACCGTTCCTTATGGTGTGGCCTACCTAAGTTTTTTATTCGGCTGATGGACGGGTAGATCTAATACATGTAACCCAAATTAGGGCGTTATCTTAAAAACGAAACATCTATTGATTGGACAATGAAAGAATATACTATCACTCAAAATTCTATCAACAGTCCAAATAACAAACATATAATCAATCCGCCTTCTACACAATTAACTATCTGTTGATGCAAAAATCTGATTAGCTATACTTGAACCAGTGAACTTACACAAAGGACAGGCAAAGAAGACCCTAACTTATATAGGGGCTCCTCCAACGCCCAAGTCAGAATAGTAATTTGGATCTAGTTGAATATGAAAGGTTTAGGGCTAGAGATTATGGGTGTGTACCTTTCACTATCAAGGGTACCCTTATTTATAGATGGAGAGAAACGGTGGCATAGATGTGCCTCTTCTAACTATGGCAAGGGCGGATCATAGTATGATATGGCTCCTCACGTGGCAGATCTTTCTAGGTCCTTGAGTAAAATCTCGGGGTGATTAGTGTAAGAGTCAGTTTATTGTGGACAAACTTGATAGAGGCAAGGTCGGATGCCACATATGGCAAGTTTAGCTGACCCAACGTGACTTGACTTAGTCTTCCATCGTGGTCAGGCCACGTTTGCCGGAGGGCAGGTCTAGCCAACCTGAGGTGAATAGCTCCTCATATAGCAGTTGGTCGATAAGTAGCTTGACTTGTTGCCGTGAGGTCAAGCTCGGTCTTTCCCCACACTAGGTTGGGAGGACGAAGGTTGAACAGCTGGGTTGCGCCTGCTGCTGTCTAAAGTGCTGACCTAGCCTATTAATAGTAGGCCGGTCTATTTTTCCCATGACACTATCCATGAGGGGTCCATCCGAATGGACGGTGCAGGCACCAAGTTGCAATGTACTCAAGGCATTGCGAATAGACCATTCGTCCGGTGGGCCCACAGTGAATGGACAATGTTTCCAAAGATCAGGCAGGTGGGCCACATGTGTACTTTGAATGCAGATCGTCGGTCATTCTTTTTAGCAATTGCTACGTATATTTAATTTGGCCTTTCCTTTGTTCTTAGAAGTGGTTGATCTTGCAGTTTAAGAGGAGGGTGATCGTTGCCAAGCATTTCTCCACCGTTTGAACTCCTAGCTTACTTATTAGGGAAAAAAAAAAAAAAAAAAACGTGTATGCATTAGGTGGGACCCACCTTGTGGATGATTGGACCCAGAGAGAGCCGATCAAACTCATTAGATGCACCACACATGTACAGGAACAACTAACAACTGACGGCTTTAAAGAATTGCCAATGGTCCACATTTAGGATGGATGCATAAGCCCACATGATGAGTGAAAGAGCCTGATTTTTGGGCCAGGCAATCAACATGGTGTGGCCCACCTGATGCACACAAAAGATGTCTCAAGCACATGCCAGGTCATGTGTATAGCCTAAGAGAGGAGTTTTCCCTGGACGTGGTTTGCCATACTGACAGTACCGAGGTGGCTGCTGGACAGTGCTCTGTCAATGCTGTCTATCTATTTTTTCGGATCATTTTGGGTCATGATTCGAAAAAAGGAATATATGATACAAATATCAAGTGGACCACACCACAAGAAAAAAAGTGGTAATTGAACGTCCATCATTAAAAACTTTCTAGGGCCCACTGGATGAAGGGAAAACACAAATATCAGCTTGATACAAAACTTTCGTGGCCCCAGTAAGCTTTTAATGGTGCCGTTCAATCACTAATTTCCAAATGGTGTGGTCCACATGAGACATATATATATATCCCATTTTTTGAATCACATCCTAAAATGATCTGGAAAATTGAATGAACAGTGTGGATGAAACACATATGTTGGCACGTCCACCGTCAATAGGTAATCCGCGTCCGTTTTCCCTTCGAACTTTGATTCTTCGGACAATCCTCTTTAAGAGAGCTTTGAAGGAACTTGCGAAGCCGATTGCCTGCCCACAGCCTGGGAAGCTAAATAACGTCACCACGATGTTAGCATATCTGAACTCGAGTGAGCCCTACAATGAGAAAAAAGTAAGTAAAGACATTTCTACAGTTAAAGCTTCCATAAGTCCACTGCGATGTTTATATGACATCATCACAATATATTTATTAATTCCATATTCGTTTACATCTTTTTTATCTCTTAATTTTAAAATAAAGCATTGATAACTACCAAATACAAACATTGAATGAGTTCGGATATCGGTTCCTGCAGCATTTTGAATCGCAATATAATCTTCTAATTTAAGAAATTGACATGCGGAAATGATATTTATCTTGATCAATCTTGTATACTTGAAGTACTTTGATCCCTTGGCATAAATTAAGTCTTTCTCATTGTCTTCAAGATGATAATTTTTATCAAAAACCTATCGTCCGCGCAATAGGCATGTTGCACGGGCAACAGGTGAGTAACTTCGTCCTGTTGCCCAGGCAACAGGCAACAAGTGAACTGAAAATATAGAATTATTAACCTAATTCAAAATTATGTAGCCCCACGAATGTTTAGAGTGTGCATTCAATCCTCAATCTTTCTTGTAAGGGGGCCTACTTTAGTTTTAGATCAGCCTTGTTTTTTTGATACATGCCCTACCATGGATAAAAACATCATCGTGGACCCCTCCTAGCTTCATGTCGCGTGGGCAATCCCCATTCCTTGCAAAGGGTACTCTTCTGAAAATATTGAGGCCAATGTATTCTAAGGGAAGGATATGAAGGATTTACTAAGACTGATATGAATGAAACAGTGGTAAGTGGATGTTGTTTTAAGCCCCCAATTTCAAAGAGTCGGAGCCATGTGATGTCGGAACGCCATCAGGTGAATCAACTCAAGTTACCCCAACGGCCATTAACTCCAATTGACACAAAACGCAAGTGGACCACAGAAATGGGAACAAGGTAAGAGAGGATGCCCATCTTTTATTTTCACTAAGGCCCACCTGAGTTGTGAAACTATATTAGTTTTGGCCTGACCTTTTAACAAGTACAGACGAATGGTTTGAACGACTTGGATTACGTATAAACAGTATGGTTGGTCACCCACTCAAATCAACCGTGGTCTTCCACGGTCAACTTGTCATGTGTGTTGTGGCTGGATTTGAGTTCTGGATCAAACTGATTTTTGTAATATGTGACTTGATACGATACATCCGGTGGACGGGTAAGATTCTGTGAAAACGTCAAATGGTACCCCACTTGAGATGGTTCATGATGAGTTATTTACTGCTCCGATCATCTTGGAAGCCGACTGCCTACTGAATTACAGAGTAAATTCTATGGGCCCACCATGATTATCCACTAGGGCTGAAAGTTGGGGGGGTCAGGTTGGGTTGGGTTGGGTTGGCACTCAACCCTAGCTCAACCTAAGGTTCTATACCCTAACCTTAACCTAACCTTAGGTTGGAAATTCTCAACCCAAGTGAGCTCGGTCGGATTAGTCGGGTTGGTTGGGTGGATACATGCTAGTATTTTCGTTATTACATTAGTGTATTATATTTCAATACATACTTATTTTTTCTATGTATGATTTTATTAATTATATATGTAGTTATTTATCATAAAGAACTTCATTTTTTTTAAACAAACAAATTAAAATATGAGACAATTATTCCTTTAGAAGTTGTGTCATGTGGTACGTAATCTATTTGGGATAGAGAAATCTAGCTTATCTGATTAGCTTTAGTCATTGGAAATGACGTGGACCAATGAAACTCGACAATACTAGAATTTTCTATGCCTTCAAGACAGATGATCCACACTCAGTTATAATTTATAAGTGACTTACATATTAATCGAATTTGAGTTGGGTCGAGCAACCCAAGACCTCAACCCGAGTTTTATTGGGCTGGTTTTTGTATAGCCCAAGTGTGAGACTGGACTCAATACATCTTGCCCGAGCCCAACCCAATGTCGAATTAGTCGGGTTGAACCGGCCCAACTTTTAGCCCTCTTATCCATACTATTCATCTATTTTTATAGATTATTTTAAGGCATGAGCTCAAAATTAAAATATATTCAAAATTAAAGCATATTTATATTAGAATATTTTAAAATTATTTAAAATTTTATTAAATTATCTTTTCAACAAGTAAAAGATCATCCAAATCAGATATATAATGATTTAATTCAATGGATCTACATCCTTATTCCCAAAAGGCACTCTTAACTTCCATGAAAAAGCTACGGCAGTTTAAGAGAACGA
Organism: Magnolia kwangsiensis; assembly: GCA_037074715.1. NCBI lineage: Eukaryota > Viridiplantae > Streptophyta > Magnoliopsida > Magnoliales > Magnoliaceae > Magnolia > Magnolia kwangsiensis. The sequence continues at coordinate 25,272,707 of CM073575.1, read as the reverse complement.
TGGGTGCATCTTTGTCTTTCCCAAATAAAAAAAATATTCAAATAACTAAATAAATACTGGCTTCAAATATTGAGGTCAACTCTTTTATTACATCATAGTTAAGAATTATTTTAATTAATTTTGCAAACAAAGAGGATTAGGTGCAGCCCTTCATATGGGCCTAATTTGATATATATATTTTACTTCCATATCCACTCATTTTTGCATATTATTTTTTAGTATGATCCTACAAGTGAAACAAATCTAGTTCTCAAGTGTACCATAACATAAGAAACAGTAGTAATTGTTCATTAGTAGGTCACAAATGTTTCAGATCAAGTTGATATTTATTTTTTCACGTCTTATCAATTAGGCAGAAAGCAAATAAAAATTAAGAAAACATCATCACTATTTTTTAAGGTATTGTCTATTTAGTTTTGATTTACTTGGGGCAAAGACTTGGATATATATATATATATATATATATATATATATATATATATATACACACACACACACACACACCTGATAGGCTCTCGTCCAGGACTCAGTCCATCAAGAAACCTTATTAATTATTTTTACTGGCTTTTTTTTTATGCCATTTGGAGGCACGTCGACCGTCAGCTCCTTTTTCTTTTTTTTTTAATTATTGAAAGGTGATCTAATTTATAAATTGGGCAAACGCTCCTTTCCAGAGGGCGCGGATTGGGTACTGCCCCGGCTAAGATCTAGCTAGAGAGGGCGGTCATATAATGGCTCTGTAGGGCCACTGTGATTTATATACTTTACCTACTTTATCTATTTTTAGACATCATTTTAGGGCATAGTAAAAACAGAAAGTAGACCAAGGCTCAACTAGGAGACACCACATGGAACAATGGGGATTGAATTTTTACGAATTGAATTATTATTGTTGAACACTTCCAAAGCCCACCATAATGTTTATTTTCTATCTAACCTATTCACAAAGATACATATTTGTACCAAGAGGAAGAAATAAATATAAGATTGATTCAAAAAAGATGTAACCTTGCATCAGTTTTCCACGGTAGCTTTAAATTCCCACTTGCATCATCTGGTGTGGTGCACATGACTGTTCAATCTGCCTAGTTTTTCGGGCTCATCCAAATGATCTGTCAAAATATATAGACGCCGTGAATAAAACATATAAATCGAGGTGGGGCCACAGAGCCCCTGACATGACCTTCCGTCTCAGCTAGGTCCCATTACGCTGGAACGGATTAAGTGAGACCCTGGACTAACCCAAGATGCGGTGGGGCCCATCTTGCGGTATGTATTATTGGACGCGGATTGCGTCCTACCCCTGCCCGGACGGTAATCCGTCCGGCAGAGCTCTGTGGGGCCATCATGATGTAAGTATTTTATCCACACCTTTAATCATTTTATATGATCATTTTAATACATGGGCCAAAAATTGACGTAGATCCAGGGCTTAGGTGAACCACAAAGTGAGGATTGAACGTGTGCTATTAAAAACTTCTTAGGGGCTGGATAAGTGACTGATCAAGTTAAAATTTGTGTTTTCACTTCATCCAAGTCTGCATGACCTTGTCAATAGGTTGTGTGGTAAAAACACATCACGGTGGACCTTAAAAAGGTTTCAACGGTGAGTGTCATTATCATTGCAGCTTCCTTTGATGTGGTCCAGTGGAGCTGTATATCTACTTCGATTTTTAGCTCATGTATTAAAATGACCATATAAAACGATTAAAATAATCCGTTCAGAAGGGGATAGGATGCAATCCGCGTCCTGTATTATTTATCCACTGTCCATCCATTTTTTCGGATCATTTTAAGACGTTATACCAAAAATGAAGCAGATCTAATTATAAGATGGATCATAACATGGGAAATAGTGGTGATTGACCATTAATGGGCCATACGTTTTGGATGAAGATAATATTTGGTTTTTCTCTTCACCAAGCCTTATGTGACCTTACCAACAGATTGGAGGGTAAATAAACATTATGGAAACATTAATGCGCGCTCTGAGAAGTTTTAAATGGTAGGGTGCTCAATCACCACTGTTTCCTATGAATGGTCCACCTGATAATTGGATCTGCTTCATTTTTAGGATACTGGCTTAAAATTATCTGAAAAAGCGGATGAATGGCGTGGATACATAATACATGTATCAAGGTGAGCCACGCACCGTCTTTTGTGAGTCCGGATCTCACCTAATCCGCTCCACCAGTCTGCGCCCGCTTGCTTGCGAGGGAGGTTGGATTCTCCGGATGTGCTGGGACAATCGCGCGGTGACCCGGCACTAGGTGCGCCGTAGTGTCAGGATGAGGCGGGATTTAAGTGAGCCACGTGCTTACCAGGGCATCCCCGCAGGGAACGGATTGGCTACTCCCCCTGACACCAGCCATTGGCTGATGGTCGGTGCAGTGTGGGGCCCATCATGATGTATTTGTATCATCCATGCCGTCCATCTATTTTCATATATCATTTCATAATGTGGTCCAAAAATTGAAGTATATATAAATCTCAATTGGACCACATTACAGGAAACAGTGTTGAATGAATTTTGACCATTAAAAACGTTTTGGAGACTATAAAAGCTTTGAATAAGCTGATATTTATTTTTTTCCTTCATCTGGGTCTTTACGACCAAATCAACATATTGGATGTCAAATAAACAGTACAGTGGGCATTAGGAAGATTTTAATTGTCAGTATCCCTTCATTATTTTTCTCCAGTGGCGTGGCCCACCTAAGAATTATATCTCTGTAATTTTTTGTATAAAGCTCTAAAATGATATTTAAAAATGTATGAAAGGAACGGATGATACAGGTACATCATGGTGGGGCCCACATATCACCGACCACCAGCCACGGGGCTGGTGTCAGGGCGAGTAGCCAATCCTTTCTCATCTCCGCTGTTTGGGGGCGCGGCTTCGGTGGATGTCGGATTGCATACTGAGTTACTTAGCAAGCTCTTATCGTACTGAAAAAACTAAGTTGGGCCAACCTTATATGTATGTGGTCTATTCACACCATCCATCTGTTTTCCCATCTAATTTAAAGGGTTGAGCACAAAATTAAAGCATATCTAAAGATCAAGTGGGTCATAATAGTGGAAACAGTGGGGATATTGATTTCCACCGTTGAAACCTTTCTAGGCCCCAAAGTGATGTTTATTTGTCATCCAACCTGTTCATAAGATCATACAAACATGGATGAAGGGACAAAACAAATATAAGTTTGATCCAAAACTTCGGTGACCTCCAAGAATTTTTCAACGGTAGACGTTCAATTCAACTGTTTCATGTGGTCCATTTGAACATTTTGTATGCCTCAGTTTTAGCCTTTGGCCCGAAAATTATCTGGTAAAATGGATGGACAGGATGGATAGAATACATAAATCATGGTGGATCTCACAGGGTTTGCTCAGTAGCAAAGTTACCACGCAGTCCGATTGGGGTCAACCGAGGGGAAGCGGATTACGTACAAAGTACCTCCGTGGTCACCATTGTCATTCATGCGTTGTATCCACTCGGTTCATCTCTTTTACCACATGAAGCAAATACATAAATCATGGCTTTAACATAAAAATAGGGCATATCTAAACTTTAAGTGGACCACACCATTGAAAACGGTGTGAATTGAACATCTACCGTTGAAAAATTCTTCAGCTCAACCGAAGTTTTAAATCAAGTTGATATTTGTGTTTTCCCTTCATCCATGTCTGTCTGATCTTATGAACAGCTTGGATGACAAATAAACATCACGGGAGGCCTTAGAAAGGTTTCAATAGTGGAAATCAATATTTTTTCCCTTTCCTGTGAACTAGCTTTGTACATGCACCAATTTTGGGTTGAACCCCAAAAATAATCTAAAAAAATAAATGGACGGCGTGGATAAATCACATACATTCATGGTAGGCCAAACAAAGTTTACTCAGTACAATAAGAGCATAATGAGTTACCAATTTTCGACGGAGGTGTGTAGGCCGATTGACTGTTGGGCCCACCTCATATGTACATGAAACAGTAGTGATTGACTATTAAAAACTTTTCGTGGACCACAAAAACTTTGCATAAGATGATATTTGTGTAGTTGCTTCATATAAGCCTTTGTGAACTTATCAACGAGTTGGATTGCAAATAAACATTCCAGTAAAATCCATAAAGTTTGTAATGGTGAGGATTCAATCACCACTATTTCATGTGGTGTAGTCTACGTAAGATCTGGGATTCTTCATTTTTTGGATCGCTCTACCATGAGATTTGAAAATGGTTGGACGGTGTGGATGTAAGGCATATATACATAACTGTGAGCCCCACAATTGGGGTCCAAAGATACGGGGTCTCACCTAGGGTCCAAAGATACAAGGTCTCAACTAATCCCTTCCCTTTTTTAAAAATAATAATAATAATAATAATAATAATAATAATAAATTGTTATTTGTGGGTGTGGCTTCAGTGGATCCCCTAATTATAAAACACACCTTGATTTATGTGCCTTAAATTCTTGTTATCTGTTCATTTTGACAACTCATTTTAGGCTATAGTCCAAAAATTAATTTTATGTGGATCATGATACAGGAAAGTGATTGAATATCCACCATTAAAACCTCTTAGGGTAAGTAGAATGTTTATTTGCTATCCAACCGGTCGAAAAGGTTTTTTTAAAAAAAAAAAGACTTGGATGAAGGGACCACAAAGATATCAACTATACCTAATACTTTATTCTACCCACGTGGAGCTTTTAATGATCAATCACCCTGTTTAGATTGGTGTGATCCACTTGAAATTTGGATCTCTTCATTTTAGAGATTATACCTTATTAAAATGGATGGATGGCATGAATGTAAGGCATGTACATCATGGTGGGCCCTACAAGGATTCACCGTAGCTACATTGTGTAAGGACACTATGAGGCCTTGTAACATCTCAAATTTTCGTTATATGAATTTTAAAAAAGTCTTGAAAATTTTTTGTTATGATTAGATTATGTTGTCACTTACTAACATTTAACACTCGATTTTAACTTATATACGGGTGTTACCAATAAAGAATTGCACAAATATAGTTAATTAATCGTACGAAAATAATAAATTTGTCTAATCACTTAAACCTCGAGTATAGCTTTGTGATTTATTCATCTATAGTTTCAAATATACCCAACTTATCACTAATTAATCAAGACAAACCTAAAGCCGAGACAACTTGGAATCAGATCTTAATTAATAAACCAAACTGAACCAGTTACTTTTTTAGCCTAAGAACCAACGGCTTAAGGTGATTAAGATCAGATTATCATTTTCACTAATTACGAATGAGCCACACTATGAACTTAGTTAATCCAAACCATAATCATCATGCACAAGAAATCTCGCTACCCAATTCATTTTAAAAAATGTCCTAATTATCTGAACAAGTTCTAAAGTGCTCGTTAGTAGGACACTAAACTCGAGATTATACAAAGACGTTCGTCTTAGCGAGCTTGACGTCCATCACGAGACATCGAGCTGAGATCGCGTCTCGAGTCATTCAGCTTGGACTTGTAAGGCCAGTGCACAATATGTGTGAATATTTCTGAAATTATTCAAGAACTTAAATTAGTTGTCTATATCCATTCTTTGCCAAAATCATGGTCTTTAAACTATTAGATTGTGACCAAATTTAGGGCACCAATATAGGTTAATACCATGCACATATCCCTATAGTCAGGGCTCCAATCGACGATCAATGACTATCGAACTAACTTCTAATTATATTCATCGATTGATGCATCCAAAAGGCAGGCCAATCATATCCATGCATATATACTCACTAGAACCAACTATCCTACATCATATATCGACTTATACACCCTTTAGTGGACCCCGATAGTTAGAAATAACCTCCCATATAGTTATAATATTGAATGTCTGGTCTCTAAGGCTATTTGCACCACTTTTGACATTATATAAGGCCCTCATTTGGGCACCCCCTCTCCCTATACGAATTTAACTTAGCTAGAGGAGAGAATAAGAGAAATAGAGAAAGAGAAAGAGGAAGAGAAGAAGAGAGAGAGTAAGAGTGGGGAAGTTTTGGTGCTTCATTTCATCGATTTCCTCCGATCAAAACTCTAGCCTTAATTGTTTTTCTCCGCCAAATTCACCCCATTCACGATTAAGAAATAAGAAACAAACTCTACTTTCCAACCTAAATTTTTATAGGATAAATTGCATGAATTTCACATAGTTATTAGCATTTGTATAGTAATTTATGATTTTCCCACAAAAAACCCTAACCCTAAGCGCGATTGGGTTATGTGAAATCCTCTAGTGTGCAGACCATTATTCATAGGTTGTCGTTTATTAACCATTGAGGGTTTCAGTTAATGATTACTTGTTGTAGATGGCTTAGTACATGCTAACATGTCTATATTTTGATTATGATTGTAACTCGTGCTATTACTTGCTCATTGATTGATGCACACATATTTGATGAAATGCCTAAATGAATACGTTGCTAAATTTATAGTTTATGAGAAATCTCACCATGATTGTCCAGTGAATTGTTAGTCATTGATAATGTTTAGAACTGCTTACGGTGTTGGGTCAGTCGAAAAATCACCCGAGATAAGGTGTGACCCGAATTAGGTCAATCATCATAGGCTTATTTGATCGACCCAAGTTGAACACGGATGACTGACATTAGCTGGATTATGCGAGATGCTTACACCCAATACTAGTTGCTTCAAAGTTCTCCCAGGTCAATCAACTTAGTGTATGTGTTCACAATGTATAACAATGATCAATTGAATTTAGGATACCTTCGTTCTTATTGAATGAGTCTACCTATAGCCGTTAGTGATACAATCCTATAAAGACTCATGAGTCGAGTATGGTGGTATGAGACACCGTGTCCAAGCTATCGGCTTATGCTGAGGTGATGTGTCTGCCATATTAGTAAAAAATTGGGTGATGAGCCCACAATATTAATACAAAATTAGGTGACGAGCCTCCCCATAGTGACCATTGAGCACTTGTGAATGTTATAAGTCTACCATATTATAAATTGAATTGATATCGCGACTTCACTACATTTATGTTTGGGTGATAACCCTTATATTATTTGTGTTTGTCCTTGGATGATGAACCCTAAAATGGATCTGGGGACACAGGTGAGGAGGCGCTACAGCCGCATCGAGCCTCGTGATCCAAGTAGAGACTTGTGATATAATGGCGGTATATTAACTTTACAAATTTGTTGTATGAATTGGGATTAATAATCCCTCAACTAATCATACATATCAATCACATAGCAATAGATTAGGTTGTTACAATTTGGTGTTGGAATTGCGTGATGAGAGAGTGTTGTCATTTGCAAAATAAGCCTTAAAATTGCTTGGGAGGGAGTGTTGGATTGTAAGACGCATGCATCATCTCATAATTTCATTAGTGCATTTAACAAGAGTATTTAAGAAGTATTTGTTTACCTACTTTATCATTGTTTATATTAATTAAATTGATAACATGTGTAACTTAGAGCAAATTGAACCACTAAGTTAGCTACTCACTCCCACTATTCACTCCCCAAGTGTAGGGTTGTGATGTAGTCATAACTCGGTAAGACCGAGGTCGAATCCTAAGGGACTGAAACTTGTACGTTAACTGAAGTTAAGTAGAATTAGAACTAGGCTAAGATGAAATCTAAATGTAATTTGAGGAATAATGATGAAAATATTAATCTAAAATTTATAGAAATCAGATGAAAGGAAACTAGGGATTCAGAGGATCCACTTGTAGAGATCAGGGAGATCTTATGCTTGTTTCATGAATCATGGAATTTACTGAACTGCTGTAGATATAGTTTTAAAGAGATGAAAGGTATATGAATTAGAATGGATTCCATCACCAAACCATGCCCAGGAGACTATGGCAAACAACAGAATTAATCTAATTACCAACCAATCACATGCATGAAGGTTAGGAAGGGTACCGTCATCCGACCATGCCCAGGAGACTATGGTGAACAATAGGGCTTCCTGACGTCATAAACATAAAGGAAAATAGAAATACTCAAAGCCATCGCAGACCCATTGTAATTTCAGTAACAACAGACCATTAAAGACTAAAAACATTCCATTAATAAACTTAAATCAATATCAATTCAGTTTTAAACAAAAGGCACAAGCGGGGGATCTCCCATCATGCTACAAGCTTCACCTCTTAGCCCTAGCTAAGAGGTTTAGCCCATAAACATGATTGGGCTAATCATCTTACAAGAAATAATACTAAAAACAAACAAAAACAAAAGAACTTAAAAATATATGTTACTCTCCTTCTCTTCCCTGCTTCACGTCCAAGCCAAGCTCCCCCCCCCCCTCCTCCAACTGTGAATAGCCTCTCTTTTTATACATGCTAGGGACGGTGCAGTCGGCTAATACTTGAGTCGGTTGTTGAAGAATTCCGCAGCACGTTCTTACGCAGCACCTTCTTACGCTGAACCTTGGTGGGACCCATGATCGGATCCTCATGAGAGATCTACTCCGTCCATTAATTTCAGGACGAAAAACAGGTCAGGAAAGGTGGGTTTGTTTCAAACTTGGCATGGCCCATTGTACCAGATCCTGTCGCCGTCTGTCTTGCTTTTGAACAGAAGAAAACCGATATCATTTGTCTGCTTCAATTCTGTCATCTAAGCGTGGATGAGAGGGACGAAGGGACTCTCATGGACGGTCTAGATTAGACCGATGGACCCTGATGGTGGCCCACAACATTTTTACGCAAGCTCTGTTCCGAAACAGAGCTTTCGTACGTGACAGTGATGATCAGTGAGCCCCTTTATCGGATTCTAAGGAGAAATCCACTCCGTTCATTGTAATCCTCTCTAAAAACCAGTAAGAAATGACTATTTTTTTATTAGATTCTGTTTGGCCCACTGATGTTTTGCTTCCGTCGTCTATCCTACGTTTGACTGTGGCAATCGCGTGATAGCATGCATAGGGTGAGAAGGCCAACATGGATAGGGGCGTGGCCACCCCCTCGACACAATGAATGGGTTGGATCGTGCATTTGGGCGATGGGTGGGGCCCACCGTGAGAAACCGGCAGACGCTGGTGCGTCCGCTGGTTTTTTTTTTTTTTGAATTGAAGAAGATGGAGTCGGTCAGCATGTGCTGACTGACTTTGAGAATTTTAGTGCACGGCTGGTGCACTTGTCTACCATGCACACGTGATGTAAACGAGGTCCTTTGAAGATGTTCATGAGAAATCTACTCCGTCCATCTGTATTGTCTTCTCATTTAACGTGTTGATACCAATTTTGAAGCATATCCAGATATCAGGTAGGCCCCACTTATGGATTTAAGGGATGATTTGTCCATTGGGCCACTTCCACAGGGTTCCAGGGGCTGAAATTTGATGTGTACGGTTCATTGATGGTCCTCAGACCATGTATGGAGTTTCGAGCTGAACGAATGGTGGGAACCCGGTGATCTTGCATTCTGGACGTCCTTCAAGCCACTTGAACTTCAGTTCTTCGATTTTCTCGGATCTCTGGCGTGTAAATTCATCGACCTTGGTCCCCTGGGGTCCCGTAACTTGCCTTGGTGCATCTTGAGCACTAAAACCATGCTTTTAATACCCAATTTCAGTCCAAGCTTGTAATTACACATTGCAGCACAAACACAGTTAAATCAGACCGTTAGACGGTACAATGTTCATAAATTCAGGCAATAACTGGGGTCTAATATGCAATATTTGACCCTTAACACCCACCTATAACAGTGTTTTAAAATACCAATCAGGAAATATTATTGATACATGTACTATCGAGATCTCAGACAAATAAGCTTAGGTCAGCTTGCACCACCATCATTATCTTTTGAAGCGTTGGGTGAAAATAAAATACTTACACTTTATTCATTTTGGGTATGTATATCTGGCCTTGTGCAGTCCCCATCTGGACAAATATTACTTTTAAATTTTTACAACAAATATTAGTCATATATTTCTAAACTTAGTTATCTTTACTTAACTTTTGATGCTGCTGATTTAAAGATCTCTGATTATTAATGATGATTGATTGTTAATCGAATTGTGTGGGCATGTAGGAACTTGCTCACGTGCATTTTCACTAGCTTCATACCCGGAAACTCAGAACCAGAGTCTCGTACTCAAGTAATGATTTTTGGAGTGTGACAAGTCTATTGTAATGTATATGTTTTATCCACCCTATCCATCCATTTTCCCAACTTGATTTAGGGCATGATCTCTAAATTGAAGCATATTTAGAACTCATGTGAAGTACATTGGAAGAAACAATAGGGACCGGACACCGATTGTTGAAAACTTTTTGGAGCCATAAAAGTTTTTGATCAAGCTCATATATGCATTTTCCTTTTGTTGAGGTTTGTGTTATCTCGTGAACAAGTTGGGCGGGAAATAACCATTGTGGGGCCCTTGGGAAGGTTTCGATTGTGGACGTCCTTATCCCCACACTTTGCTATGGTATAGTTTACTTAAACTTTTTAGATATGTTTCAATTTTGAGCTCATGCTCTAAAATGGGCAACAAAAAACGGATAGACGGATATACGTCATGGTAGGCCCCATAGAGTCCTAGTACCTTGACCCACGTGATGCTAAGTTCACCATACAATCAATATCCATCGGACAACTTCATATTGCCCAATCAAATCCGGCCTCATTCCAATACCACCAAGCTACATGGTGTTGGGGTGGACCCTTGGAGGCATGCAAATGATGCTGCGGAACAACTTGCATTGGGTGTTAGGGTTGTAACTGGTTGGCCCATAGTGGTATTGTTGTTGATTGACGACCACACAAAAAGAGTACGGTGGATGATACCCAGCCTCACATGCTTAACCAGTCAAACAATAAGCCCTAATTATAAATATTTAATAGAAAAAATATTTATACAAGAACGAAGCCTTGTCTTGTGAGCTCAAGTGCATGAGACCCTGACTGTAGGGCTCAAACGGATCTTTGCATTCTATATCCATGCCATTCATATGTTTTTCCAGCTTATTTTAGGCCGTGGCCCCAAAACTAAACCAAATACAAATTTCAGGTGGACTACCCGATAGGAAACAAGGGTTATTGACCATTAAAAACCTTTTATGGGCCACAAAAACTTTGAATCAAGCTGATATTTGTTTTTTCATTTCATCTATGTCTATGTGACCTTATCAACAGGTTGGATGATCCATAAACATTACCCCAATTTCCTGTGGTGTAGTCCACCTGAATTTTGTATCTGATCCCTTCATCCTAAAATAAATTGGAAAAACTGATGGATGGCATGGATATACAATGAATACATTGAGGTGGGACCTACTATCAGAGTCTCACCCACATCACTAGTCCCAGGGTTGCAGTCAAGTGGTGCTCTTTTCTAATCAATTAGTTGCTCTTATCTAATCAATTACTTGACATCTATAGACGGTATAAATGAAAATCAATCAATGGTTCAAATTCAATGGAAGATTTTCATAAATTACACATTTAATCATTCACTTAACAATAAGAAATGCTCCAATGCTATCAAATCACTCTTAAGTTATAGTGCACTAAGTTGCATTTGTTCACTTAGACAGTCCAATCAATTAATTGGAACTGTCGATTAAGTTTAAAACAAATTTCATAGGCTACCGTGTAAGGTATGTAAAATAGTATTGTTCAAATGATCTAATCTATCCTTAATTTTGCTTTATCTTTACAACCATCCTTTTTCCAAGCTATGTATTGGTTGGTTAAGATTGCTTAACATAAGTTGATTCTTTAGAATCATAAGTTGTCCATGATGGTTCCTAACAAATAGATGCATCAAATTGTTTATTGGACCTAGTTTTGTATGAGCTAATCATGATTGTGACTATTTAGGGCTATTGATCAAATGGTCAGCTTGGGCTTCTCTCTCCAGAAAGGCCTAAAGTGAAGCATATGAGTATCCCATAGGTGAATTAGAGTAGGCAATAACCCCTATCCTAAGGGGTAGTTCCATGCCCTAATAAATACATAGATGTAACCGTTGTAATTTTTTTGGCGTTTCAAAATAAATAAAAATGATTTGAAATTTTCCCTCTAAATTTTTAAAAAGCAACAAAGTCATTTAGTCTTGTAGTTGTTTTAGTCCCACATCCAACGGGCAAGGAGAAAAACATAAATTTATAAGAATAAGATTTTGCATGGGGCTTAGAGTTGTACACGAATTAAGTTAGCTCAGTTAACTCACTCACCTTAACTTAGAAAGTCTTGACTAGACTTGAGACTCGACTTAGCTCGAAACTTGACTCGGTTTGAATCATTCAACTTGGATCGGGTTCACTTGGTATAAATGTTTTGTATATATTTAAATAAATTATATATTATTTATATTATATTATATATATTAAAAAATATAAAACCTAAACTCAGCTTGCTGGCCGAGCCGAGTGAGCCAGGCCAAGCTCAACTCAATTCGACTCGTGTACAACTTTAAATTAGGATTTAGGCCCCTTTTAAGGAGCATGTGAATTTGATTGTTTAATGGGCTATGCCATCAGCCCTAATTTATGCCACGGACCACACGCGCGCACCCGCCGGGCCGAGCCATGGAGATGGTGCGTTGTGGTGTGGTGGGTATGCATGTATAAGTATACTTGCAAGCCTAAAAGTTTTGTTACCTTTTAAATTTTCATTTTACAACAGTCGATCATAATGGTTATTTGTTTTGTATTTTCGAACATATCTGGAAAATGAAAAGTTCACTTCTTTAAAATAAATAAATAAATAAATAAAAACTCATCAATCATGACCGTTCGCAGGGACACGTATACACCCATTCGATGCAACCTTTGAAATCTATATATAAAGGACTTCTATAGTTCTGAATTTATAAAAATTTCAATCTTCCTGCTCTCTCTCACTTCAAATATCTACAACAATTTTTTTTTTGTTCATCTAGTTCAATTTTTGGGTTAGTTTGAATTTTCGTACATCAAGTGTGCCGGTGTGACGCGACAATATACAAGGGTATCTTGGAGATTGATTGTCCAATATGCCTGTTGCACTACAAATATCGTCCAAAGAAGGACAAATCAATTTCAAGTCGAGTGACTTTCGTCCTACCTTGAATCAAAAAAAATTTCTAAATTCCTCCTTATTCAAACTTCTAAGTTTATTTTAATTTTTTTACAATTAATTTTAATTCCAAATTTCCATAATTAGCAATTTACAAATCCAGAACTCCTACAACAACTATAAGGAATCTTCAAATGAGGCATTTATGTAATATCATCTATCATTTAAATATTTAAAACAAAGTTTTATTAAAGAAAAAAAAATGTGAATTTAAATAGTTTCTTTCCTAATTAAAATTGTATTTCGGGATGTTCATCTTAGATTAAATTGGGCCACTCAGACATAATTATATCTTTCAAAAGAGAGAAAGTTAGTCAAGTCTGTCTGATGCTTTTCATGGTAGCTAATGAAATATGTGTTGGACTTAATTGTAGAAATTGTTAAAAAGTACGTTAATTTTAAAATTGTGGTGCGACAAGAGAAAACCTTTAATCAAAGAATGCTAGCCACACATTATCATGATGCCAAATATCTATGTACATACATCACCATAAAACAATCACGTCCATATGTATAAATTTCATTATCCAAAAATCTAAATATAATACAATGAATAAATATATGCACGCATCATATATCAATTATAGTTTGATGGGCCACACAAAAAGTATAATATTAATAAACAATGTAGATCAATAAATCCAATCATCATAGTCTGACAATGTAGTTAGGAACACTTCAACTTATAGCATCGACAAGTGCATTTCCCATTCATTTTGTGATTTGGATATTACAAACGCAATGCAAGTGCCTATACATCAGACATGAATCACCAACAGTACTTGCATGAAAAACACCCAAGCCTGTGAGCCCCACCATGTTGAACATGTAAAAATCCACTTCATCCATCCAGTTCCATATTCAATTATTGTGGCAAAAAATCTACTAGACCCGCCAGAAGAAATAACGAGTACCTTTCATCAAGTTGTTTAATTAGCTGCAACTCTATGGGATAAAGCGAAAATACAAAATCACCTGGATCCAAATACTGGGCGAGCCACATCATATGAACTTTAAAATCAAGTGTAAATGAAATTCTTAGTTGGGTCCAATAGCTAGTTAATGAAATGCATTAGAATCAAAATATTCAATTTGAATGAGAGTAAATGAAAGAACTTGAATACATTGGAATTCTTGAATATATTCATTGGAATGTATATGATATCTTAAATTGGCTTTAATTTTTTAGTTAGTAAGTATATATAATATTTAATAGAAAGATTGTAATGAGCCTATTAAAATATATACTTTGGTTAACAATGAGAAATTCTAAGCCTTGAGTGGGCCACAAATGAGCAAATCGTCACGTTTATTAATCATCCACTTAGACATTGGACAGTTTGGATAATTATATTAAGTGTGATTTTAGTGATGCAATTGATAATTTGATTGTTGTGGAATATTATTGGTGTGTCTGTTACGCCCCAAACCCGAAAATCGGATTCACATGAATCCCGATTGTCGAATCCGGTGCCAACAGCCTCCGTAGTGCCCCATTCTCGGCTCCTGACAATCAAATGTCAGATTTCCAATCCTGGGATCCTACAAGGAGGATTTTCAGAATGATTTATTTTTTTTGTAATGTAATGGAACATAACCACAAGCATAACCAAGTCACAAAACAACATCACCACATATCCACTATATCAAAAACTTTAAGTACAATGGGGAAAGAGAAATACAAGGTGATCAAAAAGCTCCAAAAGGTCCTAATACGCGCTCCTGCCTCAGCGCTGCTGCTGTCCAACGCTACCTGCACGCAACTATCGTGCATAAGCTTACAAAAGCTTAGAGGGTGGTGTATGTGTATGCGTAAGGCAAACACCAAGTATACAGTATCAAGGCAATGCGGAAGTATGCGGTAAGTCCATGAATAAAATCAACCATACCAAGGCTATGTAATGCAAGGCATGAATGCTATCAACCATACCAAGGCTATGCAATGCGAGATATGAGTGTCATCGGCCACACCGATGTAATGCAAGGCCTACATAGCCGAATGTCATATGCGAAATGCAATACAAGCAAGTCAGTACACATATCAGTACAGTTCCTCTCTAGATATCACCGGGGTCTAATACACTTCGCAGAGACTATCACCTCCCTAGCTGCACAATCAAGCAAGTGGAATAGACCTCACTATCCGCCTGACCAGTAGTCTGTAAATACCTACCCGGCTCGTCGATAGCGGACTCATTTGCGAGCTGGTCAAACTCAGCCTAGCTTATAGCCCCCCTCACTCAGGCGGATAAGGCCACACCCCCTTTCAACCGACCACGACACAGTGGGAGACGCGGCCTACTGGTATTCGGCACTCGGGCGCTCGTGTATCCACTCGGTCTAGATGTTGGAGCATCTCCTGGTACCAAAAAGGTTGTAGGACTTTCACCCAAGGACATCTTAAGTGCCCACAGTGCTAGAATCAAGTATTTTCGATATCCGATACGGCCATCCACGATGTACCTGTGGAGCCACGGCCCTGATGTCGCTAGGGCGTGCAGTGATCAAGTCACACATATGCGAGATGCATGAATCACACGTCAAATCATGCTGAAATCCAGCGCGTACTGCGCGATCATGTAGGGCACTCTGTCTCATAACAAGTCCCAAAAATGGTCTGTCCAATGGCGTATGCTATAATCAGTCACTACTCATATCAAGCATATATATGATGCGTATGGGCATGAGTCATGGGATTATACTAAGCATGTTATAAGGCGAAGAATATTAACGAGTATGGGCCTATCAATGGGCCCTAAGGAGAGTTACAATGCGGACATTTAACCAACATTGTACATACAATGTGGACGTCAAACCAACATTGTTCCCTAGGCATGGCCCGCCATAAATATCATTACATGAATCATGAAAAATCACACATTGCAATGGACCCTAAGGTCATCCCGTTGGCCTTGACCCATGGGCCTTAGATACATCAAATGGGCTGCGTTAATGGGCCTCACCAATGAGCCTTATGTACATTGCAATGGTCCATGATCCATGGGCCTTTGAATACATCGAAATGAGCCTCATGATATAGGCCTTACAGCTATCAAAGTGGGCCTCAACAATGGGCCAGAATTATGATAAGATGGGCCTACACTCATGAGTTTTAAATATACTAAATGGGTCACTCCATTTGCGCCCCATGTACATCAAATGGGCTTAATCCCATAGGCTTTTTATGTATCAAATGGGCTTAGTCCCATGGACTTTTTATGTATCGAATGGGCTTAGTCCCATGGGCTCTAAATATATACCAAGGTGGGCCTCAATGGATGGCCACAATTGGATCAATATGGGCCCTATACACATACCAAGGTGGGCCCACTTGAACCATAAATCTGACTCATTTTTAGCTCAAGCCAGAAAATGATTTTTACAAATAATTGGACGGTATGGATGCAACACATGCACCATGGTGTGGGGGGGGGGGGGGGGGGGAGGGGGTCATATGAAGGCCCACCATCATAAACATATTATGTTTAATATAATATATAATTTATATACAGTATATATATACAATATTATATGTAATATAATATTATATATACATATATATATATATATATATAAATATATATATCTACACATACGCACACACACACGCATACACACACATGCACACTCACACATGTGCACTCACACACCGTCTCCTAGACGGTGTGGACATAGCATACGTTACAGTGGGCTCCATCGTCCGTGCGGACGGTGGAATTAGGCACATACATCACTGTGGGTCCCATGTGGGGCCCACCATAACGTTTACATGCCATCTGACCCGTCGATTAGGTCACGCAGATCTGAATGAAGGGTGAAAACAAATTTCAGCTTGATCCAGAACTTCTGTGGGGCCCAAAAAATATTTCAATGGTAGAATTCAATTCACACTATTTCTTATGGTGTGGGCCACCTAAGCGTTGAATATATGACATTTTTGGAGGGGGCCCACCTGAGGAGGGGACCCATCAGATCAACGGGTTGGATGGCTAATAAACATCAAAGTGGGGTCTACATGAGGAACCGTGGGCCCCTGGCGTCCGCCCGCTGGGAGCGCCCTGCGCGTCTGATGATGCAGAGGCAGCAGCCTCTGCTGCTTCGTCCTTTATATTTTTATTTTTTTGAAAACCATATTTTCTACGGTTTTTAGTATGCGGGGCCCACTCCAAGTGTATCCACTCTGTCCATTGTATTCCCAAGCCCAAAACAAATCTATTAAGACCAATATCGGCCCATTTTCAATGTGTAAAAAAAATATAGATAGGTTTCAATGGTAATGGTACAGTTTTCAATACTATGGCCTACCGGATACTCCGATCAACCTCATTTTTCGGCTCAACGCCTAAAATGAGTTTGGAAAGAGAATGGACGACATGGATTAGAAACATACATCGAGGTGGGTCCTGTACAAATGGCCCATCTCAATTTCCTTAACCAAGGCAAGATATATTCCTTCACATTCACGTCCATTGTCTCAATGTCTCTGGACTTTTTTTTTCTTTTTTTTTTTGGCTTGCACGTGTGTTAAGGTGGGCCCTTCATAGGTGGGCCACCACATGGTGAGGTGGTGTGGTTATAATAACTATGTAAAGTGGACCCCACCTTTAGATGGTTTGGATCCAACACATGCCCCATTGTGGGGTTCATCCAAGTGGGTCATAAGGCCATTTCATCACACAAAATAAATAAATACATGAGAAGAGAGAGAGAGAGAGAGAGAGAGAGAGAGAGAGAGAGAGATAGTAAAAGAGTAGGACACGCATGATGGAGGGGCCCCGGCACTATGGACCCTCCGTTTCAATCATCCAACCATACACCAATGCGTCCCGTTGCACATGGACCATCCAAATAAAAGATCAACGGTGGAGATCCTTTTTCCACCGAAATGGATGGTCTAGATGACCATTTATGTAAAGAAATTAAACATCATGATGGGGTCCATGGAGAATGGCCCCATCATGGATTGATCTTGAAATCAAAGTGGGCCATTGGCCACATTTAAGGTCCCAAAATGAGATCCACACCATGGATCGGTGGGCCTCACTTGGCCCATTATAGAAATATAAAAATCTAGCTTATGAAAACACCCACCACTTGATCTTCTTGGTCCGTTGGATAGCTTATCTCCTTACGCTTCACTTTGATGGTGGAGATGAGAAATGGATGGCTAGGATGATGGGTTTTGGAGATGGGAAGGTGGGCCTCACAAATGCATTTTTCTCTCCATGGAAAGTGCTTGGACCTGAAAGCCTCTTTCTCTTGCTTGGAGTTGTGTTGGGAAATGAGGGAGAGAGGTGTGATGTAAGGAGAGATGTGAGTGATGGATGTGAGTGATGTGGTACTTGACAAGTATGGGTGGTGTAAGAGAGAGAGAGGGAGAGAGTTGACTTTAGGTAAGAGTGATGTAAGAGAGGTATGGTTGCTTGTACTTGACATAAAGTGATTGATGGGTGATTGATTGATGGGATTGATTTGACACCTTGTAGAGATTCCTTTGGAATTGCAAACGCGCGGCGTTTTCTCGAAATAAACGTCAATCCACATCTCTTTTTCAGGGTATCCTATCGGTGCGTGAGTCGCGGCGTTGGAACCGCGGCGACGGTGCGGTCGAAATGATACAAGTCTTGGATTAAGCCGGCTCAAATGTATAGGATACGACTTACGGTCGTGCGCAACATCGACTACAGGTCACGGACTGCCGAAATTTGACGAGAAGGATCGCGGGAAGTGACGGAATAGTACGGATTGGGATACGGGTCTTACAGCTCTCCCCCACCTAATAAAAATTCCGTCCTCGAAATTTACACTACCATCGCAACTAGCCATAACTCAAAAAGGAAATAGGAAACATCACATCATATATAATAAGCACAATACACCATACAATCAATCATCGAAAAGATGAGGATAACGCTCTCAAATTTTTGCCTCGCGCTCCCAAGACGCCTCATCCACACTATGATGGCCCCACTGCACCTTCACCAAGGGAATGACCTTGGTTCTAAGGACCTGCTCCTTCTGATCGAGGATACGAACTGGCTACTCAATATAAGAAGCGTCCTCAAGAACCTCCAACGGCTGCCAATCAATAATAGGCACGATGTCTGACCCACACTTCCTCAACATAAAAACATGGAAGACGTTGTAGACGTCAGACAACTGTGATGGCAAGGCAAGCCGATAGGCCACGGCGCCAATGCGCCCAGTGATCTCGAAAGGTCCTATGAATCTCAAAGCAAGCTTGCCCTTTGTCCCAAAACGAACCACACCCTTCATGGGTGAGACCTTGAGATACACATAGTCCCCAACGGCAAACTCCAAGGGACGACGCCGACGATCAACAAAACTCTTCTGTCGGCTCTGAGCTGTGCACATCCTCTGCCTGATGATGTCAATAACCTCTGACGCTGCAGCACAAGCTCGGGACCTAGGAGACGTCGCTCTCCAACCTCGGTCCAACAACTTGGAGATCTGCACGGCCTGTCATACAATGCCTCAAAAGGAGTCATGTCAATGGTCGCCTAATAGCTGTTGTTATACGTAAACTCAGTCAATCGCAGGGGCTCGTCCCAAGTACCCGCAAAATCAATCGCGCAAGCCCGAAGCATATCCTCAAGGATTTGGTTGACCCTCTCGGTCTGACCATCAGTCTGCGGATGATACGCGGTGCTGAGCTGCAAATCAATGTCCATCGCTCTCTGGAAGCTCCTCCACAATTGAGACGTGAACCTCGGATCTCGGTCTGAAACAATCGAGATAGGAACACCGTGCAATCTCATGATCTCATCAATAAACATCCTGGCGAGCCGATCTGTATGCCAAGTCTCACGAATAGCAAGAAAATGTGCCGACTTCGTCAGACGGTCCACAACAACCCAGATGGCGTCATGACCGCACTGAGTCCTCGGCAAACTCATGACAAAATCGGTAGATATATGCTCCCACTTCTACATCGGGACGCTCAGCGACTGCAATAAGCCAGGGGGTCTCTGATGATCGGCCTTGACACGCTGGCAGGTGTCACACTCGGCCATAAAACTGGCTGTCTGGCGCTTCATTCCTGACCAAAAAAACTGGCGTCTCATATCGCTATACATCTTCGTCGAACCAGGGTGGATAGAGAAATGTGATCGATGTGCCTCGGTCATAAGATCTCGCCGTAACCCAAGAATATCCGGGACACATAATCGACCTCTGAAGCGAAGTCCACTGTCAGAACCAATCTGTCAATCTGTCTGGCTCTCAGATGCTGCCTCTGCTCGGTAATCTTGTAACGACTGGTCTATCTGCTGAGCCTCGATCACCCTTGCGACAAGAGAGGGTTGAATCGACAAGCTCGATAGCTGAACAATAGATGACTGCAGACCAAACTTAAAGTCGTACTCTGCTATATCCTCGAGCATCCTCCACTCCTGAATCATCATATGCGCCACCAGGCCTCGTGGCTGACGGTTGAGGGCATCCGCCACCACATTTTCCTTACCCGGGTGGTACTGAAGATCAAAGTCGTAGTCCTTCAGGAGTTTCATCCATCGCTTCTGCCTCATATTCAGCTCGGACTGAGAGAACAGATACTTCAAGCTCTTGTGATCGGAAAAGAGCTCGAATCTCACCCCATAAAGATAGTGTCTCCACACTTTCAGTGCAAAGACAACCGCTGTCAGCTCCAGATTGTGCGTAGGGTAGTTTAGCTCATGAACCTTGAGCTGACGGGACGCATAAGCCACCGGCTTCCCGTGCTGCATCAGGACAGCACCTAAGCTAACTCTTGAGGCATCAGTAAATACAACAAATTCATCACTCCCAGAGGGAAGAGTGAGGACAGGAGCGGACGTGAGACGGTCCTTCAACTCCCTAAATGTCTGCTCACAAGCGTCGCTCCAAACGAACTCAGCACCCTTCCGGGTCAACCTGGTCAACGGGGCTGCAATGCGAGAGAATCCCTCAATAAAACGTCGGTAGTAGCCCGCCAAACCAAGAAAACTGTGGATCTCGGATGCGTTCGTGGGCTGGTCCCACTGATGCACGGCATCAATCTTCGAGGGATCTACTACGACACCCTGCCTCGTCACTACATGGCCGAGGAACTTCACCTCCTCCTGCCAGAACTTGCACTTCTCGAGCTTCGCGTAAAGCTGGTGAGCATGGAGGGTCTGCAATGTAATCTCAAGATGCCGCTCGTGCTCCTCACGAGTCCTCGAATATATCAGAATGTCGTCAATAAACACCACGACAAACTGATCAAGATACGGACGGAAAACCTCGTTCATCAACTGCATGAATACTGCGGGCGAATTGGTCAGTCCGAAGGACATGACCTGAAACTCAAAATGACCGTAGCGCGTCCTGAAGGCTGTCTTCGAGATATCCTCATCTCGAACCCGAACCTGACGATAACCGGACCGCAAGTCTATCTTCGAAAAGAACTGCGCCTCCTGCAGCTGATTAAACAAGTCGTCGATCCTCGGAAGCGGGTACTTGTTCTTGATTGTGACCTTGTTGAGCTCACGGTAATCTATGCAAAGCCTCAACGAGCCATCCTTCTTCTTCACAAAGAGTATCGGCGCTCTTCATGGCGAACTGCTCGGACGAATAAAGCCTAGCTCACGCAACTCGTCCAACTGCATCTGCAGTTCCCGTAACTTTAAAGGTGTCATACGATACGGGGCCTTCGAAATAAGCGCGATACCAGGCACAAGATCAATCTGAAACTCAGTATACCGACGAGGTGGTAATTCCGAAATCTCCTGTAACACATCAGAAAAATCACAAACAACAGGCAGCTAGTCGATACTCAAGGAAGTTGACTCCTCAACGGCACATGATAACAGGTAAGAAAGCTGCCCTCCTCTGGGCTCGGTAACAAACTGAAACTCTGGCACGCCGGGTATGCAGAACGTGACTGTCCTCGCAAAGCAGTCTAATATGGCGTAGTACTCGGCAAGTCAGTCCATGCCCAGGATAACATCAAAATCGGACATTGGCAATACAAATAAGTCGGCAGGCAAGAAGATATCCCCAATCAAAATAGGACAAGATGAGCAAAATCGGCCCAACACTGCGGTCTTCCCTAATGGCGTCGATACTACCAAATCCTCATGGGCAGACTCCAACGGCAAACCGGTCGATTGGTAGAAATCATCGGCGATAAATGAATACGATGCACCAGAGTTAAATAATACACGTGCAATGCATGAAGAAACAAGAAGAGTACCCTCGACAACCCCTCCTGATGACTGAGGGTCTTACTGGGCGGCATAAAATTTACCCTGAGCCTGCTGGGGAGGTGCAGGTCCCCTCTGAGGTCTCTGCTGCTGTTGTGGTCGCTGTGGGCGCCTAACTTGCTGTCTCTGCTGCTGTGGGGGAGGTACAGGAGGCTGGTGTTGCGGTCGCTGCTGCTTTGGTGGCTGTCGTGGAGGTGGATGTAATGCCCTCGGCTGCTGCTGCTGCTGCGAATGGGGACACTCGTGCCTACGATGTCTTGTCCGACAGCATCCAAAGCAAGTACCTGTAAATGGTCCTGAAGATGATGTTGGGGGTACTGCTAGTGCTCAGAATGCTGGGTGGGTCATGCGCCGCTGCTGTGAACGATGTTGTTGACAGAAACTACTAGAGGGTGCCTTCCTCTTCTGATCTCCCCTCTGATCACGGGCTCTCTGCACACTGGCCCAATCTGTCTCATATATCAAGGCCCTCTCTACTATCTGCTCAAATGTCGGAAGCATGTATCCGATCACACGGCTCCAGAGAGCAGGACGTAAGCCGTTCTCAAAACGGCGGGCCTTCCGCCCCTCATCATCAACAAGATATGTCACAAATCTGGATAGTGCGACAAAACGTGCCTCGTACTGGGACACTGTCATGTCTCCCTGGACCAGCGTCTCAAACTCTAATGAGCGCTGCTGTCGCACATGCTCGGGAAAGAACTTCCGGTCAAACCGGTCTATAAAGTCCTCTTAGGTCCACTCAAAATCGGCGGCTACCGATCGAGCCACAGATGCCCACCAATACTGAGCCTCACCCTGTAGAAGGAATACAGCTAATGGAACTCGCTGCTGGGTCGTACATCTCATTGTGTCGAATATCTTCTCCACCTCGGAGCATCATATCTCTGCAGCAGTAGGGTCTGGCTTACCCCGAAAACGTGGAGGCTCGTGCTGTCGAAAATCCTTGAGAAGAGCGCTCGCACGCTCCTGCTCAGCCTCGGCTGGTGACACCGTGGGACGCCTGCTCTGCCCCTAAAGAATGGCAGTCATCGCCTGCAACATCTGCTGCAGCTGAGTAGCACTCACAGGTACGTTCGGATCCGCACCGGTCTCAGGTAAATGAGTGGCATCCTCAGGCTCAAAGGCAGGAATATCTGGTGGTGAAGCAGGAGTAGCAGGTGGTAAAGCAGGAGCTGCGGGTGGTGGTACGAGAGTCGCAGGTGGTGGAGCGGGATTCGCTTGGGTCGTTCTTCCAGCCATACGTCTCCTACAGGAAGGAACAATGGCCTATTAGCCTTGAGAATTCTCGAAGGCATAAACATTAAGGGTCTATGTCGGGAAATCGTTAAATCATTCAGACTCGGAACCTATTTATAGTAGATATGTGATGTGATCCTCAGGTATTCCCAAGTTATGCTCTGATACCAACTTTTGTTACGCCCTAAACCTGAAAATCAGATTCAAATGAATCCCGATTGCCGAATCCGGTGCCGACAGCCTCGTAGTGCCCCATTCTCCGCTCCTGACAATCAAATGCCAGATTTCCGATCCTAGAATCCTACAAGGAGGATTTTCAGAATGATTTTTTTTTATTATTATTTTTTATCTAGCCTGCACGTGTGTTAAGGTGGGCCCTTCATAGGTGGGCCACCACATGGTGAGGTGGTGTGGTTATAATACCTATGTAAAGTGGACCCCACCTTTAGATGGTTTGGATCCAACACACGCCCCATTGTGGGGTCCATCCAAGTGGGCCATAAGGCCATTTCATCACACAAAATAAATAAATGCATGAGAAGAGAGAGAGAGAGAGAGAGAGAGAGAGAGAGAGAGTAAAAGAGTGGGACACGCGTGATGGAGAGGCCCCGGCACTATGGGCCCTCCGTTTCAATCATCCAACCATACACCAATGGGTCCCGTTGCACATGGACCATCCAAATAAAAGATCAACGGTGGAGATCCTTTCTCCACCAAAATGGATGGTCTAGATGACCATTTATGTAAAGAAATTAAACATCATGATGGGGTCTATGGAGAATGGCCCCATCATGAATTGGTCTTGAAATCAAAGCGGGCCATTAGCCACATTTAGGGTCCCAAAATGAGATCCACACCATGGATGGGTGGGCCTCACTTGGCCCATCATAGAAATATAAAAATCTAGCTTATGAAAACACCCGCCACTTGATCTTCTTGGTCCGTTGGATAGCCTATCTCCTTACGCTTTACTTTGATGGTGGAGATGGAAAATGGATGGCTAGGATGATGGATTTTGGAGATGAGAAGGTGGGCCTCACAAATGCATTTTTCTCTCCATGGAAAATGCTTGGACGTGAGAGCCTCTTTCTCTTGCTTGGAGTTGTGCTGGAAAATGAGGGAGAGAGGTGTGATGTAAGGAGAGATGTGAGTGATGGATGTGAGTGATGTGGTACTTGACAAGTATGGGTGGTGTAAGAGAGAGAGAGGGAGAGAGTTGACTTTAGGTAAGGGTGATGTAAGAGAGGTATGGTTGCTTGTACTTGACATAAAGTGATTGATGGGTGATTGATTGATGGGATTAATTTGACACCTTGTAGAGATTCCCTTGGGATTGCAAACGCGCGGCGTTTTCTCGAAATAAACGTCAACCCACATCTCTTAGTCAGGGTATCGGATCGGTGCGTGAGTCGCGGCATTGGAACCGTGACGACGGTGCGGTCGCAATGGTACAAGTCTTGGATTAAGCCGGCTCAAATGTATAGGATACGACTTATGGTCGTGCGCAACGTCGACTACAGGTCACGGACTGTCGGAATTTGACGAGAATGATCGCGGGAAGTAATGGAACAGTACGGATTGGGATACGGGTCTTACAATACCACGTGTATGATAGACACATGTGGAGTTTCACTTTTGTTTACTCATGTGACTCTTTAAGGGAACTCATAAAGGCATTTCAGACAAACTATTCCCAAATTTGTCATCTTCCTCAAAAATTTAAATCAACCTCATTTACTTCCATCTAAACATACCTCTCGCCCAATTTACTCATAATTCCCTTGTATACTTCTATTGAAACAACCTCATAAGCCCAAAAACCATACAATCCAAAAGCTTAAAGGAAACAAAGAAGATTAAACACTTGTTGTTGAAAACTTCTTGGGAGCCATAAAAGTTATAAACCAAGGATGATATTTGTATTTTCCTTCATCTAGGCCTATGCACCTATATGAGCACGTTTGGCAAATTAACATCGTGCTAGGTCTTGGAAAGGTTTTAACAATGGTCATCATTATAAATGGAGGGTTAAAGTCATTGAGCCGCTAGAGGATGGCGTATTATTATATACTTGGCATGGGTGGAGGCATACTCATAACTCACACCATAATTGCCCTCATGAGAAATTATATTACCATAAATGCCCCCACGAGAAATAATATTAGAGAGGTATATTTACTGCTCCTGAGATTTAAACACAGGAATTTTCGTTCTACTACTATGTTAAATAACTACTTTCTTTAAAAATTAGAGCTAAATTGCGTATCACCGTATACCAATAAACTTTAATACTCCACCAATCATTCACACTATTTTTATGTCGTTGTTTAACTAAGCTTCCTAACTACTTTATTTTTGGGTTTATGCCTTAAAATGATTCCACAATTGTTCAATTGAACTTCATATCTACCTTATTTTTGAGTTCACGCTCTAAAATTAGGGAACAAAACCGGTGGACACAGGTAACATGCATGCATCATGGTGAACATACCCAAAGATAGGTGACTCGGCCCTCAGTTTTATGGGAGATGGTCCGATTTTACATTTTCTTCCCATAATATTGTCGAAAAATCTAAGTGGAACTGAAACATTTAAAAATATTTACAATAAATTAGCAAATAATTTTAATATTTTAAAATATTGGTAGAAAAATAATTAATTATAATATTCAAACAGCAATTATGATAGGATCTCCAAACATTAAAAAAGCTGCCGAGATTTTAAAGTATCACGATAATATCGTTTTATTAATTTTGCGCGCGAATGTGGCGATATTTAGGAAAACGTCAACCATACGTGTCAGAGTAGTCTTCATCCTCTCGCGTCTCTACAAAGGAGAGGTAGTCCAACGGAATTCCGAGCATCAGCAATGGAAGAACCAAAACTCTCCTTTGGCGGAGCCATATGTCTCATATTCTCTCTCCTCATCCTCTCTTCTGCTGCTGTCTCTGCAACATCTCCTTCTCGAATCTGCATCATCGGCAGCGGAATCAGCGGTTCTTCCATCGCCCATTTCCTCAAGACCTACTCTAATAACCATCTCAATGACATCCGAATCTTCGAGAGGAGCGGCCGAGTCGGAGGCCGTATGGCCACCGTCTCGATCTCTGGGGACGTGTTCGAGGCCGGTGCTTCCATCATCCACCCCAAGAACTTCCACGCCTTAAACTTCACCGCTTCCCTTAACCTGCGCACCAATTCCAATGACAGTGATGATTCCTCTTCCTGGTTCGGAATCTGGGACGGCGCTCGCTTCCTTTTCAAGACACTCCCTCTGCCGTCCGAGTCGAAGCCTTCCTTCTATAAGAAGATCGTCTCGCTCCTCAATTCCCTTCTCGTGTTCCGCCGATATGGGTTTTCGCTCCTTAAGATGCAGCGATTCGTCGATGTCTCTCTCTCTCTCTCTCTCTCTCTCTCTCTCTCTCTCTCTCTCTCTCTCTCTCTCTATTTGAGTATTGAATTGCATTTTATTTTTTTTAATACAGAAAACTGTGGACAAATTCTTGCTTTATTACTCGGGTTTTGAATCTCGACCTGTTTTCACGACCGTGGACGAGATGCTTAAATGGGCTGGTTTGTATGGGCTTACTCAAAGGACTTTGCAGGAGGAATTGACCGATGCCAGGTTATCCCAAGAACTGATATCGGAGCTCATCACTGTAAGCTCTCTGATTTTTTAGGATATTCTATCAATCTCTCTGTTTCTTTGTATTAAATTTTACTACTGTAGATTTTAGATGGGTTTTTAATCATTGTTAAGGTTGTTGTTTCAATTAATTTAAGCTGGAGTCGAATTCAGTGGTGGGCGTTTCTGGGTTTTATTAAGCAGAATCTTATTTTGTGATTTTATTATTATTATTTTTTGGATCCTTATGCTGCTTATGTAGAATTGAATTTTTGCTTGAAATTCAGAAGCTTATATCACTGTATATTTGTTGCTTGGGGTGCATTTGGATACACAAGTGGATTGGATTACAAACTTTCGGTTTAACTGAGAGGAAATGGCAAGAGTTAATGATGTTTCCTAGCATTTATAATGAGGAAGCTACTTTCAAATTGCAGCTAGGTTCCTTTCAAGTCGAAGTTGAAAGTAGCGTGATTGCAATTTCACTGCCAGACCCTTATCTCTGCTCTATTAATTTTATAATTGCGAGCGAGTTTGATAGAGCTTCCAAATGCACGTTGCATGAAGGCCATGGTTTCTCTTAGTTGGAAACAAGCAACAATGCCTCATGATCATGATCATCATCCAAGCCCTATGCTGGTTAATTGGGGTCAGCAGACATGCAGCAATGCCTCTGATGCTGAATATGTTTGTTGCAGGACTTTTGTGTTTGCACTGTAGAGAACACCATATGCCCTGGGGTAGCATGACACCACCCCCCACCCCCCCCCCCCCCACCAGTTGTGGGTATTAACTGTTTTAGGGTCTTGGTACAGTCATCCACTCTCTTGTATCTGTTTCATAACCATGACAAAGGTGATGGCGTATGAACTGGCCAACTTTCTGTCCTGTAAAGAAATGCTAGTCTTATAGCTATCTTATAAAATTGGGGCTGCTCTTTGAACCCTGATCAAGGAGTCCCCTTGTGGGTATTAACTGTTTTAGGGTCTTGGTACAGCCACCCACTCTCCTGTATCTGTTTCACAACCATGGCAAAGGTGATGGTGTATGAAGTGGCAAACTTTCTGTCCTGTAAAGAATGGCTTGTCTTATAGCTATCTTATAAAATTTTCCCTTTAGTTTCATTGGTATTCAGCAATCACATAAAATTCTAGAGGCACGTCTCATCCACCCAGCTCTAAGCCATGAGCAACAACCACCCCCCCCACACACCCCCCCCCCGCCGGCCGCACCTACAAGGTAATTACTGAATCTGTCTTGAATCAATTAATAGAAGGTTATTGACTGTAGGTTTCTTCTCTATGAGGAAGGACAAAATCCTTTTGTCTTCAATTGTTTTCCTTAATTTTCAAATTTGAACTGATGTTAGTAGGTGGGGAAATGATTGGATTCATTTCTTTGGAGGGATATAGATGGAGTTCCTTCCTTTTGGAAATCTTGGATTTGAGTACTACCCTTTGTAGTAAGGAACGACTCTGTAGCAGTGATTATTGGCAGGTGAGCGAGTTTCTGGTTTCAAAATCTATATTGTCACTTGAAGCGAAGTGCCGTTTTTCATTGATGACGAGTGGGATAGTTAGGGGATTAATGTCTTAAATTTAATCATGTCCTATCCTTGATAGGTTGTTCTTCAAGATGCCTTGTGGACAAGGCCAACCCATCTTTAGCTGAATGTTTCACCTACTGCAGGATTGGTTCTAACAACCAGGTTTGGTGAGATTTCTCACTGAAACTGTCCACTTTGATTGGTATTGTAACTCGTAAGTCTGTCTTAAGCTTGATTTTGATAGAGACAGCTGGCATGCTTCATAATTGCAGTGACTACAGTCTTTCGTGGTATCTTCCATACTAGGAAAGATATGCGAGAACTTTTGCTAGACTATTTAGCTGATTCGTGAAGGCCAGGTGGGCCATCATTTGCCTAATGTGCTGTTGCCAGTCTGCCCTTTTGATGATTGATGGTGGTTCTCCAAATATCATCTGATAGATTGTGATACCATGATGGATTTCTAAGATGTCATATGATGTCAGAATGTCGTTGGT
Organism: Magnolia kwangsiensis; assembly: GCA_037074715.1. NCBI lineage: Eukaryota > Viridiplantae > Streptophyta > Magnoliopsida > Magnoliales > Magnoliaceae > Magnolia > Magnolia kwangsiensis. Next base: position 25,243,495 of record CM073575.1, on the reverse strand, counting down.
GTGAGGTGAAGTTTCACTTGTTGTATGTACATACATAGGTATGTGTAGCCAGCCAGGGAAGCTAACTCAGTTGCAGCTGAGATGGCTAATTGAATGTTGTGGTATCCAAGTGCTGAGTTTTAGGTACAGGGTCCTACTTAACTAGCAGCTCTTATGTGTTTTTTTTTTTTTGCCAAAGCCATGTTCGGATATATGTATTCCAAGAGAAATGAAAAGAGAAGGTAATGATTATTTCCATGAGTACTATGGAAGCATGTATTTCACTTTTTGAATAGCATGTACTCGGTTTCTTGTGCCAGAGAGTCCTATTTCTTTGCTATACAATCATCTCAAACTGTCACATCAATGAAAATGACAATGAAAAACCTTCTTCATTTTCATTGATTGCTATGGATTGGTGATATCCAAACATGCCCTGATAGTAAATTTTTAATCTACTGTTAAACTATTAATGCAGGGGCATTTTCACACTAGGCTCGAGTGGGGTCGCCTATGGGATGCAGGGGCACACTCAGGGTGGGTGACTCATGTGATTTGGGGCCTATAGGGGAGGTCTCATGTTCGAGACTCCTCACCAGGGGTAATTAATGCGCATTTCACACCGGGCTGGAGTAGGGTAGCCCGTGGGATGCGGGGTCATACTCATGGTGGGCGGCCCATGTGATTTGGGGCCCACGAAGGGGGTTTAGCCGAGGTCATAAACCCATGAGATGTGGGGTCTGGGCTATGAGATAAAAGGGATTAATTCGCCATGAGATAAAAGGGATTAATTCGCCATACTCTAACAGTTCGAGCTTTTAGATCAAGTGGTTAATTATCCTGCGTCAACTATAGTCAAGAAAAACAAAATCAGATTGTGAATCTGGACCAAGGTATACTGTAATGGTAACGGTGGCCATAACGGCCACCACCATTACCTTTACGACATGAGTCGTAACGACTGTTACGGCCCCCGTAATGGTTGTTACGATATCTTCTTTTATTGAAAGAAAAAACCCAAAGAACCTATATTTGCCCCATAATGTTGAAAAACATTCCAAAAACCTGTATATGCCCCGTAAAGTTGAAAATAATAATAATATGAAAACCTGTATTTGCCCCATGACAGACCATTACAAGGCTGTTACGGCCTTTACAGGGGGGGCAACGGGCCTTTAATGGCGGTTACACTTACAGGTCATTTTTTTCATAACGGCTGTTACGACCGTTACAACCCCGTAACATGTAATGGTTGCCACTATTGCCTTTACGGCCCCATAACGGCCTTTTCATCACACCATGTTCTGGATAGCTCTAAACTGCAGTTCCGTGGAATTTTGCTGACTGTTTCTTGATTCTTTTATTATTTTTATTTATTTTTATGTTCCATTTGTAGTGAAAGTGCAATGGATAGCTATTTATGCATCCCTTTCATATGGACTTCTTCAGGTGATCACCAGAATCAACTACGGTCAAAATGTTACCATCAGTGGGCTGGCTGGGGCAGTTTCTATGGCAGGTTCTGATGCAGGACTATGGTCAGTTGAGGGAGGCAATTGGCAAATCGCTGATGGGTTGATCCGTTGTTCAAATGCATCTTTGCATCTCCATGAAGAGATAACTTCAATCTCCTATGTTGAAGGGTATTATGAGCTCAACTCTACCAAAGGGAATTCTTACAGTTGTGAAGTTACAGTAATTGCAACACCACTAGATGAGCTGAACATCAACTTCCCCCCATCAGTTTCAATTCCCAAGAGAAAGTTACAGCATACGCATGCAACATTTGTGAGGGGACTCCTAAACCCTGTGAGTACTGTATCTATTATCTTGCACATGGTTCCTGCTGACAAGTTTTGCAAAGTCCACATGCACCTCTACATGTCACCACACACTACTGTTTGGCACGTCTGTGAGTCATTTGAGCTGTGTCGGATGGCCCAGCCATGCAGATGACCTGGTCCAAACATCTGGCCAGTCTGCTCATCATGTGAGCTGTTCCTGTACATTGAATGTGAACCAATGATAATTTTTAAACCGTCCATTGTTTTCATACATTGGTGGGCCCAGATGATGCATGTTCAGATGCTCAACAAATTTGACAATTTGTAGAGCTGTGTGCTGCTTTGTCTCTTTTTACATGGCTCATGAGGTTTCATGATTCATATCTTGTAATGCAACATGCCGACAATAACTGTATGACGAACTTGTATTTGTTTCCAAAGGCATATTTTGGCCTGAACTCAGCATCAGAAATTCCCGACCTAGTAGGTACAATGGAATCTTCTGAAGTACAGTTTTCAAGCATCTCTGTTCTCAAGAAATACAGTGAAGAGGATAAGACTTACAAGGTGTTCTCACGGGCCCCAATGGAAGACGGGTTATTAGATCTCATCTTCAGGTAAAATCTCATGATTTGTGGTACCTCAAAGGATTTTGTAGGACTCATCGAATGCTAACATATGTTTCCATGACCATTGATAGTGCAAGGAAGGAGACTGTCCGGATAAACTGGGCTGCATATCCTCATTACGAGGCTCCAGAAGTTTTTGCACCATTCTTGTTGGATGGGTTGCATCTGTACTACATAAACGCCTTTGAGAATGCAGCGAGTACTATAGAGACAGGTGCCGTTGCAGCTGAAAACGTTGCACGCCTTATCCTTTCGAGGCTTCCTTCTGGTTTACCTTCAAACTTGCCAAATTTGGTGAGATCTGCTCCCCATGAAGAAAGCATGCATGTAGATTTATGAGGTAGATGTGGCCAAGCATTGGCATTTTCCAGATGGCCCGGTGTATTGGACCAAACTTGGAAAATGGACGAGCAAACCTGAAAGAAGCTGTATGGGCTCTTCTTCTAAATGTAACATTTGAGTGAGTGAGAGAGAGAGAGAGAGAGAGAGAGAGAGAGATGGGATGATGGGGACATCATGTGCACATGTGCACGCACACCACCCCCTACGCACGTACGAAAGCAAAAGGAAGGCCCCACCATCGATCTGGACCGATGGCGACGTCCAGGGAGGGACTCTTAGGTAGAAGATAAGTTTTGGTTTAAAAAAAGTGTACCCGATAATCAAGAAAAGTCCATCATGGGATCTCATGATCGTGTCCCACTTGTCGGATTGATTTCATTTTTTAGATTTTGCTTACTGTTATTATTTAGAACATTATGAACGCTTTAGATTTCTCTGTTTGATTTTTTATTTTATTTTACTTCGTCGCTAAGTAATAGGTTGCGCACATGGTGCGAGTTTTGGGGTATAGAATTTTCCCTATAAATAGACACCCCTTGTAGTTCTTTTGAGGGATTTGAAGATTAATAAAAATTCTGCGTTTTCCTGCTCTCTGAGTTGTGAAGCCTAATTGGGTGCGAAGCCCTCCCTTCATCGAAGGGTTAACTACCGTGGTGCAAAGCCACATCGACCCCGATTCACTCCCATCCTCCATCATCTTCTTTTCCATCTTTCACCACCATCCATACTTCGAATCTGTCCCTTTTGTTGCATCAAATTTCTTCATTACAACAGATTTTCAGATTTCAACCCGCCGGCGACCTGATACTTCAGCGGAGCACCACGCACAAACCGTACATCGGATCGAGCTGATATTTGGGAGTTTTGGAGTCCATCCCTAGCCGACCAGGGCCAAGGTGGCCTTTTTCTGAATAGTGGGCCCCACACATGTGCGGCCGTGATCACACGCACGAGCGTTTGGGCCATTGTTGCTGTCCGCGCGTGGGAAGTGTCTTTCGGTTCAGGTTTTCTTCTTATTTTACCCTTTCATACCAGTTTTTCATAAACTCTAACCCTAGATCGCATTATCCTTAATTTATTTGTCTCTTTTCTCATCCTAGGGTTCCCCGAATTGAAATTTCTGAATCCCTTGAATTAAAGGCTGATTATTATGCATGTGTGGGTGATTATTTCTTATCTTTCAGTGTCGTTTGGTTTATAATTTTTATTGATACAGCCCTATCATGTGTAGGCCTGGACCCGTATAGATTTCTCTTAATTGAATGTTTGGACTTTCGTGTGGGATATGGAATTTGTGTAATTGTTTATAAACTAACGTGATCTTAAGCCTAAAATCTTGCATATCACATTTAATTTTCATGTCCTGCATCAAATTTAGTATCAGAGACTAGGGTTCTTGTAGGGGAATTCACCACATATTTAGGGTTTAGTTTGTTTGAGTCCTTCATGCATTCAGTCCATCATATATAGCTGAATTTTAAGAAGAGTGTAGTCTCCTTCATATACAGTCTCGTAGGGTCATTTAGTTTTTAGACGCATATAGTTGTCGTAGCAGGTCCTTAGGTTGAGCAATTCAGTGTATGCCCACACGTACGGGTAGTGGCTTCGGTTTGCACCCTACAGTAAATATGGAACAATTGCAAGAGTCACTAAACAAGATATCTCAGACGTTGGAGTCTATGATTAAGCGCTTGGAAATGGACCAATGCGATGTACACATTACCCAAATAAAGACCATCGCCAGGACAAATCCCACCATTGGAGTAGATGTCCAATCTCAAGCAGGTGGCCTGCAGGATAGACCAATGAATGAGGTTGGTCAAGGAATTAATTATGGGTGTGTACTCGTGCACCCACCCCATGAGAGACATCAAGACCACTATTTTGATGGGTACAACATGTGCGACCTTGTGGCTGGAGAGAGTGCATCAGCGGCTAGTATAAAGTTACCCACTAAGGCCATTCCGGTAGTGGATGAGTTTCGTGATGTCATTCCTGATGATCTACCAGATGAGTCTTCCCTTAGGAAGGATATAGAGCACACTAGAACATGAGACATCGTAATACCTGTAGCTGAGTTTGCATTTAATAGTTCTATCGATAGATCCACAGGTCTCAATCCTTATGAAGTCGTTACTGGTTATAAACCTGGGAAACCTATTGATCTTGTCCCTATGTCACTATCCCATAGGCCGTCAGAACCTGCAGAGTCTTTTGCGCATCACATTCATTCATAGCATCAAGAAATCAGGCAGAAAATCATGACTGGTGATGAACATTACTCACTTTCTGCAGACCAACATAAATGTTTTCAGGAATTCAATATAAGGGATTCTGTGATGATCGGCATTAGGCCAGAGCGGTACCATCAGGGAGTCGTTCGAAAATTACGTGTGTATAGCGCTGGACCATTGAAAATTATAAAACGAAACGCTCTCAATGCGTATGTGGCAAATCTTCCACCCTCCATGAGAATTAGTTCCACATTCAATGTGGAGGATTTAGTTGCATTTCAAGGGGTCATTAATGCATTGTCCAGCCTTTTACCTAACCATCCTGATTCTCCAAATCTTTTCCTTGATCCATGGCCCCCTTCAGACCCATTTTCTCAGCCTCTACGTCTCATACCTATCCGTCCCGACCTATTTTCTCAGCCTCTACCTCCCATACCTACTATTCCCAACCTTTCTTTCCAGCTTTTACCTCTTATACCTAACATTCACACACTCAGAGAGGAAATAAAAGATATCCTAGACCATCAGATAGTTTCAACGTCGGATGGCGGGTTTCAAAAGTACCTGGTTAAATGGAAGTTATGTCAAGCTTCAGACAGCACGTGGCTCACTGAGGAGGAGTTTTAGAAACTTGATCCTGACATCCTGTATCGGTTCAGGAGTTTTATTTCGCCAGTGGCGAAATCTTCGCAGCCGGGGAGAATTGATGGAGACATCATGTGCACACGTGCACGCACACCACCCCCTATGCACGTACGAAAGCAAAAGGAAGGCCCCACCATCGATCTGGCCCGATGGCGACGTCCAGGGAGGGACTCTTAGGTAGAAGACAAGTTTTGGTTTAAAAAAAGTGTACCCGATAATCAAGAAAAGTCCATCATGGGATCTCATGATCGTAGCTCACTTGTCGGATTGATTTCATTTTTTAGATTTTGTTTACTGTTATTATTTAGAACATTATGAACGCTTTAGATTTCTCTGTTTGGTTTTTTATTTTAGTTTACTTCGTCGCCAAGTAATAGGTTGCGCACATGGTGCGAGTTTTGGGATATAAGATTTTTCCTATAAATAGGCACCCCTTGTAGTTCTTTTGAGAGATTTGAAGATTAATAAAAATTCTGCGTTTTCCTACTCTCTGAGTTGTGAAGCCTAATTGGGTGCGAAGCTCTCCCTTCATCGAAGGGTTAACTACCGTGGTGCGAAGCCACATCGACCCCGATTCACTCTCATCCTCCATCATCTTCTTTTACATCTTTCACCACCATCCATACTTCGAATTCGTCCCTTTTGTTGCATCAAATTTCTTCATTACAACAGATTTTCAGATTTCGACCCGCTGGCGAGCTGAAACTTTGGCGGAGCACTACGCACAAACCGTACATCAGATCGAGCTGATATTTGGGGGTTTTAGAGTCTATCCCTAGCCGACCTGGGCCAAGGTGGCCTTTTTCTGAATAGTGGGCCCCACACATGTGCGGCCGTAATCACATGCACGAGCGTTTGGGACATTGTTGTTGTCCGCGCGTGGGAAGTGTCTTTCGGTTCAGATTTTCTTCTTATTTTACCCTTTCATACCAGTTTTTCATAGACTCTAACCTTAGATCGCATTATCCTTAATTTATTTGTCTATTTTCTCACCTTAGGGTTCTCCGAATTGGAATTTCTGAATCCCTTGGATTAAGGACTGATTACTATGCATGTGTGGGTGATTATTTCTTATCTTTGAGTGTCGTTTGGTTTGTAATTTTTATTGATCCAGCCCTATCATGTGTAGGCCTGGACCCGCATAAATTCTCCTTAATTGAATGTTTGGACTTTCGTGTGGGATATGAAATTTGTGTAATTGTTTATGAACTAACGTGATCTTAAGCCTGAAATCTTGCATATCACATTTAATTTTCATATCCTGCATCATGGGAGGACTGTTGTATCCGTTAGTGTGGTAAAAGAAGAGTTTTATTATAATCTAATGATGGATTCTCATGGATTACCTAGTACCATTGAAACGTAGATTCCAATGGATTTCATTTTTATGGTCTTGTTTGGATAGCAAGTTGAGATCTCATATTCCTCTTACAATGGTCACCCGTGTGTATCCGTGTGTGTGTGAGAGAGAGAGAGAGAGAGAGAGAGAATTTGACTATAATGCTTTGGTTGGGGGAATTTATTATTTCATTTGCTATCCAAACACGATGAATCCATCCAATTATAGGAAGAGTGCTTCATAATCCATTATTTCTTTCTTTTTCTTTTTCTTTTTTAAAGATGGCACTTTCAAGGATTAAGACATGGATTGATCATTCTAACAAGCTCTACCGGCTCGTCTACCATTTTTTTTCTTTTCTTTTTCCACTATTTAAATAGTCCTGCAATATATCTAATATGATTCAATGGATAATTAGTCTGGGCATTTCTTTATCAGCAATGTCATCAATGTTTTTTAGGGAAATAAATAGATATGGACTAGACTCTTTTGTTAGTTTTGGGCCATTTAAAAAATGGTGGTGACTCTTCTACTGTACGCATGGCATGGTTTTATTGCAACCCAGGTCTAAATCCCCAGCCCAATTGTGGATGGACCATGGTCCAAAAATTCTTTTGATGTGATAATATTCACTATCAGATTTTCCACCTTGAACTTGGACCACTCACTATTGTACCTTTATCCATCCATAGTAAGTGGATTGTTAGGATTGCTTGAAGTGCATTTTGGAGATATGTTCCATCCACAATGGGACCAACAATTTGGATGATGGGGACATCACGCGCACTGGTCCTGTACTTCAAGCCGGCCGGTCACATTTTAGAAAGAGAAATAGTAAGGTACTACCTCAGGGCCATATGCAACCGGTACTGTACTTTTTTGCCCTCTCTATTCTCATCTGATCCGTTCAAAAGGTCAGCCCTGTAATGAAGATCACCTAATGTGAAAATCAGGCTATATCTTACATTCGTTTTGGTGGTGTGGCCCACCTGTTGAGATCAGTCTAATTTTCATCCCTGATTATATTCATGATGTATCCAACACCTTTGGCATGGCGGGGCTATCCTGCACATGTGACCATAGTAAATAAAGATTTCCAACTGTTTATGCCATGTTGACCCATTCATGGGTTGTGCCAAAACCTGCCTGTTGGGTTAGATCGTTGGTCCTATGTTCATTGTGATGGTGAGGCCCACCCAATAGTTGAATCGACCTAACTTCCACTCCTGGTAATACTCATGATGGGACCAACCTCTTGCATGGCTGAGATGTTCAAGGCACGTGACACTGGTGGAAAAATAAAATAAAATTAGTGCAGTGCTTGTTTCATTGGGGAATTATTTGATACTCTGGCTGCAAGTGGCGCTTGATGTGCAACGCAAGCCCCTGTAAATGGTACATGTGGTTTATATTAATTCACAAGTAACTGTCTTGAGTTGTGAAACCCACTGTGTCAAATATTATAAAAATCAGATTGGTTGAACAATCCTAACCTCTGATGACTAGACTCCTGTTTATTGGAAGGATACCAATGAATATTTTCATTTTTAACCGTGCAATAAATGGCTACTAATCTAAGAGTCAGATAAAGAATAATATAAGCATAGTTTTTCGGTTCATGGTTCATCTAAATGGTTACATATTTTTCGGACAGTTTAATTCGAATTTACTTATATACCACAGATGCAATTTCTGAGTGCCTGCATATCATCCATCAAATTCTGCCAGAGTATCAAATATCTACTCGAAAAAAAAAAAAAAAAATCACTACTTTCACTGGTCCACAGAATAACAGTACCAATTGATTAATAATTAATTAACCCATTAAAAGAAAAGAAAATAATAATAATAATAACCTGAGGAGATACCAATAACACCACAACCTGCACTCGCCCATCCATTGATTTTCTACCATTGAAAATTTGCTGGGGTCGCCGAAGTTTTGGATCAAGCTATATTTCTGTTTTCCTTCGTTGAATTCCATGCGACCCTGTGAACAGGTTGGATGACAAATAAACATTACTGCATACCCTTTGAAGGTTTCAACGGTGGATGTCACTATCCCCACTGTTTCCAGTGGTGTGGTCCAGTTGAGCTTTGGGTATACTTCAATTTTCAGCTCATGTTATAAAATGAGCCATAAAAGCATGTGGACAGCATAGATTAGATAAGTAATCATGGATGCTACGGAGTTAGTTAGGCCCATCCATTTTTATTTTTATTTTTATTTATAAGTTTAGTGCGTTGGCCTAAAAGAAGGCAGATCCAGAGCTCGAGTGGATTAAACTGCTGCAATAGGGTAGATTAACGCTCGGTTAATAACCTATCAGTTTAGTGCGTTGGCCAGTTTGGGAGCATGGATGGAGTACCCCGGGATTTGAAATGCTCCTATTCCGTTTGGCACCGTGGTTTGGAGCCAACTTTAATCCAAAAGTAGATATGCAGGTATATTTACAAGGGTTTGAATTTAATTACTAAATCAACTTTAGTATATCTAATTAGTGATGTATGTAATGTTTGGCACAATGGTTGTAATAAGCCCGCTGAAATATATGTGTTGCCCGAAAATAATAAAATTCCAAGCCTCGGATGGGCTACAAGCACAAGATCATGACCGAGTGACTAACCAACTATTTTTAGTCATTGATTTACATGAACAATGTTTGGATGGTGTTGATCATCATATTCGAGTAATTATAGTAATGCAATTGATAATTTAATTATTTTTTGATATCATTAGTGGGCCATGTGGCTAATAAAATAATAGTATAGTGACACACATGTTATATGTGCAACCATTGAAAAGATTTTATGTGTAATCCAAGCTCTTACCATGGATTTCAAACCCTTTTTAGAGGAGATTTGAAACTACAAGTCACTTTATACCACCAAACAATAAGGGGAATTGAAATCCCCTCAAATCTATTGTGTCAAACGACCACTAAGGATTTTAGGACTTTTATAAAAGGTTAGATGGAAAATGAATATCACGTTTGGCCTTAAAAAGGTTTAAACGTGGGATTTATGATTCCAATTGCTTTCTATGGTGTGGTCTACTTGAGCTTTGGTTATGATTCAATTTTGGGCTCAACCCATAAAACGAGCTAAAAAAAAGATTGACGATGGAGATGAACTACATACATTCAAGGCGGTCCCAACGTAGTTTAGTCAGTGCATTCATCATATTGAGTTACTCGATCCACAATCAGATTTCAGCCGGTGGGTATTCTTCTACTGGGAAGACTCCCTATTGACCCCTTGTAAAAGCGCATCATGGCTCTACCACGATGTATGCGTTTTATCAAAGCCCTCAATTCATTTTTAAATATCATTTTAGAGCATCATCTAAAAAATAAGATAGAACCAAAGCTCAAGTGAACCACACACCACATGAAATAACCTCTAAATGTCTGCCCCCCCCACTTTTTGCTTCTCAGTTTGTTTTTTGTTGCATGTGGTGTGTGCGAGCATATCGAAATTGATTATGTGGCTTAATTCAAACCGAACAACTTTGACCCCAAGTGCCAAAATATGTATATACGTTAAATTCGATTGTATATGACCAAGATTTGAGAAGATCGGTTGTCTATTTAGCCACTCATACAAAATTATTATGAGATGATTAAGCAATTATCGAAAGATAGGGTTCTCAATATGAAAATAGGTTGCGCTTTGCCTTTCATACAAATTTTTGTTTTTTAGTATACTAAATAATCAGAAATAATTACATTGAAAAATGAATACTCACAATCAACCACAAACCGGTTCAGATTATGGTTAAACTTTATCACAACTAATAAAAAAGAGTTAAAACTAAGATAAGAAAATATAAATTGATTGATTTGTTTGGATGATATAGGACAATCTATTTTATTAATTTTCCTTACTAATTATAAGCTACTTTGGATCCAATTTTCGTTTTCTTACTTTAGTTTCGGTGGCATGTAAATCATTGTCATATAAGTATTTCATTTCTTTATGTTTCTTTGTATTTTTCTAATTATTATTTTTTCTAAACTTATTTTTATCCCATGGGCTTCTCGCGTGCTCTGTTATCAAATGATGTGTACAACCCGACTTAATGCCAACTTTGCTTCGGCAAAAAATATTACAAAGATCTTCTAAATATTTTCTGCATACTATATTGTTTTTGTGTAATAATACGTGTCAATTTTTTATTAATTATTGAAGTAATTATTAGAAATAGGGTACAATACTTTTGAAATTAAAAGTGGGTCATTGCTGTATTTTCCTTTATAGCCGTTTATTTGCCTAACATGGGCAGGTTATTTGCCTGACATGGGCGGGATAATTGATTTAGGGTCAGTTTGGCCGGCTGGATTAGACGGGCTTAGGTGGGAAGGAATTGCATCTGGTCCTGTGCCAATTCCACTCCATGTTTGGGAAGAATGGGACAGCTTGGAATTAGGTTAGATGGAATTGTATTAGGTCTCGTGCCAATTTCACTTAATGTTAGCAAGTTGTGCAAGTTCCACCATGATGTGTGGACTATATCCACACCGTCCATCCATTTTTCAAGATCATTTTAGAGGTCAAATAATCAGTTAGATCTAAAGCTCAAGTGGACCCCACCATAGAAAGCAATAGGGATTGAATACTTACCATTGAAAACTTCTTTAGGGCCACATAAGTTATGGATCTACCTCAATTTTAAGCACATGCCATAAAATGAGGTTACAAAATAAATGAACGGTTTAGATATAATGCATATATGTTATTCTCAATAGTTTCAAATGATGGTGGGTATATCATTTCAATGTACCACTGTATTATGAACAAAGTAGGGAATTAGGCTTATTCCATGGTAAGATAGAACAACCCCTGCCATGGGTAATAATTATGTTTTTTGAATCCCAACCCACCTGATACTTTCCAATGCAGCTGGCCAAACGAGCCCCGGTGGATTGAAAGGTATTGAATGGTATTAGGGTGGATGGTATGGTTGTTCAGTGGATTGTCTTGAGATATATGGGATTGCTCTGTTTGGCACGCCGGCCAATTCTGGGATTAAACCTTTCCATCTCTTCCACTCCCTCAAATTAAATATATCTCAGGCAAATTTGAATGGATCAAGGTGGATTGGATGGGATTTAAAGGTAATGACGGTGTTTTCAGTGGATTGTCTTAACACCCATGGGATTGGGATCAGATCACTGACTCTGTTTGGCACGCCCAGCTAATTCCAGGATTTAGCTTCCAATCCCTTCCAATACCATTCAATCCCTTCCAATCTAACTGGCCAAACTGGTGCAGTGGGATTAGAAGGGATGAGGTAGGATGGGATTCATCAGGTCGTGTGCTAATTCCACTCCATGTTTGGGAAGAATGAAAAAGCTTGGTATTAGATTAGATGGAATTGCATTGGTCTTGTGCCAATTTCACTCAATGTTAGCAAGTTGTGTAAGTCCCACCATGATGTGTAGGCTATATCCATACCGCCCACCCATTTTTCGAGATTATTTTAGAGCATGAGTCAAAAAAATCAAGTAAATCTAAAGCTCAAGTGGACTCATCATAGAAAGTAATGGGGATTAAATACTTATTGTTGAAAACTTCTTTGGAGCCACATAAGTTTTGGATCTATCTCATTTTTAGGCCCATGCCATAAAAGGAGGTCACAGAATAAATGAACGATTTAAACATAACACGTGTGTTATTCTCAATAATTTTAAATGAGGGTGAGTATATCCCTTCAATATACTACCGTATTACCAACAACGCATGGCATTAATCTTATCCCATGGCAACTGAGGACCAGCCCTGCCATGGATAATAATTATGTTTTTTGAATCCCATCCCGCCTAATCCCTTCCAATCCCACCGGCCGGACCTTAGGCTGTAAAAGCTGTAAAGTTTGGCATCCTGTAGGCATTCGTGCCTCGACGGACTTTTATAGGGGAGCGGATTGCCTTTATGGCTTTATCTCTGTGCCCGAAGCTTTGTGGGGTCTACGGAGATGTCCGAGACAAATCCACTCCGTCCATCTGTTCTGAAAGGCCACAGTAGAACAGGATTCTAAAAATTAGTTGGATCTAAAACTCAGGTGGGCAACACCAATAAAGCAGCAGCACACCGTTGAAACCTCCCCTGAGCTAATCATGATGTTTATATGCCATCCAAACTGTTCATAGAATTATTACCACTCTGATAAACCGTAGAAATAAATATCATCCTCATAGAAAAAAAAACTTCTGTCGCCGTCAGGCGTTCAATCCTCACTTTTTCGTGTGGTATGGCCCATTAGTTTTGCATCTACCTGATTTTTAGTACCTGTAGTATTTCGGTCTTTAAAAACAGATGGGCGGAGTGGATTTGTCGTGGACATTTCTACGGCCCCACACAGCCCCGGGCACCGGGAAAGGATTGCCTACTCCCCCTGACATCAGCCCCGTGGCTGATGGTCGGTGCTTTGTGGGCCCCACCATGATGTATGTGTTTCATCCATTCCGTTAATCCAGTTTTACAGATCATTTTATAGTTTGATGCAAAAAATGATAGGGATATAAATTTTGGTTGGGCCACACCACAGGAGAAAAATAATGAATGGATATTCACAATGAAAAACCTCCCAAGGCCCACTGTACTGTTTATTTGACATCCAATCTGTTGATTTGGTCGTAAAGACCCAGATGAAGGGAAAAAGTAAATATCAGCTTGGTCCAAAACTTTTTTGGACCCCAAGACGTTTTTAATGGTCAAAATTCATTTAACACTGTTTCTTGTAATGTGGTCCACTTGAGATTGAGATATACTTCATTTTTTCTACCATATCATAAAATGATATATAAAAATAGATGGACGGCATGGATGACACATATACATCATGGTGGGCCCCACAGAACACCCACCACCAGCCAATGGCTGGTGTCAGGGGGAGTAGCCAATCGGTTCCCCCGGGCACGGGGGCCCGAATTAGGTGTTACCGGGTAACAGCGTAGTAGGCGTTACCCCTACCATAGGGCCACGTTGAAGATGTGTTTTATATCAACGCCGTCCATTCGTTTTCCCAGCCCATTTTAGCTTGTGGTATAAAAAATTATGCAGGTACAAATCTCAGGTGGGCCACACACAAGAAACAGTGATGATTGAGTTCCTCACCGTTAAAAAATCCAAAGGGGCCATCGTAAGGTTTTTTTAATGTTTACTTGCAATTCAACCTCTTGATATTGTCAAGAGGAATTGGATAAATGGAAAAAGGAATATTAGATTGATCTTTGTGGCCCATAAAAAAAGTTTTTAATTGTTATTAATCAGTGTTTCTATTCTATTGGTATAGTGTTACTATTCTATCGGTATGGTATACCTGAGATCGGGATCTTCTTGTAATCTAGGATCGCATACTAAAATGAGATGGAAAAACAGAAGAACGGCGTGGATATAAAAAAAAAATACATCAAGACGGGCCCCACCGTTAGGTAACACCCACTAAGCTGTTACCGGGTAACAGCTAATCCGCTCTCGGGCACCGCACCGACATTTGGAGCCAGGTGGGGCCACCGATCCAATTTCCATGGACACGGATGGACGCGGATTGCGTCCTACCCCCGCCCGTACGGTAATCCGTCCGGGCAGGGCTCTGTGGGGCCCACCCTGATGAAAGTATTTTATCCATACCGTTAATTATTTTTATATGATTATTTTAAGCTATGAACCAAAAATTGAGCTAGGTTGATTTTTAATTGGACCAAAAATTGAGGATTAAACATCCACCATTAAAAACTTTCTGAGAGCTGGAGAAGTGTCAGATGAAGATGAATTTTGTGTTTTCACTTCATCCAAGTCTACATGACATTATTAATAGGTTGGGTGGTAAAAAAACATCACGGTGGCCCTTAGAAATGCTTCAACAGTGGGTGTCATTATCACTGCAGCTTCCTTCAATGTGATCCACTGGGTATTTTTATCTGCTTCATTTTTTCTATAGTATATTAAAATAATCATATAAAAACAATTAACGGTGTGGATAAAATAATTACATCATGGTGAGGCCCATAGAGCCCTGCCCAGATGGATTACCGTCCGAGCGGGGGTAGGACGCAATCCGCATCCGGACACGGATTGCCCACAACAGGGAAATGGATTGGCTCCTCCCCCGCCACCGGCCAAGGGTTCATGGTCGGTGCTCTGCGGGACCCACCATGATGTATGTGTTCCATCTCCACTGTCCAACTATTTTTCTATATCATTCTATAGTATGAGACTAAAACTGAGTTACATACTAATCTCAAGTGGACCACATTATAAAAACATTGTTGAATGAACGTACACCGGTAAAAAAAATTTAGGGGCGATAAAAGTTTTGGATGGAGATAATTTTATTTTATTTTTTGCTCGGCATCTGGGTCTGTTTGACCTAGTCAACATATTGGATGTCAAATAAAGCGTCCGGAGGATTGCAATGGTGGATATCCAATCAATATTATTTTCCTTTGGAGTGGTCCACCTGAGATTTATATTCCTCTTATTTTTGGGATCAAGCCTAAAATGATCTTTAAAATGGATGAAATACGTGCATCATGGTGAGGTCCACAGAGCACTGACCACTAGCCATTGGGCTGATGGCTGGGGAGTAGCCAATCCGTTCTCCTGCGATGGTAAGCTAAGGGCCTGTTTGATTTCCGTTTCTTGGCTGCAAATATAGGTAAAGGAAAGTAATCATTATTTACATTCCACGCCTGCAAAAATGTCGGGTGAATTACTAGGTGGGTGATCCTGTTTGGTTGCGCCCATGAGAGCTGTAAATACGGTATATACAATCTTTCTGCTGTTTGATTTTCAACTTGCAATCTGGCGTGAAAAGAGTACTGTAGGAATATGATGGCGCAGCTGGTATTAGCATTCTAAAGCACCACCTGCGAAAATCTATGATACACGCATGCAATAAAACCGTGCCACCCTACTGTCCAAGTGCCAAATTTGGCTTGTCCATGCAACATCTAGTCTGTTCATCTCGTGGGAATTACTTTTTAGTGAGAAGAAATGATCCGTACAGGCACTGTAATTCAACTCTCACGTATGGCCCCGTCTTTATTGACAATCTACCATGCGTGTATATAATCAGAGCCCTTTAAAAGTTGGGCCACACCATGATGATCTCCTGGGTTGAAATCAGGCTAATCGACTCATTAGGTGGGCTACTTGATTGGGAAAATCATGACCTCATATTAATGATATTTATTACTAAATCACCATTATGAGTGGGGCACGTGATTTAGACCGTTTGGATTGATTTAAAAGCACGCCACATGTACAAAGGCTATTTGCAAGTGTGTGGATTACTATAGTCTCTCAAAGTACCAAAATTTTGCAGAACTTATTATTATTATTATTATTTTTACGTAGCCGTTTGCACCGTCGGTCACCTTCGATAACCCGATGTCTTCCTAAGAGATAATACGATAAAGACCCGGTCTCAACGGAACATGGCAGATTTATCCTATCACAGTACACGTGACAGTGTTACATAGCAATCAGATAAACCCTGTCATTAATGAAGGATGGTCAAAAAGCTGAATATTATAAAATCCAAAAATGAGATATTCTATCTTTCTCACCGTTGAATATGGGTTGTTGAATTTTCTCTCTTGTCAATCCAGCATTAGCCAACAACATCCGATGGTTAGGATCTTTCAAATAAACGGTTTGGATCACTGGAAGTAATGGTACTGGATAAAAATAAGAGTTAATTTTGCATATGTCGCGACTCATTAACCATCGTGTGTTGCCATCCACGGGGTAGGATGATTTGAACTGTCTATATTATTTTTTACTTCGATAAAAATAAGTTATTACCCCAAAACAGGCTTCCAATTGCTTCCTATTGTGTGGTCTACTTGATTTTAAGACGTCTCTATTTAATAGTCTTTCTACCTAAAAATGATTTGGAAAAATGGATGGATAGTGTGGATAAAAACCAAGCATCAGGTGACTCTTTAAAGCTTCTGTCGGTTCCTAATATATCAAATTACCACTTAAGAAATTCTAAATAAAAAAAGATGAGCCCTGAAAGACTATTAAAACATGTTCTCCAACAACTTCATACAAGTCCTGTAGTGTTGGACATCAACCACTATAACTTTAATAATTTAGATAAAAGATGTAAACAGTCATGATGAAAATCAATAGGACTAGTAGAAGCAGCATTATAGTATCATCGTCTTGGTTTGAAGTGCTCTTTCCTTCAATGATAGGAGGTTTGAAGTTGATACTCCATTATATAAAGTATTATGACGGTTAATATGAGAAACTAAAAATTCCTGACCATGCAAAGCTTTATGGATAACCCTGTTGTCATCATCACTACTCAATGGGAAAAATTTTCGATTGGACATCTCTGGATGTTGTGGTGGGGCCACCGGGATGTCAGTGAGAAATCTAGCCCATCTATCTGTTCTATGAGGGAAGCGGATTGCGTACTGAGTAACTCAGTGCAATAAGCGTACTGAGTAAACTCCGTAGGGTCCACTGTAGTCTACATATTTTATCTACTCCGTTCATCCATTTAAAAAGATAATTTTATATCTTGATCCCAAAAATAAAATATATCCAAATCTCAAGTGGACGCCAAACAGTGTGAATTGAAATTCTACCATTGAAAATTTCTCGTGCCTACAAAATTTATGGATCAAACTGATAGTTATATTTTCCTCTTATTTATGTCTGTGTGATCTTATGAACAAGTTGGATGATAAATAAACATCACCGTCGGCCCTAGCAAGGTTTCAACTGTGGAAGTCATTATTCCCACTATCTCCTTGGTGTGGTCCATTTGACCTTTGGGCATGCTTATATTTTAGATTCAACTGTTAAAATGATCCGTAAAAACGATTGGACGGCGTGAATAACGACATACATTCATAGTAGGCCTAGCTGAGTTTACTCGGTACGATAAAGTCGTACTGAGTAGCAATCCTATTTCTTCCGCGAGATCGCAGTAGGACATGGCCAAACTCAGGTGAGCCGCACGAACAGGAAAAAGTTGAGGGCAAGGAAATCCCAACCGTTGAAACCTTACTAGTGTCCGTGATCTTCGTATGCCATCTATACCGTTCATGAGATCATTCCCTTCCGACGGGGATGAACTGAAATAACGAAAAGATTAGCCTGATTTAAAACTTTTGTGGCCACACGTACGGCCATCCAACAAATGACGTGACATTTGCTTATCTCGCGATGCGGACCACCAGGAATGATGCGAGTGGCTCCGTATCGGTATGGGAGCCGGCCCGAAATGGCGGGACTTGCCTGCACTGCGCTTTGTACAAACGGCGGGCTTTGGGTTCCGTGGAGTGAGAGGGGCCCACTGATTCAGCCGTTGGGATCCCGCGACTGCTAACTTCAGTAGTCCGTGGACTACCAAACTAGGGCTGTCTGAGCTCTGTAAAGGGCCACCGTGATGCTTGGGCTGTACGAGCAGCCTCCAGGATGACGGTGGTGAAAAAAGAAGTCGACGGTCAAAATTCAATGCAGTATGACTGAAAGCAGAAGTGATGAACGGTGGTGTGCAATTTGTGATTTTCAAAATACGGGTCATCCACTTTGAGTATCAGTAAAACAACGGCTCCGATTGAAGCATGGCTCCGCGATGAGATGTCTCTGATACATGATCTCCCATTGGATACTCTGGGGCTTAGAAAATCTTGGATCTATCATGAACCAGAAATTAGGAAGACTGGACATTCATCGGACGGTTAAAAATGAAAGATATCCAACAGTCCTGTTTCAATAAACCAGTGTCCACTAATCAGAGTGTAGGATTAGTCAGCCAATCTGATGCTGGGATTCTGACTCAGCGACACTGGGTTCCACGATTCAATCGGTTTTAAACGAGTCAATGTCTGCGTACAATTTTGAGTGCCTGTGTATCAAACGTCCCACTCTCTGCCGGAATATAATAAATAACTCCCGCCTCCCGGTTAGTAAATGAGAAATTTACGACTGTACGACCCATTCATGGCCCATTTACGAGGGCAAGCCCACCTTATTCTCGCATGCAAAAATAAGCCCAACCTGTACGGACGCTTTCCCAAAGGTCGAAAATGCCCTTCCTTTTCCAAGTTCAATCCATTCCTAATTTACACAGAAAACACATACGGATTCATCTCTATCAACCCTGTTTCTTATTTTTACGTATTTTCTTTACTAAATTATTGTATAATCTTCATCATAATATTACATTACATCTTCTCTGTTATACTCTCCTCAAACCCAAGTGCATTCTTTTTATGAAAGGATGCGAATATATTGATGAACGTGAAATCTTGAAGACCTTTCTTCAAAGAATGTGTTTTACGTAACGCACTTTTATTTTTTTTCTCGAACACGGATTTCATTGAGTGTTAGGGAGTGATTGGAGTTCACAGTCAACTACTTTGAAGTTTAAATTCTAGGTAAATTCTCAAGTGTTTACCTAGAAGACCATGGTCAATTTCACATGATCAATATCATGCATTGCTGAGTCAATTTTACATGACTATCCAATTAGATGAAGTATCGTGGTCAATTTCACTCACTTCTCGGTTAATATATTGAATTGATCGGTCAACTTCATGCACTACTTGGTGATTTTCACACAATTTACTATCAAATTGTAGTGCATTTTTGTAATACGACGATGAATCTGTAGTACATTTATTATAATACGTTTGTGAATGTTATATATTGAATACATTTGTTGCTTTCTTTGAGCTTATTTGATTTTCCATAATATAGGTAAATCGCCGTAAATAAGTAATTTTACATTTTTTCACTTGTTTGGAGATGAGTGAGTAATTTCTTCTAAAAAATCGGTCCGAAAATGTTGACTTAAATCCATGGGCCCACCATAATGTATATAATATATCCGTGTCGTCCATCTATTTTTTTAGATTATTTTGAGGCTTGATTCGAAAAAATTCAGAAGATCTAATGTTCAATTGGCCCACATGAAAGGAAACAATGGATTTAATTTGTCCGCTATTGAAGGTTGACTCTTTTATTGGGCCCATATTGAGGTTTATTTACCATATAACCCGTTCATAGGGTCACATGGACATGGATAAGTGAAAAGTATAAATATAAGCCTGATCTAAAATTTATAAGGGCCTCGATAAGTTTTTAATGGTAGACATTCAATTCTCATGATTTCGTGTGGTATGGTCCACTCGACGTTTTGATTTGCCTAATTTTTGGGCTCATGCCTTAAATTCATTTGGCATAATGTATGGGCGGTGTGGATAAGCCACACACATTAGGGTGGTCCCCATATTTATCTTACAAATTACTCGATTTATGTGCTTAAAAAGTACCTGGTGAAGTCAGCATTGGGAAAGATGCAGGTAATTACCTTGGTAAATAATGATTACTTATTTACAAGAAAATTACACTTGAGTCAGAAAACCAAACAAGCCCTGAAATTGGGAATTGTTATCACTGCGATTCAAATTTCCAATAAGAGATCATTTCACGGTCAATCCCCTTCACTCCACGGTCAATTTCATGCATATGTACGGTTAATTCCATGCGAATCCCCCTAACTTCACGGTCAATTCCCTTCACTTTACGGTCAATTCCATGCATTTCACTGCCATTTTCCACTTCATGTTCAATTCAATGCATTTCATGGTCAATTCTATGCATTTAACAGTCAATTCCCTTCACTTCATGGTCATTTCCATTCATTTCAGGGTCAATTCACTTCACCTCACGGTCATTTTCATGCATTTCACGGTCAATTCACTTCACTTCACGGTCATTTCCCTTCACTTCACAATCATTTCCCCACAGTTCATGGTCAATTTCGGCGATTCTGTTTCATTTCACGGTCATTTCCATGCGTTTCACGGTCAATTCCCTTCAATCCACGGTCAATTCCGTTCACTTCACGGCCAATCCTGGTGATTCTGTTTCATTCCACAGTCATTTCCATGCATTTCATGGTCAATTCCCTTCACCTCACGATCATTTCCATGCATTTCATAGTCAATTCCCTTCACTTTACAGTCAACTCCCCCTTCACTTCATGGCCATTTTCATGCAATTCATAGTCAATTCCCTTCACTTCACGGTCAATCCCTTTCACTTAATGGTTAAATCTATGCATTTCACGATCAATTCTATTCATTTCACGGTTAATCTCCTTCACTTCAGGGTCAATTTCATGAATTTCACGGTCATTTCCCTTCACTGCACGATCATTTCCATTCATTTCATGGTCAATTCGATGCACTTCACGATCATTTCCCTTCATTTCACAGTCAATCCCCTTCACTTCACGGTCAATTCCCCCTTCACTTCACCGTCATTTTCATGCATTTTATGGTCAATTCCTCCAGTTTACCTTCACTTCATGGTCAATTCAATTCTCCTAGGACCTATTTGATTTTCCATCATACATGTAAATCACATACATACTGGTGGGCCCCACATTAATTTCGCAAATATATCTATTTAAGTGTTTAAAAAGTGAGTTGTCACATCTACATTAGGAAAGATGTGGTAATTGCATAGGTAAATAATTTACTACTTGTCATGACATGGTAATTACAAGTGAGCCCAAAAATCAAATAGGCCCTTAAGTTCACTTACTTTCCAGTCATTTTCAATCACTTCAAGACCGAGAAGCGAAGTGAAATTCATCGCGAAAAATGCAAACCTTCCCTGAAAGTGTAAAAATCATCACAAACTGAGTTGCATACATCCCTATAATTTAAAACTTTACAAATATGACCGATAAGCCTATCATATTTGAGCTGGTAATCATGTGAATACTAAACGAGTTATATTATTGTGTTTGTTTTTAGGAAATGACTTCGGTAATCATCCTATGCTCATATGGTGGGGGGTTAGTTTGAGAAAATGACCGTTATACATACAAGGGTAGAGAATCGAAAACTACAGCTGTATATGTTGACATTCTATATGAACAGCTTCTATCGAAAATGTACAAAATTGCGAAGAGTAGACATGAGGATTATGATATAAAGTTGAGGATATTGTATCCTTGCACAAACCAATCACTCCCTCCAGCTGTAATTGAAGACGATGACGATGTGAGAATGTTCTTAACAGCACAGCTGAAGCACCTGAATCGCTACATCTCTTTATTCATCGAGACAATATAGCGTGTTAATAACGCCGCAACAGTAGGAAGTTTAGGTAAGGAACATATCTTTAATTACGAATTTAAGTGTTCACCTTCACAGGTTTCTCTAAGCAACACTCTAGTACCCATGTCGGCTCATACATCAAACTTGATGATAAGTCAAGGTCATACATCAAACTTCACGACAAGTCTAATGAGGGTGTCGGCTGACGTGAACCTCAAACCTGAATATACAGCAACACCTTCATTTACGAGAGTAGATTTGCCCTCAACATCCAACATCGAAAATGTGAGTGGAAACCACATTCCATTACCTGAGCAGGGTCGATCATTGGACTTCACCACCAGGCTTCCCATCATGCCTTTCGAGGATACTGGTTTCACCAATGCGAACCTGTCACTATATTCATGTCCTCTTGATGACCTGATTGATATAGCCATTGACTAAACATTTAAGGATAAGAGCCGGTGTAAGTATATTTTGAGCCAATTTGCAATCCACAACAACTTTCAATGCAAGGTGCAGCATCTACATCCAAGAAATTTACCTTGGCGTGTATGGGAGATAAGTGTGAATGGAGGGTACATGCATATAGGGTGAATAATGCGGGGATATTCAAGATTAAGAGCTACAAGTTCATACATACCTGTGGAATGTCATGAATGAAGAACGATCATCGGCAAGCAAGTAGTAAGCTGACCAGTGAACTGGTTGTCAATCGCATTGAGCAGCGCATAGGGTTAAGGCCGAAGGACATAATATTCGCAATGCAAGAAAAATATAATATTCTTATTAGCTATAGTAAGGCATGGCGTGCTAAAGAGATTGCAACCGATCGCGTAATGGGGTCTTATGAAGACTCTTACAAAGAACTCCCGATGTACTTGCATGAGTTGAGAATGGAGAACCCGATGACTTTGACTTATCTGCTTATGAATTAACAGACGATGAGCTTTGAGAGATGTTTTGTTACGCTCGGACAGTGTGTCAGAAGTTTTCAAACATCTCTGCGAAGGGTCTTGGCCGTTGATGGGACGCATTTAAAAGGTAAGTATAAGGGTGTTCTGTTTGTTGCTCAGCATTGGATGGTGATAATCATATCTTTCCAGTTACTTTTGGTATTAGAGAATCAGAGAATAACAACAGTTAGAACTACTTCTTTACATACCTCAACAATTCGTTAGGAAATTTACCTGGTCTTGTTATCATATCAGACCGTCATAAAAGGTCTAATGAAAGAAGTTCCACAGGTCTTCCAGGCAGCAATCCATACGTACTGCGTGTACCATATATACCAAAACTTGGTGGATACATTCAAAGACAAGTCATTAGAAATCTACTATTGGTAGGCTGTAAAGACTTATAGGAGGGCTGAGTTCAATAAATTAATGCATGACATCGAACTTGCCAAACCCCCGGTACATTTATGGCTGAGGGAAATAGGTTATGAAAAGTGGGCATCTTTGCATTTCTCAGGAAAATGATTCAATTTGGTGATTGCAAACATAGTTGAGTGTGTTAATGCTCTATTCAAAGAAGCATGAGAATATCCGGTAACTATGCTAATAGAGACGATCAGATTGAAAATTCGAGAGATGTTCTATAAAAGAAGAGAATCAACCTCATCATTCGTTAGACCGTTGACACCTTGGGTCGAGAAACAAATAAAGGATCTCATACCGAAGGCACGTGTTCGTTGCCATGCAATTTTTCGGAATGAATACTATATTGTGGGAGACTACAATAATACCGTCAAGCTCAATGAGCTTTCATGTACATGTCACGAGTTTGAAGTAAAGGGTTTGTCTTGTTCTCATGTTCTTTCAGCATGTATAAACTACAATCTTCATCATTACTCGTATTATTCCCCATTGTATACGACGAAGAATTATCAGATCACGTATAAAAATTTTGTGTACCCAGTGTCAATGGGAAATTTTTCCTGCATTTAAGGAGTATTGTTCGAGAATCCGGCCCCCGCTACAGATGAGGTCAATTGGAAGACCAAAGAAGGCATGAATCCTTTCCCGTGGAGAGGAATGAACAACAAAAATATACGGACGTTGTAAACAAACAGGATATAATTGTCGAAGCTGTAAATTTCCAACCTTCGGAATAATGTAATTTGAAGTGCATTTTTTGTAATACGATTATGAATATTGTATATTGAATACATTTGTTTCTTTCTTTGAAATTGTTAGAGCAATTGAATACACTCCACGGTCATTTTCCTTCACTTCACACTCATTTCCATGCATATCACGGTCGTTCCCAGTGATTTCGTGTTGATTCACGGTCATTTCGGCACATTTCACGGTCATGCCCCTTCACTTCACGATCATTTTCGCGCATTTCACGTTCCATTCGACTCACTTTACGTTCATTTTCATGCATATAATGGTCATTCCCGCCTATTCCATGTTGATTCACTGTCATTTCGACGCATTTCACGGTCATGCCCCTTCACTTCACAGTCATTTTCGTGCATTTCACGATCCAATCGCCTCACTTCATGGTCATTTCCATGCATACCACGGTCATTCCCGCCTATTCCGTGTTGATTCACGGTCATTTCGACGCATTTCACGGTCATGGCCCTTCACTTCACGGTCATTTCCTAGCATTTTACGGTCCAATCGTTGCACTTCATAGTCATTTCCATGCATATCACGGTCATTCTCGCCTATTCCGTGTTGATTCACGGTCATTTTGGCGCATTTCACGGTCATGCCCTTTCACTTCATGGTCATTTTCGCACATTTCACGGTCCATTCGAGTCACTTCACAATCATTTTCATGCATATCACGGTCATTCCCGCCTATTCCGTGTGGATTCACGGTCATTTCGGCGCATTTCACAGTCACGCCCCTTCACTTTACGATCATTTCCGCGCATTTCACGGTCCATTCACCAAGATTTATGCTCATTTCCATGCATATCACGGTCATTCCTGGCGATTCCATGTTGATTCACGGTCATTTCGGCACATTTCAAAGTCATGCCCCTTCACTTCACGGCCATTTACGCGCATTTCAAGGTCCAATCGCCTCACTTCACGGTCAGTTTCATGCATACCACAGTCATTCCCGCCTATTCCGTGTTGATTCACGGTCATTTCGATGCATTTCACGGTCATGCCCCTTCACTTTACGGTCATTTCTGCGCATTTTAGGGTCCAATCACCTCACTTCATGGTCATTTCCATGCATACCACGGTCATTCCCGCCTATTCCGTATTGATTCACGGTCATTTCGGTGTATTTCACGATCATGCCCCTTCACTTCACGGTCATTCCCGCCTATTTCATGGTTATTGTATGATCTGAAGGAACAACAAGCATGGTTACTGGTTATCTTGTAAATAGTTAGGGCCTGTTTAGCCAATGGTATTAAGTTGTGTTAAATGAGATTGCATTATTAATCACAAATTGAAATACGGAATGACATGTTTGGAAGGAGTGTGAGATGAGATTAAAATTAACTTTGTTAGCTTTGGAAAATGTGTCTATCACACATATGATGAATTGTTACTTCAGCCATGTTCAATCCAAATGCAATGTAAAAGTAAATCCTAGGATTTACTTTTTTATGTATACATTCCAAACTTGGTGTTCAAAAACATGGGATGTACTCAATTCAGGGACAATACCTTATACATGCATTTATTGCAAGTTTTACAATTCCAAACACCTTAACCCCACCTAATGCAGCTGGCCAAATAGGCCCTTAGAGGGCAATTAAAATGCATAAGTTCAGTTAAATTACATACTTTGGAGAGAGAAAAAGAAGCACGAGTTGAAATTCAAGTAACCGTTGCATGGAAGTCAGGTTCATTTCAAGCCCATATTGAAACTAGCCCAAGTGCTTCCCTGTATCCCTCAACATGAATCGTAACTGATATTGGGCTAACAACTCAATCAAAACTTATATAGTGAATTGCAATGCACCATCGGATTAACTTGCAAATAGTATTATAAAGTAGAATGACCAAATAGTATTACGATTCATGTGGAAGTTGTGTTCATAATGTGCTTCTTCTAGTCTCTTAAGTTGTAATTGCATTCAGTGCTTTTGAGTTGGGACTAAAAATAAATGAAACTGCAATTTTTGCCACTTCCTCATTATGAATATGCTTGCTAGGAAATGTCATTCATCATCATCATCATCATCTTAGCTTCATCCCTGTTAGCTGGGGTCTACCACATGAATCATGTTCTCTCATTCCAACTCAAGCCATAAGATGCTCTACATGTTATGGGGGTGAAGGATCATACAAAGATGTCACATTGTAAGATTTGAGGTCATTAGTTGAAGGTTGGTTGGTTCAGAACATTATTCTACAAATTTGGAGAATGAACAAAACTAGAATCAAATAACTTGCTAAAAGGAACAGGTCTTAGAACTTTGTAATGACCACAACTACTAGTCATGTTGAATAATGATGTCACTTTTAAGGGAAATTAGTTCTAAAAGATCATATTCATGCTGCAACTCAAGCTAAACCAAGAAACTAATCCCAGCGTAAAGCGTCAATGCAATAGAACTCCTTTTTGTCACCTAACTGTTAACCAACAAAATCAATCAAGCCATTGGATTGTTGTCTACGTAATGAAGGACCATTGGAATGTTGTCTAAACCCTTGATGTTTTTAAACCATGTCTCCTCCAAAAACCCTAACCTTAAACCTCCCAAACTGTAAAACCATATTATTGCTAAGTCCCCAACATTTCTCCATCCTCCAATCTACAGTCCCAAACCTTAGATTGAAAGAGGTTTCAATTGAGTTCTCTTCTGATTCTAAATTACTACTGTCTCATCCCCCTTCATGCAAATAAAGATTCTCATTTGGAAGATGGTGGCCGGCCTCCTCCACTTCAGATCCTCCACCAGATGATGAAACTAACACTTCTCTATTGATGAAAATGATGTCTCCAAATTGGCTTGGAAATAAAAAGCTTAAGTGGGCCACATGATAGAAAGCAGTGGAGATTAAATGGCATCACAATGGAAAACAATTGGGGTCGACCTGGTCATACCCGGTCGACCCCAACTCAATGGACGATTATCCGGTCGATCGGGATGTGACCCGATCGACCCCATTTTTTTTAAAATTTACGTAAATGAGGTCGACCAACCAGTCGACCCTGACTGTTATCCATTGTGTAAGCATTCAATCTCTACTTTTTTTTTTATTATGTGTCACATTGAGCATTGGATCTACTTCATTTTTGGGTACATGAGAGTGAAATGAAGGGAATTGACCATGAAATGCATTGAATTGGCCGTGAAGTGAAGCGAAATGACATTGAAATGAAGCGAATTGATTCCTTAACCACTCTACCATAACATTCTGTAGCTAAGCTTAGATTCTTTCGCTTCCGTGTTGATTCACGGTCATTCCAAACAATTTCGTGTTGATTCACGATCATTCCCACGCATTTCACGGTCAATTTCCTTCACTTCATGGTCATTTCCATGCATTTCACGGTCATTCCAAACAATTCCGTGTTGATTCACTGTCATTTCCACATATTTCACGGTCAATTCCCTTCACTTCACGGTCATTTCCATGCATTTCACGTTCATTTCTCCACAATTCATGGTCATTTCCATGCATATCACGGTCATTCCAAATAATTCCGTGTTGATTCATGGTCATTTCCACGCATTTCACGATCAATTCTCTTCACTTCGTGGTCATTTCCATGCATTTCACAGTCAATTCCCTTCAATTCATGGTCATTTCCATGCATTTTACGATCATTCCAAACAATTTCGTGTTGATTCACGGTCATTTCCACGCATTTCACGGTCAATTCCCTTCACTTCACAGTTATTTCCATGCATTTCACGATCAATTTCCTTCACTTCGTGGTCATTTTCATACATTTCATGGTCAATTTCCTTCAATTCATGGTCATTTCCATGCATTTCACGGTCATTCCAAACAATTCTGTGTTGATTCATGGTCATTTTCACATATTTTACGGTCAATTCCCTTCACTTTACGGTCATTTCCATGCATTTCTTCACATTTCACAGTCATTTCCATGCATTTCACGGTCATTCCAAACAATTCCATGTTGATTCACGGTCATTTCCACGCATTTCACGATCAATTCCCTTCACTTCGTGGTTATTTCCATGCATTTCACTGTCAATTCCCTTCAATTCATGGTCATTTCTATGCATTTCACGGCTATTCCAAATAATTTCGTGTTGATTCACGGTCATTTTCATGCATTTCACGGTCAATTCCCTTCACTTCACGCTCATTTCCGTGCATTTCACAGTCAATTCGCTTCAATTCATGGTCATTTCTATGCATTTCATGGTCATTCCAAACAATTCTGTGTTGATTCACGGTCATTTCCACACATTTCACGGTCAATTCCCTTCACTTTACGGTCATTTCCGTGCATTTCACAGTCAATTCGTTTTAATTCATGGTCATTTCCATGCTTTTCATGGTATTCCAAACAATTCCATGTTGATTCACGGTCATTTCCACACATTTCACTGTCAATTCCCTTCACTTCACGGTCATTTTCATGCATTTCACGGTTATTTCGCCATAATTCATGGTCATTTCCCTTTTCACGGTCATTCCAAACAATTTTGTGTTGATTCACGGTCATTTCCATGCATTTTATGCTCAATTCCCGTCACTTCATGGTCATTTTCGTGCATTTCACGGTCATTTTGCCATAAATTATTGTCATTTTCATATTTTTCACGGTCATTCCAAGCATTTTTGTGTTGATTCATGGTCATTTCTGTAAGGTCCGTATCCTAAAATCGTATCGTTCGGTAGACTTCCGCGGTCTTCCCGGTTGAATCTCAGCAACCTCGACCCTTAACCGGCATTTGCGCGCGACCCGGATTCACACGCCGTTAACCCGAGTTGACTCAACTCGAGACTTGTACCCTAGCGACCGCGTCATCGCCGCGGTTCCGATGGCGCGTCTCGCGCGTCGAGGCGATACCCTGGTCAGGAGATGTGGGCCAGCGTTCGGTACGAGGAAATACGTCGCGCGTTGCAAATCCTGAAGAAAAGAATCTCTACCCAACATCACATCAATCACACCAATCAAATCACTCACCCATACCTCTCCCACCAACTAATTAAAACAACCCATGCTTAGCCTATTCCCCTTATCCTAAAAGTCAAAAAGACCCATACTTCCCATGCCTTATCTCTTACACACCACTCCTCCCTCTCTCCTATCACTCCTCTCCCATCATCTCTCTCATTCTCTCTCTCATTCTCCCAAGCAACCCCAAGAGATGAATCATCCATGGCTTCCATGGAGAAAACCATGTGTGGCCCAACTTCCTATCACCCAATCCTAACCTCTAAAGTCGATCTCAACCGTCGAATCTTGTTCCCTTGAAGCTCTACAACATGTTGGTGGAAGAATGAATAGAAGATCAAAGGTGGGTGCTTCTCTTTCTCTCTTTCTCTTCCTCTCTTTTATTTTTTTTCCTGGTGATGATGAGTGGCCCACCTATAACATATGTATTACATCCATGCCGTTCACCTAGTGGACTCACCTAGCAGTCTGTTTAGGTGGGCCTAATTGAAAGAAATACTCAAATATCCATTTTTATTATTATTTTTTTAACTAAGGCTGGTGGGTCCCATACGTGTGGATCCACCCCAATGTGAGGTAAACAGTGTCAACGTGGGACCTACCTTGATGGAACACGACTCACACCGTCCGTCCAACGTCCCTGAACGCTGGATGGAATTTTTGTGAAGCATGAACTGGGCGTGGGATGCACTGCAGCGTCTGCCAAACAGAGAAATCAACTTGATTCCAAACTTTTAAGTGGGCCATTTATGTAGGCTCCACCTTAATGTATCGATTAAATCCAAGCCGTCCGTCCTCTTACCCATATCATTTT
This sequence comes from Magnolia kwangsiensis, assembly GCA_037074715.1. NCBI lineage: Eukaryota > Viridiplantae > Streptophyta > Magnoliopsida > Magnoliales > Magnoliaceae > Magnolia > Magnolia kwangsiensis. The sequence continues at coordinate 25,213,530 of CM073575.1, read as the reverse complement.
AGGCGTTGAGCTAAAATGTGAAGTTGATCCGAATTTCAGGCGGGCCATACCTTAGAAAAAAAGTGATCTCCACTGTTTAAGGTCCCCTAGATTTCTTCTATGCGTCGAAACAGGCCCAAGTTTGGACTCTGTTTCTCGGTACCGAGCCGGTGAATACAATGGACGGGGCGGATTTCCTTGATGCCGGCCCCACATAGGAAAATCCTTGAAGATTCATGATTTAAAAAAAAAAAAAAAAAAAAACCAAATATCAGCAGCAGTTATTGCTGCTGCTGTCAGTGCAGAGGACGTGCAAGCGTCCTGCGCCATGGGCGGACGGGTGGCAGTCCAATGGCCTAGTCGTGGGTCCCACCATGATGTATGTTTGGTATGTTCACACCGTCCATCTTAAAGGCCCTTAGGGCAGTGGGCCACCCTCCAAATATCAGCCATATACGAAGCTCAGGTGGCCCACGTCATAGGAAGCAGTTGGATTGAACGTCAGCCATTGAAACCCTTTTTAGTGTTACAAAAGTTTTGGATTCATATGAAATTTGTTTCCCCTTTCCATCCAGAGCCGTGTGATCCTATTAACGGGTTGGATGGTAAATAGACATTGCGGTGGGCCCCATGTGGAACCCACCATGAATTATGTATTTTATTCACACCGTCCACGGCTGTGGACGGTGGGGCCTACGTTGACGTATGTGTTTTATTTACGCCGTCCACCAAACGGTGGGACCCACCTTGGCTAATGTGTTCTATCCACCATCCGAATGGCTGGACGGTGGGACCCACGTATGATGTATCTGTTGTATCCACGCCGTCCACCAAACGGTGGGACCCACGTATGATGTATCTGTTGTATCCACGCCGTCCACCAAACGGTGGGACCTACACCATGATGTATATGTTTTGTCCAGGCCGTCCATTTGACGGACGAGCAGCAAGTGCTGCTGTGCATGAACGTCAGCAACTCCTGTGGCCCCATCTCATGAGGTATGGGTTATATCCAGACTGTCCGTTCGTTTTTCCTGCTGGTGGGACCCACTCCACACGTGCTGCACGTGTGGAGGTGGGGTTCATATTGATATTATATATATATTTTTTTATTCACGCCATCCATCGTCCAGTAGATTTGAACGGTGGGCCACACCTTGATTGTATTCATTCCTTATCCACTCCACCCATCTGTCCATATCAGTGGGACCTGCATGATATGTGTGTTATATCCACCGTCCATCCCTGTGGGGTCCACCATGATATAGTGTTTCATCCACACCGTCCAGCAAATCTGGACAGTGGGCCTGATCGTAATGTATTTGTATCTTCCACACCCTGGACGGTGTTGTGGTACCCCTGTGATGCATGTTTTGATCTATGTCATCCATTTGTTTTACTAGGACCCGCCTTGAGGCATATGATGTATTCACACCGTCCATTAGGATTGGACGTGTGGGCCTCACTCGATGTATATATTGTGTATCTACACCGTCCAGAGGTTTGGGATGGTGGGGCGCGATGTATGTGTGTCTGTGGATAGCATGAACCTACATGATGTAGGTATTGTATCCACACCATCCACCCTATTTCCAGATCATTTCGAGGCCCACCACGATATGTATGTTTTATCCTTGTCATCCATCACCTGGACGATGGGACATCACAGTGTTGTGTCTGTTAAATCCACCATCCATCTGGGCAGGTTGTGTGGGACACCAACATGATACATGTATTCCATTCATGCTGCCCAGCTATGGGCCCCACGAGATGTACTTGTGGGACCCATGTGATGTATGTATCTCCACCGTCCAGATTTTTGGACGGTGGGACCCACCATGACTCATGTGTTGTATCCATACCGTCCAAACTACTTGTGAAATCATTTTATGACCTGAGCAAAAGAACGGGTCAGATCTAAAGTTCAAGTGGATCCCACCATTTAAATAGTGGACAGTGACATTCACCGTTCAAACTTTTAAGGGCCACGGTAGTTTCTAATTAAGCTAATGATTATTTTCATATCATCTATCTCTATGTTATCTTATGAATAGGTCGGGCTTCAAAAATATATAAGGGCGGCCCCGATTTGATATACATGAGGCCATCGGCGAGGCCTATTGATGTACATGCAGCCCGTTAGTGTGGCCCATATAATGCGGCCCATGTGATGTGACCCGCTTGACATAAGAGCCCATGGAGATGTATTCGAGGTCCATGGGCGAGCTCATGGGGATGTATTCGAGGCACATATGATATATTTGAGGCCTAGGTACGAGGCCAACCCGTTGTGTATTCAAGGCCCGATGTGATGTATGTCGGCCCATATGACGAGACCTATATGACATAAATGAGGCCCATCATGATTGTACGTGAAGTCATAGGCCCACTATATGTTTGGTCCTATGTAGGCCACTCCTTGGGAGCAATGTTGGTTAGATGTCCACATTGATGGGCAATAATGGTTGGATGTCTACATTGTGACCTTCCCTTAGGCCTTGTTAGGCCTATTCTCATCATTCCCTTAATGGGTTAACCTAAATAAGTGGGTCTCATTCGCCGTAGATGAATGACTCCGTGTTATCGGATTTGATATAACCAGGCCGAGTGCTAATTTTATACTATAGCTGGTCGGCTGATTATCTATGGACCCCGTTTCGTTTATCTGCTGATTACCGGTGCGATTAACGTGACCGATTTTCCGATTTCGATTATCGATCGAGGCCGAATACCGATTCTGATTTTTCGTGGCCGATTGCCGATTATCGATCGAGGCTGACTACCGATTCTGATTTGTCATGGCCGATTGCCGATTATCGATCAAGGCCGAATACCGATTCTGATTTTTCGTGGCCGATTGCCGATTGTCGATCGAGGCTGATTACCAATTCTGATGGCCGATTACCGATTGTCGATCGAGGCTGATTATCGATGAAGGCCAATTACCGATTCTGATTTGTCGTGGCCGATTGACCGATTATCGATCGAGGCTGATTATCAATTTTGAATTGTCGTGGTTGATTGCCGATTCTGATTGTCGTGGCCCAATGTAATGAACATACGACCCGTATTTGAAGCCCGACGTGATATGTATTCAGCCCGTGTCTAAGGCCCTATGTAATGTATATTGAGGCCTGAGTGATGAGGCCTATTGTGATGCATTTAAGGGTCAGGCGTAGGAGCCCATTGTGATGTATGTTAGGCCCATGAGCAGGGCCCACTTGTTGTGTACATGTAACCCTTGAGTAAGGCCCATTGTGTTGTATATTAGGCCCTTGTATGAGGCCGTGGACCCATTATATGTTTGGATCTGTGAGGGACACTCCTTGGGGAAAATTTGGTTAGATGTCCACATTGTCGAGGCCGATTGTCGACGCCGGTTATTAATACCGATTATGAGTATGCGACTGTATAGCATCATGATCCATGCCCATACGCATCATCTGCATGTCTGTTATAAGATATAATTGACCAATGCATATGTCATAGTGCTGGTTGTTATGAGACTCCCTGATAGGCGGAGATTGTCTCACATGAGCGCACGGTTTGCGTAAGATTGATGCATGACTGGATTATATGACTCATGCATCTTGCATTGTGTGTGATGATTACTGTATGCCCTATCGACATCAGGGTCGTAGCCTCCACAGGCTTATCGTGGATGGCCAGATGGGACACCGAAAATCTGTTATACATGGGGTGCTATAGATATCCCTGGGTGAAAGTCCCTAAACCCTCTTGGTTCCAGAGGTTGCTCTAACGTCTAGACCAAGTGGGTAGATGAGCGCCGAGTGCCAATTACCAGATGGCTGCGCTCTCCACTGTGTCGTGGTCGGTTGGAAGGGGGTGTGGCCTTACCTGCCCGAGAGGAGGGGGCAAAGCTAGGCTAAGTTTGACCAGCTCGAGGAATGGGTCCGCTATCGACGAGCTGGGCCCGATATTGACAGGCGGATAGTGAGGTCTCTTCCACTCGTCTTGTTGCGCGCGATGGGGTGGCAATCTGGTTTGGAGTGTAATAGACCCCGGTGATTTTTCAAAGAGAAACCGTACTGATATGTGGACTTATTGAGTAGGAGATGTATGCTCATTCATTCATCCATTCACTATCCACTCGAGCTGGTGGTGCGCAACTAATTGTTGTGTACCTTCGTTATGACATGGATTTCGGTTAGGCGCGCGACTAACCTGAGATCAGGAGTTTACCACGTTGAGTCTGACTATCCAAATTTAGGTATGCGACTGGTTTGGATAGAAGTCCCTTATGGTGGACCCCATAGCCTGCGATACTACGTACTATCATCCCGACTTCATACTCCAGCATGACTATTTCATACGCATCGCATATTGCATTACATCCTCGACATCTGATATTTGACTCTTTATGACTCCTTATCGTATAATTGTTCTATATTGCGTATTCTGATATTGATTAACTTATAGACTTGTCCATACTTCCGCTTACTCTGTTATCGTATGATTTATATCTTGTCAGTATTTCTGCTTACTCTGAAAATTTCTGCTCTTATTAGTGTTTCTGCTTATTTAAATATTGTATGGTTTATGGATTACCAATTTTTTCGGTATTGTATGATTATAGCATTGTATTGAACACTTGGCACTTACCTTGTGCACATACTTACACCACCCTCTAAGCTTTCTATAAGCTTATGCATGATAGATGCGTGCAGGTGATGTTAGGTTGCAGCAGTGTTGAGCTTGGAGCGTGCAGTGGTCTTCTGGAGCTTGATTTATATTTATGTATTTTCCTTTCAGTGTTGTACTCAAACGATTATATTAGTGGATATGTGATGATGATGTTGCTTTTATGAATTGGGTAATCTTGTGGTTATGCTTATTACTAGTTATATGTATAAAAAAAAAATTCTCCTAGTAGGATCCCAGGATCGGAATCTGGCATATAAATGCTAGGAGCCGAGAATAGGGTACTACGGAGGCTGTCAGCACCAGATTCGGTAATCGAGATTCTTATGAATCCGATTCCCGGGTTTGGGGCGTGACAATTTCCACGCATTTCATGATCAATTCCCTTCACTTCACAGTCATTTCCATACATTTCACGGTTATTTCGCCATAATTCATGGTCATTTTCATGCTTTTCACGGTCATTCCAAACAATTCCGTGTTGATTCACATTCATTTCCACGCATTTCATGATCGATTCCCTTCACTTCACGATCATTTTCGTGCATTTCATGGTCAATTCGCTTCAATTCATGATCATTTCTGTGCATTTCATGGTCAATTTGCTTCAATTCATGATCATTTTCGTGCATTTTATGGTCATTCCAAACAATTCCATGTTGATTCACGATCATTTCCATGCATTTCACGGTCAATTCCCTTCACTTCACGGTCGTTTCCATGTATTTCACAGTCAATTCGCTTCAAATCATGGTCATTTCCATGCATTTCACGGTCATTCTAAAAAATTCCGTGTTGATTCACGGTCATTTCCACGCATTTCACGGTCAATTCCCTTCACTTCACGGTCATTTCCATGCATTTCACAAGGTGCATTTCCAATTCGCCGCGCAAACGCCTTACATTTCATCTTTAATGCACTGATTGCTAATGACAACAAACACCCTCATTACTCTTATTAATCTTGGAACCTGACCTAGCTTACTAAGCTGTAGTGGGATAACTGCCCCAGGGTAGCTAATTCATTATTATACAATATCATGGACTTGGTAACATTCTCTTCCAAACCCGGACAAGCGCAATTTGTTCAACTTAGATATTCCAATGTCATGTAGTCGATGCAATTCATGTCAGCTTAGCAAGTGGATCATAAATCGGTAATGAGAACACTCAAGCCATTTTGTCTACAACCACATCATCCATGAGACTTCTTGTCAACTTACAAGTTTCCGCAGTGCTAGAACATTTTGACACATTGTCAAAGTACTCAGTGATGCCACGATCGTCTAAACAAATGGTTATTATATGATCTGATGGTGTTAGATTTGAATAGATCCCATTCAAGAGGTCTTTTAGACCTTACATTAAGGGCTGTTTGGTTGCTCAGGAATTCTAGTCTTAGCTAAGCATTTCCTTTCCCAAAAACCATGTTTTGTTCAGTCATCTTGCCTGGTTTTTCTCTATCCATGCTTGTGTAAAAGAAGTCCTGGCCAGTCCTAACAAAAGTTCTAAAACTTACTGACTCAACTTGAAACCTGTCGAATCAACATGACCATGTGAGATTTTGAGCCAGAGTCATTAGGAAACTCTATTTTGGGAGTGACTCAGCCCTGACTAGGAAAGACTCGTCGAGTTGACGATTCAACTCATAGTGAGAGAAGCCGAGTCACTAGGCTTGTTAATCAATTTGCTTACATTTTTGTTTTAAGGGGGTTGTGTGGAAATTGAACAAGAAAATAATAAGCTATTCAGTACTTATGCTACTTTTCTTATTTCATATCACTCATATACAAATAATTATTTTCAACTATCTCTAGCATTGCTGATGTTTTTAATTTACAATTGTTAAAGACTGAGACTAGGTGGTTCGAGTCTTCGAGTGGACCCAACCCAAAAGAACTTCGAGTCGAGTTGAGTTTTCAGTTCCTCAACTAGAGCATACTATGGTAATTTGCTTGGGAGCGCTTAGCTTGAGCGATCGCCCATTTATACCAAGGAAGAGGGTGTGATGTAGATATCAATGAGCCTGTCGTGACGTTTACATGAAATTCACTCCGTTCATCATCTACGAAAGACATTGTAAGGCTTGAACTTGGAAATCAAGCCAATCCAACACTCAAGTGGACCGCATAGCGGGGAACAGCAGGATATGACGAAGACCATTGAAATCTTCTTGGCACATAAGTCTTGGATAAAACAGATATTTGATTTTCCCTTCATCCTCAATATACTCACCTTATGAATGGGTTAGATGTCAATGGTGGACATCTCTATTACTATGTTAGCCTATGGTGTGGCCCACTTGAGTTTTGGATCCACATGATTTTTTGGATTCATTTAAAAATATGCTGGCTTAGGTGATGGACCTTGATTAGATGTCATTTATACATTATGGTGGGTCCATGGAGAATTATGTTGGAGAGGAAATAGGCAGTTGAGCAAATGTCCATGGCATTACTCTCGAGAACCATGTTCATGACATTGGCTTGGGTTAGAATCAACATGTTCATTGAAGCAGTGGAGATTGAATGCCATCATAGTAGAAACAGTCGGGGTCGACCGGGTCTGACCCGATCGACCCCAACTCACTGGACACTTACTTGGTCGACCCCATTGTTCTGATTTAAAGTAAATGGGGTCGACCAGGTCAAAACCCGCTCGACCAAGTAAGTGTTCAGCGAGTTGCGGTCGACCGGGTCTGGCTGTCCCGTTTCCCGAGTACGCCCCTTCAAAACCCTATTTCTTTTATTTTCCTTCATTGCACCCGATTAAGCTCTATTCCTCCTTTCTGGCCAAAACTCTCTACTTCTCCCATCTCTTCTTCCACACTCCCTAAACGGAATCTTTCCCTACCTCCATTGTGAAAGATTCTCAACACCCCATTTTCATTATCATCCCTATTTTCTACTTGATTCTCAAAACTCATTTTTAGTTGCAATGGGGGCTTTTTCCTTTATCCTGTTTCTTCATGGCTATTACTCGTGAAGAGGCATGACCGTGAAATGCATCGAAATGATCATGAATCAACACAGAATAGGCAGGAATGACTGTGATATGCATGGAAATGACCGTAAAGTGAGGCGATTGGACCATGAAATGCATCGAAATGATCATGAAGTGAAGGAGCATGACCGTGAAATGCGCCGAAATGACCGTGAATCAACACGAAATAGGTGGGAATGACCGTGATATGCATGGAAATGACAGTGAAGTGAAGCGATTGGACAATGAAATGTGCGGAAATGACCGTGAAGTGAAGGGGCATGACCGTGAAATGCGCCGAAAGGACCATGAATTAACACGAATTAGGTGGGAATGACCGTGATATGCATGGAAATGACTGTGAAGTAAGGCAATTGTACCACAAAATGCGCGGAAATGACCGTGAAGTGAAGGAGCATGACCATGAAATGCACTGAAAGGACCATGAATCAACACGGAATAGGCAGGAATGACTGTGATATGCATGAAAATGACTGTGAAGTGAAGCGATCAGACCGTGAAATGTGCGAAAATGACCATGAAGTGAAGGGGCATGACCGTGAAATGTACCGAAATGACCGTGAATTAACACGGAATAGGTGGGAATGACTGTGATTTGCATGGAAATGACGGTGAAGTGAAGTGATTGGACCGTGAAATGTGCGAAAATGACCGTGAAGTGAAGGGGCATGACCGTGAATCAACACGGAATAGGCGAGAATGACCGTGATATACATGAAAATGGCCATGAAGTGAGGCGATTGGACCGTGAAATGCGCCGAAATGATCATGAAGTGAAGGGTCATGACCGTGAAATGGGTTGAAATGACTGTGAATCAACACAAAATAGGTGGGAATGACCGTGGTATGCATGAAAATGACCGTAAAGTGAAGCGATTGGACCGCGAAATACGCGAAAATGACCGTGAAGTGAAGGGGCATGACCGTGAAATGTGCCGAAATGACTGTGAATCAACACGGAATAGGCGGAAATGACCGTGATATGTGCTGAAATGACCGTGAAGAAAAGATATCATTTACTACAAAATGTTGTCTTCACCATTCATAATGAAATCAATATTACGAATACATCATTTCCTTCAAATTTATGACAAAATATACAACACATCATTTACATCCTTTCACCATAAATGTTTTATAGTACATCATTTACAACAGTTTACAACATTTCATAAAATTTTCTGATTCCTCTCATGCCTAAGACAAATATATCATATTTTGAGCTCACTTGGACAATCATAGGCTATTGACTCCCTAAAACTGGAAGTGAATTGCTGCAAGTCTCTCCCTGTTAAAATTTGATCGCTGCACAAAATGTCGATATATTTCATGATAAAAATGTCACAGTCATATTCGTTCGTTTGCTTTGGTATAGATGTATGCTATCTGACCGTCCAAACATTTCCTTCCAACGCAGCCATATCTCCAGTGATGTAAAATAATATAGGCAAGGCCTCCTTCATCAGATCAATATATTGCCTGTATCGACTGAGTGCCCTCGAGTATAAACTGTCAAGTATAGTGATTTCTCAGTTTCGAGAGTGGATGATCATCAGGTACCAATGACTGTTGGCGTGATTGACTGGTACATATGCTTGTCCATGTTTGGCAAGATAAGATATCAATATCCAGAAATTATAGATTTTGGTATACCTAGTATTGATAACTTGTAACAACACTATTACCTCTTCATGTTGTCACATGGCCTTATACCCCCTCATGTGGCTTGATAATGCTGATCAGAGAGAGTTTTTCTAGCCTTTCAAATAATAAACGCGATTCGTCACTGCCAACATCCCGATATATTCGTAATGTCGACATTTGCATGTCATACATAACTATTACAAACAACATAGTAAATTAGAACATATATCATATAATGAAATAACATATTAACCATAATCCAAATCATACAATTATCAGGAAAAAATGTGGGACAGAACTTGCAGTGCTTTGTATATAATAGAGGAAATGATCGGAACTTTCTCTCTAATAAATCAACGTACTTGTCGATAGCCTAATCAATAAAGAAGAAAAATTAACCTATACTCTATTATATACAAATTTTGAATAAAACTATGTATGTATATGTGTGATTTACTTACCACGCTGTCAACCCAAGCATTCTTCTCCCAAATGGTCTTGAACCATCGAAATTCGGGTGATTCTTTGTTTGCGTTGGTACGGCTTTCCAATTCATGGAGTTTTTCCTACGATATTACCCTAAGTGGATCGATCTTGGCTTGAAGGGGTATCGGAGAAGTCGAAAATTCTCTTTGTTTCTCATCGTCGATGGCGTTGCTTGGAGTGGTTTACATGACAAAGATGAAAATGAATGGAGAACACTTGTAGACAGACGGCTTCAGCACCCTCTTAGGTCTTCTCGTATATACTGAAACGGAATGTAGTGATTTCTCACATATATCAACGCCCAACGTATCCTCGTCCTCCTCAAACTCTTCCTTCTGATTCTCTAAATTTTCATTCTAAAATCAAATCTTCTCTATACGAAATGCCTTCATCTGCTTCTTTAACTCCGCTTTACCCTCCTCCAACTCTTCCCTCTCATTCTTCAATTCTTTCTTCTCCATCAGCAACATTTCCCTCTCCTTCTTCAAAACCTCCCTCATTCAACTCCTCCTCTAACCTCAAAGCTTCTTTCAGTTTCAGCATTAGTTCAACCTCATTGAGTACTACTTCTCTCTTCCTTTCAATCGATTCTTCTCTCTCTTTTAGTGTGCGTTCGAGAAGCTTTAACTCTTCCCTCTCTCTTTCCAATTGAAGCCTCTGTGCCTCCAGCTCCTCCCTATCCTCCATCGACTCCCCAGTGAGTTTCAATCCCGCTCCCTCTCCCTCTCCCTCACCATTACTTTATTCTCTCCCCCTTATTCTCCCTCTCCCTGTCCCGGTTTCTCCTTCATATCTTCATCATCTTCATCTTTAGTGCCTTATAGAATGAAGCAATGTATATATCAGTTATACAACATGTCAAATAAAATATACAATATTAACATAAAGGAAGACGTTTCTGATGTCTTATATCAAATATATCACGGGCCAAACGAACGAACACCATCTCCAACTCCTCTGTGGTAGGTTCTAAGTTAACAATGATATCAGTCTGCAAGAGAACATTTTCATTTTCATACTACAGAAACATACACACACTTTAACGCCCTGAAATTCAGTGGTCGAGTAGAAACTCAGCTCCTGAGTTCCAACACATCACTTATGCAATACAATTTATGATGATTGTATGTTGTCCATATTAGTGAATAAAACATGAATGAGATTAAGCTAAAACAACAAAAAATAATTCAGGGATAGTTGAGATACGCAAGCGAAAGACTATAATGAAAATATAGAACGTATAAACCAAAGTAGGTCCCCGAAGTATGTATGCATTGCCAGGTCAATAATTACAAGTATTGCTTCAAAATACAAAATGTCAAGGTCCACTACAAGTATAAGCCCTGAACCCCCGTCGATTAGAACGGTCTATAGAAACCCGCCTGAATACTACATATATGAGAATGCCTCCTCATCATCACAAAAGTCAGGCTCCGCCTCGTGGGTCACATCGTCATTTACAAGTAAGACAGAGTCTGATTGGTGTTCAAAACACTATCCCAGAACGTGGGAGTGAGTGATCAACTCAGTAAAGCTATACAGCAAAGGTTAATATGTTATCAATTCAGTCAAGCAGTAATGATAAACCAGTACAACAAAGAAGTCCTAAGTACTCTGGTTAATGCAAGAATGATATGAAATAATGATGCATGTCCTCTCCTACTCTCCCTCAGCGACTTCATCTTACGATCGCGGCATGCAACCCTTCCTCAGTGCTTGACCTGCTACGCCAAAGGCACACATAATGCGGTGCATGCACATGATTAGTCAGGTTCTTACTTAAGTTCATTCATACAGCAGGATTGAGAAGCTAAGGTACCTCCCTTATATCAATTCTCACATAATGATCCATTCTAGGGTCGTCAGTCATAGTAAATCTCATACGATGTTATGGTTCTAGGTCGCTACAAGGGTTTGTCACCTGATTAGTGTGGGCCTAGTTTTTACTCTAGTTGCTACAGAAGGCTCATCGCATCAACGTAGACTCAAAGTACACTCGAGGTCACTACCAAGGGCTCGTCACCTTATCAGTATAGGCCGACAGCTTGAATACAGTGTCTCATACCACCATATTCAGCTCATGAGGCGATATTGCTCACTGGTCACTACGGGAAGGCTCGTCGCCCCAACGTAGGTCGATAGCTCGATCACAGTATCCCATACCACCATGTTCGGCTTATGAGTCTTAACGGATCGAGGTACCATGGTGTAACGAGCTTTCACTGGTGAGTTTGGTACCTTAGATTTAAGCAGTGACGTCCAAGTATGGTGAACATACATCGAGTCAATCAGGTTACTTGACGAGCTCGACTAACACGAGCGCACATCGGGTTGATCGACATGAAGTGTGTGAGCACTCCGTGTGGCCTAACCACTGTCGACGACCGAAGTACGACTCGGATTCATCGAACACGTCCTGTGTGACAAAAACAATCTAAGCCACCAAATCAGGGCATGTTACCTATTGCCTGAACTATAACATAGTCCTAACCACGTTCAATTACAACAAGTAATCATATGAGACAATCAAAGCAATAGCAAATAAATAATTTAAATTCTACAATCATTTGAGCATATTATGGAGAACAACTTACACATGAATTTATACATATGCATTTCATAACTAAAACAGACACTATAATATACGGTACATGAAGAAAATCATACACTTAGTTAAGATAGTTGAGAATTATATCTCAACACTCATATAAATTGTGATTTACTAACTACTTACTCATTTAGACATTTTTTACAAACACTTAAACTACACATTCCAACATACATGACATATGTTGATTATATTACGTATTAGGGTAAATCCTTTCGCCAAGGAGTTGTCGCATATACAACAAGTATATAACCACGACAAATAATCATGGTAAGCACAAATCCAAATTCCATAGCAATATAAATATTTTAACATCCACATGAAGTACACTATACTCAACATAGTTCATATATATATATATATATGTGTGTGTGTGTGTGTGTGTGTGTGTGAAGCGAAATAAACATCGCATTTGGCATGTGAAATGGCACCCATGACAGTTATAAATCATTAATTGGCATTGAAAGGCTTGAAAACCATAACCTAAATATATATAGTCTGCACCTTACGCCGATAAACACGTAACGGATTTAGTTTAAACACTAAGTCTTCATCAAACGTAGATTGACAACCTAAAACATGAATTAGGTTAGCTATTTCATAACTTACACTATCTGAAATCTTAAAATACATTAGAGTTAGGTTTTCTTACCCAAGAACGGATCTAGAATCGCTGGTACATCGATACAGATGTGGTAGTTGAGTGCGTGGAGTGGCGGGATTGAATCCCATGAACAAACGCCGACTCTCTCTCTCTCTCTTTCCTTCTCTTTTCTCTTTTCTCTCTCTTAGGGTTTTCCAAATTCGTATGGAATGAGGGAGAGAGGGTTTAAGGGGCTTATATAGGCCCAAAACTGATGAGAATGGCCTCAGGACCATGGTTACTTAGGTTATAACTAAATAGGGGCTGTTCCGACACAATGGAGCACTTCTGGGGGGCCCTTTTCTGCGTGCGGTCAGACTTAAGCTCCCTGACATTTGATCTAGGTCAAGCTAAGTATTCGGTCCGATCAAATTTACAGATCAACCGCGACGGACCAGTTTCAGTTTAACAGTCACCGGAACTCGATCAGAGCCACAAGCATACTGCCATGTGTTGTAAATTTTCCTAATCCGAGGGTATAATTGGGTCAGTTTCTAACGGTCTGAATCCTTAGATTTGGCCTGCAAGTGATCCGACTTAGTTTACTTAAGTTTCAGTTTATTTCATAAAGATATTCACGTTTCTCACACACTTCGCTCCGGACTCAAGTAAATAGCTTCGAGATACTATCTGGACTTGATTTCTGTGGTGGTCGTCAAGTCCAACAAGATGGTCATATTCGTATAGCTTTGGGGTAATCGGACACTCGACGCGCGGTCTAGGTCCGATACGGAGTTTCAAGGTGCTCCCGAGAGCAACTGGGTTTAGAGATTGATTATAGATTTCAAGATAAAGTAGTGTTAACGATTATATAAGTTTTGGGTCTTGCAGATCGTATTTAAAGTCATTAGTGCTAATTTTACAAGTAATCAAGTATAGCACTGGTTAATTCTCGTTTAAATTCTAAAGGATTTGGTCCTTAGAGATTTCCGCCTGAGGTGGTATTCAGGTCTTCATACGGATTTTTTCGAGTCGTCACACACACACACAAAAATATATAGTTAAATGAGTGACCACTTAACTTCATAGAAATTGACTTACATCTTTACTCTCTATAATTTCATGAATCTTCTTATACCTTAAAACCTTTCATCCCCGATATTGTATGAATTGTGGAAATTGGAAGAGAACGTATGAAATTATACATTGTTGGAGAGCAAGTACTCTCTCAACGACCCATATCTGTTACAATAAAATAACAAGATGATATTAAATAAGTATTGTTTGTTATAAACTATGAATTAAATTAGACAAGGAAAGAATCATTACCTATAGGGAAAATATGTAACCAATGACATTGTAATGAGGCCCCTAGGATGCCATGAAGGCACTCTCGATCCCTTCCGTCATCGTTTGGAAGGTCAAACTATCCCAGGGGTAGATATTAAAGTCTTCCAACAAGTCGATAAGGTTAATAAACTCTTTACAGCATATAATATTCGTGTCGGTACCCCTAACAAACTACTCTACACATAATATTAAGGCTAACTTCGCGATATCTTCGTGCTTATTGCTATCAACTATCCTATTGAACACCTCCTGTATATGTTTCTTTAGGATAAGATATTTATAGAAGTATTTTTCTCTTAATGACTTCTTTGAACGATGGATATTAGGTATATAGAGGTCACCGGTCTTCAGCCCTGTTATTAGGGTGAAGTCCATCTTGGTAAATTTTATATCGTTTCCCTTGTATCTTGAATACAAGGTTGCCTATATATCTGTTAATAAGTGCGTGAAAAATGGCTCATACAAACCTAAATGATGGAATGTGTAATAAAAATGAGAATGAGGTGTAACACCCCGGATTTTGGCCAATCTGGGATTTGACGTCCTTAGGCAATGGGTCAACTAAAACACCTGAAAAATCGCTCAGAACCCAATTTCATAGCCAAAGAAACCACTTAGGATTAATTCCTATGGAAATTTAGCGTAAGTTAGCTAGCGCAACGCTGGAGTAGCTGGAAAACAGTCCCTGATCACTTTAAATACGTTCTACAAGACCCAAATCGAGTAGAACGTATGACTCCATAATACTCTATAACCTCGGATCAAACTCTAAGCGGGTTTGTTCTCTGGACCACTTTGAATTCTTGTATTGGATTTAGACCGCGCGTCGAAAGTCCGTTACTTCCTATCTTAGACCGTTAGAACCGCCCAGCTGGACTTGACAATCATTTCGAAAATCAAGTCAAACCGATAATCACAGACTATTTCATTGAGCCCAGACTGAAGAGACCGCGAATAGGGACAGAATTGGAATTTCAAATTCAAATCTGGCACACGACTTGACACGTCAGTATTAAGCATTTTGACCATCAGAATTCATCCAGATTACACCCTCGGATCAGGAAAAATTTCTATTTATTATTATGAGACTTCCAGCCCTGATCTACGTACGGTGACCGCTGAACTGAAACTGGTCCGCCACGTGCGATCTGCGAACCCTGCCGGACTGAAAACTTAATGCGGGCTAGATCTGGTACGCATGAGCTTAAGTCCGATCGCATTCGACCAGGGGACCACCAGAAAGCATCTTTTGGACCGAAACAGCCCCGATTTGGTTACCCCTCAAGTGAAACTTGTTCCCGAGTCTATTTCGGGCAAGTTTGGGCTTATAAAAGGGCTTGAAACCCTCACTCCTCTCTCCCATCCGAATTTGCAAAAACTCTAGATTGGGAGAGAGAAAAGGTGAGAGTTTGTGAGAGAAGGTGGGAGAGCTTTTCCTGCTGCTGCTGCACGTGCTTAAGCGGCGTATTCCAATCACTTTGCCGGTGATTTCTCCGCATTTGCAGGTAAGAAAACGCCCTAGAAATTTGCTGATTTGATGCTTCTTTAGTTCCATAGTTTGTTAGTTGATAAATCTCGTAAATCAGGTTCCTTAGTCGCCGTAGACGAAGCGTATACGCTCCGTTCGAATCACTTCACCTATAAGGGAAAAGGTGCGGATTTTAGACGCTTTGATTGACTGTTTCCAAAGCTTTCAATGTCATTTAATAGTAGATTCTTGACGGCAACGCCGTTTGACATGTACAACATGCTGTCCGTTTCCTGTTTCGTAAACTAACGAAGAATATGAGATTTAGGGCATTTTAGTCATTTGTAGGAAGTATAGATTTCATTCATATTTTGCTGATGTGATTGACATGATATGTTGTCGCATTAGGATGTTAGGAAGAGATTCTCCTAAATGCGCACTTCGGGTCGACATACTATATGTAGACTTAAGTGTGTAGTGTATGTGTTTGTATAAATGTTTGTATTAGTATGTATTGAATTAAATGGTGTTATGAATTAGTTTGAGATTGATTTCTCAATTAATATGCTGGTGTGAATGGTTTCCTACATGTTAGCCATATGCATGATTTCATGATATGAATGAAATGCATGTGCTTGACGATTCCTTAAGCTGTATGTTATAACATGTGCTTGATGATTTCCTTATGAGTTACTTTGAGATTGAATTCTCAATTAATATGTTGATGGAGAGGATTTCCTATATGTTGGCGACATGCTTAATTTCATTATATGTGTGAAAGACATGTGTACGATGATTTGCTTAAGTTGTATGTAATAACATGTGTTAACATGCTCTCATGGTTGTATTTCATTTCCATTACCCTTACACAACTGCTGATGTGATTCTATGATTGTTTGGGACTATGCCTAGTCCAGGCAGTCGGTAACCGAGCGAATTCGTGGTTAGCTTATCTTCGTCACGAACGACGCGTCGATGAACGCGAGTCGTGTTTGGAGTTGACGGCAGTGGTTAGGCCACGCGAAGTGTTTTACGCACTTCATGTCGTTGGACTTGAGATGCGATCGCGCTAGTCGAGCCCGTCAAGTAACCCGACTGGCCAATGTATGTTCACCTTGTATGAGTTATAACTGCTTGAACCTAGGGTACTGAACTTACCATTGTAAACCCTGTTAACCATGGTACCTTGATCCATAAAGACTCATGAGCCGGGCATGGTGGTATGGGACACCGTGGTCGAGCTGTCGGCCTACACTGGGGCCATAAACCTCCCCGTAGTGACCAGTGAGCACCTAGTCTCGTGAGCAGATTATGGTAGTATGAGACACTATATTCTAGCTGTCGGCCTACACTGATCAGGCGACGAGTCCTTTGTAGTGACCGCGAGCGTATTCTGAGTGTACGGGAGGCGACGATCCTTCAGTAGCAGTAGAGTACAGTAGGCCTGTATTGATAAGGTGATGGGGGAGCGGAGCAACGAGTGCGTGCAACAGCCCTGGCAGCCCTTGCAGCGACCTACGAAATATACATCGTATGAGATTACTAGGAGTGACGACCCTAGACAGGATCTGTGTTGGGATTGATATAAGGGAAGTACCTTAGTTTCCCAATCCTGCTGTTTGAATGGACTAATAATAACTCGAAAATCATATCACCATAGCATTGCATGTGCCTGGAAGATGTGGAGCACTCTAGAGAGTGTGACATGCTGCGGTCGTAAGATGTTGCCGTATGAGGGAGATTGTCGGTGAGGGCATACATCACGTCATGTCATAATTGCATTAACAACAGTATTAGGAATGTTTGATTTATTGCTTTACTATTATCGCATGATTGATTTGAGAACATGTTAATCCTTGCTCTATTATTCCACTGAGTTAGCTACTCACTCCCACGTTACGGGACGGTGTTCCTGGACACCCACCAGACCCTTTTGTGATTGCAGATGATGGCGCGGCCTGCGAGGCGGAGCTGGACTTGATGATGATGAGGAGGATCCCTCCTTTATGCGTGTTCTGATTGACGGGATTACAGGGAGGTTGATTAGATACTTTGACACTTGTCATTTTATATTTTTAACGCACTCATGTATATTCGTTTTGTCTACTTTTGGAGTATACATGTATGTATATAACCTGGTAACATATCCACACTCTGGAGGCATACAACAGTTTATATATGTTATACATACTATCACAGTCTTCCGCTTGTTAATTTAACCGTCTCTGGAGTATGATATGCTGTTCTAGCTTAATCTCACTCATGTTTAATGCGTTATCACAGTCAACATTCAATCATACATATCTATGTTGCATAAATAACATTTTGGAACTCGGGAGTTGGATTTTTGCTCGACCCCCCGATTTTCGGGATGTTACATGAGGTTTGCCTAAATATTTTTAATCCAGTGTTATTCTTCTCCAACTCACTCTTCATACTATCAAACTACCATGTCAAAGAACATTTGCATGAGATGGTGGGGGCCGACTCGTCGAATCCCTTATGCACGGGTTTGTTATCTGCAATGATAAATTGAAAATTAAATCAACAATAACATTTAGAATTTAACGACACATAATGTGAAAGTTGACTTATTGTGGTGAAAATTCATAAAGTATGGTGTGAGTGTACCGAGTTAGCGGTCAGTTTTTGGTGAATTTCAAATGAAAGTACAATAAGTATTAGTGGATTTTCACAAGTTTTGGGCAACCTTCACTCATTTATCAGTATATTTCATGTAGTTATTAGTAAATTTATACCAAGGTTGACAGTTAAAAAAATGTCAATATCAAGCAGTCATCAGCCATTTTGAAGAATTCTATGTCAAATGGTCATTTCATAGGTCACATTCAACAACTTCACGACCAATTTCACTAAGATATGGGTTAATTTTTCAGAGTTATATGTCGCATTTTGGCCGAGAACGTCGTGAATTTGACCATGCGTGGATTTGTCTAAGGACTGTAATTGATCGTTAAGTGAAGGGGATTGACCGTGAAATGCATGGAATTGTCCGTGAGGTGAAGGAAATTGTCTGTGAAATGAGTGGAATTAAATGTGGCGTGAGGGGTATTGTCCACGAAAAACATGGAGTTGACCGTGATGTGAAGGGGAATGACCGAGAATTACCGTGAAATGCATGGAACTGATTGTGAAGTGAAGGGAATTGACCATGAAATGCATGAAAATGACTGTGAAATGAAATAGAATTGCCAAGATTGACCGTGAAATGCATGGAAATGACTGTGAAGTGAAGGGGATTGATCATGAAATGCATGGAAATGACCATGAAGTGAAGGGAATTGACTGTGAAATGCATGTAAATGACCGTGAATTAACACGAAATTGCCGGGAATGACCGTGAAATGCATGGAAATGACCGTGAAGTGAAATGAATTGGCCGTGAAATGCGTGGAAATGATTGCGAATCAATGCAGAATCGCCGAGAATGACTGTGAAATGCATGGAAATGACCGTAAGTAAACACAGAATCGCCGAGATTGACCATGAAATGCATAGAAATGATAGTGAAGTGAAGGGTATTGACCGTGAAATGAAGGGAATTGACATGAAATGCAGGGAAATGACCGTGAAATGAAATGGAATCGCCGGGGTTGACCGTGAAATGCATGAAAATGACCGTGAAGTGAAGCGAATTGACTGTGAAATGCATGCAAATGACCACGAGGTGGGGTGAATTGATAGTTAAATACATGGAAGTGACCGTAAAGTGAAGCGAATTGACGGTGAAATGCATGAAATTGACCGTGAAGTGAAGGGAATTGACCATAAATGAAAATGAAATGATTGGAAACGACCGTGAGGTGAAGGGAATTAACCGTAAAATGACATGGAATGACTGGAATTAAGTCAGTTCACGGTCAATTTAACTATGTTCACAGTCATTTTAGCCTAGTTCACAATCATTTTAGCTTAGTTTATAGTCATTTTAACTCACTTCGTGATCATTTTAGCTCAATTTACGATCATTTTACCTTGGTTTACAGTCATTTTAGCTCATGAATCAATAACTCAGTGGGTCCTCAGTCTGTTAACTCAATTATTGCTCAGTCGCTTTCATGGTCTTCGTTTAGTTTTACATCTAATTTTATTCTTTGTTTAAACAACTCTCAATGTGGGCCATTTGAGTCCTGATTTTGCTCATTTATCAGGATATGTCATACCATTAAGCATTTTTTAAAAATGAAATTGGATTGGGGACTATGGGCATATATAGTATAATATACAGTAGGGTCCATCCAAAGAAAGCTTAATATTTTTAAAAATTGAAAATGGATTGTGTACCATGCGCATATATAGAAAATGAAAGCATTGATTTCAATATACCTGACATTCGAGGCTTCTTAGCTAGGGGACCATATTTCGTCCTATCTTGGGCTCGAAAAAGTCAAAATAGACGTCTGTGAGGTGTGTATTCTTAACTAGATAAATGGAAAAGAAGAAAGTGATACAAGAGGAGTTTTACTGCTATAGTGGACAGTCACGGGGGAGAGGGGGGGAGAAGTGATCAGAAATTGATAATCTACAAATACGATGAAGGGCCAGGGAGAAGAAAAAAGAACAAAACTAGGTTTTTCAGTGGAGACGCAGCCGGTAACATAAGTAGGGTGTGTCGGCTGTACTAGGGGCATTTTTGACATTTGGGAAGGCATCCGTACATAAGGTGGGCTTGGTCTCGTAAATGGGCCATAAATGGGTCGTGCAGTCGCAAATTTCTCGTTAGTAAATACAACTGGGGATGATACGGTGGAGCATGACAACCGCAGTATGGTTAAGCGATCTACCCTGGGGACAAGTGTCAGGGAATGTGAAAATCAGGTCCGCCCACACGCAGTTTCCTGGAATGGGGGTGATTTATATCTAAAAAATCGCTCTTATTGGACGCTCCTGTCTGTCTGATCTTAGCTCATTAAAGCGAACCGTTGAAAATAAAAACAGTTAACGGTCAAATATGCAGCGTGTAAACTGTATAAAATGCAGCGGATAGGATTGTCTCGGAAACGGTTTGGCTACTATCCCTGCCACCAGCCAATGGCCAGTGGTCGGTGCTCTGTGGGCCCCATCATGATGTACGTGTTTCATCCATGCCGTCCATCTATTTTTATAGATTATTTTATGATATGAGACCAAAAATGAGGTATATCTCAATCTTAAGTGGGCCACATTATAGGAAAAAAGTGTTGAATGAATGTCGACCATGAAAAACTTTTTGGGGCATAAAATTTTTGGATCAAGCTGATCTTTGTTTTTTCCATTCATCTAGGTCTTTATGACCTAATCAACAGATGGGATGTTAAATAAACAGTACAATGGGCCGTAGGAGGATTTTAATGGTGAATATCCAATCACTATTGTTTTCCTGTGGTGTGGTTTACCTGAGATTTCTATCCCCCTCAATCATAGGATCAAGTCTAAAATGATCTTTAAAAATGGATGAACGGCATGGATGAAACACTTACATCATGGTCGGGCCCACAGAGCACCGACCACCAGCCCCCGGGCTGGTGGCCGGGGGAGTAGGCAATCCGTTTCCGATTGTCTCATGAGCTATTTTCAACGCGTAAGCCATCCGTCCTTGCGCCTGTATATGGGTGGACCGGATCGATCCACGCATCACTCTCCCATGAGTCATTTGCATAGATCGCTGTACCATGTTACGGTTCTTCCCGATCTACGGTATCATCTCTCAATACACGCGCGCCCTCTGATTGCGTATACCAAAAGAGTCGCGCGTGGGTCTCCATCCCCCCAAGCGCGTGAGCACTGATGGATTCGCGCTCGTATTCTGGAAGAAGCTCAAGTGACGGGAATCTCTTTCGGATTCTCTCCATCCCGCCATGGAAGGCGAGGAACTCAGTTCGAGGACTTCTTCGTCCTTTGCCCCCGCGCCCAGACCCGAACCCGAACCCACACGTCCTCCTCCGCCTCCCTCATCTTCAAAGCACAAGGGCGCGCCAAACCAGCGGCAGCGCTTCGCAGTCGAGCTGCGACCCGGCGAGACAACCATCGTCTCCTGGAAGAGGCTCGTCAAGGACTCGAGAAAGTCGACTCATCCACCACCCGCCCCTGACCCGCCATGTGGGGCCCACCCCGCCCTTGAGTCCGGGATCGCTCCTGCAGCGGGCCCGGTACGCTGACGGTTCTTATTCTAGTGTTTTGGCTTTTGTTGTTTTTGAGGATTGCTATCTGTATCGATCTCCTTCTTGTCTGGCATTTCTACGCAAAATGCGTTGCGCGTAGTGAATGTGTTTTGCTTGTGTAGGGTCCGACCGTAGAAGACGAAGGGAAGGATGCATTGCCTCCTCCGAATCGTTTTAGCGCTGTTATTGAGAAGATCGAGCGCCTCTATATGGTATGAAGTAATTCATAGTATTTTGTCGCTGTTTTGAATCTTCTACAGCTTTCATGATTCGAAATCGATGTTTCGTGCATGCATTCTTGATATTTCAAGACAACGAGTTTATAAAAATGGAACAATGGATGATTTTGTAGCTTAATTTAGTATAATATTAATCTCAAGGAATTGGTGGTACTTGCTCATTCCCACTTGTCTGACTGAGACGTGTACGAATGTGGGCCGCTCATCAGGAGGCCCCATCGTGGATGTGTCCTGACCCAAACATGGAATGCTAGTCCTAGTCATCCTCGCTTGTGTGAGATGGAACATGGGGCTTTGGGTGCGTCTGCCGTTGTCATGCACATGTGTGAGATCCTGGCCGTTCATCAGGTGCCGTAGCTTTGAAATTAGATCAGTCCACTCAGGTGGGCAACTCATGTATGTGAAAAATGGATGGCCGGTAGAAGAAGATTGCTTCTGTTTGGCATTCATTGAAAACATTTTGCCTGCCTGATGAGTGGACTAGATCATGCTGGCATTGCACCTACTTGATGAATGGCATGGATCTTCCACACATGCTGTGTAAGCAGTGTTTCATGTAGCTCCCTGGGCATCTCGCATGGGCAAATATACTTAGCATTCATTGTCCCGAAACGAGCTGGTTGGACAATCCTAATTGCCAATGGAGAAATGGATGGTTGAGTCAAGGTTTGATCGATTGTCTGAATTTGATGCTCAGATTCACAGATTAGGGTTCCTCAACTGCCCTAACTTTCGGGTGAAGTCACAACCATCTTGGGGCCTTCTGGATGACAGCTTGCATCTTGTAAACATTTGTCTGGAGTAAGGTGGGAGAGTAGTAGGATTAGCGTGCCGTCTACTAATGCAATATCTTGTATAATTTGGGTTGAGCCCATAGCTCAATCGGAGATGACTACCTGCATTTCCACATTGAGGTCCTAGGTTTGAATCCTGCTTCTCAATAAATAAATAAAAATAATAGCTTGTTTGATTAGATAGATTTGTGCTTACTCTCAATGATTTTGGATTTCAGGGCACGCAAAGTAGTGATGAGGAAGAACTTGATGATGTCCCTGATGAGGATGATTATGACACAGAAGATTCTTTTATAGACGATGCTGAATTGGTTGGTTCATAGTCGCTGTGTTGATTGTGGTTTCATTTTTCATATTTTCTGTTGTAGAAATCTGGCGATATAGTTGGATTGGAGGAAAAAAAATCAATCAAGTTCCCCTGACCAACCATCAGGGAATAAACAATCAAAGTACGAAACTCTGTTAGGGGAGTTAATCAAGAGTAAAAAGAAAAAGAAAAAGAAAATCATAAAGCCCATTGTTGTTGATGCTCCTCCTAGTTTTTCTAGTTGCTGAGATCATGATCGTTAATTGAGTACGAAAGTCTTTTCTTTGTGTTATTAGGCATAAGTCCTGAATTATCTACTGCTTAGCTTTCATTTTTATGTTGTATAGCATATTTTTGGTTGCTTGTTTTCGAAGGAAAAAAGAAGAAGCTGTAAATTTTTTTGAAAGATAACACAATTTATTAGAAGCTCGCACAAGGTGAGAAAAAATACAAGGGAAAAGACAAGCACCGCCTAAGCGATTGAAGAGGAGCCAACCCAACTTGAAATAAACCATTTGATCTTAATAATGGTGTCAAGCACCTCCACTCTTTTGTTTCGAAAACAACACACATTCCTCGATCAGCAAATAGCCAAAAGCACTGCCATTAAAGTCATCCTCCACCGAGTTTTACTAGATCGGCCCACTCCACCCCCATGCCAAGCCCACAACGCATCCTCCAAGGATTTCAGCATGACCCATCTAGTTTGGAACTCGAAAAGGAAATGATGCCAAATTTTCGTGGTGAACAAACAGTGAAGAAATAAGTGATTGATAGATTTTGCATCGCTCACACGCATTAGAAGGATCTTGGGAAGAACCAACGATCTCCTCTGAAGGTGGTCAATAGTAAGAATCTTCTTCTGTCTTGCAAGCCAAAGAAATGCCACCACTTGAGGCCAGCCTGATTGAAGGAGGGGGTGAGGTGATCAACCCAAAAAGCGATCACATTGAAACTCTACCGGAACTTTGTCCAGACCAACTCATCGTGCTTCAGAATCCAAGAAATTGGTATCTTTGAGAAGGCCCATCGCACCGATAAATTCACCGATCTTCTCGTCTGTCATATTCCTGTGACTAGGCAGGCTCCAAATTGGCAAACTACCACAAACTGAAACACAATCCGCTACTAAAATGAACCAGTCCGGAGCAAGACACGTAAGTTTAGGAAAAAGATCCTGAAGCGCACAATTCCTACACCAAACGTCGCCTATTGTTGCGAAGCGAGAACCGATACCTTTTTGAACATGATGTTTTGTTTCTGCAATCGCCTTCCACGTGTTAGCGGCTCCATAGATAGAGGACCTTTTCACAAACCAATCTCCCTCTTGCACACCATATTTTGTGGCAATGACCTCCATCCACAATCTACCAAATTCGTACCGAACCTTCAGATCCACTTCTGAGAAGAGTCGTATTCATAACAGCCAATTTCCTGCGACTTGCACCCCCAGCTTCCAAAGGTTTGCAAGCCTCGTCTCACTTAAGAAGGTGGTATTTCCTATTTTCCATGACCCCTTAAGAAGGTGGAACTTCCTTATGAAGGTGCAAAACCTCGTCATCCCGCTAAAATATCCAAAGGTATGTGCAAACAATGACTAATCACTTGGTGCCGTTTAAAAAAAAACCTAATCACTTGGTGAAAGTCAGCATGCCATGAATGCATGATTAGTCCAACCTTTATTATTCCACTTTACAAACAATCCAATTATGTAAAACCCCTACAATTAGTGGCTTTTCCAAATAATGATCCATCAAGAAGTCCTTATAATCATAAGTTCATCTAAGAATACAACAAAAGGGTTCCTCCCACAAGCCACATTTGGCACCTAGTCCATTCAAGGACACAACACAAGGGTCCAACCCATAAGCCACCTGGGCACACTTGATCCACAAAGATGGTGAGTCTACAACAAATTCCAATTAATTCTCACACAATATGGGGCCATTAGTTCGAGTTAACATTCTAAGTTATATGCCCACAACCATACAACAATAGGTTCCCATACAACTCTTCAATTCAACAATGTGGCAATCCACAACGCCCAATTCAATTTCCCCATGTGGCAATCCAAACTGCATATTAAGTTCCATCCTTCAACGTACATACCATCCTCACTTCCTCACACATACATCATCAATATAAATACACATGTAATGTATTCTATTAACATCTAGATTAGAGCAACTAATTCCACAATTAAATAGACTAAACATGTTAGAATTTATAAACATTAGTGTTTATAATTCAAAGAAATATACTCATGTGAATTCTAAACATATAAGTGGGCAGTTTAGGTGTGAATACTCGATTAAGCAAAGTAACAAAATCAAAAGGAAATTTTTTTACCTATCACAACAATGGAAAGCTTGAAGGGTAATCCTCGCCTTGGGGTGTGGATTCTCCCCTTGCCTGGCTAGAAAGCACCAATGAGCCCTAAGCACCCGCCCTAACCTAAAATGCCACCCATGAATGGTTAGGATCGAATAGGTTCGGATGCATGCAATTAGAAATAGATCCAAATGTGAAAATTGGGGAAATCTAATTTCTCACATTTAAATCAGCAAGTCAAAGTCAATTAACCCATGCTATGTTCAAATGAAGAGTCAACAGGTTAATTTACCTCACTTGATATGAGTTTGGCCCAAAATCGGGCACAACAAATGGATTCGAATGGGGTTTTTTGAAGAATCAAAACCCAATATCCAACAAAAAGATTTTAATACACTAATCTTACATTAAACTCTATTCAGCAATCCAATTATTGGTTTAGAGAATAACTCATCTCAAATTTCGAGTCACTTGGTTATAATCTAAACCCAACTTGATTTTAATCCTCTTGAACCAAGAAGATCTACACCTAAAACATTCATAATTTCGCATCTTGGTATGAATTTAAGGATGAACTAAATTGAACTTATATTATTATTCTAAACAAAACTTAGTAGAACTCAATTTCCATTAGGTCCCGTGGGATAGATGACCCACCGGGCCAACCTCTGCTACTATTGGATCAGTCACGACTTGAAACATTTACACAACATCGAGTCACTGACTCAGAGACTTGATTCAGTTGTAAGAGATGAGTTGATTCAGTTCTAAGAGATGGGTCTGGGATAACCTGGGGGGCTCACCAAAGTCTTGGAGATTATCTCCGTAGGGTAGATTAAGGTGTCGACTCCAGCAACGTCTTTTTCCTCGCAGAAAGCTCTTTGGAGCAGTACTTTCTCTAGACAATGATCGAATGGTGTTGGAACTTGGGGACAAAGAACTGCACACAAGTGTGAGGAAAAGAAATGAGTGTTGTTAAGAAAGACCTCACACATCGGAAGTTGAAGCATTAGTTCGCATGTGGGGATAAAGGAAAGATCTAGCATCGCGGTTTAATCTTATCGCAAACGCCATGTGAAATCACCTCAGCCAAGAGAGATTCTCCATCGCTATGCCACGTGTCCTCATATGAGATGTTCTCTCTATCAACCTCAGGGTAATCTTCGCCATTGGAATCGTAAGTTGACTCATCCTCGCCGTTCGTCACGTGGGTCTCGTCTCCATTGATAGTCTTCAAAAACATCTTTATCGTCCTCCATCTAGTCCATGAAAGTATCGGAGGGGATCAGAGCATGATCCTGGATAGATGTTGCACTTCATGTAGCTCTAGATCTTAAGTGAGTGACGTGTCGGCTCCATCGTGAGTTTGGAGGTTCAGGTGAAGCAAAGAAAAGGCCGAAGCTCCCGCAACGTACTGAACTTGAGACGAGGGGATATGATTGACCTGAAGCCCGCTTACCCCCTCTCCATAGCTATGTGTGTGACACGTCTCCTTCGCCATGTTCGGTACTCTGAGAGCTTCCACTCTGAACACCATCTTCTTCCAATCGATGGATCCCCATACCTTCAACCACTGTCTCCTCCTGAAGGTTCCAGATTTCACCCCATCTTATAACGTGGGCCCCTAACTCCTCTCTTTGAACCCATAGCGGCATCCGAACCTCCCCAATCGCCATCGAGATTGAAGTCGAGATCCCTTCAACTCTCCTTCTTCTCACTCTAATCCTGGTGATACCCAACTCTTGACCACATTGTTTCCAGATCTATTACAATGACCTCCCCCAAGCACAAACCAACCGTGATGAAAAGTTGTGGAACTAGAACTCTAAAGGTATACCCCAAATAAAAAACCAAGCATCTTTTGTGCCAAAGCTTGAACACTCCTCCCACCCGCGAAAGAATTTGATTGGAGCATCATCACATCTTGCACCAGCCCTTTATAATCTTATATATGTCGACCTTTCGGCCGTAAAGAAATTTGAATCTGGCATAACCCAATTGGGAAGGTTGAGAAATCTTCAAGCTGTAGGCTGCAGGCTACAAAACTTGTGAGGCCTCACCCTAACGAGACATGGAAACATTCTCTCTCGTCTTTGCAAATAGGGAAAACTCTAGATTATCCTTTGCTTGGATCAACACCTTCGGGATCACCGCAACCATAGGCATCCTGTTGATATTGGTAAGTTTGTCATTGTTTATTTTGATGACAATGTTATCTATAGTAAGTCAAGGAAGAAGCACCTTAATCACTTAAGTCTTATCTTCAAAGTCCTTCACCGTGAGCACTTTTACATCAACCTTAAAAACAGTACCTTCATGAGTACATCAGTGGTCTTCTTAGGGTATATTGTCTCATTGCGAGGTGCAGAGGTGGACCTTGCCAAGTTGAAAGCCATTGTTGATTGGCTGAGACCTACCACTATCTCGATGGCTTGAAGTTTCCATGTCTTCAGCACATTTTACAGGCGTTTTGTGTGGAACTTCAACAACATTATGGCTCCAATTACCGATTGCGTGAAATAGAGAGTTTCGATGGACAAGTGCAACAACAAGAGCGTTTGATAGGATCAAACATAAGATGACCAAAGCTCGAGTTTTTGAGCCTTCTAGACTTTGAGAAGGTATTTGAAGTGAACTATGATGCTTCTAACATCGACGTTGGTGGAGTTCTCAGTTAGAAGGCCATCCAATACTTAAACGAAATGCTTGCGAAGCAGCAATACTCTACTTATGACTTTGAGTTTTATGCCATTGTTGAGACTCTACGGCTTTGGAGTCATTATTTGTTTGATAAGGAATTTGTCTTATATAATGATCATGAAGCATTCTAGTACCTAAACTCTTAGTAGAAGATGAGTGCGTTGTATTAAGTGGAGTGCCTACTTTCAGGAGCTTTTTTTTAAAAAAATCATCCATCACAAGATTGACATGGACAATCAGGTTGTTGATGCATTAAGCCATTGTATGCATTTATTGTCATCAATGTCGGTTACTGTTTCGGGATTTGAAGAGATACGGCATGAGTATGCTGATGACCAGGATTTCAGACATTTGGAGAGCATGTGAGACACCCACATTTCAGCATTTATGATGACTGTTTGTTCCGGAGGACTCACCTTTGCCTACCTAATACATCCATCAGTGAGTATGTTGTGAGGGAGGTACACGATAGTGGGTGCAGTGGTCCCTTCGGCTGTGATAAGTCCCTTGCCCTTGTTGGAGATAGATTCTTCTAGGCTTTTCTAAAATCAGATGCTGCAAAGATTTTCCAGTTATGAGGGTTTTGCTAGCTTGCTAAGGGTCAAAAGAAAAATAGTGGATACCGATCCCACATGCTTCGTGGGAAGATCTCAAGACTTTGTCCTTGGTTTGCCAAAGACCGCTCAAAAAGTTGATCAGGTATTTGTGGTGGTTGACCAATTGGTACCATTGAACACTACCAAACCCTGAAGAAGAGATTATTTATTTACAAAACATAAGAGGGATCTTCCCACCATGGTTGGTGGAGAAGCAGATGTCGAGGCAGAGATGCTGGCTTAAATATACTCTTTAGACCATCTTCACCTTTTATGAATAAAGTCCATTCTACTGCAAATTTTGGTCATTTAGCATATTTTAGGCAAATTCGTCCTTTAATCAGCAAGTTATGTTTTGGGAAAAAAGGTCAACACATTATTGTTTAGAAGTCAACTTAATGTTTTCCTAGAATAAAATGCAGTTATTCTGATCAAAGTATTGTCTTTTTTCTCTTTTGGCCAGTGGTTGGTTTCAATTGCATTAACTACATTATATTGACAATAAAAAGTTGTAATAGCATTGTTGGTATATATTCAACCATTATGTTGCATCAGTTCGTCTGTTTGATCCTTTTGTTTAGACTCAGAATAAATTGATGTCATCAGTGTCAAGTCTTTTCCTATTTTGCAGGATGAGTATTTTCAGGTTGATAAGTTGTCAACAAAACACAGTGGTTTCTTTGTTAATCGGGGAAAGTTAGAACGGATGTAAGTTTAGCTTTCATTAATAACACCTTCAATCCTCATTTGATGGTACTTATTAAAAAAAAGTCTCATTTGATGGCCATGTTGTAACTTTTATCTGCTTACTCTATTATAGCATGGCCAGTGAAGGAACTGTAAAGACATTTCCTTGTAGGAACTACGAATGTAGGTGCTCCATTCCAATTGTTGCGTTTTTTTTTCTTTTTCTTTTTGATGAATGGAATTTTATTAAAGAAACAAAAATACCAACTCCCAACGTTGACACACCAGAAACAACACTACCCACCCAACCTAGCAACAAAGCAAGAGAGCTAAGAAATGACAACAGAGCCCATACCACAGCCCCTGCCTTATGAACATCCTTTTTAGCCAATCTGTCAGCATCTGAGTTCTTAGATCCATGACCTAGGAGAAGAAAACTTGCATGGAACCACATAGATCTGCTGCTTCACCAATCAGATATGCAAGACTTCAAGGGGGGAGGACCTTTTATCCAACTGATAACATTACTAGAATCCCCTTTGATTGGCAATGGGCTAAGGCCAGAATCAGCAGTGACTTTGATCCTGTGAAGAAGAGGAGCTGCTTCTGCGTAGCTGGAGTCCTGAACTCCAGGCAGCCCTGAAAAATCCAGAACTGGCAGACGACTGTCGTTCCTAATCAGCCCTCAAAACCAGTGAGACCAGGATTGCCAAAAGAACGGTCATGAAAGTGACAGGAAGATATGGAAAAAGGAAAGATCTGGTTGATTCTCAGTCCAATCTTTCAATAAAATGTTGCCTTCTCCTTCCGTAGATGGGAGGCATGTTCAGAACTCTTGGCTTTGGTCTTAAGGAGCTCCACCAAAAGTCGCTAGCGGGGAGAAAAGAGTCCTTTCCATAGATAATATCCAAAGAATATCCCCAACATGTCTCATGTGTATGCATAATGCAGAAACAATCGACCATCTTTTTGTGCAATGCCCATTTGCCCAGAAAATTTGTCAAAGCTTTCTTGTCCCTTTTGGGGTCTCTTGGGTTGTGCTGGGTTCAATTGAAGGCTTGGTAATGGCATGGCATGGCGTCGGGCTTGGGAGAGAAAGGAAAGTCAATTTGATATTGACTTTGTTCTCTGGTTTATGGGCATCTTTTTTTATTCTTTTTTTTTTTTTTTTCTCTTTTGGGTTGGGGGGGGGCGGGCAACAAAGCAAAGATGTTTGTAGTTGAATGGGGTTCCTCTTAATCCAAATTAGAGGTTTGTAATTTTCTTTTCTTTTGAGATTGTGAATTTTCTGGGTTTCTTTCTTGGTGCCAGCTCAGTGCCCCTTAGTAAAATTTTGTTGCTTCTCAAAAAAGACTGTACAGGATCCCTCTTAGGAGAGCATCCAACTTTCCCCACTTCATAATCATTTCTAAATTTTTTAAACCATACTGACAGAGGACTTAATTCTGAATATTCTACCATTCCTCTCTAACCACAAACACCACAGCTGCCTTAGCTGCCATTCCCACTTTCCGCAAGCCTCCATCAACTGGGCCCCATGCAGAACACTCCAACTCAAGAACAGTTCTCATACTGAATTTGGAAAGATCAATTCACTTCCAAACTTTGAAAGAATAACCAACCAAATACACCAAGCAACCTGTGTTGCTCATTATATACCATAAAATTAAGTTTTTGTTGGTGTTGACCTAGAGCTTCAGACTATTATGCTTTCCAGCAAATTTTAAGGTCTTGGTGTACTTTTTCATTCGTGATATGATTTCTTTTGTTTCTTTGCTAAAAATATGTGGATGTACCTTTTAAGCTTCTGGGAAAGGAATTTCTTATGCAAGACATGCAGTTTGTTTATTGGATTACTCAAAATCTTCGCTATGTTTCTTAACCAGTAATGAGAACTTATTACAGAGAAAATGCATTGATTGCAACAAAGGGAGAGACCCCGAAGTAGAGGGATGGTCTAAAGGCACCTTCCTAGCCAAAGAGCCTGACTCAGAATACCCTTCCCTATGAGCATGAAGAAATGGAAACAGAATGACCCTTTCATATCTTCCTTATTGCCTCTACACAATTCAACAAACTCTACAAGTATGCTTACATGGTACTACTTACTAGCCCAATGGATGATTGGAACTGTCACGTTCAATCTCTACTGCCTGCTCGTGGATTTTTTAATCTCTTAACCCCAATCCAAAGTGCTCTGTCCTCAGTTCGGATGAATCAGTATCCCTGCCAGCCTGAATAATACCATTCTAACCCGTTGCCTTTCATTCTTCTCTAGACCCCCTACCCCAGCCTGCCCCGAGTTCCCTAGCGAGCTTCCTTCAAAGTTCAACTAGAGCACATCTCTCAGTATGCAATCCACCAGACCCGAATTGCAGGATTATCTCTCGAGTTCTTCTTGATCTCCAACCAACGGTACAAGTGGTCACTTTTTTCTTTTTTTATAATGCCAATGATCTCTTCGCACATGATAGCCATGAAGCTACTCTAGCACAATGGGCAACCTTGTCCACCTTAGCTACAATGCATTCTAAACATGCTATTGTAGTTCTCCTTCTACAAAGAAGTCATTGTTCAAGCCCCCTTGAACCATCTGCACACCCTCATCCACACTGCCTGCGGAAAACTACATTGTACAAATGATTGGTCCATCAATCCAGTGTTTCTCAAGCACGTAACCATGGTATTGAAAAACGGTTACGTTACGGTAATGGTAGGAGCCGTTGCATGATATGGGGCTGTAACGGCATTGTTCACCCCACCTTGAACCATCTGTGCACCCTCATCCACACTGCCTGTGGAAAACTACATTGTATGAATGATTGGTCTACTAATTCAGTTTTTCTCGAGCACGTAACCATGGTATTAAAAAATGGTTTTGTAACGGTAATGGTGGGAGCCATTACATGATGTGGGGCTGTAACGGCCATTTTGAAAAGAAAAACAAAAGCTGTTTCAGGCTTACAGCCTGTATTATAATGGCAATAAGGCTGGCTGTTGTGGCGATGTGACCATTATTGAATAGCTTGCACGTAATATATCCATTTATAACTATGCTCCTTTTGTTACGATGGTGGTCCATTGTTAGAACTTTCAAGGCCAGTCATAAGTACTGTTATGGACCAAATCCTAGAAGTGAGGGCCTTGCATGCATCTCCTTTGTAAATGTTTTGATTGAAAATACCCACCTCGGCCCCGATGCCCAAACTCTCTCATCACTTCCATTTAGATGAACACCCCATGAAACATAACAAGAAGCACGGCGAACTCATCTATTTCATCATGCCATAAACCACTTCTGAGACAGGGTTCCAATTGATTTGGGCCCCTTTAGCAATGTCGTATGGTTATTCCTTTTTCTGAGACAGTCCTGAATGGGAATGCAGATTCCCTACTGAAAGGCATAGGTCCACGAATATTCTAACTATTGTAAATTGACTAATGTGTAATCAGAATTTGAGTCCAAGTCAACTTTAGAATCAACCAAATTTTCAGAGATTTTGGTTAAGTTTTAGGAAAATTATGTGATCTGATTCAGTACGAGAAGTACAATATCACAGGTTACTGTGCACAATGAAGAATGTGTAATGTTATATTCTATATCAGAGTTTTTTTTTTTGGTAAGCATTAACTAATATGCAGCAGATTTAAGAACACATTCTGTATATAATGAGCTAGAGCAAAATTCTCTAGATAATTAGCTCAACATTGAAACTTTACCCATGTCAAATACATGTCATAAAATCAAAGATCACAAGGATAACAGATTCATAACAAGTTGTAATTTCTAGGTTTAAATTATCAGGGAGCTTTGATTTCCCTTTTGTGTTATCTTCATTCTGTGCAAAATCAATGACGTCTTTTATTCTCCTTCTTGACTTGATTGTTGTGCTTAATCTAATCCAACCATGTAATTTATATTGAGCGTAATGTGGAGAGGTCCTGTTTAACCACCATTCTTTATGTGGATGTTTGAAAAAGATATAACCCAATTTAAAATTTAGTTGGAGCATGAACAACAGTAATAATTCTATCGGTATTTATCTTTGAGCTCATATTTGTGAATATATGCTTACTTTCATTGAGGCTGATCTGTTCTCTCTCTCTTTTTTTTCTTTTTTTTTTTTTTGAATGAGATAAGAGGGATTCTAGTTCCATACACAACCAGATGACAGGCACTTAATTACAGACCTGCAGGAATATTCAGCTCAAGATAATAGCTGCTGAAATAGTCTCCAATCAGAAATTAAAAATTATTACTCAATAGTTACTGTTCAAAAAAATATAACTTAATAATGAATGCATACAAGGGCACGTTTGGGAGCTTTAATTGGAGGTAAATGGGAAATGGAATTGGAGGTAAATGAATTGGTAGTAAATGGCTTACATAGTTGTGTTTGGATGGGAGTAAATAAAATGCATTTGAAATCTAAATATTCTGTTTGGATGGGAGTAAATGTGAGGAATTGGATTGCATTTGAATTTTTCGATATATTCGCAGGAATATATGCAACATCCCAAATCAACTTTAATTTCCCAACTTAGTGTACATATGCGATATTTAGTAGAATGATTGTAATAAGCCCATTAATATATACTTTAGCAAAAAATGAGGAAATTTCAAGCCTCGGGTAAAGCCACAAATGTAAGGATCACAAACAAGCAACTTGCCAACTTTTTTAATTGTCCATTTATATGGCCGTCCTTTGGATGGTGTGGATCATTCTTTTGGTATGATTTTAGTGATGTAGCCAATCATTGGATTAGATTATTTCAAAGTATCATTAGCATGACACAGGTGGCGGACATGTGTGTAGTGGCACCTTTGTTTACACATGCGACTTTCCAAGGCAGCTCAAAAAGGCATTTGACCCCCATTTACTACCAAATCCTCATTTGCATGCACATTTCCTCACATTTCATTTCATTTACATGCATTTACTCCCATCTATACACACCTCAATTACACCCAGATCCATACTCAACTGGCAGACTGAGTGGAGATACCTCGTTTCAACACTTGAAGTCTTGGTATCGATCCCTAGCGGGGGTGGCTAACATGGAGTGTGTGTACTGACATGGGTGTGTACTAACAAGCTAACCCCCCCCCGCCAAAAAAAAAAAAAGAAAAAAAGAAAAAAGACCACACCTTAATTACTATTTACCTTCATTTACTCCCAATTACACCCATTTACGTCCATTTACTCCTATCCAAACAACTCCTAATGTACTGAACACATATTGCTATCTTTTTTCTTGAAGGATAAGTAGGATTTTATTACAAAGGAAAAACATCAGCATGCACAAAGAGGCTGGAAAATATAACAATAGAAGAAAAAAGTAACATCAGCATGCCAAAAGAGGCAGGAAAAAATTAACAAAAAAGGAAAAAAAGAAAAAAATTACAGCAAGGAGATTTATCTCCTGTCAACTATTGACATGACTGAGGAATTGCCTCCCTCTACAAGAGAGCCAATCCTTTCATTAGCTTCTGTGTTTACTCTGGAAAATGACACCATAATGTTGTTAGCCAGATCATACAATTTGTTCAATGATATAGGCAATCCTACAAGGGCCCCTCTTGGAAATAGCCCAGCTGATTGCCGAATCCCCTTCAACAATAGGCAAAAGGAAGTTGAACTTTAGGGACACCTTTACTGCTTGGAGCACCTTAGCTACTTAAGCTAAATTCATGTCCGCAACGCCTATAGGACCCTAAAATTCAGCCAGGATTGATCCACTGTTATTACGAAGAGTCCCACCCACTCCAGCTGGACCCGGATTACCAAATTATCAGCCATTAAAATTGGTGTTGAACCACTCCAATGGGGGGACTTCCCACCTGGATACCGGGACAGATTTTTGCCACTTAATCTGGAGAGTATCCTCTCAGTTATGCTGCATCATATTCATATGCCTAGATATAGCTTTGAATCTCCGGTCCCTTCTAGCCCAATCAATGTGCAATCTAAATATTCCCCGGATGATTGTCTCTGTAGCTACCCCTTTCCCCTTAAAATTTCTGTTATTTCTTTTGAGCGATATTCACCATATCCCAATAAACTTACTTTCGGCACACAGCAGGTTGTCGATGTTTACGTAACTGCCAAATTCTATGGTTGCATTCTTAAATGTAATAACAATTAAATGTCATTCATTGAACTGTGTAAAGTTATAACATCACATTGTATCTGCAATGCCCATATCCTATCTGCAGTGTGATGGTTTGAGCCATGGTACTCCAAGCACTTGTTTGATAGTTATTTTAAAATTTCTAGTTCCATGCTCCCCTTTTTCAAACTTCATCATTCAACTTAAAAATGATCTCTTTCCTTCGCCATTAGTTCTGCAGGCAAAAGATGTGAAATGACTTTTTATTAATTGTCTTAAGTTTGATCTTTTTTGTGATTGCTAGAAATGAACATGTCTCCTCTCGTAAGGATCCACCAAAGAAACGAAGAAGGAAAGATTCGACCAAACATCAAAATGAAGTGGATGGTGAGCATTTGCCAAATAAGCATGTAAAATTAGGCAACATGCGAATGAAAGGTGCTCCGAGGAGTGAGCCATTGATGGGGAGCAAGTTGTCAAGCCCCTCTAAAATTTCACTTTCCTCGAGCAAAAATTGTCAAGAAGCAAAATCTATATCGAATCAGTTGAATGTTCCTCCAAGATCTTCGAAGAAGAAGTCCATAGATTTGACCTCTAGGTCAGAGTATCCATCTGTAGATGCTCCAAATAAGGATTCTTCTGCATTTCCCATGGAACCGAAGCATATAGAGAAACAGAAGAGTGATGCTGTCCAGTCTAGGGACTTGTCTGATAAGGTGAAAGTTACAAGCGAATCATCTGATGCTTTGTATCAGGCATGTCACAATGAAGGTGTTTCTATGCAAGATGAGCTCCATCCAAGAAAAAAATTGAATGGTTCAAACGAAATAGAACTATCCACCAAAATCCGGCATAGAGAGAAAAGTGGAGGTAGTGTATTGCCTGACACAAATTCTTCAGGGAGCAAGCATCCCATCCAAAGAGCAGTAAGTAGCCCCTTCTGGAAAGAAATTCCTCTGGAGTCCCAATGTCATTGCAATTTTCTACAGCTTTTTTCTATCATTTTGCCCATCTCTATTGTTCTTTTATTATTTATAAATTATGGTCCTTGTTGGGTTCTCATGTTAATGTTTTTCTTCCTCATAAGAGGCTGCACATTTAGCTTGTTTGCTAAGATTGGTAGCTTGAACTCCTTTCAAATCAATGACTTCCATCCAATCGAGTTGCATGTATGGAATCTCCTATTTTCATGTCCATTCAGCTAAACATATTCCACACAACTGAATCATTGCCGAGTTTAAAGTGCTACACTAACATATCATACGGTTATGTCAATATGCTGCTTATGTGCCAATGAACTCTGGCGATTTCCTCTCTTCACTAGAAAGGAATTGATTAGACAAGGCCATTGGGCCTAATAAATTTGTAATCAAGTTGATAGAATCATATTTTGTATTTTAACAATGAAATGTGGGAGTTCGAGTGTTCATTAAAAAATATGGGAATCTGATTATATTGAATCATGGAATTATACGATGAATCTAAAGATTCTTCTAGGTCTTTTTAGTATTATAACGAAATTATACAAAAATAAAAAATAAAAAATTTCGGACCAATAAACAATAACTAAACAATTAAGAACTTTATGCTAACAAACATACATTAATTATCCACTATCATTCTCCAATTTTTTGTTTGGTTCCCATGTACTCCAAGTAAACTGGCAAACATAAGGTGAAAATTTTGAAAGAAATCAGTCCTCTTAAGTCTTTGTATCTACTATCATTCTCCATTTCTCGTTGCCTCTTTGTAAGTCTTATTATGAACCAATATTGAGCAGTTGCATACGGCATGCATCTAACACGACAATATGACATAAAGCAGTCTTTTTGAAATATTATATGGAAAATATTCAGTAGGAATACAAGGTACAACAGTCTTGAAATTAATATGCTTCATCAATTATCTGTGAATGTCAGATGTATTGCGTTCAAGTAACATAAACTGTTTTACCATGCCTTCTTACTATAAACATTATCGATGGTTCATTGTAGAACTTCTTGGGCCTGTTTGGTTGCTGGGAAGTTTTATTCCCTGGTGTTTATTTTTCCCAGGAAAACACAGGAAATGGTAAATATTTTCCAGAAACAATTAAACAGTGTTTGGTTATCTTTCAAAAATAAAATTAAATTTAATAGTGTTTGGTTGATACTTGGGAAATCCTGGGAAAATTCTAAAATCTGTTTGGTTAGCCTTGGGGAAGTTCTGGGATGAGTTTGGAAATTCTTGGAAAATTCTCAGAGAGTGAGGCTTTTGGTTGTTGTATTCCCCAGCTAAAAGCTGGGTAATAAAATACCTAGGAATAGTTGGGAAAGTGGGGCTTTTGGGAAATGAAAAACAACATTTTTGGCAATTACTGGGAATTTTTTTTCCCCTGAAACCAAACAGGCCCCTTAGGTTTTTTGATTCTTCATTCATAATTATCATCATTTTGACCATCCGTAAAAGGTCTATGTCAGCTGCATTGCACTCAAGTAACATGAATTGTTTTGTCATGCCTCCTTAGTCCTTAAAGCGTTATCTATGGTTCATTTTAGAACATTGGTTTTTCAGATTCTCCCATCATAATTGTCATCATTTTGACCATCCATAAAAGGCATGTGCTTCTTACCCATCATCATCATATATTCTACCTTCGGGGATGATCTCACATGGGCCACTGCAGCTGCATTGGCTTTTTGGTAGATGTTGTTATATTGGATTTCATGGAACTATATTATTGTGATAGATTATTGTTTTCATCTGATGCTCTCCCATTTAGCAGTGATTTGCAACTTACAAAATGCTTTTCACTAGCATATGCATTTTTCATAAGCACAGTGTTCTTTGTTATTCATCAAACTGTCATCAATAATAATAGCCTAATAGATTCCTGGGTTTATTCTAGTTTTATGTAAAAGGACATTTTAATTAAATCAAGAGCTATCTTTGTGTGAATCATTTCATTGTCCTTGAATATCCTTTGCCTTGTTGCATATTCACACCGTTCTATTCATAGTAGCTGCCACTATATCAATTTGTCATAGCTCAAGCTCTTGGCAAGCGACTAGGTGGAAATAGATGCCTAACTGTTTTGAAGAGAAATCAACTATTTTAGAGATGGTGTCAGCATATCTATATCAACCTGTTTAAATTATAACCTCCAATGACTAGTACTGAGCTTTTGTTTTTCCATTGTGCCATGGATTCAAGTGTTTATTTCATACCCTTTCTATTCTCAACTATGTTTCTGCTTACTAGTAAGTTGATCAAATTTTTTTCATCATGCAAGTGGTTTCATTACTGGTACAAAAGTTCGTTTTTGAAGAGTCAACTGTATTTCATGATATCAGGATAACTGCAGCATCTTGTCATTCAAGTCAAACTCATGCACAACTCGCCCACTAAAATTAAAGAACTCTTTTTCTTTTTTTTACCCATGAATTTTTCATTTCTTGGGGTGTCCCTACTCCCAAGTTTCTAATCCACTGTTCTCTTGTTTCTCATGGAATTCGTTTGGCAGTTTTGGGTTCTTCTTGCCAAGAAAAGAATCTTCAAGATTACATCTTGAAGACATGATTGATCAAGCTTTGGATGTCAACCTTGGACTCCTTGAGGGAATAAATACCATTGCTTGAACCCTGCTTCCTATTTTAGTTAAATGAGCTTTCCTAATGGTGCATATTTCATTATCCCTTTTGGATACTGACTTGGATGGAACTGTCTTCAACATATTTGTGCAGAAAATTGTAGTCTCATATAGTATTTGTCATAATATTGTTACTACCCATATTCATATGGGTCTTCTGTCTCCGTTGGAAAAGGAGATTTCATTTCTTTTCTGCTTTGCTAGAAAATCATTACTTACCCTGCCCAGTTCCCCTGAAGTTGGAGCCTCTCCTTTTCAGGCCCTTGGGTTTCAAGTAGTTTATACTTGGATTCTCTGTTGCATTTCCATTCTACGTTGAACCTACTCCCACTTTCAACTATTATTTGCCATGCCAATGCCTATGTGCATGGGCTTGGGCATCATCTCGTGTGTTCTTTATTTCCTTCTTTTAATCTTTTGTAACCTATTATTTTGTGAAAAGAAAATATTAATCCATGGAAATGCATTCGATTCTGGAATGTTCCCACTGCCTTACATAAATGTTGTCTAGCGAATTATCCTTTGCATATTATTTTTTTACCAATCTTTTGCAGAAATCAAAATCCACTCTGGCCAAGGAAGGTTCTTCTGTGAGGCCGCAGGGCATATTGCTTGAACGGGCCATTCAGGATTTGGAAACAACAGTTGCAGAATGTAAGCTTGATGGTCACTTCAAACTTCTACCTTGGGTTTATGAGAATTGAATGTTTTCAAAGTTCCATGGATATTTATTCGTCTTTCATTTGTATTTAATGAACACCAGCAAGACCACCAACCATTGAAGTTCAAGAAGCTGATGGTTCATCCCAAGGAGTGAAAAGGAGATTGCCCCCCGAAGTAAAACAAAAGCTTGCTAAAGTTGCTAGATTAGCGGTAATGGATAAGAGCCATTCCAATGGGCCTAGTTCAATGGCAGTTTGATAATTTTAATTGCTTCACTTGTTCAATTCTTTCGTACTTGTAATAGCTCTGGTTGACGGTGTTCATGGGAGAAATTGAAGCATTTTGTTTCCATGGTTGCAGCAGTCAAGCCAAGGAATAATATCAGAAGAGTTGATTAATCGCCTCATGAGTATTCTTGGTCACGTAATGCAGCTCAAAACATTGAAGGTAGAGAAGCAAATGAACATGCAGCTCATTGTTGCATCATAGTAAGCAGGAACTATGATTGCAATAAAACCTAGTTAGTCATGCCAACGCTTGCATTCTAAGCTGTCTAATCGAAAAGTGCACTATTGATTTTAGGATTCTTATTACCTGCTGTGGAGCACAGGTCTCTTCATTTGATTTTACTGTTATTAGGCTCAAACTGTAATTACCTAGGAGTTAGTGAAGTTAAATGATATGATGATGCATCCACAAAGGCCAATGTAAATAGATCAAAGAAAAGAAAAAGATTGTGGGAAAGAACCCAACAATCTTCCAGTCAAGACTAGAGAAACAAAAACCCCCTCTTCAAATCTTCTTCCATGTATTTTTTCTTTCCTTTTTTTTTTCTTTTCTTTTCCTTTTTTGCTTTCTTTCTTCTCCATTTTGTTTTTTCTTCTCTTTTGTAATCTGTTCATTTTTTAGATAATAGTATTCTCACCTTCATTAAAAAAAAAAAAAAATCTGAGGGAGAACATAAGAACTTGTATTTCCAAGATGTCATCATGCTTTATGACTCCAAACTTGACCTTTTACGAAAGAAAGAAGCCGTCACTGTCGAAAGGACTAATCTACCCTGTGAAATTCGTCCCCACCCCAGGGCCCTTCCATAACTTGGCCATAACCCTTTCAAACAACATCAAAATTGTGTGATCTTGGGGTCGTTTGAAAGCTTACTCAGCAAGCTATCGAGTGGGACCAATTTCATGTCATTCTCATATCATCCAGTGCCCCCCAAGAGTTACCCACCAAAAAAGTGCCGAAATTAGAAAAGGAAACTTATTAAATACTTAATTTTAACCCTAGAAATTAAGGAAACAAATAAATCCTACTTAGCTGAGAGCCATCTGATTGACCTTATCAGCCGTACAGCATAATATGACCGTTGATATCATCAGGTTGTCATCAGACCATGGATCTGGTCCAGATCATCAACCAAAGTCAATATGAGCGGTCTGATTCTTCAGATCTTCGATCAATGGGCTAGTCTGGTGATTTGGTTGCATTATATAATATATATTTTTTTTCAATGTAAATATCCATGCTATCAAGTGTTTATGAGAAGTACATTGGATGGGCTTTTGAACTTACTGTTTGTTCAGCCTGTTGATGCCAAGGGTCTTCTGCAGCATTTACTTGGTTATACTGACTGTGTTACTACAAACCGGAGAGATGGACTGGGGATACAGCCTGGCACCCACATCGAGATAGCCTGTACTCCGTGGATACCACTTATGCTGGTGATACCCAGATCTCAATCGTGATTCCTGTTTCATCACAAGAACTATGAAACTGTTCTAGAGTCTGTGTTAGTGTTGTGCTTGTCACCGTAAATTTTGTTAGCCTTCTGGTTTTTTCTTAATTTACCTAAAGCAGTTGAGAGACTGAGATGGAGTAGTCAGTGAAGAATTTCTGTGAGAAGAGTTTAGAGCAATCCCCATGACGTAAATAAACAATATAAACAAACACTGGCTGCCAGGGGAGTAAACAGCAATATTTATTTGCCTGGTAGCAACATATGCTAGAATGTCCCTGCCCCAGGTAAAGGATGAGGG
Source organism: Magnolia kwangsiensis (assembly GCA_037074715.1). NCBI lineage: Eukaryota > Viridiplantae > Streptophyta > Magnoliopsida > Magnoliales > Magnoliaceae > Magnolia > Magnolia kwangsiensis. Next base: position 25,171,491 of record CM073575.1, on the reverse strand, counting down.
TTGATATCAGGCAGGCAGCTGATTGTCGAACCTTTGCAACGCAAATCAAAGGAATTCTGTTTCAAATGATTGGTAAGACAGGATACAAAAAGCCAACTCTAAGCAGCTGGAGCGAGGCTATCATTTTACCTTTTGTGTAACACATTCTTACACATCAGTCGGTAAATCATTACCTTCGCATGTTTTAATGGCATGTGGAATCACCTGTGCTTTTTAAAGTTGCAAGTAAAGATCTTTGTATAGAAACTAACATTTTTTTCCTGATGGAGGTTTTCTGCTTCTGTTAATAAGTTATGAAGTAGCTAATTTCCAAAATTCCCAAGTCTTATGGAATGTTTATGAGAGAAAAAAAAATTCCCCTTGCAAGGCAGGCAGCTGATTGTCGAACCTTTGCAACGCAAATCAAAGGAATTCTGTTTCAAATGATTGGTAAGACAGGATACAAAAAGCCAACTCTAAGCAGCTGGAGCGAGGCTATCATTTTACCTTTTGTGTAACACATTCTTACACATCAGTCGGTAAATCATTACCTTCGCATGTTTTAATGGCATGTGGAATCGCCTGTGCTTTTTAAAGTTGCAAGTAAAGATCTTTGTATAGAAACTAACATTTTTTTCCTGATGGAGGTTTTCTGCTTCTGTTAATAAGTTATGAAGTAGCTAATTTCCAAAATTCCTAAGTCTTATGGAATGTTTATGAGAGAAAAAAAAATTCCCCTTGCAAGGCAGGCAGCTGATTGTCGAACCTTTGCAACGCAAATCAAAGGAATTCTGTTTCAAATGATTGGTAAACAGGATACAAAAAGCCAACTCCAAGCAGCTTGAGCGAGGCTATCATTTTACCTTTTGTGTAACACATTCTTACACATCAGTCGGTAAATCATTACCTTCGCATGTTTTAATGGCAAGTGGGATCACCTGTGCTTTTTAAAGTTGCAAGTCAAGATCTTTGTATAGAAACTAACATTTTTTCCTGATGGAGGTTTTCTGCTTCTGTTAATAAGTTATGAAGTAGCTAATTTCCAAAATTCCTAAGTCTTATGGAATGTTTATGAGAGAAAAAAAATTCCCCTTGCATTTGTTCATTAGGATCTTGATTGCTTTGGTTTTATATTTTGAAGTTACTGGAGTCAGCAAATTGTAAAACAATATCTCTGTGACAGAGAAACCTGAAGAAGATGGTTGAATTGGGACTATCAGCGGAGCAAGAGAAAGATGATAGGTTCCAGCAACTAAAGAAAGACGTCGTTGAAATGATTAGAATACAAACCTCCTTTTTGAGGTCAAAGGTAAGCTTTGGAAGTATGCAGGAATATTTTACAATGTGCTTAAGTCCACAGCTAAGGATATGTTTATCCCTGATGAAGGTATTTGCTAATGTTTCACGAAATAGTGTCCATTCACTCTTTTTGAAAGGCATGTCACACTTGAGAATTGTTTACACCCCATTAAATTTTATCACTTCTTGAATTAATGTCACCTAATTGTAAGAAGAGTTTTTATGATGGAAACTATAGTCTGTTTCCCAATGATTCTTATGTGACCTCTCTTAAGGAAGATGCCATGCAAGTTATTGCATCTCAATCTATATCTAAGTGCACTGTGTTTTATATTTCATCAGGCATCTATACAACAGGATGGATCATCTGATGATTTTCAGGATGTGCATCATGGTTCAGATGAAAAAGGAAGATATGGTATGGATGATGCAATGGAAGACAAGATCTGTGATCTCTATGATCTGTATGTTGAGGTACAAGATTGTCCAAGTTCTGATACCTTCATGACTAGATTCTAGCCCGTCGATATTATGAATTATTATATCGGTCTCTTGATTTTTTTTCTTGGATTCCAGGGGATGGATGAAGACAAAGGCCCACATATCAGGAAATTATATGTGGAGGTAGCCCCCCTCCCCCCTCAACGATTTTTTTTTTTTTTTTCTCTTCTAAATTTAAAACCGTAGAAACAATTGCCGTTCAGATGGTGCTAAGATTTCTATGGTTTTGTAAATTTGGGGTTTACATAATTTGTTTTATTGTAGTTGATTGTTTTGAGTTTGGTGACTCCATTCTTATTTTTATTTCTGCATGGTGATCAATTTCAGGCTGCTTATTTCCATAACTCTAGCCTTAGTTTCACCTCCTTTCAGTCAGTTGAAAATTGACAGTCTCAGTTTCTTTTTATCTTTGGCTATTTGAGGAGGTGCTTTGACTTGACGTGAACGCCTGTCACCTTTTCTATTCAGCTTGCAGAGTTGTGGCCAAGTGGAACAATGGACAAGTATGGTATCAAATGTGCCATCAACAGAGCGAAAGAGCGGAAAAGATTGCTATATAGCCGTCTGAAGGTATTATAATCTTGTTCCTTTTTTTCCCCCCTTCATTTCAAAATCTCGTGAGGAAGTTGAATGTTTGCTTTTCATATTTAGAAGCTTACATCTGCTTGTGGATGTTGAACTCATCTTCAGGAGGAGAAGATGACGAGGAAGAAAATATCAGCTGCAGCTAAGATGGAAGAAACCACTCGGGGAGAAGGTAATGTAAATGCTCAGCCACGACCTGCACAAGAGAGGCTGGCCACTGATTCTAGTAGAGCCTTTATGCCAAATGACAAGCCAACGTCCAGTCCAGCTATAACCAATCTACACCTTCCCACATCTGGCAAGACGTCCAACCCACCTTTAAACGCTTCAAGCCTGGATCGGCCGAGACAAGAGAAGGTTCGAGTGAGTATAAACATGGTTGATGAGGCCAGCAATGGCAAGATGACTGATGTTGGAGTTTTGAAGAAGAAAGTGAAGAGGAAGCCAGAATCGAATTTGGGGGAAAACAATTTTCGTCCTGTGAAGCTACCACCCCCTATGCAACTTCATGGAGAGGAAAGACACAAGTCTCACAAGCATGCTCCAAATCACCACCATAAATCAAGCCATCAGTCAGCCATTCTTCAACATTGTGAGCAACCTAGCTGACCTGACGATGCACTACATTTAAATTACATGCCTACAAATATTAGGTAAAATTGCACTTGGCTTCCATTGGGCTTAAATGAGTACAGGCTATGAAACATTCCAATGCAAATTTTGAAACAGGTAAAGCTGGTTTTCATTTCTAGTTGGGTAGGATCTGATTTCCACAAGTGTCTCAGGGGCCTCCTCTTTTGAAGTGGATTGAATGTATTCCACCCAAATCCAAGCAGGATTAAAGCGTCCAATAGAGTGTATCCTGCTCAGGATTAGCGGTGGAATGAACTTGTCTTGAGGTACTATTCTACACCCAAAAAAAAAAAAGAAAAAGAGAAAGGAAATCATCCAAACGCCTGTAAAATCAGGAAAATGTCTGTATATGAGATAATCAGATAACCTTTTATTAGTTAACCAGCTGATCACCAAATTACTTAGGTCCCCCGCCACCTATAAGAACTGAGGAATCAACATTGCACTTGTTATGTTCTTGTCAGCATTCCATGTGTGGGGTGTGCATTGCGGAATTGTATCCATTTGATACTTGACCTTGTGGGTTCCACCATAGATGGATGGTGCAGAAAGTAGCCCATTGAGGAATTGTATCCATTTGATACTTGGCCTGCAAAATCCGAAGTATGGCCAATGGTCATTATGCAGGAGTAAGTCAACTGATCAGATGGCTGTGACTTTTTAGTGGAGGTGGTTTCCACACTTTCTTAGCGGGCCCTGCATATGAATGATTTGGAGAGCTAAAAGTTAGGCCATTCATTGTATTTGACCTTTAAATCTATATGGCACCTGATAACAATGTTACTGATATATGAGTCCCAGATTCAAGAATTGATATCTATAGTCAGTAGAAGTGTTTTAACGGATGGTTGGCTAGCCCAAATTTTCTTTGGGAGTGGGCTCCACCGGAAGAATGGAAACAGAAGTATCTTGCATGTTGCATGTGTATAAGATTACCCATTTCCTGTTATGGGATCATCCTAGGGGACGAGGCTAGAGGACGAGGCTGGCGTAACACTCAAAACTGTAAGGAGTTTCACCCTTTACCGGAGGATTGGGTAATTTTTTTTAATAATAATAAAACTCACACTTCCATTTTTATTTCCATCACTAATCCCTTAGGCTCTGTTTGGATTCATGCAAAGGGGAGGAAAGGAAACATTTGTCCCATCAAAGTTCCCTTGTTTGTCAAGCCCTTTATTTGTAGGAAACACCCTTACTCACTTTTAATCTTTGTTTAAAAATAATGAAATTTATTATCTCACCTCCAACCTGAATTTTTATTTTTTATTTTTTATTTTTTATGGTGGAAGGAAAATGTGTTTCTCACATGGTTAAGATCATATATGCCACCATGGTCTCACATATGTCAAATAGGTTTTTGGCCATCTCGAGTTATGCATCACATGTGCCACCACACCATCTATGCTAATGTGCCACTATCCATCTCTTCCACCCTGTATCTACAAAGCACTCCATGTGCCAGTGTCCATCTACAATCTTTCCAAATATGCCACATGTGCTGATGGCACCAATGTTCACAAGTGTTGTCATCTAAATTCAACTGCCCATGCGACAATGTCTCTTGTACTAAGTGCCACCAGGCCCACCACATAGCTTCAAGCACCTCATGTACCACTTGTGTCACGATTCAGCTTCAAGTGCCCAAATATGCCATGAATGTCACATGTGCCACTATTAATCTTCAAACATCCCATATGTGGACACATGTATTGATGCGCCTGCCAGTAACTAAGAAAAAAAATTCAATAAAAAATAAAAATAAATTAAAGATAGATTCTAAATTTAGAGGAAACCTTGTTAGAAATTAAACAAAGAACAATAATTCCTTTCTCACGTTTTCCTGGGGAAAAACAAAAAAAAAAAAAAAAAAAACTCATTTTTAAAGTAGAAGTAATGCTAATTAATTTTGTCATTTAATATTTATAATCCTAACCATCAATTTTGAAGAAAAGATTGAAAATGACTAGCCTTTGAACATAAATTGAGTAAATTAATAATCTCTCATTGAAAGTTAAGCTAGAGGCAGTGAGTCATAGAACTTCTTGTGGGACCGATCAAGTGGGCCCCCTATCCTAGCTGACAACCTACAGATGATTCCAAGTGAATCTGGGCCATTGAGCGCCTAGATCACAGATCACATGATGATGATCCATTGAATAAAATTTCCACCCCAAGCATAAAATACAATGTACTCCAGTCCCTCAACTTGCAATCTTAAAACGGCAGACTGGGCAGGAGCTAGCTGCCTTCAACCATCCAACAATGCAAGCAGGATGGAACATATGCGAACATGGCATGCTGGTCACCTCCGTCCCGATCAAGAACTCATCTAGACAAATCATGCACTCTTCACCCACATTCGTCCCACTACATTCTTCTGCTTTCAACACCTTCGTCATAGAAATCTCGATATCCATCGAGATCGTTAGATAATCCTGTTCTGCTTGTACCGCCTCCGTCGCCTTCTCATGGCCGAAAGAAGTGATCAGCGGTACCAATTCCCGTATGACGTCGGGGCTAACATCCATACCACTAAGTATATGTGAGACGCAGATCTCTCTACCTTCAGCAGAAAGAGAGACGAAGCAATGATGGTTTGGAAAGACATCTTAAACAATGCTAGATTGGCGTCGAATGTAGTGAGTGGCAGCGCGGTGGGATTGCACCATCAAATTGTAATTCTGTTTTAGGTGAACTAATACAATGACTTCAAGATCTTCATTGTGGTTGTTGGTGTGGACGTTGGGGGAGGGTATTTTTGTTATTGTTGCAGATAGTTTCAGAGAATTATGATGGCTTGTAAAAGAGGAGGAAGAAGATGGAGTCATGGTTGCAGGAAAGGTTGAGGTGAAGATACTAACGTTTGTAAGATATCGTATTTTACAGAAACAGCGATTAGTGTTGGTTTCTTCTTCCATATTTAAATCCACTCCGTCCATCAGGTGATCGGATGAAAAGCTTTGATGGGCCACGACAATGCGTACGTGGGACCCACCTGAGCCTTGGATATCTTTTAAAATGGATGGATGGCGTGGATAAAACACATACATCACGGTGGGACCCACCCAGCGGTCCTGGCAAGGGTCGGACGCAGTCCGCATCTGACGTGGAGATTATAAATCGGCGTTGCGGATATCCCATCGATCATCGCCGATACGACCTGGTGTTACCCTGTATCCGATTGCTTCGGCGATATGAGCGGACACTGCTCGTGCCGTTACGAATCAGACGTTACGTACCGTTTCGGAAATCTACGAAACGGATTTAGAAAGAGAAAAGTTTCATGCTCTGGAAGAGTATGATGGATGATACACAGGCACTTCAAAATTGCTTAAATATTGTATAAATTGCGTACTGTAATTCAAATTAAACCTTCCAAATTATGTGAGCCATTTCGATGTATTATGAGACGAAAAAAAATTAAAACTCTTTTTGCATCTGACTATCCGACAAGTGGGATAGACTAGGGCTCAGCTGATAGATGGTTTTCATCCACAACTGATGGTGGGGCTCACCTTATGAGTGGGGCCACGGCCTGACCGATTTCATTTTGTAGGTTTACTCACTTCTAGAACGGAGAAGCGCGAGAGATTGAGCTGCTCATTATAATTTCGGCTGAGACCACAAGTGTCCCAAAATTCTGGCCATTGGATGTCTATTTCTCTTAACCGTTGATTTTATCCTGCAGATATGTCTGGCCCCTGTTTTAGCCTGATTTTCAGTACATGGTGTTGATGCAGAAATCCGGTCGCCCCTTCTCCTGGCTCCTGAACCTGTACAAAGAGCGAACAAATAGGACCCTAGCTCATATGCTGGGAATTCTCAATGGCGAAGTCAGAAAATTGGGTCTAGTTGGATATACATGGTCGGGGCTAGAGATTGTGCATACATCTTCCTCTGAGGACTTTCCCTTGTAAGTGGGAAGAGGCAGTAGTGTAGAGGGGGTTCGTCTCTACTTTAGCGGGGATAGAATCCTAGTAGGATTTTAGAATTGTGTACGTGGATTCTTCTAGACTATCGGTGGAGAGATCTGCGTTGGGGGTGATTTCTGTGATCCTCGGTGCGAATCACAGTCTGGCGACGCTTGGTCGAGCTCGGCCTAACGTTGGTCGTTGGCTCTAGTCGGTCACGCTAGTCGAGGCCTTGCCGTGTCAATGAAGGATGTGGTTCACTTATTGAGGCCGGGTTTAGCCTCCTTGCCAAGGTCGAGCACGTCCTATCTGCTCTATTGCCCGAGGCAGAGCCTGTCCTTAGGTTGAGGCTGGTTCTCCTTTAGCTTGTCTGTAGGCGTGGGTTTGACCATTAGGTTGTACTCATAGTTGGTTCTTGACTTGGCTTACCGACAATAGGTTGGCATATTTCCCCCATAACACATGACATGTAGATAGCACAAATCACTTGCTTCGACACATGCGTCTTAAGTACTTACGTTCTTATTTTTTTTAATGAATTTATCTTATGAATTAAAAAAAAAAACTACTTAATTAATATAAAAGTTACATTCCAATGCCTTCTTCAAAAGTACTCTCAATCGCATATCTCATTGATTTAAGTAATTATCAACTTCCTTTATATTATTGCTAGCATATGCGTTGCCTTGCCGGCTCAGGTAGCCCCCGCCATAATGTGTGTTGGGGGCCTTGCATAAAATCTTAGGATCTAGCCTTTTGAATAAATCAGAATTATGGGATAATAATAGTAATGAAACAAATCAAAGCAACAATCACACATTACACAAGAGATTTTTATGTGAAAAACTCTCAAAGAGGTAAAAATCATGGGACCTCGTCCAGATCAACAATCCACTATGAAGTAGAACGTTATAACCTTCGTCACTCACGTAGGAGTGGATGAACAATAAGAGAATAAAAGAAAAACAGAGGGATTTCACCGATCACGAGGACGTAAAAGCGCTGAGACGACGGCTCCCTTCCACAAGCTTTCTCTCTCTTTTCTCTCACTCTCTCACCTTTGATATCCCTAAACTCTTTAGAAAACCCTCTTGTACTTTTCTTCACCCAACATACTCTAGAAAAACCCTAGAGACCTCTTTTTATAGTTTTAGGAAACTCATTTCCACATCTCAGTTGCGAAAGGACTTGCGACATAAAATTCGCGCAAAATCACGGAATGAATCTACGACCGGTCGTGAACCACTTATGACCGATCGAGCACCCTCTGAAAAAAATAGTCCAATCGCTGGACTTTGAGTCGCGAAACTCACCACTGGTCAAACACCAGCCACGACCGGTCGTACAGGACCTATGACCGGTTGACGACAGGTCAAAAATCTCATTAAATCTATCCCTTTTTTACTCAGGAGGGATTCACCTTTTTCAAGCCTGCTTGATTTCTGCAAACCTCAAACTTACCCTTGAGCAAAGCATTGGTCATCATGTCTGACCCATTATCGTCCGTGTGGACCTTCTCAAGCTGTAACACCTTCTGTTTCAAAGTATCCCTGATCTAGTGATACCGAATCTCTATGTGTTTCGACTTGGAATGCTGACTTAGATTCTTACTTAAGTGTATAACACTCTGACTATCGCAATAGACCACGTGTTTCTCCTGCTTCAGGTTAAGTTCCTGTAGGAACCTCTTCATGCAAAGCATCTCTTTACATGCTTCTGTGACTACAATGCACTCGGCCTCTGTCGACGACAATGTTACGACCCTCTGTAGCTTTCTCTGCCAAGAAACCGCTTTCCCTGCAAACGTGAACATGAACTCCGATGTAGACTTCCTGGAGTTTATATCATCTGCCATATCTGCATCTGTGTAGCCCTCTATCACAGGTTTTCCATCACCATAGCATAGGCTCAACCTGGATGAGCCTCTTAGATACCGTAGTACCCACTTCACCGCTGCCCAATGATCTTTGTCAGGATTGACAAGATACTGGCTGATAACACCAATGCATATGCTATGTATGGGCGTGTACATACCATAGCATACATCAAACTTCCTACAGCTGATGCGTAGGGTATCTTCTGCATCTCTTTCACCTCTGTCTTCGTCTTGGGACGCTGCCTGTCGCTCAATTTGAAGTGACCATCCAGTGGAGTACTGACCAGCTTCGCTGCATTTATATTGAACCGTTCTGGAACTTTCTCAATATACCGCTATCGTGACAGCCAAAGCTTTCTGCTGCTTCTGTCAGGGTTATCTCCATTCCTAGGATCTGTTTAGCTAGGCCCAAGTCTTCCATCGCAAAGGACTTACCCAACTCCTGTTTTAGCCTGTCGATCTTCTTGATGTCTTTTCCCATGATGAGCATGTCATCAACGTATAACAATAGAACTAAGAAATCACCATCTGAGAACTTGTGCGTGAACACACAGTGGTCCGAATCCGTTCTGTCATACTCATGCTGTAATATGAACGAATCGAACTTCTTGTATAATTACCGTGGAGCTTGTTTCAGCCCATACAAGCTCTTCTTCAACCTATACACCATATGCTCATTGCCCTTGACTTCGAACCCCTCTGGTTGGTGCATGTAGATCTCTTCTTCCAGGTCACTGTAGAATAAAGCAGTTTTAACGTCCAACTATTTTATCTCCAGATCCATGCTAGCCGCCAACCCAAGTAACACCCATATGGATGTTATCTTCACCACTGGTGAGAATATCTCCTCGAAGTCTATGCATTTCCTCTGACCGAACCCTTTTACCATAAGTCTGGCCTTGAACCTCGTCTGTGAATTCTTCTGCTTAACCTTCTTTCTGAACACTCGCTTGTTGCTCAGAGCTTTTTGCCCTTAGGCAATTTCACCATGTCATAGATGTGATTCTTATGTAAAGATTTCATCTCCTCTTGCATAACTTTCAACCACTCCTCCTTATGCTTATCGGCTAGGGGCTCAAAATAATCTTCTGGCTCTCCCCCATCAGTCAGCATAATGTATTCATGCGGCGAGTACCTCTCGGACGGCTGTCTGTCCCTAGATGACCTCCTCACCTGTGACTCAACAGGTGGATCAAGTGGGGGCTGCTCTCCTGGTCCATCTTCTGAAGGAACTCCCTCTTCCTCTGCACCTTGTTGTACTCCCCCGTCATCAGACACCACGGGAGGAATAACCGGATCCATGTCCTCTAGCTCACCTGAACTAGGCTGGTTCTTCTCCGGCTTACCAATGTTTTCTATATACTGATCTTCAAAAAATACTACATCTCTACTCCTGACAAGCTTCCTCTCGGTCGGATCCTACAATCTGTAACCGAACTTTTCATCACCGTACTCCAGGAACACACACTGTCTGATCTTCATGTCGAGCTTGAACCTCTCGTCCCTTGGTACGTGAACGGATGTCATGCATCCAAACACCCTAAGATGACTATACGATGGATCATGTCCAGTCCACACTTTCTCAGGTACTTCTCCATTCAACGAGGCTGATGGAGACCTGTTTATCAGATACACCGCCATGTGCATTACTTCTCCCTATAATGTCTTGGGCAACTTCGCATGGGATAACATGCATCTGATTATCTCAACAATGGTGCGATTCATTCGCTCAGCTACGCCATTATGCTGGGGGGTCTTAGGAACCGTTTGTTCATGCCGTATACCCAGGTATTTGCAGTACTCATAAAAGTCACCAATGTATTCACCACAATTGTCAGTGCGGATGCACTTCAATGATCTATCTGTCTCTCTCTTGACCATAGCATGAAACAACTTAAACACACCAAAGACCTCATCCTTAGATTTCAAAGCATAAACCCAAACCCTCCTAAATGCATCATCTATAAAAGTAACAAAGTACAATGCCCCACTCAAGGTTTTTGTCCTCATAGGACCACAAACATCATAATAAACTAAATCTAATGCATGCACTTTATTAACATGAGAAACAGATTTAATGAATGAAACTCTATACTGTTTCCCTGATAAACAATCAAGACAGGCTTTAAGAGGCGTACTTGTCATGTCTGGAAAGAGCCTCTTCCTCGCTAGTAGCTGAAGCCCTTTTTCACTCATGTGGCCCAGACGCTTGTGCCACATGTCTATAGTTGAATCTTTCGCTGCGTTCAACCCACCCTTGCATACACTGACACTTGCCTTGTACAGGGTACAACACTTATTTTCTCTGACTGCGATCAACGAACCCTTGATGAGCTTCCAGCGCCCACTAACAAACTGACTTTCATAGCCATCATCATCCAACCTTCCCGTCAACATCAAGTTGAGGCGAAGGTCTGAGATATGCCTCACATCCCTGAGAACCAATGTGCAGCTCACATCGATCTTCACACAAATATCACCAACCTCTATGATTTTCGATAAGCCAGAATTTTCCATCTTCACGGTCCCATAGTCACCTTACTTGTAGCTTGTGAAGAAGTCCTTGCGTGGAGTCGCGTGAAAAGAAGACCTCGAGTCTATCATCCAGTCGGTGTCCTGACTCGTAGTCGTGAGACATACATCATGATCCGCAGAAAGAATAACTACAACGTCGCCATCTGAAGTGACCGTAGTGGAATCTGATTCATCTTCCTTCTCCTTTCCTTTTCCTTTCTTATCGTTTTTAGCCTTACGATATTCATGCTTATAGTGACCCTTCTTGCTACAATTCAAGCATTCAATATCTTTTCTGTTACTCGACTTGCCTCTTGATTTATCTCGGGTCTTCCCGCCCTTCTTGTTTTTTCTCTCCTCCGTTCCTGTGTCACAAGTGCCTCTTGCTGAGTAGACCCTTGAGACTTCCTCATTGTCTTTTCATTAAAGAGACAACTAGTAACCTGTTCCATGGATATCTTTCTGTTTGGCGCAGAGTTACTTAGAGACACCACCAATGTCTCCCAATTGTCAGGCAATGAACTAAGCAAAAACAAAGCCTGCAATTCATCATCCAGGACCATCTTCATAGAGGAGAGTTGGTTCACTATATTACTGACCTCATTCATGCGCTCGGGCACAGAACCACCATCATTGAACTTGAGATTTACAAGTTGTCTTATTAGAAAATTCTTATTATCGGCTGTCTTCCTCTCATACAACCCTTATAGTTTCAGCCATAGGCTAGTGGCTGAGGTTTTCGTGGACACGTGGTGGAATACAGATCATCCAGTCATTGTCTAATAAACCCCACTACTTTTCGATCTAACTTCTTCCAATCTTCATCAGACATATCCTTGGATTTTGCTGATATGCCTAAAATTGGAGAGTATAGGTCCTTGCAATAAAGCAAGTCCTTCATCTTAGCCTTCAATATGGTTCAGTTAGAACCATTGAGGTTGATCATCCTTGATGAGCCACCTTCCATAATTCCAAACGGATCCTACCCGTTCAATGAACTTAACGCTCTGATACCACTTTGTTGGGGGCCTTGCACAAAATCTTAGGATTTAGCCTCCCGAACAAACCAGAATTATGGGATAATAATAGCAATGAAACAAATCAAAGCAACAATCACACACCACACAAGAGATTTTTATGTGGAAAACCTTTAAAGAGGTAAAAATCACGAGATCTCGTTCAGATCAACAATCTACTATGAAGTAGAACGTTACAACCTTCATCACTCACGCAGGAGTGGATGAACAATAAGAAAATAAAAGAAAAACAGAGGGATCTTACCGATCACGAGGATGTAGAAGCGTTGAGATGACGGCTCCCTTCCACAAGCTTCCTCTCTCTCTTTTTTCTCACTCTCTCACCTTTGACATCCCTAAACCCTTTAGAAAATCCTCTTGTGCTTTTCTTCACCCAACATACCCTAGAAAAATCATAGATGCCCCATTTTATAGTTTTAGGAAACCCCTTTCCGCATCCCGGTTGTGAAAGGACTTGCGACACGAAATTCGTGCAAAATCGCGGAACGAATCTGCGTATGTTCGACTAGTCGTGGACCTCATACGACCGGTCGTGAACTACCTACGACTGGTCGAGCACTCTCCGAAAAAAATAGTCCAATCGCTGGACTTTGAGTCGTGAAACTCACGACTAGTCGAATACCAGCTACGACCGGTCGACGATGGGTCAAAAAACCCATCAATGTGTATGTGAAATTCATTAAGTGCTTAATCTTATGTTAGGCTTAAGATCCAAAACTTTTTTTTTTTTTTTTTTTTTGAGTTAGCTTGTTAGTACACACCCATGTCAGTACACACACTCCATGTTCGCCACCCCCGTTGGGGATCGATACCAAGACCTCAAGTGTTGAAACACACAGTTGATGATCCAAAACTTAACTTAAGGTCCATTCATCATTGTTAGGCTCAAGATCCCAAACACAGGCTCCATCTCTGATTCAGATGGAACACACAATTGAAAATAATGTACAGGCAATGCTCAAACTTCAAATTAAATCTCTTGATGTGGCCCACGCTAAATCACGAATGGGCCTGATCTTTGAGCCCCGAAATAAAATTTTAGTGGGGCATATAATAATTAGAGAGGATTTCATATAATCATCACTTTGGGCCCTATAACCTTGGAAAGTTCAAATGTAGATGTCTCTTTCCAAACCACGTGACAGGTCAGCTTGGTTTATTTTATTTTATAAGCATAATGCAGGATTACATGTCTAATGGTGGGAGTGGATCTCATGGGCCTTGTGAAATTTTGTTTTTTAATATAAAATTGTTTTTTAACATCTAATTGCTCTTCAATTTTCTGGACCATCATGATATGTACTTAAAATCAACCATAAGATGTTAAATCTTATGTTAGGATTTGGGGTAAAAAATCATATTAACTTCTGATTTAGCATACTACACTAAAGAAAGCACTTGAGAGAGATGTGCAGCTTTGATTTTTATAGGTCCACAATGATTTGAAGAAATCCACTCAAATCATTAAATGCCATACAAAAATTTAATTGTGGGGCCCTAAGATTAAGCTCATATATGATTCGAGTGAGTTATAATAAGAGAAACAATATAAGGGGCAAGCATTACCCTCAATTATTTGGTCCATCTAAATCACCGGATGGAGGTGATTTTTGGCCCTGAGCTTAATCATGAGATGAAGTGCATCATGTAGCGGTGAGTTTTACAAAAAAACCATCACGCTGGGGCTTCCGTGAGCTGCTAGCCCATGTGGTCGGGTGAAGGTAGTGGGATGATAATCGCGTAGATTAACAAGGGAAGTAGCTTATTGAAAAAGGAAAAGGTACCAGAGGTTAAATCCATTCTAATTAGAAAGTTTTTCGTAAAGTTCGCTTTTTTTGCAACCATCTAATTTTCTCGAACCCACCGGACGAACGTACCTGCGCACTCGTGCGCCTTGTGGTTTGACACGTGCGGCGCGAAGTTAAAATCCGCACACCGACATCACTTCCCGCCTCTTGACTTGACGGAAGAGAACCTTTTGGGTTTTGGGCATTTGTGAGAGAGATGGAAGAGAAGAAGCCTCAACCTCCTCCACCTCTGATATCATCGGCCTCGTTCAAGGGCACGAACGTATTCCTGTCGAGAAGCCTCGTCGCTCCCGAAACCTTCGACGCACTCCACGACGCACTCAAGATCAATGGGGCCCACGTCTTCCTCTGTTGCGATCCTTCCCGATCTGGTCCCTCCGATTTCCACGTCATCTCCTCTTCCAATCACGTATGTCTTTCTTCCCCCCCCCTCTACCTCATTTCCCTTCTATTCTCTCGAAACATCTATCTCTCATGACTGTACAATCCCTCAATTTCATTTTCAGGAGAAGTTCGAGGATCTCAGAGCCAAGGGCTGTAATTTGCTCGGTACCCATTCCTTCCTTTTCTAATTACTGTTTTTCATGGTCTTATTCTCCCTATTCCTAGCTCTAATTACGTCTTTTGATTCTTCAAATGGCTGGAATTGATTGTATCGGAAAATTCAATGAATCTTAAACTCAAGAGATAACGGGGTACTTGTTGCTTTCGGTTCTAATTTCCTGATTTTCGTTCGGTAGGGCGTTCTGTATGGTTAGGGACTTGCCTTTTGCCACTCAGACGATTCATTTGGTGGGCCACACCGTGGATGCGCGATGCTTAGGGACTTGTCTGCTGTCTGAAAATTGGAGTTTGCGAGCCCTATAGACAAATCTGTATGCAGAACTATAGCCATTAACAAAATCACGGTCAAGTATAGGTTTCCCATACCTAGGCTTGATGACGTGTTAGACATGGTGACTAAATCTACTATTTTCTCTAAAATAGATCTCAAGAGTGGGTATCAGCAAATCTGTATACGTCCCGGTGATGAATGGAAGACAACCTTTAAGATGAATGATGGGCTACACGAGTGGTTGGTCATGCCTTTTGGCTTGACTAACGCACCCAACACTTTCATGCGGGTGATGACCCAGGTCTTGAGACTGTTCATGGGGAAATTCTTAGTAGTGTACTTCGACGATATCTTGATCTATTGCACCACTAGAGAATCACACTTTGAACATTTGAAATTGGTCTGTAGTGTCCATAGGGCGGAGAAATTATATGCTAACCTTAAAAAGTGTTTGTTCATGTCTAGTCAGGTTGTGTTCTTAGGGTTTATAATGTCAGGAGAAGGGATGCGTGCAAACTCAGAGAAAGTCGAGGCCATAGTTGATTGGCCTGAACCGAGGAACATCCATGAAGTGCAAAGCTTCCATGGTTTGGTCACATTCTATTGTCACTTCATTAGGAGTTTTAGCACGATTATGACTCCCATTATAGAGTGTAGGAAGAAGGGATAATTCGTATGGTTGAAAGCTGCAGTTAAGACTTTCAAAGAAATTAAGGGCAAGATGGTTGAAACTCCCGTCATATGCCTTCCAGACTTTTCTAAAGTCTTTGAAGTTGCGTGTGATGCATCCAAGGAATGCCAAATCGGTTACGTATCGGCCGATACGGCCGATACGTAACGGAAACGGTGGTGACCGTTACACGTTACGGGGTCGTATCGGCCGATACGGTTTTTTGTAGCTGTATCGGCCGATACGGGCCCGATACGGGGCGTATCGGCCGATACGCCCCCGTATCGGCCGTTACGGGCCGTTATAGGCCCGTATCGACCTTTTTTCATTTTAAGCTTTGTTTTTGCTGTTTTTTTGAAACCTCTTGCTTCCAAACTGTTTCTTACTCCTTTTACTACTAATTTCGACCAACTTTGGCTGAGTATTTGAGATAAAAACACATTATATTATGAATTTTCTTGAATCAAAGCTCGATGGGCCATTTTTCAGAAATTTGTCAAAAATATGTATTTATATATTTTTAATACGTTTTGTTGTTTTAATCATACCATATGATGTGTTAATCATAGTAAAACATGTTAATGTGCATTTTACAGATTTTGGGTGTCATTTAATATTTTTTTTTATATTTTTTTCTATTTACGCATGAATTTTAGCCCCTTTTTTTAAAATTTGAAAAATCAATTTTTAATGGTTGTATTGTTGTTTTAATTATGCCATTTGATGTGTTAATCATAGTAGGACATGTTAATGTGCATTTTACAGATTTTGGGTGCCATTTTATATATTTTTTTATATTTTTTTCTATTTACGCATTTATTTTGGCCCTTTTTTTGAAAATTCGAAAAATCATTTTTTAATGATTCTTTTGCTCTTTTAATGATGCTATATGATGTGTTAATCATAGTAGAACATGTTAATGTGCATTTTACAGATTTGGGGTACCATTTTATATATATTTTTATATTTTTTTCTATTTACGCATGAATTTTGGCCCTTTTTTTTTAAATTCGAAAAATCAATTTTTAATAGTTGTTTTGTTGTTTTAATCATGCCATATGATGTGTTAATTATAGTAGAACATGTTAATGTGCATTTTATAGATTTGGGGTGCCATTTTATATTTTTTTTTATATTTTTTTCTATTTACGCATTTATTTTGGCCCTTTTTTTGAAAATTCAAAAAATCATTTTTTAATGATTCTTTTGCTGTTTTAATGATGTCATATGATATGTTAATCATAGTAGAACATGTTAATGTGCATTTTACAGATTTGGGATGCCATTTTATATTTTTTTTTATATTTTTTTCTATTTACGCATTTATTTTGACCCTTTTTTTGAAAATTTGAAAAATCATTTTTTAATGATTCTTTTGCTGTTTTAATGATGCCATGTGGTGTGTTAATCATAGTAGAACATGTTAATGTGCATTTTATATATTTGGGGTGCCATTTTATTTTTTATTTTTACATTTTTTTCTATTTATGCATGAATTTTGGCCCTCAAAAATAATTGCAAACACCTAAATGTAAGATATTTTCATATTACATTCATTCTAATATATCTATCATTGATAGTAGATAATTAGAAAATTAAATACATGAATTTTGTAGTCAAATTCAGGTTATCTGGTTCATAAATTCATCAGACAGTCCGATACAACTTCTGACCAAAGAGTGGACCGTTACACCACCATAAACATGTTCCAATTTATAAATGAATGCATATTTGGAATGCTTAGAATATTTCGGATTTAATCCATATTTTTTCATATTTTTTTGGCAAAAAAAAAATTTTGCGCCGTTATGGGCCGTTACGCCCCCGTATCGCCGTTACGCCCCCGTATCCGTATCGGTTTCAGAGGGCACCGTTACGCCAACCGATACCGATACGGGACACCTTGGATGCATCTAATGTTGGTATAGATGGAGTCCTGAGTCAAGAGGGTCATCCTGTTGCCTATTTCAGTGAAAAACTGAATGAGGCAAAACAAGAATACTCTACCTATGATAAGGAATTCTATGCGGTAGTGCAATCTTTGAGACATTGACACCACTACCTCCTATCGTAGGAATTTGGCTTATTTCTGATCATGAGGCCCTACGTTATCTTCACTTCTAGAAGAAAATTAACCTAAGGCATGCTAAGTGGGTTGTACTCTTTCAAGAGTATTTGTTTGTCTTGAAACACAAGGTCGAAGTAGAGAATAAACCAGCCGATGTCCTTAGTCATAAAGTGGCGTTGCTCAATTTTTTGAGTGTAGAAGTTGTCGGCTTTGAGCAATTGAGAGACGAGTACCCAATATGTCCAGATTTTGGGGTTACCTATACGTCACTCTCGAGTGATTAACAAAGTACGGGGGATTTTGTGTTGAGAGATGGATTCCTTTTTAAATGAAATCGTTTATGTATTTCTCGTACATCCCTCTGTGAATTTCTTGTTTGATAGCTTCATTTGAGAGGGATTGTTGGCCACTTTGGCCGTGATAAGATTATTGCCCTCATAGAGGATTGTTTCTACTGGACAAGTCTCAAGCGGGATGTCGCCAAAATTTTAGGGTAGTGTAGAATGTGTTAGATGGCGAAGTAGCAAAAGAAAAATTTTAGATTATATACGCCATTACCTGGGCCACATGCTCCGTGATAAGACATTAGTACGGATTTCGTGCTTGGGCTTCCCAAGACCATTAAAAAGCACGATTCTGTTTTTGTTGTTGTGGACCGCTTCTCTAAGATGATGCATTTCATCTCATGTTCTAAAACTTTAGCTGCGTCTAATATTGCTAAGGTCTTTTTTGATTGTGGTCCGTCTCCATGGTTTGCTCAAGACTATAGTGTCTAACCATGATGTCATATTTACTAGCTATTTTTGGAAGACACTATAACACATGATGAGAACACATTTACAGTTTTCTACTGCATACCACCCTCAAACTGATGGCCAAACTGAGGTGGTTAATTGCAGCCTTGGAAACCTCTTACGATGCTTAGTGGGTGAAAATGTGAAAACTTGGGATTTGATTTTACCTATAACCGAGTTCGCTTACAACAGTTCAGTCAATAAATCTACAGGGTTGAGTCCATTTGAAATTGTTAGTGGTTACAAACCTCGGTTGCCCATAGACTTGTTACCCATGTAAGTTATCCAAAGATCTTCTGACTCAGCCGATGCATTTGCATGACACATTTATGACTTGCATGCACATGTCAAACAATGAATAAATGCGAGTAATGATAATTATAAATGTTTAGTTGACCAACATCGTAGGTGGACCGAGTTTAATGAAGAGGATTATGTAATGGTTAGGATTACACCAGAGTGGTTTCTTCTGGGTTTCGCTAAGAAATTACAAGCTCGCAGTACTGGACCATTCAAATTACTAATGGGGTCTAATGCATACATGGTAGACCTTCCACCTGAAATGAGAATAAATCCGATGATTAATGTGGAAGATCTAGTCCTTTGTCCTAACCCTTCCATTGTTTCTTATTCTCACCATTGACCACTTTCTGACTTTACTTCTTATCCCACTCCACCCTTTCGACCATCAATTGACCGTAAGGAAGAGATTGAAGGGATAGTGGATGAGGAGATTGTTTCCACACGACATGGGGGCTTTCAAAGCTACCTTGTCAAATGGAAGAACAAGCCAATCCGATTCCACGTGGCTTACCGAAGCAGAATTGCAGCGGATTGATACGGACCTTCTCGAGACGCACAAAAGTTTTAACTTGTCGGAGCTGAGTTCTTCTCACCCGAGGGGAGTTGATGAGGACATCAAACCCTTCAAAGTTTATTAAAGACGAAGGCGGCCGACGAATACATCTTTATGGCTCGATGATGGTTTGTGGCACAATTAAGGAGGATTTTGAAGACCTTACATGTGTCTCTGAATTAATTGAAGGCCCCACATTAGGAGGACACACGTGTAGGATGAGATAGAAGACTGATCTGTTACACATGATTTTTTTTATAAAGCTTTGTTTTGCATTTAAAAAAAAAATAAAATAAAAAAATCTTTGTTATAGGGTTAGTTTAATCATTTTCTTTTAAATCCGAATTTTATAAATAGGGTGATTTCTACCCTAAACCTAATAATTTTTTTTTAATGAAAGCTTGGTGCCTCCTTCCCCTCTCTCTTTGTGGTAAGTTCTTCTCTTCCCCTAATCTCTTCTCTTCTTCTAACTTCTATTTCTAGCCCTCCAATTTTTTTCTTATCTTTTTATGCCTATTCTTTATTATTATTATTATTATTATTAACTCTGAAAATCTGAGAATTGATCCCAATCCTCACTCATATTTTCCAGCTATCCTTATTCCAGAAATCCTTTGATTTCCTGGACTAGAGAAGCTACATTGATTGTTGGATTGAAACTATGTAAGATCGGGAAGTCTCATCCCTTGCTAGATCCAATCCATGCATGATTTGAATACGGTACAACAGGATTGTAATCATGGTCTGCAACCATTGCATGTTCTCTTTATTATTATCTTTACTATGATGTGGTATGTGAATATTTCAATTGATTTGCTTAGTTTATTTCGCTGGATAATTTTTGTGCTCACACATGCATTTTAGTTTAGACCGTCCTGCATCAACAACTATAGTTCTTCAACATTAATCATTCTAGGAAGGAGTTTCAGCTCAATCATATCCATCAGGACTTCTGTCCAAGATCGATTCGGGAGCTTGTGTACGTGGGGTGTCATAGTAAGAATTCACAATTCTTTTTTGGCCAATCACGATTTTGTTATGGTTGGAAAATAATTTTCAATTTTCTTGTTTCAAGCACTTCATTTCTTTCATGGCTCTAACATTAGTACTTTCATGGTTAATATCTTCTCTCTTTGGGAATTGTTGGTGCTTTCCATTTTGTTACTTCATGTTTGCATAATGGAGGGTGCTGATTTAGGTTTTGCATTTATAATTTTACAGGTCCTCAATGTATTTTTTCTTGTGCAAAAGAACGTAGACTTTTGCCAAAGCAAGGTTACACTTGTTGCCTTGCAATGGATGGTGTCAAAGTACTTGCATCTGGTTTCGAAAAGGATGAAAAGGTATTAAGCTGCTCATGATACAATTCTCTGACTACTTGTTTGAGTATCAAAGATTTTTTCAGATATTGTGATGTTCGAACCTTTTCATGTAGTGAAGTATACACACAAACACGATCAGTATCGAGGTTCAGGGATCTATATACCGACTAGGGAAATGGTTTCTACACTCCCAATCCACCTGTGTGTAAAAAGATCTTAAGGATTTAAGATTAAAACATAATACAGTGTAGATCAATCACATGCGATATTGACCTTGCAAGCTTGTGTTATTGTTGTCGTATCTTACCTTTAATTGGCTTTTTTCTAATATCCAGCCACCTGATCACCCCTTCAATTTAATATATGAAGTATGAACACTAGAATATAGAATTGGAACTGAAGGAAAATTGATAGGATAATAATAACACAGAGCAAAACCATGGGATGCTCAGAGGTTTATTTAACTTGCTTCAACCCTTTCTCTTCTTGCTTGATTTTTTTTATTGGCAATGATATGTTATTAGAAACTGAAAGAAACCAAACAAAGCTAGGCTTGATGCCCTGAGCCACCACATGCAGCTAAATTAAGAAAAAACCAAGAAAACTCCAGTTGCAAAGTGGTGGTGTGCTGAAAAGAAACAGAAACAGAAAACAAAAGAAAAGCAGGTGCAAACAAACTTATCTGTTCTCTCCTATCCAGTATCAACAAGAAGTAGATTTCCCTAGTTGATCCATCTTTGGCCAAAGTGTCTGCCTCACTATGTGTGTGTCTTTGGACGAGGGAGAAAGACATTTGCTTAAGAGTGCACAATTCCAACCCGTGTTTTACATAGCAGTAGCGTGATGCATAGCGCTCAGCCCTCTATAGCGTGTAGCATAAATACATATTTTTTAATTTAAAAGTAGGATAAATATAATAAATAGTGAAAAAAAAGGAAAAAAAATATAAAAATGCCTAAAAGATGATTCATTTTATCAATTGTAAGCATGTTCAAAAAAGTTATTAGTTATCATTTATCAAAAGCCAATCCACATATATAAGCCAAATCAAATAATTATCACATCAACAACTTTCAAAGCCAACCACTTTAATTAATAATGTCTAATTGAAACCATAAGTCACAATTATGGAAAGAAATAAAAACCCCATAGGTTAAAAGTATCAAGTAGAATGCAAGTGTCACATTCCTTAACATTAGAAACAAAGAAAATGTGAAAAAAATAAAATAGTAAAAAAATACATTGTAGCTTATGCTATGACCCTTGTAGTGTACGCTACAGGGGATTTACGCTATTTGAGATGCTACGTAGCGCTACGGCCATGCTATGCTACGTAGTGTACGCTACCACTATGCTATGGGCACTATTTGAAACACTGACTCTAACACAGCATCCACCAAATCTGCCGCCCGCCCTCCAGGGCCAAGAACTCTTTCTACCCTGATGGTTGTAAACTTGTAAATAAATTATGCCCCAAACCAATTTTATGGCCTGCAGTCTACCTGCCTCAACAATGTTGGAGTCCTTGATGCTGATAGATCCCCGAGAACTCAAATAGCACTGTGCCACTGTTATCAAGCATGCTACTGCCCATCTCTTCTTGCCCAGGATTCCCGAAAGAGCACCATTCAAAGTTCACTTCAAAAATACCAGCAGGGGGAGCGGTCCAAGCAGATCCCTCCTTCAGCTGCTTCCAACGGCATACCAGGAAATCGTCCCAACTAGGATCCATCATGGAATGCAAGAAGCCTCTGAGTCTAGTATATGCCTTTGTCCAAACCTCTACCAGCCTGAATATTTTCTGAACTATTACTTGAATCAAAGCAGCCTTGCCACACCCTGATCCATAGCTCAAGTGGCAGACTGAGTGAAAGATACCTTGTTTCAACACTGAGGTCTTGGTATCGATCCCTAGTGGGGGTGGCTAACAGTGAAGTGTGAACTGACAGTGGGGTGTACTAACAAGCTAACAAAAAAAAAAAGAAAAAAAAAGCAGCCTTGCCAGACCATCAGCCTTCATTCAAACTCTTTTCTGACTAGATATATTTTGATTCTTAATGCGCATGTGAGGTTTTTTTTTTTTTTTATAAATATTTTTATCTGTTTCACTTATTCACAGGTTAAGATTGAAAAACTAGTTACTGCCATGGGTGGAGTGTTGCACACAAGGACATCCCTGGATGTTAGCTTCGTAATTGTAAAGAATGTTTTGGCTGCAAAGTATAAGGTAAAATTTCTTGCAAGCTTTTGAAAAGGAACAGATATTCTTGATGTGGCATACAGTGTTAATGAACATTGCATACATTTAGGAATTGTTTTTTTTTTAAATTTTTTTTTTTTTTTTTTTTTTAATTTTTATAAATTTGTTTTGTCACGCATTGTTGATTTGTTGATCTTATACAGCTGGATCACTAAGCTACTGACATGCTTTTATTTAATTTACCACACAAAAACAGTGAATTTATTTGATTTGAGATTTTATGCATGGATATCTCGTTCAAAAAATTAACAAAGCGCAGGGTTTTCTATGCATGCTTTTTGAAAAAAAAAAAAAAAAAACTGCTTGTTGTTATAAGTTACAACTTTCCAAGTTTGAGGAACTGAATGGTGTTCACTCCCAAGATAGTCCTTTTCACAATATCAGACATGGTAGCTAACTCTATTTATTTTTCCTGGATGACTAATAATCATCACTTGCAAGGCTTATCTGTGAATTCAGTGGTATAAATAGCATGTGGTTCTTCTGACTTCCTCTATTGCTCAAGTTATGTTGATTACTGGTTGCTGATTTAATTGGCTGTAGTTGCCTTGCACTCAGGTCATGTTGTAACTTTATCTGTTTATAGTTTATAGTTTTTTTTTTTTCCACTTAGGAGACTATTCTTGCTTGTTGCAGTGGGCTTTGAATGTTCTTAAGAAGCCAATTGTCACGAGTAGCTGGCTACATCAATGCTGGAATGAGCATCGGATTGTGCCTCATGAGCCATATAGGATTCTTCCTTTTACTGGTTTGACCATATGTGCTACCAGAATACCAGCAGGTTGGAAAAGTTAAATAAGATAATTTATGTCTTTGAACTGAATGATGTTAGCTATATTCTGATAGTTTCTTCTTTTGTTGAACTATTTCTCTGTATAAGGGTGTGCTAAGGTGCTTATTTTACTCAGATGTGCGGAAGGAGATGGAAAAGTTGGTCGTACAGAATGGGGGCCAGTATTCTGCAGATCTTACCAAGAAGTGCACGCATTTAATTTCTGATATATCCTTTAAGGTTTAAATAAGTTTTTCCTGTTTTTAATGTGATTGATCCTGTTCTTATACATTTTCCTAGGCAAAATTCTTAGAGTTTCAGTGACGTACTCCAAATACATGTTATTTTCTGTCATATTGGTTGCTGCTGAAGGTATGATCGTGACTAAAGTGCCTGTTTGGTAGCAGCCTAAAAAATGAGTTCATCTCATTTTAGTTAATTGTATTTATGTATTAGAAGTCATATTTATTTTTGTCTAGGATAAAAAATAATCATGATAACCAACAATCACATTCTCTAATACATAATTCCAATTAACTAAGATGAGATGAACTAGTTTTTAGGCATCTACCAAACAGACCCTAATTGTTCTTTTTTAAATTTCTTGAGCCCAAAGTAAATCTTTTTAGTTAGAGGTAAAACTACTATGAAGCTAACTTTTTCTCCAAAGAGCTTTAATTGTACTATTGTGATGCATCGAAGAGATTATTCCATTAAGTTGTGGTGTGAAGCTAACATTTTCCCAGAAAGCTTTAACTGTACGCATTGATGCACCTATGAAATACTTCACTAAATGGTGAGCTGCAGGGTAGTGATTGCGTCATATGTAATCCCATTACTAAGTTTTCTTGTCAAACTCTACTGAAAAGAAAAAGCATCTAAGAAGTTTGCTCTTCCAAAAAGTTGTCCTGCTGAGTAATTTATTCACTCTAGCTGATCCATCTGCTAAGTTATAACTGAGACATGCACTTCCTCATCACATGACCAAGTTGAGAAGGATCTAAGAGGATTGGCTTGCCAAAAATAGGCCTTTGTAAATATGATTATGCTATTGACATACTGGAAAGAGATTATTTTACCATCTTCCCTTTAAACATAACTAGAAATTCCCTAAACAAACCCCTCATCCATGCTCCCTGAAAAAAACATACTGCCGAACCTTGACATGGAATATAGTGGAATGGATTTTTAACCCTTGGTGTGAAGCCTAAGAAGTAAGAACAACTAAATAAATTGGGACATGGGAGCATGTATTATATACATCATGGTTCTGAGGTTTTTCTTTATTATTGTGTTTTGTTGTGACCGAAGATCATTTAGGGCCTGTTTGATAAGTGGGAAAAGAAAGGAAGAAGGAAAAGAAATATTTTTTCCTTTGACAAGAAGATTTCAGATGTTTGATATGCAAAGAAAACTGTGGATTACACAATGTAATCATTAGCCTTTTCCATGCTTGCAAGTCTCTAGCACAAGAGATGAGGTGACCGTTGTCTAAGAAATATGAGTTTTCCACTTGTAAAATGAACAAACCCCTAAAAACGGAATCTGTTATTTAATACTACCAATGGAAATCATCATTAAATAATCATTATGATTTCCTTTCTTTCACCAGGTTTTCCCACCTATTGAACATGTCCTTCATTTTCTTTTGAAAGGTAACACTACCAGGGCTTGAAGCCTTGCACCCTGGTTCACTCACACACACTACACTATGGCCCTTACTTCATTATACTTAGTGCATACATACTTTTGCATTTGTTGTCTTGTTGCTATTTCAACAAGATCCATTTTCATTTTTCCATATTCTATTTACAGACCTACCGCAGGTCCTCCACTTACATTTTAATTGTCACTCTCTTAGTGATTACTTAAATGACAGTTAAAGGTGTTCCCTTGACTTCCTTACGCTCCTGAAGGTGACAAATTTCTTGTTGCCCGAAGATGGGGTCACATCAATATTGTTACAAAGAAATGGTTTGATCAATCTATTGCAAGAAGAGGTAATTCCAAGAATTATTAGCATGCAGTTATTCCATCCCATCGAATTTAAACCATCTTATTTTATCTCTTGTTTTTCGAGGAAGTAGTAAATGTATCATTTGGTTAGCTGATTCTTCCTTTTACTTAATAGCTTGTCTAGATGAGGAGTTCTATCCTGTTCATGGAACTTCAATTTCTTCAAGTCATGCTGTAAAAGGCGGTCTGAAGGGACAATATGGCCAAGAGAAAGGTGACACCACTTCGCAATCTGTTCCGTCAGCTGTGATTGCAGACACAGAAACTACCCTGTCCCAGAATACATATTCAGTGTTTTCTGATGCTGCCATGCCCACAAAAGAGGCAAGTGAGGCACCTAGCTTAGAGACTAGAGGTGAAAGAAATTTTGACGGCTGTGTTGCTGATGACTCCCAAAGTGAAGATAATGACCTGTACTTGTCAGATTGCAGAATTTTGTTAGTTGGTTTTCAGGCTAATGAAATGCGCAAGTTAGTCGCTATGGTGCGTAAAGGAGGTGGCACTCGGCATATGTCATTCAGTGAAAAGCTGACGCACATAATTGTAGGGACACCTTCAGAGATGTAAGTTTCTCCAACCTACCACAACATCATATGCGCCCTGCTTGCATTATCAAGGGCTTCCTTATTTTCCTATCTCTGTTCACTAAGATAGGAATGACAGGAATTACTGTGCTTGTGTTACACTCTTTCTGCAGTGAAAGAAAAGAGGTCAGGCACTATGCATCTTGGGGTGTCATTAATGTGGTGAGGACCATCTGGCTAGAAGACTGTGACCGAGAAAGGAGAGAGATTCCTGTGTCCGAAAGGCATATTGTTTCTGATTTACTTCTTGCAAAAGGTGTGCAAGCCATCTCCATAACGACTATCATTTAGATATTTTCTGCTTGCATACTTTTAGAGTTGATGTTGACCTTAGAAGTTCAGTTATTTTGTGCTTTAATAAGTTTGACAAATGCTCTGGTGCTTTGAGAGCACTATGAGTTATAGTTCCCCTAGTTTCTTCAGTTCACTTGGACAGTCCATTATCAATCTAAACTGTTAAGTCCAGAATTAATAGGCTATCGTACAAAAATCTTATGATTGGATGATCCAATCCATCTTTGATTTGGCCTTACTTCCAAATCCATCCATTTTTGAAGCCATGGATGGAATGGTTACAATTAAGGTATTTTGTAGTGGTAATGGTGGCCATAATGGCCACCACTGTTACCTTTACGATATGGGTTGGCTGTTACGGTCTCTTTAAAAAAAAAAAAAAAGAAAAAAAGAAAAAAGACCTAGAAAACCTATATTGACCCCGTAATGGACTGTTATGGCCTCTACGGGGGGTGTAACAGGCCGCTACGAGTCCTTTTTTTTTTTTTTTTTTCCATCACAGCCGTTATGACCTTGTAAAGTGTAACGGTTGCCACCGTTACGACCTTGTAACGTGTAACGGTTGCCACTGTTACCTTTCCGTAAAGGCCTTTTCATCTCCGTAATGGCCGTTACGGCACACCACTTACAATTGCCTAACAAAAGCAATTCTTTAGAATCATAAGCAATCCATGAGATGCCCTAACAAATAGATGGATCAAATTGTTGATTGGATCTATTTTTGTGTAAATTACCTTAACTGTCCATATTAAAGAGCATTGATCAAATGGTTCATATCTGTCAAGTCAGCGTATGCTTGTACAGTAGCCTATGAAATCTGCGTTGAACCTAACGAACAGTCTAGATCAATGGATTGGACTGTCCATGTGTCCCAATGCAACTAGGAGCACTATAACTGATAGTGCTATGAGAGCACTGGAGCATCTCTCTATAGGTTTTATGGGCTGGAGTTGGTAATTGTGATTGATATGCTTATGATAATTTATGTATGACATGATCCTGTGACTGACTTGTTGTCCTGATTACATGCACCACATGCTCTCATAAACCATTAGATACTGGAATTTCAGGAACAAGAGAAGGGAAAAGCTTTGTTTCACCTTCCAGCATGCCAACTCGCCAGGTACTGACAGATAAAAACTCTGAAGCAGAATTGTTATTGGAGAAAAACAGAGATACCGCAAGACAGGAAACAAACTTCAAAACGAACAACGTTGTTGAAACTGTTTCTAAACCTGACTGGCGAAGTCAAATTTATGCTGCGAATGAGGAGTGTAGGAGTACACACAAATTACAACAAGATTCTGACATCATTGCTGGGGATGTAAGATCATCAAATATTTTCAAGGGACAGTTATTTCGCTTTTCAAGTTTATTTCCTGAGGATCGGGTAAGTTAGATTGTTATTGTTCCCTTTTGTTATTTCATTGATTTTCTGTTGTAAATTACATTATTTATTTATTTTTAATAATGAAGTTAATTAAGTAGATACTAAGTGCGGAATATACAGAGACTTCTATAGAGCTGTGATGGTGATTAGTGCAGGCCGATGAACCTTTAGGCTTCAGGGTCTAAGGTTCTCTAAGGACGTCCAACCAGTTGCTTTGGTTGAGGTACACTGTAGTACTTAGAAACTACAAAGTAGATGATTTTTAGCGACCGGGATTTATCTAGGAGGGCCTGAGATGCCTAGATAGGTTGCTCCTAACATAGACAAAGTATCCTCCAGGGACCCTCTTATTTTACAGTGTAGCGATCCCATCCTTTTGAAATGGATTTGTAGTATGAAGTCTTTCCTAGCTTTGTTCTATGAAGTCTTTTTTTTTTGGAGTATTTCTAATTATTTAAACTAGATGATGGGGTTTTTATGTCTTGAAATAAAACCAAAGTTACCATTAAAAAAAAAAAAAGTCGAAAAGAAACCTTAGCTGAGAAGGATTAGAAACATATGTTGGGATGGACTGTCATTTATCTTCTTTATGTTTTACTTTAAACAAACTCAGAAACTGATATGCTATCTTCGTAATTCATGTACAATTGCTGACCACATTCATGGGTGATTTGCCCAACAAATAGCATCTCAGGAAGCTTTGACCTAGCGTTCAAAGTATTTTCCCTTAATAATAACATTCATTAAAATTTGTTGTTCGACCTAGCCATTCCATAAGTTGACCAAACCAACAAATCAGTTACCTCCTTGAAATCATTGGTTTCGCTTTCACAGAATAAGGCCAGAGTTTGCTGACCTTAGTTGCAAGTTGCAATAGGCGCAAGGAAGCCGGAGTTATAGCAAGTGCCATTGCAGCCTCATATCTAAGTCAAAAATTATTTGGTTGCATATATTCCTGGGCCAAGTTGCAGCAAGTGCTGGATGATTCAGAATGCAATATAGAATTTGTCTTTGATATCTTGACTTTGAGTTATGTCTGTTTCTGCTTGAATCAGTTGTCCGAATGAGTTGAGAAATTTTGACTTTTTTCATTACTGATCCCATTACTGTTTCCTTTTCCAGTGCACCTTGAAAGTTTCAGCTTATTACTAGTTTCATGTTGCTTACTTAGGTGCCTGCTTCTATCTCCAATTTTGTGAAATCTAATTGGTTTACATTTCTGTGGTCAGAGAGCTGAAATTATTGAATGGATTAATGAAGGAGGAGGGTTGGTAGTGAATGATAAAGGAAAGCAGAATGTGCACTTCACCATTGCATGTCATGGTCTGAAACAGAGGCCTGCTGATGCTTCTCAGTCTACATCTGTTTCTAGTCACTGGATTCGGTACTGTTTGGAGGTGCGGTTTGTGATTGCATATTCTTTCTTCTCAGTTAACCTGTATCGCAGACTCTAAAAGGGGCAAGGGGAAGGCCCAAAAGGACGTGGGTGGAGGTAGTAAGAAAATATATGATGACCTATGATCTAACTGAAGTTATGACCCTTGATAGAGTGGAGTGGTGGAAAAGGATTCACATAGCCGACCCCAATTAGTTGGGACAAGGCTTAGATCAGTGTTTCAAATAGCGGTCGTAGCGCTACATAGCGTAGCTAAATAGTGTAAGTCCTCCATAGCGTACTCTACAAGGGTCGTAGTGTATGCTACAATGTATTTTTAATTTTTGAAGAGTGATGAGAACATTTATTTTTATTTTATTACTTTATTTTTAAAAATTTTGTTTATTAAAAATAGTGTAGAACTCATATTATAAAAAAATAAAAAATAAAAAAAATTAAAATTAAAACTAAACCTTTCTTTGTTTACTTTCACTTACAATGGTGGTGATGCTTTGTTAAAGTTGGTGGTAAACTCACATGCTAGAAAACCTTTAAAACTAAACTTAAAAGAAAAAGGGTTTCAAAAGAGGGCTTTCGAAAACCCCTCTGTATAGATGACATCTGTATTCTACTTAATACTTGTAACCTATGGGATTTTTATTTCTTTTCATACATGTGACTTGTGGTTTCAATTAGACATTATTAATTAAAGTGGTTTGATTAAAAAAAATTAAACTGGTTTTCTTAGAAAGTTGTTGATGTGATAATTATTTGATTTGGTTTATGACTTTATATGTGGATTGGCTTTTGATAAATGATAATTAATAATTTAAATATGCTTATACTTGAAAAAATGAATCATCTTTTAGGCATTTTTATTTTTACATTTTTTCTTACTATTTATCATATTTTCCTATATTTAAATTAAAAAATAGAAGCATCATGTAGCTTATGCTACATGCTATGGAGGGTTGAATGCTACGCAACACACTACCGCTATTTAAAACACTGGCTTAGATGACGGCGATAATGATGATTATCTTAAGCAATTCATCTGTTTGTTCCATGATGCTCACATGCAGTCTATTGATTACTAAACCTCCCCTATGAAAGTGTTTTGTATGGAGAAACCACTACTCAATATTGGCCTGTCCACATCAATTAGCTGGTTCTGGGAAATGTATAAACTTGTTTATCAGTTATCGCTTCCTTGGAGACAACCATGTGTGGTTTTTGCTTCATTTATTTCCCATGCCTAGTTTTGTGATATTTTCTTCTCTTTCATTTTTTCTTTTTGTGCAGACATATCGATATTAATTATTTCCTTTGTAGTTGATGCCTTGTGTTTGTCATCTTCATTGACTGCTATGATGGTCTTGTAGATTTTATTTATTTATTTATTTATTTTGCAATATCACTTGTGTAATTGTTTGGAAGTGCAGGTATAATTTTTCGGATGAATGTAAGTACAGATGTCATTCGGTGAAGGTTACAAATGACGATGGAAGTCATCAGTAAACTGGGAAATGAAGCTTGAAATTCCTTAGTGTGTCTACTTCAATAAAAGAATTGCAGTCTATGAAAGTTAATGTCCTTTTCTGGTTGCATAAGTCTCTATGTTCATAGATCATGAATTCCTTTGGTAGGATAAACTGCCAAGCCTCCTAGTCCTCAATGTGTGTGTGATATTTTTATGTGTTGATAGGTGTCCACACCACTCGTGCACAGTTCTTTTTATGTGTTGATGTGAGCAGGTGTTTGCTACTGCTGCCATCAATGCAATGAAAGTGGTATGCAGAGCGCTCACTGCATGTTAGCTTGCTTTTCCCTCTAAGGAAAGACGGTGACGTTTGCTTATTGTTAGAACATGCTTAAATGTTGTCAATAATTCTTAAATATGTAAGCTTCTCTTAAAATCATTAAAGTGCATCGAGTTTCAGAAATGACTGGTGGCGGGGTAGGATATCATTAACCACTTGATACAAGTCTATCCTTGTATTTCTAAACAAAATTTACTTTTTGTTTTTTTTTCCAGGCTTTGAGGAATATTAGCATCCTGATATACAAAGGAGAAATAGCTGCACATGAAGTTGTTGGGTTTCTGAAATTGTGCTGCAGTATATCTTTGAGATTTATCGATTATAAGTACACTTTTTGAGAATAAATTGTTTTCTTTACTCACTCAATGTTGCAAGAAATGCCACAAGAAGAGAGGTCCCTTTTGGATAAAGACAGAATATGCTTTTATGGTTGAAGTCGAGCTAGTAATTCCTCGAGGATAAAAACACTTCTGAGAAGAATAAATTGTTTTCTTTTTCATGTTCAAGAATTAAAGAAACACCATCAGAACAGAGATCCCTGCCATAACAAAATTATGGTTGAAATTGATCTAATAATCCTTTTAATCCATGAAGTAAAAAAAAGAAGAGAGCTAGATATATGTTATGCTATTTTTGTATCTTTATTCTCAGTCATGTCATTTGATTGATCAATGTACCATTGACTTACAAATGTCTGCTTGTTCTGGACTTGGTTTTGAAGGAGGGCTGCATGCCAGACGTTGGAAGTCATGTTCTCTACTCACCGTTACCCTGCCGAGTTCCTTTCCCTGGGTTTGAAGGTTTTCGGTTCTGTGTCTCCCAGTCTGAAGAGAAAGATCGGCTGTTACTAAGAAACCTATGCTTTGTTCTTGGGGCAAAGTTCACAGAGAAGCTGAGTAAAAAGGTGACCCATTTACTATGTAAGTTCACCAGTGGCCCGAAGTATGAGGCCGCTTGTAAATGGGGAATACAATCAGTAACTGCTGAGTGGATCAATGAATGTATCAAGCAGGTAGATATCCAATTTGGGGTTTCTTGAGTGTGTCCAGGCGTGTGTGCATGTGCGTGTGGGTGCATCAGTGGGTTGGTACGCATGCAAGTGCATCTGGCCTTATTACATTCTCTATTCTTGAAATAAACTAGGACTTTATGTTACTTCCAGGACACAGTAGTTGCTTTGGATACATTTCGACCAAAGCCAGTTACAGCTCAAGACAGAGAGGCAGGATTGTGCACCATGAGTCAGTATCCTACACAAGCAGCTCACATGGTATCTGGAGACGTTCCTTCTCAGTTGCTGAGTGAAACCCAAGGCTTAATGAAAATACCAACACGGACTAATGGTAATCGTCTGCACTAGGGTTCATAACATTTGATTTGTCTTGTGAATTTTCATAATCAACAACAGAATGGATGACATGGACAGGGATTAAAAGTAATACTTTCAGAGAAGAGGAAAAACAGTCGGGTGTTTCAAGTAAAAAGGCAAGGCACTCAGAGGATGACAGTTACAGGCATTTACATACTGTGGAAGTATCAGTTGATGAAGGTGTTATAGCTAGCAAGACACTTTCCACCAATAACACCGTATCAAAAGATCGTGGGGAAGGTTCTCATGCTCTTCCTGATGTAGCTGCTGCTATTGAAGACCTGTTAGCACAATCAAATAAGGTATTGTACTTATTTTTTGCTCTATTTGCTCATTGTGCATTTTTATCGACTTGTTACTTTAAGGTTTCTGATGGCAGATTCAAGACATGATGTCACCAGAGAGGACTGGGTGTGATCGTAGTGTATCCTTATGTATTTAGCTGATCATGCCTTTATGATATCTACGGCAGGGCTTTTATAGCAGTTTCATGGCCATATAACAGCCACCCATCGGCCATCGCTACCTTTATAAACTGTTGTAATGGTTCTTAGAAGTTAGAACAGTTTTTCTCTCTTTTGCCTCTTCTATTTTAGTTTTTCTAGTGACAATTATGAAGTGGATGACCAGCGATACTGATGTAGGATGGCCTAATCCAACCTTAAATGAGCATGGTATTTGAAAGGGGCAGATTCATGTAATCTTAAAAAAAGAAATAAATATCAGCCTGCTTTATACATCATAAACACAAGAAAGAAATAAGGTTAATATAACATTGATTAGGGCTATCTATCATAAACACGAAGTATTGAATCTTAAAACCTGAATTTAGTTGGATCCGGTGAAAGATAGAACTTTCGTCTTGCAATAGGTCCGTCCAACGATCCAAGTGGATTTTCTAATCCAGAAAAATATGAATTTCCTGCATTGGGAAATCTGGAAAATTCAGAAAAAAAATGGTGGTTCTTCAAATTTAAATTTTGGTGATGGGTTTTATGGGAGGATGAAAATCTTTTGAGATCTAATGATCTAGATAAAAAGAAACAAAATTTAACTTCTAGATCTAAAGATTCTAGGAGAAAAGGAAGAGACTGGGGTTAAAGAAAAGAGTACCTTGAGAAAAGAGAGAAAGAGAAAGTAGAGGATGAAAAATCGTTTACCTGGGCCTCACGCCCTCTTCCAATCATTGGAAGTCGAAGACTTAAATCGTCAGAAGCAAAAAGTTCTCATTTTTTTTTTCTTTCATAAACATCACATGCTATGGGTTTAGGGCAACCCTTATACATTCGTAATTACATGAAATTACCAAAATACCCCTACTAAAAAAAGTTTTTTAAAAAAGAAATTCATACAAAATTGTGCACAAACTGTCTCAAAACTTAAATAAGTTAAATGTTCATAAACTAAATGCAAATGCCCGATGGGCCTCGATGATAGCGTCGTGAAGGTTGTGTAATGAAGGTGGGCCGTGACGATCCAACGGTCCAATCACACCATCCTCGCGATCCAACGGTCCAAGTGTCTCCTATAAACAACTTACATATGTCACGAACACATGTGTAAGGTCTTCAACATCTAGAGATCCGACCTGTTTCCGTCATCCAACCACATTGACACGGGTAACGCACGCCTCCTGCGTTGATATACTTTGAATGACCTGATGTCCGTATCAACTCCCATCGGCTGAGAAGATCTTGACTCCGGCGAGATAAAACTCTTGTGTTTTTCTAACAAATCTGGATCTAGTTGCTGCAATTCTGCTTCTATCAACTATGTACAGTTGGATGATGGTCTGTTCTTCCACTTCACTAAGTACCTCTGAAATCCACTGTCTCGAGTGGAAATAATTTGCTCATCCACAATTCCTTCAATTTCTTTTCTTATCTCATGTATTGTAGGCATAGGTGGTGTAGGTTGGGAAGAAAATTCAGAAATTGGGCAATGGTTTGGAACAAAATTAGGGTCTGTGGGATGGCTTGAACAATGCATTAGATCCTCCACATTAAATGTTGAACTAATCTCCATGCGAGGTGGAAGATCTATCACATACGTATTGGACCCAATCTTTTTCAGAATCTTAAATGGTCCAGCACTACGTGCTTGTAACTTTTTAACGGTACCTTGTGGGAACCGTTCTGGCCTCATCCTAACCATTACATAATCATCCTCATTAAATTCTTAAATTCTACGATGTAAGTCAGCTGAAATTTTGTATTGTTCATTACTAGCATTTATCCGCCTCCTAATCTCTGCATGCAACTCATGAATGTGATGGGAAAAAGCATCGGCTGACTCTGAGGTCCTCTGGGTGATTGACATAGGTAACAAATATATGGGTGGTCTAGGTTCATAACCACTAACAATCTTGAATGGACTCATACCCGTAAACCTATTAACTGAACTATTATATGCAAACTCGACGACTGGTAGGACTAAGTCCCAAGTTTTAATGTGTTCACCCACCAAACATCGTAATAGATTTCCGAGACTTCGATTCATAACCTCAGTTTGGCTATCAGTTTGAGGATGGTAGGCAGGCGAGAACTGAAGTCTCGTACCCATCATATGCCATAATGTCTTAAAAAAATAACTAGTAAACCGGACATCCCTATCAGACACTATGGCCTTAGGCAAACCATGTAATCGAACTACATCTTCAAAGAAAATCTTGGCTATGTTGGACGCATTTGAGGTTTTAGAACAAGGGAGAAAGTGAGCCATTTTTGAAAAACGGTCCATGACCACAAAAATGGAATTGTGCTTTTTAATTGTCTTGGGAAGTCCAAGCATGCAATACTGATGTCTTGCCACGGTGCGTGTGGCACTGGCAATGGCGTGTACAATCCAGTATTCTGCTAATTTTGTTTTGCCAGTTGACATGTTCGACATTGCCCTAAAATTTTGGCTACGTCTCGCTTGAGACTTGACTAATAAAATCGATCCTCCACTAGGGCGATGATCTTATCTCGACCAAAATGGTCAGCAATACCTCCAACATGAAGCTCCCAAACAAGAAAATCCTGGAGGGAAGTGCGGGGAATACAAAGTCGATCTCCTTTGAAAAGAAAATCATCTTTCAGCACGAACTCATCCGAACTATGCTGGACACCTAAGAGTGACACGTATGTTCCCCCAAAATCTTGACACATGGGATATTCACTTTCAATTGCTCAAACCCGACAACTTCTACACTTAAGGAGTTGAGCAATATCACTCTCCTACTAAGGGCATCGACTTGTTTGTTCTCGATCTCGACTTTATGTTTCAGGACCAATGAATATTCCTGAAGAAACGTAGCCCACTTGGCATGCCTTGGGTTAAGCTTCTTTTGAAAATTCAAATACTTCAAAGCCTCATGATCAGAAAACAAGACATTCTTGCGGTAGAAGATAATGACGCCAATGACGTAGCGATTGCACTACCGCATAAAATTCTTTGTCATAGGTGAAATACTTTTGTTTTGCCTCATTCAGTTTCTTACTGAAATAGGCAACCGGATGACCCTCTTGGCTTAGTACTCTTATACCTACGCCTGAAGTATCACATGCTACTTCAAAGACTTTAGAAAAAACTGGAAGACGCATGAAAAGAGCCTCTATCATCTTGCCCTTAATATCTTTGAATACCTTAGCTGTGGCCTTAGACTATATGAACTCTCCCCTTTTAATGCAATCAGTAATGGGAGCCATAATAGTGCTATCGAATGAACCGGCGATAAAATGTGGCTAAGCCATGAAAGCTTCTTACTTCATGTATGTTCCGCGGTTTAGGCCAGTCAACTATGGCCTTAACTTTTTATGGATCTACTCGCATCCCTACATACGACACTATGAACCCTAAGAAGACTACCCTATTAGACAGGAACGAACATTTCTTAAGGTTCGCACATAACCTCTCCACCCTTAGAACACTACAGACCCGTCTTAAGTGGTCGAGATGCAGCTCTTTAGTGGTACTATATATGAGCATGTCATCAAAATAAACCATTAAGAACTTCCCCATAAAGGGTCTCAAAACCTATGTCATCACACGCATAAAAGTACTAGGTGCATTAGTCAAGCCAAAGGGCATGACCAATCACTCGTACAACCTATCCTTTGTCTTGAAGGTTATCTTTCACTCATCTCCTGGGCGTATGCGTATTTGGTGATACCCGCTCTTGAGGTCTATCTTGGAAAAAATGGTGGATTTGGCCATCATGTCTAACATATCATCAAGCCTCGGTATCAGAAACTGATACTTGATCGTGATCTTATTAATGACCCTACTGTCCGCACACATCCGCCATGTACCATCTTTCTTTAGCATTAATAGCACTGGTACGGCACACGGACTCATGCTCTCACGGATGAAACCTTTTTGTAGGAGCTCATTTACTTGTTTATGTAACTCTGCATGCTCTGCAGGATTCATCCTGTAATGAGGAAGGTTCGGTAAAGTAGACCCAGGGACGAAATCAATGGCATGCTGGATGTCCAGCATAGGTGGAAGCTCATCCGGTAAATCCTCAAGGAATACATTACTGTATTTCTCAAGAACCGAAGTCATCTCAGGGGGTAACTCTACATAAACCTCGGATGTAACTTCCCTAGCCATCAAGGCGTACACCGTCGAATCATCCTTTGTCTCTTTCTCAAACTCTTTTGCATTTATGATATGTAGAGACTTCGGAATAGATTTCCTCACATCCTTCCTTGACTCACTCGTTTTCACATCCCTAGCCTTGTCCATGTGGCTCTTGAGTGGCAACGGATTAATCTTGATTTTCTTGCCCTTATGCGTGAATGTACACACGTTCGAGTGACCAAAAATTGTGACATATCTATCGTATAACCACGACTTCCCTTGAATGATGTGACCTACATTCATACGTAAAACATCACAACATAACATGTCTTTATATGAACCGATTTGGATGAGGACTAAACATTACTGGGACACAGGCATAGAAGAAGTGTCAACCTAAGAAACCTTGTAGGGTTGAGGGTGAGGGATGGGCTTCAAATCCAAACGAGTGATTGTGCTAGCTAAGACCACGTTGGTGCAACTACCACTATCCACGGTGACTTTGTAATTTTTGTCACCGCTCTTGATAAACGTGTAGAAAATTGTGCTTCTGCGCCAATCATCTCTCTTTGGCCCGCACTAAAGCACATCTAACTACAGCTAGTGGTGCAGTCTCTGGTTCTTCTTCTTCATTATTACTAGCACCTATCTTTAGATGATATTCCTCAACTTCATAATCACCCATGTCATTAGCATTTTCATTTGACTCGTCTATGACTAAGGCTTTCCCGTGAGTCTTTGTCGTGCACTGGTATATGAAATGACCTGTACCTCCGCACTCATAACATCTCAAGTGACTACTATTGCTAGGATTGGCACCAAGGACACCTTTGCCCTTATCATCCTTAGGCTTAGGTGGTGCACTAGCTTGCACCCCAGGCTGACTTCCAATGTTAGGTTTGGTTCCCTGAAAATCAGATCTAACAGTAGAGTCTCGGGATTCAAAGCGCATCGTGACAGGAGACTTTAGGTAAAGCTCTAACTCCTGTACAACTTGGTAAGCCTGATCCAAGTCTCTGCATGGGTCATAAGCTCACGCTGCAGATCCATGTGAAGACCCACCTTGAAACGCGCCAGCGTCACTAAGGGATTCTCCTGAATATCACACCGCATCATATACTCTTCAAATTTTGCGATGTAATCTGCAACTGACATAGATCCTTGGAGTAATGCTTGCCATTGATCTAGGAGCTTTTGATTGTAAAAGAGAGGAAAATATTTTTCCTTTAATAACCCTTCATCTTTACCCAATGTGCGATTGAGACATCTCCTGATCTTTCGATCCTACGCTCCGTATTTGTCCAAAATAATTTAGCTTAACCCACAAGTTTCATTTTCGCAAAATGCACCTGTCGGTTCTCAGACATCTCATACCATTCGAAATAATGGCCTATGTCCGCTAACTAATCAAGGAATGATTTTGGGTCAAGACGCCCATTAAAATTAGGAGCATCTACTTTGACACTCTTTAAGACCCTCTCATCGACATCATAACGGTCTTGATACTCGACAGCGGGCTACGGATTTCGTGCCCCTCCACGTCTTACCCCTCAGCCACGTGCTCCACAACCTCTACCACGATTTCCTACCCGTTCCTCAACTACTCCCCTTATGTGAGACTGTTCATCCCCTCTAATGTCGGAGATTTCTCTTAGGATGCTTCTATCTGATCCATATGGGTATTCGTGTTCCTATATTGCGCTTCAATGGCGGCCAAATGCTGGTTGATCGTGTTCATCATCTCAGTCAACTGTTCCATATTGAAAATCGGATGTAGACCAAATCCTCTACCAGTCCGAGTGGGTATAAACAATAAGACTCAACTTAGGTTTCCTAAAATACGACCCTAGGAGATTGTTTTGACACAAGACTATGGACACCTAACATAAAATTTACCTTTTAAGGAAACATAAAATGATTATTATGTATAAAAATGACCTCCTTTTAAAGGAAAATCTCCAATGCCGTTATAACAAGTTAAG
This sequence comes from Magnolia kwangsiensis, assembly GCA_037074715.1. Lineage (NCBI taxonomy): Eukaryota > Viridiplantae > Streptophyta > Magnoliopsida > Magnoliales > Magnoliaceae > Magnolia > Magnolia kwangsiensis. Next base: position 25,132,372 of record CM073575.1, on the reverse strand, counting down.
CCTGTCATGACAACTGATATGACTGCTATCATATACACAATGTCTTTTTATGGTTATCCATCATATCTGGGTCACAAGCTAACAGTGGGAGGCTATTACAGTCAGAAAACATGATGATGGGCTTCAATAAAACCAAGGTTTACTCCCATTGGTACATGCGTTGATGAATCCTTCACAGTAAAGGTACAGATTTTCTCCCCTGATCGCTCAATTCTTGGTCAAGATCATGCAGATTCTCGCTCCGACTTTGGTATTTCAAAGCATTGGTTAAACAGGTAGTCCTTCAATTAACTTTACAGAGTAGCATCTATACAATAACAGCTACACTGGGGATGAGTAGAAAAAATGTCCTTCTGTGTAAAGGAAATGATTAGAATTATCAGTTATTTCATGAACATTCATGCAAATAAAATATTTTTCAAGCATGTATCTCATGGTTTTCATTGAGGTTTGCAAAGCCCACACACATGTACAAGGGATAACATCTAAACACCACTACATGCGTGTGGAAGCCAGGTGCAGTATCCATGATGTCCACCAGGTAAGTGTTACCTTGAAGATGTTTTTGCCCAAAGTTCAGGCTGGTCCACTCATCTGGTAGAACACAATGTTAGAAACAGGTGGATGGCTAAGAAAAACTTCAGCCTGTACATTTGCTTTATGAACTATGAAGCACCTGATTCTTGGGCCAGGACATCTACAAAATGGGACCCACTTATGGATGAACTAGATCACTATTTTCCATGGCGGCACATATATTGGCATGTAAGTGTGCATGTGTGTAGCAAAGGTTGTTTCATTTCTACAACTGTATGTACTAATTGTGCTTACAATTCTCTCCAGGACTGAGAAACAAGATAATTGTAGCAAGCCTCCTGGACATGACAGAAACCAAGGCACCTATGATGGTTTCAGTGAAACACAGTCAGACTCTCAGGTTTTCAATCGCAATCATCTGCAATTGCTCTATTGGTTGGTGATGGGCATTCTGGTGCAGTGTTGATCAAGCTTTATTTTGTGAATGTAGGTCGTGGGTTATGAAGAGGATTTGTCAGGCAGGCAAATGATAATTGACAGAGTGCGAACGCGAAGCATGACGTAAATTGTTGGCAGAGAACTAAGATGGGTTTATAAATGATAAAATAGCTGCAGATGGTCCACAAGGTGAAACTTTGATATTTAGCTATGGCTTGCACATAAGATAAACATTAAGGAGCTCTGCAGAATGTTTATGTAAAAAACAGAAGGTTAGGAAAAATGACCAAGGGTCTATACTCACTGCTTATGTGTGGCTCATGATGATCCTGATCCGTGATCAGTTTTCATTGTGGGCCCACCTGATGAATGGCACAGATCTCATGTACGTGCCCTGTGTTGGCATGTGCTAGCATATATCCTCTTCAATTTCCTTCTGCAGATTCCCTTGGTGCCCTGTTCAAGTGAGGATGAAAAACCATCCAACTGGTTTTTGTCTGACAAGTGTGACATGTATCAGCCCTTGTTGGAAAGTCAACCTATGGTTCAGGTTCACTCCACTGTTATGTGTTCACTCCCCAAGTGCAGGGTTGTGATGTAGTAATAACTCGGTAAGACCGAGGTCGAATCCCAAGGGACTGAAACTTGTACGTTATCTAAAACTAACCAGAACTAGAACTAGATTAAGATGAAATCTAAACTGAATGTAATTTAAGAAATAATGGTGAAATAATTATCTAAACTTGAGAGAAATCAGGAGAAGGGAACTAGGGATTCAGAGGATCCACTTGTAGAGATCAGGGAGAATTTATGCTTGCATCAAAAATCATGGAAATTACTGAACTGCCGTTGATCTAGTTTTCAAAGAGATGAAAGGTGTATGAATTAGAATGGATTCCATCACCAAACCATGCCCACAGACTATGGCAAACAACAGAATTAAACTAATTACCAACCAATCATATGTATGAAGGTTAAGAAGGGTACCGTCATCCAACCATGCCCAGGAGACTATGGTGAACAACAGGGCTTCCTAACGTCATAAACATTAAAGAGAATGGGAATATTAAAAGTCATTGCAGACCCATTGTAATTTCAGTCACAATAGACCATTAAAAACTTAAAATATTTCCATTAAAATCAAACTAAAACCAACTTCAATTCAAAAATTAAAATTAAATTAAAAGTATATAATCTCTCATCTCACTACAAGCTTCACCTCCTAGCCCTAGCTAGGAGGATTTAGCCTGCCATGGATGGGCTCAATCCAAATAAATAAAGAGAAAAAGAAAAGGGAAAGAAAAGGGAAAGAAAAAAAACCAAGCTCCTCTCTCTCTCTTCTGCCCACGTTGAAACCCAAGCTCGAGCTCTCTGTTCTCCCTCCCAAGACCTGAATGAATGCTCCCCACGTCCAAAAACCTCTTTTTATAGCTGCTGGAAGGCTGGAGTCAGTGACAGAGTTGTAGCAGGACACGGAGTGCAATTTTCGCAGCCGAGTTTGGTACCATGAAACACGCCACTTTTCTCGCTCAAATTCCAAAGAAACACCGTCCCTTAGTACTTTCTTGGGTCCTCTACATGATAGACGGTTCAGATCTGCCATATGATCAAAGATGGTGGGCCAAAACTGTCCGGAAAAGTCGGTTTTCGCGGATGTGCGAAACCTTTCGCACCATTTCGCTGTTGTGGTCGGTGGGCCCCACAGAAGCATTTTCTGGAAAATCCACCCCGTCCATTGGATTCAGAACGAAATTTCAGTCAAGAATGGGTGGTTTTGAACGTCCATTGACGTGGCCCAGAGAAGAAATCACAGAAGAATCAGTTTTGAACGTTACCGAGCAGCCCTTTTGTGGCCTCTGTATCTCACACGTGTGCACGCATGGGTACAAAAATTCAGCATGTTTTTATAGTATTCGAAGCCCTCTACACGGTGAACGGATCAGATTGGCCATACGAGCAATGGGTGGGGCCCACTACCGTTCGCAAAAACGGCCGCGGTCGTGCGTCCGCTGCAAGTTTTAGAGTTGTAGACGGAAACGTCGGTCAGCGCAGCTGACCGACTTTTGGAAATTTTGGTGCACGGCGAGTGCACATGTGTACTGTACACACTCATTTCATATGGGGTCCATTGCAATGTTTTAGAGAAATTTGCACCGTCCATCTGTTTTGACTCCTTATTTAAGGCGTCAATAATAATTTTGAGACAGTTCCAGATATCAGGTGGGCCCAGAATCAACGGTTTATGGGCTGATCTGTCAGTTGGGGCACTTTCCGAGATCTTCAATGGCTGAAATTTTATATGTACGGTTAATTTATGGTCCTCAGGCGACGTATGAAGTTTCGAGCCGAACGGATGGTGGGAACCTCGTGATCTTGCATTCTGGACGTCCTTCAGGCCACTTGAGCTTCAATTTCTAACTTTTCTCGGATTTCTGACCATGTATATTTGTCAATCTTGGTCCCCTGGAGTGTGTCCCTTGCCTGTGGCGTCAACAGAGTGTTAAATTCATACTTTTAGCAACTTTTTGCATTTCATGCTTTCAACTACACCCTGTATCACAAACACGGCAAAACGGGCCATTAAACGGCATTATGTACGTAAATTCAGGTAATAAATGGGGTCTAATATGCAGTATTTGACCGTCAACACAACCTCCAACCAGCATTTTGCTAGTCCCGAGCAAAGTATGCGAAAAATAAGTTGAGAATTATAGGAGAACTTTCTATGAAATCAAGTGAGATTTTGAACAAAATACGTGAAATTTAATATTCATGAATGTTAGAAATTGTATTCTCCTGAGCTCAAACGCACCGTAGACTTCATAATCAAGTGTAAAGCATTAATCCATCAATTAGAAAAATTTTAAACATTGAGATCCATGGATGTATAGTGTAATCTCAGCTAATCACATTAAGATTGAATTTGTTATTTCAGGATCTCATTGGTAACCAGCAAGAGAATTCATGATAACCAAACTTAATCCAAAACTTGCCTCATAGATTAGCCTATTAACTTGTGATTTTTCTATTCAAAGTAATGCCAAGGAAGGGGAATCAAATCCTCACCTATAGGGAGCAAACCTATGGTGAAGATCGTACACCTGACTCTTTTTAGATATCATTCATGGGGAATTAACTCCACACCTATAGGGAGCAAACCTATGGTGAAGATTAATTATCCAACCTTTCTAATTTTTATACCATGATGGCAAGATATTTCAGGCTAGTTCCTTTCGTGCTTAGTGATTACCAAATTAACCCTTCAATATCAGACTGAAGTCTTAACGTGAAAGCGAGATGTGACATGTGAAATCCTGATGCGATCAATGTTTAAAACTTCTAATCATGGCTTAACAACTCGATCTTAACTGCAGAATGCCACCGATACGGAATCCAAGAGTCATAAATTATCAACATCATATATCTCACAATTCTAAATCAAGGATATTCGTCAAAATCACTTCGAATTCATAAAATTTTTCAGAAATTTTTTTTTTCACAATTGTTACTCAAGACCAAGAAAATACTGATGAGGTTACCTAATCCCCCACCCCCAACCTAAAATCTACATTGTCCTCAATGTAAAAGATATGAGCATGCAATGCACATGGGACAATGAAAGTAAATGAGAAGTGATGGGAAGATAGTACCTGAATAACGAATCAAGAGAGTTTCCAATAGATCACGGCATGAAAGCTTGTCAGCATGAGAGAGAAAGCAGAACAAAAATAACAAAAATAAAATCCTACCTATACCACTTTCGCAGGTGCTCTCGATTGCATTTAGCGTATGCAACAAGCCTTTAAACCCCTAGGTTACCCCTAGAGGACGAGTTGTAGTCTCGTGAGGGTTTGCAGTAATGTTACCCACAAACATCGAATCGATCATACCTCAAGGTTCCCCTTCCGGCCAATATCTTGATAAGTTTCTCAGTAAGTTCCTCAACAGGATCATCCAAAAGCCCTTTTTACAATAGGCTTGGATGCCCTGGAGCATGACTTTCCAGAAAGACTTATGTACCTCATAAGAAATCTTCCATTGAATTGCTGGAGGTATCCGTAATATATACGATTCACCTAAGACAGAAGAAGTTTCAACGTTAGTATTACATGGTGAATCAAAGACTACAAGTAAATAAAGTTTAGAAAACTTCTTAAAAAGTAATGTAGTCTCAACATATTCCGAAGTTTCAAACTTCGGTTTTAGATTCAGTTCCTCTTCCTTTACTAGTAGACGTTTAGGATCAGGGGAAGAGAGGGTTTCAGAATAAGGGTTCGTTTGGTCAGTGATGACTACCAAGATGTTGTCTCCTAAGGTATCCACTTTGTCTTTTAACATGAAATCGTTTGAAACCGCAAAGTGTGCCAAGCAATCCCACGAGTTGGGAAATTCAGATGAGTGTGACTCGTTTTTGTGGCTTGTGATGATCTGCGCAAAGAATCCCTCATCTTTGAAAGTGGATGGAGGTGCGCTCTCTTGTTCCAGTCCTGCACAGATAGATTGAAAATCAGTAAGTGAAGCATTGATGTGATCACTCTGTTCATTGAAATTACTCAATTGAGGCGCTGAATTCTCAATTGTTTGCAGCTCAGATGGTGGCCTCAACTGAGTGGTTTCAAATTGCAGAGTCGTAGCGGGCAACTCCTCCTCCCGAATCATATCATCATTCAATTCAAGGGAGTGGTCTAAACATGCCTCACAAGAGTTAGAAGAGTCGGTTGTAAGAGGTTCATTCTCCACATTTAAATCAGGCATGTCAGATGAGTGGAGTAGATCTTCCTGACCGATCACTTCGTGCACGTCTTGATCGTTGACCTGGACCAGATTTGAGATTGATTCGGGGAGAATTTGGGCTGCACATTCATGATCATCATCCCAACACGCATCATTGTCTAGTCCAGTGCAGTGCACATTCGGGATGAGATCACTTTCCTCACATTCTACACCTAACATGGGTTGAGGTTTGCATAAACTAACTTCTTCCTCATCATTGAAATCTTGTGTGTCATGTAAGGAAACTGTGTCATCATCAATGTATTTAAAAGACACCCATGTATCTTCACCATTCTTTCGGACAGTCATCGAGATTGACTCATCGGAAAATTGAACCACATGCTCATTAACGGAATCTAACTCCTCATTCCAAATTTCAGATTCTTTTAAAAGTGAGTGCGGATCACTTTCTTCGCATTGTATTTTTAGATTAGGTCGTGGCTGGGATGACCGAGCCTCCTCTATCCTATCAAGACGCGCATCGAGTCCTTTCATTGTTTCCATTACTTTTCTCATTTCCACAAGACAGGCTGAAAGATTACCCTGATACGAATCCTCTTGGATCGTTTCTGGATGGATTTCAAAGGTAGGGGATCCAAGAGAATAATCATTATAACATGTTATTGGTTCATCTTCACAGCTTTGATGTTTCCACTGGTTATAGTCATACTGATCATACATGGGAGAATATGATGGCTGATAATAATCCTCATTCCCATAATTACGATCGTATACAGCCCTATTAACCGATGGAAGATAACGTTCTAGTCGGTTCTCAATGTCTGTTTGTGATGGAGAAAAATCTTGAGGTATACGTTGAATTCCACAACCCTCGGGCATTCCCCAATATCTCCTATCCATCTCAGCGTATGCATGTACCCACGATTCCATGGTAGAACCCTGACTCTGAGTCTAATCCTAGAACAAAAGAAAAGTCCTATAGAAATATGGAAAGAAAGAGAAGAAGTTAGAAGGGTGTTACCAAGTAAGAAGTTCCTATGTTAAGATCCTGCAGAAAAAAAACAAAACAAGTTAGTTTCTAAAACAGTTAGTCTAAGATTATAAAATTTCTAAAAACCCTAATAGAAAAAAAATAAAGAAATTAGAAAAGATATCACCAAATTAGAAGTTTCTATCTCAGAATCCTACAAAACAGGAAAGACAAGTTAGTTAAAAAAAAATCAGAAAAATCTAAACCTAAAACTGAAGTTAGTAAAAATCCTAATCTTAAACTAATCCTAAAACTAATTAATTTCAGAAAAACGTAGTCGACGGTCCCCGGCAACGGCGCCAAAAACTTGTTCACTCCCCAAGTGCAGGGTTGTGATGTAGTAATAACTCGGTAAGACCGAGGTCGAATCCCAAGGGACTGAAACTTGTACGTTATCTAAAACTAACCAGAACTAGAACTAGATTAAGATGAAATCTAAACTGAATGTAATTTAAGAAATAATGGTGAAATAATTATCTAAACTTGAGAGAAATCAGGAGAAGGGAACTAGGGATTCAGAGGATCCACTTGTAGAGATCAGGGAGAATTTATGCTTGCATCAAAAATCATGGAAATTACTGAACTGCCGTTGATCTAGTTTTCAAAGAGATGAAAGGTGTATGAATTAGAATGGATTCCATCACCAAACCATGCCCACAGACTATGGCAAACAACAGAATTAAACTAATTACCAACCAATCATATGTATGAAGGTTAAGAAGGGTACCGTCATCCAACCATGCCCAGGAGACTATGGTGAACAACAGGGCTTCCTAACGTCATAAACATTAAAGAGAATGGGAATATTAAAAGTCATTGCAGACCCATTGTAATTTCAGTCACAATAGACCATTAAAAACTTAAAATATTTCCATTAAAATCAAACTAAAACCAACTTCAATTCAAAAATTAAAATTAAATTAAAAGTATATAATCTCTCATCTCACTACAAGCTTCACCTCCTAGCCCTAGCTAGGAGGATTTAGCCTGCCATGGATGGGCTCAATCCAAATAAATAAAGAGAAAAAGAAAAGGGAAAGAAAAGGGAAAGAAAAAAAACCAAGCTCCTCTCTCTCTCTTCTGCCCACGTTGAAACCCAAGCTCGAGCTCTCTGTTCTCCCTCCCAAGACCTGAATGAATGCTCCCCACGTCCAAAAACCTCTTTTTATAGCTGCTGGAAGGCTGGAGTCAGTGACAGAGTTGTAGCAGGACACGGAGTGCAATTTTCGCAGCCGAGTTTGGTACCATGAAACACGCCACTTTTCTCGCTCAAATTCCAAAGAAACACCGTCCCTTAGTACTTTCTTGGGTCCTCTACATGATAGACGGTTCAGATCTGCCATATGATCAAAGATGGTGGGCCAAAACTGTCCGGAAAAGTCGGTTTTCGCGGATGTGCGAAACCTTTCGCACCATTTCGCTGTTGTGGTCGGTGGGCCCCACAGAAGCATTTTCTGGAAAATCCACCCCGTCCATTGGATTCAGAACGAAATTTCAGTCAAGAATGGGTGGTTTTGAACGTCCATTGACGTGGCCCAGAGAAGAAATCACAGAAGAATCAGTTTTGAACGTTACCGAGCAGCCCTTTTGTGGCCTCTGTATCTCACACGTGTGCACGCATGGGTACAAAAATTCAGCATGTTTTTATAGTATTCGAAGCCCTCTACACGGTGAACGGATCAGATTGGCCATACGAGCAATGGGTGGGGCCCACTACCGTTCGCAAAAACGGCCGCGGTCGTGCGTCCGCTGCAAGTTTTAGAGTTGTAGACGGAAACGTCGGTCAGCGCAGCTGACCGACTTTTGGAAATTTTGGTGCACGGCGAGTGCACATGTGTACTGTACACACTCATTTCATATGGGGTCCATTGCAATGTTTTAGAGAAATTTGCACCGTCCATCTGTTTTGACTCCTTATTTAAGGCGTCAATAATAATTTTGAGACAGTTCCAGATATCAGGTGGGCCCAGAATCAACGGTTTATGGGCTGATCTGTCAGTTGGGGCACTTTCCGAGATCTTCAATGGCTGAAATTTTATATGTACGGTTAATTTATGGTCCTCAGGCGACGTATGAAGTTTCGAGCCGAACGGATGGTGGGAACCTCGTGATCTTGCATTCTGGACGTCCTTCAGGCCACTTGAGCTTCAATTTCTAACTTTTCTCGGATTTCTGACCATGTATATTTGTCAATCTTGGTCCCCTGGAGTGTGTCCCTTGCCTGTGGCGTCAACAGAGTGTTAAATTCATACTTTTAGCAACTTTTTGCATTTCATGCTTTCAACTACACCCTGTATCACAAACACGGCAAAACGGGCCATTAAACGGCATTATGTACGTAAATTCAGGTAATAAATGGGGTCTAATATGCAGTATTTGACCGTCAACATTATGGCCCATCAGCATGGTATTCCGTAACCGTAACTGTCACCACTGTTACTGTTACAATATGGGCTGTTATTCTCCCTTTTTTGAATAAAACTGGAAAAAAAAACCCCTTCTCAGCCCTCTAACGGACTGTTACAAGGCCAATACGGATCATTTTTCCATTACATCCATCACAACCCTGAAATGTATAACAGCTGGCGCCATTACCGTTTCCATTACATAATGGCTGTTACAGCCCACCTTGCCCATTGGAGGTTCCGGTGGGCCTAATTTTTCTATGAGAGCATAATCACTTGATGACTGGTTCAGGTCAGTGCAGACATGACACATTGGCAATTGTGCAGGATGGCAATAAATGATAGCATCCCCAAATCATAGCTTTTGGCAAAAGAGCTGCGTGCTATTTTTGAGACTTAGCCATGCAGGCAGAAATTGGGGGGGATGATAAGAAGGCATCATCCAAACAGGCTGTTAGCATTTCTTCACCAACATGATTGTGCTTGGTTGACATCGCATTGTCTTGACTCTCCTGTGTGAAGCTAACAAAAAGGAAAGCTAATCTTATTGTACTATTGAGCATCTTCTGGTCCAGACAGGCTGCTAGCATTTCTTCACCAAAATGATATATATGAAGTTGGTTGACATTGAATTGCCTCGAGTCTCCTATGTGAAGCTAACATAAAGGAAAGCTTTCCTTATTTTACAGTTGAGCGTCTTCTGGAGTTTTGAAATCTATGAAGGAAGCAAACTGGGGTGCAAACTTGGAGCAATTTGCCATGTTCCTTCAACTGCTGTATTGGACTGTAAAACATTTATGGGAGCTTTTACTTCTGCACTGTAATCTTTTTGAAATAGTTGGAACATTAGTTTCTGGTGCACTCGATGCAGTCATTTTCATTTGAACTTCGAATTTTTACACTCGTGCTCAGAAACTCTGGCCTCAAAGAATTGTGCTAACTGCCCCCAAGTGGGTAAAGGAATAGGGTTGATGTTGGACGGGTGGTCAGCTGTAGAGCTTTTGTGAAGCTAATGAGAATTCCTGTTGTGTATGATTGGTGTAACCTGTTTGAAGTATGATTGGTATGACATGATTTGTAAAGCTGAATCAATTTGCCAGGACTATGTATTTATTTTAATTTAAGTCTATGGTGATGATTACCATTTTTCTGCTTGTGCTATTGAAGTAGTTGAAAATTCTGTTATTCTACTACCAAAAGTAGAGAAAGTGGTGCATGCATCAATCTGTTCACTTTCATAAAATTGTTCTTGGGTAGGACCAAAATTGGAGATTAACTAACAATCAGAATTGACCATTGCAGCAATCAATAGGAGGCCATCAAAGGACATTCCAAGTCTCATCTAGGTTCCTATTCAATACCAGTAGGCCAGTAGGAGGCCATGGAAGGTGACAGCTATAGATCTTGCGGACCATGTTCTGAGTTTCTCTCAATCTTGTGTAATTTTGTTCAGAGCTTATCTTTTGAAACTTATTATTATTATTATTATTTGGAAGAGAAGGAACACCATATCTTGCCAAAAGTGAAAAAGCAGATACCAAAGGAACATGAGGAAGAGCATATGCAAATTTCTGCATTAAACCCAAACTCAACCTTATTAAATAGTAATTAATAAAAATTCTGAAAAAACCACCCAAGCCTCCTGGGATTTTTAACCTTTCTACATATGAGTTTTGTGCATGTGGCTAACAAGCTTTTTGGTCAGCTTGTCCTCAGGCCATGCTCATAGGCGCAGAGATGCCAGAAAAAAAAAAAAACAAAAAAGTTTTCATACATGCATGTATATTGCCTAGAGGATACTTTGGCATTTACATGAGAAGTTTGCTTGAATACATACTGACATATTGCAATAAGATGCTTCAGGGCTCTAGCTGCTGGATTTGGGGATGTTCGATGACCCAAAACGTTTATGTGGTAGGGCTCCCCTTGGATAGGGGATTCCCGGAAAGACTCTCCAATTAAGTGTTTATTCAAAGGTTACAGTGACCAGCCATATTCACAGCAAAATAATCCAAATAAGATTTTATTTGTTATTTATCCAGCATCAAAGTGAGAGACATCATATAATCAGTTCAGATAATTGAATGATGACCCAGGTTCAAATGCTATGGTCTCCATGTATCTCACTGCAATAAGTCAGGGTTGTATTGTAGCAAACTTCACACACATGCACACACAGACTTTGAAACTACAACAATTGCAGTTCACCAAATGGGTGGAGGGGCTAGATTTTTGGGCTTGGGCATATTCAAGGTGGCTTCGACCGTATGAGTGGCTCTCACACAAGTGGGTTGTGCTGGCACTCAGTACCAAAATTCACCTTTTCAATCTCTCAGGACAAATTGCCATGGCATCTGCTTTATAAAAAAAAGGCTGTGATACCCAATAGACCTAAAAAAAACACTGCCACTAACCCCTTACAGAAGCTCTCTCATCACAGCACATAGAAGCTCATAGCCAAGAATCATTAAAAAATCAAATGCTTTCATTTCAAATTTGGAACTAAACAATCACTCATTTGGACAGTTTTTTTTTTTTTTTTTTCAATCACAGAAATATCAATCTTCACAACTGACTGATTTCTTATGAACATTAATTTCCACAATCAAGGCAAAATCCAAAAGAGCGGATACTGAGCACAACTCACTACTAGTAAGTAGTGGCTTCCGTTGGAAGATAAAAGCATCCATCGGCAAACCATTCTCGCCTTTCCTGAGTTAGAAACATGACAAAAGAAGAAGAAGAAGAAGAAGAAGCAAAAACACAATCAAACTGGAAACTTCTTGTTACCGACAAATCTATACCCAACTTGCCTTATTTCATGCCACCAGCAATCCGCTCTCCCTTTACAAAACCTGTGCAATCCATCCCACATCCTATCTTTTGTTGGCCTGTATCACACATCAAAGAACATTTCTTTCTACATTCATTTATGTTCTTCATTCACCTCAACACTTGCTCCCCATTTCGACTCAGTACCTTTTAAGCATACTTCTTATGCGAACAAAGCACCAGGTCTTCCACAGGGTCATGTATTTTCTCCAACCTGAGAAATACTTCCCAATCACTGCTCTATAGCTAGGCCTACTCTGCACCACCTTCCAGTACTCTGCAATTTTTGGCCTGCTACTGATGTATTCCTCTTCTAGATTCAAAAGGACTATCCGGGCCAGCACCGGAACAAGCATCGAGTCCGCCGCTGTGAACTCCTCACCAGCCAGATACGGTGTCTCATTCAGCTGCATCTCCACTTCGTCGAGAAGCCGGGCTAGCTGTTGCTCACTCTGCTTCAAAACATCTGGGTCTTTAAGCTTGTCCTCTGTTTCATAGGCGTCCCTAAGCTTTAGGTGGTATATGCTGGCTATATCAGGCGCCTCGGCCATCCGAGCGATTACTACCCGCCTCACAAATTTGGAAACAAAGAGCCGGTACTTCTCTGGAACATGCGAGAATGTGAATATCTTGGGGTTCCAACCTTGTATCTTTTGCATCCATTCCATAACTTCTCTCCTATCAACAGAAGCACTGTTTTCACCGCTAGAAGCATCTGCGACTCTGTCAATATACCTGTAGGATTCTATTTCATTTGAGATCCTGTCCTCCATTAAATATTCTGGCAAAAAGACAAAAAGAGCATCGATTGGATACATCATCAACTGGGTCCTATCATGGATGCCAATGGTTCAAAAACAACACATATCAGACAACCCTAGCCATCAGGCTCTTCATTCTTCTGCAGCTCCCTTGATGATGCCTACCAATGACCATTTATGTTTGTCCCTGCCTTCCAAAAAAAACAATTGTTTGTCTGGTCACCCGATCAGTGTGGTTTTTGAACCATTTGCTTCCACAGTAGGATCCACCGATGGACGGTCCCAATTATTACAACCCCCCTCCAAACAAACGTGCGGTGGTGAGAGGGTTCTACCATATTCTGGTTCTATGTCAATATTGTATTATTTTCCTAAAGAAAAGGCTCGAGTTACGGATGAGACTCACTGGATTATCTCAATAGTCTCATAGATGATATGAGCACCATTCTGAAAGACAGGCAGCTTTGCAGTGGGATTCTTACGGAAGAATGAGGTGTCCATGTTCTTCCCTGTGAGAGGATTCATATGATATGATGTGTAATCAATGCCTCTCTCCTCCAATGCAATCCGCACCTTCTGGCTGTCAAGGGAATATGGGTGATGGTACAGCTGCATGGTTTTCTCAGCATCAGCTCCTTGGATTCTGTTGCTCACTTAAAAATAATCTGATAGCTTGCAAATATATTTTGCTACATGCAGCGAGATAAGCTTTCATCAAATGGAGAGAGGGACGAGCCTTGCACCTGTTTAATGCCAAAATAGTTAATTGCACATCATTTTCCATATGCTAAAACACCATTTGGATGAATAAAATATCAGATTCCAAACTCCAAAACTGACAAACTACCACAAGACGGCCAATTTATCACTAACCTCACTATGCCAGGGCTGCAACTTGGCAACATGAGTTTGGGTCACGGTTTCACAGTCCTTGGGTTATGGTTGGAAAACTCCTATCAATTTGAAATTGTGTTGGGTTTGGATTGAGAAAATCCAGGTCGGTTTGGGAATAATCACATGTATTTGGGATGGGTTGGGTTGGTTTAGCGACGTGTATAGAGGAATTCAGGTTGGGTTTGGGTAGGGCACCACGGATTGAAATTTGGGCTGGGTCGGGTTGTGGGTTGGATTCTCTTGAGGTTGGGTTGGGCTCAGGTTGACCCTCAACCCTACCTAAACTGCCTGAGTTGCACCTCTATACTATGCAGCAGTGTTCTATCCACAACCTAAGTGGGATCCAGCATTCCAAAATTCTTTTTTGGGTAAAAAGTTGGTTCCAGGCTTAATGCTCTCAGTGTAACATCTACAGCATTGTTATCTCAATTCTCCATGTCATTAAATCCCAAACACTGGTCTAAGGCTACCTTGGTGAACTCAATGATATCTGGTAGAATTTCTCCTCTACCACTATTTCAAAGGTCTCCAAGATGCCTAAAAGGACTGGAGGCCACAACAGAAAGTAATTAGCATTGAGTTCTAACAGCATGGTATCATCATCATCTAATCCTCATCACAACAAATTGGACTTAGCTACGTGAATCCAATTCTGCCATTCCACTCTATCAAGGACCATATCCTCCATTAAACCATAGGTCATCAACCATTTTAGATCCTTCAACTTGAACAATTCAGTCTTTCTAAGTTCTAACTGTTGTATGTGGCTGAACCGTTACTTTCCCTCATCTTATTACCTATTGGTGCTACTCCTAAATTCCCTCGAATGCTTTCATTTCTGATTCTATCCTTCCTCACCTTTCCACTCATCCATCTTAACATTCTCATTTCAGCTATGCTCATCCTTGATTGGACCTAGGCTCTCATCTAAAATCGGGGGAAATCTGTAAATATGAGAATTGTGACACACTCCAAGCTAGTTTCTTTTGTGTGAATACCATTGTTGTCAAAATTGTACAATTTGCGACATATGATGTGAGTTGAATCTTAAGCAAAACAATTTGAATCTCACCTTGAATCCCTTTTCATATGAATCCTATGATTTACGATTTGCATTATACTTGTTCTATTCTATTTTAAGCTTCACTTGGCTTACATTTTTTATTTTTAAATTGGTGGGGTGGGGGCTTTATGAATCCTTTACAAAAGTTAAATTATTTTATTTTTCTTTTTTTAAGGGATTAAATGACATTACTCTCTTCAACATTAAATCGTGGAGCTTTATATATATATATATATATATTCATGATTTCGTACTTCTTAACTGGACAAAACACCAAATTGACGCATAACTTATCTGGAATGTTTTATGAATGGTTACAATCATTTTGACTTGTATGTATTGTGGAATGATGTTTAGAAACCAAAGTATCTTTTTTTAGTTGGCCTACAGTATCAAATGCTGCTTTTCCAACATGATTCTACATTCAAGAAAGGTAACAAAAACATAAATTATTAAAGGATCCATGTATGTTTTTTAAGGAAAATTTCTTAAAAGACGAAAAAAAAAAAAACAAATAAAAAAGAAAAAAGAAGGAAAGATAAGAATCCTTTTACAAAATCATGACATGGTATTACTTGGTGTATAGTGATGGCAAAACGATGATTGTTGAGTTTTTTTTTCCTGATTTATTTATATTTTCATATATTTTTCTTCAAATTATTAAGAAAATTATAAAAAATAATAATTTTATTTACTATACGATTTACGATTTGATATGATTCAACCCCTATTATGATTTGCGATACGATAACGATTTTGACAACATTGGCAAACACTGCCATTTTCTGAGTTCAGGGTCTTCACATGAATCATCAGACTTTCTTTCCTCGATCATGTGACAACCAGTAGCAACCATAGTTATACATCTCTT
Source organism: Magnolia kwangsiensis (assembly GCA_037074715.1). Classification (NCBI taxonomy): domain Eukaryota; kingdom Viridiplantae; phylum Streptophyta; class Magnoliopsida; order Magnoliales; family Magnoliaceae; genus Magnolia; species Magnolia kwangsiensis. Next base: position 25,116,807 of record CM073575.1, on the reverse strand, counting down.
GCAATGTCCTTTGTGAGTTGTTGAACGTTACACGTTCTCTCCATTGAATTTTCAAATCTAGAAGCTACTGAATATTTCAGTATTTGAAACAGAAACAGAATTCTTGCCTCAATCCTGTGAGAACCAGTAGCAGCCACAATGGTATAACTTATATCAATGCCCTTAGTGGGTTAGATAAATATGTGTTCATGTGTAGAAAATACTTTTTTAAGTATTTGAAATTGGAAGGTACTATAAATCGGGTGGTCAATTGAGTAATTAATGCCATAGAATAGTGACAAAGGGGTTTTATTGATAGTTTAGAAAAGGTCAGCAAGAACTAACAATATATATATATATATATATATATATATATATATATATATATATATATATATATATATATATATATATATATATATATATATATATATATATATATATATATATATATATATATATATATATATATATATATATATATATGATAAGCAAGCTGGGCTTGAATTAACATCACATTTCCTGAATATTTGTCATTAAAGACCCACATTTTTTGTCACCATATCAAAATTTATCTGCCCTTGCAATCCATTCCTTGAATCTTAGGACTAGACCCTTTGTGAGTATACTCTCTTATTGACCTGCTCATTGCCGTCATCTTAAGGCTGGTGAAAATGGAAGATCAAGGTGGAGGAACTACTTTCAGGCTGGCGGGTGCAACTCACCACCACTAGCTCATCAAAACCTAGATCCAGTTATTTGGTGTCAACTTTACAAATCCTGTTTTACTAATCAATCCTACGTAAGGCCCTATGCTTGTAAGTGAACAAGCCTTCTCACCGCCTCAATTGTCTTCCTCACATCCTCTTCTCAGGCACCTGGACCTTAATAAATGTTCCCTGCCTTACAAGACTTCTTTGCATATGCCCAGACAATCCTAATCTACTCACCATCATTTTATCTCTTATTGAGGTTACCTCTAGGGTTTTTTGGATGGCCACATTCTTAATTCTATCTTTCCTAGTCTTCCCACACACCCATCTCAAAATCCTCATCCATACAACAGTCAATATTTGTTCATGCCTGCTTTCCAATTGCCAATATCGAGCCCATAGATTAAAACCGGTCAAATAGCTATTTCATAAAAATTTCCCTGAAGTTCCGTGGGCATCTGTGGCTATTAGACAATACAAGATGAACATCTCCACTTTTCCACCAAGCTCTAATTCTATTGGGAACATCCTCATTGATCACCCATCCTTCTGAATAATAGAGCCAAGGTAACAAAACATGTCACTTTAAGCAATCTCTTGATCACCAATTTTAACAAAGCCTTGCCTCTATTAACTTTTCTTACTAAAGTTGCATGCCAAATGCTCTATCTTTTTTTTTGGAAAGGCAACTTGCATTGATAAGGAACAAAAAAAAACACAAAAGAGGGAACCTGCTGAGATGGCAGTCCCTTAAGAGAAAAGAAAAGAAAGATCTACATTGGTCCCTTCCGTAAGGGATATCCATTCAGCAATGAAACACATGACCTTGGAAGAGGCTAAATGGGAGGGTTTCGCATCATTCTGAAAACATCTGTTGTTCCTTTCTAACCAGATGGCCCACCAAACTGCCAATATACCAATCCGCTAGATCCTGGATTTAAACTTACCTAATCTGACCCCATGCTCTATCTTGGGTATGTTAATTTTTAAACTGTAAGACTCTAAAGCCTTCTTCTAGACATTTAATTTAGCATTTACATCCTCTCTGGTCTTGCTGATCATCCACAAACAACATATGCCAAGGGACCACATCATAGGCATTAGCCCTTAGTTTATCTATTACAAGTTGAAAACATGGAATACATTAATCATCATCATCAAAGCCTTACCCCAATTAATTGGGTTCAACTACATGAAGCCTTTTCCACCATTCTGATCTATCAAGGGCCAATCTCATATTGTCCAGATTCATGATCAAAGTTATGGCAGAAGTTTGACACCTTCTGCCGACCTGATGCAACCCTCCTTTATCCGGGCTTGGGACCAGCAATGAGAGCACAAAAAATGGGATATACTATAAAGGAAAATTCTTTTGAAGGCCAAGAACACGAACATTAGAAGAGTTGCAAACATTGCTGGATACTAAAATAGCACAAGCAGAAACCAAGCACTTTAGAATGTATGACAACAAAGGAAACCTGAAAGTGGTTCTCTACGAGGACACAATTGTGTTTGTCTTACACGTAAGACTACATTGAATGGAAAGGAGTCCCATGTTCCCTACAGAGGCCAGCAACAAAGGCATGTCTTGTTGACTGCAATCACAAAGTGCCCAACAAATATGTAATTCATAACTAATTCCTTGAGTTGTGCGCTGAACTGTACAAAACCAAGTATCAGACACAATTAAAGCCCTTTGTTGTGACTATCAATTTCATTCAAGAAGATAACGTACAACAAAGATAATGGAAAATGTTCCCAATACAAAAATTCGGCCATCTCATTCCTTATATGGCTGATGTGTTGGCTAAACCATCAGCTTCTCTATGCTCAAACTCCACTAGCAAAAAGAGGTTTATGCAAGATAGAAGATCTTAAATCTCATCAAGAAAAGAGAAAAATGAAAAGCCTCCCTGGTTCACAACATTGTTTGATGCCCATGTGATTATACTTGAATCCCCTTCAACTAAGTTTTTGGAGAGAGTGATTGGAGAAAATCCTCAATCTGTAACTAAGAGACAGCTTCTGTTTCATCAAAATCTTCTCAAAGGGAAAGCTGGAAAAAGACATTCTAACCATGCGTCAAGATCATGATTTCTAGTGAACGAAAAGTGTGCTCCTATGCTTGTAATGTTGTTTAAGTTGTAAATATAAAATCGATTTGTGTAATACAGTTTTGCATACACTTTATATCAGAACAACCCGAATGAGCCTAACCCAACATACAGCATAACCAATTCCTATACTGACGCAGGGATGAACGTGATGAGGTCGATCACCGTCTTCTTCACGGATAACTACTCCGAATCCACGGAGCTTCTCTGGACTCCTCACAGAGACTTCTTGAATCCACGAGGAAAGAAAGCAAGAGAATATGAATAAACTCTAATAAAATTTGAAATTATTTGCTGAATGATTAAAAACGAGTTTACACCCCTTTAAATAAGGGAACCAAGCAATAGAAAAGAAATCAGACTCAAACTACAACTAAAACTCCTAAAATTCGCAACTTACTATAAATAGTAAACTTACTATTTATAGATGGTCGTGATGTCTACTAGTGCGCAAGGTTTTCGGCCAAAAATGGTAAGTGTCCTATTTGGCTTCACCAAACCGTTCTCCTAATTATTCTAAGCACTTTTCATGTTGGACACAACTCCTAAAGCCCAACGGATGAAGAGCTATAAGCAAACTAAAACTTACTATAAATAGTAAAAACGAAAGTAAAATGGGGAAACGACCGTCGATCAGGGGGTTTCTCGCAAATCCGGGCTGCGCAACCCGGCGTAGCGGGGTTGGTTGGCTAAAGTAGCTTGTTCTACCCCAAATTCATATATTTTACGTCGGATAACTCATTCCGGATTGTGAGATACGCCCGATCTAAGGTCTTATGGTCCGGATCACTTCTGTCGCCGACCGTGCCTTTTCTGATCCATCCTGGCCATGAAATTGTCCGCGACCCGCTCTACATCACATACTGTGTATTGGAGTGACACAAATTGCAAGCAACCCTATTCAGGAAAATTGATGCATTAATTTTATTTTATTTTCCTTAAAAGAGTTATGGGAAAAGCTCATGTGCCCCAGAGCACACTGATGGTCTTAAAGCACCATGGTGCTTTTAGACATGTGGACAGTCTGATCATTGATTTCAGTCATCAATTAGGTTTGACCAACTTTTCACTCATATCGATTGGAGAAAGCTATCCCTCCAAACATCAGCCTCTATTTTTATGACCGAAAGTTTGCTAAACCACGGATTGATACTTATGATCATCTGATAGAAATGGTTCCTGCGAGACGTGTTATCCAAAGTGGGCTCTATCAAATGGATTACTCATATTGATTCTTGGATCTGCTTTCATCCAAATCATCCATTTTTTGTACAGCCATGATTGGACGGAGAAGTTCCTCTGATCAGTATGAAAATTTGAACATGGCACATGAAAAGTAAGTCAAACCTAATGGATGGTCCAGATTGATGATTTGATCATAACACATCCAAAAGCACTGGGGTGACGGATTGCCCTAGGATCGTTACCACACCAGACCCTAGGACCACCGAAATTATCACTAATTCATTCTTCTGGCAACATGAAAACAGTAACAAATACGAACAGATACTTGAACATGACAAATGGTTCATTTTGGATTTCTGGCGATTGAGCTGACCTTTGGCCGCGCTATCATAGAAATGCCATTTTAGTTATTTTTTTCTTAATTTCAGTTGTATGCCGTTTCACTTTAATTACTGTGTGGAGCCATAGAGTTAATGAGAGGTAATTGTTTAAATGTTCGTTTGATGAATTAGGTTTTCCAAGAAGGTGGAGGAATTACAATGCCTTCCAAAGATAACAAACGACTACAACCACAACGGAAACCCAGATTTCGACCACAACGAAAACAGCATTCGTTAATCTCGAAAATCGTAATTATAACTCGAATTACGGGGAATTCAGCGAAAAAGAAAGAGATGGAGAAACGGAAGTAAGAAGGAATGCGTTTCTCACTGGTTCTTGCAATCAAGATTTCTGTTGAAAGCGAAAAAAAGGATGTGAGAGAGAGAGAGAGAGATTACCAGAAAGATCGATCAAAGACGCGGATTGGATTCTCCTTACTAAGTCTTCTCTGTCTCTTCCTTTGCTTTTTCCTTCTTTATTTCTCTCTTTCGCGAGAGACCGATGACGTGTCTAATGACCGTTTTGAAAATTTACACTCTGATACAGATGGGAGAACGAGACAGAGGAGGTTTATTTTTTTTAATACTCTGGCAGGGTGTGATGGATGATGATTGTGCATGTGGAATTAAGTGACACTGTCCAAATAATGTAACTGAATATAGATATATTATAAACGTAATTTTATGTTAGTTGTATGATTTATAAGAATTCGTTTTTAAAATTTGAACAGTTGATATTTTGTTTTTTGACCGTCCATTGGAAATGAAATGATCAACAAGCTAATACATTCCATTATTTCAATATAAATACTGTCTTATAAACCATCTCAAGTGAGGTCCACTGTCTGGACGGTTTATTTGAGTAACAAGGGTATTACACGTAAATTTTCTGAGTGCATGTTTATCATCTACCACAATATGCCAGAGTATCAAAGTTTTCTCTCCGTGGGAACTGGTGGTCAGTGGTCACTGACAACACATGAGCAAGATCTGGTTTGTCGCGATGGATCAGGAAGAGGAGTTCATGGTCCTGTATCTTATATTTGGAAGGTTGAAATATAGATCTTATCCGTTCCTATAGTTCTAATTTATTTTAAAAAACTATTGGTGAATAATTACGTGAAATGGACCATCTTAAACATCACTTATTTTGTTGAATTCATTAGCATTTGAAATGCTTAATTAAAGAGCACATGGACAGGATCTTTTACTCAATTTTATTACCTATGTTGGTTCATTTATGGAAGATTTTTCTATATGGACGGTCTGGATATACTGCACTACTATATGAGAGCACATCCTCTGATACGGTAGCTCTATTCTATCAAACGCGACGAATGCAAGATTTCCTCGAAAGGCACTTTGCGCAGAAAGGGCAAAAAAAAAAAAAAGGATATAAAGAGAAATTGACCACTGTAAACGTCACCTTTGACCCGGCGTCTTTTTAACACACTTCCAAACTTTACTTCCCCAAAGTAAGCTATTCTGTACGGACATACTATTTGCAGACGAATATATCTTTGCGTGTAAATACCTATAGCTGCGGTTATAATCCGTAGCTATAGGTTTGCCTGCAAATAGTATGTCCGTACATTATGGTTTACTTTGGTAAAGTAAAATTTAGGAGCGCTTTGAAAAGACGCTGGGTAAAAGGTGGTGCTTCCAGTGGTCAATTTCTCGGATATGAAGCACAAGAGAAAAGTTCTGATACTCTGTCAGAGTGTGATGCTTGATACTCACGCACTTAGAAATCACGCAGGTGGAGCATCTTTAACTTGAATAATCTAACTGGTCGATCGTGATACGGTCGAAAAGAAATTCATGGGTCAAGGTTCGGTCAATTTGAATTTTGGACGGTCCATGTTTACTCGAAATTTGGTTAGATGTACACTCCGTGTATATTTCGTTAGTGCTTGCATATCAAATCACTCTTTTCTTAGGATGACATGAAAGTATAAAATTCAAGCTTTGTCCATCTACACGCAACGCAAGCAAGACGCTAGCATTGCATGTGTGTAAAGATCTGAGCTTTCCTTTTAAGTGGGCCACATTGTTTGGCTCCTTTCCTAAGAACGAGGCGCTTTTACTCTCACATAAAATCCAAGCATCTCACGGCATTAAGAAATTTGTTTGTTGCAATGTGATAGGGTCACATCATCATAGGGGGTATTTAATGCAATAAAAGTAGTAATTACAATGTAGGAAAATAATTTTATTTTATTTTATTTTATTATTATTATTTTTTCTATATGCGGCTAGCAGATGAATCAGGATTTAGTATATTCTTATAGTCAACTCTGGCCATCCGATGCATTAATGCATTTTGGAACTATAGCTAAAAAATAAAAGCATGCAAATTCTTAACTCACTGTGATGTTCACGTGAAATCTACCTGGACTATCAGGTGGGTCACCCCATGATACGATTATGGCAAAAAAAATAAGCCCATAGGATGATTTAGGTGGGATGCACCAATGGAAGCAGTGCATAGGGTAATAGGGTTAGTTACCATAGAAAATATTTTTATTTGTGTAGCCCATCTGAATCACATATGTACTGAATTTTGAAACTCAAGCCTATACCTTAGTGTATCATCTAATCATCTGAATGAGTTTCATATAATCATCACAATATGCTATGAAAAAAAATATCAAGGGTGGATGTTTATTCCAACCTTTTCCTTAGTTCTGGTCACTTATATAACAGGTGAGCCTGAATTTTTTTTTTTCTACGGTGAACTTAAATGATAGGATCATACATCTAATGGTCAAAGTAAACATCAAGTGCAGATTACTGTGGATTATGTACAAATTAAAAAGATGGGAGTACCCTTCCTGACGGTTGGTTTTGTGTGGCCCACCACGGAATGGGTTGATTTTTGATCCCTGCACCTAACATGGGATGATTCACTTGGTGCTTGGGTAGATTTTGTTGGAAATTAAACAGATTAATATAATTCTGTATAATGTGGAAACCAAAAATTGCAAATAAATATGAAATATGGACAAGCTGAAGTACGTCTGAAACGTTGTCCTTAAAGCGTTATTTGCCTCTGCTCAAGTGAACTGAGTATGCTAATAGGTTATAGGAAAATCACTTCTACGATACGACGAGCCTGGTGTGGGTCTGCGTTGAGCAAACACGAAGGCCCACCTATTGGAACTCTATTACACTCAGTCTTGCAGAAATACAATAAAAGAAAAATTCCAAAAGAAAGAAAAGAAGAAAATTGTGATTTAGACACTGCACTGGTTAATTCTTCAGCCACTGGTTCGGTTGAACGGTTCTAGACCACACTGTTGGTCTGTTTTTCTTGCAAAGGTTCAACCCTTGCTGTCTTGTTGCTAGAGTCACTGGAGTATAAGAGAGGATTGGGGTTGGCTGTCTTAGTTCGTATGAATTTGCTGGAGTAGATTGAGATGGTTTAGAAACCCATCCAAACTCTCGATGCAGCAGTTACAGCTGGATCTTGCACTAATGGCTCAGCTGTTACATTTTCTACTGTAATAGCTCTTTTCAATCCATCTATATACTGAGAGATCTCTCTCTCTCGATCCTCTAGTCTCTTTGCCAACCAGTCACCCGACTTAGCCACTTAGTCGCACCGCGACTCGTACAAGTCTCACTCCGGTTCGCGAAGAGAGCGACCCTCTACGACACGATGCAAAGTGCGCCACTAGTGCCTCTACAGCCACACTCCTCACATGCTCACGCCCTCGCTCCGAGCCCGAGCCCAAGACAGAGACCGAGCCCGTGCCCGTGCCCGAGCCTTAGCCCGAGCCCGAGCGCGTGCGCGGTGTTCCAATGCTACCCATTGCAACATGCAAGTTCCATGGTCCATGGACTATGTGAGCAAATAATAAGGTACTTGTAACGCCCTGAAAATCGGGGGTCGTGCATACACTTGACTCTCGAGTTTTCGTGGTCACTTATAAATGGTTTTCGTTAATATGCGCTTAATTAGGTTTAACTGCGCAGCCTGAAATTTCCTGGAACATGAAGCATGGCCACAACTAGTCTACTGGAATGAAAGATATATATATATATATATATATATATATATATATATATATATATATATATATATATATATATATATATATATATATATATATATATATATATATATAATGTACAGGTGCAAAAGAATATAAAGGGTCACCCAATGCGTTGCCCAACTAAAAATCATAAAAAATTATCGAGTCCAAAAGAATAGGGTTGGGTCCAGCTTAACGATCCAAACCCCCTCTCAAACTGACGGAGAGTCGTCCATCAACTGGAAGTAGGACAGCTCGTCCTCCTCCTTGAAGAACGGCTCACTAGGCTCCTTCTGCCCTGAGTCACTTGTATCTAAGAACGGGTCTGGTTGGTGTTTTAAAACACCGTCCCAGAGTGAGAGTCAGTGATCAACTCAGTGGGTGCTATTAATCTTAAGTTATAATAAGCATCAATTATATTATGAATTTAATGAAACACAGTCAATCATCTATACCGAGCAACTCTTATTAAAATGCATGCATGTGAAATGATATGATGCATGCCCTTGCTACAACGCTCCATCAAGCGACTCCATCTAACGATCGTGTATGTCAGCACTCCCTCAGAGCGACTTCGACTTTCGAGTTACCACCCTAACTAATGCGATACAATGCGATCGTGTTAGCCGAGTTATTAGTTAAGTCCATTCATCCAGCAGGTCAGAAAATCTGATACACCCCACATATCAATGCCGTAAATGGGTTGCGAGACCAAGGCCCCCCAATGTGTGAGGCTGAGACCCCGCGGTCCATGATCCTGTCGGGTTTCTCATCCACGACTTCAAGCACATGAGGAGTACCGAGAGAAAGGGATCGCTCGCGGTCACTACGGGGAGGCGAGGCACCCTAGCGTAGGCCGATAGCTCAGATATAGTGTCCCATTCCACCATGCCCGATTCACGAGGCTGTGGACCAGTTTCAAGTGAGTTATTGATGGGCTACAATGGTTGTACGGTGGTTTAGGTTCCATACATATGTGAATAACCAGGGTTAATCAAACAAGGTTGATCAGGCAGTAAGCTAGACCGCACGAGTCGGATGAGTGTGAGACGAGTGACATCGGGCACAAGGGACCCATGTAGTTGAAGTACAGCCACCTGAACACACCTGCCCAAACCTGTGGGTCTGGCCATAGCATAGTCCTACCAATGGGACTACCGTCTCTCCTCAGGTTCTTGACCAACCCAAGAGTGTGAGGGGATCCATAATATGCCAACTCTCCAGGTTATCAAGTAGCATAACAATAACATGTTCTTATGCATCTCAATCATACAAAACAGATACTCCTATAAGTAAGCAAACATTATCAAGAACAAGTGCGTGTGAGTGTGTGGGTGTGTGAGGATGTGAAACACTTCCTTCATCTTAAGAAATTGTATGCATAAGGGTAATAGATTATACATACATTGAAGCACCACATATGGAGAAAAGGATCAAGCAAACATGAGCATGCAATCATCCATACATAATATCATGTGAGAGGTAAGATCAACACCAAATTTGAGAGCTAAACATGCACATCCATACAATTCCAACAAACATATAATTCCTAGGATTTCTCTAGAATTTCAAATATAACATCCAAACAATCAAAATCATTAAGCTTGTACTAAAATTGTTGTTAGGCCACCTAAGAACAATAGTCCACACCTTTGGATCATTGTAGGCTTGGGAAAACGACTTAGGAGCATGAATTTTGGGGTTGAACGGTCGGAATCCCTAAAGCATACATTTGTATGTTAGAATTCCAAGTAAATCCCTCATCATCACAAGGTTTTCAAGAAAAATGGGTGATGGATCTTTCCTAGGCGATCAACGGAATGAAATGGCGGTTGCGGAGGAGGGTTTCCTCTTGGAGACGAGGTAGGGAGTTGTGGGGTTTGATTTCCTTGAGCCCCACCTCGATTTAGGGTCCACCTTTCTCACCTTCACTCTCTCTTCCCTCTCCTTGTTCTCTCTTTACTCCCTTGGGTGGTTTTGGTGGGAGTTATGAGAAAAGGGGTTAGGAATTTTATTTCTTAGAGTTGGGCCATGTGGCCTTAAGTTTCAATGAATTCCCACAATGGCCCTCTAGGGTTCCCTATTGGCTTTGGGGCGGACCCAACACCCCCTAGGCCACTAAATTTGGTATGTAGGTCTCTCATGGTCCGATTAGGGGTCATGCAAAGTTTAGGGACACGGATCAACGAATGTGGGGTTTGATCCTACAGTTTCGATCTTCATATGGCCCTGTGGGGACCATTCCGGTTGTTGGGGCAATTCTGGTAGCCCCCTGGCCATGAAACTTATAGGGTAGGTGGTCCATGGCATCGGGCCATACAAAATTTGAGAACGATTGAATATGGAGTTTGGTCGCACGGATCCAATTCGAGATCAACGGTCACCGTGCCACGATCGGGACCCAGATTTTGTGGGTAGGCGTAGACAAATACATTAGATCCTTACTATAAATTTGGAAGAAATCCGACGGCTCAAATGTCTGAAATTTTAATTTTATTTACCAGTGCCAGATTCCAATTCTGGCATTGGTGGGTTACATTTGACAAGTGCTGTTGGGATGGCTTGAATACTTTATTTCTGGGTGTCCACTGGGTCCGTGGTCTATGATTGACCACAAGTCCAGTGAGATATATGGTTACGTAAAGTTTTATAATTTTTCGATCATCCTGCGTCGCGGTATAGCCCGTACCGGTTGACGCTTAGTGTAAACGGCCATATGGCTTAGCGGCCCGCACTATGTCCTATCATGACCCGTCTAGCCTACTCAGTTGGGCTAATCTTAGATTAATTTACTTATGGTACCTTAGTATGAGTAGTTTAAACAAATGGTCATGCGACGAATCTTACGTGGACGCCACGGGACACTGTGCTAGTTGGACGAAACGTTACAGGGGTTGATTTGGTCTATTAGTTAAGATCCGGGTCTTATCTGACTCAGCTTCGATTAGATCTTTAATTTATTTATACTTGTCTTGATTAGTTAGCGACGAGTCGGTTAGCTTTGGGTCCTATGTGAGTAAATCATGAGGCTACACCTGATGTTCAAGTGATCGGGCGGATTCGGTGGTTTCCTACGGTTGATTAATCGAACTCGTGTAGTTCTTTACCGGTACCACCCCTGTAAAGACTAACATTGAGTACTAATGGTCAGTAAGTAATATTATAAGTTAATTACTTGGGGAAAAAAAATTCAAGGATTTTTTTTAGAAATCCAAAACAGTGAAAGTCGAGGACGTTACAATCTATCCCCATTAAAAATAATTTCATCCCCAAAATTTCTTAAGGATAATAAGTAAAAGTTTGATTATTTTATTTGCCTAGGTTTTGTTGATTTCAAGTTTAGATGCGGTGTAGGGTGTATAATATCTATGCTAGTCTGGCTCCTTTTAGTCTACCCCCTTAAAAATAATTTCACCCCGATGGTTTACTACAATTTATTTATTTATCTATTTTTTTTAAAGATTTGGATTCATCATGACGAATTCCCTCTATCTAGAGTAAAAATATTTATTTTCAATGTTCGACCCACACGGAGAGACGGTTGTAGTAGGCTTGAACATGATACGTCGATCATTTACCTGACCAGGGTAGAAGGATCATTGTATCCATTCTTTGTCCTAGTGGATCCTGATCTTCTGCTTGGTTAAAGCAGTGAGTCCATTGGTAGTCGCTCAGAATTGAGAATTGGGTCAAGCCGCGAATACTTCGCAAGCATATGCTTCCGTAATTTCGTAGTCCGATCAATCTAAATGTTTAGGGAATGACCATCATTGGAAAGTTTAAATATCTTATATATATAAGGTTGTCCTTTAGGTCTTGGTCGAAGAGAGTTCTCATTTTAATTCTGGCTAACTTAGTGGTTTAAATCTCCCACGGTGCCTATGGTCAAATGATTATTCTAAAAAGGTTTCTAATAACATAAAATTTTATATGTATATCACCATTTCGATCTTATGTCTAGTAGGTTATGAGCAGACTACACTTTGATTTCATAAACTTCTAGAGGGAAAGAAGAATTAAAAGTTTTAAGGTATTTCAGACGTTTGAAGTGCTAATAATACTAAGAAGGATGCAGAAAAAGAAAGACGAAGAATATTGTCTTCTCAATGTGGTATGAACCTTAAATCTATAACAAAATAGGAAAACTTGAAATATTTTACCATAATCCGCCTTTAATACGAACTTTCAGAACCTTAAACTATGAAACCCAATCCTACTCAAGGGTCCTAATTCGATTGCATTAAAAACTACTTAAAATAGAAAAATATATAAAAATTAATCTAATCATAGGATGATTCCTAGTATTATTAGAAATAAACATTCTTATCTTTAAATGCATTTTCTTCTTCTTTTTCTTTTTCTTCTTCTTTTTTTTTTTTTTAGGATAATAAGTTTGATATTAATAAAATTATTTCACCATCTACTTTATTGTTCTTGTGGATGTACTCTTGTCCATTTCTTATGATTCGTGTATCGAGGTCTCATTGACTCGATAACCAGGTTGCACCAAATGTTTGTCATCATCATCACCACATCCATGTCTTAGCTATTTAATTGTCATTACTGATCCTCCATCACGATTCAATTGTATCGAAGTCCCTGTCCTTAATAAGTGAACAAGCCTTCATATCCTTTCTTATCACCTCAATCCAGGTCCTTTTTTTGGTTTCCTTAGAGCCTTCCTCTAAATATCATATTCATCATTTTCCTCCCAAAATCTCATCATACAATACCACATCTTGCAGACAACATACACCAAGAGACCTCATCCCCAATTAGTGGTTAATTCATTTGTAACAAGTACAAAAAGGTAAGGACTTAATGCTGACACCTGACGAAGATCCACTATTGCTAGATATAATCTCACAAAGCATGTTCTCACTCTTGTGATGGAACCCTTGTAGATTTCATAATGTGACTATAGGTTGGACCATCTGATTAATGATGCAACTTCCTCTATCTCTTTTGTTCTTGTAACTATAGCTACTATGATGCTTATGCACACATCTAGCATTTCTTGTTTGTATTTTATTGAAAGACTAGTTAACCAAACAATTCGATTTCACTCCTTCCACACTTTTATAGGTATATAGTCTTGTTCCCACAACCTATAAGATACACGTGCTCTCAACCTCTAGTGTTTGAGGTCTCACCTATCGTAGTACTAAACTGTGGGTCGACTAGGAACCCCTCTGAGTAAACTCAATTTGGGGAGATTTCAGGTCAAGCTCATAGGAACTTACGGCGCAGTATTATATCTCAGAGAATATGTGAATTATCCAAGAAATTTATCTCTTATATTAATGCTGAAAGGTTTTTTTTTTTTGTAATGACTTAGCCTTGATGTACTTTACATTGAAAACCAGCATAATGACATTCCTATACTTCATAAGCATGGATCACTGGTTGCTCCTGTGCATTCCACATGTTATCTACAACTAATCAGCCAAATTTCATTTTTAAAAAAATGACACCTGCACACCAACATAAGATGATATGTGTATTATGACTATCCTTTACATTTTCAGCAATAGATTGGCACATAGCTAGAGAAATACATGGAACAGAAACAGAGACTACACTTCCATTTCAACGAAAAATCTAATGGAGAAGGAAAACTAAATTAATGAGGAATCTGAATAGGCTCTTGGGAGTGCGTTAGGGAAGTAGGACTACTAGACTTGGAGAGGTAACTTGGTTTCCAATTCTAGTTTAGAGCTTTTGAAGAGAGTATCAAATTGGTTTTGTAGATAAGTGCGGTGGACCAAATTCAGCTTTGGAGAGCAATTAGTTAAAATGATTTGTTTCCTGCCTTAAAATTCTGCTACTCAAAATTGTCTCGATGCTAGATTTGATTTTTCTGCTAGAAATTTCATATCACTACCAGTCAGTTTAATTTATTTTACTGTAATCTTAGTGTGGGAAAATCAGAGGGCTTGGTAGATTCTTCTGTTGCGTCGATAATTAGCACCCCCCCTTTTTTTTTTTGCTTTTCCACTGCACATTTGGTTTCTACTGCACACCTATTTAAAATCAATCTATTATAACGTATTTTGCATTTGCAACAAAAACCATTAATAGATTCAGCTTGTTGTTTAGTTTCTGCTTCTAAAATTGTTTTCAACACCCATAGCCTGTCTTGGAACTTACTTATCAGCTCCTATTTTAGCAGAGTTTTCACCAGTCAACCATCTGGCCAACAATTAATTCCTAAGGCAGTTCAAAAGGAAACTAATAATCTAAACATAAATCTATCCACAGTCAACCATCTGTCTTTATGACTGATCTGTTTCCTAGCCACTTCCACACCCAACATTGGTACCAAAATCTAGCATTGAGTGTCCATGGCTACAAAGTATCTTTAATTGTGGACAACACAATATTAAGATGAGGATGTGTATTTGGAATCACAGTCTATTTTTTTTTTTCATTAGGAGCAACATCACCTGTCTGTGATGAAGCACATTAGATGAATGGATCGGGTGACAGAAAAAGACCATGGTAGGCCCTGTATATAACTAGCAGTGGATGTTCCTCTCCAACTATTCCATGAGATGGCCCATTTGAGTTTTAGATGATCATATTCTAGTTCAATGGTTGTCTTTGGAAGAAAGAAAAGAAGAATAAAGGATTGTAGTAATGAGTTTTTGATGATGGGTTTGGAGAAGGTGTAGTAATGAGTTTTTGATGATGGGTTTGGAGAAGGTGGTTTGGAGATGAGGAAGAAGAGATGGGGAGTTTGTAGGAGGAGAAGATGGATTTTTGAAGAAATGAGTTTGAGAGAATGAGGATTGAGATGGGTTAGAGTGAAGAAGAAGATGGTGGGTTTGGGGATTGGGTTTTGAGATTGGGAGAGGAAGAGTTTTCTCTAGGGTTTAGAAGGAATGGTGAAAGGTAATGGGGGTAGTAGAGATAGGTTTTATGGACTCTAGATAGTCCTAAATAGCAAGGGAAATGGGCCTCACTCGTGTATACATTGAAAGGGGGATTTTTATTTTATTTTTATATGAAACTAGAGTTATTAAGCTTTAATCTGAATTTTGAATCACCTAACTCGGAGTTATAACGAAAGAGATATGAATTTTTGAAGTCGACCCAAATTCGTAGAAAATTCCGGCGGAGGCAACACGGGTCGGCGGGGGCTACGCGGGCCGGAGGGGGCAACGCAGGCCGGCAAGGGCGACACGGGCCTCTGGCTTCCTCGGCGGGGGCCACACGGGCCTCTGTCTCCCCGGGCTATCGAGTTCTTTTGATGCCCATATCTCTCAAACCGGAATGAGTTATTCGACATGCCGTATATGAATTTGAGGTAGGAGAAGTCGATTTACGCAATGCGTCTAGTTATTTCACAATATTCCTCCCGCTTAGGCGTCAAAATCTCATTTTTCTCCCATTTCACTATTTTCAGTAAATTCTCATTCACCCCTAAATCTCTATCCCTGAATGGGTCGAAACTAACAAATTTGACCCGGAATTAATAAATTAGACTTGGATATTAGCTTTGACCGTCAAATCTTTCGATTTTTGGCTCGTTCCTAATAATGTACTGGGGAAGTTTAAGAATAGAGTGATTACATGTGAATATCATATGGAGATATATTGGAAAGAGAAATTTCAATTTAAGCCTGCTTGGCTAGTGACATTAAGCTGTACTAAATGAGATTGTAATGCTAACCCCAACCCAAGATTTGGGAATGACATGTCTGAAATGAGTGTGGGATGAGATTAAAAATTAATTTCATAGGCTTTGCAAAATGACCCTTGTGTAAGAAGGTGTAATGTAGGATTTTCAAATCCCATGATAATGAATTTTCCAAGTGTAATTTGAAAGGAAATCTCAGAATTTACCTTTAATTGCATGCATCCCAAACATGGTATTGGAAAACATGAGATACAAACAATCCAAGGATAATACCTTATACATGCATTTATTGATACCTTTACAATTTCATTCACCTTACTCCCACTTAATGCAGTTGGCCAAACGGGCCCTTAGGGATTAGGTGGACTGGACTACATAAATTTCCTAGTTAGTCGGATCGATCTTGCCGCTAAGTTCCAGAATTCTTACCCGGGAATGAGCTGAAACGGGTCGTAAGGCTCCCAGGTCAAATTATAATATTGTTAAGCTCTCTCTCCTCAGTCTAAGCCCTTCGTAAGACTCTTGAACCTATTCCCTAACATCACTACTTATTCTCGCTACCCAACCCCAACATTTGGAAGTCTTACCTTTCGTCTAAGAGCGTCAGTTCAGGGATTGGGGTGGTTGCTAGCAATTTCGCGTTTTCTATTACGTTTCCTCTCAAGTCAGCGGATGCGTTAATGAGTTTATGACCCATGACCCAATTGATTCCAAACTATTGCTCTGATACCATCTTGTAATGTCCTGAAAATTCAGGGTCGTGCATACACTCGACTCCCGAGTTTTCGAGGTCACTTATAAACGGTTTTCGTTAATATGCACTTAATCAGGTTTAACTGCACAACCTGAAATTTCCTGGAACATGAAGCATAACCACAACTAGTCTACTGGAATGAAAGATATATATATATATATATATATATATATATATATATATATATATATATATATATATATATATATATATATATACAGGTCCAAAAGAATATAAAGGGTTGCCCAATGCATTGTCTAACCAAAAATCATAAAAAACCGTTCCATTGCCTAACTAAAAGAATAGGACTAGGTCCAACTTAGCGATCAAAACCCCCCTCTCAAACTGACGGAGAGCCGTCCATCAACTGGAAGTAGGATAACTCATCTTCCTCCTCAAAGCACGCCTCACCAGGCTCCTCTTGCCCTGAGTCACCTGCATCTATAAACGGGGTTTGGTTGGTGTTTTAAAACACCGTCCTAGAGTGGGAGTGAGTGATTAACTCAGTGGCTGCTATTAATCTTAAGTTATAACAGGCATCAATTATAATATAAATTTAATGAAACGCAGTCAATCATCAACAGCTAACAACTCTTATTAAAATGCATACATGCGGAATGATATGATTCATGCCCTCGCTACAACGCTCCTTCGAGCGACTCCATCTAATGATCGGGTATGTCAGCACTCTCTCAGAGCGACCTCGACTTCTGAGTCACCACCCTAACTAATGCGATGTAATGCAATCGTGTTAGCCGAGTTATTAGTTAAGTCCATTCATCCAGTAGGTTGGAGAATCTGATACACCCCATGTATCAATGCCCTAAACAGGTTGCGAAGCCAAGGCCCCCCAATGCAAGAGGCCGAGACCCCGCAGTCCGTGATCCCGTTAGGTTCCTCATCCTCAACTTCAAACACATGAGAAGTGCCGAGAGAAAGGGATTGCTCGTGGTCACTACGGAGAGGCGTGACACTCCACGTAGGCCGACAGCTTGGATACAGTGTCCCATTCCACCATGCCCAGCTCACGAGGCTATGGACCAGTTTCAAGTGGGTTATTGATGAGTTACAACGATTATAAGATGGTTCAAGTTTCGTACATATGTGAGCAACCAGGGTTAATCAAACAAGGTTGATCAGGCAGTAGGCTAGACCGCTTGAGTCGGGCGAGTGTGAGATGAGTGACATCGGGTACAAGGGATCCATGTAGTTGAAGTACAGCCACCTGAACACACCTGCCCAAACCCGCAGGTTTGGCCATAACATAGTCCTACTAATGGGACTACCGTCTCTCCTCAGGTTCCTAACCAACCCAAGAGTGTGAGGGGATCCATAACATGCCAACTCTCCAGGTTATCAAGTAGCATAACAATAACATGTTCTCATGCATCTCAATCATACAAAACAGATACTCCTATAAGTAAGCAAACATTATCAAGAACAAGTGCGTGTGAGTATGTGGGTGTGTGAGGATGTAAAACACTTACTCCATCTTAAGAAATCGTATGCACAAGGGTAATAGATTATACACACATTGAAGCACCACATATGGGAAAAATGATCAAACAAACATGAGCATGTAATCATCCATACATAATATCATGTGAGAGAAAAGATCAACACCAAATTTGAGAGCTAAGCATGCATATCCATACAATTCCAACAAACATATAATTCCTAGAGTTTCTCTAGAATTTTAATTATAATATTCAAGCAATTAAAATCATTAAGCTCGTACTAAAATTGGTGCTATACCACCTAAGAACAATAGTCCGCATCTTCAGATCGTTGTAGGCTTGGGAAAACGACTTAGGAGCGTGGATTTTGGGGTCGAACAGCCGGAATCCTTAAAGCATATGTTAGAATCCCAAGTAAATCCCTCCTCATTACAAGGTTTTCAAGAAAAATAGGTGATGGATCTTACTAGGCGATCAACGGAATGAAATGGCGGTTACGGAGGAGGGTTTCCTCTTGGAGACGAGGTAGGGAGTTGTGGGGTTTAATTTTCTTGGGCCCCACCTCGATCTAGGGTCCACCTTTCTCACCTTCACTCTCTCTTCCCTCTCCTTGCTCTCTCTTTACTCCCTTGGCAATGGTGGTTGTGGTGGGAGTTATGAGAAAAGGGGCTAGAAATTTTATTTCTTAGAGTTGGGCCATGTGGCCTTAAGTTTCAATGAATTTCCACAATGGCCCTCTAGGGTTCCCTATTGGCTTTGGGGTGGACCCAACATCCCCTAGGCCACTAAATTTGGTATGTAGGTCTCTCATGGCCTAATTAGGGGTCATGCAAAGTTTGAGGACAAATGGATCAACGAATGTGGGGTTTGATCCTACGGTTCCGATCTTCATATAGCCCTATGGGGACCATTCCGGTTGTTAGGGCAATTCTGGTGGCCCCCTGACTATGAAACATATAGGGTATGTGGTCCATGGCCCAATGAAGGGACATGCAAAATTTGAGAACGATCGGATATAGAGTTTGGTCGCACGGGTCCGATTCGCGATCAATGGTCACCGTACTACGATCGGGACCCAGATTTTGTGGGCAGGCATAGACAAATACATTAGACCCTTACCATAAATTTGGAAGAAATCCAACGGCTGAAATGTCTGAAATTTTAGTTTTATTTACCAGGGCCAGATTCCAATTCTGGCATTGTTGAGTTACATTTGACAAGTGCCGTTGGGATGGCCTGAATACTTTATTTCTGGGTGTCCACTAGGTCCAAAGTCCAGTGAGATATTTGGTTACCTAAAGTTTTATAATTTTTCGACCTTCCTGCGCCGCGTTATAGCCCGTACGGGCTAACGCTTAGTGTAAATGGCCATCTGGCTTGGCGGCCTGTACTAGGTCTGTTCACGACCCATTTGGTCTACTCTGTTGGGCTAATCCTAGATTAATTACTTGCGGTACCTCACTATGAGTAGTTTAAACGAATGGTCATGCGACAAATCCTACGTGGACGCCACAGGACACTGTGTTGGTTGGACAAAACGTTACAGGGGTTGATTTGGTCTATTAGTTAAGATTCGGGCCTTATCTGACTCGACTTCAGTTAGATCTTTAATTTAATTATGCTTGTCTTGATTAGTTAGCGACGGGTCAGTTAGATTTAGGTCCTATGTGAGTAAATCATGGGGCTACACCTGATGCTCAAGTGATCGGGCGGATTCGGTGGTTTCATACGGTTGATTAATCGGACTTGTGTAGTTCTTTACTGGTACCACCTCTGTATAGACTAACATTGAGTATTAATGGTCAGTAAGTAATATTATAAGTTAATTACTTTGGGAAAAGAAAATTCAAGAAATTTTTTTGAAAATCGAAAACAGTGAAAATTCAGGACGTTACAGTACTCTACTGTTTTCATTTAAACCACTTTTTCTTCTCTTCTCTTTCCCATGTGGGACTATTCTAAAAAACCCATAAAAAGTTCTTTTTACAAAAATTTTTAATATATATTATATTTTAATTTTAAAATATTATTTTATAAATCAATATCTTGCAACAACCCCTCACTTGATTTTTAAAATATATTTTCTTAGTTAAACATTTCTACCAGAATAATCAGCTTATATGCATAAAGAAAGATATCTTTCGATTTTAATTTTTCCTTAATGTAAGTATCTTGAAACTCTGTCGAAATGACTGGTAACCGCAGCTTTGAATCAGTTATTCATATATAACAGAGTCGGAGAAATCACACACATATTCGCTATGTGTTTGTTACGGTTCTCACAATCTTGCTTAGAATAATTAATGGCCATGTGCTTATCCTAATTCGTGAACGATCCTGAGAGAAAACTCTCAACTCTCATGAGAGACGGTACCATCTCTACGTTCATATAGGTGAAATCCTTCCAGTGTCTCCGTTACTATAAGAAACTTGTCCTATAGACTGAATTTTATTAATAGTTCTAAGACTCAACCCTCTTTCGTAATGCTCAACACTTATCTATTATGGATAAGGTTTTATAATTTTAGTACTGAAAACTTTTCACATATCAGTGATTTATTCTTACCCATTAAACCCAAAATTAGAGATTTTCTGACTTTAGGTTGGGTTACCATTTTTGGTGAAACTTTGGTTGAAGAGTTTCAACCCTATCCCTCTAGATATAACCTTTACTACCTCTCTCGGTAGAGGTTTAGTAAAAGGATCTGCCAGGTTATTGCTTGATTTCACATAAGAAATAGCAATGATTTTATCTTGAATCAATTGTTTGACATAATCATGTCGAAGATTGATATGTCTAGACTTACTATTATAAGTGCTGCTATAGGTTTTAGCTAATGTGGCTTCACTGTCACAATGTAGTGACATAACCGATATAGGCTTTACATAGAAAGCGATTTCTAATAGAAGATCTCTTAGCCGCTCAGTCTCTTTTCCTGTTACAGCAAGGGTTATGAATTCACACTCCATAGTCGAGTGCGTTATATAAGTCTATTTTTTAAATCCCCAAGATACAACTGCACTTCTTAGGGTGAATACCCACCCTGTAGTTGTCACACCCCAAACCAAAAAATCGGATTCACAGGAATCCTGATCGCCGAATCCGGTGTCGACAGCCTCCGTAGTACCCCATTCTCTGCTCCTAGCATTCATATGCCAGATTCCGATCCTGAGATCCTACAAAGAGGATTTTTTTTTTATATATACATGTAACTAGTAATAAGCATAACCACAAGATTACCCAATTCACGAAGGCAACATCATCATCACATATCTACTAATATAATCATTTGAGTACAACATTGAAAGGGAAATACATAAATAGAAAATCAAGCTCCAGAAGACCACTGCGCGCTCCAAGCTCAACACTGCTGCAACCTAACATCACCTGCACGCATCTATCGTGCATAAGCTTATAGAAAGTTTAGAGGGTGGTGTAAGTGTGTGCACAAGGTAAGTGTCAAGTATTCAATACAATGTCATAATCATACAATACCAGAAAATCGGTAATCCATAAACCATATAATGTCTGAACAAGCAGAAACACTGATAAGATCATGAATTATCAAAGTAAACAGAAGTACTGAACAGGTCATAAATCATACGATGATAGAGTAAGTAGACGTACGAACAAGTCCATAAGTCAATTAATATCAGAATACGCAATATAAAAAAGCTATGCAATAAGGAGTCATAAAGAGCCAAATATCAGATGCCGAGGATGTAATGCAATATACAAAGCCTGCTAAGTCTGTCTAGGCCATATAAGTGCAGAAACATAGCAACCCAAAATGTTATATGCTTGCGGATGTAATGCAATATGCGATGCGAATGAAATGACCATGCTTGGAGTGTGAAGTCGGGATGATAGTACGTAGTATCGCAGGCTACGGGGTCCGCCACAATGGACTTCTATCCAAACCAGTCTCATACCTAAATTTGGATAGTCAGACTCAACGTGATAAACTCCTGATCTTAGGTTGGTCGCGTGCCCAACCGAAATCCTTGTCATAATGAAGGTACACAACAATTAGTTGTGCACCACCAGCCCGAGTGGATAGAGAATGAATGAATGAATGAGCATGCAACTCCTACTCGATAAGTCCACATATCAGTACGGTTCCTCTATGAGAAATCACCGGGGTCTTTTACACTCAACAAGGTGAGTGGAAAAGACCTCACTATCCGCCTGCCAATATCGGGCTCGGCTCGTCGATAGTGGACCCATTCCTCGAGCTGGTCAGACTCAGCCTAGCATTGCCCCCTCCTCTTGGGCAGGTAAGGCCGCACCCCCTTCCAACCGACCACGACACAGTGGAGAGCGTAGCCATCTGGTAATTGGCACTCGGCACTCATCTACCCACTCGGTCTAGACGTTGGAGCAACCTCTGAAATCAAGAGGGTTCTGTGACTTTCACCCAAGCATATCTATAGCACCCCATGTAGAACAGATTTTTGGTATCCCATCTGCCCATCCACAATATGTCCTTGTAGGCTACAGCCCTGATGTCGCTAGGGCATATAGTAATCACAACACACAGTGCAAGATGCATGAGTAATACAATCCAGTCATGCACCAATCCTACGCATATCGTGCGCTCAAGTGAGATAACCTCCGCCTATCAGGGAGTCTCATATCATCCTGCCCAATGACATATACAATGGTCAATCACATCTCATAACAAACATGCAGATGATGCGTATGGACATGTATCATGATGCTATGCTGTCACATACTCATAATTGGTATCCACAATCGGCCTCGACAATGTGGACATCTAACCAACATTGCCCTAAGAAATAGTCCACATAGAGCCAAAACACATAATGGGCTGACGGCCTTACACAAAGGCCTAATAGATAACACAGTGGGCCTTGCCCAAGGACCACAGATACATCACAATGGGCCTCAACTACGGGTCGCATATACTAAGCAATAGGCCCTGGAAATTGAAATCGAAATTAGACTAGGCCTCAGTAATCGGAATCGGTCACAACGATCAGAATCGTCAATTGGCCACGACAATCGGAATTGATCGATAATCGGCCTCGATAATCAGAATTGACAATCGGTCACGATAATCACAATCAATCGGTAATAAGAATCAGCAAATCGATCACATCAACCGAAATCGACAATCGGTCACGATAATCAAAATCAGCAATCGGTTAAGTCAATCAGAATCGACCAGTAATCAGAGTCGGTAAATCGGTCACGCTGATCGGAATCGGCAATCGGTCGTGGTAATAGAAATCGATCGATAATCAGAATCGGTAAACCGGTCACGTCAATCGGAATCAGCAATCGGTCATGACAATTAGAATCAGCAATCGGTCATGTCAATTGGAATCGATCGGTAATTAGAGTCGGCAATCGGTCGTAGTTATATCAAATCCGATAGCGTAGAGCCATCCGTCTACGGTGAATGGGGCCCACTTATTTGGGTTAACCCACTTAGCGAATAGTGCGAATGAGCCTAAAAAGCCTACGGAAAGGTTACAATGAGGACATCTAAACATCATTGCACATCAATGTGGACGTCAAACCAACATTGCTCCCAAGGCATAGCCTGTCGTAAACATCATTACATAAACCATTGTGGGATCACACATTACAATGGACCTTAGGTACATCCCATTGGGCCTTAAATACATCAAATGGGTCATATCATATGGGCCTTATACTCATCAAGTGGGCCACACCAATGGGCCTTATGTACATTGCAATGGGTCATAACCTGTGGGCCTTAGAATGCATCAAAATGGGCCTCATAACGCGGGCCTTATATATCAAATGGCCACACCCATTGGGCCCCATATGTACATCAAATGGGCCTCAACCCATAGGCCCTAGTACATCTCAATAGGCCTTAACCCATGGGCCCCTAATACATCAAATGGGCCTTACATATATATCAAAGTGGGCCCCAATGGACTATCACAGATACATTAAGATGGGCTTCATAACATGCCAAGGTGGGGTCCACTTGGACTATGGACCTGGCTCATCACTATTTTTCATGTTGTAAAATGATCTCACAATTGGTTGAACGTCATGGATACAACACATGCATCATGGTAGGATCCACCACCCAAGTGGTGGGCCGTGAAGATAAACACAAACTTCCTTGTGGGGCCTACACATTGAATAATATGAACGGTGTGGATTGCATCCATATGTACAACAGGTCCCTCAGACCTAGCTGATGCCAGGGGAGCAAGAGCAGCTATATAGCTGCTGGACGTGCAGCCTCAACTGCTTAAAGATACAGAGGTGGGTCCCACGTAGGGGCCACCCTCATATGAAATAAGGTACATATATATATATATATATTAATATATTATAACTTCAGCTGCTGTACATGCAGCTTTTTTTTTTTTTTTTTTGCATTTAAAAGGAAGGGTGAGTCCACGTAGGGCCCACCACCCATTCAAGTATACTTTACAATATAATATATAATATATATATGATATATATAATATAATATAATATATATTAATATTATATCTACTATCCCAACCACGTCCAGGCCTTGGACGCATACATCACATGTGGGTGGCTTGGATGTGCATACATTACACGTGGGTGGGTCCTACGTAGGGCCCACCATCTCACATATATATATGTGTATGCATATAATATTATATATATATATATATATATATATATATATATATATATATATATATATATATATATATATATATATATATATATATATAATATAATATAAAATATATACGACATGAAGTGTTGATGTCCAGGCCCTTGGACGGCCTGGACAGCCACATACATCAAGGATGGGCCCCACACATGGGCTATGTCCCACCGTTAGATGGACGGTGGACACCATACATGCATCACAGTGGGGCCATTTTAAACGGGTGAACGGCATGGATGGGCCCCCTGGACCCCACCGTCAAACACACACCCATGTCAGGACACACACTCCATGTTAGCCACCTCCACAGGATCGACACCATGACCTCAAGCGTTGAAACGGAGTATCTTTCACTCAAGCCTACAACGTGGGCTATGGGGGCCCACCGTTGAAACAAGGTATCTTTCACTCTGCCCAGCACGTGAGCCATGGGGGCCCACCATTCAGATGGTCTGGATCACACATGGGGTGGCCCACCATGATGGGTGGATGCTGCAGGTGGGTCCCATGGACCACACCGTCAGTCCACACTACCCTGTCAACTACCACACTAGGGATCGCTGCCAAGACCTTGAGTTTTGAAACGAGGCATCTCCACTCAGTCTGTCAGTGAGCTTTGGGTATGGGCGTGGATGCTGCATCAAGGAGGGCCCCACACGGACGTGGGTTCCACCGTCCAAGCGTAGTGGATGGTTTGGATGAAGCACACACACTATGGTGTGGCCCGTTTGCAAGGATGGATAGCGTGGTTGGGTCCCATGGACCCACCGTCAGTTGACACTTCACTTTAGCACCCTCACGTCAGTCCACACTTGTTATCACACACCCTGCGTCAGTACACTTCCACTGGTGACGGACGGTGTGGATATGCACATCATCAGGGTGGGTCCCACATGGACCACCTGTTTTGGATCAGCTTAATATTTATGTTTTACCATGTCCAGCAGCAGTGGGTGCACATACCACCCATGTAAACCATGGGGTCCACATTAATGGACGACGTGGATAGGGTCATGCATCAAAGTGGGCCACATGCCATCATACACAAAAAAAAATGGAGAGAGAGAGGAGAGACATCGGTAAGGATGGAGGTGATGGAGGGGCCCCGCCACTATGGGCCCCTCTTTGTTACAAAATGTACATCGAGGTGGGTCCCACTAAATATGGGCCCTTAATCAAATAAATGAATGAAAGGTAAAAATCAAGGATCACCCACCAGCTTCTTCTTGCTCCCTTGGCTTCCTTTACTCCTTAGCTTCGATTTTAACGGAGGAGATGGAGTTTGGATGGTTGAGATGGAAGATGAGAGGGTAGAAAGTGGGCCACACTTGTGATTTTTGGGAGAGATGGGAGAGGCTTGGACGTGAGCACCTCTTGGTTGCTTGGATTGTGTTGGGAAATGAGAGAAAAGGGGTTGTAAAGAGAGAGATGTGATAGAGTGATTGATGGGAGAGAGAGGAATAGGTGTGTAAGAGCCTTTTTTGACTTTTGGGGTTTTTGGTGTAAGAAAGGTATGGGTGGTATAAGAAAACTTTTGACATTGGAGGTTGCTTGGGGATGGGTATAAGGTGATGTGTACTTGACATGAGATGTGATGGGATTGATTGATTGATGTGATTGATTTGACAAGTCATAGAAATTCTCTTGGGTTTTGCAACGTGCGGCGTTTTCCTCGCACCGAACGCTGACATACATCTCCTGACCAGGGTATCGCCTCGGGTCGTGAGTCGCGGCATCGGAACCGCGGCGACGGCGCGGTCGCTATGGTAAAGGTCTCGGATTGAGTCGACTCGGATTGATGGCGTGCGAATCAGGATCGAGTACAAATACCGGTTATGGGTCGAAGGTTGCCGAAATTCAACCGGAAAGACTGTGGAAGTCTATGAAACGGTACGGTTTAAGATACGGGGCTTATAGTAGTAGACTTATTATCCCCTACACTCGATATCCAGTTCACATCGGTATATCCTTCCAATACAGCAGGAAACTCTGAATAAAATAGTCCTAAGTCTTTGGTTGCTTTTAAGTAACTAAAGACTACTAATTGCATTGTAGTGTTCAGTACTTGGGTTACTAGTAAACCTACTAAGTTTACTCACAGCATATGCGATATCAGGTCTAGTGCATTGCATAGCATATATAAGACTCCCTATAGCACTTGCATATTCTAATTGTGCAACTGTTCTTCCGGTATTTTCTTTTAGCTTGATATTTGGATCAAATGGAGTTTTTGCTTCCTTTATATTTAGATAGTTAAACTTGTTTAGTATCTTCTTAATATAATGAGATTGATACAAAGCATAACCTTCACAATATTTTTTAACTTTGATACCTAGGATGGTATCAACTTGTCCAAGATCCTTCATTTTAAATACGGAAGAAATAAACCTCTTTATTTCAGTCACACCTTTCATTTTATTACTTATTATTAACATGTCATCAACATACAAACAAATAATAATGATATAACTACCATCTATTTTACAATATATGCATTTGTCTGCTACATTATGCATGAAATCATGAGATAGTATTTTGGAATCAAACTTCTCATGTCACTGTTTTGATGCTTATTTTAATATATACAAAGATTTAACTAATCTACATACTTTGTTTTCATTTTCTGGTAGAACGAAACCTTCAGGTTGTTCCATGTATACCTCCTCATTGAGGTCACCATTCAGGAATGCGGTCTTTACATCCATTTGATGGATGTGAAGATGATGTATGGAAGCTAACACAAATAATATCCTAATGGATGTTATTCTAGCTACAAGAGAGTATGTGTCAAAGTAATCAATCCATTCTTTTTGTTTAAAACCTTTAGCTACTAGTCGATCTTTAAAGGTTTGGATAGTCCCATCAGTGTGATATTTCTTACCAAATACCCACTCACAACGTATAGGTCTAGAACCTGGAGGTAAGTTTACTAGTTCCCATGTTTGATTTGACATTATAAATTCTATTACATCATTTATAGCTTCTTTCCAGAAGGCTGAATCTCTAGAGGATACAACCCTTTATATGTTTTATGATAATCTTCTATAGTCATTACTATAGGTATTTGTCTTATAATATTTTATCTATCTGCTTCTATAAGATGAAAAATGATGCGTTGTGAATCTATGTAGTCATCTCTTAGACTCTTCTCTATTCTTGTTCTTTGACTCTGATGAGGTTCAATAGGAGTTTCCACTATCTGTGGAGCTATGCTATCTAGTTCTCTATTAAGAGTTAGGATTTCATTATCCTTTGACTCCAAGGATAGTGAGTTTCCAAGGGATTCAACATCTTTTGATTCTATTATTGTATTAGACTCCATGTCTAGAAGTCTATAAGCTTTACTATTTTGTGCATACCCTACGATGACGCACTGTAACGCCTTGAATTCCAGAACATCACTTATGCAGCAGTTTTGATGATGGATGAATGTTATTGGTATTAGGGCATAAAACATGAGGTAGATTAAGCCAAAACAACAAATATAGTTCAGGGACATTTTGAAAACGCGAGCAGAAGACTGAAATACATATATAAATCAACATAAGTCCCCAAGATATGTATGCTCTGCTAGGTCATAATTACAAGTCATGTCTCAAAATACATATATCAAAAAGTGATGAATCACTATCAACATAGCCTTGAATCCCCATAAATCAGGGCATTGTTCACATGAACCTGCCTGAGAACTGCATATAGGAGAAATCCTCCTCATCATCATAAAAGACCGGCTTTACCTTGCCAGCATCGCCACCATGTGAAACTAAAACAGGGACTGGTTGGTGTTGCAAACATCATCCCGTAACGTGGGAATGAGTGATCATCTCAGTGAAACTATATAGCAAAGATTAACATGTTATCAATTCAATCAAGTAGTAATGATAAAACAGTACAAGCAAACATGTTTTAGATACTCTTGTTAATGCAAGAATGATATGAGAAAATGATGCATGCCCTCACCACAATCTCCCTCTGCGATCTTCATCTTACGGTCGCGCATGTCAGTCACTTCCTCGGTGCTCTTACACCAACACTAATAGCACATGCAGTGCGATGATATGAGTATGATTATCAAGTTCTTATTAGTCCTTTTTATATAGCAGGATTGGGAAGCTAAGGTACCTCCCTTGTATCATTATCCAAATGATGATCCATTCTTGGGTCATCAGTCCGAGATAATCTCATACGATAGTATAGTTCTAGATCGCTGTAAAGAGCTTGTCACCAATCAATACAAGTCTAGTTATATCCTATATACTGCAATAATGCTCATCGCCCCACTACAGTTTCAGAATATTCTCGAGGTCACTACAAAGGGCTTGTCACCAATTAGAGTAGGCCGACAGCTCGAATATAGTGTCCCATACCACCATAATCGGCTCACGAGTATAGGTGCTCACTGGTCACTACAAAGGGCTCGTCACCAATCAGAGTAGGCCGACAGCTCGAATATAGTATCTTATACCACTATAATCGGCTCATGAGTCTTAGCGGATCGAGGTACCAAGGTTAGAGGGGCTTTCCAATGGTGACTTTGGTACCTTAGGTTCAAACAGTAACATCTAAACATGGTGAACATACATTGGTCAATCGGGTTAGTTGATAAGCTCAATTAGGCCAAGCGCACGTCGAAATGATCGACATGGAATGCATAAGTACTCCGTGTGGCCTAACCACTGCCGAACATCCCAAGTACGACTCCAATTCGTTGAACACATCCTGTGTGGCGAAACAACCTCAACTACCACTTGAAGAACGGTTACCGATTACCTAGACTATACAATAGCCCTAATCACATTCAATTATGACATGTTATCGGATGATATATCCAAAGCAGTAAATGAATCATATTTCAAATTATACAATCAACGGTCCGACATTGTCCGCTTTAGGGCTGCCAAGGCTATTGTACGGAATCGTTACACCACTCCCCCATCACCCTTCACGGCATTGTTTCTGCATGTTATGAAATACAACTTAAACATGAATCTACACATATGCAATAAAAATACATGGAGGAAATCATGCACATAGACAAAGTAGTTGAGAAGCATATCTCAACACGCATACAGGTATACCTTACTAACTACTAACTCATTAAAACATTTTTACAAACACTTAGCCTACACATTACATCATATGTGATATATACTAGTTTATCATATGTATTAGGGTCAATCCTCTCGTTAAAGGGTTATCGCCTATACAACAATCATATATCCATGACAATTAGTCATGGCGAGCCCGAAAGCGAATTCTATACTCATTCAGTCATTTTCACAAACACTTAGACTACACAATATAATATACACAACGTATGGTGATAAAACATGTATTAGGCTAATCCGTTCACCCAGAAGATGATGAACATGCATCTAGCATACATAGACAACAATTTATCATGGTAAGCACAAATTCAAATTTCATATGTATACGGTATTTTCTACAAATACGAGGAATACAGTATATTTAACATAGATAACGTATAACTGAAAAATGAAACGGACAACACTTTATACATGTGAAATAGCACCTACGTTAGTAATATATCATTAACCGACATTGAAAGTCTTAAAAACCATAACCTAAATGTATATAGTCCGCACCTTAAATCAGAAAACGCGTAACAGATATGATTTAGACGATAAGTCTTTGTCAACGGCGGATAGGCAACTTAAAGCATGAATATATGTTAACTACAACAACACTTAACTATTCTAAGCTCCAAAACAG
The DNA here is from genome assembly GCA_037074715.1 of Magnolia kwangsiensis. Classification (NCBI taxonomy): domain Eukaryota; kingdom Viridiplantae; phylum Streptophyta; class Magnoliopsida; order Magnoliales; family Magnoliaceae; genus Magnolia; species Magnolia kwangsiensis. The sequence continues at coordinate 25,086,151 of CM073575.1, read as the reverse complement.
GTTAGGGTTAGGATTTCTTACCCAAGAATGGAATCAGAAACGCTGTAATAGCGATACGGTAGAGGTGTTGAAGCACGTGGAGTGGCAGGGTAGAATTCCTGGGTGAAACTCCCACTCTCTCTTTCTTAGCTAGGGTTTAAAAATTCATATGGGATATGTGAGAGAGGGTTTAAGGCCTTTTTATAAGCCCAAAAGTGACGAAAATAGCTCTAGGGCCAAGGTATACTTAAGTTATAACCAAATCGGGTCTGTTCCGATCCAACAAAGCACTTCTGGAAGTCCTGTTACTATATACGGTCGGACTTAAGCTCTCTAATATCGGATCTAGGTCAAGCTAAGTTTTCAGTCCGGTTGAGTTTCCAGATCGATTGTGGCGGACCAGTTTCAGTTTAACGGTCACCGAAATTCGATCAGAGCCACAAGTGTTATGACATGTATGGGCCACCTATCCTGATCCGAGGGTGAATTTGGGTCAAAATCTAATGGTCAAAATGCTTAGAAATAACGTGCAAGCGACGCGACTTAGATTACTTAAAATCATATTTAATTTCTTTAAAAATCTACACTTTTTCACTCTCTTCACTCCAGACTCAAGGAAATAGTCTCAGGACATCGTTTGGGCTTGATTTTTGAGGTGATAGTTAAGTCTAACTAGGCGGTCATAGTTGTCTAAGTTCATCGCTATCAGAATTTCGACGTGCAGTCCAGGTCTGATACGGAGTTTTCAAATGATCTCGAGGTCAATTGGGCTTAGAGATTGATCCTAGATTTAGGGTAACATAGCGTTAACAGTTCTATAGGTTTTGGGCCTTTCAGATCATATTTAAAGTAGTTGGTGATAATTTTGCAGGAAATCTAGTGGAGCGCTAGTTAATTCACGTTAAATTTCTAAAGAATTTAGTCCTAAATGATTTCTTTGGCTTTGGAATTGAGTTATAAGAAGTTACCAAGGTGTTATGGTTGACCCATTGCCTAAGGACGTCTAACTCCAGGTTGAAAAAAATTCAGGGTGTTACACGCACTTAATAGCTTTTGGTCCAAACTTAGTTCTTTTTGGATCAGGGGTTCTATAGTATGCAAGACACCTCCATACTTTAAGATATCCTAGGTTAGGTTTTCTACCTCTCCATGTTTCATATGGAGATATTTTATATTTTTTAGATGAAATTCTATTTATTATATGGCATGCAACATGCAGTGCCTCACCTCATAGATTTAGTGGCAACTTTGCTCTTATCAACATTGAGTTGACCATCTCTACTATTGTTCTATTCTTCCTTTCAGCTACTCCATTTTTTTGAGGTTCATATGGAGCAGTACATTAATGTATCAGTCCATGTTCTTCATAGAAGTTATTGAATTCATTGGAGAAGTATTCTCCTCCTCTATCGCTGCGGAGAATTTTTATCTACTTATTTAGTTGATTCTCTGCTTCTGCTTTATATATTTTAAACATGCTCAATGTTTTATCTTTGCTCTTTAACAGATAAACATACACATATATAGAGCAATCATCTATAAAGATTATGAAGTACCGTTTACCTCCACGAGTAAGAATATCGTTTAACTCACAGATATCACTGTGTACAAGATCCAATACTTGGGATTATCGGTTCCTTCGTCATTTTGGATCGTATGCACGCTTCACATTTATGAGTTTCATTATTTGTGTATGAGATTAAACAATTCTTAGCGATGAACTTCAAGGTATTATACCCTATATGGGCTAGTCTATCATGCCATAGTTCAGCGGATTCAACCATATATGCAGAAGTGTTACTTTCATTCAAAGAAAACTTAATCATCCTGTTACAAGCATATCCCTTTCTGACAAAATTTTCATTCATGGATAAAATCGGTTTACCTGACTCGTACACTATCCTTATGCCTGGTTTACCCAGAAGATCCCCAGAAACTAAGTTTCGCCTCATGTCTGGGACGTGCAGTACATTGGTCAGAATTACTTTCTTCCCAGAGGTGAATATCAGATCGACAGTTCCTTTGCCGATGACCTTCGACCGGACTTCTTAACCATTGGTCAATTCCTCATAGGTTTTGAAGGTTGATTTGTTGTGACACATATATACTGTAGCAGCAGTATCATATCACTAACCTAGAACTTTGCCTTAGATGATATTCACTTCAGTGATCATAGCCACAATATCGCTTTCTTATATTGCACTTGTCTCTTTTTTAGATTTACAATATAAGCATACTTGAGAATAATGTCCAATTTTTTCATAGACATGACATGGGCCTTTGAACTTTTTATTCTTTTTTTGGACGTTTTTCTTGAATATCCCTTTATTGGGTTTCAAGGAATCGTCCTTTTCAGGATTCTTGTTACTAGTATTCTTTACTGCATGTACCTTGGACGAGGTATTCCCGTTATCATTCTTTCTGTCGGGGTTATGAGATTCTTCCTCAATCCTGATGTGTTTCTAGATTTGTTCCAGTGTATAGTCCTCAGTTTTATGCAGCAACTTCTTTCTATAGTCTTTCCACATCGGTGAAAATTTAGCGATTATAGCCTCGACTTAGAATGATTCAGGAAGATCAATCTTTATAGCTTTGATTTTGTTTACTATTAGCTGCAATTCTTGAATTTGGGGCAACAGAAGTTTATTATCTACCATGTTGAAGTCAAAATACCTGGAGATGAGAAACTTGTTGGTACCTTCTTCTTCAGTCTTGTATTTGAACTCCAAAGCGGCTCAGATCTCCTTGGTTGATGATGTCTGTTGGTACAGATTGTACAGGTGATCGGAGAGTGCATTCAAAATTTATCCTCGACATAAGAGTTCATCTTCGGCTCTTTTGGTGCGAGCAGCCACCTGTTCAGGTGTGTCTTTGTCAGACTCTTTAGGTAGTACTTGTAGATTTGGATCTAGTATGTAGTAGATCTTCAGCGTCGTCAGAAGAAATTTCAACTTGTCTTGCCATCTTTTAAAATTGGTTCCATCAAATCGATCAAGAGTATCAAGTCCTGATTCATCAACTTGATGGACGAAACACTGTCGACTTCCATCTCAAATAACGCTTTAATATTGTTGAAAATTATACAGATTAATATAATTTCTGTATGATATGAAAACTGAAAATTACAAATAAATCTGAAATATGGACAGGCTGAAGCACGTCTGAAACGATGTCCTTAAAGCATTATTTTCCCCTACTCGAGTGAATTGAATATGCTGATAGGTTACAGGAAAACTGCTTCTAGGATATGACGAGCTTGGTGTGGGTCTGCGTTCAGTAAACACGAAGGCCCACCTATTGGAACTCTATTACACTCAGTCTAGTAGAAATACAATAAAAGAAAAATCTCAGAAGAAAGAAAAGAAGAAAATTATAATTTAGACCACTGCACTAGTCAATTCTTCAGCCACTAGTTCAGTTGAACTATTTTAGACCACACTGTTGGTCTGTTCTTCTTACAAAGGTTCAACCCTTGATGTCTTGTTGCTGGAATCACTGGAGTATAAGAGATGATTGGGGCTCGCTGTCTTAGTTCATATGGGTTTGCTGGAGTGGATTGAGATGGTTTGAAAACCCATCCAGACTCTATTTATAGGCTATGGTGGCTAGGGGGTTATGGTTCAGAGACTTAAATTTCATTAAGTCATTTCTAGCTGTTGAAAAACTAGCCGGCGACCCTTTGCGACACGATGCACACGTATGAAGTGCAAAGTGCGCCACTAATGCCTCTACAGACACACTGCCTCACATGTCCACGCCCTCGCACCAAACCCGTGCACGTGCGCGGTGTTCCAGTGCGCAAGTCCCATAGTTCATGGACTATGTGAGCAAATAATAAGGTACTCTACTGTTTTCATTTAAACCACGTTTACTTCTCTTCCCTTTTCCATGTGGGACTATTCTAAAAAACCCACAAAAAGTTCTTTTTACAAAATTTTTGAATATATATTATATTTTAATTTTAAAATATATTTTTATAAATCAATATTTTGCAATAGATTTCACGTAAATCTTATGGTGGTGCCACCAGCTAGCATCCTGCTCGCTGGCAGTGTACCACCTCTCTCTCTCTCTACCCCCTATATATATATATATATATATATATATATATATATATATATATATATATATATATATATATATATATGTAGATGCAGTCGTCCATTTCTTTTGTACGACATGGCCTGCATGAAGAGATAAACAATGGGAGAGGATTAGGTGCGACGCTTACCATGGGACCCCTTGTTAGGGATTTGTGCTGCGGAATCACACAAATCTAGATCTAGGATAGTGACGCAGGGATGAACGTGATGAGGTTGAACACCGTCTTCCTCAAGGATAACTACTCTGAATCCACGGAGCTTCTCTGGACTCCTCACAGAGACTTCTCGAATCCACGAGGAAAGAAAGCAAGAGAATATGAATAAACTCTAATAAATTCAAAATTAATTGATCATTCATTGATAATTGTCTAATGTGTCTCCTTACACCATTAAATAAAGAAAAAAGATAAACTAAAATTCGTAATTACTAAAAATAGCAAAATTCTAACTCTAACTAGAATCTTAATTCTAGTAAAACTCTTCTAAGGTCTAATTTTTAAAAATAAAAATTACAAATAAAATTTCTCTAGAAGAGTCCTAGTATAACTAAAAGTTTCTTTCTAGAAAGAAAGAAAATCTAAAATTCTAAAAATATTTAAAAAATCGGAATTACTAAAAATAGTAAAATTTTTCTAAAAATTCGTTTTTAAGCTGAAAGTGCGCGTTTTCTGATGAAACGGACAGATGTGACCCACTTAGTGGGTCAGTTCACCTCAGATGGCCCGTTTCAGTAAAGATTGACAGGTTGTACGCCCCGTAACGATACCCGGATCAAAAGTTATGGTCAATTCACGGTCCATCTCCTTGTGGCTCATCCATGCTGGGAATATCTCTGTGACACGTTCTACATCAGATAGCAATCCAATGACACCAAGAAAACACAAGAGAACATACAGATTTAACGTGGAAAACCCTTTTGGAAAAAAATCACGGCACAAAGTGACAGAATTCCACTATGAAAGCATAAATTACAAAGAGAATGGACTGACCCGATTCGAACAACCTCGAATCTCATCCTTTAAAAATCCTAAAACCCTTTTAGGAACCCTTGGAACCTCTTTAGAAAGCCTTAGTATTACCTTAGAATAGCCCTAGGGACCCTTATTTATAGTTTAGGAAACTCCCTTTTCGTACCTCTGCGAAACCTCCTCAAATTTACGCAGTCCGAATAAAATCCGCGTAGAATCTGTGTAACCCTTGACTAGTCGTGCTAGGTCCTCGACTGGTCGAAGGGAACCCTCGAATGGTCGAGCCTGGGCCTTGACTGGTCAAGCACCACGAACACCTAAAAGAATAACACGCTAGACTTCGAGTCGAGCTATCCTTGATTGGTCGAGTGGACTCTCGACGAGTCGAGTAGCGCGGAAGACTTAAAGACTTCTTTTCTGACAACACCCATCTTGTTGTATGCATTTTTTATCCACATCTTCCATTAGTGTGGTGTTTTTAAAATATATTATTTATATAATCATTTTAAGGGTAGGAGTAAGTGCCTTGTTGTATGTATTTTAAATCATGAGTTCGTATGAACCTGGACGATTGGATAAAGAAAATATTAGCTAGATCCAAAACTTTCGTGGCTTATTAAAGGCTAATCACCTGTGTTTCCTATGGTATGGTGGAGAATTAGATCCACTTTATTTTTGGGCTCATGACTTACAATGATTTGAAAAAATAGATGAACGGTGTGGATATAAAATACATACATCAAGTTGGCCCCCATGGTAAAGGCCACACCTAATCTGCATCGCGACTGTTGATCTTGTGGGACACTATTTAGCCAAAACTCATAGTGATCTGGATTTTATCTTGGAGGGCCTATGGTAGGATGGACTATAAAACTTTTATGCAGCTACTTTGCACGATTTTGCACGGTAAAATCGACATGGATTGCCTGCGAGAGCATGACACCCGGATCGCCCACCATAATGTTTGTGAGAAATTTAAACCCAGTGTTCTTTTTTGCCTGATCATGTTAAGATATAAAGCTAAAAATAAGGTAGGGTTAAAATTAAGGTGGGCTGCATGGCAGAAAATAGTAAGGATTAAATGTCCATAATTGAAGCGACCCTGAGGCACATAAGTTTTGTCTTTGGCAATTTTTTTAGGGGTTGTTTGGCGCAAGGTATTAGATGGGATTAGGTGGGATAGAATTGCAATTGGTCTCTGCAATTCCATCCAGCATTCGAAGAGGATGGAAAAGGTTGGGATTAGGTGGAATGGAATTGCATTTAGTCCTATTGGATTGCATTTGGTCCCACCTAGGATTTCCATGGATTTTGAAATCCACTACACATGTGGGCACCACATTGATGCATGCATTTGTCCATGTCATCCATCCATATACACCGTTTACACATAACATTTTGGTTATATACGTGTACAAGTGAACAACATCCGTTGATTACAATTCCATGGTCCACCAAACATGATTTTGCCTAATACCATGTTTTCCCGTCGCAGAAATTTTATCCCAAACATGGGATTGGATGGCTACAATACTATGGTATTTCCATACATTCACTGTGCAATAATGATGTTAATCCCATGTAACACAATTCAATACCATTCAATTCCAGGACTAAACACGCCCTAGAATTTTTTCAGTTCATCCCTTCTTAATGATATTAGTGAGATATAAACATCGTGGTGGACCTAGTGAAGTTTCAATGTTAAAAAGTATAGACAGATGGTCTGTAAACATCAAGTGGAGCCAGGCAAGGTTCAATGGTTGGGCATTCCTCTTGCTACTTTTTCCTGTGATATGGCCCACTTCAATTTTGAATCAGACTCATTTTTAAGTGATGTACTAATAGGAGGATGCAAAATGGATGAAAGAAGTGAATTTCTTATAACAATTATAGGAAGCCCATCTAACTTATATCCCATGAAATTCCTATCTGCGTTCGGTAACACTATATGAGGTACCCTTGTCACATGCGTTGATAGAATCTGTCCAGGCAGGGGCTTTATGGGAGCCAGCTTAATGTATCGGTTTTATCCACTCCGTTTGTTTATTTTTCCAGATCATTTTAGGATCGAAGCCTAAAAATTAGGTAGATGGAAAGCTCAAGTAAACCATACAGTAGGGATTGAACGACCATTGTTGAAAACTTTTGAAAGCTTCTTATGGGCCATAGAAGTTTTGGATCAAGTTGAATTTTGTGTTTTATCTTCATCCATGTCTGCGTGGCCTAATGAACAGGTTGGATGATAAATAAACATCACCGTGTGCCATAGGAAGGTTTCCTAGGTGTACTTTGTTATCTCCACTTTTTCATGTGGTGTGGTCCACTTAAGCTTTGGATATACTTCAATTTATAGATGAAAAAGTGTATGGATGGCATGGATAGGCTACATATATTCAGAGTGGGCCCAACAGTGTTTACTTTGTACGAAATCTGCACCCCGCAATTGATTGGTTAAATGAATCTCAACCGATGGTCCACATCCGATGTTAAAATTTTATATATATATATATAGAGAGAGAGAGAGAGAGAGAGAGAGAGAGAGAGAGAGAGAGAGAGAGAGAGAGAGAGAGAGAGAGTCCTGGTCTCCTACACACAAGGCCGCACGACGCTTAAATGAGAGCTTGTATATGAGCCATTGGATCTCCTCATCGGCTGGGATTCAGTAGCAGGGAGAAGAGAGAGTCTGTGAAAGGATGACTCGCGTGGTAATATTTTTGGCATCTCAGGGGACTCCTACTAAAGTGATGTCACCAAGTTCTGTGGGCCACACCATGATGCATGTTTTGTATCTACATCGTCCGTCTATTTGGAAAGATCATATTAGGGCATGATCCAAAAAATGAATCAGGTCCAAAGCTCGAGAGGACCCCACCACAAAAAATAGTGGGGAGAGTGCCGCCCACCGTTAAAAAGTTTTAAGGGCCACGACAGTTTTTGTTCAAGCGAATATTTGTGTTTTCCTTCTTTCATGTCTGCTTTAACACATGAACATGTGGGATCTCAAATAAACATCATGGTGGAACTTCAGAAGGTTTCAACGGTGTACCTTCATTCTCATCACTGTTTTCTGTGGTGGGGTCCACCCCACCCTTGGATCTACCTCGTTCTTTGGACCATGCTCTAAATGATCTCTCCAAATGTATGGACGGTGTTGATACAACACATACATCATGGTGGCCGATAGAAGTTGGTGACGTCACTTCAGTAGCCAGCCTATCAGTATCCAATCCCCGTCCTCGCGCATGAATCCTTCTCGGACACGGATTGCCCTCATCGGCTGGGATTCAACAACCATGAGAAGGATATAAAACACATAGATCACTGTGGGCCCACGGTCAGGATCGCACCCATCTGGCTTTATCCGGGTCACTCATATACAAGCTCTCATTTAAGCTCGGTGCGGCCTTGCGCGTAGAAGACTGGGGCTATATATATAGGCTTACTGACGTAAAGGGCCGAAAGGCCATCAATGTATACATATATAGATATAGTGAGTGTGCATGCAGGGTATAGGTACACCACCCCATGTAATTCCAGTAATTAACTAAACATAAGTAAGTAGTTTGTCAGTCCTTCCTCAGACGTCTCTTGAAATTTATCATGTTTGTTGTCTTGCGTTGTTCCGTTATATATGTGTTGGGGGGGGGGGGGGGGGGGGGGGGGGCATGGTACTATAAGGTCGGCCTCATGGGAACTTTATATATGTGTTGGGGGGCCAGGGGCATGGTACCATAAGGTTGGCCTCATGGGAACTTCCCAAGAGGTCGAGTTGGGTGGGCCACACCGTGATGTGTGTCGAACATCAACCCCATCAGCAAGATGCACCATTCCATGGTGGGCCATGGGCTTAAAAATCAAGTCAACCTATGACTTGGGTGGGCCACACCACATAACAGTTAAGAGGAGCTACCCTCCCATTAAAGTATTCATAATCATTTATTAGGCATAACAAGATGTGGTTCATAAATTCAGACCATCCATTGTTTGTGTCCCAATTGGATGAGGGGTCGGACCAAGTTTCAACCACATCCAAAACTTAGGTGGGCCCCACTAAGTACTTTTATAAGTTTTAGGCATATCTTCACGTGGTTTTAGATGGTATGAGCCGCCTGAGTTCCATGTACGTCTGGTTTTTAGTATATCCCCTAACCTAAAGGGGACCCATCAAATGCATGGTGTTGATGTTCGACACGTATCATGGTGGGGACCACATAGCTCGACCTCATTTGATGGGTCTAAAATAGCGGTGAAGACCGCTTGAGTTGAAGTAGGAATATACCAATATGTCCTAAAGGGGGGTGAATAAGATTATTTAAAGTTTTACAATGTATTTACAACTTCTATTGCACTAATCGTATTAGATATACAATTATCAGGATTACTCAAATGTAACTCTACTGGCTTCCAAGGCCAGTAGAGGGTCCAAACACAAACTATTCAAAAGATAACAATATAAAACTTAGTTCATGCTGGATATGACTGTGTGTGTGTGAGGTGTGATCTCAAACATTCAAATATTGAAATAGTAAAGCAAATCACACAAACAAGGCAATCGCAAACACAGTCATTTTTATAGTGGTTTGACTACTTGTCTACTCCACTCCCAGCTGCCGCACTCAACCCTTGAGTGTACCGAATTTTACTAAGGAGGTTTCCCAGGGTTCACCTCAAACCTAATTTTTTAAATCAGGTTCACCTTCAACCTTTACACAGAGGTTTCTACTCGGTTCACCTCTAACCCTTGAGTTTTGCTGGTGCACTCCTAACTAGATGTTTATGTCCACACAGAGCAAGGGTCCACACAACGCACCCGAATGTTTATGCTCTCTACAAAGCAAAGATCCAAACAACGCACCCACAACATACACTTCCGCTGGAGGCCTCTAAGGACTTCAAATGGTGAGCAACACTTAACTCAAACCTATAAAGAAATGATCACAAGTGTCCTCTGCACTCTAAGTACTTACAGATAAGTTGATGAGTCCCTTTTAGCGCAGTGATGAAGATCTCCTTCTTGTTGATGAAGAGTCTTCAACTCCCTTGATCCGCAACACAAAAGATGTACCAGTATTAGGCTTCGGGTCGGGTCAAGGTTAAGACGGAAATCCACTCTCTTGGAATTTTTCTATAAGGAACATAGAGTGATTCCCGTCATGTATTCATTTATGGCATCCCAGCTTAATGATATGCTATTAAGATAGTTGCTGAAGGATCCTTGAATGTGGAAGTTCATTTTCTAATCCACTCTATTGAATATCAATGGTAAGAGTGGATTGGAAGATGAACTCCCGTGAGAGAAATGGCTTTGGGTATATGATCTGAGGGTAAGACACACAAAAGCACTCTCTTCTTTCTCTACCAGCAAAATGGACAAGTCTCTCTTTATATACATAAAAGATTCCAACGGATATAAAATGTTCATATTTATGACAGAGTTCGATATCATCAAGCATGGTCGATATCATCGAGCATATACTCTCGATGGGATCGACTGTCCGCTCGATAACATAAACTCAAATGTCATTCGCTTTTGAAACCTTTTGCCAGCTGGTCGATGGGATCGATACTGGTATCGATGTTATCGAATTTCGAACTCCGATGTCATCGATACTGGGATCAATTTATCGACATTTGAAGAATGTGATAGACTAGTTGAAATATTTCAGGTTTTACAGGATATGATTGAGGGTCAACCGATGTCATCGAAATTTGAATGTCGATGATATCGAGACCTTGTCGATAGGATCGATAAATCGTATAGATTTTTCTATAAGCACGCTAGACAGTTAGTGCCCAGATTCGATCCTATCGACCTGGACTCGATACTATCGATATAAGAATATCGATTTCCTCGAGTGGCCCCCGATCAACTTTTAGAACAACCTGAAATATTTGCTGGAGGAAACATGCGCCCACTGTCGATATAATCGAATGACTGCTGATATGATCGATGTTTAAATTTATATTGAATCGGAACAGACATTGATATATCGAAGCTTATAGTAAATTTCTTTAGAAAAACAGGGGCGCCGGAAAATTGCCTGCCGATATTATCGATCCACTTTCGATGGGCTCGATATTCGAATATCGATGATATCGATTGAAACTTCGATATATCAATAAATCGTCCAGATGAATGTGCGGTTGTTGGACACTTTTTGTCCTCACGCGATTATATCGATTGAGATGCCGAGGACATCGACAGAGTAGGTCGATCATATCGAAATGTGAATCGATACAATCGACAGGGTGAGAAAACTTGAAGATTTTCCTGTTTGGTAAAAAGTTTTCTTACAATAAAATTCTAAGGTGTTCTACTTAGTTTTAAGGGTTTTAATCACCTGGTGTTTTGAGATATGGGATGTGAGGCTATGATTTACTTATGGCGAGCTTCCACACATCCAATTAAGGCAGATACTTGAATTGATCTTCCTGTTAGGTGCTGTTGTTCGACTGATTCAACTTACACCGTAATTGACAAATAAGAGCACTAGTAGGTGCACTTACAGGGTCCCCTTTAAATTATGGGATATCCCAAAAATCAACCGTATAGGGAACTCAGGTGGGCCATACCATCTAAAATCATATGTAGACATGTATAAAACATATAGAAGCACTTGGTGGGGCCCACCTAAAATTTGGATGTGTCTAAAACTTGGTCTAACCCCTCATCCAAGTGGGACACACATAATGGATGGGCTGGATTTGTGAATGACATCTTAGTGGGCCCAAAAAATGATTATGAATGTTTTAATGGGAGGATAACCCCTCTCAACTTTTGTATGTGATGTGGCTCACAAAAGTCATGGATTGGCTTGATTTTTAAGCTTGAGGCCCACCATGGATTGGTGCATCTAACTAATGAGGTAGATGTTCGATACGCATCAAGGTGGGGCCCACATAGCTCGACCTCATGAGAAGTTCCCATGAGCTCGACCGGATAGAACCATATATATATATATATATATATATATATATACATATATATATATATATATATATATACATATATATATATATATATATATACATATATATATATATATATATATATATAGGGAAAATGTACTATGCGCTCGACCTCACGAGTTCGTCCCATGAGGTCGAGCTATGTGGGCCCCACCGTGATACGTTTTGAACATCCACCCCATCAGTCAACCCATCAGTAAGATGCACCATTCCATCGTGGGCCTAGGTCTCAAAAATCAAGTCAATCCGTGACTTTTGTGGGCAACACCACATACAGAAGTGGAGAGGGGCCGTGCACCATTAAAACATTCATAATCATTTTTGGGGTCCACAAAAGATGTGGTTTACAAATCCAGCCCATCCATTATGTGTGTCCCACTTGTATGAGGGTTCAGACCAAGTTTTAGCAGCATTCAAAACTCAAGTGGGCCCCACCAAGTGCTTTTATATGTTTTAATGGTGTTTCACATGATTTTAGATGGTATGACCCACCTGAGTTCCGTATACGGCTGATTTTTGGGATTTCCCATAATTTAAAGGGTATCCATCAAATGCACGGTATTAATGGTCGACACGCATCATGGTGGGGCCCACACAGCTCGACCTCATTGGAGCTTATAATGAGGTTGACCGCATAATACTTTTTCCCACACACACACACATGGGTGTGTGTGGGAAAAGGTACTATGCGCTCAACCTCACGAGTCCATCCCATGAGGTCGAGCTGTGTCGGCCCCACCGTGATGCGTTTCGAACATCTACCCCATCAGTCAGGTGCACCATTCCATCGTGGGCCTAGGTCTCAAAATTCAAGTCAATCCGTGACTTGTGTGGGCCACACCACATACAGAAGTGGAGAGGGGCCGTGCACCATTAAAACATTCATAATCATTTTTGGGGCCCACAAAAGATGTGGTTTGCAAATCCAGCCCATCCATTATATGTGTCCCACTTGTATGAGGGTTCAGCCCAAGTTTCAGCATCATTAAAAACTCAGGTGGGCCCCACCAAGTGCTTTTATATATTTTAACAGTGTTTCACATGATTTTAGATGGTACAGCCCACCCACCTGAGTTCCGTATACGGTTGATTTTTGGGATATCCCATAATTTAAAGGGTACCCATCAGATGCACGGTGTTGATGGTCGACACGCATCATGGTGGGGCCCACACAGTTCGACCTCACGGGAGCTTATCGTGAGGTCGAGCGCATAATACCTTTTATATATATATATATATATATAGAGAGAGAGAGAGAGAGAGAGAGAGAGAGAGAGAGAGAGAGAGAGAGAGAGAGAGAGAGAGAGAGAAATGAAAGCAATGGTATGGTCCATCAAGGTAGGGCCACCAGATGAATGGTCCAGGCCTCAGTTTGTGATCTAAGGGAAAAAGAAATAGCAGTATTGCGACTGCAAAAAAGCTTCTTTTTTTCTTTTTTTTTTTATCATTTTGTAATTGTAAAATCTTTCTTAAAGGGCAGAGGAATGTTACGGCCAGATTGGTTTGATCAAGAAATGATGTCCTTTAATGGAGCGATGATAATTGTGGGGCGCGGATTCCGTCAGATCGGGACCTAACCAAGTCCCTGGAGTCGCCGTACTGTGAACGGTGGAGATCGTAGCAGTGGAACATGTGGATTGTGGTTCTGATAAAGATCGTAGCAGTGGACCATGAGGCTGTGGCCAACTAATCCACTTGGATTCTGACATGAGTAACTTATCACACTGTAGCGTCCTGGGTAAACTCTTTGGGGCACACCGTGATGTATATGTCTTATCCACACCATCCATCAATTGAAGCATATCCAGAGCTCAAGTGGACCACACCGCAGGAAATACTGGGGATAGTGACATTCACCGTTGAAACTTCTTAGGGCTCACAGTGATGTTTGTTTGTCATCTATCCTATTCCTAACAGACCAATATCTACTTGATCCAAAGCTTCTGTGGCTCCCAGGGGGTTTTCAACAGTAGGCTGTTAAATTCCAACTGTTTCCTATGAGGTGGTCCACTTGAGCTTTGAATATGCTTAAATCGTGGGAAAATGCCTTAAATGAGCCATAAAAATAGATGGACGGTGTGGGTAAGACACATACATCACGGTGGGCCCCACGTAGTCTACTCAGCACGCTACTCGATCAGTACCCAATCCACGTTCATATAAAAGGCTGGCAAGGCAAGGGTCGGAGCGGTTTTGATGGAATGGACTGGGGCCAAGGGAAACCTATTTTTTTAAATAGGCCTACTTACCCATTTAAAACTGGAACTCGATCAACTAGGTCCGTCCCATGAAGAACCCTTTAATGGCAACGACGGGCTAGGTCCAAGCCCATCTAGGTTCAGTTCTAGGCGAGCCTTAGAACTAGCTGGGCCCTGGGCAGGAAGTACCGGTGGAAATGGGCCTGAGAGAGTCCTGAGCTCGCTAAGCTGGGTGCCTCTGAAAGCTCAAAAGTGAAATAATTTATAGTTTGAAACTCTCTAATCTAATTTGTTTTGGCACCATCACTACAATCCATGCACCATCTCATCTTATTAATGATTTTGATAATTGAATCATGACCTTAGATTCAAACGTTGGTCACAGGTCAAACATGAAAATGGGCTGGATGGCGACTCCAAGCCCATGGTTGGACCTGTAGAAACCCAATCCCAATCCCAACAGAAAATGGTTAGGTGCTTCCAAAACACTAGTTGAAAACTTGCCAATACTAAAAGAGATTAAAAGAAGAAGAAGAAGATTAATTAAGAGCAAGGGATAAGGCAGTTTATGGTCACAGTCACTAGCATGATAGTTCTATACTTGCTTTTTTAATCTTCCTTGTTATTTCTTCTACTAATGGCAATTCTCTAATCAACCCACAAAATTAATAGGTGGTATCAGAGCCTGTCTTCTTCTTCTTGATGCATGTGGTATAGTTGGGTTTGTATTTTGTAAGAGGGGTGCTACTGCACTAAGTGCCTATTCAATTGGGTAAAAGGATGTTGGGATTCCAGCCTGCTTTTTCGGTCTACCCAACAAACAAATGGATTGGTTTTTTCAGTTCCTATTTTTTCTAGTGGTATGGTAAAATGAGGGCTTGCAAAGTGCATACAAATGCAAATAAAAAGGCCCTAGTTTGGCTTGAAAGGAAGTTTATACCTCAAATGCCCATTTAAAAGGCGTATTTAATTGTTTGGCAAGCACAAATGTCAATGAACCATAAGAGAAAAGGGAAAAAAAAAAAAAGCAAAAAAAATCCTATGCCTTACCAACCCTACTATTTTAAAATTACAATGATAAATAATAATGATTGTAAATGGGTAATGATTTTTTACTCTTGTAATTGTGTGATAACATTACGTATATTTTATTGCAATAATGATGTTGCTAAATTATTTATCTCACCTAGAAATGAAAATGATAATTTTATAATGTGAAAATATAATAAGTATAATTTACTTTGCCTATTTCCTTTACCATTGTAATTGACTCTCGATTTTCAAACCATAATTATTGCTTAAACAAATACTTAGGAATGATCATGATAGCTCATTTAAAATTAGAAAACCAAACATGCCCTAATTTCAAGACCACGTACAAAATCAGATCACAAATTTTCCACCTATTAATGATCTGAAAACCACACCTCGAGCAATGAGAATAGGGATTTGTTGCGCCACCTAGAGCGAGCGTCCCCACAAGTACGTAACATCCTTATGGACGCGTCCACTGCAGAGCATGATGGGACATTATAAAGTCCACTGATTTAATGGCCTAACTTTGATGCATTCAGCTAGTCTTGAGCTTTTCGCGTATTGCTTTGATTACCAACAACCACGATCAGTGCTTTTCGCGTATTGCTTTGGTTATCAACAACCAAGACCTGACTAAAGCTACCACAACGTTGGAAGCTAGGGCTACTTCATCACTAAAGAGTGGGCTAAGCCTCAACTGAGAAGATGCGGCCCATATTGTGTAGCCCACCTTGATGCATGTATTCTATATCCATGCGGTCTGCCCATTTTGCTAGATCATTCTACTGCATGAGCCAAAAAATAAAGTAGATACAAATCTCAATGGACCATATACTTAGAGTAAGCAGTGGTGATTGAACACCGAGCCACCATTAAAAACTTCCTAAGGTTTGCCATAATGTTTCTGTAATGGTTATTTGACACCCCACCTGCTGATAAGGTCACATAAACCTAGATGAAGGTAAAAATTAAATATCAGCTTGATCGAGAACCTTTGCAGCCCATTATAAGCTATTGATGGTCGATCATCATGGTTTCCTATATTATAGTCCACCTGATATTTGGATCTTCTTCATTTTTAGGCTCATGCATTAAGGTGGGCCCCACAGTAATGGATATAGAATACACACGTCAAGGTGAGCCCTACAGTAATGGTTGCACTGTCTTGGGTGAGGCAGGGCGCGCCTATTCCACTATTGGGCTGCTGGGAACTGCTATTGGAGAGTGTTGTGGTGTCATATGATCCCCACTTAGTTTAGGAGCCTAGCTTAAATGCAATCCACCGGTCTTAGAGCTTCTGGTATAGTGGTTGAATAGAATTGGACACAAACCGGTGTAGCGGATGAGTAGAATTGAACACTAAACGAGTTAGCTCGTTTAACACGACCGGTTTGAGTTTGACTCAACTCGACTTGAAGCTCGGCCTAAACTTGACTCAGCTCAGCTCACCTTGAGTTATAACTTATATATATATATATATATATATATATATATATATATATATATATATATATATAAACTTGATTAATATATTATATTTTATATTATATATAATATAAAAAGGAGTCACCTATATAAAAGCTAAAAAGAAAATGTTTGACCCAAAAGTTTGAACTTAAGTTTAGCTTGAACTTGGATCTGTTATGAAAATTATAGAAATAATAATAAAATATGAAATTAAAAAATCTAAGTTAATCTGAAATAAGGATAGGATGAAGCACGTTTGGAACATTGTCCTTGAAGCATTATTTTTCCTTACTTAAGTGAATTGAATATTCCAAAAGGTTACAGGCAAACCACTTGTAGGATACGACGAGCCTAATGTGGTTTTGCGTTCAGCAACACAAAGGCCTACTAATGAAACTCTGTTACAAAGTCTGGCAAAAAAAATAAAAATAAAAATAAAAAAATCCTAGAATAAAAAGAGAGAAGAAGATTTCTATGAATAAAACCATTATACTAGTCTGTTCTTCTTGTTCTTCAGCTACTGGTTCAGTTGAACCATTCTAAACCATACTGCTGGTCTGATTTTCAGGCAATGGTTCAGATGAACCTTACTGTATTGCTTGAATATTCACTGGTCTAATGGAGTAGAGAGGCTATGGTTCATATGGTTATGCTGGAGTAAGTTGTGATGGATTGGAAACCTATCCAGGTTCTCTTTATATATGTTATGGTGGTTGGAGGGTTATGGTCTAAGGACATAAATCCAATTAATCCATTTCTATCTGTTGAAAAACTAACCGTTATTTGGTTGTTTTTGACTGTTATACACGACTTATAATAGCAGCTGCATGTTGACTGTTGTGAGAGTTGGCTAGCCATTTTCTATCTGTTGGGCTAGCTATGTAGTAGTTTCAGCATAGCTCTGTAATGAATTGTATAGCTGTTACATATCTGCTGTAACAGTTATATTCCAGTCTCTACATATATTGAGGGACCTCTCTCTCACTCCTCTAGTCTCTCTTCCAACCAGCTACATGTCTTAGTCGCACCGCGACTCGCACACATCTTACTCCAATTCGCGTAAGATCGCGAAGGAGCGACCTTCTACAACACGATGCCGACGTGCGCCACTAGCGCCTCTACAATCATACTATCTCATGCCTATGCGCGAGCTCGAGACCGTGCTCAAAGTGAGCCACTAGCGCCTCTATAACCACACTGCCTCAAATGCCCATGCCTTCGCACCGAGCCCGAGCTCACGCGGGTGTTCCAATGGTACGACTCGAACATGCAAGTTCTATAGTCCATGGAATAGGTAAGCAAATATTATAATACTCCAACATTTTCATTTAAATCCAGAAAATTTCTTTTCTTTTTTCAACGTGGGACTATTCTCAAAACCCATAAAAAATATATTTTTCAAATACTTTTTATAATATATATATATATAATTTTTTATTATTAAAATATATTTTAAAATCAATATTTGCAACAGGCTCACGTTAACCCAAGCTGCTAACTGGAGCTCAGATGATAATGCTTGTGGATTGAGCAGAGCAGGGAATAGGTTGTCGGCTGAACCAAGCCGAGCTCAAGCACGACTCAATTAGGCTCTAAACAGATCTATGGTTGAATTTCGAACAGAATTGGTCTCCTAACCACACGCCCTCTTTCCATGTTACCTGCTTTCTAAATATTCATCATTAGAATGCTAGAATGCTATTTCCAAATGCCACATTTTCAGACAACAAATGCAAATCCACGACACATGCGAACGTGCAAGGATGTATGCTGCTGCTCGTATCTGTCTCATCCAAAAATCCAGGGTGGCCCACTAATCAAGTGGGAGGTGCATGTTGAATATGGGAGCGGATTATGTGAGACCCAGATCCACCGAGGTAGGCGAGACCCTGACTGTGGGGCCCACTGTGATATATGTGACTATATCTACACAGTTCATCCGTATTGAAAGTTCATTTTAAGGCATGATCCAAAAAAATGAAGCAGATCCAATACTCAAGTGGACCATAATACAGTCAACCAGTTAAAACTTCTCATGGGCTACAAAAGTTTTGGATCAAGCTGATATTTGTGTGGTCTCTTCATCGAGATCTTTGTGGTCTATCAACAGGTTGGATGGCAAATAAACATTCTAGTGGTCCCCATGAAGTTTTTAATGGTAGGGATTCAATCACTACTATTTCCTGTGATATGGTCCATATGAGATTTGGATTAATTTCATTTTTGGGGTCATCTTCTAAAATGAGCTTTCAAAACCGACGGATGGTGTGGATTTAAAGCACACACATCAAGGTGAGCTCCACAGTCAGGTGTCCCACCCACCTCGGTAGATCCAAGGTCTCACCTAATCCGCTCCGTTGAATGTATACTGTTACCGTTCCTTTCTCCATACATGTGCGCCCACACGATAAACGGACCAGCAGATCTTTTGGGCTAAAGAACGATGAACCTTGGATATGACTCGATCTCACACACGTCCCATGTTTGGAATGTTGTGCTTGAGGATGTGATGTATAAAGAAAATGATACAGCAGAGCATGGTGAACCCTAATACTAATAGGACAGAGCACTAAACAAACAGGGCAAGTGGTCCGTGTAAACAGCTCTATAGTCTATAAAGAGGCTTTTTTTCTTTTTCTTTTTCTTTTTCTTTCTGCTTCCGACTGAAAAAGGAGTGGACGTGCGATAGACAGCGTGGTGGGCCTTCGGAATTTTACACTTTATTAAACAAACATGTGTTGCAGAGGATTTCACGGCCGTTGATACATAAGGGCAACCAATAGACGGTTGTAGATGAACATTCGGAATGAGATGCACTGTATATCATGAATGAGAGGTTGAAATTGCGATGGTTGCTATTAACTGATTTTATCTTTTATCTAAGTTGGTAAGTTTTGTTTAAATGCTTTAGAATTTGTAGTTTAATATTAACTATTAAAGAAATTTCTATTCTTCGATAGTGTAGCAGTCATTTATCCATGGTGAAGATATATATATATATATATATAAAATTTTGAAATATTATTGTTAGTTTTATTAGATTTAATTTTATTTTTTAATTAGATATTAGTTAGATATCCATGTACTGTATTGCTGACTAATATCAAACTTCTTTAGATAAAATCTATACTTTGAATTGGTGGCCATATCCAATATCCAAGTCCAGTATCAAATATAGGTTTGCCTATAACCTTATTGGTGAGTTGTCAAGTTCAATAAAGTATAAAGTAGGCTGGGCATAATTAGAGGTGGGTATTGGACAACTTTGTCTGACTAACCTGTCTCGTTCAGATCCGACTCAACTTATACCGAATGAGTGAGTCAGTTTGAATCGAGTAGGCTTCACCTGATTCGAACTCAAACCAAGTTGTGTTCGAGTTACCAAGTAACTCGACCCGACTCGACCTGAAACTCAATCCAGTTAGACTTGACTCGACTCGACTCTCTAACCCTACCTGTTGCACCCTACTCCGACCTGATCCCAAACCCACCACCTCCACCCTCCTCCTCCAAGCCCGACAACCCACCACCTCCACCCTCCTCCTCCTCCTCTTCCAAGCCTAGCAACCACCCGCCACCATCACCCTTCTGCTCCTCCTCCTCCACTCTCTCCTCTCCTCTCCTTCCCTCTCCCATCTCTCAATCTGACTTGGTGCCAATTCGACCCGACTCGGTTCTTTTGACTAAATCAAACTTGGCTTGGATCAATCTAGGCTAAACTGAACTCGGATCAAGTTAGGCAAGCTGGACTCAGTACTGAGTCAGATCAAGTTCGGGTTAGGCCTATTATAAAATCAGATCAAGTTGAGTTAGCCCTAACTCGGTCAGACTGAACTCGGTGCCCAGCTTGAGGCATAACTCAGTTTTCTTAAGTGGGCTATTCTTTTTAATCTAAGCTCAATCCACCACTCATTTATTTTGAGAGAAACCCACCTCAAAAATCGGTAGGACTAATTGACACGTGGACCAATCCAACCCATTAAAACCCCTACCTGGGGATACCAAAAAGGCACAGTAGTTACTCATCTAATACAAGATGATGCATGTGGTCTACATGTCAATCCAGACCATCCAAATCAAAGCCCCCTTTCTAGATGGACTAGGCCCTAAAAAAAATAAAATTCAAACTGATCAAACAACCTTAACAATCTGATATTATCTTTTGAATTTGGACTATTCTAATTTTAATTCAATGGTCCATTTGATGGACATTCCATAGCAATGCTTCTGGTATAGTTATCCGTCACTGCCCACCTAAGAAGAAACAAGGTGGTGGTGATTTGGACGGTTGCCTATCCAAAAGGGAAATATAATAGGATACTCGAATCATTAATAGCTGGCCAACTACTTCATCAACGAGTTAGATCTTAGAAACTTGATGCTCTCTATGACTATGGTGTATCATACTCATGCGGGCATACTGTACATGCAAATAAATCCAGACCATCCAAATTATACTCTAATCATACGATCCAGGCCATCCATTCAGTAACCGCTAAACATACAGCTGAAGACGAATACAATTATTCAGTTGGAATTGGACAACCGATTATCTCTTAATTAAACAGTTACAATCATCTAATCAAATAAATTCTTGGGTCCCGCTCCGACCACAATGTGAGACATGATTTCAATGGTCTAGATTGATGCATGGCCAACGTAGCACTCAAGATTATCATAGAGGGACCCAAGTAGGAGAAAAGGGTAGTTTTCTGGTTAGTGGGATGATGAATTGGGTCCCACATCTGGTGCTTGTTCTTCTTTTAAGTAATTAACGCATAAAAATGCATGAAATGACTATGATAAGGGGAAGGTGGTGGGACATTTTCCGGCTCTAGCTCTTGATGTTGTTAGTTAGGGAAGCGGATTGAAAATAACTGCCCATTTGATGCCGGTATTGCATGCAATCACAGCAATATGAGGTGACCGGTACAGTTCGAATATAATAAGTAAAAAAAAAAAAAAAAATTCAAAACCAAGATCTAAGTTATATGGTTAAGAAAGAAATACAATACCAGTTAAGTGATTACAAAATGTGGGTCCCATTTCAGCAAACTGATGTATCATGACCCTACAATTCCATATGAGAAAAGACTAATTTGATACTCTGGTAAAGTGTGATGGATGATACGTAGACACTTAGAAATTACTACTACATTGCCCTGATGGAATGGGTTAGTTGTGATAATGCATGATTTGACTATCTGACTCTCCATTGGATGGTTAAAAAATGAAAACCACCCAGTGTTCCTATCTCAATTAACCAAGCGTCCACGCAACAGTGGACCAATCTGACGTTAGGAGTGTGGTTTACTGAGTTTAATTTGGGTTAATGTATGCCAATGTGTACGCTTCTGACTGGCAGCATATAAAGTCTCATGCTCCGCCGGAGTATCAAAGAGCACCCCATTCCTTATCGTGGGGACTGGTTTAGGGCAAAATGTGACCTGACGAGAAAACACGTCACATCAGACAATGCCACATCATTTTTATATTAATATACGGGCATATAGCGTATACACACTATATCTATCGTATGATTCGTCTGACCATAAAATAAAAATCGGCGGGGGGTGGATGGGGCCCACCAATGAGACTGGGAACATCTTCGAGGAGGCATTATTTACTAGAATATTTTATTCATTTATTTATTTATATCAGACGCAGCATGAATCAAGGATCTGTTTTCCTGGGGTGCGGCCGTACTGTGGATCCCTGATCCTTATAATCCACACTGTCTATCCGTTTTGACAGATCATATTAGGAAATTGAGACAAAAATGAATCAGATGCAAATCTCAGGGGGACCACACCATAGGAAACTTTGTGTGGGCCATAAAATTTTTGGATCAATCTGATATTTGTGCGATGATTTCATCCAGGACTCCAGGTTGAATCGCAAATAAACATTCCGGTGCCCCCCAAAGAATTTTTTAACGGTGGGTATTCAATCACCACTGTTTCTGCGGTGTAGTCCACCTAAAACTTAAATCTGCTTCATTTTTTGTATCATGCCCTAAAATAAGTTATTAATATCGATGGACGGTATAGATTTAAGGCACATATAATATGGTGGGCCCCATAGTCAGGGATCCACCGATGCCACGCCCATTTTCCTGACGGAAAACTTTTGATACTCCGAAAAGGGTAGATAGATGATACACAGCCAAGTATAAATTACTTACAAACATGTAACCGAATTAAAACCAAATTAATCATATTTGATTATGTGACCATCATACCGGTGGGCATTTATTAGACAGAAAAAAATGAAAAATATTTAGTGGTCCTATTTCCACAAACAAATGAAAAATTCGTTTTTCTTGACTTTTGTTTTTTTTACCATTTATATGCTAAAAGACAATTGTAAGATATTGTGATTACACATTTGTAGGAATATTTAGCAATATATTTCATATCATATCACCAAACAAACCCTGATTAAGAGGAATAATGCGATGGAAGTGCGTTCTTATGTTACTCGTGCTAGCAGGTCCACCACAGCTTGTGGTGGCACCGAGCTGCTGTGGGCCCACCACGTCGACTGTGCATCCAATCGGTCCCGTCTATTTTGTTCTCTCTGTCATTCTATAGAGACTATAAGTCAGGCAGATCCAAAACTTACGTGGGTTGCAGGGCAGGTAACAGTGTAAAATCATACATAAGACTTCTAGTTTGACAGGGTGTGGCCCACTTGGAATTTTTGAAGGCCTGATTTTGGGTTTTTCGCTTCATCCTAGTGGTTTTCATCTAATGAATGGATTAGATGGCATATGCACACCACAGTGAGCCCGAAAAACAGTGAGAAATGTTTTATTGGTTGGAGTTCAACTGCTCCGTCTGGTGTGGCCCACCAGATTTTCTGTTCGGGAAGATTTTTCGCCCCATGGACTAAAATTGAAGTGTCCATATAATGGATGGAGGGTCCATATGAGGGAACTTTATATAATGAGTGGGCGAAACGTGTTACTCTATGCATGCGATCGCCAGGTTCAGTGTTTAAAGGACAGAAATTAACCACGGTAAACGCCACCTTTTACCCGTATCTTTTCAAAACGCTCCTAAACTTTACTTTTCCGAAGTAAGTCATTTCATACGGACACACTATTTGCAAACAAAAATGCCCCTACATTCACGGTAGTTAAATATATATGACTACAATTATAATCCATAGCCATAGGTAGTGAATGCAAGGGCATTTCTATCTACAAATAGTGTGTTCATACCGAATGATTTACTTTGACAAAGTGCAGTTTGGGAGCATTTTGAAAAGATGCCGGGTAAAAGGAGGCATTTAGAGTAGTCAATTTCTTTTTAAAGGAGTTGATAATATAAGCTATTATCATGGCTCTTGCATCAAAACCTGTCAATTAATCGGTGGTCAATTGGTGAATTTTAGGACCTGAGATCAAAAATTAGCATGATGCAAGACTTAAGTACATAGGCTGAACTAAAAAAAAAAGGTGGGTAGGGATTTTTCTACTGTTGAAACCTCCGTGGGGTCGACATCAATGTTTACATGCCATCTATACTGTTCGTAATATCATTACTACTATGATGAATTGAAAACACAAATATTAGCCTGATTCAAATTTTTTGAGCTTCAGGAATATTTCAACTGTGTGTGTTCATTCCTTACGTTTTCGGCCCAACTATTGTATTATGCTTATTTTTGGCCTTATGTCCTAAAATGTTCTTACAAATTGGATGACAGATTGGATTTCTCAAAAACATCATGTTGGGTCCCGCTTAGGTTTCCAGCGCAGGAACTTCAAATATGCATCGCTGAGGATTTCCTGCAAAAGCCTTTCGCGCTCTGAAAACCTAGGTGAGGCCCACCATGATGTTTTTGAGAAATCTACCCCATCCATCCATTTTTTGAGCTCATTTTAGGGCTCGAGACAAAAAATTAACAGGATGCAAGACTCAAGTGGGCTGAACTAAATGAAAAGGTGGGTAGGGAATTTTCTACCATTGAAACCTCCTTGGGGTTGACAATGATGTTTACATGCCATCCATACCGTTCGTAATGTCATTACCACTGAGATGAAATGAAAACACAAATATTAACTTGATTTAAGGCTTCAGAGCCCTATGAATATTTCAACTGTGTATGTTCATTCATTATGTTTTTGGCGCACTTGAATATTGTATCCTTCTCATTTTTAGCCTCATGTCCTAAAATGATCTCATAAAACTGATGGATGAATTGGATTTTTTGAAAATAGAACGGTGGGTCCCACTTAGGTTTCCAACAGAAGAACTTCATGTGAAAGGCTTCCGTCACATTTTTGGAGAGTTAGAAAATAAGGTGAAGAGGCGTGCTGGAGAAGGAAACTCACTCTTTCAAACTCGCGCTAAGAGCGCTTTCATCCAGACTGTCTGCCTTATGCGACGGTTGATAGTAAGGTTCGCACGTAATGACGTACAAACCGGTACTTAGCTAAGTGTTTCTCTCTCTCTCTCTCTATACACACACACACACACACACACACAAAATGCCATCGACCTCATGGGAACTTCCCATGAGGTCGAGTTGTGTGGGCCCCACCATGATGTATGTCGAACATCAACACCGTGCACTTGATTGGTACCCTTTAAATTATGAGATATTCCATTAATTAGCTGTATACGGAACTCAGGTGATCCATATCATCTAAGATCATGTGAAGACATACTTAAAACATATAAAAGCACTTGGTGGGGCCCACCCGAAATTTGGATGCGTTTGAAACGTTGTCTAACCACTCATCCAAGTGAGACACACATAATGGATGGGCTGGATTTGTGAACCACATCTCGCTGGGCCCAACAAATGATTATGAATGTTTTAATAGGAGGGTAACCCTTCTCAACTTTTATACGTGGTGTGGCCCACACAAGTCATGGATTAGCTTGATTTTTAAGCCTGAGTCCCACTATGGAATGGTGCATCTCACTGATAGGGTAGATTTTGGACATGCATCACTATGGGGCCCACACAACTCGACCTCATATAGTAACAACCCTAAATTTTAGTGCATTAAAAAACTAAAATAAATATTTAAATATTTTATTTTTCAATAAAAAATAAAAACAAGTCAATAGTTGAGTTGGTAAAGATATTTTTAATTGAGAGAGAGATTTAGGGATTGATTCTTAGAGTAGTAATAATAAATTTTTTAATCAAATGTCATTAAAAAATTCAAATTCAAAGGGAGAGAAAATTCTAGGAGGGCTTAATCAGGTAAGTTTCAACCCTTAGATCTTTTTAATTTTTTATTATCTTGTTAATTTCTTCCCCATCTATATAATGGATGGTGTGGATCATCCACACGATCATTATATAGGTGTATAGAGAAAATTTTAACAAAGTGATATTTTATGATTTCAGATATGGTCAGTAATATTTTAGAAATAAATTTAATGGATGTTATTTGAATATGTTAAGATAAATCTGAATGAGTCATTTAATCCTAAGCACAAAAAGATAACAATATCTTAAATTTTATATCGATCGGATGGACCACACTAGTTAAATTTATAAATGTTTATAATAAAAGCCTAGATTTTTGCGCAACTGATTGGTATCACCTAGTGTAAAAAGTCGAGATGGACCATCGATGTATATATGGTTAAATCCACACCATTTATCTAATGTATAGAGGCAAATTATGCCAAGGCCTCAAGAATCTGGATGATCAATCATTTGGTGGGTCACCCCGATTAATTATTTGACATCCAATTTCAGAATCTTAAAAAGAAAATCTAAATTTTAATAATTAAATTTAATAAACATATAAATTTAATTATTTGATCATTTAAGGTTTGATTATCTACGATGTATATCAAAGGTGGGCCCCACTATGTAATATAATCAGATGAATAATAATGTTGCTGATATAATTGATAGGATATCTGAATTCAAACCAACCTAATTATCTTTTAGATTTTACACTAGCAAACTCAAGTGAGTAACCCAACGTGTCTCATGATTCATCAGAATTAAAATAATTTATTTGTGATGGTTTAATTGATTAATAAACTAATTTGAGTGTTTTGTTGCAATATTGTATGCTATAATAAATTACTTGTTATTTTATTTCAAATTACGTGACTATGATAATCATACATTAAATTTACATATAAATATTTTTATTAAGACAAATATATATAACAGTTATGAAAATGATACATTCATACATTATTCATCATTCATTGCATTTGCATTATCCATCCTAAGAGCCCTCCTTGAAAGAAATGTCGATCATGGTAAAGTGTTACTAGATGCGGGCTATGTCTAAGCCTACCGAAAGGTGGAAGCTTTACCCAATGGATAAATGTGGGTTGCCGATCTCCAACCTAAGAAGATGAACGATCATCTCATTTGCTGCACTTATATACTATTTGTATACATATTATTATGCATACATGGTTACATTCAATGCTTGTATTATTTTAATTACTATGATTATGAACCATGCCAGGTTATTTCACTAAGCCTGACCAGCTTATCTTTTTATAGATGGAAAAACCATATAGATAAGTAATTAACTAATGAGTTGACGTAGGGACAAGAACAAGAAGTTGTGACTGAATTGGTGTATGACACACGTGAGACGTGATCATATATGTCAGGAGAGGAATTAACTGCATTTAAAACGTTTATAATTAATTAATTATAATTTATTTTGTTATGATGATCTGATTTATATATAATGAATAATGATATTATTTGTAAGATTTTTAAATATTTGATTGATTTTATTTAATTAAATTATTATAACTCTGTATCAAGTATTCATTGATAAGTAGTATTGACTGGTGAATGATATGCTAATTAAATGTTTATGTATGATACGAATGGATAGATATTGGTGCTTAAATCATTTACGTGAATGATTGTGAATGAACTTAGTTGGAATGTAAAAAAATAAATATTACCTTTGCCTCTTAATAATCGTATAATGGAATGAAGTTAGTACATTTTATGTACAAGTCACGATTCGAAACTCGGGTCTGAGGGTGCACACTATGTACTTGAATTTCGAGGTGTGACAGAATGATATCAGAGAGAGGCCTTTTCTAAAACCTAAAGTGACGTGTAAGTTATGTACCCCACTAAATTTCATAAATGGTAGGCCCTTGAAATTAGAAACATTTCATTAGTATTTCCTCCTTTATTGATGTATGAATTGATGACATAAAGATCCAAAACTAAGTTCCTATTAATTTTTGTTAAAAATAAAAATACAAATTTATATTCCCTGCACTCTTATTTGTATAATTAGATTAAGATGAGGTTAATATAACCAAAATGAATTTTAAAAATATTTAATCTATAAAATTTTACTGAACAACAATGGGCAAAAAGAATTACCGAACTTGTAAAATTCATAACTATAAAATTACTATTCCGATTGAGATTATTCAAAATCCTGATCATAGATAGACAAGTCTAAATGAAGATAATAATAATAATAATATTTGAATCTTATAATCACTATACTAATTCAGTGAGCTAGTACAGACTAGTCAGAATTCATCAAATTTTGAACAGGTCTGATTGCAAAAATTTTAAAAAATTTTGTAGTTGGAATATTTAACTAAGATTTTACAAAGGCATAGTAAACTTATAATAAGATCTCAAAAAATATTTTAAATATAATCTGAAATTTTAAAGTATAATAAAATCTGATAGAAACAACAATTATCAAACTGAAAATCAATCTGCCCATACTAGTTTTTTTTTCGATAATTACTTTTGGTTAAATTAATATTTTTATTTGTACTACTTTATTTTTATATATATATATATATATATATATATATATATATATATATATATATATATATATATATATATATAAAATAAAAATCATAATTCCTACTAAAATTTAAAAATTCATTCTTATAGAATCATAAGTCTATACTTGGTGAAAAAAAATTACTTAAGAAAAAAAGAGGAAAAATTAAATATCAAACTTATGAGAACATTTTTTTTTTCAAGTATAAAACAACATCTTCTTCAAATTTCAAGGTACTTCTAATTTTCTAACAAATTTCAACATTTTAGAGTGAAAATCTGAAATAGTTTAGTGTCCCTGATCAGATAAAATTATTGTTTAAAATAATTCCTGAATATTTTTTTTTTGAGTCATGTACATACTTGTACCAACTTGTTTTAAATAATATGAACTATTTCATAAAATTTTACAATGATTCGAGTTGTAGAAAAATTATAAACATTTAAATACTACACTGTAAATAATAGAAATAGCTATTGGACAGGAGAATTTTTTCCCCTTAGAAACAATGAAAACCTTAGTAAATGTAATGATTTTAATATGAAATTTTTTATAATAATTCACTAGATAGTTAATGACCTAATTTCCAAATTTCAAGTTATTCTGATATTCGGTTCAAATATTAAAATTTTGTAAATAACATTGTGTCTGTCAATCTGAATTTGAAATTTTCGTTGGCCATTTCGAGATATGTAATGTATAAGATCATTGATTTTTTTAATGTTTGAAACTTATAAACCCAACCTAGGACCCCATAATATTAAATAATAATAATAATAACAATTTACTCATATTTTGATAAATAATGAAAATTTCCTAATTTGAGAAATTAATAACTAATTAAATACGAGTCCAATTAAGGTGATTCAAAGGCTACACCGTAGATTAATAAATCGAGTTCAAAAGAAAATTAAAAAAAAAAAAAAAAACTAGAAATTTAAAATTTTTTAAACAAAATTTAGTTTTTTTAAAAAAAAAAAAAACTGGAAAAAGAAGGAAATTGTTTATTTTTAGACAACCCTCATCGTTTGAATTTTTGAATCTTCTATAAATCTTAATTTTTGAAAAAATTTTACATACTTATAAATTCACTACTAGAAAAAAACTAAGAGATCAATTCAAAATCTAAAACCATTTATAACATAAGCATGACCAATGCCATTAAAATAAGAAAATTTTGAGATATTAGTTTTTAAATCTCGAGGACGAGATTTTATTTTAAGGGGGGTTGTAATGTAACAACTCCAAATTTCGGTACTAAAATAAATATTTAAATATCTTATTTTTAATTAAAAAATAAAAACAATTCAATAGTTGAGTTAGTAAAGATATTCTTAGTTGAGAAAGAAGTTTAGGAATTGATTATTGAAGTAGTGATAATAATTTTTTATTTATTTATCAAATGTTAGAAAAAAAAAATTCAAATTCAAGATTAAGGAGGATGTGCTCATCCTATTTTATGATATGGAGAGGTTTTCTGCAGAAAAAAAATAAAATAAGAAGCCTAAAGCAAAAAGAGAAAAGAGTTTCTAAGAAAACTTGATCAGAGAAGTTCTAACACTTAAATCTTTTTTATTTTTTATTATATTATTAATTTCTTCCTCATTCATTCACAAGATCATTATGTAGGTGCGTAGAGAAAATTTTAATAAAGTGATGCTTTATGATTTCAGATCTGATTAGTAATATTTTAAAAATAAATTTAATGGATAGAATCTAATTGTGTTAAGATAAACTAAATTAGTCATTTGATCTTAAGCACCAAAAGATAACAATGCCTTAAATTTTAGATCGATCAGATGGGTCACACTAATCGGATTTATAAATTTTTAATAAGGAAAGCCTAAATTTCTGCGCAACTGATTGGTATCACTTAGTGTAAGAAGTTGAGATGGGTCATCGGTATATATGTTGTTAAATCTACACTATTTATCTAATGTGTAGAGGCAAAATATACCAAGACCTCAAGAATTTAGATGATCCAATCATTCCGTGGGCCACCTTGATTAATCATTTGACATTCAATTTCATGATCTTAAAAGGAAAATCTAAAATTTGATAATTAAATTTAATAAATATATAAATTTAATTATTTGATCATTTAAGGTTTGGTTAACTAGAATGTATATCAAAGGTGGGCCCCATTGTGTAATATAACCAGATAAATAATAATGTTATTGATATAATTGATACGGTCTCTAAATTCAAACCAACATAATTACCTTGTGGATACTACATTACTAGACTTAGGTGAGTAACACAACGTGTCTCATGATTCATTAGAATTAAAATAAATTATTTGTGATGATTTGATTGATTGATGTACTAATTTGAGTGTTTAGTTGCAATGCTACCGTAAATCACTTGTTAATTTGTGTTAAATTATGTTATTATGATAATTGTACATTAAATTCACATATATATGTTCTTATTAAGACAAATATTTATAACAGTTGTGAAAATAATACATTCATACATTATCCATTATTCATTGCATTTGCATTGTCGAACCTAGAGGCACTCCCTGAAAAAAGTGTCGATTATGGTAGAGCATTACCAAATGCGAGGCATGCCCAATCCTACCAAAAGGTGGAAGCCTACCCAACGGGTGGATGCAAGTTAATAATCTTTAACTCAAACAGATGGATGATCATTCCATCTGATGAACTCATACACCATTTGCATCTATATCATTGTACACACATGGTTACATTCAATGCTTATGTTATTTTAATTGCTATGATTATAAACCATACCGGGTTATTTAACTAAGCCTAATCAGCTTACCTTTTTATTAATGAAAAAACTGTATAGATATGCAATTAGGTGATGAGTTGGTGCAGAAATAAGAACAAAAAGTTGTGATTGAATTGGTGCACGACACGCGCGAAACGTGACCATATATGTTAGGGGAAGAATTGACCGCATTTGGACCGTTCCTAATTAATTAATTAGAAATTACTTTATTATTATGATCTGATTTATATATAATGAATGATGGTTTTAAATATTTGATTAGTTTTATTTAATTAAATTGTTCTAAATCTATAGCAAGTATTCATTGGTAAACAGTATTGACTAGTAAATGATGCATACTTTATGCTGATTAAATGTTTATGTATGATGAGAATAAATGAATATTGGTACTTAAATCTTTGTGTGAATTATTGTGAATGAATTTAGTTGGAATGTAAAAAAAAATAAACATTACTTTTTCGTATTAATAGTTGTATAATGGAATGAAGCTAATACATTTCGTGTACGAGTCACGACTCGAAACTTGGGTCTGAGGGTGCACACTCTGTACTCAAGTTTTGAGGTATGACTCGAATTTTAGAGTGTGTCACACATATTTTATATATATATATATATATATATATATATATATATATATATATATATATATAGCGGAACGCTCACTTGCGAACCGGTTCGTACATAATACGTACGAACTTTTTTGAAAACCCATCATACGTGATGTGGATCCAAAATCTGAACCGTTCATGTGAAGCAGCACCTCGTAAAACCCCTCAGGCCGAAGTTTTACTTTAATCTAAAACATGATGGGCCATGAAAAATGAAAATAGTTTCCTCTCTTGATTTGCATTTCTCTTTACTATGGCCCACCAGAATTTTAGATTGGGGTGAAAATTTGTCACATAAGGTTTCATGGAATTTCGCATCACATGAACCGTTCAGATTAGACACCCATGGCACGTGTGCAAAGGTGCGCATGTGCGTAGGCACACAGGGGAGCATGACTCTATATATATATATATATATAAACACATTTATTGGGTAATTGGTGCTTGAACCAACTATTATATTCATGTGTGTGGCACGCATGTTGTGTGTACGTGTATATGTGTATGGGTGCCTGAATCCAAGTTCAAGCAATAATATACAAGCTCTCCCCATGTGTTATATAATACCTCTAATATAAATTGCTAATTTAAAATGACCATCCACATTCAAAGTACACAGGTGGCCCACCTGGGTGAAAGGACAGGCCAGTCATCAAAGATGGCAGAAGAGTACCATGCATTCTGTACGTTTATCTTTCTCATTTTTCACCATCTTACATTGACGGTAAAAACGGTAGTTGAAAAACCATGATCAAGTACCATTTGATCGAATCATGTCCAACTACAGAAACAACTAAGGTGTGGTCCACTGTTCAGAAAATATCAATGACTGGACGATTACAGCCATACAAATAAGACACATGAAGAATGGTCAGAAATAATAAAAATGGTCGTACCATCCCTTTTGCAGGCCTCGTTAAAATGTGTATGATCGGTCCTATTAAAGGCAATATTAGAGCCATGTCGAGGGCGCGCTGAAGCCCTCCAATCTAGTGGTCCACCGCGTTTAAAGGTGGACTAACATGGGCCCCACATTTAAAATCGCACCATACTAAGGCAGGAAACTTCGTACATGATCATAAGTTATAACACCCATTGAAATCATCGGTGATTATTCACGTGCGTTCGAACGCATGCAAGTTCCCATACGTTCAAGCTATGTGGGGCCCACCATGATGTTTATGTGCCATCTAAAGCGTTCATCTGAGCCCCCCCTCCCTCTCGTGTCAGTGTCCAAACATGAAAAAAAAAAAAAAAAAAAAACAACCTAAGATTGGCCTAAATCCAAGCCAAAAGCAGCCTAATCCAAGCACAAAGGTGACAAGGGGAGCAAAGGGGAGGAAATCTAACAAAGAAACTTCCAGATTATATTTAGGGCCCAACCTGCTTTTTATATACCATCCAATCCATTCATTAGACTAGCAAATATGAGATGAAATGACGCTCCAAAGAATAAGAAAATTTATTACTCAGGTGGGCCCCACAACTTAAATTTATAGGTTTGCAGCGTGGTTGGAATTCCCCGTAGTGTGGCCCACCTGGGTTTTAGATCAGTCTGTTTGGTCTGTACGGTTATCATAACGTTACTGACCTGATACATGGTTTAGATTCAACAAAGACATCATGGTTGGACCCACGAAAGCTCGAAAGAATGTGATCATTCCCTAAAAATAAAAACAAAGCGTACAATCAATCTATAGTACGGCAATACATGGTGCTGGGACGGAAGTAGTCGATCATGTGCACGACCGACACTGTGTTAGCGTCGAAGCATGGCGGGACCGTCCAATGTGGTGGGCCCACGAAGTGTCGGTTGGAATCTCGTTTTTCCTGCGTTTTTTCACATGTTCTGTTGGGTGGATGAGTGGAACCCACCATCTCTTTCCTCACCTCACCACATGCTCCTCTCTCTTGCACCTGCCGTTTGTCGCGACGTGTGGTTTAGGCTGCTGTCGTGGGCTCGAGGGAAATGTATAAAGAGACGGGCTTTCCCAATCGCATTCAACGTGGCTACTTGTAAGGTGTTCTATTTATCACACGTTCCGTGCTTCTGGCCATTCACTAACGTGGCGCGGCAATGGGAGCGGTTGTGTTGTGGGCCGTTAATTTGGGATGAATTATATGGTCCTGCACTTCAGGGCACCGAACTGTCCCTAATCTCCCGTGTCATACATCCAGGGTCGATGGTTCAATGATCCAGACCGTTGATTTGATGTGATCTACTATGGATGAGGGTCTTTCCCGTTAAATTTTTTGTAGAGAAGGAACAACTCAATCGTCTTGCATGGGGTCTAAAACAGACGGTTTAGAAAAGATATATCAACCGTCTACCTTCAACGTTCAACATTAAATCGACCAAAGAGGCAACCATTCGAAGCAATGTTCCATCCACAGTGGATCCATCGTATCAACGGTCCCGATCAGTGAGCAATAACCCACCTGTACGGAATCCGGTTGATCATTAAATAACACCCGTGAGGCTTAGGACATATAACTTCAGTAGGTAAGTCACCGACACCCCTAGGTCCGTACCCCTCGAAATATCCGACTTAGGTTTCCTAATTCCACAAGCGTGTAGAATTGTACATATTCATGTGCAGCAAACATGCAAATACAAAAACGTTTGTAATATCTTAGCATTCCATAATGTTAGAAATGATGGTTAGATCGTTTTCGTAAAACGCCCGATGATTTCAGATGGATCAAAACGTATAAATTAAATTGAATCTTAACGAATTTCTGGCCGTTCATTTGTTTTGATCTTATTTGGCCCATATAATAAGTAAATATCATATTTTTATGATAGAAGATAAGAAAAAAATGTGGCACACATGATGAAAAGCTCAGATCCCGCACACGTCTCATATTTTGATATATGCTCCCGCGTGTGGATGTGTATGGATGCCGCACGCGTGTGGAATATATTCCAGTTCGTCATTCAATGGGCATCCCGATCACCACCAGATGCGCGTCCTGGGGTTATAACTTGTGACCGCACATTAGTGTGGGCCCACTGCAGATGGACCATGTCGAAAGAGACATCTATCGTATATGAACCGTCCATCGCATGGGAAAACCATTCATTAATGAGAGGGTCCTGTTCACCCAGCTGATTTGATCTTGAACTTGGCCCATCGCCAGCACGGCCCACTAAGCGAAAAGGCATTGATCCTCGAACTTGCAGTGGCCCACATCGTAAAACCACCTCGATTGGATCATCTCAAACGTCCAACCAACGGAATTTCACTCTTTTAATATCATATCGAAATTTTCTACGGTGGGCCATCAACAAGAGGCCCATAAGATAGAGATAGTAATCCACTGTTTGGACAACCACATTAAGCAGAGACAGCCTCAGAGACCATAGCCATAGCTTATGGTTGGAATGGGTCTTGAGACTCGAATTTCTTACAACCGTTGTTGTAGGGAGCCCGTGCAACAAAATGCTCTGTGCGGTCCACCTGATGTGCGTGACATCCATTCCGTCCATCATCTGCGCCAGCGGCCATGTAACCGTTTACTTTATTTCCACGGAAGTAATCCATTAGAGTGGCTAGGATTGTCTGATCCGTGTGATTTTTGGTTCATAGCCCACCTGATGACTGGTTCTGATCTCATACGTGTTTGCCACTCATAAGAAAAACATATTAAAATGATGAACCTGGATACGGAAGAGGATTGCGTCCGACCCTGACAAAAATCCGTACATACAGGTCTCCTGTGGGCCCACCGTGATGTATCTGTTACATTTAAGGCGTGTTTGGGCAGTGGGATTAGAAGGGATCAGGTGGGATGGGATTCATCTGGTCCTGCGCCAATTCCACTCCATGTTTGAGAAGAATGGAAAATCTTGGATTTAGATTAGATGGAATTGCACTGGTCCGTGCCAATTTTACTCAATTTTAGCAAGTTGCGTAGGTCCCATCATGATGTGTGGGCTATATCCACACCGTACACCCATTTTTTGAGATTATTTTAGAGCATGGGCCAAAAATCATGTAAATCTAAAGCTCAAGTAGACCCCACCATAGAAAGCAATGGGGATTGAATACTTACCGTTGAAAACTTCTTTAGGGCTACATAAGTTTTGGATCTACTTCATTTTTAGGCTCATGCCATAAAATGAGGTTACAAAACAAATGAATGGTTTAAATATAACACGTGTGTTATTCTCAGTAATTTCAAATGATAGTGAGTATATCTATTCAATGTACTACCGTATTATCAACAAAGCTTGGAATTAATCTTATCCATGGCAACAGGGAACAATATCTGACATGGGTAATAATTATGTTTTTTGAATCCCATCCCACCTAATCCCTTCTAATCCCACCGCCCAAACAGGGGCCCATTTGGCTGGGTGGATTGGAAGGGCTTGGATGGTTTTGGAAGTTAACAGTGATGAGGTATTTTGCCCCGTGCTCGACCGGCCATGAGCTCTGCACGACCGGTCGAGGGCTAGTCACGACCAGTCGTAGCTCGATTCAAAGTCTAGCGACTACGGACTGTTTTTTTCAAAGGGTACTCGATCGGTCGTAGGTGGTCCACGACCGGTCGTAGGTGGCGCCCGACCGGTCGTGGACTCGGTACGACCAGTCGAAGCTACGTAGATTCGTTCCACGATTTTACGCGGATTTGGTGTCGCAAGTCCTT
Organism: Magnolia kwangsiensis; assembly: GCA_037074715.1. Classification (NCBI taxonomy): domain Eukaryota; kingdom Viridiplantae; phylum Streptophyta; class Magnoliopsida; order Magnoliales; family Magnoliaceae; genus Magnolia; species Magnolia kwangsiensis. Next base: position 25,049,626 of record CM073575.1, on the reverse strand, counting down.
TCGCAACCGGGATACGGAAGGGAGTTTCCAAAAACTATAAATTGGAGTTTTCTAAGGTTTTTCATATGAGAAAAATCACAAGAGGGTTTCCTAAAGGCTTTGCAAGGGTTTTGCTAAAGGGTTTAGGGTGAGAGAGTGAGACAAAAGAGAGAGAGAGGAAGCTTGTGGAAGGGAGCCGTCGTCTCAACGCTTCTACGTCCTCGTGATCGGTGAGATCTCTCAGTTTTCTTTTTATTCTCTTATTGTTTATCCGCTCCTGCGTGAGTGACGAAGGTTGTAACGTTCTACTTCATAGTGGATTGTTGATCTGGACGAGGTCCCGTGGTTTTTACCTCTTTGAGGGTTTTCCACGTAAAAATCTCTTGTGTGGTGTGTGATTGTGCTTTGATTGAATTTCGTTGCATTGTTATCCCATAATTCTGGTTTGTTCGGGAGGCTAGATCCTAAGGTTTTGTGTAAGGCCCCCAACAAAGTGGTATCAGAGCGCTAAGTTCATTGAACGGGTATGATCGGTTTGGAATTATAGAAGGTGGCTCATCAAGGATGATTAACCTCAATGGTTCCAACTGAACCATATAGAAGGCTACGATGGAGGACTTGTTTTATTGTAAGGATATATATTCTCCAATTTTAGGCATATCAGCAAAATCTAAGGATATGTCTGATGATGATTGGAAGAAGTTGGACCGGAAGGCAGTGAGGTTTATTAGACAATGGCTAGATGATTCTGTATTCCACCATGTGTCTACGGAAACCTCAGCTGCTAGCTTATGGTTGAAACTACAAGGGCTGTACGAGAGGAAGACAGCCGGTAATAAGATTTTTCTAATAAGGCGACTTGTGAATCTCAAGTTCAAGGATGGTAGTTCTGTGGCCGAGCACATGAATGAGGTCAACAATATAGTGAACCAACTCTCCTCTATGAAGATGGTCCTAGATGATGAAATGCAGGCTTTACTATTGCTTAGTTCGTTGCCTAACAGTTGGGAGACATTGGTGGTGTCTCTAAGTAACTCCGCGCCAAACGGAAAGGTATCTATGGAACAGGTTACTAGCTGTCTCTTCAATGAAGAGACAAGGAGGAAGTCTCAGGGGTCTACTCAGTAAGAGGCACTTGTGACACATGAACGGGGGAGAGGAAAGAACAGGAAGGGCGGGAAGGCCCGAGATAAATCAAGAGGCAAGTCGAGTAACAGAAAAGATATTGAATGCTGAAATTATGGCAAGAAGGGCTACTATAAGCATGAATGTCGTAAGGCTAAAAACGACAAGAAAGGAAAAGGAAAGGAGAAGGAAGATGAATCTGATTCCACTGCCGTCCCTTCAGATGGCGACGTTGTTATTATTCTTTCAGAAGATCACGATGTATGTCTCACGGCTACGAGTCAGGATATCGACTGGGTGATTGACTCAGGAGCTTCTTTTCACGCGACTCCACGCAGGGACTTCTTCACAAGCTACAAGTCAAGTGACTATGAGACTGTGAAGATGAGAAATTATGGCGTATCAAATCGTGGGAGTTAGTGATATTTGTGTGAAGACCGATGTGGGCTGCACGTTGGTTCTCAGGGATGTGAGGCATATTCCAGACCTTCGCCTCAACTTGATGTCGACGGGAAGGTTGGATGATGATGGCTATGAAAGCCGGTTTGCTGGTGGGCGCTGAAAGCTCATCAAGGGTTTGTTGATCGCAGCCAGAGGAAAGAAGTGTTGCACCCTGTACAAGGCAAGTGTCAGTGTATGTAAGGGTGGGTTGAACGCAGTGAAAGATTTAGCTGTAGACATGTGGCACAGGCGTATAGGCCACATGAGTGAAAAAAGGCTTCAGCTACTAGCGAGGAAGCAGCTCCTTCCAGACGTGACAGGTATACCTCTCAAAACCTGTCTTGATTATTTATCAGGAAAACAACATAGAGTTTCATTTGTTAAAACTGCTTCTCATGTTAATAAAGTGTATGCATTTGATTTGGTTTATTCTGATGTGTGTGGTCCTATGAGGACAAAAACTTTGGGTGGGGTATTGTATTTTGTTACTTTTATAGATGATGTATTTATGAGGGTTTGAGTTTATGCATTGAAATCCAAGGACGAGGTCTTTGGTGTGTTTAAGTTGTTTCATGTTATGGTCGAAAGAGAGACAGGTAGATCATTAAAGTGCATCCGCACTGATAATGGTGGTGAATACATTGACGACTTTCACGAGTACTACAAGTCCCTAGGTATACGGCATGAACAGACGGTTCCCAAGACCCCCCAGCATAATGGTGTAGCTGAGCGAATGAATCGCACTATTGTTGAGAGAATCAAATGCATGATATCCCATGTGAAATTGTCCAAGATGTTCTGGGGAGAAGCAATGCACACAACGGTGTATCTGATAAACAGGTCTCCATAAGCCCCGTTGAATGGAGAAGTACCCGAGAAGGTGTGGACTGGATAGGATCCATCGTACGCTCATCTCAAGGTGTTTGGATGCAGGGCATTCATTCACGTACTGAAAGACGAGAGGTCCAAGCTCGATATGAAGATCAAGCAGTGTGTGTTCTTTGGGTACGGTGATGAAAAGTTCGGTTACAGATTGTGGGATCCGACCGAGAAGAAGCTCGTCAGGAACAGAGATGTGGTTTTCTTTGAAGATCAGTGCATTGAAGACATTGATAAGCCAGAGAAGAACCAACCTAGTTTAGGTGAGCTAGAGGACATGGATCCGGTTATTCCTCCCGTGGTGCCTGATGCGGGGGAGTACAGCGAGGTGCAGAGGATGAGGGGGTTCCTATAGAAGATGTATCGGGGGAGCAGCCCCCACTTGATCCACCTGTTGAGCCACAGGTGAGGAGGTCATCTAGGGACAGACAGCCGGCCAAGAGGTACTCATCGCATGAGTACATTATGCTGACTGATGGGGGAGAGCCAGAAGATTATTCTGAGGCCCTAGCCGATAAGTATAAGTGATGTTTTAATTTAAACCAATTTGATTTAAATGATTTTAACTCGCAAGTATACGAATCAGATGTAAATATGGTACGTATTACGAGATCGTTCCCACGAGGACTGGTTGTCGCAATTCGAAATTTAAGACTCTTTTTAACTAATCCAACAAATATTTTAGCAAACTAATAAGTAAACTAACACAAATGTATGAAAAATAACTGAGAACTATGAGAAAAATTCAATCCAGGAGAAGACTAGGACTTTCGAATCCACCCCTAATTATCCTAACCCTTATTTTACCTGTTGATTTATTCTAATTCAGATTGATATAAATTTAATAAACAAAGCACATCGTATGTCCTTGGTCGGGCACACAGAATGTATAATCTTTTAAAGCATATGGATCACATCTTTCCATCCATGGTCAGGCATGGAGAGATGTAAATCCTGTTTCTTCCTCTATAGGAAACCTGTTCATGGTCAGACACAAACACCTAGAATAATATTCCAAACAACATCCATATCTAGACTTTGGTCGAGCTCATAGAATGGAGAAGTACGGAAATCTCAGGAAAGCACACTAGAAAAAGAAACAAATCAATCCAATTAAAATAAATTCAACATAAACAAGAGACAATCAAATTAGGGGCTTCATCTCAGCCCTAGCTAAGAAGTTTAGCAATCCATAAAATTAATTAGGAAAAAAAAAGAAATATAAAATAAAAACATTAAAAACATCTCCCTTATCTCTCTTCTTCCTTCTTCTCTCTCTCCTCCTTGGCTCTGGATCTTCCTTTCCAAGGTCTGAATGAATCCCCCCTCCCCACATCCAAAACCTCCTTATATAGCTGCTGGAGTGGTGAAAATCGGATTTGAATCGGATTTGAAAAGCTATGCATGCCCATTGAAAGCTTTTTCGCAGCCAAGTTCGGTGCCTCGAAACACGCCACTTTTCTCGCTTAAATTCTAAAGAAACACCGTCCCTTAGGACTTTCTTGGGTCCTCTACATGATAGACGGTTCAGATCTGCCATATGATCAAAGATCGTGGGTCAAAACCGCCTAAAAAAATCAGTTTTCGAGGATGTGTGAAACCTTTCGCACCATTTTGCTGTTGTAATCGGTGGGCCCCACAGAAGCATTTTCTGAAAAATCTACCCCGTCCATTGGATTCAGGACGAAATTTCAGTCAAGAATGGGTAGTTTTGAATGTCCATTGGCATGTTTCAGAAAAGAAATAACTAAAAGACTAGATTTGAACGCTACAGGGCAGCTCTTTTGTGGCCCCTGTATCGCACACATGTGCACGCATGGATAAAAAGTGTGAACATGGCTTTGTTGTGCTCATGCCCCTCTTCACGGTGGACGGTATAGATCAGACGTACATGCGAAGGGTGGGGCCCACAATCAACCGTAAGTCGGACGCAGTTCGTCCGCTCGCTGACGTGAAACGGCTATTGCCGTTTTGGAGCAGTCGCTGTTTTAGGTGTGCTGACCGCGTCAGCGGTCCTGTGCACGTCACATGCATGTACATGTGTAATGTACACCATGCATATAGGCCCCATTGCAATGTGTTTCAGAAATCTAATCCATCCATCCCTTTTCTCAAACTACTTTAACTGTTCAAACCAAAGTTGAGGCAGCTCCAGATATTAAGTGGGCCCAGAATCAACGGTTTGTGGGCTGATCTGTCAGTTGGGGTACTTCTATAGTGATCCAATGGCTAAAATTTTACGTGTACGGTTAATTTATGGCCCTCATCCCATATATGAAGTTTCAAATTGATTGGACGGCAGGAACCATGTGATCTTGCATTCTTGGACCAATTTTGCGTCTCTTTAACGCGAATGGCTTGATTTTCTCAGATCCCTGCCGTGTAAATCCATCAATATTGGTCTTCTAGAGTCTTTTCCTTGCTCTGGTGACTTCAGATCATCAAATCCACACTTTTAATATCCTTTTTCAGTTAACGCTCCTGATTTCATCCTGCAATAAAAACACAATTAAAATATGGCATTAGGCATTATCATGTACGTAAAATTCAGTAATAATTGGGGTTTGATATGCAATATTCGACCCTCATCACAACCCCCAACCAGCATTTTGCTACTCCCGATCAAAACATGCGAAAAATAATTTTTAAAAATAAAGGATAATTCCTATAAACTCAAGTGACTTGTGAACAGATATAGTTGAGATGTGAGAATTTTAAGATTCATGAATGGTATGTGGAATTTTCTCTAGGAATCAAGCTCACAGTAAACTACATGAACAAGTTCAAAATATTAATCTATTAATTAGAAACTTCTAAACATTGAGTTCCATGAGTGTATAGTGCGATCTCGGCTTACCACTATTAAGAGATCCAATTGTCATTTTCATGATATCATTGGTGATTAACAACGACATTCATGACAACAAAACCTGAAACCAACACTTGCCTTTAAGATCATCTTTTCATTCTACCAACCTTTGATTTTCTTGAACAGTAACTCCAAGTAGGGGAATCAAATCTTCACCCATAGGGAGCAAACCTATGGTGAAAACTTGTCACCTAACTTCTTTTCTAACTATCAAGCATGGGGGATCGAATCTACACCCATAGGGAGCAAACCTATGGTAAATATTATGCGACTTACCCTTTTTATTCTTCTTTACTGCACATGAAATTTCATTTTGGCTGGTTCCTTTCATGCTTTGTGATTACCAAGTTAATCATTCGATATCGAACCGGAACCTTAATGTGTAAGCGGGATGTGTTATGCGAAATCATGACTCAATCAATGTTTACAACTTCCAATCATAAATTAACAATTCAAACTTAACTATAAAATTTAATAGATGGCTGAATCCAAAGTCATAAATTACCACATTCTATGTCTTTTAATTTTAAAATCATAATTATCCTTCAAAATCACTTCAAATTCACAAGAAATTTCAAAAAATTGTAAAAGTTTTCACACTTTTCACACTTTTTGCTTCACACTTTTTGCTTATGACCAAGAAAATACTGATTAGGTAAACTAATCTCCCATCCCCAACCTAAAATCTACATTGTTCTCAATGTAAAAGAAATAAACATACAATGCACATAGGACAACGAAAATAAAAGAGAATTGATGAAAGATAGTACCTGGAACAGAGAATTAAGAGGCTTTTCCAAAAATATCAACGTAAAATTGAGTCAGCACAAGAGAGAAATCAACAAAAAGAAAATCACAAAAAGAAAATCCTACCTATACCACTTTCGCAGGTGCTCTCGATTGCATTTAGCGTATGCAACAAGCCTTTAAATCCCTAGGTTACCCCTAGTGGACGAGTTGTAGTCTCGTGAAGGTTTGCAGTAATGTTACCCACAAACATTAAACTAACTATCTAGGAAAAAGAAATAAAAAGAAAAGCTGGGTTGCCTCCCAAGAGCGCTAAGTTTAACGTCTTCAGCCAGACAAAAATAGACCATGAATTAATCAATCTTGAAAACCTGGGTCTTCCAAATTAACTTCCTCAACATCTTGATTAACCAAATCCTCCAAATAAGGTTTCAGTCTTTGACCATTTACTTTGAAAATATTTCCGTCCTTAAGATTTTTAATCTCAACTGCTCCATGAGGAAATACTTTTACTACCTGATAAGGACCATACCATCGCGAACGTAGTTTTTCAAGAAAGAGGCGTAACCTGGAATTATACAATAAGACTTTCTGACCCGGTTCAAATGTCTTACGAAGAATTGATTGGTCATGAAAAATTTTCGTTCGTTCTTTATAAATTTTCTCATTCTCATATGCCTCATTTCGAATTTCTTCTAACTCATTGAGTTGAAGTTTACGGTGCGATCCAGCCTTGTTCAAATCAAAATTAAAGGTTTTGATAGCCCAATAAGCATGATGTTCTAATTCCACAGGTAAGTGACATGCTTTCCCAAAGACAAGCCTATAGGGAGACATTTCAATTGGAGTTTTGAATGTTGTATGATACGCCCAAAGAGCATCATTCAAACGTTACGACTAATCCTTACGATCAGGGCGAACTGTTTTCTCTAAAATTTGTTTAATCTCCCGATTCGAAACTTCTACTTGACCACTTGTTTGTGGATGGTATGGAGTTGCAACTTTATGGGTAATGGAATATTTCTTCATTAAAGATTCAAACGGTTTATTGCAAAAATGAGTACCACCATCACTTATGATTGCCCGAGGAGTACCAAAACAAGAAAAGATATTTTCTTTTAAGAAGCGGACTACAACTTTGTGATCATTCGTTTTACATGGCACTGCTTCCACCCACTTAGAGACATAATCGACGGCCACAAGGATATACATATAATCAAACGATGAGGAAAACGGACCCATGAAGTCAATACCCCAAACATCAAATATCTCAACAATGAGAATATTGATAAGTGGCATCATGTTCCTACGGAAAATATTACCCATACGTTGGCATCGATCACATATAGAACAAAAGGCATGTGTGTCTCGAAAAAGTGTAGGCCAATAAAATCCACTTTGTAAAACTTTTGCAGCTGTTTTCTTTGAACCAAAATGACCACCACATGCATGATCGTGACAAAAGGAGATTATACTATGAAACTCACTCTCAGGTACACATCTCCTAATGACCTGGTCAGGACAGAGTTTGAATAGGTATGGATCATCCCAGAAGAAATGTTTAACCTTAGCAAGAAATTTGGATTTATCCTGTTTAGTCCAATGAGAAGGAATCTGACTTGTAACAAGATAATTTACGATATCCGCATACCAAGGTAATTGAGAAATAGCTAAAAGTTGTTCATCAGGGAAAGACTCGTTCATTGGCACAAGATCCACTGTGGGCTCCAAGACAAGTCTAGACAAATGGTTGGCTACCACATTTTCGGAACCCTTTTTATCCCGAATTTCAATGTCAAATTCTTGTAGCAAGAGAATCCAACGAATCAATCGAGGTTTAACATCTTTTTTAGAAAGAAGATATTTCAATGCTGCATGATCTGAAAACACTATAACCTTCGATCCAATGAGATATGACCTGAATTTGTCTAGAGCAAATACCACTGCCAACAACTCTTTTTCAGTGGTAGAGTAGTTCAGTTGAGAATCATTTAGAGTCCTACTAGCATAATAAATGACATGAGGTATTTTGTCCAATCGTTGCCCTAAGACGGCTCCAACAACATAATCAGAAGCATCACACATAAGCTCAAAAGGTAAACTCCAATTAGGTGGTTGGATGATTGGAGCAGAAGTTAATAAAAGTTTTAACTTATCAAAAGCTTTCCGACAATCATCATCAAGGTCAAATGCAACATCCTTAGCTAATAAACTACACAATGGTCGAGAATTTTTGCTAAAATCCTTAATGAATCTCCTGTAGAATCCTGCATGCCCTAAAAATGATCTAATTTTCCTATGCGTCAGCCATAGGAAGTTTGATGTATGCTATGGTATGTATAGGCCCAGATATAGCATATGCGGTTGGTGTTGTCAGCCGGTATCTTGTCAATCCTGGTAAAGAACATTGGGCAGCGGTGAAATGAATATTGCGGTATCTAAGAGGCTCATCCAGTTTGAGCCTATGCTATGGTGACAGAAAACCTGTATTAGAGGGCTACACAGATGTAGATATGGCAGGCGACATAGACTCCAGGAAGTCTACATCGGGGTTCATGTTTACGTTTACAGGGGGAGCGGTTTCTTGGCAGAGCAAGCTAAAGAAGGTCGTAACATTGTCGACGACAGAGGCCGAGTATATTGCAGTCACAGAAGCATATAAAGGATGCTTTGGATGAAGAGGTTCCTACAAGAACTTAGCCTGAAGCAGGAGGAGCACGTGGTTTATTCCGATAGTCAGAGTGCTATATACTTGAGCAAGAATCCAAGTCAGCATTCCAAGTTGAAGTACATAGAGATTCGGTATCACTGGGTCATGGATACTTTGGAACAGAAGGTGTTACAGCTTGAGAAGGTCCACATGGACGATAATGGGTCAGACATGATAACTAAGGCTTTACTCAAGGGCAAGTTTGAGGTTTCTAGAAACCTGGCTGGCTTGAAGAAGGTGAATTCCTCCCGGGTCAAAAAGGGAGAGATTTGATGGAGTTTTTTACCCCGTGCTCGACTAGTCGTGAGCCCTGCTCGATCGGTCGAGGGCTGGTCACGACCAGTCGTGGAGTCGAGTCGTAGCTCAACTCAAAGTCCAGCGACTACGGACTGTTTTTTTCAGAGGGTGCTCGACCGGTCGTATGTGGTCCACGACCGGTCGTAGGTGGCGCTCGATCGGTCGTGGACTCGGTATGACCAGTCGAAGCTACGCAGATTCATTCCGCGATTTTACACGAATTTCGTGTTGCAAGTCCTTTTGCAACCGGGATGCGGAAGGGAGTTTCCAAAAACTATATATTGGGATTTTCTAGGATTTTTCATATGAGAAAAATTACAAGAGGATTTCTTAAAGGCTTTGCAAGGGTTTCGCTAAAGGGTTTAGGGTGAGAGAGTGAGAGAAAAGAGAGAGAGGAAGCTTGTGGAAGGGAGCAGTCGTCTCAGCACTTATACGTCCTTGTGATCGGTGAGATCTCTCCTGCGTGAGTGACGAAGGTTGTAACGTTCTACTTCATAGTGGATTGTTGATCTGGATGAGGTCCCGTGGTTTTTACCTCTTTGAGGGTTTTCCACATAAAAATCCCTTATGTGGTGTGTGATTGTGCTTTGATTGAATTTCGTTGCATTGTTATCCCATAATTCTGGTTTGTTCGGGAGGCTAGATCCTAAGGTTTTGTGCAAGGCCCCCAACAAATGGAAGTTAAATCTCGGGATTGGCCGGGCATGCTAAACAGACTGGATGATCTAATCCTGAGATATAACAATTTCATGGATCTTAAGATAATCTACTGACAACACCATTATTACCTTTAAATCTCATCCAATCCACCCTAATCCATTCAAATTTGCCAAGGACATGTTTGGTTTGAAAGATTGGAAGGGATGGGAACGTTTAATCCTGGGATTAGCTGGGCATGCTAAGGACCCGTTTGGATGGGTGGATTGGAAGGGATTGAATGGTATTAGGGTGGATGACATGGATTTCAAGGTAATGATGGTGTTGTTAGTGAATTGTCTTAAGATCTATGGGATTACTATATCTCTGGATTGCTATATTGAGTCTGTTTGGCATGCTTGACCAATCCTGGGATTAAACCTTCACATCTGTCGAACCAAACATGTTCCAGACAAATTTGAATGGATTAGGGTGGATTGGATGGGATTTAAAGGTAATGATAGTGTTGTCAGTGGATTGTCTTAAGATCCATGGGATTGCCATATCCTGGGATCAAATCACCTTGTATGTTTGGCATGCCTGATCAATCCCAAGATTTAACTTCCAATCCCTTCTAATACCATCCAATCCCTTCTAATCCACCCATCCAAACGGGCCCTAAACAAACTTGATATGGCAATCCCTGGTTACAGTAATCCCATGGATCTTAAGACAATCCACCGGCAGCATCATCATTACCTTGAAATCCATGCCATCCACCCTAATACCATTCAATCCCTTCTAATCCACTCGGCCAAATAGGCCCTTATTTTTTTAGATCATTTTAAGGGGTGAGCTAGATTCAATGCTCAAGTGGACCACACCAAATAATGAGTTGGGTTGCATTATATGCAAGAGTCATTTTTGATGTGGTAGTACACTTAGACCGTTGGATCCGCCTCATTTCTTAGTTTATTCCGATGACAAGAGAAATGGGCAGATGAATAGATACAGGGGCCCTGTACGGATTATTGTTGGGCGTTGAGTGGGAGGCAATCCGCTTAAATGCAAGAACAATGAGTTTGTCCAAAAATTATTGACAGAATAGAAAAAAGAAAGTGAGTTTTTGATAAAGCTAGTTTATTATTTATTTTTGATTTTGGGAAAATAATTTATTATTTTTCTTCCAAATCCATTTTATAGATTATTTTTCCCCCTCACATCCCATGTCTTAACATATATTTATCGAATGTATAGGCCGGGCATCCCACACCAATACAGCAGAGTAGTCCCAATTTACACGTTGGATGTCCAAAATTCAAATCAATTTGATCATCATGTGGGCCACTGTGTGAGTTTGGAGGGTGCAGATTGGGTGCAAACCCACAAGGACCTGGCCAGAGATGAACGGTCCTATAAACAGTTTTGTGGGGCCTATTATGTTTTTTTTTTTTTTTAAAGCTGGTTAGTACACCCTAATACGATAGATACCAAGACTTCAGTGTTGAAATGAGGTATCCTTGCTTCATTGTTCGGAACCCCTACTAGGGCCTACTATGTTTCATTCACGTTGTCCAACCATTTTGTTGGATTATTTTTCGACGTGTGTAAAAATGAGAGATCAAATACTTAAATAGAGTGCATTACATTGAAAAATTCATTTACCATGGTATTTATTTTCCATACAAACTGTTTGTAAGGTCGTATAAAACAACATGGAGGGAAAAGAAATAAATTTCAGCTTGATCCAAAACTTTTGCAGCAGTGAGAAGTCTCCATCCGCAGGCTTTCAATCCCCACTGCTTCTCATGGTGTGGAACACTTGAGCCTTCAATCTTCTTAATTTTTGGGCTCATGCCGTGAAGTAATCCACCGAAATAGATGATTCATGTGGATAAAAACATATACATCACGGCGGATCCCTAGATCACCTGACAGGACCGTTCCTTTCTAGCTAGGTCCTGGTGGGCTCCCACCCAATCCGCGCCCGAATTTGTCGGCTTTAGCATCATTCTCTACAAAACACGGGTGGGAATCACATAATCCATGGTTGGATGGCATATACAAAATACGGTGGCCCATCATAGAAAGCAAGGGACAAGCATTAAAAAAAAATAAAAAATGTAGAAATTCATTTGGCGACTCAGGTAATGGTTTGATCGGCCCGATTTAAGTTGTATCCATGGCGGCTCCCACCCTCAGCACATGTAAATGAAATAAGCATAGTCTTAGAAGGCTTGCAGAGGAAGAGACTTCCTGAGATGTGTTTTTGTTAGGCCGAGTACAAATACACTCGTGAGTATTGTTATTTGTTTTATGGTTGTTTTACTGCATGAGACAGTATTAGACAAATAACATATCAAAAATCGCAGCTTGAATGAGTCATATCCCCAACCAACGTGTGCTTAATCAGAGTTTAACTTATTATAAGTTACAGCACGCGCCAAAGTCCAAACGGATGGTTTGGATTATCTGATTTATGTGATTCTTGGGATATGGCTCATCCACGGTGGGTTGAACCAAGGTGGTGGGCCATGCAGATATCTTTCTTGTTGAAGAGACCCATACCATGAAAATGAGAGGCATCATGATGGAGATTAACTTTCTTGAGAATGGGTTGATCCCATTCACTGGGTCAAAGTATCGTGTTCACTACGGTGTGGGCCGACCTCTAAAGCATGTGACTCCAATCAAATCTCCCCTTGTCACTACAACACTGCTGTGGGTGGCCGGTGAGGGTGTGCGCGATTTGGATGTGACACCGGAACCAACAATGCAGGTGAGACACTGAGTGTAGGGGAGCCTTGATGTATGTATTGTTTATCATTAGCCTTTTTTTTTGTTATTTTGTTAGTAAACCTACCGTCAGTTCACACTTTCACTGTTAGCCACTCCTATTGGGGGAAACGATATCAAGACCTAAGTGTTGAAACAAGGTATCTTTCACTCAGTCTACCACTTGAGCCATTGATTCGGATGTTTTCTATATCACTAGCTTATTTTAAGCCATGATTTCAAAACTGAAGCTGATACAAATTTGAGATGGACTACACAGAAAATGGTGATTATTGATCATTAAAAACCTATTGTGGGATACTAAAGTTTTCAGTTAAGCTGATGTATTTTTTTATTTTATTTTTTAATTTGTCATCCGGATACATGTGACCTTATAAACCGGTTAGAAGATAAATAAGCATTGCAGTGTATGCTAGGAAGTTTTTAATGGTGGGTGTTCAATAACCATGGTTTTCTATGGTGTGATTCACCTAAAATTTATGTCTTATATGTGCTTCAATTTTGAGACTATGGTCTAAAATAAGCTAGTGAAATAGATGAACAATGAAGTAGACCCATATAATCAGGTTCTCACCTACATAGCTCATTCCGCATAGCCAAGTTGGATTGGGCGAGGGTGGAATGTGAATTGGATGGTGACCCTATAGCATCCAACTAGCAGGAGGAAAAGCTTTGTGGCCCTACAATGATGTATTTTTATTTATTTATTTATTTATTTATTTGATGATGTCCATCCATTTTGTCATCTCATTTTAAGCTATGAGCTCAAAAATGGGCAATTTCAAAGATCAAATGGACTACACTTAATCCATGCCTACAATTAAAATCTTCTTGGGTCCAATGCAATATTTGTCATCCAATATAACCTTAAATGAAGGAAAACATAATTACCAACTTGATCCAAAACTCTTATGACTTTAAAACTTTTCACTGGTGAGTGTTCAATCTCCATTATTTGTAATGTGGTCCACTTAAGCTTTGGATCTGTTTCATTTTTGGACTCAACTTAAAATGAGCCGGCAAAATGGACCACGCATGAATAAAACACATACATCCAATTTGTGTCCATGATGGTCACTACTTGCCTTGCTGACTAATCCGCATCACCTCTCATTTTACCGGCATGGGATGCATTAAACAAGTTGCATGCCGGATCAGGTAATGAAAATGAGAGATGTAAGAAAAAAACAAATGTAGGCAGGAAGTAAACGGTGCGTCCCCAGAAGTGTTGAGTAGTCAAAGATGCCAAAGACCATCCAACGCGTATTCTGTGCTAGTATTTATGCAGTGGGGGTAGCTTTCCCGCACGCTCCATGCTGCTTGACCAATATAATCTTTTGACACGTGGCACCATCTTTTGATGCGATGGGCCATCCTCCAACTTGCAACCTTACAAATTGGACCGTTGATAATAACGATCTATTGGAACAGTCACCTTCAAGTTAATTAATGAGCCCCATGTCGTTTACAAAACAAGTGGTGGACCGCACTATAACTGACCTTAGCCTGAAGTTCTGTTTTAACCATCCATTTAGTGCGTCCCTGTCAGATGATTAGGATCATCTGATAAGTTGGATTTTTTGGGATTTACTCAATTCGAAGTGGATCCTACAATTTGTACAGTCTTGATTGATGCACATGTATCATGGATGGGCTGCGGGCTGCGGCTGCCGCTAACCTATTAAATAGTCCCTGCCGGACGCGGATTTCGTGCGAAAGCCTTTCGCGCAAAGTTCCTGCGCAAGAATTATGGGCGGGGCCAATGCAATGTTTGTGCGAAATCCAAAACGTCCGTCCGTTTTTTGAGATTATTTTAGGACATTTAATAAAAAATGAGGAGGATACAAAACTCAAATGGCCACATGAGATGAAAGAGTAGTGATTTAGTTACCACCGTTGAAATATTTATATGGCCACAATAGTTTTGTATTAGTCTAAGTTTCTGAGGCTTTCACTTTATCTCAGTGAAAATTACCTTGTAAACGGTTTGGATGTCATATAAACATCAAGGTGGAGCCTAGAAAGATTTCAACGGTAGAAATTCCTTTCCCCACTGTTTCATCTCTTATGGCCTACTTGAGTTTTGGATCCTCTTCATTTTTAGTAGAATATACTAAAATGAGATCAAAAAACGGACGGACGGGTTTGATTTCTCACAAATATCTGAATGGGCCCCACCCATAATTATTGCGCAGGAACTTCCTTTCGCAGGAAATCCGCGTCCGTCCCTGCCAACGACCTGGGCGTGGTAAATACAGGAAAGGTCAGTTGACTCGCGCAAATGAAACAAAAATCAGCGAGTTTGAGTAAAAATGAATCGCAGTCCATGAAAGTATTCTAAATATTTAAGTGATGCTCTAGTGTTCTCAGAGTACTATATAAGTTATAGGGCTCTCACTTTCATTGGAACACTTAGATAGTCCAACCCATTGATCTAGACTGTTCATCAGGTTCATCACACATTTCTTGGGCTACCATGCAAACATCACACGAATTTGACAAATAATAAATATTTGTTCAATTGTTTTGTATATGGACGGTTAAGATTACTTACACAAATAGGTCCAAGCAAGCATTTGGTCCATTTATTTGTTAGAGCCTATCATTGATTGCTTATGATTCTAAAGAATCAGTTTTATTGGGATATTGTAACCCTCCCATCCATGGTTCCCAAAATGGATGGATGTAGAAAATAAAGCTAATTCAAAGATATATTGGATCATTCAATCAACATTTTTTTTTTTCTGATAGGCTATAATATGTATTATAGATTTAATGGACTGTTCAGATTGATCAATTTTACTGTAAAAATGAACAGATGCAACTAGTCGCACTATAACTTATATAGTGTTACGAGATCAGAATAACATTTCTCTTTAATATATTCATTATCCGCATTCCCTAATATCTTTCTCTTTTGGTGGGCGGAAAAATGCAAATCAAAGCAACCAACGGCGTTTAATGACTTTAATATACGATTGCCGATGAGCTTTGCGAAGTCCACACGCGTGTACGATAAAACTCATGTACACGCCACACATGTGCCAGAATGGCACGATAGGTCCTAGATCCTAATTATCCACCAGAACAGCATCACCATATTGAGATCCTGTCTAATAATCAGATTATCCACTTATCAATTGGGCCACAGTTTGCAAAGAAAATGTACGGCTCTGAAAAAATGTAGATGATCAGACCAACCAGATATTGTGCGTGTACAATACCAAATCTTTATTACACACGCGTGATGCATACCAAAGCTCTCACATGATATGCGTGTAAAATAATACTCGAATATGTTGATCTCACGTGCTACCTCGTTGGAACACATGCCAAGCTCGCACATGTGTTGAAAACCCAAGTCTTGCCCTGGCCAAAAAATTAGGTGGGCCCCATCTACAAGTGTGTCGCAGTGTACTAATTAAATAGACCGCTAAAGAACTTGTTTTAGCCGTCCATTCGTCTGATGCACTGAACCTGTCTGGTTTTTTGCCAGGGCATCTAGACAGTGCTGTTCAAGGGATGGATGGCTCAGATCTCAAAGTTTTCTGCATGGTTGGCACGTGTGCTGATATGGAGAGGGGCTGGGCTGTACACGCGGCGGTGTTGGGTTATTAGCAAAACGTTGAAAGATACGTGTACTTGAAAGAAAACGATGACCGGATGGCTCTAATGCCTATGGTTGAAAGTGGGACCTCCACAAGGAATATCGGAAGGATAGCCATTCATCTTGTGGGTCCCGTAATATAGGGGTATAAATGTACAAATAGAACAATTCCGGTCATCTCAGATTAAAATATGATAGAACCAACTTCGACCGTCCATGAGTAGACGGTTCAACAAGACTGTCCACCTAATGGGATCTGGAATTGATGGGCCATGGATAAAATAAAAACATACTAAGACAATCCAATCCACACAGTTCTCTCGAGATCTCTACCTAATGGTGGCCATTTAATATTCCTGCAGTCTTACCAGTTCATTTAAAGGCCAGCAATGGAATGTTGCGAAACATCCATTTTGGTATATTTTCTAACCAAAGGCCTTCGATTAGGGAGGTGGATTGGATGCTACCACGGCAGAAACGGACGGTCATCTCAGGGGAAGTGGATTGCGTCCGAACCGGTCGGATAATAAGCCGTCCGACCAGTGGTCCTGTGGGGGCCACCATGATGTATCTGTTTATCCACGTCGTCCATCCATTTTTTCAGATTATTATAAGGTACGAGCCTAAAGATGAAGCAGATCCAATGTTCAAGTGGACCACACCAAATAGTGAACAATGCAAGTTTAATCTCTCGCGTGGTCCACTTGAGCATTGGATCTGCTTCATTTTTTGGTTCATACGTTAAAATGAAATGAATAAATGGATGGACGGTGTGGATAGATAGATACATCATGGTGGGCCAAAAAAGCTCTGGTCGAACATCTTATTGTTCGAAGATGCAATCCACTTCGGCTATTTGGAGCCGTGGGTCCATGATCATATATGTTTTATCCATGTGATCCATCATTTTTACGGATAATTTTAAGGCATGGGTCGGATGAAATGATGCAGGATATGAAATTTAAATATGATATGCAAGCTTAGATTAAACTAATGCAAAACGATCACATAATAATTTCGCATCCCACACAAAAGTTTAAACATTCAATTAAAGGGGAATTTACACGGGTCCAGGCTTACACATGTTAGGTCTGAATCAATAAAAATTATGGATCAAACGATGCTAAAAAAGAAATAGAAATCAACCACGCATGCATAACAAACAATCTCGAATATAAGGGATTCTTTAATCTCGATTTAAAGAATCCTAAGATGAGAAAAATAGACAAATAAATTAAGGCTAATGCAAACTAAAGCTAGGGTTTAGAAAATAGGAATGAAAAGAGGAAAATCAAAGGAAAAGTTGGCTCGGAGAAAACTACTGCATGCAAATGATGACCCGGGACTGATTCACGTGCGCGGGTGGGCTGGCCGCACGTGTGATGGAAGCCTGCCTCCCAAAAGTGTTACTTAGGCCTTGGTTGGCCAGGGGAGACCTTCAATCCCTCTATATTTGACGACGATCTGAAGTAAGGTCGAGGTGTAGTGCTCCGTCGAACTCTCGGCCCTCCTACAGGTCCAGATTCTTGAAACTGGCTGTAGGGAGATGAATACCTACAAAAAGCTGAAAAATTCAAAGCAATAACGATGATAGAAGATGAGATATATGGATATGAGATGGTAGGGACGGATGAAGATAGATGTGGCTTCACGCCACGTAGTTAGCTCTTCGAAAAGAGAGGGCTTTGCACACACTTTTGAATTCTTCCATAACTCACTAAGAGAGTAGAAAATAAAGCAGGAGTTTTTGTTAAGCTTCAATGAATCAAAAGAACTACAATGGGTGCCTATTTATAGGGAAAACCCTATACCTAAAAACTTGTATTATGTGCACAACCTATTATTTGTTGATGAAGTAAACAAAAATAAAAACCAAACAAAAAAATTTAAAACATTCGTGATGTTTTAAATAATAACAATAAGCAAAACATAAAATATGAAATCAATCCGACGAGTGGGCCATGATCATGAGATCCCATGATGAACTTTTCTTGACTATCAGGCTCACCCTTTTAAATCAAAACTTCGTCTTCTAACTAGAAAGCCCTCCTTGGACGTTGTCATTAAACCAGATCGACACTTGAGTCCTTTTTCGTACATACGTGCGTAGGGGGTGGTGTGGGTACATGTGTGGACGACGTGTGGGCATGCGTGTGCACGATGTCCTCATCATCAAAGTTTCTAGTTGTCCACATGAGAAAAAGCAATGGGGATTGAACTCTTACCGTTGAAAGCTTCTTAGGGCCATGGAAGTTTTGGATCAAGCTTATAATTATATTTTCCTTTCATCGAGGTCTATGTGACCTTATGAATAGGTTAGATGTTAAATAAACATCACACTATGCGTTGAAAACTTCTTAAGGGCTACAAAAGTTTTTGATTAAGCTGATATTATATGTTTTCCCTTTATTTAAGTCTATGTGACTTTATGGACCGGTTAGCTAGCAAATACGTATCATGGTGGGCCCTAGGAAGTTTTCAATGGTGAGTTCAATCCTCACTACTTGCTTCCTATGATGTAGTTCACTTGTGCCTTCTATCGGCCTCCTTTTTTTTTCTCATGCCTTAATATAATTTGTTAATTAGATCATATGAATAAAATTTATATATCATGGTGGGTCTCACGGATCCCCTAACAATATTTTATTAGTGCACTTATTTGTGTATCTTATTTGTTAATTACATGTGCCCATGTGTCAGGGAGTCGGTTAAGTCATAGGAAGTTGAAGACCGAAGACACATGAATACTAGAGAATCAATGAGTAAATAACAAGTATATAAGGTGCCTTGATGACTCTAATCTTTAACTCAAAATAACTCTTAGGCTTTAGAAGATCCTAGCCTTTATAGGTAAATCTTGTTTGATCGTCCATAGTATTAAGAGTTGAGAATAAAGTATGATAAGTAAAACTAAAAGAGGTTCAGATTGCTATGAAACAAATTGACTAAACAACAACCATTGCGATCTTCGATCTAGAGGTCGATCAATCTTGATCAATTAAACTCGAGCGATTGAACATAACTAAAACAATCTAACAACATATCCAATCAAATTTAAATTATGTTTGATTGATCGACATGAGTCGTTTACCCTTCTTTTTTTTCTTTTTTTTTAATCATTAGAGCTTAAATGTTTTATAAAGGGCATACGAACCTTGGGCTTTCATAAGGGTTTTTGGTGCAATAGAAGGCTAGATGATTCTACATTGATATCCCGTATCCTACACCTCTAATCCCGTGAGTTTTGAGTCATTTTTATGAGCTTTAATACTTTAATGATGATTTCAACTAAAAACGAAAAGATGAACTTGAACTCCACAATTTTCTAGAGATAAGCCTAATTTTATTAGTATATCTTTTGTCTAAATTCTCTAGAAAGTCCTTTAGGTAAATTCTTTACTATTTCAATGATTCTATTAGTTGTAAGAGATTCTATCACCCTCCTATTACCTTTATCACCTCACATGGAACATGACATGTAATATGTTTGATTTGGGAGTTGAAGCACTGACAAGCATCGGTATTAACGATCGGGGGAGCAATCAATGAGTAGATTCAAGCACGACAGAGTTTTGAATAAACGACTCAAGCACGTTGCATTAAAGGAGCTCAAATCGACAAGTGTCAATTAATGAATCCATATACTTTCTTTTCACGTGTATGATTGAGGGTAAGTTTGTCACCTAAACTCAATAGATTCTTATGATTTAAACTCAACAATTTCGCACATATAATGTCTTAAAAAGTTATTGATGAACTTTACATGCTAAGCAATGACAAAGTCAATTGACTTTGAACAAGTTTTCAAAGATATGTTATTTTAAGGGATTAATTTTGAGTTTTTAGTTTAAATATATTATTTTTAGTATATTATGATTTTTATTATTTTAAGGTATTTTAGAGTCATGGAATATCTTAAAGTCTTTATTTGATTCATGGAAAAAGTTTGAGTCATTTTATATTAAAAAAGTTGCTATTTTTAATGAATTTATTATTTTCAAAAACATCTACCATTTTAAAAAAGTTATAAATTTACAATTTATGATTTACATAAGTTCAATGAAAGAGCTTCGTAAACAAACTTTAACTAATAATATAATTTTTCTTTTGTCTCTTTAGGGATTTATCTTACTATAAAATCAAGGGTTGTTTTCTAAGAATAAGATTGAACTATTTTTTTAATTTTTTTTTGAGTAAATGGATTTCAACAATATATTAAGTAGCAACTATCCTTTGGATGGTGCTCCGAGGAATTACGTAGTGACTAACATGAAATTGAAACTTGTTATGAAGAAAATTTACAATCAGTGTAGAAGATAAAAGTGTTAATTAAATGATTGATTGGTGTTTTGGATCGCACACATATTCATAGCAACAAATGACCCACAACTTACAGGCAAACAATTCAAGGTCAAGCAACTATGTTAAGCCTATGCTACATCCATACAAATGCAATAGTAACTTAGGGAATTTGATACTTTTAGATCAATTTAACATTGAAGAAGAGATGGAACTATTGAGGAAGAATGACAACGAACTAAACGAAGGAGTGCCTCTTAAAGACAATAAAGAATAACAGACTTATTGGATGGAGGCGTGCCTTTAGATTCCCTAGTGGGGGTGGCTAACAGTGAAGTGTGAATTGACAGTGGGTGTACTAGCAAGCTAACAAAGCTAACAAAAAAAAAGAAGAATAGAAGGCGTGCCTTCGGATGAATTATACATTGGATTATTTCATGGATCTAAATATGGATTGACAGCTTTCGACATCTATCAACATTTGCCGTCACACTAGGAGAAATCCATCATTCGATTGTTGGCTAGTTTAATAGATGGATCAACCTAATTAAAGTTTTGATTGAACTTGATGACAAAGAAGATCAACAATTTTGTGGTCATTACAACAAAGTTCAATACCTTTCTACACTCTCCACAATGATCAAAGCGTACATATCGAAAGCCGATAGTAATGGCAACAACAAAGTTTGTTAAACTAGACTGATCAATCACAAATATGTTATTACATTGAATGTGAAAATCAATGTAAGAGGCATGAATGATTGTAAAAAAAAATCTAATGTGGCATTTTTTCTCGTAGAGTTCTATATTATTAATGAAATTTAATATGATGTGTAGGCTTTCATCATCAATTACTACTTATAATAAAAAAGACATGCTACAAAGGTGTGTCATCGCAATAGACTACTGCCATCTGAACTCAATAATGTGTTTAAATTTTCTTATGAATGGCCAGAATTGAAAGAAATCAAGTTAAAAAGCTCATTTTAAGGATTAGAGGTGCACTATAGCTTCCGATGATTATAACTTTATAGTATGTTATTTTTATGTGTGCATATAGTATATCATTGGAAAGCTAAATAACTTTTCAAAAATAAAATATTTTAGGGTTTAATTTTGAATTTTAAGTTAAAGTATACTATTTTTAATAAATTATGATTTTTATATTTTAAGAGAATTTTAGAAAATGAAGAAATATAAATAACTTAAAATATTTATTTAAGTGAAAGAGTTTTAATTAATTTAGAAATTATTTACTACTTTTTGATATTAAAAATTAATTGAGGAAAATTTTATTATTTTAAAAAAGTTTAGAATTTTAAGGCTTACGTATGGTAAGGCTTTGTAAGTGAACTGTCATCAACAATATCAGTTTTATTTTTTCTTTTTAATTTTTTTATATATTAAAAGGCTATTTTATAAGAAGAAGACGGAGATATCTTCTCTATTATCAACGCAACTTTATGATTTCATCTCTATTAAAATTTTCACCTTTCCGTATACCTTTACGAATGAGTGATGACCATTGATCTCTGTTTTCTAAAATTCTACCAAATTTCTTTTCGAATAAAATGTCTTTTTTAAAGAAATTGAGTTTAATTCTTTTTTCTTCTTTTTTTTTTTTTTTTTAAATTTCTTTCTAAATATCCCTGAGTTTTAACATTAACAATAATAAGAGTTTTTTTTTTTCAAAATACAGAGTTTTGCTGACAGAGATCCGCACCCATAAAAGTCCAATCAGGTTCGTCGGCTACCAGCGTGTCTGGGTATCCGTTAACATCCATCCACGGACTGAAAGTCACTATCGTGCTGTCTTGGATCTTGATCCATCAGCCATCGGGCGCAGCAGAGAAGCGGTCTAGATTGGGAGCGGTTAGCCGTTTCCCCGGTAACAGCTTAGTGGGTGTTAGCCTTACCATATGGGCCCCACCTTGATGAATTTTTGTATTATTATTATTATTTTTTTCTGATCATTTAAGGTAGTTATACAAAGCAGATCAAAATCTCTAGTGGAACACACCACTGGAAAAAGTGGCGAGCGGCTATTAAAAGCTTTTTATTGGCCACAAAAGTTTTAGATCAAGGTAATCTTTATATTTTCCCTTCATCCAGTTTTTATTAACCTTATCAAGGGGTTGGATGGGAAAAAAATTACGGATATACTTACAGTGGGCCATGGGAAGTTTTTAATGGTGAGCATTCAATCATAACTGTTTCTTGTGGTGTGGTCCAGTTAAGTTTTTTACATGCTTAATGTTTGGGACCATGTCCTAAAATTGGCTGGAAAAACGAATGGACGGAGTGGATATACAACGTATCATCAAGGTGGGCCATACCGTAAGGGTAACACCCACTAAGCTGTTAACCGTTCAACACCTAATCCACGCCCGTCTGGATTAACACAACCCACCGGTTGATTGCGTGTTGCCCGTTTACCACGAGCGGGTCCACATAAACTAAAATAAAAAAGAAGCGTGACACAGCCCCTCCCCTGCCGTTTGTTTCCCGATCTCTTTCTCTCTATTTCAGCACCCACGATCTGCCTTCATTGCAACTCAAAATCATCACCATCTCTCTCTCTCTCTTCTAATTTAAAAAAACTAAAAAGGAAATATAAAGACGTCTTTTTCTCTCTCTTCGTTGTGCATGCATTACTCATGTGACCATCATGACAATAGCAGAAAACAAACATCATTGAAACAACTACAGCAAAAGCAGAAAGAAGAAGAAGAAGAAGAAGAAAAAAAGGAGGAAGAAGATGAAGTTGAGAAGGTTAGGTTCTGAGAAGGAAGAAAGTGGGCCTTTTGATGGTAATCAGATGATCAGGACCGTCGTCGTTGGCGTGAAACTAGACCCTCCCAGCCGGGAATTGCTTACATGGGCTCTTGTCAAAGTAGCCCAACCAGGAGACAGAGTCATTGCTCTCCATATCCTCCCCAACACAGGTTAGTCACCCCCGAATTGCAATTTTTACTATAATACCCTTTCCTCATTCATTTTCCGTGCTCACCCAATTCGTAAATTCGGCAGAGGTGTTGGACCAAAATGGTAAATCTTCGCTTCTCTCCCTCGTTAAAGCGTTTGAGTCTGTTCTCTCTGTCTATGAAGGGTTCTGCAACTTGAAACAGGTCTCTCTTTCTCTCCGTTTTTTTTTTTTCCTTTCTTTCTTTTAAGATTGCAGTTTTGTTGGTGTTTTTTTAACTTGATTTTGTTTGTTTCTGCTTCTTAGCAGATCGATCTCAAGCTCAAGATCTGTCGGGGCACAGAAGTCCGCAAGATTTTAGTACAAGAGGCAAAATCATTCACGGCCACTACGATCATCGTCGGGACGACGAGGAAACACCGAGCGCTTGGGTGAGTATTGTATTCTAATTGGAATTCAATAGGAAGAGTTTTCAGGAGTATGTTTTTTTTTCTCTTTCTCTCTCATTTGATTCTTACTAGTATTCATCAAAGACTCTCCATTGCCTAAATTGAAAATTCAGGCTTTCTACTTCAACTGCCAAATACTGCGCGAAGAAACTTCCTCTTGATTGTTCAGTTTTGGCGGTGAATAATGGGAAGGTGGTGTTTCAAAGGAAATCGACGCCTGCTGTTGCCTTGAAGGGTTTGGATTCTTCCCGATCTCTGAATTTTATTTTTTATTTTAGTTGGATTCCTTCTTCTGCATTTGTTTGAAATTCTTTTATTTTCTGTTATAACATAAAGAGTCGAGAAATGACGCGAGCAATCGGTACCGGCCGACTAGTTTATTGAGTGTATTCCATAGAACCTTGAGCAAGAATTCCAAGGCCTCAAATAGCAGAGCTTTTGCGCTTCCATGGACTGTGGAAGATAGTAGTGGGAAGAGTGGCAATCAGGAAGCTTGCCACGATCAGGGCTTGAAATGGAACTGCAGCGGAATCACCATTGATAAGAATTCATCACATGGGTTGAAATCAGTGAGTCGAAAGTGTTCGGTTTGTGCTACTGACTCTGTGTCAATCTCAAAAGAAGGCGGCAATGATTCCTTGGCTCTGGTTCCTGCGAAGACTGTAGATGCTGGCTCGACCACCGTCTCACTCATGATGCGTCAATTGCCTGAGTTGAAGCCCGGTTGGCCCCTCCTCCGACAGACGATCTTGCCCGAAAGGCAAACTTTGGATAGATCCAAGGTTAGACAGATCTCTGTCGTCCAGTGGGCATTGCGGCTGCCCACCCGGCATTCCGCAGCAGCAATTCATCCAGATCACAAGCCTATGAAAGCAGGCAGCATGACAGCAACAACCATGGGTACTGTCGGGGACAGACCCAATTTGGATGGAGAGAGAGGGGCGATTGTTCTGGTAGGAAACACAGCCTCTCCTCCAGCAGATGATGGTAGGTCAGAAATCTTGCCGAAGGAATTGGAGTCACTTCAGGAGAAGTATTCATCTATGTGCAGATTGTTCAGCTATCATGAACTCCTGTCAGCAACATCCAACTTCTCATCAGGTTTGTTTTCTTTCCTGCTCATGTCTAGAACTCTCTTTGGATATCAGCTATTGCCAATGCAGTTTGCAGACTGCTATTATGATCTTGTAGGCCACCATGTTGATGGGCAATCCCCCAAAAAGAAAAAAAAGAAAAAAAAAAAAATCAAACGCGATTGGACTGTGGTAGCCATCTGATGATTAGTATCCTGAGAAAGGCACGATCAACCGAAAAATGGGCAAAGCCCGAATGTCAGACGGCCAGAGTTGTCCAATTGCTATGATTTCTGATTTGTAGCTCATTCATATGGTGGCCCACCTGGCCTATGGTCCCAATGATCATACATGCCACATTTATAGTGGGGTCGCACTTTGTATATCATCTATTCAACAGGCATCATGGAAGAAATTATCAATGCAATTAGTGCTAATGGTGGTTGTCTTCATTCCAGACATGTTGATTGGGAAAGGAGGCAGTAGTCAGGTTTACAAGGGGTGTCTTCCTGACGGTAAAGAACTGGCAGTGAAGATCTTGAAATCATCTGAAGACATGTTGAAGGAATTTGTTTTGGAAATTGAGATCATCACTACCTTACATCACAAGAACATAATCTCCTTGTTTGGATTCTGTTATGAGAACAACAAACTCATCCTGGTTTACGATTTCCTACCGAAAGGGAGTTTGGAGGAAAACCTTCATGGTACATTGTTCAACTCTATTGAATAAATTGCAGGTAGATTGGATTTAATCTTCCAGTTGCTGATCTTTTCCATCATTTATGTTGTTAGGGAAAAAAGATCATGTTGTCCTCAGTTGGGATGAGAGATATAAGATTGCTATCAATGTAGCTGAGGCACTTGATTATCTCCATAGCTGCAGTGCTCAGTCTGTTATCCATAGGGATGTGAAATCATCGAACATCCTTCTGGCCGATGATTTTGAGCCACAGGTCTTGCATTTTTATTTTTATTTTTTCCTTCCATCTCTCTCCCTTGGTCAAGCTAGTATTTGTAGATCTATTCATGTCTAATCAGAATTCTCACAATTCCTTGCTGGGGTACTGCAGCTATCTGATTTCGGACTCGCTACATGGGCATCGATGTCCTCATCACATATAACATGCAGAGATGTTGCAGGGACATTTGGGTTAGTATCTTCTTTTGTAAATTTACCAAACAATCTGAATGTAGCATTTGGAAGTCACCCCAAACCGACGTTTGATTGAAAATGTTGGTGAGATGATTTCATTTGGGTTAAATTTGGTTGTGCCAAATATCACAAAATTTCGATTAATCAGTCTAATTTGGTGCAAAATTTCACAATATTTCATGAAATTGGTGCAACCAAACACGCCTCAAAAACTTAAAAAGAGTTTGGGGCAGAACAAAAACGAAACCCGAATGAGCGGGTTGTCAATTTCCTACCTTTCTGCCCCTGAAATTAAACAAAATTACTATTTTGGTTCTGCCCCATTTCACATTCTTATTAAAATATAACCTTAACAGTGTGAATTTCCATCACGATCGAGAAGAAAACAAGTGGAATAACCATGTATTCATCCTATTCTTGCAGATATTTGGCTCCTGAATATTTCATGTATGGGAAGGTAAATGAGAAAATCGATGTGTACAGTTTCGGCGTTGTACTCCTTGAACTTCTTTCAGGGAGAAAGCCCATCAACAATGAGTATCCAAAGGGCCAAGAGAGCTTGGTCATGTGGGTAAGTTCTCCTCCTATGTTTTATAAATGTACATCTCAACGTTGACTGATTGCGGGACGTGGATTACCAGGCCAAGCCAATTCTACAAAGCGAGAAAGTCATGCAGTTGTTGGATCCAAGTTTGGGCGATACATATGATAATGATCAAATGGAGAAGATGGTCATGGCGGCTTCCCTCTGTATCAGACGTGAACCTCGGTTTCGGCCTCGGATGGGCCTTGTAAGTTGCCCCACACAATGTTTCTATTAACATCTTATCACCACCTTCAGTTTCAGTTCTTCATCGCATTCCTGTTTCGTGATTATTTATTGTGTGGTAGGACTAAAAGGCATGTTTAGTATCCTCAAATCCTTGGCTTCTATTGTGATCTAGACTGTTGATCTGATGGGTCCCACAGTGGATGGATTATGCTTTAGAAACTCCCTGATGGGATGATCCCCTGCCCTTCCACTGATGGCCTGTAAGTAGTCAGTTAAGAAAGGGAATATAGCTATTTCAACTGAAAACAGGGAATGACTGGATGGCTGTGATTTTACAATGTGGGAGATTTCTGGGGTATGGTGACGTAGCGAGGGATGTGATGAGGTTGATCACCGTCTTCCTCAGGGAATAACTACTAATCCATGGACTTCTCTGGACTCCTCACAGAGCTTCCTCGAATACACAAGGGATAAAATTAGAAATAGTTTTTCATAAATTCGAAATAAATTGATTCATAATAAAAAAAACAAAATTACAGTCCATGATTATTTCTAATAAATTCAAAATAAATTGATTGAAGATAAAAAAAAAAAAAAAAAAAAAAAAAAAACGAAATTACAGTCTTTTAAATAATGAGCTCAAACACAGGATGGAGTATTAGACTTAGTAACTCAAATACCATACAAGCATATATAAATAGTAAACTTATTATTTATAGACGGTCACTATTCATACTAGACTTCGTGGTTTTTGGCAAGTGTACAATTTAGCCTAACCACGTTGTTCTCCTAACTTTTCTAAGCCCTTTCCATGTTGGGCATGACTCCTACAACTAAAACTTATTATTTATAGTAAAAACGAAAACATTACAAATCCAGCGTGGGCAACCTGGCGTAGCAGGATTGGTTGGCTAAAGTAGCTTCTCCTACCCAAAAATCATCTATGATATGTCAAAAAACTCATCTCAGTTTGGAAGACACGGCTGTTTTAAGGTTCTGACAGTCCGGATCATTTCTGCCTCCGATCAGGCCTTCTCTGGTCCATCTTTGCCATGAAAGTGTATGTGACCCACTCTACATCACATGGTCTATCCACAGTGCTGGGCATCAGATCAACCATGGGCTCCACTTGCACTTACCAAATACCTGAGGATGATATGTGTAGCCTCTTTTCAAAGATAGTTCTGTTTATCTATGGTTAATTGATCTCTTGACTGCAGATCTTGAAGCTACTTCAAGGGGATGATGAAGTAACCAAGTGGGCCAGATCACATGTTAACACTTCAGAGGTGTTTGATGAAATGGATGATGAAGCATATTCAGCACTGAACATCCAGTCCCACCTCAACCTTGCCTTGCTCGATGTTGACGAAGATGGGCTTTCTGTCAGCAGCATCGAGCAGGGCATAAATTACATAACTGCAAACAAGTCCTTGGAGGATTACTTGAGGGGGAGATGGAGCCGTTCATCAAGCTTGGACTGACCATTCTAGGTGGGACACACATAACTTTTGGTTTTTGTATAGGATTTCTGATCTACTCGATTTTTTTCGGTTTGTCTATTGAAGATGTCTTGGAAGAGAGGTTGTTTGTGAGTCAGTGCCCTCCTCCATGACTGGATGTGATTCATGAAACCTGGTTTGATGCTTCTTGATCAAAGGTTGAGATAGAAATCATCAGATTTGAAGGGTGGATTTGTGTTGTTGTAGAAATGCTGTTGTTTTATAACATCTCATAAGGTGAGGCCTGATTTCTTGTAGGCCGTAACCATTGATTGGGTATTGTAATATTACAAAGACTGGTGAAAGAGCCTGTAATTTGTTTCTTCTTAATGTAGCTTTGAACTGGGACTGTTAATCTGCTGGGCATCATCTCGATGGGCTATAGATCATAAATTGATATAGATTGCGCAAATCTGACCATCCAATTTTTTTGGGTTTTGCCTGTTGAATGTCCAACTTGCTCTCTTTTAAGCTGAATTGTCCTCCACTTTCAGGCAACTGATCGGATGTCTATCATATTCTGATGATATTGATTGTTGGAAAAGGGGCCATTGGCATGGTGGGCCAGAAAATCAAATCCTCTGATTGCCATACAAGAATGTCATGTGCACGGTAGAGATGTTTCACATTGATATATCTAACAATAACAAGCTTACATATGGTGCATTTTTGCTATGGATACATATTTATGAGCAGATCAGGTGGGCCATCTATGCCAATGGAACTGATCAGTACCGTCCAAGGTTATGTTTGTGGCCCACTAGGTTTTATCATGACAGTGCACTGATAATTTCTGATTCTTTGTGCATGGATGGCTCACCTACTTCTTGATCAGTGGATGTATTAGGAACATTCATGTGGGAAATATGGATTTGATCAATTTTCGAGTGGGCCCCGGCGACTCTTTTGTTCCATGCTGGGGCTTGGGCTTGCTGTTCTGGGGCGCATGCCAGGTTCAGGTCTTGGGTCTTCTAGTGCTGGGCTCGGCCCATTGCCATCCCATGTCTTACAGATGGAAAGCTTTTCATATTGCGTGGATGGTCATGATTTTATGTATTTAAGCTGGATGGCCTGTAGTACTTGTCACTTATTTGGTGAGACTTCCCCCCAATTATCACGTTGATTGGAAATCGTAGCCATCCAAAAGGGCCACTCAAGTGAAAGGGTGGAGAATAAAAGAAAGAGGAAAAAGAAAAAGAAAGAAAGAACAATGATAACACGTAAATGAGCTTTGATTGAATGGATTGGATTTTCGCTTGTCTACTCTATTTTCGTCTCACCCGATGAAGGGTCCATCGATAGGTCAGCTGGCTGAATGTGCTAATTAGGACAATCCTAGCCATTAGATCATGGCTGTGGATGTAATCCAGACCGTCTACACGGTGCGCCCCACCGAGAATTGATGGCATGACAAAAGTTCCTGACGTCCGTGTGGACCCATCTGTGAACTTCGACGCATGTCACAGCTGGGGAGATCTCGGACGATTCAGATGACCATCAAAGTGACGTGGCAAAACATCAAACGTCAACATCATATACCTAATTACTTTCTTTCTTTTTCATTCTTTTTCTACCCATTTGATGGATAGCTTTGTTTCTAAAAAGTCACGGATTTCCCTACAAGGAAGAGCGTGCAATAGCAGTGCTCCATGGGATGTGTTTGTGGAATCCACTCCATCCATCGCTTGATATGTCTCCTATTACGATATGAACCCGAAATTCAGAGCCATCCAAAACTTACATTGACCACACCATTGGAAACAGTAGAGATAGAGATGCCTAGTATAGAAACCTTCCTGGGGTCACCGTGTTGTTTATATTCCATCCAATCCGTTCATCCAGTGAGACCCTCCAGGAAGAAGAGACATCCCAAGGTTATATCCAAAACTCGATTAATCGACACCATGTAATTTTATTAGTTTTAGGCATGGCGTGGTCCAAGTGAGTCTTGGATCGAGCTGCATTTCCTGATGTACGGTGAATATAAAGTACAACAACAGATGGACAGTGTTGATGTCACACAGACATTACAATATGCCCCACAGGTCCCGTGATCTACAGGCTTCCTACGATAGGTGATACAGAGGAATCCGTCACTCTCTGGCGAGAAAATCGTTTCCTACACGACAACTCAACGAGTAAAGGCTTCTAAATGGTCGGAGTATGGAATAGCTGAAAATCCTGACGCATTTACTTCAATGAGCAAATACGGACCGAAATCCGATTGCGTGCTGAGTTACTTACCATGCTCTTATTGAGTAAACTCTGTTGGGCCCACGTGAATGTACCTGGTCAATGCACGCCGTCCATCAGTTTTGCTATGTTATTTTAAGAGTTGAGATCAAAATTTAAGCATACCAAAAGATCAAGTAGACCATATCATAGGAAACAGTTGGAATAATGACCTCCACCGTTGAAACCTTTCTAAGGCCCACAGTGACGTTTATTTCTCATCCAACCTGTTTATAAGATCACGCAGACATGGATGAAGAGAAAACACAAATACAAACTTGATCCAAGACTTTTGTGAACCCCAATAACTTTTCATGGTAAATGTTCAATTGACATTGTTTCGTATGATGTGGTCCATTTGAGGTTTAGAAATACTTCGTTTTTAGGCTCAAGTCTTAAAATTATTTGATAAAATGAATGAATGGAGTGGATAAAATACATAAATCATGGTGAACCCCACATAATTTACTTATTACGCTTAGCGGACTGAGCCAGTGGGCCAATCCTCTTCCCCGAACGAAATCGGATTGCGTACTGAGTAACTCAGTGTGCTATAATCACACCGAGTAAACTCTGTTGGGCCCACTGTGAATATATTTGATCTATCCATGCTACTCATCCATTTTTCCATATTATTTTAAGAGTTGAGGTTAAAATTTAAGCATACACAAAAATCAAGTAGACTATATCATAAGAAACAGCCGGAGTAATGACTTCCACCATTGAAACCTTTCTAGGGCCCACAATTTTAAACATCACTTAAAACAGGAGCAGAATAGGTGTTATCTGGGTGGGGCCCACGGGAAGGGTAACACCCAATCAAATCCAAATCTCAAGTGTACCACACCATAGGAAACAGTAGTGATTGAGTGCCTCATCAGTAAAAATTCAAAAGGGCTCATCATAAGGTTCTTATAATGTTTATTGCAATCCAACCGGCACAAAGTTTTTAATAGTTTATTCATCACTGTTTTTAGTGGTAGGGTCCACCTAAGATTTGGATTTCTTTTTTTTTTTTTTTTTTGGGTTAGCCACCCCTACTAGGGATCGATTCCAAGACCTCAAGTGTTGAAACGAGGTATCTCTACTCAGTCTGCCAGTTGAGCTATGGATCTGGGTGTAAGATTTGGCTATTCTTAAGGTTTAAGACGTGGATCTTCTTTGGGTTCAGGATCACATTGTAAAATGCGATGGATGGTGTGGATATAAAAAAAATACGTCAAGGTGGGCCCCACACGGTGTTACCCGCCTTACAGCTAATCCATGCTGCGTAAAAAGCCTAAGGGCCTGTTTGGGAGCGTGGATTTGGAACTCCTTGGATTCGCAACTCCCAAGATTGGAAACCCCCTGGATTGGCAATCCTCTGGGTGTGTTTGGAACACTGGAGTGTGAATTAACTTTAATTCAAAAATACCTATAAATGGTATATTTACGGGGGTTTGAATTTAATTACTAAATCAACTTTAATATCTCCAATCAGTGAGATGCATAATTTTTGACACTATGGTTGTGATAAGCCCGCTAAAATATATGCTTTGCCAAAAAATGATGACATTTCAAGTCTCAGATGGACCGCAAGCACAAGATCATATTTGAGTGACTAACTAATGATTTTTAATCATTGATTAATATGGACAACGTTTGGACGGTGCTGGACAATATTTAGACTGTGCTGATCTACATGAATAATGTTTGGACGGTGCTGATCATCGTTAGTGGGCCATGTGCCCAGTAGAATGATAGTTTACAGTGATATACATTTATACCTGTAAATATTGAAACGATTTTAAGTGTAATCCAAGCTCTTACCGTGGATTACAAACCCCCTCAAAGAGGGGATTGGAAACCCCCTGGATTGGCAATCCCTAGTTGCTTTTTGTTGCCAAACAACCAAGGGGATTTGAAACCCCCTTTAATCCCCTCCAATCCAAGGTGCCAAATGACCCCTAAGTCTGAGGGGGCCACTGGTAGTACATGTAAAATCGGAAGCGGAGACAGAGATATATACCTGTACTAAGGGCTGTGTGGGGTCGACAGAGATGTCCGTGACAAATCTACTTCATCCTTTTGTTTACAACACGACAGGACTTCAAAAAGCAGGAAGATCCAAAACTTAGGTGGGCCACACCAAACTATACAGTGGGAACAAAAACTTCTATTGTTGAAACCTTCCCAGAGGTGACCATGATGTTTATATGCCATCCAAACTTTTCATAAGGTTATTACCATTAAGATAAACTGTAAGCACAGATATCATCATGATAC
Source organism: Magnolia kwangsiensis (assembly GCA_037074715.1). Lineage (NCBI taxonomy): Eukaryota > Viridiplantae > Streptophyta > Magnoliopsida > Magnoliales > Magnoliaceae > Magnolia > Magnolia kwangsiensis. Next base: position 25,016,869 of record CM073575.1, on the reverse strand, counting down.
AAAACTTCTGTCCCTTCTAAGAATTTAATTCCTACAGTTGGTATAGCTAAATCCTCTTCTATTGCACAGCCCTGGGCACAGTAATATCTCTATCCCCAGGGTGACAGGCGATCCACTTCCTGTAAAATCCGCTCTGTCCATCAGGTTGCATCTTAGACTCTAGATGCTGAGAAAGAAAATCAGGCAGATCCACAACTCATCTTTGCCACATTACAGAGAACAATGGGGATGGAATGCCAATTATAGGTTTGCATGTGGGGCTACCATGGTGTGTATCTTTCATCAAACCCGTCAATCAGGTATAACTCAATCAAGATTAAGTGAAGATACAAAAGTCAGCCTGATCCAAAACTCAGATGGGCCTCACTGACTGCACTTAGAAGTTGTAGAAGCAATTACATTGTTCCCATTGGTGTGGCGCCATAGAAGTTTTACATCAGGATGATGTCATGCATGTATAATTAAAATAAGGGTTCTCACCTGACGGACGGAGTGGATTTACATGAACAACCTGGTGGGCCCATAAAGCTTGTGCTGTTGAAGATTCCTGTCCACCTCATGGCCTTGTTTTATTGCTTAGAGCGCATCTCAACTTTAGGATACGTAGAGGCTTATTGTATCGGGTCCTTTATAATTAATTACTCAAAAAGTTTCTATGATGAGCCACCTTTTTTAATCATTCAAAGTAAAAGAGTCACCTGATCAAATAATATAAATATTCCAACCAAATCCTTTTAATTTATAAATATACTTGATGAGGCCCATCATATAAATATGGTTTAGGTCACTAATAAATGACCCAATGTCATTAACAACACGTGAGGATGCATCATGGCAAGGAAGCATATTACCGGCCACTGATTTTCCATGCCCCCATGTCATTATAAACAAGTGGCATACATGGACAAGGTCGAAACCATCCATTTCATGATCCAATAGTAAATGGGTCATGGTCCAAAAATCATTATGTTTAGGTAATCTTAACCTTTACCTAGTTGTATTTAATTTAATGCCCGAACATAGACCAGCAACGGTTCTCATTATACGAGGAGATCCATTTAATGGTTAAGATAGCTCAATTTGATGAAGGGTAGATGGTGGAGCCCACAAGATGTCTTGCTCAAATCATCACATTCATGTGGCACAAATGTGGTACAAAAATGCCATGCCTCAAAGGACTCATAATAAAATAACAGCAGCAACAACAACAACAACAATAATGATAATAGTAGTGATAAGTTACTAGTTTTTAACCGGCCATAGATAAGTCTCAACCAGAACCAGTGGTATTTTTGGTTTGGGTGACTATAGTTGCTGTTGTTTGGAGTTAAGACTGCATGGGTCATGTTAATTTTATAGTCCATTAATTGTTGAACCGGCTGGGACCCAAATCATTAACCTTTTAATTTTCTGATTTTTGTAGTAATTTTACTTATTATGAATCTATGATTATGAAACTAGATGATGCCTCCTGGTTATATCAGCGGTCCAACCCGTTTCAAAACTGCATATGCTTCCATCTCGGGTTTCAAGCTATGGACCTCTAAGGTCAGTCACGAGCCATGATATTTCCCATCCCATAGCAAATGGGAACGGGTCTACCTATTTATCTCCTACAGGCAGCTATGTGGCGCATAAGGGAAGGGGCATAATGCATATTGTATCTAAAAAAGCTCTGTATAGCAATGCAGGCACCCTTACTTGCAGAATAGGGCTTTTAAAGCCATAAAATGCATTAAAATAATAATTACTTTTTGTTTATCTCTCTTTTTATGGCTAAAACAGTTCTGAACAACAAATAGCTGTACTGGTTCATTTAGGAAATCAGCTCTCCGTATTCATGTTTTGATTGATTGTTTACCACAGTTAAATAATGTAAACTATATATATATATATATATATATATATATATATATATATATATATATATATATGAAATGAAAATCATAAAATTTAAGGGAGAATTCTTGTTTTTAGATTGATGACAAACTTACATGATGTACTCATACATTATTGAAATGTCAAATCAACATAAAAAAATATCAACTCACTATAACATAATTCACTGAAATGTTCTACTACAATGCAATGTAAAATTATAACTATTACCCACATCGTATTCCACCTGCATTTGACCGCCAAATTAGGTTTTGAAGTACATAATAAATGAACGTCATGAAATTCGACCTATGAAAATTTTACATTACTTTATACAATGGCACACGACCAATAAAAAAGGCTCATCTGAAAATAAGGTAATGATTAGCGGTCTATACATATATAATACATAGATGAGAGAATCCCACTATAGTCCATATTACAGACCATCACTAAGATCAGCCATCTAAAATTGCATGCTAATAGCAGTATCTCCATCCTTTTTCCATTCACATTAGCAAGCATCAAAATGCATGTCTCTATCACATTCATTTTACAAAACATGCTGCCATTCAACATCAAAATCCTTCTCCTTTTTAATGAAATGAAGGTATTCATAAGAGTTATTTTGTTTTTCTTTTTTTACGATGTTACTGTGATTTCTTTGAAGGATGATGAAAATAAGATACAAGAGTCATATCTGATTGAAAATGTTCTCCTTCTATTCTCTCGTCACTTCAATATTCTTTCCCTATTGTAACACCTTGTGGGTCCTGGCTACTCATTTCACTGAATAGCTTCAAGGGTGCATTTCCATCATCGGCATCAATGCATAATCGCTCTTATCTAAAAAAAAGAGAGAGACAGATTGCAATGGCAAAAGAGACAGTGAAAGACTAAGAACAAGAAAAAGAAAGAGAGAGACAGATAGATGGAGAAAGATACCTCATCAAGGTATGACCATATCCGAAGATGATCAGAGAAATTTTCATTATGTGTGGAAAATTACATTGCAGAAAAAAGAATTTTCTCAAAAATACTAATTTTTACCTCCTCGCCGGTTTTAGAATCTTGAAGACAGTGGGAGAAAGGGGAGGGAACAACTTCATGAATGAGCTTGTTTCGCCTACATCGCGACTTAGGATCACCAGCATGTGTTGTCGCATGGGATCCACATCTTTGGGGCGCAATCGGATCATAACACGTTCAATCCAACTATATAAACATCGATGATCTGAAATCTTGAACAATAGAGGGCTGGGATTGTCCTACAATTGCTGGGACACATGTGATAATAAATACACTTGCTTGATGTTACTAACTAGCGACTTGGGCAAAACGATAACTGCATGAGATATCCCTCTCCCTTTTGAGTGTGGTGGAACCGTGGTTGGACGTGGTGCAATTTCATAGACCAGTCACAAGATTTTTTAGAATAAAAATAAACCTAACGAGAAATGTTTTTGGTGGGGCTGATAATATACAATGAACCATTTTTGGACCATTTCAAGCTGACATGGTGACATTTAATGGCATTTCACTCTCACGTGAGGTACGAGAAGAATCACGTGAGTCCCTACCCTTCTCCATCCCCTCACTCCGATCCGGACCCTCACCTCCTGGGGGCTCCACCCCAACTCGCCAAGCATCATCTGGAGAATCTTCAACCGTTGGATCAGCTCCGGATGCTGTCGCACCAGCGGCAGGGCCGGCTCCACCACCGTTCGTGGCCTGTAATGCTCCGACCCGTTTCCTGATCTCCTCTTTTATACAGCATCTGTACACAAATGTCATGAACCAGAAAAACCATGGGATGGCGACGAGAACCATGCCAGCGATTGGGTACCATCCATTGTCTGTTGTCTCGGGGTGGGTGATGTACATCCCCAAGAACGCCCCGCCGGACAGTATGAATAGGAAAAAGAGAGAGGAGACGATCCATATCCGCAGGTCGCTTGCTCGTTTCTCCGGCGTCTGCTGCATTTGTGTTGGACGGCGAAGATCAAGGGAGTTGGACCGAGCGTCGGAGCATCCGTAGCCTTTCTCTTTCTTTCTTTCTTTATTTCTTTGTTCTTTTTTTTTTGGGATGTGTTATGTCTGGGAGGAGGGTGGTGTTGGGAGCATGGGATAGGAGAAGAAACGTGTGGGGAATGATGTGCGTGTGTGGGAAGGCGTTAGGCTCCTGTCTCTTGCCAGAGGCCAAGGTCGTGGTTGGGAGATGTTGGATTTTTTTTTACATTGTGGAATTCTTCAAAACGCGATTTACGTAAAACAAGGTTGTTAGAAAGAGAGAGGGAGAGAGAGCGCGCGGGTGGAATTCGTTTTGCCTCCGTCGCGACTCAGGAACAAGTGTCTGTCGCAAACTAATCGGGGCCTACATGCTGAGATGATCGTATGATTTGAACCATCCATTTTCTCTTTACCTCCTAAAATAAGCTACATGCCGATGCTAGTGCTTCGTAGATAATTTCATCGTTTGATTTTTAAGTTGAATGAGAGCCGTTGAAAATCTTATCTGAATTGTTCTAAATTTACGAATAGTTAGTGATGACCGCAATCAGCCGTCTAGAGTACAAAGTGGACCATGTAACACAGATTACACAACTTGGACAGTTCCGATCATGGGATCAATCAACATGTGGGCCCCAGAGCGCATGGACATACGATGGATACTGAGTCGCGACAGAGGCAAAACTAACTCGAGAAGGAGATGAGAGGTGGTGCGAAAATGGAGGAATAGGAAGTGTACGATGCTTCACCCGAGGATACGTACATTCCATGATCCAGAGTTCCAGACCATTGATCTAGTGGGCCACAACGTCTATGGAGAAGGAGAACCGATTGTCCGGGGTACTATGCCCATTTTTGGATCAAGCCTCGGCAAGCATTTATCTTGGTGAAGTGCTTATTTCCGTTCCTGTGGGGCCCATCGTTCGTTAATCCAACCGTTGATCTGATGGGCCACACAATGGATGCCGATTCCTTGAGAATTCCTGGATTGGAATATACTAACCGGCTAAGATCATCCGAAGGGCCTAACATGTACGTGCTCTCTGTCCACTGGTCAGGTGGGCCAGATATGTATGTTGACTATGACCGTTCTTTGCATTTTTCTGATGGTGGGCCATTAGATGGGTGGTTCGGCCCACTGGTGAAAGAAAGTTGGGCCAGCCTATCAAGTCTTTAGCCTCCAACCTAATTACTTGTTGAGGAGTTATTTAATACTCAGGTTGTGTATGGCACTTGATACGCAGTAACTCCGAAATTGCATATGTCGCATATACTAAAATCAATTTAAACTGGCTATATTGTGCAGCCCGTTGTTGTCAAGTTACAGGCCGAAGATCAGACTGGTTGAACATTTATAATCTCTGATTCATGGACATTATTTTGTGGAGATACGACCGTTGGATATTTTTCATTTATAACCGTTCAATAAGTGTCCACCAATCCGATAGATAAATAATCAAATTAGCTTAATTTTTGGTTCGCTATACCTGTGCAGAGAATACCATAATTTGGACGGTTGATTTTTACTACTGGTATGCCACTTATGCGATTTCTAAGTAATCATGGTGCCTGCATCGCACTCTGCCAGAGATATAGCTTTTCGCTTACTTCTTGGGCCTGAAAGCTTGGCAGGATTCAGGGTCAACCGTTCACATGACCGGCTTAGAAATTATGACCGTTCACTCCTAAATTTGGCCCCACCGGTCCATGGAATACAGCCTGATGGTCTTTTTATTTTCAGATGTCCATTTTTCTCGGGCGCAGCACGGATCCATCGAGTTGGGTGGGATCCCTGACCGTGGGGCCTACTGTGATGTATATGCCTTATATCCACGCCGTTCATCCGTTTTGAAAATTCAATTTCGGTCAAGATCCAAAAAATGATGCAGATCCGAATCTCAGGGGACCATACTACAGGAAATAGTGGTAATCGTCCATTAAAAACTTCCCATCAGTGACAAAAGTTTCGAATCAAGCTGATATTTGTGGGGTCTGTTAACCCGGTCTTTGCGACCTTATAAACAGGTTAGATGGTAAATAAGCATTCCAGTGCCCCATGAAGTTTTTAACGGGGGATTCAATCACTACTGTTTCCTATGATATGGTCCACCTAAGATTTTTATCTGCTTTACTTTTTTTAGGGTCATGTCCTGAAATGAGCTTTCAAAATAGATGGACGGTGTGGATGTAAGGAACATACATCACAGATAGGGATCCACCCAAACCGCGCCCATTTTTATCTATCAATGATTTGATGAATGGTCTGGATCCCTCACACGTGTGTTAAAAAGTATCACTTGTCTCTGCCCGAGCGAGCTGGGACCAGACCCATGCCAGTGAGATGAAGACGGGGCCTCGCCAGATTTGGATCCACCCCGTGACATTCATCGGGTGAGATGAGATCTAACGTAAATGAGGATGGCCCACTAATCTGGTGGGCCACAGTTGTCTATATGCTATTGCACGTGGATCATTAGCCTTTCCTGTTCGCGTCTCTTGTACGGGCGCGTCTTCCGTGGATCCCCAAGTGTGAAGCCCATGGTGATTTATGTACCTTAAATCCACGCCGTCCATCCGTTTTGACAGCTCATCTTATGGCATGATGCTAGAAATGAAGCAAATTCAAATCTTAGGTGGACTACACCATAAGAAACGGCTGTGCTTGAATCCCTACCATTAAAAACTTATGAGGCCACCAAAATATTTATTTTCCATCCAACCTTTTGATAAGGTCACAAAGACCTGGATGAAGGGCCCACACAATTATTAGCTTGATACAAAACTTTTGTGGCTCACATTAAGTTTTTACTGGTCAATCACCACTGTTTCCTGTGGCATGGTCCAAATGAATTTGGATCTGCTTCATTTTTTGGGATCTTGCACTAATTTGAGCTGTAAAAACGGTTGGACGGCGTGGATGTAATGAAAATGCATCATGGTGGGCCCCACAATCTGGGATCCCACCCCAGCTAAGCCGCTCCCCTCTTCTAAACCTCTGCCATCGCAGAAAGAAAGAGCGAGAGAGGAAATGGAGAAACGGTGCGTGCATTGCGGGAATCCGGTGAAGACGCTACTGCTGCAATATTCCCCTGGAAACATCCGATTGATGAAATGCGTATGTTACAAAACACTCCTTCTCTTTTCTTTAAATTACATAAAACCCCTTCCATTTCCTCTTTATGATAATCATTGAAATTACTGTTAAAAAACAAATCTTTCTTCGTCTTATTCTTCTTTAGGATAAATGCAAGGCGGTCGCAGATGAATACATCGAATGCGATATCACCGTATGTTGAATCAGCCCTAAAAGAAAAAAAAAAACCCTAATTCCAGATCCTTGATATATCGTCTTTCTTCTTTTGTGTCTGTTTATTGCATTTTTTCTCTATATTTCTATCGATTTCTTTCCGTCAAGGAATGACAGTTAATTCGGCTTACAGATTCTTTCCATCGATCTGATTTTGCATAAGCGGAAAGCGTACCGGCATTTGCTCTACAATGTTCTTCATCGTGATGCAGTTGGTGTCGAGGTACTGTTGAAATCTTAGTAGAATTTCAATCGATGTTTTCATTTTTAATATAGATTGGAACATAATTTTCATGATTTCTATAAAGATTACGTGCTCCCTAGCGGCATTTCTTGGATTGGGATATATCGATGAACTCGTCATGGTTTATTGCCTTTCTACTGTACATATGGTTTGTATGGTTAGTGAATGTGGAGAATCCATCTTGTAGGTCCTACTGTGGATCAGTACAAAACCCCACAGTATATGCAATCCTAGCTGTCCGTTCGTGGCCGGACAGTGGAAATGAAATGGGTCTGAGGATCCAGATTCCATAGGGAGCATTATATTATTCGCAGGAGCTGATCTAGTGCTTCTAGAGGAATGGAAGACAGTGCCTCCATATCATTGCCACACAGTTGGCATACATGGATGAGATTGGAATCATTCATTCATTAGGTCCAGATGTACATAGATAAAAAAAATTACAGTATTTGGTCAGCGGCCAATCAGTTATGGAGCCTGTGGGATGGATAGTTCAAAAGCCAACCTCCCTACATTCTCCATTCCTGATGTGGTCTGGATTACGGGTAATTTGCTATCAGGATTGTTATTTTTACTAACCTGAAATGATGGTTCCATACCGATGCAATCAAGGCACGTGTGGGTCAGGAAAGCCCAAGTGAGCTCCATCTGATTGCATAAGATAGTAATCTTGTGCAAAGTGTGTTATGCATACGATTTATTCGGTAATTATACAGCCATACAGTTGTGTATGGCTGTGAATACCAATCCATTGTCCATAGTCTATTCATTAGTTGTTTACTATTTGATTGTGGGAGGTCCAGATCTACTTAACAGCTGGAAAGTAAACTCTCTACAAAATTATGGGTATGGCCCGTACAAAAGGTTGGGTTATCTCTACAGAATTTGAAGTGAATAAATTTATATTTTTCATCTCTTGAAAAAAAATGTTTTTTTTTTTTTTTTTAATTTTTAATGGGAAGATGCTGAAATTTCCGGGAATTATTTGTACTTAGATTTTACTCCATTTCTGATTATGTAATGCCTGGATCTGTTATTTATTGTTCAAATTTCTGCAACTGTTTTCCACTAGACCCTAGGTTGCATTAATTTGGCATAAGAGCAAGTGCTGTTGGGCAATGTTTTTTTTTTTTTCACCTGACTCTCTAAATTGCAGTTTTTTGCAGATTTTTCTTTTATGTAGTTCTACAGATATTTTCCATTTTTCAGCAATTGTACTGCTCTCTGTCATCTTTTGACAGCCATTAAGTCGCAGTCCAGGCTATCAAACAGTCCATACTGTCCTAAACTGCCGTTAAGTCTCTCCCCCTCAGCCAGTTAGCCTTCCTATTTTAAACTCAAATTGGCCTATTACAGCCCCATACCAATCCCTATTTTAACCTAACCATTGTTCACAAATCTGTCCCTGAACTGTCAGCCTACGCTCTGCACCAGGCAGCCAAAAATTTCCCCTATTTTCAAACCCAAAATCAGTCCTAAATTTAGCCCCCCTCTTCCTGTCATCTTCAATTCTTAATTCTGGCTTACAATCAAGCTGTTTACAGGCCACAACCTGCCTAGTTTTACAGCTCTTAGTTGTTCTTTGATTATTCTTTAGGCAGTCCTCTAGCCCCAGCCAATACCATTTATAGTCCTGAGATGGCCAGTGAGAACCAGAGTGATGTTTTGAGAGCCATACGACAATCGACGGAACAATTTGGTAAGTAGATGAGTTAGATAAATTGCCTGTTGTCCATGCTAGAAGAAGAAAGTAGGATTGTAGGAGGAACAATTCTGACACTGTAGTAGGGGAAATACGGAAGAATATATGGAGTCTGGGAATCCTTCCCTTGGGCAAACTGGGTTTCAGATGATGCCAATTATGTTTACAAGTACAAGACCCAGCAAGGATACCCTCGGCAATGACCAAGGTATCCATCTCCCCATGTCATGATTATCCTGATTATGCTCAACCTCCTCAAACAGAAGAGCCAACAAGGCACATTAACATTGAAGTTGAAGATTATATTGGTAACCTTGATATGCATGCCTTCCATGATTGTCTTATGATCATTGGAAATTTATGTTGAAGTGGTGCCAAATGGCTGACAAAGTCAAGCTACGAGTTTTTCTGTTAAAGCTTAAGGGATCTGCATTGAATTGGTGAACTTTTATTGAAGCTGAATTGAGAGTGTAATGATTCCCACCCTCAGACTATGAAACTCACAGTTCAAGATTTCCTTTCATTGTGGTCAGACAGTATGACCATTGAAGAATATACACAAAAATACTCTGTTTAGATGGTTCATTGTGAATTTTTCGGAAAAGCATTGTAACAAGTTGCTCGATAGTGTAATGAGTTAAAACTGGAGATCCAGAGGGAGATGGTGGCAATTTTTTTTTGGAAAGATAGGAGATAGTGGCAAGTTAAGCCGAATAGCATGGATGAGGCTTATCAGATCACACTACGAGCTTAGGAGTATCATTGAAAGTTGGCTGTTAGATGCAACACTGGTGGGTATCAGCTGTCTTTTACTATCGCATGAAGTAACCTGCGTCTTCTGGCAGTACGGCATGTCAATGAAAAGCCACTCGCACCTATGATAACTGATGGAGGGATCCAAAAGCACGCCGGCTCCTCGTCCTAATGTGCGAGAAGCGAGGGACTGGAAAAGAGCGCGCAACGCTGTTACATGTTTTAAATGTGGGATGTAAAGGGCATGTTTCTGCCATATGTCCATCTAAATTCCTCAACTACTGTGATGAACCTCTTCAAGATTATTACTCAAGAGAATGAGTAGCAGAATGATGAGTCTACCGAGGAAGACATAAATAAAGCAGCATATACTATCAAAGATAAAAGCATTTATCTCTCACTCAGGGTTCAATGCATATTCACTGCTCATGAGGAAGCAGGTAACAATTTTCTGTGTTCCAGTGCTCTCCGTGCGTAGGTGTCTTCTGAAGGAAAGAAAATGGTAATAATCATTGATAATGACAGCAATTTAAATATAGTATCTCAGAGAGTGGTTGATTAATTGAAGCTTCTTACGGAAAAGGGACCCACAATCTTCACAGGTTACTTTGTTTGAATGGGGATCCGTGCCAATCAGGCATCAATATCTGGCGACTTATTCATTGGGGCCGCACTAGTCAAAATTTATTTGGTGTGAAGTTTCTCTAATATGGGTTTGCCATGTGTTGTTGAGGATACCTGGGGTTGTACAATCACCATGTGCAATGTTGCAGGTTCGCCAACACTCACTCGTTTATGCATGAGGGGAGAGATATTGCCTTCAAGTCAATGAGGAAGGATCCACAATGGGAAGATGAAAGGATGCAGGAGGTGATAATGCCAGTTGTGCAACCCACAAAGCCAATATGAAGAAGAGGAAACTATTATAGGACATCATGTGTACCTGAGCCTGTAAGAGTGCGAGAATGGTTGATTTGATCAGAGCGACACCTGGGCTAATTGAAGGCCTTCATCATTACAGTCCCTCAGTTGCAGCTGAAGACATGTTATAGTGATGTTCCGGTCTTCCAGATTCAAAGAATAATGTTGGTTTCAAACTCGCCGAAGAATTTTTTTGAAGCCGGGGAAACTGCTGCAATTGAGTTACCTGTGTGGATGAGGAAAGCTCCAGTGGGCCCCATCTCTCAAACGTGTGACTGATTTCAAAAGATTGTAGTTTTGCGTAAAATGTGTTGTGTATGATTTATTTAGTGTCGACGTCGTACACAGTCTCAGCTATCTCTTGTAATTAAGAGAGATCATAAATAAAGTCTCACTTGGTGGAAAGGTTATTGAAAAATCCTCTCCCCCCTTTTCCTTTCTAATCGTTGCTTTCTTCTTCTTCTCCTTTTCTTTTCTCAAGTTACATTTAACAATTTATACAGCCATACAGTTGTTTATGACTGTGAATACAACTCCATCGTCCATACCCATGACAGATGTATTATCCTATTGATATTTGTTCCTTATCTTGAGTAGTTTAGTGTGGATGTGAGTGTCTCATTACTTGTTTACTATTTGATTTTGGAATGCCCAGATCTGCATAACAGTTGGAAAGTAAATTCTCTACATAGATTATAAAAATGGGGAATTGCCCATACATAATGTTAGGTTATCTCTATGAAATTTGAAGTGAATAAAATTACCATCAATCATATGCAATTGTTAATGGGCCATCCTTAGATGGGCCCACCAGGTGTTTCTTTTTTTTTTTTTTTTTGGGTACATTTCAAGGATGCTGCCATTTGTCAAAAGAATAAAAGAAGTGGCGTTGGATCAATTCTTTGCACATTGGCTTGTTTGAATTGGTGGAATGCAAAAGTAGATTTGAAATGGAAAATGTCACATCGAAATCTGTTTAAAAGAATCCAATTAAACTTTTTTGTTTAAGCATGCTTGATTTCCGTGAAAATGTGGAAAGGTCAATGGTAAAAAAAAAAGAGTCATCTTAAAAAAAGTGAGGAAATCAGCATTTCCATTTATTTATTTTTTTGGTGGAGGAAATGGAAATTGCCCTTTTTCGAGGGAAACCATGGAAACGGAAATTGATTTCCTCAGCTTTGTCTTTGCGAATGGCTGAAAACGATTTCTTTTCTACAGTAGAAATGAGAATTCTACCAATTCAATCGGCCCTAGAAGATCGTATGTTTATGCATTCCCTGGAGTCTGGAGAAGTTAACCATGAAAACCTTTAAACTTTTTGGGGGTTTCATACAGCAATGTCCTAGTGTATATGAAACTTGATCAGAAGAATACTCCTAAAGATAAGAGGATTAATAGAAAAGAATCTTTGTATCAAGTATTGAAATCCCAATTTGTAGAAATGCTAGTCATGCTGTTTTATTGTATGTGATACATTCCTATAAAGATATTAATATAGAGAATAACTCTTTGAATTCAAACAATAGAATGGAGAAAGATAAGTGAAGAATGGTTCACTAATAGGGGAACCAACCTCCTATAGACTGAATTTGTGTTTTTCTTATTACTTCCCTAAGAGTTACAATGCCCTTAATAAGTCTTGCCTTCCTCTATCTAAGATAGATTTCCCTACCAATAATAGCCAATCAATACTAACATTAGACACCTTCTAACTTAAGACTCTAAGGACGCTGCAACTATGGGGATGTATCAGCATCTTTGCTTTGTTTTATGAATAATTGTACAATGCTCTGTCGCCCAAAATAGCAATTTTTTTCTTGGCCAACAACCATGGAATCCATCTTTTGGTTATCCAGAGTGCTCATCTTGTAGGTCCATCATGGATGTGTTGTGCCCATGAATCTCCCCTACCAGATGATCTTATCTGTTTGACTGGTAGGATGCCTTTCCTGTTCAATTAGGATTAGGTTAGCATATGCCTTTTTCAAACAGTACATGTGCTTAGCAAAGAGTAGACACTTGTGATGGTTCAAGGTGAGAGATTTTGTGTCTGTTGGTTATGATGGCCATCCAAGCCACACAGTCAGGGTTCCAGAATCAGGTAAATTCTGCCTGCCAGTGGGAGAGAAAGCAGCCTCTGGAAATAATATATTGAGAAATCGAGTTTACCAAAGGAAGATTAATAGCTTTTCCAGTTTGACTGTGATCTCTAGCTTTGGTCTCTTCATTATCTCTGCTACCGATGACTTAGATGCTTTCACTTGAACAGCTAAAGAAACATATGGATTTTGAACTGCTTCCAGCCTGCTACTTTTGTCTGTGCCTATGTCCCCACAACTGGATCAGTCACTGGCTATGCATACGGCTTTACAACCAGTCATGGATCCAAAACCGATGGTGTCTAGATCTTGATATGGAGAACGAATCGCATCAACCTGGGAGCATTAGCCAATCTGGTGCATCAATACATGTTCCTATGCCCATTCCAATCTTGTCCAATTTTGTAATTCCCACTTATCAACCCATATCTTGTTCGTTCTGGAAACATGTCTTCCTATTTCATCTTTTCTTTAATCTCCCGTAATGGAAGAAGTAGAAGCTTGAGAAGGAATACCAAAAAGAAAAAAAGGGCGGAAGGCTATCCATCCTAGTTGTGGCTCGGGGAAGGGACAAGGAGGAGCAGCTTCGATTTGCTATCCATCCTAGTTGTGGTGGACAGATTATCGAGTATGCTGCATTCATCCCAGCCCCTAACAATTGTAGAGAAGTGGCTCACTTATTCATTAAACGTGTTGTGAAGGACTGGTCCATGAGACCCACCTTAACAAAAGGCAAAAGGCCCCCTGTTGCTTTTTGAATAGCTGTCAGGGACCTATGCTATTGAAAAGTGGGGTTGTTGTTGGGAGGTCCAATGCTGTCGCTTACCTTAGGTAAGCATCAGCAAACCTATAATGCGGCCCACCCAATGAACAGTCCGGATCACCGAAAGGCGTCTCGCCCTTACATTTGCTTGGCCAAGCAGAAAACACTGTTTGTTCTGTCGAGCATCATAAGCTGCCTCTTTTTTATTTATGCAGATCTCCATGGTTTTGATATTGAAAAGAACGTTGAAGCATGTGAATTGTGTCTCTATTGAATAATGGAATGAGTTTAAAGGTTTGTTATTTATAGGCTTTTGAAGTTTACCTAAGAAGATTCTAGAAATCTTCCTGATATAGGACAATTAACCACTTGCTCTAAAAGCTTGAACTGATAGAGCATGGTGAATCAATCCCTTTATCTCATAGCCCAGGCCCCACATCCCAGAGGTTAGATCTCAGCCAAACCCTCTTCATGGGCCCCACATCACATGGTTCCCCCTCACACGAGCCACCTGCCTCACTTGGGCCGCGCACCTCGAGTGTGCCCCGGTATCCCACAGGCCACCCCACTCGAGCCTAGTGTGAAAATGCCCCTGCATTACTTCCCAAGCTTATCTAGAATGATCCCGGAGATCTTCTCAAGCCCATCTAAAAGGCTTACATACTTGACGGAAGTAACCTCATATTACATAGAAATTACAAAATGCCCTCAATGGAATTACACCACCATTTGACAAATATGCCATAGAGCTCTTCGAAAATGCACCTGTCTTTTTGCTGGCTCATGCTTTTTCCTAGTAAATGGAAGTTTTCTAATTTGCTCTATTAAATTTCTTCCTAGTAAATGCTTTTTACCTGTCTTTTTGCTGGCCTGGCCATTTTTCATGATGGGCACTGGATGTGACCAGTTTCTGTTTTCTATTGCAAAAGAGGGTAGGGGTTCATGGTCTTCTCTTTAATGTTACAGATGTTCCTATTTAATAAATTTGTTATTCATTAAAAAAAAAAAAAAAAAACAGAATGTGCATGCAATTTCATGTTGCATAAAGGTAAGATGTGCAAAAGGGGTCCAAGTATTGCTTTTTGTGTAATACTTTAGGTGTCGGCCTTTATTCAATAAATCTTATCATCGTTCGAAAAAAAAGTATGTTTTGCAGTAGAAAAATGCAGTTGCTTTTTCAAGATTGATCTATTCTTAAAGATGTAATAAAACTGAAGCTGAAGTTCTGTCTCATATTGAAGTCTTCATGGTCACTTCCCTCAAAATATTGAATGGGAATTGCATTATTTTAGTCATAATGAATGAATCACACATTTCCAGCTCAAGTTGCTCAGTTTCTAACCTCCTTTTGTGATTTTTCAGGGTATATTGTGGAAGTCAATTTTCGGTTATCTATTTTTAGATGCATGTATCCTTTTTCTTAGCATTGCAAAATTATTTGATGATTCTCATGTTCATTTAGTTGTATATAAACAACCTTAGCAATTCAAGGCAGGCATCTGATTTCAAACCATAGTAAAGAAGAATTTGCTTCATCCACAAGTTCTTTGTCATCAATTCCAGCATGTGGAAAGGTAAGCTTATTCATTGTGATGCAATAGCTTTGCATGATTATTTTATTTATTTATTAATAGTCTTGGGTGTTTTGCTTTTTTTTTTTTTTTCTGCACCATATTTCATTGCAGATGTTGATGGAGATTTTATTAGGGAATTTTGCGTTTTTTGGATTTTTAGTTTTTGCGACCAGATTTCTGATGAAGTCATCTCAAGTCATTTGGTAAAAGCTTTAATCTCTTCATATTAATTTTTACAATGTTCTTTTTACAATTGCTACCGGTTCTCTTTCTCAGTTCATTGAGTTTGCAAAAAGATTTTTGATCTGGAGAACTTTCACTGCTCTATGGCATTTGGTCCATGGGATATGCATTAGTAGAGCAAGAATGGAGCTGAAAATACATCAGTGGAATTAGATGAACAAATATGCGGATTTCGCATCACTCTATTTGATTCTGTGGACAAATTTCTTGGGTTGGGATTGGTACTGTGTTTCTTAACTATGTATTTCAAATTTCTTCAGCAAAATATCTTTTTTTTTTTCTTCATACCAAGTTGTGGGCACTGAAATTGGGTTAATTCATAAATGATGTGCGTGCCTATAACCTTGTTCTAGGTTTACTTCATAGTTTCACTTGTCTTATATTATTGTTGATCGAGCAAGTGTACTCATTTCTTCTTTTCTGATAGGACCTTAATGGGCTTTAAAACCTATTAGTCTTTTTTCTATTGGGACATCTTTCAAAAGAAGAGATCACTCTGCCAAAAGCTAGAGCTAATAGGTGAGGCAATTTCAGATTCACAAGGGGCATTTGTGAAAGGAAGACAGATAGTGGATAATGTTTTGGTGGCGAATGAGGGTATGAACTCTTATAATAGAAGAGAGTCGAAAGGTCTCGTTTGCAACCTAGACATCAAAAAAGCCTAAGCATGTGGATTGGGACTTGCTGGATTATATGTTAGCAAGGTTGGATTATATGTGAGCAAGGTTGGATTGGGACTTCGCCGAAGAAGTTTTTTAATGCCGAATGTATGCCTTTTATGTCTTTGAGCCGAGGAAACGGTGGATCATTTATTTATCCATTGCTTGTTTGCAAGAGAAATGTGGGACAACTTCAAATTATTCAGAGTTGCTTGGGTGTCACCAAGGTCTGTTGGTAACTTCTTCTTGATGTGGCATGGTGGGGGTATAGGAAAGATTGGGAGGAAAATTTGGCCTTTTAAGTTTGCTAGCAGGTATCTGGGCTCTATGGTCAGAGAGCAATGACCGATGTTTTAGGAATCATTAAGGGGCAGGTTTTGGAGGTCTTCCAAAGGGCTAAATCTCATGTATTGGAGTGGGCACAAGCATTAAAGATCATTTTGTCATCTGCCAGAATGTTGGTGGGTTGTGTAAATTTGTTTTGATTTTATACTTGTAAATCTGTGGCTTCGGCCTTTTAGGAATAAATTGTCAATGTTAAAAAAAGAAGAAAGAAAAGAAAGAAGACTATGCACCAAGTAGCACGAACTTAGACTCGTGTGAGAAGTTCAGCCTGCAAGCTCTATGCTGAACACCGGTAGAAAGGACGGGCTCCATCTTGAGTCCAACCTTTTTATTTTTTTTCGGGGGGGGGGGGGAGGGAGGGAACAGTCCTTGAGATATTTCTTTGGATGAGACTGGATATAGAGAAAGTGTTCACCTGATGGGATTGCAAAAGCTCAAATCTCTAGCAAAAAATCCCTTGGTGATCAATTAGGCAGCATTGTGAAGTATGGTGTGGGCAGTCAACAAGCACTTTGTCAGCCTTTGTACCTCTTTGTGCAGCACTTTCATCCTTTTGGTTGTTGTGGGGGGGGGGGGGGGGGGGGGGGGGGGTGGGGTGGGGTTGGTTCCTAAATGAAAGGGAACAGTCTTTGAGATATTTCTTTGGATGAGACTGGATATAGAGAAAGTTTTCACCTGGTGGGATTGCAAAAGCTCAAATCTCTAGCAAAAAATCCCTTGGTGATCAAGTAGGCAGCATTGGGAAGTATGGTGTGGCAGTCAACGAGCACTTTGTCAGCCTTTGTACCTCTTTGTGCAGCACTTTCGTCCTGTGGGCATAAACAGTTGCACAGGGTGTTAGGAAATCATTTCCTACCTCTACCAGAATTGGTGTTTATAGTTTTATTAGACTATTAAGACTATAACAGGTCAACAAACAATTACTCAAATGGATGCATATACTAAAAAATGTGAAAAAACAATATATAAATTTATTGATGTCATTTTGAGAGAGAGAGAGAGAGAGAGAGAGGGAGGGAGGGCTTACATATGACAACATTGATGTGGTCACCTAAGGGTAGTTTCACCAAACATTTCTTTAGATTCCGAGAGAAAGAAGATTGTACTTTTTCAGGAACAAATATTTTCCTGTGTTTGGTTTCAGATGATATAGAACAGGTGTTGCTGTTCTTTGTATTTCAAAATTGAAGCACAAATTTCAACTTTCTTTCTTTCTTGAACCATCCCTGCAAATACAAGTTTGATAAGATTCACTTTGAACTTTGGGAATTCTCAAATGATTAGATGTGAAAAGGAAAATTATGAAATGCTTTTATTTCTTCAGTCAAATGGTTCTCGTCTATAAGAACTTGATTATTATTATTTGTTCAATTGCTCAGGAACAAAGACGTTTTTCTGGCTATCCTTGTTTCAAGCTACTTCAAGATTTTTCTCATAGCCATGATGGTATATGGTTGCATAGTCTTTGATATCTCTCAGTAACTTCATTTGAATGAAGTGCTGAATTATGTTGAACTTTCAGTTTCTTTCTTTCAGTTCTGTTTGATTCATTTTCTATATATTGAAGTTTACTCAAGTATTTGAATTGATATTTTACAGGTTTGGGAATTTCCGTCTTCCGTGCTTTTCATAATTGATGTCTTTGTTCTTTCGTCCAATGCAGTGGCTTTGACAGGTCAAAATTTAGGCTTTTTGCTGCTTCCCCATGTGTCACCTTTTGTTCATGCATTCAGTAGTCATTTCTATGGCCATCCAGTTTTAGTTATTAAAGGATGCTTGAGAAAATCACTTTTCTGTATTAATTGATGTCTTTGTTCTTTCGTCCAATGCAGTGGCTTTGACAGGTCAAAATTTAGGGTTTTTGCTGCTTCCCCATGTGTCACCTTTTGTTCATACATTCAGTAGTCATTTCTATGGCCATCAAGTTTGAGATATTAAATGATGCTTGAGAAAATCACTTCTTTGTATTAATGGTAACAATGTGGCCCACCTTTGAGTAACCTAAGCTATTCATCTTGTGGACCTCATCATTTGATGGGCCAATGCAAGCATCTCTCCTTGTTATGTGGATTTAGCCATCTGATGGAAATGGGCGATTACGACCAACTGGCCCACATTTAATGGGCCAGTCGGATGGTTAGGACCATCTGATGTGGGAGATTTCTGGTATCTCTCAGCCACCATGGCCAATGCGAATGATTTGGATCACCAGTAAGTTTTGTCCCATACGTATAGTTTTTTTGGGTTGAAAAAATGATGTAGAGCGGGTCGGGATAGTTTCATGGCCAAGATGGATCAGAAAAGGCCTGGTCGACAACAAAAGTGATTCGGACCGTTGGACCTTAGATCGGGGCGTATCTCGCAATCTGGGAATGAGTTATTTGACGTAAAATATATGATTTTGGGGTAGAATGAGCTACTTTAGCCAACCAACCCCGCTACGCCGGGTTGCACAGCCCGGATTTGCGAAAAACCCCTGGATCAATGGTCGTTTCCCTGTTTTATTTTCGTTTTTACTATAAATAATAAGTTTTAGTTTGATTATAACTCTTCATCCGTTGGGCTTTAGGAGTTGTTTCCAACATGAAAAGTGCTTAGAATAATTAGGAGAACGGTTTGGTGAAGCCAAATAGGACACTCACTATTTTTGGCCGAAAACCTTGCGCACTAGTAGACATCACGACCATCTATAAATAGTAAGTTTACTATTTATAGTAAGTCGCGGATTCTAGGTATTTTAGTTGTAGTTTGATTCTGATTTCTTTCCTATGCTTGGTACCCTTATTTAAAAGGTTGTGAACTCATTTTTATTCATTTATTAATCAATTTCGAATTTTATTAGAATTTATTTCTATTCTCTTGCTTTCTTTCCTCGTGGATTCGAGAAGTCTCTGTGAGGAGTCCAGAGAAGCTCCGTGGATTCGGAGTAGTTATCCTTGAGGAAGACGGTAATTGACCTCATCACGTTCATCCCTGCGTCAGAAAATATGGTGTTGAACATCGTCCAATACTCATGGAAGATTAGCATTCCGTTATTGATTGGTTAGCTGTCCCATGGTGTTTATTGCATTGCAACTTCTGCATTATAATAGTGTCTTGCTCAATGGTACCAGAGTAGCTGTTCTAATAATGTCTTGAACAAATTCGTTTTCTTGACCACTATTGCATTTAAACAATTCTACTAAGATTTCTCGTTCCCATCTTTCCTCTACATGAGATTTCTAGTTGCATGAGATTTCTTGAACTTTCAGTTTCTTTCTAGTTGCATGAGATTTCTGGAACTTTCTGTTTCTTTCTACATGAGATTTCTTGTCTCTCTGTAAAATATCATTCATTTTCTTTTCACTATTGCATTTAAACAATTCTACTAAGATTTCTAATACTGTCGAGAGAGAGAGAGAGAGAGAGGAGAGAGAGAGAGAGAGAGAGAGAGAGAGAGAGAGAGAGAGAGAGAGAGAGAGAGAGAGAGAGAGAGAGAGAGAGAGAGAGAGAGAGAGAGAGAGAGAGAGAGAGAGAGGAGAGAGAGAGAGAGAGAGAGAGAGAGGAAGAGAGAGAGAGAGAGAGAGAGAGAGAGAGAGAGAGAGAGAGAGAGAGAGAGAGAGAGAGAGAGAGAGAGAGAGAGAGAGAGAGAGAGAGAGAGAGAGAGAGAGAGAGAGAGAGAGAGAGAGAGAGAGAGAGAGAGAGAGAGAGAGAGAGAGAGATTTCTAGTTCCCCATCTTTCCTCTACATGAGATGTGTTGCATCCTGTGTTTTAACATTTAATATATGTGTGTGTGTGTGTGTGTATATATATATATATATATATATATAGAGAGAGAGAGAGAGAGAGAGAAGAGAGAGAGAGAGAGAGAGAGAGAGAGAGAGAGAGAGAGAGAGAGAGAGAGAGACGCATGTGCACACGCGTCATGGGCGTTTAATCGGAACGGTCCATGTGATGTGGAATCCCATGGAACCCCAAGAGACATTTTCACCCTGATCTAAAATTCTGGTGGGCCATAGCAAAGATAAATGCAAATCAAGGGAGGAAACTGTTTTTATTTTTCATGGCCCACCAAAGTTTTGGATCGAAGTAAAAATTGGGTCTAGGGGGTTTCATGAGGTGTTGCTTCATGTGGACCGTTCAGATTTTGGAGTTAAATAGTGTATGATGAGTTCTCAAAAAAGTTCACATGAGTTCCGTGCGAACTGGTGCACAACTGAGCATTCGGCTATATATATATATATATATTGTTTGGGATGGAATTGCCTCGGGACCACACCTTTTCAAAACACCTTTTTTCTTCTTTTTCTTTCCTTTTTTTTTTTTTTTTTTTTTTTTTTTGTTTCTTTTCCTTTTGTTTCTTTTCCTTTTTCAATGATAACTTGAATTTATTGTAAAAGGAACCAAGCTCCAACAGGGCAAAAACAACTTGAGGGGAAAGGAGCTGATCATGACTGACCCTCTTGTTACTCCCTTCTTTAGCAAGGAACCAGTCACCTCATTCAGCTCCAAAAAAGAAAAAAGAAAAGAAAACACTGTAACGAGTGCTAACTTTCTGCATGCAATAAGGACAAGCATATTCCCAAGGACAACTCAGTACTCGCATGAGGAGAGCCACTTGATAATGGCTCTATGTGCTCCATCCATCACTAGGGCCCCAGAGAAGGAATTAGCTAAAATCCATAAACCCTGGCAAAGAAATAGGAGTCCCAGCATATGTGGGTCCAATCACACCACATGGGCCAGAGAAAGAAAACACATCTCCCTTGTAGCAATTGCACCTTCTGGTTCCCAGGTAATAAAGGAGGCTGGCTATCAGATGGGCCACCGGTCATCAAAACCAGCAGGGAATCCTGTTTCAATAATCCTGTTTCTATGATTAATCAGTGAAACAGGATTCATAAAGTCCACCCCAAATAGCTGGGAGACACGGCCATGATCATGAATATCATTTGAGTGACCATCTTTCAACAGGTAGCTTTGCAAAAATATCACTTCTACTAGCTAACGGTAGTTTCTAGAGGGAGGCTATTTAGAATGTTGGAGAGCAATTTGGGTTAGTTTTGCAGACATTTTACATTCCTTTTGTGTCACCAGCAATCCCAGGGTTGTAAAATATCAACTCCTCCACTGTTTTTGTGGTGAATAATATCATTTATGTTTGTCTTCTAGAGATTTCAATTTTGTTTTTGTTTTTGTTTGTTTGTTTTTTGTTTTTTGTTGAATGTAGTGTAAATTTGCATAACCTTCCTGAGCATGTGCCTACCAACCGCTGCTGCCATAGATTGCCTGTCTTCTCTAATCGAACGTACCGGTTGACCTCTGCTAGTGAATCAGTGTCAGTCTTTCTCACAGGATGTATACTTTGAAATTTGTTATTCAAAAGAGCATTATGTTTTAATGTTTTCTACTCTCTTTTTTTTTTCTTCCTTTTCTTTTCTTTTTTCATGAGAACCATGTTACTAGATCTCGCCCTCTAATATTTATACTGCATATTGGTGATATAACATTTTATTTTTCATGAATGGTTACCATATCATATCATCTGAGGTCACTCTCTTCTGAACCAGTACTGACGCAAGCGAGAATGACCGGATGTATCGGAGCATGCATCGGTGCCCATGCTGCAAAGTTGGCAGCTAATCGCATGCTGGAGGTTCTTCCATCAGGATATTTGAGATGTTTTAGCATCTTAGATTGGTGAACATTGTATTCTTATTATGGTTAAGCATGCAGCTAGATTTGATTTGGTTTCCTGGGGTTTGAATGACCGTTTTCTTGCAGAAATTTTGCAAATGCACATTGAGTGTGCTGGAAACAGAATTTGAGACCAGGAAGGTCTTTCTGTCCCATTTGAAAGAAATATTGTTATATTGCCAAGAATAACAGATAAGGAGAGAGAAAGGAAGAGAAAAGAAGAGAGATGTAGTTTCACTCTTTCTTTTTCAATGAACTACATAATCATCATCATCTAAGCCTTATCTCAACTATGGCCATCATATCATCTGAGGTCACTCTCTTTCTTTCCCATTTGAAAGAAAAGAGAATCTTTTTTTTCCATTCCATTCTTTCAAGGGCCACCATAACTCTAGTTAACGCCATTACTACCTCCACCCATGTCCTTTTGGGCCTTCCTGTTGCCCTTTAAGAGCCTGAAACTTGTATGAAATCATTTCTTCTAACTGGTGCAGTCCTCCTCGGTATCCATTGCACATGACCAAACCATCAAAGTCTAGTTTCCCTTTTCTTGTTACCCATTGGTGCTACTAAATTTCCTGGAATGCATTCATTTCTAATTCTATCCTTTCTTATCTTGCCACTCATCCATCTCAACATTCTCATCTCATCTGCACTCATCTTATGGACATGTTTTTCCTTACCTGCCCCATCCTATAAAATTTCCCTTCTAGTTTGAGTAACACAGGACGATCGCATAAAACTCCAGAGGTGCATCTCCATTTCTTCCACCCCGCTTGATTTCTATGGGCAACATCCCTTCTCAATCACTCCCTCATGTATTATCAACTCAAGATATCGAAAGTGGTAATTTTAGGAAACTTTTTGGTCAATAAACTTTGCTAATTCCTCTGCTCCTACTCTTGTTGTTACTAAAATTGCACTATATATACTCTATTTTAGTCGGACTAATTTTAAATCCTTTATATTCTAAAGCATCTCTCCATAAATCTAGCTTTGTGTTTACACCCTCCGTCATCTTGTCAATCAAAACTATGTTAGCTGCAAACAACAAACCATGGGATCTCCTCCTGCAAATGCCTCGTTAATTCGTCCATAATGCAATGCAAGAAGGCAAGGGCTCATTGCTGACCCCTAGAGCAAGCCTACAGTAATTGAGAACTTGTCTCTTAATTCTTCAACAAAATAATAATAATAATAATAATAAAAGGAACTCATCTCTCCATTAGTATTCTTCTCATTTGTACTGTTTCCTTGTACATATCCTTAATTATGTCAATGTATGCCCTTGAAACTTCTCTCCTTAACACACACCAGATTATTCTCTAGGGACCTTATTGGAAGCTCTCTCTAAAAAAAAAAAAAAAAGACCATGCAGAGATCTTTCCTCTTCTCCATGTATTTCTCCTTCAATTGTCTAAGTAAGAAGGTAGCTTCAGTGATAGATCTTCCCTGGCATGAAACCAAAATGATTTTTTGATACATTTGTTTTCGTGCATTAGTCTTTGCTGAATCATTCTTTCCCAAAATTTTATAGTACGGTTCATAAGTTAAATCCTATGATAGTGTAGCTCTGTATATCATCATTATTCTCAGAAATGGGCACCATGATACTCTTCTCCGTTCTCCTAACATTTTCTTTGATCTTATAATTTTATTGAACAATTTTGTTAACCAAAATAACCTAGTATCTTTCATAAACTTTTAAACGTCTATTGGTAATATGATCTGGTCCAAAGGTCATCTTTCTCAAAGCTTCTCTCTTCAAATATCCTAATCCTGCAAAGTGTCTATGGACATGGATGTTATTTGAGTTTATAGTTCCTTCTGTCTCTAAGCTCTCAGACTGATTATCATGTAACATTATGAAAATAGTTTCCTCACCTGTCATGGATCTCATTGCCCTTGGCTAGTATCCTTTGGTTATTGCTCTTAATCTAACATCATTTTTGGTCTATTCTTCTTTTTCTCACCTTCTCCTGTACTAAAGTTAGCAGATTACAGTATTAAAAGTACATGGGAGACTGATTCAGTTAAGTCGCAGTTGTCTATTCCTGAGAGGAAAAGTGGACAAAAAGATAGACTAAAGATTAACCATAAAACAAAATGTAAAGAATTTGGGGATTTGAGTATCAAAACTACCTGATTTCCTTTCCATTGCCAACATCGATCGGCGGTCCATGCAGAGTCATCTGTTAGAAGATGAAGATCACAAGATCTATAAGATTTTACTTCACAGTGGACCACACAAGTGAATGTCTTGGATTTGTGGGTCACTTCTCTGTGTCTCCAGTTTGCGTGCAGGGCAAAAGATTAGTTTTCCTCCTAATTTTCTTTAGGGCAGTAGGTTGGCCCATCGGGCTTTCGGCTCAGGCCTGTTTTGGGTTCGCATATCAAGCCGAGAGCTGGGCTCGGGTTTAAATTAAAGTGCATCTATTATTTGGGCCAGCTCGAGATCTCGAATAAATTGAAGCATCTAATTTTTCAAATCATTCACGGACAAGCCCCTATGTTCATGCCTCCACATGTGTTGACATAGCACACATCCTCCGAAGTCATTTCAGGTCGGCCTCACCATGTAGATGATCTGACCCAGGAATCAGGATAGTCCATTCATGAGGTGGTGTGCCAAAGTTTTTGCTAACTTCGTACACTGTTGAAGAGTGGAGTAGCCTGATGTTTTGGATAAGGCATCAGACCCACCTAAATATTATGAAATTTCATGATATCTGGTGCAACCAAACACACCCTAAA
Source organism: Magnolia kwangsiensis (assembly GCA_037074715.1). NCBI lineage: Eukaryota > Viridiplantae > Streptophyta > Magnoliopsida > Magnoliales > Magnoliaceae > Magnolia > Magnolia kwangsiensis. Next base: position 24,991,940 of record CM073575.1, on the reverse strand, counting down.
AAGATTTTTTTGGTAGTTCTTTTCCAAGAAAAAGAGCAATTATTTCTGGCATTCGTTTTCAAGACCTAAAAAAAAGAAAACAAAAAAAAGAAAAAGAAAAAGAAAAAGAAAAGATCACCTCCACCAATAAACATAAATTAAATATAAGAAAATTACCAAGGATCAGTGTTCTATGATCCATACCCTCCAACAACGATTTTTTCCTTTTCTCAAGCTGTTATTGCAATGATTCCTCTCTTCAAAATAATTTTCACCAAAAAAAAAAAACAAAAAAAAAAAAAAAACGTCAGGAAAATCTTCCCACTTTTATATCAGCTCACCTCAGCTGCCTGCAATACCCATCAAAGAAAATCAGAGTGAAAACCTGCAACACTCATCAAAGAAAAATATCATCCGAGTATGAAAATCAGAGGAATTAGCATGATATGTGGTGGCCCCATCAAAACGATAAATGCAGCACAACAATATGGTAATCTACATCATTCTTCAACGGTTCACAACATCGATGGACAATGTACCAATAGTTGCACCCCAAATGTTTCTAACCATCACAATGGCCAACATTCAATGAGCAAAAGTCTACTGATCCACATCTAAGGTTTGAAAGGGGCTAACATCATATTATAATGCAATTGGTTATGTATATGCTAATGACATGTATCCATATTGTGAATGATATAACACAATGATTGCTTAAGGTTAGGGATTGCAGTGGGTCAGGTTAGATTCAGGCTATAACAATGATAGGTTTACCCTAAATTTAATATTTTATTAAACGGTTCAAAATCTCTATTTTAACACCAACTCAACTATCTATTATTGGGTCAACCAAAGCCCTACTCATTTGACCCATTTAATTAAAATATAAAATACAAATTAAAATTAAAAATTATTATTATTTTGTAAAAAAATTGACAACAAATTTAGAACTATTAATTAATATAAAATCAAAATCTTCCATAATTAAATTGCAACCATTGTAACTCAGTTTAGGATTTATTGAACTTATATTATATTATAATGTAAATTGTAAATTGCAACCATGGTAACTAAAAATTGCCTACTTTAAAATTTTTTGTAAATAAACCCCTAACTTTCAGGCTGTTAGCCAAGAAAGCCGATGCCATCACAAATTCATATATATATATATATATATATATATATATATATATATATATATATATTATATTGTATTTTGTAAATACCCAAAAAGTCCATAGTTAATAAGTTACGTAATGCAACTACCTAACCATTTAATATTCAGTTGTCCAACTGGTTGATTTGATTATTCACTCTAGGATGAAGGGAGGACACAAAGATCATCCTAATTCAAAATTCTCTGGACCCTAAGAATGTTTCAATAGTCTGCGTCCAATCCCCACTATCTTCTTGAATGGCCACATGATTTTTGAACTTGCCTCATTTTGTCTCATGAACTAAAATGTGTGCTAAAATGAAAAGACATTGTGGATGTCATAGAAACATCAACCACAAAATGTTCCATTAGGTGAAAAATAATATGTTATGTTAAAATGGGGGAAAATTGTCTTTTCAGCTGCTAATGTCATTTTGGTTATTTCTTAGTCAGTCAATGTCAAGGTTGCTATTTGTTTTTAAAACCATATGTCTAAAAAGTTCTTTGTTTCTCTCTTCATCTACAGATTGCCATAATCTACTATGTAATCCTAGATGTGAGGAAGTAGAAGCTTTCCATTGCTTGATTTTTTAATTTTTAACTACTTAAGACTAGGAGATTTTTTTGAAGTCGGAAAGATAAATCTCAAGTAATTAGAAGCAATGGAGGGAGAGAGATTTGAACCCTCAGTATGAATAACTCATACAACGGATTAACAATCCGTTGCTCTAGTAGGATTTATTTTGACTAATTTTTTAAGTAGATAGTTTTTGGAAAATCAACTAAAGGATAGGCATTTATATGGAAAAATCATTATATAATACCTAGGCTGTGTATGGTGCTTCATTAGTAGGCACTTGGAAATTGTACACAAGTGGCATACATTAACTCAAATTAAACAGGCTAAATTGTGGAAGCCACTGTTTGCTAAGTCACAATCCTAAAATCAGATTGGTTGAACAATCTTGATATCTGATTTGTGGACACTTTTGCTTCTTAAAATAGGACCACTGGATTTATTTATTTTTCATTTGCTGTCCAAAAGATCTCTACCAACTTGATAGTCAGATAATCAAATAAGCATAATGTTTTGACAGTTTAATTTGACTGCCACATGCAATTTCTAAGTGCATGTATGTCAATCTTGCCAATAAGATGCATACCAGGCTAAGATAGGAAATTCAAACCCCATAACAAAATCAACAGAAACAACAGAGAAATTCAAACCCCATACAAAATCAAAATGTTCATAATATCCTATTGGGAACCTGGCATTATGTCTGCAAGATCTGGACCACTCACCCCACAGTCGCTGCCATATATGGACCAAAAGTTGCTTCACATTCGACCAAAAGTTTTTTGCCAGTTTTTCTAAGGGGCGCCCCGGGGCTTGACTTCCACCAGTTGATCATTACGTGGGACAAACATACATCAGATCAACCCCGTCGATCAGGTGCAACGTCATATCTTCACCGTGGATCGTAAAACTTAGTCAAGTCCAACGATTAAGTGCGCCACACCATAGGAACTGTGTAAAATCATGCCTAAAACAATGACTTCACACGGTGTGGCCCACGTTAGTGTTGGAATGTCCTGATTTTCGGCAGAATCTATTCATCCCAGCTGGATTGGATGGTATAGACAAACGATGGTAGGGCCCACATGCATTTGGGACGGATTGTATTGGTGGAAGGTCGCATCTCAACCGTTGCTGTATCACTTCAAAAGCGCGTTTTATAAAAAGACAAAAAACGCTCGTCGCCTGAGAGATTCGAACTCTCGCGGGGAAACCCCATGTACTTAGCAGGCACACGCCTTAACCACTCGGCCAAAGCGACGATTGATGTGAATATTGTATTTCTTCTAATTTTCATGCTAAGCATTTTAAATCCAACCACCACGGGCGGACAGTCAGCGTTGTTCACTTGCTTCGATCACTGACCCGTAGCCAATCCATACACTTTCCCACGACGCCGATTGCATGTGGCTCCAACACCGCATACCTCAGTATTGAGACATGGTGAGGTTTGATCAGGCTACTTGCCACTATAAAGAAATGGGCCCACGTACTTGACCTGGATACTTCCAAACATGTTTTTGGTGGCCCCATATCTGACAAACCAACGGACTCTCTCAACATCCCAACACCACCATGGTATTGGGTCACCGCATAGGAATCCTATCGACATGTGGTCACAAATGAAGATTTTCTGTTTTCCTGCATTGTCTAGGTCATCATTGACATTGTCAAATGTGATGATGTGGACCAATCATATTACAACAAACAGATATTCTTGTTTGTAGCAAGCACAGGAGGATCCGAACTCTACAAGGTAATACAAGTCTTTGTCCCAACATATCAGCTGCCTCAATTACAGCAGTAACTTCTACATGGCAAGGGATGAAATAGTTTTTTGACCTTTGGATCAATGGATCTTAGTTGCTCTCTGTGTAGAGGTGACTTGGGTTGAAGTCTGGCTTGGACCTGTTAGCTAAACCTATGGGTCGGGCTGGGCTGAAGCCTGTGCTGTAAGGCCCAGACATCCAAGCTGGCTTTGTCTCAGGTCACTTTAGCCCGGATCAATTGGCCCATCCCACCTCTCTCTCTCGCGCGCGCGCGCGCGTGCACACAAACGGTTGGAGATGAATTGGAATGGGGCCGAAAAACAAAAGTGAAAACCCCGGCCTGTCTCAACCCAGGCTCTGCTCATCAACCATGCAATTCTGGGGAGTGCAATTTTGGGCCTATTGTGGATGGGATATGAGAGTGAAGAACCGAATTCAAATGGTTAAGATTATGGGATATGACACAACATCACACTAATTAGCAAATCTCAACCATTCCATTCTATTTATCACAGTCTCTGATGGTTTTAAATTAAAATTATCCAATTTGAAGAATCGAAATCAAACGGTTGAGATCTTTCAACGTAAAATTAAAATTATTTTTACTACCGACCACAGTGGGAGTCGAACCCACGACCTTTTGATCCGAAGTCAAACGCGCTAATCCACTGCGCTATGCGGTCTTGGAATGAGTATTTTTTGTTGAAATAAAATGAAATACAAGCATGACTAAATGACGTCCGCACTCTCTTTCCGCTGTGTGTCCCACTCAACAAATGGCTATGATGTCTCAACGTGTTTACCAGCATCTGATGGCTCGGGAAAAAAATAATCTCTGAACGAGCGAATACGTGGCACACATGGATCAGATTAAAAAAAAAATAAAAATCCCTGGGCGAGCGAAAGCTGATTCCGTGTCTCATGTCATTTTGAATACTTGGCATATAGATGAATCAGATCAAAACCGTCCATTTCGTTCTTCCAATGATAATTAGGACATGGTCGAAAGAGAACAGTGTTTAGATAGCTTTAATCCTTACTGGCATACAAATGAAAATGAACACTGAAGTCCAAAAACAAGCAACGCCTTTTATTAAGTGAGAAAACGCCCATTTATTAGATGGTTGAGATGGTAAAATGAAAAAAAAAAAAACTTTAGTTAACACTCCATCGACGGATGAGTCCACGTGATGTCCGGTTCAGATTATCAAACTCATGTGCCAAGGCTATCAGATAAGGATCCACCGGTCCAATTTTTACGGAACCGTGTGGTGATTAGATTAGCTAGTTCCGATTTACCATTTTGCAATTGATTTAAACTGGGTCCAGCCATGTTTTGGTCAGGCCCGCCCACTAAAACCTTCCTGATTGTTTAGGGCCCATTTAGATGAGGTTCAAATATCCAGCCCGTCCATTGTGTGTGTACCACTTGGATGAGTGGCCACACTAAATTTCAGGGCATTCCAAAACTCAAATGGACCACTAAGTGCTTTTAGATTTTTTAGGCATGATTCACATGGTTTCAAATGGTGTGTACCACCTTAGTTCCAAATACAATTAAATTTTAGGATATCCCGTAACCTAGTGGGGACAAACCAAATGCACAGTGTGGATGTCCAGCACACATCAGAGTGGGCCCCACATAGCTTTACCTCATGGGAGCTTCCCTAAGTGAGTGTGTAACAATAGAAAGAGGTAGACGTGTGTGCAATCTAATCCATCCATCAGGTGGTCTAACCATGTAAATGCCCTAATTTGACCTCGACTAGGTAAGACCCGAACCATCCTGCAAAACCACCTTTAGACTACAATTAGGCTAAAAAAATGGAAAGAATTGTAAACTTATTCAAATTTGCTTGGCAAATAAAGCCATCCGTCTCTCAAGAACGGCTATTACTACTCTCAATTGGATTCTCATTCAAATCTGCTTCTTAAATAAAGACATTGTCATTGCACGAACGGCAATTACTAGTTTCAATCGGATTCATACAGAGAACCGTCTCTAGTGTACTTTTCCTACTATCCCAATATATCATGAAATTAAATCAGCTGTACCAGCTCCTCTGTTTTTCTCTTAATTGTAATCTAGTCGAAGACCCTTTGATCACCTCTTATAATAATAGTGCTCTTAACTATTGTTTTGTATATGCACCTCTATGACTATAATGCCAACAACAAATAAAATGGATATTTTAACATTAGATCTTACATCCAGATGATTTGGATAAATGATCTATCGTGTGGATTGGTGATTTAGTAAGTGGATTGTCATAAATCTTGCGTTTAAATGGTTCATATGGCCCACTTGACAATCAATTATGATTAAAATAATAAAAAATAATAATTTATACCCTTAAAATTTTTTAACTCTATTACATTCTATCCCCCCTTATCATTCTGAAATTTATCACCCCAAAATTGGTAAACAGGTTAGAATACTTTTCTCAGATCTTTACTTTCACTACCACCAGGCTTCTTCTTCATTACGGTGACTCTATTAGACATTGACGAGTGGTATTACTTTCATTCGCAACACTTGTTCTTTTCTATTAAGGATTCATGCTGATCTCTCAATATACGTTACATGATTTTATTAAATTTTTTATGACTGCCAATCAATCATATGGGATGTGTCTCTCCTACACTTTTGAAGCATTAATATACAGAAGACATTATAAATGTTGGCGAGCTGCGAGTGTCTTTGAACTTGCACCGGTATATTGAAATTTCAATGTATTTGGTGCAACCCATCGCTACAATGTCTTATGTGTGCGAAACTAAACGAAATTTACCATTTGCTAGATATAATACATTATATAGCACCAAGACAAGCATTTTATTGTCTAAAAACTATCTGGTACCGTTTGGAACGTCCAACACCTTTTCTCAAAAGAGCATAAAATTCTTATAAACTTGATGAAATACGAAAGCACACACGCACTTCAATTCATTTGCATAAGGACACTAATATGGTACGTGGCTGCTTCCCGGGCTGCCTCGCATGCTGGTTCATAAGATTATCGACCAATAAGACATCGCCCTTTTGCCAGCTCAGATCCACGCTGTTCTCGACTGAGATTTTCTTGTAGGCTTCAATGGCCTTTGGAGGGAATGGGCTTCCGTCGCCGAAGCTGATATGGACGTCTTTCTCATTGCCGGTGTAGCCCAACATTGGCTTGAACCAAACCCTCTTTCCTCCCAACTCCTTTATCGGGTCCATTGGCCCGAATATGAAATCGGCACTTCCATCAGAGTGGAATTCCACTGCGTCGCATGCTATACTCTCTAGTGCCCTAGAAAACAATAGTCAACTCAGTTCTGGCGCACAATGTTCAGGTGGAGGGTCTTCAGTTAGAACTTATCACTTTTAATATCATTTTTCCTGCCAGCATGCTATTTGTGTATGAAATCAGTACCATGAAAACGATAGGGCCCACCATGAGGATCACCATTCTCAAAATTCAGGCTGATCCGCGGTGGGTCACACATGTAGACTCAGATGGTTGTTCTTTCACTCTAATGCTGTGGCCCACCTTATGATCAAACCAGTGTGGAATTTTTTCTTAATATAATCTTCATGGTGGTTACTACTGCTTTCATGGTACTGATGTCCTACAAAGGGACGTGGATTGGCTAGAGAGCCTGCCACTAACCAATGGCTAGTGGTCGGTGCTTTGTGGGCTATACCATGATGTATGTGTTTCATCCATTCCGTCCATCCAATTTTTTAAAGATTATTCTATGATACGTGCCCAAAAGTCAGATTATTCAAAGGAACAATGTTGATTGAATCAAGTTGATATATATATATATATATATATATATATATATATATATATATATATATATATATATATATATATATATATATATATATATTTTGGTTTTTAGTTCATCGAAGTCTGTATGATGTAATCAACAGGTTGGATGTCAAATAAGTATTACTGTGGGCCCTAGGATAATTTTAATGGTGGACATCCTATCACTACTGTTTTCCAATGGTGTGGTCCTCCTGAGATAAAAATAATTTTAAAACTAATTTTTTTTTTTTTTAAAAAAAAACCTCACTAAAAATAAATAAAAAAAAACCTTGCGTGTAGGTGATTAGTTTTTACTCTGTAATCCCACTGGATGAAGTGATGGGTCCCACCCAATCTTAATTAGAAACGGATGTGTTGGAAATGATTGGCCCTATGATTTGGATATCGGTGGATCCTTTGGCTTCACCCAATGCTAAGATGTTGGATACCCATCTGATCATTCCTCCTTAAAGAGTTACTTGATACTCAGGAAAAGTGGAACAGTTCATACACATGCACTCAACAAGTGTCATGCATGCAAGTCAGCTGTAACGGTCGTGAAAATTTAATAATAATAAAAGATTATTATTTTTTTAATTTTAATTTTATTTTATATTTATCTTATCTATATCATTAACCCGTATACTTTAAATATACCTCTAACCCTCCTCGCATCTCTCAAGATTCAAATACTCAAATATACGTTGTAAAAAGAGTTCTAATCAAAATTAGATATTAACAAAAAGGCTACCTGTGACAATAGAGAAAGGGAGGAAGAGAATTTTGGATAGCTTAGATCAGGTATGTATATCGTCATTCTTTTAGTATTTTTACACATTTAATGTAATTTGATTCGATGTATGTAATAAATGGTGTAAATCGGCCACACGTTCATTGCATTGAATTATGGATAGATATAATGTAAAGGTGAGGGGAGTCTAAAATTCTGTAATTGTAATTGGTATGCATCTGATCGAATTAAATTAGATCTATATGGATTATATGATCCCTAAGGCCAAAATATACAAGGGCCTTAATTTTCGGATCAATCTGACCATCAGATGGGCTACATTAATTAGATTTAGAAGTATTTGATAAGAGTATCCTAGATTTTTGCGCAAGTATTGGTATCACTTGGCATAGAAAGTCGAGATGGGCCATTGGTGTATGTATGATTAGATCCACACCATTCATCTAATGTGTAGAGACAAAATATGATAAGACCTTAAGAATCTGAATGATCTAATCATCCGATGGGCTACCTCGATCAAGTAATTTTCAACCAATTTTATAATATTAAAAATAAAATAAAAGATAGAAATGTAAAATATAAATTTTAATTATTTGATCATTTTGAATTTGGCCACTTAGGTTGTTAATCAAAGGTGGGCCCACTATGTAATAAAAATAGATAATAATATCGTTGATATAATTGATAGGACCTTAAAATTTAAACCAACCTAATTACACTGCGGAGTCTATACTACAAGACTCAGGTGAGTAACCCAACTTGTTTCATGATTCATTAAAATTAAAATAAATCGTTTGTGATTGTTTAATTGATTGATATACTGATTTGAATATTTTGTTATGATAATTGTACGTTGAATTCATATATGAATATTTTGATTAAAATAATTATCCCAAATATGAAAAATATGTATTTTCATATCATCTATCATTCATTACATTTACATAATGTATGGTCGATCCTAGAAGTACTACCTGAAAGAAATATCGATCTTGGTAGAGCATTACCAGATGTGGGCTATGCCTAAGCCTACCAAAAGGTGGAAGACTATCCAACGGGTGGATGCAGGTTGATGACCATCAACCTAAGTAGATGGACGATCATCTCATCTGATGTATTTATACACCATTTGTATTTATATCATTGTACATATATTTTTATATTATTTTAATTGTTATGATTATGAACCATGCTTGATTATTTCACTAAGTCTAGCTAACTTACCTTTTTATTGATGAAAAAACCGTACAAGCTATTAGCAGATGATATGGCGTAAGAATTGGAAAGATCTACTGTACCTGAACATGATTCATGTGAAACGTGACCACACTTATTTGAAGATGAAGTGCGGCATTAGACCATTTCTGATTACGTGATTTGTTTACTAGCATAGTTTGATTAACGTATAATGAATATTAGTATTGATTTTGAGAATTTAAGAAATTATTTAGATTTATTTTATTGTTGGAAAGATCTACTGTACCTGAACATGATTCATGTGAAACGTGACCATACTTATTTGAAGATGAAGTGCGGCATTAGACCATTTCTGATTACGTGATTTGTTTACTAGCATAGTTTGATTAACGTATAATGAATATTAGTATTGATTTTGAGAATTTAAGAAATTATTTAGATTTATTTTATTGAAACAATGTTAGTATGGAATAAATGTAATTATAGTATGATGATATAATAAATGAATGATTTTTAAGGTTTATTTTATTTTAAAGGTTGTCAAGATTTATATATGTATGGTTGATTGGTGTTAAGTGTTATGTATGTGTGATTGAGATTATGGTGGAACTTAGACTGAATGTAATTATCATCTCTCATTAAACTGACTAAGGAATTAAATTAGTACACTTCGTGTATGAGTTACAAATTGAAACTCGGGTTTGAGGGTGCACACTTTGTACTCGAATTCTGGGGCATAACAATTTAGTATCAGAGAAGTTAAATTAATACCGTAAGTGACTTGTAGGTTATGAACCCCATACATGCATAATGTGTAGGTCCCTAAAATTAGAAACTTATATACACTTACAACTTTCTATTATAATGCTTTTATATAATAAGAAATTATAAAAATATATAATTTATAATTCATTTATTATTCTAATAATTGAAAATTAAACTTATTTATATAATTACATTCCTTGGAGACGAAAATTTAGACCCTTGAACAAATTTTAAAGTAATTTAAGTTGTGATGTACTACCAGATAGTAATGAACAACAGAAATCACCTACCTTTAAAAAATGTAACTAAATAATTATAACTCTGATTAAAGTCATTCACAATCCTAATCGTAGATATAAAAGTCTAAATTCAATAAAAAATAATTAGATAATTCGAATCTAATAGATACTATACTAATTCTGAGAATTAGTACATACTGGTTAGAAATCATCTAAATCTGAACAGGTCTGATTGTAATAATTTTTGAAAATTCTGTGGTTGCCTAATTGACTTGAAATTTTGTGAAAATGTTGTATACTCATGTAAAAACTTATAAAAATTTTTTAAGATATATTTAAAATTTTTTACCATGTAAACCATTGATTGGAATAGTAGCCACCAATAGTGAACTGGTCTGTATATAATGTAGCACTAGTAACTTGATGACTTGTAGAACTTTATTTGTTATTGAAGCCAATGTATTTTGATAATACTGATTATGAGTTAGAGATTTTATAAAGTCCACTAAATTATTAATAATTCATGTTATAGGAGTTATGCCCCCTAAGAAGACGGTATTCGTGATTTAATATCATCCATAAGTACACCTTTCCCAGATACTCCCTTACCAAATCCTCCTATCCCCGAAGAATCTGGAACATCTCCTGATAAGCAAGACGAAAATGAAGTCAATGAAGCGGGGCAAGTTCCTCTACCACCTCCTCCTCCAGTTAACATGGCCAGATGTTAGACTTAGCATGCAACTCTCATTATCCCCAACTACTATTCGAGCTAACCTCGCAAGACCAAATATTGTTCAGCTGTGGGATGCTGCCTTTGGGTTGGTAGCACAGATGGCAGGAATGCTAGAATAACAACATGAACAGTTTGTTGTTTAGTGGGACATGTTAGCCACCTTGAACCAGACATCCCAACATCACCGAAACACATCTTCATTAAAGTTTGATTAACCTCATGAGGTAGATTTACTTGAAAGGTTTACAAAGTTACGACCACCTTTATTTAAGGGTGCATCTGACCCATCAATAGTAGAAGATTGATTAAAGCAGATTGGGAAAGTATTAGAAGTAATGAACTACCCCGATGATCAGAAAGTTAAATTGACGTCCTTTATTCTTCAGGGCGAAGTTGATGTATGGTGGAGAGCTACAAAGAGAATGGTTCTAGCTGATCATGTGTAGACCTAGTATGAATTTCAGTAAAAGTTTTGTGAGAAACATTTTCTTAAAGCGTACCGCATCCAAAAAATGATGAAAATTTTAATGCTAGAACTAGGTTCCATGACGGTAGCCTAGTATGAAGTAAAATTTGCTGAATTAGTAAGTTATGTGCCAAAGGTAATGGAAGATAAAGATTATAAAATTACAAAATTTGAAAAAGGGTTAAGACATAATATTAGAATGAAATTTTGTTGCGTGGATATAAAGAAATACTCAGAAGTAGTCGATAAAGCCTTACGAATATAACAAGATACAAAGAGATTTCTCAAATCTCATGTACAGTTAAAAGAAACAGGACAAAAAAATAGGCCGACACCTACCTAATACCAACTACTAGAGAAGAAACCCAGAATGAAAATTCAATCATCAACACCAAGAACCCAAGAATGATATTTTCCAGAAAATTGTGCATACTGTGGTAAGTATGGTCACATGGCTCAGGTGTGCAGAACTAAGATGAGAGATATGAATATAATGTCTCTTCAACAGATACCACCGCGATTGTAACTTTCAGCATCATCTCAATAAACAGGTCAGACATTGCAAGTATCACGTACCCTATTGCAGCAGAATTAACAAAATCGACCATCTCCCTCAGTTCTTCAAGGCCAAGGGAATCATCCCAGCAGGCAACAACCACTACGTGCACGGGTTTATTTCATATCATCTAAGGAGAATCTAGAAGAAAATAATAACATTATTGAAGGTATGATCGAAACGCGTGGTATTCTGATTTTTATGTTATTTGATTATGAGGCTAATTTATCTTTTATTACATCATCGTTAGTATCTCGATTAAGATTGAAGTTAGAAATCCGCGATAAGTAAATTTTGGTAGAATCCCCCATTGGTAAGTCAGTTATTTTGGACAAAATATGTAAATTTATTCCCCTTATGATCGGTGATATTCCTATATTAGCTAATTTGTTAGAAATGAGTATGGTGGGGTACGATGTTATTCTCAGAATGAATTTACTTATTCGAAATCATACAACGTTAGATTGTTATACGAAGACAGTTAGTTACCTTCACAGTGCCAGGAAGAGAACCACTTATAATTCAAGGGAAGAAGAAGAATGATAAGATCAAGCGTGTCATGGTGTTGAATGGTGGTAAAAAATAAGAAACGACAGTAAATTTGATTTCGGTTGTTCAAGAATATCCTGAAGTTTTTTAATATATACCAGGACTACTACCTTGGCGAGAAGTGAATTTTGGTATCGATCTCTTACCAGGATTAACACTAATATCTATGTCTCCATATCAAATAACGCCTATTGAACTGTAGGAGTAACTAGAAGAATTGAGGTCTCGAGGATTTATTCGACCAAGTGCTTCTCCTTGGGGTGCGCCAGTACAAGCCAATACTTTTTGTAAATAAGAAGGATGACACTCGACGTTTGTGTGTTGATTATCGCTGCTTAAATCAGATGACGATTAAAAATAAGTACCCATTACCTCGTATAGATGATTTGTTTGATCAGTTGAAAGGAACTCGATATTTTTCTAAGATCGATTTAAGATCAGGTTACCACCAACTATGTGTTAAAGAAGAGGATATCTATAAAACTGCTTTTAGAACGTGTTATGGTTATTATGAATTCCTAGTCATGCTATTTAGGTTGACCAATACACCTGCAGTGTTCATGGACCTGATGAATAGGGTGTTCCAGCCTTATCTGGATAACTTTATCATCGTGTTTATTGATGACATTATGATTTACTCGAATACCAGTGAAGAGCATGAGCGGTATCTAAGGACGACATTGTACACTTTAAAAGATAACCAATTGTATGCTAAGTTTTCTAAGTGTGAGTTCTGAAAGGAGTGTTAAATTTTTTGCAGATATTGTTTCAGAAAAAGGGATTGCGGTTGATCTTATGAAGATCGAAGCTGTGGTGAAGTTGGAATAACCTGCAAGTGTATCAGAAGTTATAAGTTTTATCGGTCTCTCCGGATATTATGGAAGGTTTATTAAGGATTTTTTGAAGATTATTAGACCACTAACGAGTTTAACTCGAAAAGGAGTGTCCTTTAAGTAGACTAAAAAGTGCGAAGAAACTTTTACTGAACTGAAACAACTCCTAACCTCAACTCCCGTTCTAACCCTCTCGAAGGATAAGTTGGTATTTGAAATTTCTTAAGGATTATGATTTCTCGTTGTCTTATCATCCTGGTAAGGCTAATCTGGTTGCTGATGCTTTGAGTAGAAAAGAATATAAACAAAAGAGTTTAACTAGCTTAATGGTACACAAATGGAAAATGTTGAATTTCATTAGAGATTTTGATATGCGATTAAATTTTCAAGAGAAGAAGATTTGTATATGTAATATTATGGTAAAATGGACCTTTGTGGAGCGAATAATTTAAGATTAAATGAATGATGAGTGCTTTTTTAAAATGATATCTAAGTATCAGAATGATAAGACTTCAAATTGGAGTATAGGGGATGATAAAAGAATTGGTATCGAGATCGACTCTATGTGCCTAATATTACAGATCTAAAAGACGAGATTCTAAATGATGCACACCGAATTAAGTTTACAATTCACTCGGGAAGCACAAAGATGTAGCATAGTGTGAAACGATCATTTTGGTGGCCAAATATGAAGAGAGAAATCATTGATTAATGTATCGAGATGTTTTGTATGTCAGCAAGTAAAGATAGATCATCAGAACCCATCAAGATTATTGCAACCTCTGAAAGTACCTGAGTAGAAGTGGAATTGTATCTTTATAAACTTTATAGTTGGTCTTCCTAAGACGTAGAAGTAGCACGATTCAATTTAGGTAATTGTCGATCGACTGACCAAGTTAGCGCACTTTATTCCTATTTGTATCAATTATTTAATAGAGGAACTCGTCAATCTATACATTAAGGAAATAGTGAGACTTCATGGTGTCTCTAGCTCTAATACTGTATTAGATCGAAACGCACGTTTTACTTCACGATTCTGGACAAGTCTATAAAAAGATATGGGTATGATTACGGACTACAGCACAACATATCATCTACAATCTAATGGGCAAACAGAATATGTGAATCAAATATTAGAAGACATGTTACGTGCATGCGCTCTGGATTTCAAGGGAAGTTGGGACGACAACGTATATAATACTGAATTTGCCTACAACAATAATTACCAAGCAAGTATCGGTATAGCTCCATGCGAAGTCTTGTATGAACGTCTTTGCCGAGCACCTAACTGCTAGGCTGAGCTAGGTGAGAAATGTTTAATTGGGCCAGATATTGTACAAGAAGCTGTTGAGAAAGTTAAAATTATTCGAAAACGACTACAAGATGCTCAGAGTCGCCAAAAGAGTTATGCTGACAATTGAAGACGAGATCTAGAGTTCACAATAGGAGACCACGTGTTTTTAAAGGTTTCTCCCATGAAGGGATTGATGCGGTTTAGTACCAAGGGAAAACTTGCACAACGTTTTATTGGGTCATTTGAAATATTAGAGCGGATTGGAGCAGTGACATATCAGCTTGCATTACCTCCTCAATTGGCCAGTGTCCATAATATTTTCTATGTATCGATGCTACGAAAGTATAAGAGGAATGATTCTCATGTGATTGACTGGCAAGATCTCGATTTACAGGAAGATACATATTGCGTGGAGAAACAAATTCAAATACTAGATCATAAGGAGCACGTATTGCGCATTAGGACGACACATTTCGTCAAGGTTTTATGGAGTTATCATGAAGTAGACGAAGGATCTTGGGAGTAGGAAAGATAAATTCGTGAGAAATATCCTCATCTCTTTAAGCAGTAGTTTAATGTAAATTTTGAGGACAAATTTTTTTTAAAATTTTTTTATGGGGGTATAATGTAATGGCCGTGAAAATTTAATAATAATATATATATATATATATATATATATATATATATATATATATATATATATATATATTCTTTTATCTTATCTTTATTTTATATCTATTTTAAATATATCTTATCTCCTATCTTATCTACATCATTAACCCGTCTACTTTAAATATACTTCTAACCCTCCTTGTATCTTTTAATATTCAAATACTCAAATGTACGTTGTAAAAAGAGTTTTAATCGAAATTAGATATTGACAAAAAGGTTACCTGCGACAATAGAGAAAGGGATGAAGAGAGTTTTGGATAGCTTAGATCAGGTATGTATCAGTATATCGTCATTCTTTTAGTATTTTTACATATTTAATGTAATTTGATTCGATGTGTGTAATAAACGGTGTGGATTGGCCACACGTTCATTATATTGAATTATGTTCAGATTTATAATTTCTAAAAGAAATTCCTTATACCTCTTTTCCGCTTCCACTTTGTCGTCGGTTTTTAGCAGCTCTTTCCATGTCTTGCCTTTGACAATGTCGCCAGCATCCGCATCATTTACAGTCCTAAGCCGGAAAGTCAACCCGACCTGGGCTAATTTTGTGACGAATTCTGGCATAAGCTCCTCCATCTTCTCCACTACAATGTAGCTTGGCAATATTGACGTCTGGCCACCTTCCGGTGATGGTTCCAAACAAAAGAAAAAGATTTTCGAAGGGAACTCCTTAAACTGCATGAATGAAAATTCTAAAAAATAAAATATGTGAATGGATTTATATGAAAGGTGTGTGGTTAAAGATTTTCGAAGGGAACTCTTTAAACGGATTTATGGGTGGGGACCACTCGAGATGATGAACTATTTATTAAGGATTTAAAACTCAGAAACTAGACTCAGTCTGGTAGGGAACTAACTACCTTTGAGTTCTTTTGAGTCTTGAACACCAACACTAGGTTAAAGGTGTGTTTTTTTTGCCCTCTGGTTA
The DNA here is from genome assembly GCA_037074715.1 of Magnolia kwangsiensis. Lineage (NCBI taxonomy): Eukaryota > Viridiplantae > Streptophyta > Magnoliopsida > Magnoliales > Magnoliaceae > Magnolia > Magnolia kwangsiensis. The sequence continues at coordinate 24,975,670 of CM073575.1, read as the reverse complement.
AAGGTGCGTTTGGTTGTGTGAAACAACATGAAATATCATGGTATTTTGCACCAGATTAGACCGAGTAATCACAAAATATCATGATAATTTGTGCAACCAAACGCACCCTAAATCTAATATTTAGAATTTATAAATATTATTAGTTCTGGATGGGTCAAGTCCAGCTTTATCAAGATTTTCTTTTTTTCAGTTGAATTAACCAAGTCAAGTGAGTCATGACCAAGTCCTGACCGAGTCACGACCAACCTGAGTCCTGATGAAAATCTGACTGAGTCGAGCCGACTCGGCCAAGTCGAGTGTGAGCTTTTACAAAATTTCAAAGTTAGATATGTGTAGCTTCGAACATCCATCGTCCTGATGGCCGGCTACAAAAATGGATGGTTAGGATAAAATTGGGAGAGAAATGAGTAACGTTCCAGATTTAACCACAAAGTCATGATCATTGGATGATAAGGATAATCCCATCACTGCAATTATTGGGTTATGGAGAGAGAGAGAGAGAGAGAGAGAGAGAAGAGAGAGAGAGAGAGAGAGAGAGAGAGAGAGAGGAACCAGGGACATCTCGTGATGAAAGTAGATGAGCCGATCCAGTGGACTATCATTGGCGGTGAAGATCCTGTTGACCACCTTCGCACGGATGGCGGCGCCCATGTAAGGCATATCATCCCACTCGAACGCTTCAACCACACGTGAGAATTCTTCGGCGGAGGATACCCCAAAGCCCCTGAAGAGGATTGCTCCGTGCTGTTGCAGTAGATCCGTGAGCTTCTCACGCTCACCTCGCACCATCTCTATTAGATCGCACGTGTTACTGGGAAGGAGCGTCTTTGGGAAGACCTTTCCTTTGAAAACCTTCTCCTCCATTATCTTCCCTTCTTCAAACCCCATATCTCTCTCTCTCTCTCTCTCTCTCTCCCTCTCTCTCATCAGTTAATAGTTTTGAGAATCTTTTTGAAAAAGAAAAAGAAAAAGAAAAAGCCCGACACAACTAACCTGAGCCACCCGTCTGGAGTCAAACAGACACGACTCAGCACCATTGGCCCCAGAACGTCCAATCAGTCTGGACGATGCAACATCAATTACGGCCGACTCAACCCCTAATATCTTGTACTGTTGGGAAGCGAATTGCGTCCTACCCCCGAACCTCTCTAGCCGGTAACGGGTAGATCTGTGTGGGGCTCACTATTTATCTAAGCTGTCCATCCCTTTTCTCGTATCATTTTAATGTATGGGCCTAAAATTGAAAAGCCGATTAGGTGATACTCCGTCCTGGGTCGAACGCGGATTGCGTACTACCCCACCTGTCCCTGGCTCTGAACGGGGAATTCTGTGGGCGGGCCCACCGTGATGTATCTGTACATCAAAGCTGTCTATCTCTTTTCTTAGATTATTTTAAGGCATCCAGACAAAAATGAAGCAGATCCACCTGTCAACTTGACCACACTACAAATGACTCTTTGCATTTGATGCAATTGACATTTAACGCTTGGTGCATTTTAATGCAACCAAGCTTATTATTTGGTATTGTCCACTTGAGTGTTAGATCTACTTCATTTTTGCTCATGCCTTAAAATAATCTAAGAATAGGGATTGACGGCTTGGATGTACAGATACATCATGGTGGGAACTGCCCATTCGGAGCTCGGGACGGGCGGGGGTAGTACGCAATCCGCGTCCGCCTTGGTCAGACGTGGATTTTCCTGCGAAAGCCTTTCGCAAAAGTTCATGCGCTGGGAATTAGGCTAAGCCTACGGATGTTTGTCAGAAATCCTTTCTGTCCTTTCATTGTGTGAGTTCATTTTAAAACATGTTACCAAAAATGAACCATATCCAATGCTCAAGTGAGCCGAAAACGTGATAATTAAATTTTCACAGTTGAAATATTTGTGGAGCCATAGAAGTTTTGATTCATACTAATATTTTTGTTTTCAGTTCATCCCAATAGAAATGACATTATTAACCAAATGGATGACATCTAAATATCATTGTTGAACCCAAAAAGGTTTCAACGGTAGTAATTTCCATAACCATATTTTTCTTTAGTACTGCTCACTCAAGCTTTGGATACGGTTCATTTTTGACAACATATCGTAAAATGAATTCACAAAATGCATGGACAGGAAGGATTTGTCACAAACATCACAGTGGGCCCCACCTAAGTTCCCAGCGCAGGAACTTCCTGCAAAAGGCTTTTGCAGGAAATCGGCGTCCCGCCTTGGTCACTGTGGGACCCACCTTGATGCATGTATTATGTATCCACGGTGTTCATCCGTTTTTCCAGATATGTCAGGGTATTATCCAAAAAATGAAGCAGACCCAATTATCAAGTGGACATATGATATGAAACAGTGATCATTGCCCGTCATACCATTAAAAACTTCTTAAGTCACACCTTAATACCATCCAATCTGTTGATAAGGTCTCGTGGGCCTGAATGAAGGGAAAAAACAAATATCAAACTTTTGTGATCCATTAATTGTCAATCACCATTGTTTTTTATGGTATGGTGCAGCTGCTTCAGTGTTTTAATAATACGTTAAAATAATTTGAAAAAACACATATGCACAACATGAATACATAATACATATACTAAGTTAGCCCCCACAGCAAGGGCTGCACCCTCTTAGGCAAGTAGAGGGTCTTAACTAATCCGCTCATCCAAAAAATCGAGGCAGATCCGATTCTTAATTGAACAACACCACACATGCAATAGCAAGATCACTTACATTTAATGCTCTGTCCATTAAATGCAACCCAGGCTTCTTATTGGTGTGGTCTACTTGAGCTTGGATCTAACTCATTTTTGGATTTATACCTTCAGATGATCCAAAAAGGGATGGATAGCATGGAAAAAACGCAAATACATGACAGTGAGTCCTATACAAACCTGTCAGTTTCTAGCTATAGTTTGACACAGGTATAAAATCTCATTTTTCTCCGTGATGATTGGTCCATATTACTACTGACACTGTTAACATTGCTACATTAAATGCAGATTATGGAGCCCAATTTGTTGAGAATGTGGAGCCACATTGGGCCGCCTTCGACCGGTTGTAGGACGTTTACGACCGGTCGTAGGTTCGAGCCCTAGCACGACTTGAAGTCCAGCGAGTTGTGCTATTTTTTTTCCTGTATAGGACCAGTCCTGAAATTTTCAAGACTAGTCTTAGGGGCCTAGGACTGGTCGTAGGGACTGTAAGACCGGTCGTAGTACGACCGGTCGTAGCTCTCCTAAGACTGGTTGTAGGTTATGCAGTTTGTTCCGCAATTTTGCGCGAAACTACGGATTTGAGTCATTTCGCAATTGGGATGCGGAGGGTAAGTTGCCTAAACTATAAATAGGGGTTCCTAGGGCTTTTCTAGGGTATGATGAGGTATGAGGAATATTGAAAAATATTTCTAAAGGTGTGGGCTAAGGGTTTTCTACATTCTTCCAAGGGAGAGGTTAATATTTTGCCTTTTAATCTTTGTTTCTTTATAGTGGAAGTTTGCATCCGTGGTTTTTTACCCTAGTTTGGAATTTTTCCACGTATATCTTGTCTTGTGGTTTGTTTGGATTGCTTTGATCTGTTTCTAGTTTATATTCCTTTCTGTTTATCGTTTGTGGGTGAGGCCTGAGATTGGATCTCGGCCCACTGCGTTGTTGGCGTGCTGCGCAACACAATTAGTTTGCAACAAGCATGATTTTCTCGCTGCGGCAAGGAGAGGATCCGGAATCTCCAGGGGTAGTACAATCCGTGCCCGTACAATTAAGGCATGCCAAAGGCTCAGCAAATTCCCATGTGGCCACTTCTTATTGGGGCACGTCATTGTCGATGAGGCCAGCTCATAAAACACGCCCAATTGCTCTCTCTGATAGACTGCATGGTGTACAAAACTTTACATGTGTGGAACTTCTCTGGGTTCACTATATGATTTGTGTTAGATACACACTATCCATTAATATTTTTGGATCATGAGACAAAATGAGGCACATTCAGAGAGAAACTGTACCACACCAATGAAAGCATTCAGGATTCACTACAACAAAATGGGCCTTTCCTCAAAATTGCCCGCAAATGTCCAAAAAACCACTGGTAAAGGTTTTACTCGTGGTCAGACAACAGTCGGTAAAGGCTCGGTCAGTAAAGGTTTTACCGGCAGCCAACACCTTTTACTGGTGGTTTCGCGGGCCGCCACTAAATCATAAGTTTTGAGCGGAAAACAGAAATACGCCACAGATAAAACCGTAGTGAAAGAAATATTGCTACGGATTTTTTTGTAGCTATAGAGTCGCCTTTTGGATTTGATCCGTAGCCATAGAACACTGGCCACATTATATCCCCCAATTAACCATACAAATGGCATGGAAAAAATCAGAAAAGGTAATGCCGTCCAAATTTTAGATTGAATTAATATTGATGTCCTCAAAGAGAGGCATACTGCATCCGGAACCAATCCATAAAAATGCACTCATTGATTCACAAAACCAATGTACTGTAGTTTGTAAGATATGAAAAAAGAAAAAAAGAAAAAAAAGAGAGTACTTAGTTAGGTTGGAAAATAACATGATAGATGATGAACAAGAACTTATTTTCCAACAAAATATACAGCCAACGTGGTTCATATAATAAGAAATTACCTACAGAAGTATAAGCTAGTTACTACTTTGCCCATGATGATGGCAAAATGGAAATTTTGATGCATTACAAAATATCAATCAAGTCCAAAGATCCATGTATCCATTCAACTAATTGACCAACCCCAAAAGGAAGAAGAAGCAAAAAAGGATAAAATTCAATGCAAATTCCAAACAGTATCATCCCCTACCATCATGAGGTGAGCGCCAAATGAACCAACATAAGCAGTGCACTTCGCTGTATGTGCCCATACCAACTCCTGTGTCTCTTCCGTAAGGAGGAAGGGATCCACTGTCCTTGACCTTGGATTATGAGAAATAGTAAAACTCGCTAACTATGGCAGTGAAGAAGATGAAAGTTTCCCTAGCTCCATAGAAACACTTCCCCAGTGTCTAGTAAGGAGGTTCTCCTACCTACAGACATAATATATTAAATATACCATTATATCTAAGCCAAGAGCTGTAAATTACTAAAATGTGCACTAAAATATTTTTGGGACCAATATCCATAAAGGTCACTGAACAAGAATCTTAAAGAATTTGTGTTCACTCCCCAAGTGCAGGGTTGTGATGTAGTAATAACTCGGTAAGACCGAGGTCGAATCCCAAGGGACTAAAACTTGTACGTTGTCTAAAACTAACTAGAACTAGAACTAGGCTAAGATGAATTCTAAATTAATTAGCAATGGTGGAATACTTGTAGAATATTAATCTAAAACTTAGGAAACAAATCAGAGATAGGAAACTAGGGATTCAGAGGATCCACTTGTAGAGATCAGGGAGAACTTATGCTTGCATCAAAAATTATGGAAATTACTGAACTGCCGTTGATCTAGTTTTCAAAGAGATGAAAGGTGTATGAATTAGAATGGATTCCATCACCAAACCATGCCCAAAAGACTATGGCAAATAACAGAATTAAACTAATTACCAACCCATCACATGTATGAAGGTTAGGAAGGGTACCGACATCCAACCATGCCCAGGAGACTATGGTGAACAACAGGGCTTCCTGACATCATAAACATTGAAGAGAACGAAAATATTCAAAGCCATTGCAGACCCATTGTAATTTCAGTCACAATAGACCATTAAAAACCTAAAACATTTCCATAATAATTAACTAAAATCAACGTCAATTCATGCATTAAAATTAAAATAAAATCAAATCTCCTATCTCACTACAAGTTTCACCTCTTAGCCCTAGCTAAGAGGTTTAGCCAGACATGGATGACTAAATCTCCACAATTGAAATAAACTAAAAAAGAAAAAACTTTTTTTTTTCTTCTGCTTCACGTCCCTGCCCGAGCCTCCACGTCTCTCTTTTTCTTTCTTCTTAGACCTGAATGAATGCTCCCCACGTCCAAAACCTCCTTTTATAGCTGCTGGAAGGCTGGAGTCAGTGATAGAGTTGTAGCAGGACACGGAGTGCAATTTTTGCAACCAAGTTCGGTGCCTCGAAACACGCCACTTTTCTCGCTCAAATTTCAAAGAAACACCGTCCCTTAGTACTTTCTTGGGTTCTCTACATGATAGACGGTTCAGATCTGCCATATGATCAAAGATGGTGGGCCAAAACTGCCTGAAAAAGTCAGTTTTTACGGATGTGCGAAACCTTTCGCACCATTTCGCTGTTGTGATCGGTGGGCCCCACAGAAGTATTTTCTGGAAAATCCACCCTATCCATTGGATTCAGAACGAAATTTCAGTCAAGAATGGGTGGTTTTGAACGTCCATTGACATGGCCCAGAGAAGAAATCACAAAAAGATCAGATTTGAACGCTACAGGGCAGCCCTTTTGTGGCCCCTGTATCGCACACGTGTGTACGCATGGGTGAAAAGTGACAACATAATTTTGTAGTGCCCGCGGCTGTCTACACGGTGGACGGTTTGGATTGATCTTATGGGGCACGTGTGGGGCCCACAGCTGATATCAAAAATGGCCAGCAGCTGTGCATTACGCGGACGCGAAAGCGGAATCTTCTTCCGCTGTGATGATTGGTGGGGTCCACTTAGCTTTAATTTGAAAAATCCACACCGTCCATTGGCTTCAGGATGAAAAATCGTCTGGGAAGGGGTGTTTTTGGAGCATTTTCGGTGTGGTCCACAGAATCTGTAACCCAGCCGTCCATCCTACTTTTTCTATCCATCTACGTCCGTACCTGTGCATGGGATCAAAAGGACAGCTAGGTGAGGGTTTTTCCGCCCCTATCGAGAGTATGAACGGTTCAGATCATCTGAAAAGATGATGTGTGGGTCCCACTACACAAAAATAATCAGCGTGTTGCGGACGCTGTTTGAAAGAGGAGTTTGGAAGATACGTCGGTCAGCGCATGCTGACCGACTTTTGTTTATTCGGTGTACTGCGAGTGTATATACTCCATGTGCATGCTGGTACTTGTGTAGGACATACGGTGATGTTGATGAGAAATCTACTCCGTCCACCCTCTTTCTCTCCTAATTTAATGGGTTGAGAACAAAGTTGAAGTAGATCTAGATGTCAGGTGGGCCCCAAATCAAGAATTTGTGGGCTGATCTATCGTTTGGGAAACTTCTAGGGTGATCCAATGGATGATTTTTGACGTATACGGTTAATTTATGGCCCTCATCTCATGTATAAAGTTTCGAACCGATCAGATGTCGGGAACCATGTGATCTTACATTCTGGATGCGTTTCAAGCCACTTGAGCTTCAGTTTCTTAGTTTTCTCGGATTTCTGACCGTGTATATCCATCAATCTTGGTCCTCTAAAGTCCGTCCCTTGCCTTTGGTGTCATCAGATCGTTAAATGTCAACTTTTAACATCCTTTTTCCATCCAAGCTTGTAAAATCAACCTGCAACATAAACACGATTGAATCAGCCGTTAAACACTATTATGCTCGTAAATCCGGACAATATTTGGGGTCTAATATGCACTATTTGACCCTCAACACAACCCCCAACCAGCATTTTGCTAGTCCTGAGCAAATTATGCCAAAAATAAGTTGAGAATTATAGGAGAACTTTCTACGAAATCGAGTGAGATTTTGAACAAAGATACGAGAAATTTAATATTCATGAATGTTAGAAATTGTTTTCTCCTGAGCTCAATCGCACGGTAGACTTCATAATCAAGTGTAAAGTATTAATCCATCAATTAGAAAAATTTTAAACATTGAGATCCATGGATGTATAGTCTAATCTCGGCTTATCATCATTAAGAGATCCAATCGTCAATTTCATGATATCATTGGTAACCAACAAGAAAATTCATGACAACCAAAACCTAATCCAAAACTTGCCCATAAATCGTTGATTATGGGCCCACTTGATATCTGGAACTGCCTCAACTTTGGCATGGACGGTTTAAATATGAATATGAAGTGAATGGATGGTTTGGATTTCTGAGAAACATCACAATGGACCCTGTATATGCACGTGCGCATACCCAATGCACATGTGTCCGCAGTGTACACAAAAACCAGAAACGGGTCAGCGTACGCTGACCCGTCTTCATCCCTCTACTGCGAAAGAACGGACAGCGTATTTACGCTGTCCGTCCGTTTGTTATTAGTGGGCCCCATTTGTGGCCTGTATTGGTGATCTGAACCGTCCATACTCTCGATAGGGGGGAAAAACCCTCACCTAGCTGTCCTTTTGATCCTATGCACAGGTACGAACGTAGATAGATGGAAAACGCAGGATGGACGGCTGGGTTACAGATTCTGCTGGCCACACCGAAATGCTCCAAAAACACCCCTTCTTGGACGATTTTTCATCCTGAAGCCAATGGACGGTGTAGATTTTCAAAAAGAAAGCTCAGTGGACCCCACTGATCATCACAGCGGAAGAAACTTCCGCTTTCGCGTCTGCGTAATGCAAGGCCGCTGGCCGTTTTTGCGATCAGCTGTGGGCCCCACACGTGCCCCATAAGTTCAATCCAAACCGTCCACCGTGTAGACAGCCGCGAGCACTACAAAACCATGTTGTCACTTTTCACCCATGCGTGCACACGTGTGAGATACAGAGGCCACAAAAGGGCTGCCTTGCAACATTCAAAACTGATTTTTTTGTGATTTCTTCTCTGGGCCACGTCAATGGACGTTCAAAACCACCCATTCTTGACTGAAATTTCGTTCTGAATCCAATGGACAGGGTGGATTTTCCAGAAAATGCTTCTGTAGGGCCCACCGATCACAACAGTGAAATGGTGCGAAAGGTTTCGCACATCCGCGAAAACCGACTTTTCCAGGCGGTTTTGGCCCACCATCTTTGATCATATGGTAGATCTGAACCGTCTATCATGTAGAGAACCCAAGAAAGTACTAAGGGATGGTGTTTCTTTGAAATTTGAGCGAGGAAAGTGGCGTGTTTCGAGGCACCGAACTTGGCTGCGAAAATTGCACTCCGTGTCCTGCTACAACTCTGTCACAGACTCCAGCCTTCCAGCAGCTATAAAAGGAGGTTTTGGACGTGGGGAGCATTCATTCAGGTTTAGGAAGGAAGAAAAAGAGAGACGTGGAGGCTCGGGCAGGGACGTGAAGCAGAAGAAAAAAACAGTATTTTCTTTTTATTTTTTTTAGTTTATTTCAATTGTGGAGATTTAGCCATCCATGTCTGGCAAACCTCTTAGCTAGGGCTAAGAGGTGAAGCTAGTAGTGAGATGGGAGATTTGATTTTATTTAAATTTTAATGCATGAATTGACGTTGATTTTAGTTAATTATTATGGGAATGTTTTAGGTTTTCAATGGTCTGTTGTGACTGAAATTACAATGGGTCTGCAATGGCTTTTAATATTTCCGTTTTCTTTAATGTTTATGATGTCAGGAAGCCCTGTTGTTCACCATAGTCTCCTGGGCATGGTTGGATGTCGGTACCCTTCCTAACTTGCATACATGTGATTGGGTGGTAATTAGTTTGATTCTGTTGTTTGCCATAGTCTTTGGGCATGGTTTGGTGATGGAATCCATTCTAATTCATCTTCCTTTCATCTCTTTGAAAACTAGATCAACGGCAGTTTAGTAATTTCCATAATTTTTGATGCAAGCATAAGTTCTCCCTGATCTCTACAAGTGGATCATCTGAATCCATAGTTTTCTTACCTCTGATTTCTCCTATAAGTTTTAGATTAATAGTTTACAATTATTCCTCAATTTATAATTCAATTCAGATTTCATCTCATTTTAGTTCTATTTCCAGTTAATTTTAGATAACGTACAAGTTTCAGTCCCTTGGGATTCGACCTCGGTCTTACCGAGTTATTACTACATCACAACCCTGCACTTGGGGAGTGAACACCTAATCTCCCGCCCCCAACCTAAAATCTACATTGTCCTCAATGTAAAAGATCTAAACATGGAACAACAAAAGTAAAGTGATGGGAAGATAGTACCTGGATAACGAATCAAGAGAGACTTTCCAAGAGATCATAGCATGGAAGCTGGTTAGCACGAGAGAAAAAGAAAAATAAAAATGACGAAAATAAAATCCTACCTATACCACTTTCGCAGGTGCTCTCGATTGCATTTAGCATATGCAACAAGCCTTTAAACCCCTAGGTTACCCCTAGTGGACGAGTTGTAGTCTCGTGAGGGTTTGCAGTAATGTTATCCACAAACATTGAATCATCTACTAAAGAATGAAAAGGAATAAAAAAAAAGCTGGGTTGCCTCCTAGGAGCGCTAAATTTACCATCTTCAGCCAGACAAATAAAACAACTATCTTAGACTTATGAAAGCGATAAACCTACCTATACCTCCATCAGACTAGGAGATCAGTCTTGGTAAACAGGAGCAATCAGAGGCATGGACATGTCCTTTGAATCAAATGTCTCGACAAATGGCTTTAATCGATGTCCATTTACTTTAAACTCCTTGCTATTGTCGGGATCTCTTATCTCGACGGCCCTATGAGGATAAGCAGTGACAACAATGTAAGGGCCGGTCCAACGAGATTGAAGCTTACCCGGAAAGAGATGTAGTCGAGAATCGTACAAAAGGACTTTCTGACCTGTCGTGAATGATTTTCATAGAATATGTTGATCATGAAACGCCTTCATCTTGTCCTTGTAAATTCTTGAATTTTCGTACACATCATTTCAAATTTCTTCAAGTTCATTTAATTGAAGTTTGCGTAGCGAGCCAGCGTTGTCCAGATTGAAATTCAGATTTTTGATCGCCCAGTATGCTTTATGTTCCAATTCCACAGGCAAATGACAAGCTTTTCCATAGACAAGTCTAATGGGTGATGTTCCAATAGGAGTTTTGAAAGCAGTACGGTACGCCCATAAGGCATCGGTCAATCGGATTGACCAGTCCTTACGATCAGGGTTAACCGTTTTCTCTAGGATATGTTTGATCTCCCTATTAAAAATTTCAGCTTGTCCACTTGTCTGTGGATGGTATGGGGTGCTCACCTTATGAGAGATACCGTATTTCTTTATTAAGATCTCAAATGGTCTATTGCAGAAGTGTGAGCCCCCGTCACTAATGATGGCTCGAGGCGTTCCGAACCGCGACAGGATATTTTCTTTCAAAAATTTAATGACCGTGCGATGGTCATTTTTGCGGCAAGGAATTGCTTCGACCCATTTAGTGACATAGTCTACGGCGAGCAAAATATACAGATTTCCAAATGATTGGGGGAATGGTCCCATGAAATCAATGCCCCAATAATCAAATGCTTCTATAATAAGGATGGGATTCAAGGGCATCATATTTCGACGGGACAATGCTTCCAATTTCTGACAACGCTTACAAGCCTTGCAAAACTCATGAGTGTCCCTGAACATAGTGGGCCAGTAGATGCCACACTGTAAAATCTTAGCCATGGTCTTTTTAGCAGAAAAGTGACCACCACAGGCCTGTGAGTGACAGAAGGAGATGACACTCTTATGCTCATCGTCTGGCACACATCTCCTTAAGATTTGGTCTGGGCAATATTTAAATAAATGTGGATCATCCCAAAAAAAGTTACGCATCTTGGTAAAGAATTTCTTCTTATCTTGTGACGTCCAGTGTGTCGGTATGGCACCTGTAGCAAGATAATTAGCAATATCAGCGAACCAAGGTGAATGAGAGACTCTAAACAGTTGTTCATCAGGGAACATATCATTAATATGAGTCACCTCAAGGGAATCAGAGGTATTAAGGTGAGAAAGGTGATCGGCCACTACGTTCTCTATTCCCTTTTTGTCTTTAATTTCCAAATCGAATTCTTGGAGTAGAAGGATCCATCGTATCAGGCGGGGCTCAGAATCATTCTTAGAAAGAAGATACTTAAGTGCCGCATGATCTGTGTAAATGATGATCTTGGATTCGATCAGGTAGGATCTAAATTTGTCCAAAGCGAACACTACGGCTAAGAGTTCCTTTTCTGTAGTCGAGTAGTTCATTTGGGCAGGATTTAGAGTCCTACTTGCGTAGTGAATAACGTAAGGAAGCTTATCTTTTCTCTGGCCTAGAACCGCCCAAGAGCATAATTAGAGGCGTCACACATAAGTTCAAAAGGAAGACTCCAGTCGGGTGGCTGCATGATAGGTGCAGTGGTTAACATGCCCTTAAGCTTAGTGAAAGCTTCTTGACACTGCTCAGTCCACTCGTATGGTGCATCCTTTTGAAGAAGATTACATAACGGACGAGAGAGGAGACTAAAGTTCTTTATAAATCGTCGGTAAAATCCTGCGTGTCCCAAGAAGGATCGCACATCTCTGATGTTCTTGGGTGGAGGTAGGTTAGAGATAAGATCGATTTTTACCTCATCTACCTCGATTCCTTTGGACGAGATGATATGCCCAAGGACAATTTCCTTTTGAACCATAAAATGACACTTCTCCCAGTTAAGTACCAAAATTTTTTCTTCACATCTTTTCAGCACACATTTAAGACTTGCTAAGCATTCGCTGAAAGATGAACCAAAAACAGAGAAATCGTCCATGAAGACTTCTAGATATTTTCCCACCATGTCAGAAAAGATACTCGTCATGCATCGCTGAAAGGTGGCAGGGGCATTACATAACCCGAATGGCATCCTTATGTAAGCAAAGGTGCCATAGGGACATGTAAATGTGGTCTTTTCCTGATCCTTAGGGGCGATTTCAATCTGATTATAACATGAATACCCGTCAAGGAAACAATAATAGGAATGACCAGCTAGCCTTTACAGGATTTGATCAATGAAGGGCAAAGGAAAGTGGTCTTTCCTTGTGACGGTATTCAGCTTTCTGTAGTCAATGCACATTCTCCAACCAGTAGTAACTCTGGTCGGCACGAGTTCATTATTGACATTGGCTACGATGGTGATCCCGGACTTCTTAGGAACCACATTAGTTGGACTCACCCATTGACTATTGGATATGGGGTAAATGATCCCCACTTCCAATAGTTTGAGAACCTCGGCCTTAACCACTTCCTTCATGTTTGGATTTAGTCTACGTTGTGATTGCCGAATAGCCTTTGCATTGTCCTTAAGATATATACGGTGAGTACAAATTGATGGGTTAATTCCCTTGAGGTCCGCTATCGTCCATCCAAGAGCTCCCTTATGCTTAATGAGAGTAGATATTAGCATACTCTCCTGTTCTTTCTCCAGGTGGGTAGAGACCACCACCGGGTATGTCTCATCTTGACCTAAATAGACATATTTTAAATCAGAGGGCAAAGGTTTTAGGTCAAGCTTCGGTGGCTTGAGGTTAGACGGTAGATGCACTACATCAATTTGGGGCAATTCTTCAATGTGTGGCCTTCACCGGTTAACTTCAAGTACCGGTGCAGTATCAAGCATGGCACACCTCTCCCTAATTATATCATCATCAAGATCATGGGAGTAGGCCAGGCATGTCTCTAGAAGATCAGAGGATAAGGTGAGAGGCGTTCTATCTTCCACAAAAGAATCAATCATGTTAACATCGTGGAAATCGTCATCATCCTCTGAGTTGCTGCATTTATTGAAAAAGATATTCGATTTCAATGTCAAATTTTCAAAGGACATAGTCATGACACCATTCCTACAATTGATAATTGCATTTGAAGTGGACAGGAATGGGCGACCAAGAATGATGGGAATCTAAGTGCTCGTGTCATTGATAGGTTCGGTGTCCAAGATGATAAAATCAACAGGGTAGTAGAATCCATCAACCTGGACCAACACATCCTCGATGATCCCTCTTGGTACACGAACAGAACGATCAGCAAGTTATAGTGTGGTTCAAGTGGGTTTTAATTCACCCAAACCTAACTGTTGGTATACCGAGTAGTGAATCAGATTGACGCTCGCTCCTAAGTCAAGAAGTGCGTGGTCAATTCGATAGTTCCCGATTACACATGATATGGTGGGGCAACCGGGATCTTTGAATTTTTGCGGCACATCTTGTTTTAGGATAGCACTCACTTTCTTAGTCAAAGAGATCTTCTTTTGAACACTTTTTCGTCGTTTGGTAGTGCATAAGTCCTTTAAAAATTTAGCATATAAAGGAATCTGTTTTACAACGTCAAGCAGAGGAATGTTGACTTTCACTTGTTTCAACACCTCTAGGATATCCTGAGAGTTAGATAGACGTTTTGGTTCAACCAACCGTTGGGGAAACGGAGCAACTGGCTTTTCTAGAGTTCCGGTTCAAATTTTTGTGGGGCACCACTAGATCCATCATTGTTGTCCTCTTCTGGTTCTTGAGGCTTTTCGGGCCTAACCGGAAGGGTTTTGTCAATAACCTTCCCACTCTTAAGAGTGGTGATGGATTTAGCGTGCCCCATTTGATTCGAAGAGCTGGGATCACCTGTCTCGTATTGCGGTTTCGGATTAGGGAGTGATTGTGCAGGGAGCATCCCTTTTTCCATAGCCGTCATACGTGAATTTATTTTTTGCATAAAATCTGAAATTCCTTACATTGTCCGAGCCAGCTTTTGTATGGAAATTTGAACCGATTCTTCTTGAGGTTTCCCCTGATTTGGATTTTGATTGAAGAAACCTTGAGGGGTAGCAGTTTGTCCGTTCCTTCAACTAAAATTCGGATGATTTTTCTAGCCAGGATTGTACGTATTAGAGGGTGGTCCATTGAAAGCTCTTTGATAGTTATTTACGGCATTAGATTGTTCATTCGATACTTCTCGAAAGGCAGGTATTGAAGGACAATTTTTAGTAGTATGAATGTTGCAATCACAGATGCCGTAAACACTTTCATTAACCTTTTCCTTCCTTCCTTCCATGGCCTCAAATTTTCTGGTGAGATTGGCCACCTTAGCGTTAAGATCATTATCCTCTTTCAGGAGATATATTCCTCCTTTTTCCCTCGAATGAGTCGGCCTAGACGTAGTGTTCGTTCTTGGGTAATAGTCCCATGATTGTGTTTTTTTAGCGAGACTATCGAGGTAATCCCATACCTCGTTGACATTTTTATTGATGAATTCTCCGTTACACATTGTCTCGACCATTTGGCGCATGGAAGATGTTAGCCCATCATAGAAAAAATTCGTAATGCGCCATATTTCAAAGCCATGTTGTGGGCATGCATTAACCAGATCCTTGAACCTTTCCCAACATTGGAAGAATGTTTCATCTTCCTTTTGGGCAAAGTTCATGATTGCTCTCCTGAGGGTAATTGTCTTATGATGTGGGAAAAATTTCTTTATAAATTTCCTCTGCATATCATTCCATGTGCCAAGGGATCTAAGACGCAATGAATGTAACCATGTCTTGGCTTTTTCTTTCAAGGCAAATGGAAAGAGTTTCAGCCTAATAGTATCCTCAGATACATTAGGAAAGTATAAGGTGCCTATGATTTCATCGAACTCTTTCAGATGCAAGTATGGTTCTTCAGACTCAAGCCCATGGAACTTAGGAAGGAGTTAGATAACCCCTGGCTTGATGTCCATATGTCCTGTATTCTCAGGAAAAATTATGCATGAGGGCGTACTCACCCCCGCCGGTTGTAAATAGTCTCGTAAAGTACGAGGTGGGGGTGCCTGATGTACCTCATTCTCATCATGTACTTCCTCAACCCTTAGTTGAGGTAGTGCTTGAGGTTGATTTTCAGACATAACGTCCTCTAATTCAGGAGAATTCAAGTGGTGTCTAGTCCTGCGATGGATAGTCAACCCTAATCCTCCTTCAGTCACGAGACGTCGAGTGTTGTCGCATGCCCACTGGGGCATAAAACACACTCAGCCCTCAAATTATAACTTAAACCTAAGAAAAAGGAAGAACAAATCTAGAAAATGAAAGGGAAAGATGGAAAGAAGTTACCAAAATTGAAGTCCTAGGTTAAGAACCTGCAGAATAAACAAAACAAGTTAGTTTTTAAACAAAAAGTCTATAAAATAGAGAATTTCTAAAGATATAATAAGAACCAAAGTTAGGATTTCTAAAAAGAGTTAGAATTAGCAATTACTAAAAAGAAGAACTAAATCCTAATCTACAACAGAGAGGAAGAATTTAAGAAAGAATTTACCAAATTTAAAACTATCTTAGAAGCCTACAAAACAGATAAGACAAGTTAGTTTCTAAAAATCGAAAAAAAATCTAAACCTAATCTTAAACTAATCCTAAAACTAATTAATTTAAGAAAAAACGTAACCGACAGTCCCCGGCAACGGCGCCAAAAACTTGTTCACTCCCCAAGTGCAGGGTTGTGATGTAGTAATAACTCGGTAAGACCGAGGTCGAATCCCAAGGGACTAAAACTTGTACGTTGTCTAAAACTAACTAGAACTAGAACTAGGCTAAGATGAATTCTAAATCAATTAGAAATGGTGGAATACTTGTAGAATAATTAATCTAAAACTTAGGAAACAAATCAGAGATAGGAAACTAGGGATTCAGAGGATCCACTTGTAGAGATCAGGGTGAACTTATGCTTGTATCAAAAATTATGAAAATTACTGAACTGCCGTTGATCTAGTTTTCAAAGAGATGAAAGGTGTATGAATTAGAATGGATTCCATCACCAAACCATGCCCAAAAGACTATGGCAAATAACAGAATTAAACTAATTACCAACCCATCACATGTATGAAGGTTAGGAAGGGTACTGACATCCAACCATGCCCAGGAGACTATGGTGAACAACAGGGCTTCCTAACATCATAAACATTGAAGAGAACGGAAATATTCAAAGCCATTGCAGACCTATTGTAATTTCAGTCACAACAGACCATTAAAAACCCAAAACATTCCCATAATAATTAACTAAAATCAACGTTAATTCATGCATTAAAATTAAAATAAAATCAAATCTCCTATCTCACTACAAGCTTCACCTTTTAGCCCTAGCTAAGAGGTTTAGCCAGACATGGATGGCTAAATCTCCACAATTGAAATAAACTAAAAAAGAAAATACTTTTTTTTTCTTCTGCTTCACGTCCCTGCCCGAGCCTCCACGTCTCTCTTTTTCTTCCTTCCTAGACCTGAATGAATGCTCCCCACGTCCAAAACCTCCTTTTATAGCTACTGGAAGGCTGAAGTCAGTGACAGAGTTGTAGCAGGACACGGAGTGCAATTTTCACAGCCAAGTTCGGTGCCTCGAAACACGCCACTTTTCTCGCTCAAATTTCAAAGAAACACCATACTTTCTTGGGTTCTCTACCTGATAGACAGTTTAGATCTGCCATATGATCAAAGATGGTGGACCAAAAATGCCTGAAAAAGTCAGTTTTCACAGATGTGCGAAACCTTTCGCACCATTTCGTTGTTGTGATCGGTGGGCCCCACAGAAGCATTTTCTGAAAAATCCACCCCATCCATTGGATTCAGAACGAAATTTCAGTTAAGAATGAGTGGTTTTGAACGTCCATTGACGTGGCCCAGAGAAGAAATCACAAAAAGATCAGATTTGAACGCTACTGGGCAGCCCTTTTGTGGCCCCTGAATCGCACACGTGTGTACGCATGGGTGAAAAGTGACAATATAGTTTTGTAGTGCTCGCGGCTGTTTACACGGTGGACGGTTTGGATTGAGCTTATGGGGCACGTGTGGGGCCCACAGCTGATCGCAAAAACGGCCAGCGGCCGTGCATTACACGGACGCGAAAGCGGAATCTTCTTCCGTTGTGATGATCGGTGGGGTCCACTTAGCTTTAATTTGAAAAATCCACACCGTCCATTGGCTTCAGGATGAAAAACCGTCCGGGAAGGGGTGTTTTTGGAGCATTTTTGGTGTGGTCCACAAAATCTGTAACCCAGCCGTCCATCCTGCTTTTTTCGTCCATCTACGTCCGTACCTGTGCATGGGATCAAAAGGACAGCTAGGTGAGGGTTTTTCCCCCCCTATCGAGAGTATGGACGGTTCAGATCATCTGAAAAGATGATGTGTGGGTCCCACTACACAAAAATAATCAGCGTGTTGCGGACGCTGTTTGAAAGAGAAGGAGTTTGGAAGATACGTCGGTCAGCGCATGCTGACCGACTTTTGTTTATTCGGTGTACTGCGAGTGTATATACTCCATGTGCATGCTGGTACTTGTGTAGGGCACACGGTGATGTTGATGAGAAATCTACTCCGTCCACCCTCTTTCTCTCCTAATTTAATGGGTTGAGAACAAAGTTGAAGTAGATCTAGATGTCAGGTGGGCCCCAAATCAAGAATTTGTGGGCTGATCTATCCGTTGGGAAACTTCTAGGGTGATCCAATGGATGATTTTTGACGTGTACGGTTAATTTATGGCCCTCATCTCATGTATAAAGTTTCGAACCGATCAGATGTCAGGAACCATGTGATCTTACATTCTGGATGCGTTTCAAGCCACTTGAGCTTCAGTTTCTTAGTTTGCTCGGATTTCTGACCGTGTATATCCATCAATCTTGGTCCTCTGAAGTCCGTCGCTTGCCTTAGTGTCATCAGATCGTTAAATCTCAACTTTTAACATCCTTTTTCCATCCAAGCTTGTAAAATCAACCTGCAACATAAACATGATTGAATCAGCCGTTAAACACTATTATGCTCGTAAATCCGGACAATATTTGGGGTCTAATATGCACTATTTGACCCTCAACAATTTGTTCAACCTAGCAATCATTGGTAAAGGCAACAAATTGTCCTGCTTTTCAGCCTACCTCAACAGAACATTTCACGGATAGTTATTTTTCATGATGCAAAAAGTGTATAAACTTTGGGGTTATGTTCTAGGCAAAATCAAATGCAACAGAGCATGTGCTAAAGAATCAGCCTACCAAAATCTTGCCATATATAATCAACAAGAAAGACATAAGAAATTACACAAAAGCTAGCATAACCTCTGATGGTTGCATGATCACAACCATCCCAATAGAGGAATCCTGATCATCAGATATGAGCACTATCTCATTTTCATTTCAGCATAAGCTACCATGCAATACTTGGAATTTCTCCATCATTACAATTTTCACTGCCCATAAATTTAAAAAGAAAAAAAAGAGAGTCATCTGTCAGGTCTTGAGCAAGGGGAGTCAAGTGTTAGTTTTGCACCATTTAGAAAATGGAGGTGAGACTTTAGACATACACATGGCATGCTTGTATGGCAATCCAGACCATCCAAATCTATGGATGGAGCAGAAGTGCATAATAAAAAATCTTCACTGAGAAATAACATTAACCATCAGATTTGTCCTTCCAAATTTGGACCATTCACTTTTATTTTAACCATCTATCCACATGATATCCATTAATTGGATGGTTAGGATTGCTTGATCAGTGTGATTTAGAAATGTCTGATTTTAGAAATGCTCCATCAACAATGAAATCCACAATATGGATGGTGTGTATAGCTGTAAATCAATCTGATATGTAAGGTGCATGAGTCACTGACAATTTTTAAATGGTGCCAAAAAAAAAAAAGAGAAAAAAAGATGCAATAGCTCTATTGAATTTACCATTTTATCTTAGAAAGTGAATTGTCTATCAATGGAAGGAGAGTAATAAATATGAATTCCCTTTCTATTTTCAAATCAGGTGGAGAAAGAAAATGAAGAAAAAGAAAAGTTGGGAGAGAAAAGTACAGAAAGAGAAGAGGGGAGTCTAACAACATAGAAAATTTGCTACACAAGGAAGAAATGCATCCACAATAGTCCTTGAAAATTCTGATTCCAGCTAAATTGTTGGATGTGGCTTGATGAGGCTGTTATTACCTGGCTCTGGTTTCTGAATTCCTCTATTTCTCAATGCCTCTCTCACTCTTGTCACTTTGTTCCATTGGCTAGCACTTGCATACATGTTTGCTAGAAGAACATAATCTCCATTAAAGACTTTCTAAGGCCCATTGTAATGCTTATTTTCCATCCAACTTCTTGTTAGGTCATACAGACTAGGATGAATGTAAAACACAAATATTAGCTTGATCTAAAGCATTTAGCCTGATGAAGGTTTTAATGGTGGGAGTTCAATCACCACTGTTTCTCATTCAACTTGATATTTGAATATGCCTAATTTTTGGGCTAATTCCCTGAAATGATTTGAAAAAATGGATGGACAGCATGGATGAAACAAAAACATCATGATGGGTCCACATATAACTGAATTGATTAAGTACTTGTAAGTAAAAAAAGTTACTTATAACTAATCATAAACAATTTTTTTTCTTTTTTTTTTTTCTGACTTGAGGTGCTTCCATGAGGTAATGTCTGGGGAAATCAACTTGGAGCTAGTATGATTCATTGGTGAGAAACAGAGTCTGGTTGAGGAATTTCATCAAACATGTAGAATAGCATGAAATTCAACCTGCACTGCTTCTTCCCTTCACAAACCCCAATGCTCCAGTTTTTCATTATGGCATGCACTCACTGTTTGTGCCCAAACACAATAGCGATGGTACTCTAAAATGTCAACTAACCTGATGATGCATTCGGACCCAAAGTTTATTCATCTCTGTGAAGTTTTGAAGTACAAATTCCATAACATCATTAACAGTGTTAGCATCCCTGTAGGAAGACAATGGACAGGGTATAGAGCATTTTATCGGCAATCTATAAAAATATATCATTCATTTTTCAAGATATCTATACCATATATCACATAAGAACCTTAGATCTGACAAGAATTCAAGGAAAATCAAAGTAGAAGGGTCGAAAACGCAGACATCGAAGAAGCAAGATCTCCCCAGGCATTTCCCATCTACAGATTGGATGGTGCACCCGTCATTTGTAGCACTTATTCTAGGAGGCAAGCCTCCACCAAATGCAGCTGCAGCATTTCCCATCTACAGATTAAAAAGAAAGAAAGGAAAGAAAGAAAAAGAAAAAGAAAAGAAGAAGATCATAAATGCATAAAAGTGAAATTGGACTTTTCCCAAAAAAAAAGGATAAAAAGTGAGCAAGCATGCTAGGTATTCAAAACAAGATAAGCTGGAGATCATTCAGAGTTCAGACACATTGCCTAAGCAACCCTACCTGAGGAAATGCCGCTGAAACAGAAAATAAAATGTGGATCAGTGAGTGAGATGACAAAGAACCATACAAAAGTAAGAGGAAATAAAATGTGCAACACTAAGACAAAGGGATACTATGAAACTCAACCCATTCCAAGGATTTAGTTGGATTGGATGGCATCTCCAGAGCATTTGATTCCTTTCCAGCTCTCTCCACAGGGGTCACCACCGACAAAATTCCATCCAGTGAGTTGGGGTGGGAAGTTCAGGGAGATGTTGTGCCATCCTTTCTTGTAGTGTACATATAAACCAGCCCATCCAATCCATTTTGCCTCAAGCTCCTTCACACCTATGACAAGATGTGAGAAAAGTGACCTTATGCTCTATCTTATCCCATTATGTAAAGAGGTATATATGCCAAAAAATGATCCCACATTTACACAACAGACTCTCAGCTTCATATTTATGAGTGTGTGTGTGTGTGTGTATAAAACTTGAATCATCATCTTTCCATATGGAAAACCAGAAAAGCACTACAAAAGACATTAAAATGTAGTAAAGAACTAAGAAAACCAGCCAGTCCACCTTAGAATCACCCCTGCAGTGTGAAATCTGGACCCTTAAATACAGTTCCCAAGCATCTGTACAGTGGCCTTAGCCCAACAACAAAAGGGGTACTCCAAATTCCCTATTTAAGAATGAAATCAGAGCTTCTTAAAGGATTTCATCTTAAGCAATTTGAATATAGTTGGAAGTGGATGGGCAGCAAATTCCATATTTTTCTAAGGTAAAAAGTATTTAAATAGACTAGTTTGCAACATCAGGTTGGTGATCAGTTGTTGGTTAGTTACCTAAACGGTTCTGCAGCAACTATTATACTACCAACCATTTAAAGTTGTCAGGAAAAAGAAAAAAGAAAAAGAAAGAAAGAAAGAAGAAACCGGCAAGGTGGAAAACCAGAGGGTAATAAAAGCAAACCATTATAGTCACATTTTCTTATGATTTCTTTTTTCTTAGTTGGTAGAAACACCAAGTTGATATAGTATTCAATAACAACAATGGTAGAAACATAGAACTATTCTGTTTATAGTAACAAAAAGAAAATATACTCGTTTTGCAACCAAGAATTGGAAAGAAATATATCAAGCTGAGAATGCAAAAGAAAAAAAAAATCTTGAAAATTTCAAAGCAGACTCACATGCGCCTGGTATCTATGCACTTGAAGAAAGTCAAGCAAAGGCTCCAAATAGTCCTTGTTACAGAATAGCATAAAACCTAAACCAAACTGAGGCCTGCATTCCTGAACCTGATGACTTGGCTCAAAATCTCATCGGGTCAACTGAGTCTGCTCGCTGACTTGATGAACCCAAAGACCTACACCAAACATCTTACATTCAGAGAGGCTGATGAACCCAAAGACATTTTCCTTGTAAGATTTTCAAATAAAAAAACACATCTGCATATGTAAACTCACCCTTAAAGCATCACTATAACTACCCAGTTCTGGATATTTAGACCCTAGATGACGTAATAATGTTTTTGGCATTAAACTCATTCATTACACCTGATCTGGATTTCCATCAAACTTCTTCATGGCCATAGGAGTTTCAAAACTTAGGGGAATTGAACCAGATAAACAATTTTGTGCCACATCAAGGACCTGAAGAGAAGTTAGTTTTGATAATTGTGATGGGATGTTGCCGGGAAACATATTGGATCAGAAACTTAAGAATTCTTGAGGTTGGAAAGCTTTCGCCAATCCAAGTGGGAATAAAACCCGAGAAATTGTTGTGTCTGAGGTCAAGAGTCTCCAAACCTAGCACATTTCTTCAAAGACAAAGGGATTTTTCTTGATAGATTATTGTTGCTCAGGTGCATTGTTTGGAGTTGGCACAACTGACCCAAAGACCTGGGTATTTCTCCTGATAACCTGTTCTTGCTCAAATCAATGCAAAAAAAATATGGAAGGAAAAAAGGACTGTACTATTAGAGAAGCTACCCTTCAATGCAGAAAAGATAAAGAAACTGGTAGAGGTGTTGTCTACACACACGCTACACATTCCAACAGTTGTCTGCCAAGCTCTCGAACTAGATCAATGGGAAATGACCAATAATTGTTTTTCTGTAGAAAATCGTATAAGCTTGGTCCAAGCTTCTCAAGTACCTGTTAAGACCATTTAAATTCACTGACAAAGTTTTTTAACTCCCAAAATATTTGGGAAATTGGGGAAATCAAGCCATCACAAATCAATCAAATACTTACAATACAGATATGGTTACGATAGTCAAACCAGTTCCTTATTTGCACACAACTGCAAGGAATACACCTGATTTTATATTTTACATCTAAACCTAATTGAGTTCCATCAATCAACATAAAGGCATAATATGAAATTTAAATCATGATAATTATGAGGGAGACTTACCGAGTGCCATTCTTATCATTTTTACAAACCGTTGAAGCACATCAATTTCAATCATCGTAGCCTCCCAGTACTTCTTAATACCACGGACAACTTTGATGGCTACCATCTCTTTTTTCCCTATCCCAGTGTTCCAAAACCTGACCAAATGTCCCTGAAATAAATTATACAAAAGACAGAGAAGAATGAGGAAGATGACATTAGCATTTCTCAAGTCAACGCACTAACTTTAAGAGATAGAAGCCACTGTGTTTGCTATCATGCAACGCCTATGCATGGACATGAAAACTTACAACATGCTTTAAATATCACATAATTTGGTAATGTACAATGACTTTTATGATAGTAGATCTATAAGAAACCAAGTGATCTTCTCACATATAGTCATAATCTCTCCCAAAGAAGTATCTACAATTGGTTTTCCAGTATCTTGAGAAGAACTGTTCAATATAAGACATGGATCAGTGTATAGTTAATTTATTATTATTTTTTTAAAAGGCCAATAATTAAGGAGGTTGGGATGGTACTTCCAAAATGTGCAGTAATGGAAATTTCAAACATTTTATAGAACTAAGATTGAAATTTCTAAATCTTGTTACCTGAAAATTAATGAGAATACCTGCTTGGTACTTCAATTTTTTCCTGCTGAAGACTTTTTGAGACAGTAGACTGTGTCGTATGAGGAGATTTGGCATTCCATCCCCATTACAGAATCCTCCCTGAATAGTTTGCACCATCTCCTTCACCCCCATCCTTGCAGCTACTAAGATTGGCCACTTCTGTATAACTGTCAAATTTTCATAGGTAATGAACCTACAATGACACAAGGAAGCTACAAAAGTTACAAAAGTTCATCTATAAAAGCAACAATCTATATGAAAGATTATATCCATCTAATGCCGTTCTCATCATAGTTAATAGCCAAGAAGAAAGAATCCATGAACAGATTCCTTTTGATGCCACAACAATGTCTGTCTTTATGGCCCCAACACAAAAGTAACAGCGAAAGCACAATCCCAAAAGGCATTCCCAACATTAAACATTTTTTTAAAAAAAAAAAAAAAAAAAAAACCCCAAACCCCATTCCTCATCTGGTGTTTTTTCAGCAACATGGCCCATCTGCATTGGGTCAAAATAAATGAATGGCCCGGATCTTGTACAAGTGCCCCTCGAGTAAGAAGATTGAAGGCTTGATTAACTTACTTAGCTATGAGTGTTTAGCATTGGATCATTCCTCTACATCTAATGCAAAAGCATTACTTTCTTACCTGTTATCTTTTTCAATTGAGCTTCCACAGAAGCCTTCTTTGTGTTCTCCCACGATCCAATCGCTGACAGCTTCTTCTGGGCATGTTTAAAAGAGTTAGCATGTTCAATACCCCGGCATTGAGGAATGATATACAAAAACACAAACAGGAAAAGCTGGAGAAAAAACTAGAATCTGAACGTTACAGTAATAACCCAGGACTGACTGTTGCAATTGAATTAGGTTTTATCAACATCATGTAAATGCAATTTTCCAACATTTTCAATTTCATTAGCTTAAGGTTTGTAGTAACACACCCACATGAATGGTCTAAAGCTCAAGCTGAATGTGTAGGAAATGTAGATATTTGAGTGGACTGTCGTAGGTGTTAAAAATTATTTAGCTACTCCTAGAGCATATAAATATAAAACATAAGCAACTTATGAAATGTGTAATAGGAAATGTCCATTTTGATTTTGAACTCGATGACGCGTGATGCTGCAGCCTAGGAGTTGGTTCCACGAAAGCCCAGGAGTGGGCCCCACAAGCTGTTTGATCAGAGATTAGGGGGCCCTACAATAACAATCCAATACAGAGTTGAGTAATTGGTCAGACTTTTTTGTATTAAAAAAATCTTATGTGGTTAGACGTTTCAAGCAATTGATCAACATTTCGGATAACCAATTTCTACCCAAAAAACAAATGAAATTTTTTTCTGACTTGAGGTGCTTCCGTGAGGTAATGCTTGGGGAAATCAACTTGGAGCTGGTACGATTCATTGGTGAGAAACAGAGTCTGGTTGAGGAATTTCGTCAAACAGGCAATACATCCATATGCATCAATGCATACTAAAACACCACATTCCTGGATCTGCCCAATACATGTCCTGTGTTGAAATTAAAAAGTGAGTCAAAATGTGGCTGCTTAGATGGTCAGATCTGACTCAACTCATGGCCATTGCAACATTAAATGGGATGGGATCACTGCCTCTAATGAGGTGGATCAATGTTGATTGTTCCCCTCCCATATATCAAGCTAGTCCACTCATGGATGGGCCAAAAAAGTATGAAAGAAACAGAGAGATTAATTGTACAACAGTGGTACACATCATTGGTTGAAGCATTTCTTCAAACAACTAACATGCAAATGTCGGCGGCCATGGACAACGGCGGATATGGCTGTTGCTGCTGTTAGACAGGCTTACATACCTTGTATACCTTGTATAGCTAGTATACCTTGTATGATTTGTTTTCATAGGTAGACAATTTTGATTTTATTATTTTTCTTATATAGATGACTGTAATCTCTATATATTCAATCCCTTTGGGTTGTCTCAAATACAGAAATCATTTAGCTCATCTCTGGTATTAGATACTGTAATCTTTGTTTACATGGTATTAGAGATTTACTAATCTAAAACTAGCACTACCTGTCAGATCTGACCTTCCCTGCGTCCGGCCACCATCTCTACTGCGTCCGGCTTCCATCCCTACTGCGTCCGGCCACCATCCCTGCTGCGTCCGGCTACCATCCAATCGTACCTGCTCATCCCTGCTACGTCCAGCCACCATCCGACCACCATCCGACCATCCTTGCTCGTCCCTGCTACGTCCCTGCTCATCTGGCCACCATCTGACCCTTTGCTGCTGCACGCCCTACTGCACGATTTTTCAGCCAGCTCCGACGATTATTGCACGCCCTATTGCACGATTTTTCAGATCCAGCGATTACTACTGCTGCTACTTCGGCTCGATTTTTCAGCAACCCCTGTTGCTATTACGCCAGATCCAGCAACCCCTGTTGCTGTTCCAGATCTAGATTGCTCCTGTTACTATTACACCAGATCCAACACCTGCAATACCTTGGGTACCTCCTGCTGCAAGGTACATCTAAAACCTTCTTCTGCTGTGACTCTTTGCTATTACTTACGATCAATGAACAAGGACTCATCGCGTACAGAGGCATCACATTGTAGTTTTGATGGTACCAACTATTCTCTATGGGCCATCCATTTTCAGAACTTCCTCAAGGGTCGTGGTTTGTGAGGACTAATTAATGGATCTGTAACTATCCCCACTTCCATAGATGCCGACAAATTAGTCGATTGAGAAATGAACAATGGATAGATTATTACCTGGATTCTCGATTCGGTCGATCGGTCCATTGCTGTTGGCCTTATACCTCATCGCACTACTAAAGCAATGTGGGAGCATCTCTAGACAAATTATCAACAGAGTAATGCGACCCGGTTATACTGCTTGGAACATGATCTCGTTAATCTTACTCAGGGTGACGACAATATTCAATCATTTTACTCCAAAATTGTTACAATTTGAACTGAGATGGCTATGATGGATCCAATATTTCCTCATGACTTTAAGATATTCCAAACTATGCATGAGAGTGCGCAAGTTCGACAATTTCTTATGAAGTTACATCCAAAATTTGAGCATTGTCGAGCTGTTCTCTTGAATCGTAGCCCTAATCCTTCATTGAATTCGGTTATTAATGATTTATTAGCTGAGGAACAACAATTGAAAGTTCTCTCTCTTCCTTCCTCAACTTTGGGATCATTTGATATGGTGTTTGTTCTGTCCACCACTAAACCAACCCGTGATTCTACTCCTTTAACTTGTCGCGGCTGCAATAAGGTGGGTCATGTCTTCGCTCAATGTAGAGAATAGTGTGCTTATTGTCTACAGACTGGTCATGGTATTCAGGACTGCCATACACGTGCCTATGCATCTTCTTTCGGTTGTGGACAAGGTAGTCGTGGCCGTGATCGTGCTCTTTCTGCTACTATTTCCACTATTTTTTCTGAGCCTTTTGTTACTGATACTGTATCTATTGTTTCTGCTGAAGGTCTTTCATCACCTTTGACTCCTGCGATGCTCCAACAAATCGTTCAGGCCCTTTCTGCGGCCAGGATGTCAGGTATATCCCCATCTTCTACATGGTTCTTCGATTTGAGTGCTTCCAATCATATGACTGGTGCTGTATCCCATTTTCATGACATTCATCCCTCATCGAAAATCAGACTATTTGTAAGACCCTGAAAATCGGGGGTCGAGCAGAAGCCTAGCTCCCGAGTTCCAACACATCACTTATGCAATATAAATAATGATGATTGAATGTTGTTCTTATTAGTGCATTAAACATGAATAAGATTATACCAAAACAACATATCATACTCTAAAGACAGTTAAATTACGCAAGCGGAAGACTATGATAGATGTATAAAGCGTATAAACTGTTGTAAGTCTCCAGAGTGTGAACATGTTACCAGGTTAAATATATACATGTATATTCCAAAAATGAACAAAATGAATATACATGGGTGTTTCAAAAGTATAAAATAACAAGTGTAATAGTGTCTACTTAGCATCCCTGTAACCTCGTCAATCAGAACATGGTCTACATAGACCCGCCTGATAGCTGCATATAGGAGAAACCCCCCTCATCACCATAAAAGTCTGGCTCTGGTTCGCAAGCATTGTCATCATTTGAAATTAAAACAGGGTCTGGTGGGTGTTTAAAACACCGTCCCATAACATGGGAGTGAGTGATCAACTCAGTGGAACAATAAAATAAAGGTTAACATGTTATCAATTTAGTCAAGCAGTAATGATAACACAATACAATAATCAGGTCCTAGGTACTCTTGTTAATGCAAGAATGATATGAAATAATGATGCATGCATTCGTTTGCTCTCCCTCAACGACTTAATCTCACGATCGCGGCATGTAACCCTTCCTCAGTGCTTGACCTGCTACCCCAAAGGCATACGAAATGCTGTGGATGTACGTGATTAATCAAGTTCTTACTTAGGTTTATTCATATAGCAGGATTGGAAAGCTAAAGTACTACCCTTTATATCATTTACCCAATATTGATCCATCTAGGGTCGTCAATCCTAGTTAATCACATACGATAGGCAAGTATAAGTCACTACCACCAACGCCCTACCAACTGACAGTCTATTTTCGAAGGCTCGTCACCAACCCCACTGGGGACCACAGCCAGGCTATACCGGGGTAGGTCTATTTCATACTCGAGATCACTCCACTAACGTTCTACTAACTGGCAGTCTATTTTTGAAGGCTCGTCACCGACCCGATTGGGGACCACAGCCAGGCTGCGCTAGTGTAGGACGAGTTGATACTCTAGTTGCTACGGAAAGGCTCGTCGCCTCAACGCAGTCTCAGAGTATGGTTGAGGGCACTACAAAGGGCTCGTCACTTGATTAGTGTAGGCCGACAACTCGAATACAGTGTCCCATACCACCGTATACGGCTCACGAGTTTGGGTTGCTCATTGGTCATTACGGGGAGGCTCATCACCCCAGCGTAGGTCAACAGCTCAACCATGGTATCCTATACCACCATGTCTGGCTCATGAGTCTTAGTGGATTGAGGTACCAAGGTTGAATGGATTTTCACTGGTGACTTTGGTACCTTAGATTCAAGCAATAACGACCATACATGGTAAATATATAATAAAACAATCGGTTTATTGGACAAGTTTGACTGGTACAAGCATACACTGAATTAATTGGCATGGAGTGCTAATCACTGTCGACAATCATCATACAACTCAGATTCCCCGAACGTAACAAAGGTGGTGAGACTAGCTCAGCCACTCAAACGGGAATTGTTATCGATTGCCTAGACTACATCGTAATCCCAATCAGAGTCAAATGCAATAGGCATTCATATGTATTAGTCAAGATAACATGTAGTAGCCAATTCAGATATAAATCTCATTTAAGCATTTTAAGAAACACATAAAGTACATGTTAACATACATAGACATTTCATCCATATATCATGTAGCAACGAGGTAGATTACATGAAGGAAACTGTATTTATAAATAAAGTAATCGAGAATCCTATCTCAATACCCTCATTAAACACATTTCATCAAGCATTTTCTCATTCAAGTATTTTATCAAACACTTAGAATACACATATTAACATACATGTAATA
This sequence comes from Magnolia kwangsiensis, assembly GCA_037074715.1. NCBI lineage: Eukaryota > Viridiplantae > Streptophyta > Magnoliopsida > Magnoliales > Magnoliaceae > Magnolia > Magnolia kwangsiensis. The sequence continues at coordinate 24,946,088 of CM073575.1, read as the reverse complement.
AAATATTTATAACATGTATTATGACAAATCCTTTCACATAGGAATTACCACATGCACCACAATCATGTATTTACGATCAATAATCATGACAAGTACAAATCCATATTCTATATTCATTCAAGCATTTCAACAAACACATGGGATGCATTATAAATCAACATAACTTATATATATATACGTAACATACGGAAAACCTCGAATCTAAGCACATGTGATACCAATCAAGTTAGTCATAAATCATTACTGACATTGAAGGCCTTGAAAACCATAACCTAAACATCTATAGTCCGCACCTTTCGCCGATAGACCCATACCGAGCTCAGTTTGAACACTATATCTTTGTCTATAGCACAACAATAACCTATAGGATGAAATAGGGTAGCTATTTCACCATTTATTCTATTTGAATCCCTAAGAAAAATTAGGGTTAGGATTTCTTACCCAAGAATGGAATCAGAAACACTGGAATAGCGATACAGAAGCAGTTGTTAAGCATGTGGAATGGCAGGGAAGAATCCCAGGAACTCTCTCCTGCTTTCACTCTGACTTTTTCTTTCTTTGCTCTCTTCTCTCTCCTAGGGTTACAAATTCATATGGAATGAGAGAGAGAAGAACTGATGGGAATGGCCCCAGGGCCAAGGTATACTTAGATTATAGCCAAATATAGGCCGTTTTGGTCCAACGGACCTATTCTGGAGGCCCCTTTTCTGTATGTGGTTGGACTTAAGCTCCCTAACATTGAATCTAGGTCAGGTTAATATCTCAACCCGATCGGATCAGTAGATTGGCTGCGACGGACCCGTTTCAGTTCAACGGTCACCGGTGCTTGATCAGGGCTACAAGTACACTGACATGTGTTGAAATTTTTTTCTAATCTGAGGGTATAATTGGGTCAGATTTTGACAGTCTGAATCCTTAGATTTGACCCACAAGTGAACTGACTCAATTCACTTAAGTTTTAGTTCATTTCCTAAAGATATTCGCGTTTCTCACACACTTCGCTTCGGGCTCAAGTTGTGTATTTTTGGATACCTTTAGGACTTGATTTCTGAGATGATTATCGAGTCTAATAAGGCGGTCATAACCGTATAGTTTCGGAGTAATTGAACTTTCGACGCGCGGTCTGGGTCCGATACAGAGTTTCAAAGTGCTCCCGGGAGCAACTGGGTTTAGAGATTGATCCTAAGTTTTTAGGTAACGTAGCGTTAGTAGCTTTACTCATTTTAGATCTTGTAGTTCATATTTAAAGTAGTTCAAGCTAATTCTACTGATTATTCAGTTTAATACTTAACTAAATCATGCCCTAATTACAACAGAATAAGTTCATAGAGCAATTCTATGTCCTTTTCTGGCACTTTTAGTTAGTATATTACTTTAAGTATTTTTATAGTAGTTTATCATTAAGTTTACTTCATCTTTATCAAATTTCATTAGATTCCATGTTGTAGAAAAAATTTTAAAAATTCTAGAAGCAGCAACTGTCCAAATTAATAATTTTCAGATAGTTGTCATAATAACCTATATTTAATTATATTAAAATTTTTATTATATCTTTTACTTATTTTTATATAAAATTAAACTTATTAATCTTTAATCTGGCTTTTGAATCATCTGAATCAGAGTTATAACGAGGGAGATATGACTTTTTGAAGTTGAGAAAAAATTATAAAAAATGTGGCAGAAAACGGGCCGCCCGACCCGCTGTGGCCTGCCAGGCTCGCTGGCTGACGAGGCCTCACCAATCCAGTGATGCCATCGCTGGTCGCTGTCCTATCTAGTGGTGTTTTTTCCACCCGATATTTGAAACATGTGTATTTTTACAAACTAGAATGAGTTATTTGACATGAAATATATGTTTTTGGGGTAGGAGAAGCTGATATATCCAAATAGCCTATTTATTTCATGAGATTTTAAAAGGTTAATGGTAAAAAGATCATTTTATTTATTTATTTACTATTCATAGTAAATTTTAATTTCATTATTGTTCTTCATCACCTAAACTTTAGGATTTATGTCTAATATGAAAGTATTTAGAAAAATTTGAAGAATAAGGTGGTAAAATGTGAGATTTTGAAAGAAATGGGTTGAAAAGTGATTCTAGACTTTGAGATTGAGTTTTGAGAGGTCAGTAAGGTGTTATGATCGACCCATTGCCTAAGGATATTTATTTTTAAGTTTGTAAAAATTTGGGATGTTATACTATTTCTACTGCGGATGACACTAGACTACTCATTCAGTCTGTTGGATTATTGACTTTCTCTCCTTCTGCTAATCACTAGTTCACCCTTCGTGATATGTTTCATGTCCCTCACCTTTCATCCAATTTAATTTCAGTTGGTCAACTCACATCCAATAACTGCTTAGTCATATTTCTTCCCAACTGTTATTTTTTGTAGGATCTGGCAATGGGAAAGGTACTTGGGATGGGTAGGCGGCATGGTTGTCTGTACATATTGGACTTTGATCTATTTGTCACTCCGACTCATTGTTTCTTTTCTTCATCTTTATCAAATAAATTGTGGAAACTGTGGTACTTTCGCTTGGGTCATCCATATTCCGATAGGTTAATTCAGTTATTTTCGTCTGGCATGTTAGGGAACATTTCTCTTAATAAAAAAGATTTGAATTATTCTTGTTTATCTTATTATCTTTCAAAAAATAAGTGTGTTCTTTTTCCTCTAAGTACTACAAAATCTTCTTCAATATTTGAACTAGTGCATACGGATGTTTGGGGTCCTTCACTAATTTTCTCTCTCTCTAGGTTATGATATTACGTTATATCCATTGATTATTTCACACGTTATACCTGGATTTACTTTCTGCACTCGAAGTTACAGGTTTTTAAAAAATTCAGGATATTTCACTTTATGGTGGAGACTCAATTTCAGGTTCCAGTTCAAACTCTCCGCTCTGACTCAGGGGGGAATATCTCTCAACAGATTTTCATACATTTCTTCAAGGTCATGGGATTATTCATCAGACCACTTATTCTGATACTCCACAATAGAATGAGCTGGCTGAATGAAAAAAAATGTCATATTGTTAAAACTGCCAACACCCTAATGACATCTATGAGTGTTCCTCGTTCTTTCATGTGGAAGCAATGTTACATTCAGTCTACTTGATTAACCAGATGTCAACCAACATTCTGAACAGTAAATCTCCATACTTTGTTCTCACCGTCTTACCTCTTGCATATTCCACATTTTGTATTTTTTTCTGTGTCTGTTATGTTCACCTGGCTTCACGTAAGCATAACAAGCTTTCTCTAAAATCGATCAAATATATGTGCTTGGGATTTGGAGAAACTTAGAAGGATTTTAGATGTTATGATCCGGTTTCTCGTCATGTTCGGGTTTCAAGACATGTTATTTTTCTTGAACATATTGCCTTTCATTCATCTCTTCTTCCTCTGCACACCTCAAACTCTTCTGGTCTAACCACCTTGCCTGATATTCCTCTTGCCTCATGTACTCTCCCTTGTCCATTGTAGGTTTACTCGTGTCAACCACGTACAGATCCACCATCTATTACTCAACTTGAACCTACTATACCTGTTGCAGATCATGCACCTACCTTGATATGTCGTTCTACTCGTGTACATCGAGAGCTTGATTGCTTGATATGCTATATGTCTGCCATAAATGCTACTCTGGATATTGTCTCTATTCCTACTTTATATACTCATGCAGCCATTTAAGATTGTTGAAAAAAAGCTATGGCGAAGAACTTACAGCATTGGATGATAATCATACGTGGGACATTATTGTCACTCGACCCACATACCAACAACTAATTAGTATCAAATGGATTTTTTCTGTCAAGCTCAAGCCTGATGGATCATTAGATCGCTACAAGGCTCGGCTTGTCGCTCAGGGATATAAACAGGAATATGAAATTGATTATAATGAGACATTCGCTCCTATGGCTAAGATGAAAACTATTTGGCATTATTAATGGATCAGAAAACAGTTCAGACTCTCTTAGAACTTAATGCTCAATATGGCTATGACGATGGTGATCTTCTTGCGCAGCCCAACTTATACCGCCGTTTGGTTAGGAGTCTGGTTTACTTAACTATGACTCGCCCTGATATTGCTTACGCTGTCCAAGTCGTCAGTCAATTTATTTTTGCCCCTCGGACTCTTCATATGACTGTGGTGTTGTGCATCCTACAGTTCCTACGTGAAACTCTAGATCGATCACTGTTCTTCTCTTCCATGTACGATGACTCTAGATCTTCGTGCTTATTCGGATGTTGATTGGGCCGGTTGTGCTCTCACATGAAGATCTACGACTAGCTACTGTATTTTTCTCGACACTTCTTTCATCTCTTGGAAGTGTAAGAATCATGCCACTGTTTCCAAATCAAGCACAAAAGTCGAGTATTGGACGATGGCCGCTGCCTGTAGTGAGTTCGTATGGTTGCGTGGACTTCTTTTGGACTTGGGCATTCCTCTACAGAATCTTACTCCACTTTATGTCGATAATCTAAGTGTCATTCAGATTGCCTCTAACCCATTTTTTCATGAATGAATGAAGCATATTGAAATTGACTGTCTCTTTATCCACGAGAAATTTCATTCTGCGCTCATTTCTCTTCCACATGTTGCATCCTATGATCAGATTGCTAACATTCTCACTAAGTCCCTCACTTCTGCCCGTCACTCATTTACATACTATTAATTACTTGTTGATGACCAGCATTAGTTTGAGGGGGGATGTTAGACAGGCTCACATACCTTGTATACCTTGTATAGTTCGTTTCCATAGGTAGAGTATTCTTATTTTATTATTTTCCTTATATAGATGACTGTAATCTCAATATACTCAATCCCTTTGGGTTGTCTCAAATACAGAAATCATTCAACTCCTCTCTGGTATTAGATATTATAATCTTTGTTTACAGCTGCGATGGCTACTACCCAAATTTTGATAATTGAAATGGGAAGTGAGAGAGACAAAAATGAAGGGAGAGAGATCGAGAGAGAGTACCTTTGATTTTCCTTTATTTCTTCTAATTTCTTCGATTGTTGGAGATAGATTGAAGAACGAACAACACGTCGAAGAAAACAAGGGAAAGAGAGATCAAGATAGAGGGAGGAGAGGGAGATCGAGAGGGAAAGAGAGAGGAAGGGAGAGAGATCAAGAGAGTATGGGGGAGAGAGATCAAGGACGGGAGAGAAAGAGACGAGATGACGGAGATGAAGATGGAGAGGGAGAGAGATAATGAGAGGTAAAGAGAGCAAGAGCGAGAGGGAGAGGGAACGATTTGGCGCAAATTAGGGCTTTCTTTATATATATATATATATATATATATATATATATATATATATATATATATATAATATAGGGACCCTTTGCCCACAGCCGTTAAAACTGGCTGCTAGCAAAGGGTAGCCGCATTGGTCGGCTAAGGCTCGATAACTTGTAGTGATTGAATGAATTACCATTAAAACCATCCCATAGCCAACCATGAGGTTTTTTTGCTATCTAACCTGTTCATACGATCACATAGGCTTGGATGAATCTATGAACTTCTTAAATTCATAATTTGCAGTAGACATGGAATTGGCAAATTCCAAAGCCTGCTGTTTGGGAATCGAACTACAAATCCATGGATTTGAAGCTCATCCTCTTTAGGATAAATGATCCGCTTGACCTGAAATGACATGGCCCATTAGGTATATTAATCAGTAGCAATACACCTAACTAGTGTGTCGACGTAACCAGGTTTTGTGGGTCCCATCATGAGGTATGTGTTATGTCTACTGTCCTTCCATTTACCGAGTTCATCCTAAAGCTGGAACAGAAAAATAAGATAGATCTAAAGATCAAGTGGACCACACTTCCAAAAACAGTGGGGGATTGAACATCTACCATTGAAACTCTTTTATAGATTACAAAAGTTTTACATCAATATGATATTTGTTTTTCCTCTTCATCCAGGTTTTTGTGACTTTATGAACAGTTTGGATGGAAAATAAACGTTATGAACGTCTACAATTGATATGCATGTCCTCATCAAGGTAATCACAAGTATCGTATCGTTGTGGTGGAACTTGAAAAGGATAGGCCATATCTGAAAACTAAAAAAGGATTGAAAGATCATAGTCATCTCATAAGAATGCAACATGCAAAAGGAATGGTTAGATCATTAGTCCACATTCAAACTAAAAGTAGTTCTTTAGAGTGTAGGATAGGGAGGAGGTCGACAATGCTTCATCGGGAGTTTAAATGGGTGGATGATCAAAGTTGCTCATTAGGTGCATGCTACAATCCAACTTCCCTTATTTGGGAGGGTATCTCATCCTAGGGTATCGATGACTCAAATAGATAAGTAACCTCAAGATTGTATACGATATGTAAAGGTTTAGAATTGAATATATGGTTACTCAGCAAAGCTTGTTGAGAAGTGGAGCCACATCTGGGGCCGCCCACTACCAATCGTGGCCCCTGCTCGACCGATCGTGGAGCTCACTCGACCGGTCGTGACCAGTCATAGACTGGCTTGACTCGAACTCCAGCGAGCATCAGTTTTTTGGGTCCGAGGTGCTCAACCGGTCGTGAGCCATGCTCGACCGGTCGTGGGGTTCGCTCGACTGGTCATGCAGTCTGCTCGACCGGTCGTGGTTAAACAGATTTATTTTTGAATCTGATGCGGACTGCGGATTTCTGTGTCGCCTTTTGTAAGGGTGCGAAAGGAAAGTTTTCTAAACTATATATAGGTCTCCCTAAGGCTTTTCTAGGGTATTGGAAAGTATTAGGAATATTTTTCTAAGGTGTGGGCAAAGGATTTTCTCTATACTTTCAAGGGAGAGGTTAGTATTTTACCTTGTAATCTTTATTTTTCTTCATAATGGAAGTTTGCATCCGTAGTTTTTTACCCTAGTTTGAATTTTTTTCATGTATATCTTGTCTTGTGGTTTATTTGGATTGCTTTGATCTATTTTTAGTTTATATTTTTTCTTGTTTATCGTTTGTGGGTGAGACTAGAGATTAGATCTTGGCTCACTGTGTTGTTGGAGTGCTGTGCAACAAATGGTATCAGAGTTATTCGTTTAGTTCTATTGGGAGCGATGACGGATGAAGGAAAAACTAAAATTGAGAAGTTCGATGGTTCAAACTTTACCTTCTAAAAGATGCAGATGGTGGATTATCTGTATCAGAAGGACCTCTATATTCCTCTAGGAGAAAAAGAGAAGAGACCAAAGAAGATGATAGATGATGAATGATTTTTACTGGATATGAAGGCTTTAGGAACGATCCGACTCTCTTTATTTAAGAGCGCCATCTTCAACATATCCAAGATGAAAACTACAAAAGAATTAATGGAAGCCCTAGCCACCATGTATGAAAAACCCTTTGCGTCCAACAAGGTTCATCTTATGAAACAACTATTCAACATGAAGATGTTAGATGGTGGGAGTGTGGCTGAACATCTAAACGAGTTCAATACAGTCACAAGTCAATTGGAATCCGTTGACATTATTTTTGAGGATGAGGTCAGGGCATTATTGATCTTATCTATTTTGCCAGACAGTTGGGATGGTTTGGTGATTGCTGTGAGTAATTCTTCAGGGTTGATAAAGCTAAAATTTAATGATGTGGCTGGTCTAATTTTCAGCGAAGAATCTAGAAGAAAGGCATCAAGAGTTTCAGAAGATTCAAAGAATGCTCTAAACTTTGAAGGAAGAGGAAGATCACTAAACAAAGGAAACAATAGACACGGGCATTTTAAGTCGAGGAAGAAGTTCAAGGGACCGAAAGACAAAGACGAGTGTTGGCATTGCGGCAAGAAGGGGCACATAAAACGTAATTAAAGGGCGCTCAAGAAACAAGAAGGAAGCTCTCAAGGTGAGAAGGATTCTGTGAATCTATCTGAGGAGAGCAACACAGAGGCGTTAATCTTATCTATTGATGCGAGAAATGAGTCTTAGGTTATAGACTTGGGTGTTTCATTTCATACCACTTCGTGTAAGGAAGTTCTGCATAATTATGTATTAGGTGACTCCAGGAGAGTCTACTTGGGTGATGATGAGCCGTGCAGTATCGTAGGAAAGGGAGACATTCATATAAATCAGAAAGACGGAACGACATTAAAATTGAAGGATGTTAGACATGTATCGAGTTTTAGAAGAAATTTGATCTCAGTGGGGCAGTTGACCAATATCGATTATGTGATAACATTCACCAGTGACTCTTGGAAGATTACAAAAGGTGCCTTAGTGATATCTCGAGGCAAAAACTAAGGTACCTTGTACGTGACTTCAGGATCGTATAGTTCACTCGTAGTCGCATCAACTGGAGTGAATGGGCATGACATCAAAGGTTGGGACATATGAGTGAGAAAGAGATGAAAGTGTCATTGTCAAAGGGGTAGCTATCAAGGCTGAAGTCTATTGACTTGAAATTCTGTGAGGATTGCGTGTATGGAAAGCAGAAGAGGGTAAGCTTCAAGAAGACAGGACGTGCTCCAAAGATGCATCTGTTGGAGCTTGTACACACTGATGTGTGGGGATCGGCACAGGTATTATCACTTGGTGGCTCACGTTATTTTGTTTCTTTTATTGATAATACTAGTATAAAACTATGAGTCTATTTCTTAAAATATAAATTTAATGTATTTGATGTATTTAAGAAGTGAAAAGTTATGGTAGAAAATGAGACATAAAACAGTAAAATGTCTCAGATTTGATAATAGGGGAGAGTATTGTGATAAGAGGTTTAAAGAGTATTACGCAGCAAATGGAATCAAATATCAGAAAATGATTCCAGGGACACCGCAACAGAATAGTGTGGCTAAGCGCATTAACAGGACCATCCTTGAGCGCAGAAGGAGCATAAGGTTTCATGCAGGGTTGCCTAAGACCTTTTGGGTAGATGCTGTGAATACTGCTGCATATCTTATCAATAGAAGTCCCTCAGCACCATTGGATGGTGGGCTACTAGAAGAAGCGTGGACTGAGAAAGAAGTAAACTTTGCACATCTAAGAGTATTCGGTTGCACTTTATATGTTCACATTGATGTAGAGCACAGAAACAAGCTGGATGTGAAGTCCAGGAAGTGTACGTTTATAGGCTACGGGCAGCATGATTTTGGCTACAGGTTTTGGGATGCAGAAAATAAAAAAATTATCAGAAGTAAGGACGTAGTCTTTAATGAAAAAGTGATACATAAAGACAGTGTGTAAGAAAATAAGGCCAGAGAAAAGGAATTCGTAGAGTTGGAAGAGTTAATGGACATGGGTGTTACAGCGCCACAAGATGATCATGCATAGGAGCATAATGAGGCAGTGTCGCATACACTGGTTGTGAGGAGGTCTACTTGGGAGAGGAGACCCACGGTCTGATGCTCACCCTCCTAACATTATCTACTACTGACAGATAATGGTAAGCCAAAGTGTTTTGAAGAGACATTACAGTCAGATACATGGGTTAAGTAGGAGCAGGTCATGGATGAAGAGATGGATTCTCTTGAGTCTAATCGTACATAGGAGCTAGTCACTCTACCTAAGGATAAGAAAACTCTTCATAACAAGTAGGTTTACAGACTGAAGGAGGAGCACGATGGTTCGAAACGGTACAAGACTAGATTGGTTGTGAAAGGGTTTCAACAAAAGGCATGTATTGATTTCACTGAAATATTTTCACCTGTAGTGAAAATGTCTACGATTTGCATGATCTTGAGTATAGTGGCTACAGAAGACTTACATCTAGAGTAGCTAGATGTTAAGATAGCCTTTCTTCATGGGAACCTTGAAGAAGAGATATATATGCATCAGCCGACATGATATGTGGCACTAGGAAAGGAGAACAAGGTGTGTCAACTGAAGAAGAGTCTATATGGCCTGAAGTAGGCCCCAAGGCAGTGGTACAGGAAGTTCGATAGTTTCATGTCGAGAAACAGTTTTAAGAAATGTCATGCAGACCACTGTTGTTACTTGAAAAAGTTTGATACGTCGTACATCATCCTTCTTCTATACATTGATGATATGCTTGTGGCCGGTTCAAGCATGAAGGACATCTTAGATCTCAAAAGATAACTGTATAGAGAATTTGTCATGAAGAATTTAAGAGCTGTAAAATAAATCCTGAGCATGAGGATAAAACGTGACAGAGAAAATAAGAAACTAGTTTTGTCATAGGCAGAGTACATAGCCAAGGTACTTGATCAATTCAATATAAGAGGTACTAAGCCAGTTAGCGCTTCATTTGCTAACCACTTCAAGCTATCTAAGGAGTAAGATGCTAAGACACGGGAGGAATAGGACTACATGGCTAAAGTCCATATGTGTCAGCTATTAGGAGTCTTATGTATGCTATGGTAAGCATGAGGCCAGACATTTCTTAAGAAGTGGGAGTTGTTAGCAGGTTCATGAACAACCCCAGGAAGGAATATTGGGAAGCCGTAAATTGGATCCTTAGATACCTGATAGGTACTAAGGATGCAGGATTGTGCTATGGTGGATCGAAATCAAGTTACAAGGCTACGTGGATTCAGATTTGGCAGGAGATATCGACAGCAGAAGAAGCACTACAAGTTATGTCTTTACTCTGAGTAGTGCTGCAGTCAGTTAGATCTCTCAGTTACAGAAGATAGTATCTATCAGTACAACAGAAGCATAATATGTTGCGGCTACAAAAGCATGCAAGGAGATGGTGTGGATGTAAGGTTTCATAGAAGAGTTGGGTAAGAAGCAAACAGATTGCAAGCTATACGGAGACAGTCAAGTACAATACACTTGGCTAAGAATTCAGTCTTTTATTAAAAGACCAAGCATATTGACATCAGATATCACTTCATACATTCGTTATTGGAAGATGGCTCGATTGCTCTGAAAAAGATTCATACAAGTGAGAATTCTGCGGATATGCTAACCAAGGCGGTCATACGGGAGAAGCTGAAGCTCTGTTCAGCTTTAATTGGTCTTCAGGCTTGAAGACGGGGAGGTGATGCACTCCAAATGAAGAAGGCAAAGGTTTATGGTGATGTGTCTTCAAGTGAGAGATTGTTGAGAAGTGGAGCCACATCTGGGCTGCCCATGACCGGTCGTAGGAGCCCACTCGACCGATCGTGACCAGTCGTGGACTAGCTCAACTCGAACTCCAGTGAGCATCAGTTTTTTAGTTTCGAGGTGCTCGACTGGTAGTGAGCCGTGCTCGACTGGTAGTGAGCCATGCTCGACCAGTTGTGGTTACGCAGATTTATTTCTGAATTTGATGCGGACTGCGGATTTCTGTGTCGCCTTTCACAAGGTACGAAAGGAAAATTGCCTAAACTATATATAGGTGTCCCTAGGGCTTTTCTAGGGTATTGAAAAATATTAGGAATATTTTTCTAAGGTGTGGGCAAGGGATTTTCTCTGTCCTTCCCAGGGAGAGGTTAGTATTTTGCCTTGTAATCTTTATTTTTCTTCACAGTAGAAGTTTGTATTCGTAGTTTTTTACCCTAGTTTAGGATTTTTCCACGTATATCTTGTCTTATAGTTTGTTTGGATTCCTTTGTTCTATTTTTAATTTATATTTCTTCCTATTTATCATTTATGGGTGAGACCGAAGATTAGATCTTGGCTCACTGCGTTATTGGCGTGCTGCGCAATAAAGCTGACTAATTTTGAAAAATTAGGATTTTATTTAGAGTTGGAAGCATATGTTGAGGTAGTATATGAATTAATTGCCTAATTGGACTACCTCCACTATTTGTGTGTGTCATCAGGAATCGACCCATGGAGAATTCCAACATACTTCGTGAAAGATAGACTGGATTTGGGACAAAAGTTATTTCTAGCATGGACTGGGTGGTATGCTATTTGCTTGTGTTCAATGGAAAAAATAAGGATACTAAATTTTATGTTCGTGATACATGCAAAATGAGTTTCCTTTCACTACAGCTACTTCTGTCATTTGGATGGGCAGGGTATGCGTGTGGATCGCATTGTTATTGTTCTTATTTGCTATTTGCCAAGTAAACGGCTGATCAAATCCTGGGATTGTATTTATCACTTTATCAAATGTGTTTATATAAAACAAATGCAATGTCTCTCAATGTTCAAGACTTTCATACTAGCATTCATGATGCAACATCAATGGAAGCAACTTATAGGTCTATCATCTTTACGATTTCTCATGTTTCGATTGTGTTAAATTTCATTTGGTTGTTTTGTAACATTTGGGAAATTTTCGTACTAGTCAAAGTGGATTGACCGATCTATCGGAATTAGCGGACTTAGGACACCTGGGACCTAATGACCGCCCCTGCCCAAAACCATGACCATGCAGGGCCACAAACGTGGCTAGATCCAATTATCAACGAGGACCTAAAGTTAACACCGAGAACCAAATCCTCCTGAGGGTAACTCGATTCACCATTTGAGTTGTAAATCGGGTATCACCAGCCCATTGAGCCCAAAATTCTGGAAGGACATCTGCCTTGGCAAGCTTGACGCCCATCATAAGGATTAAGTCAGGACAGTGCCCAAAAGCCACTCAATTTCGGCCCACAGACTGAGTGTATGATAAGCACAAATAACCAGTATAGTAACCTAAAACTTAAGAAAGAGCCAGCACCCTCATTCGATTATGAAATCGAGGTGTACGAACCGTTGGATGTTAGCCAAATTTAAAACACCCATCAGGGTTATTGTCTTGACTAGATCTATACGAGCTGGGGTTCAAATGGCGATTTGACACCACTAATTGAAGGTGGGACCCTCAAGGTCCATCTATACACCTGATCATTAGGCCGCAATGTTTTGCGGCTTATCCACTACTGGGACGCCTATCCTAAGGCACGAATTTCCCTGTGTGTCTCCTCTCATAACCCTACTGACCTAAACTGACTCTTATAGGGTTGGTATGAAAGTCCAAGTGCCATTGGGGCCATTTATGCCCAAACTGGCATTATAAGAACCCCATTTCCCACACCCCTCTCCATCCCTTTACAAGAATTTGTTATTTGACCTAGGAAGTTTCTAAAGAAGCAATGGAATGAGAAGGGAAAGTGCGGCAAGAGAGGGGTTAACTAAAAAAAACTATTTTCCTCTCCTTCAGGAGGACTCCGTGCTACAACTGGGAGCTCTTCCGGGTTCCCTAAAATCACTAAAAGGTGAGATTCGACTCTTGATCTAAACCCTACATTAATCAGGTTTTCTTTTTCAAAATTCCCTTATAAACTCCGTATGTTAGATAGGTTCCAACACTTTCCAGCAAACTCTGTCCCTAAGAATGTTAAGGGAGGGAGGCTGGCTACAAAGGTGCGGACTATTAATTTTAGGTTGCCTTTTATCGACCTCTAAGGGTTCAACTAATGATCTTGAGTTGTGAATTGTTTTAATTAACTAGTTATGTGGTTCCCTTTTTAAATGATTTGTAAATTTTTATTATTATTTTTTTAAAATTAATCTGTTGAAGTCAACATGTTTGATGAAATGTCTAATGATTTTTATTCAAATTCTATAGTCAATTGCATGATCGATGAAGTGCCCGAGTAGTGATAACAAATGTTACCCATGTATTAATTGTGATAGTTACATAAATATGTAGATCCACTATTGCTCATGTGTTCGATGAAATGCCCATGTGGACCTGACAATGATATTATGCAAGAGTAACATGGTAATTGCTAAGTTGTAAAGTCTTATGTTTCTTCCTACTATGGAAATGTCGACTAATTACCTGGATTAAGGCACGACCCGGTCCAAGCTGGCCGCATTTGACTTGTTCGATCGACTCAGGTTGAACTTAGATGACCGATAGTAGTCGGACTACATGGAACATTTGTAGCAATGTCGGTTAAGCTGAAGTGCCCCAAGTTGATCGAACTAGTTTGAAAGTCGACGAGTTACTTGGAAACTTTAATATAAAATAACTTCGAATAGAACCTATAGTACCCACGTTACTACTAAATGAGTCTACTTTAAATCATAAATAGTAAAAATTCTGTAAGACTTATGAGCCGAGCATGGTGGTATGGGACACCGTATTCGACCTATCGGCCTACGTTGGGGTGATAAGTCCCCACGTAGTGACCAATGAGCAATTAAGGAAGTTGTGAATCAGACATTCCAAACCACAATGATACCGCGACTGTCCCATGTTTATGTATGAGTGATGATTCTTATATAAACCGTGAATGCCCTCTACTCATCGATGAGTCGTCTAACCCTGTGCGTCCAAACAGTGTCATCCGAGCCCATAGTGATAGGTCGGGCCAGTGTTAGCCTCTTATTAATGGAGGAATTGTCGCATGGGTCACAAACCCGATTTCAGATTTATAGGACGCAGGTAAGGAGTTACTTTTGCTGCTCCGAGCCTCACAAACCGGCTGTAGACACCCCACCCAGGCTAACATCTTGAGAAGGCTAAGATAATTCAAGAACCATGATTACACCATAATTCTAGCTTAAACCTAACTCTGACCCAAAAATCTTAAAGACCTCCAAACTAGGACCTAAAACCTTTATCCAAACCGTTCAATCTACACACAACCCCCGCCTATACCTTATACCGTGATTAGAACCCTTTACCCAAGCCTAAACTCATCTGTCCGAGCCATAAAACTCTAAAAAGAGGCCACCGTGTGAACCTTCACATCAGACAAAGCCTGCACGAGCGAGCCAGGTCCGAACGGAGCCCGGGCAGTACTTCAAGTGTCGCCGCTAGCGGGTCGCGTGTGGACAGCTGTCCCAGCGTCCAAAAGTCAACTTTTCTCTTGATTTACCCCCCCCCTCCCCCCCAATTTTCACTATTTACCATTTTATCGTCCCCTATAGCAAATGAGAGAGTGCCATGTGGCATTCCTTTCTTCACAACTAATCACCACTTGCCACCTCACCCTTTACCCCTCTCAAACAAAAAAATTACCAGCATGCCATTGGAGAAGGCTATAAATAGCTCTCTCCTCTTCTCATTTCAACATGCCTCAACAACCAAGAGAGGGAGTGAGAGGGAGAGATTGAAAGAGAAAAAGAGTGAGTAAGGAAGAGAGTGAGGGAAAGGGAAGGAGCTCCCAAGCTCTTAAAGTCCAGATTTTTCCAGCCACCCCCTAACCCTCAACTCAACCTTTTTCAACTCATAAGCCTAACCCAAATTGGTCATGGTCCAGTTTATGTTTTAACCTACTCAAGATCAAGCTAAAGAACCATTCATTTTATATACAAGCATTCATCATGACATCTATTCCCTTTTCAGCCTCCCTTCTTCTATAGATCCCTAACGAACGTATGCTCTGTGACTTGCTGTACATCGGATCCTGCCACATCAGAAATTTCTAGTGACCTAGTCTATTTCTTTATCTTTACATAAGCATCATCACATCTGCCTTCTAAACAAGTCGTTGGATGTACGCTTTGTGGCTTGACGAAAGCTCGGATCTTGCTGCAGCAGAAATTCACGTGTGTGTCTAGTCCCATCTCAACCACAACATCCAACATCCATTGAGATTGTTTTACCACACTGAGTAGAGACCATATATTTATACAGGCAGAGAGGGTGCCTAATACCTTCCCTCTCTGTAACCGAGTCCCTTTCCCGGAATCCCGGATCGTAGACCAGGAGTCAATTTAAGGCAAGGAAGTCTTCAGATTTCCCTCACCTTACGTATTTTGTGGTTCTAGCCGACCGCGAGATTTTGAGATTTTTTCGACTAGTGGCGACTCCAACATTCATAATCAGCCTGTCACCCCTAATCAACCCCTACAAATACAAAATCAGTGTGGGCGCTAATTTTTTCAGTGTCTACAGAATGACGACTCCACTGGGGACTTACTAGCTCGCCCTAGATGAGACCCGACTCGAAAGTGTGTGATATTTTAATCTCAAGGGACATCATTACTGCATTGGCTTGCATAGATCCGAACCATGACCACCTGATCCCTCGCATCCTCTCAAGCTACTCATGAAGAAGAGCCGGCAGCTCATCCATCTCCCGAAACATCAGCACCTACACCGGCACCTGCACTACCACCACCAGTGGTTCGAGTAGACCCCCAAGCTAATGCTTCCACGCAAGAGTTGCTTCTTCAAACAATGCAAGAGTTATTACTTCGCTTGGTGCCGAATCCCTCCCTAAATACACAGGCAATTCAGCCTAGTGTACAGAACAGCTCGCTCCCACAAATTTCATTCACCTTCTCTCTCATCCCTCCAGCAAATCCCGTGCTCCCTCTCCCAGAAGAGTCGGCACAAGAACAACAACAACTAGCAAACGGAAACAACCCTCCTGCACATCTTTACTCAACACATCACAACAATCAGGTTACAACACAGGCTCCCTCTAACAAGAACCATAGACAAGAACTAGCGGATTCCCATGAAGGGGGCTAGTTTCGAGTCCAATTCACTCCGCCTAACGAGAGCGACATCCTGAAATTGGCAGATACCCCAGGTGGGAACCATTTTCGAACATCACACCCTCCTTCGAAAGGGAGTGATACACAATTCTAGCTACCTCCCGCTACCGGGAGTCCACCATCTTTCCAGCAACCCCCAATTCTCGATCCATATGAAGAAGAAACAGTACAATCTCTACAGCAAGGGGCAAGATACTTGCAGTAAGGCAAGTCAGAAATTGAGGAACTATGAGAGTAATTACAAATGGTGCAAAGTCAGCTTCAAAGACAGCAAGGAGTGGATCACCCATCCACCAAGTTCAGGGACCTTTGTCCTTTCCCAGATGCCCGGGTACCCCCGAACTTCGAGGTACCAAAATTCAAAAGGTATGACGGTAGCGGGTGCCCCATAGCACATATAAAAGTATTTTATGGGGAACTCAATGCGATAACAGGGAATGATGGAGCCTTAATACGGCTCTTTCAGAAGTCCCTCAAGGGCGACTCTTTGGATTGGTATACCTCGTTGGACAGCCATCAAATCAGAACCTGGGAAAATCTCTCCCAGGCATTCATTGATAGATTCTCGTACAATTTAAACATGGCTCCAAGGAGATCTGATTTGGCTGCCTTGAGATAAAAAAGTGACGAATCATTGTCAACATACGTAGGGCGAAGGCAGGCCATGACAGTCCGAATGAGAAACCCCATCGATGACAAGGAACAGATATCCATGATCGTACACTTCGTAAATTCCAGCATTTCAGGATATCTAATCTCGTATCCTTATATAAATTTCTCCCAATTCATTAGAGCTGGTGAACAAGTGGAAGCCAGAATCAGAGCTAGAACTATTTTTCCATGGCCACATCAGACCCCTCAGTCAAAAGAAACAGAGTAGAAGGGAAACCTGTAGGATATGGGAATGAAAATGACATTACTCCCGCGCAGCACACCACAGAGGTTAACAATATCATTGCTAACACTTAGGGCAACTAATACGCTCTACAACTAGAGCCACAACAAGATGGGCAATACCAGCCACAGTCCAACAGGCAGTATCAACCACAGCAAGCTCAGCAGGGATACCAGGGACAGTCGTCTCAACAACAACAGCAACAGTCTCGAGGGAATGCACTAGGTCCATACAAACAGACAATGTTAGGGAGGAAGTTCACCCCTTTAGTACAAACATACAGTCAGATTCTGATAATGTTAATGTAAAAGCAACTCTTAACACCGCTCCAACCGTGATTTCCCCCTAACCTTTTACCACCTGGTTACAATGAGAATCAATATTGTACATACCATCAGGCTCCTGGCCATCTAACGGACTGCTGCTTCTCTTTGAAACATGCGGTCTAGGATTTGATCGAAAGCCAGAAAATTATGATCACTCCACAGGCTAACAATACAGCTCAGGCCAACATCCTCCAAAATCCCCTGCCATTACACCAAGAAGGGCCCAGTACATCTAGCACTTTTACCGTTAACTACATCGAATAAGGGCTATCCATGTACTCCTCTCCGCATCATTCCATACAAGCAATCATGATCGATATAGCAAACCGGACATGGGGTTACCAACATACGCCATCACCGGAGCAATAGCTAGTCCTTGAAGCAGCACCAACAATACAACCCCTCGTATTTCTAGAAGCAGCACTAGCAGTTCAACCACTCGTAACCCTCGAAGCCGCACCTAACAGGTCACACTTGTAGCATCTTGTCCCTCAAGAGGCACACTCCGCACCCATATATCCAAAAAGTTTAAATTCTGAACCTGTCATTCTCCCAATAGGTCTCCCTGATCTAGCTTCGCTAACTTTGTAAGGGGCACCCCTAGTTCAAGGTCCAAAATTCTTGATGCCTCACCAACTGGCACATGGCCAGAGGACCTCTCCCGCACATCAAGAAGAAGAAGAGAACCTCAACGTCAAATCTTGCCAAAACTCGGTGGTACCTCAAGAGAAACCACCAAACCCACCACAAACTATTTTAGCCACAACTTCTCAGCCTCAGGAACTGCTAATATACTTAGAAGGAAGGACGGTTCCATCTTACAACCTGAAAGCAGTTCCATGACATTACCCAGAATGTGCCGAAGTGGGCAACAATGGGAGGTACTTCAGGAGAGATAACCGGAATCCAAAGAAAACTCGGGGAACTTTGTCGGGAACCACCTGCAAAATTGACGCTGCTTATAACATAGCAGCCCAGCTCAAAACCATTCCCGCACAAATATCCATCTGCGAACTCCTATGCACATCAAGATCGCATTAAAAAATCTTTGCAAAAACTTTGAATGATGCACATATCTCTCTTGACGTACCCTCCAAAATGGTGGCAAGTATGATTGGATAACTCCTCGCACAACGAGCCATCACTTTCTCTGATGATGAATTACCACCTGAGGGATGTAAGCACGGTCGCTTACTAAACGTAATGGCCCGTCACAAGAATTTTAAAGTCCCACTTGGGCTCATTGATAATGGATTTAGGCTTAATGTTTGCCCTTTAAGGACTACTGAACGGTTAGGGATAGAACCGTCCTCTTTCAGGCCCAACACCATGAGCATTAGAGCTTTCGATAATTCCCTAAGGTAGGTTGAGGCAGAGATTGACATTGAGCTATAAATTGGACCAGACCTAACCCTTGTCACATTCTAGGTCATTAACATCCCTGCCTCGTTTAACCTTTTGTTGGGGCGGCCATGGCTCCATGTTGTTAGAGCCATTCCCTCAACCTTTCATCAAAGGGTTAAATTTCTTTCAGGAAATCGAATCATCTCAGTGTTGGCCAAGTCAGAAACTATCCTGCCAGTAGCGGTTAATATCTCAGAAACTGACATCCTTGTTATCGACATCTAGCACGCGGAGGGTGATGTATCATATCACAGCTTCGAGTTTGAAGTTGTAAACTCAATTGCTAATCCTCGCCCTCTCACTGCTGAACATGTCATTCTCCCTGCTGAACGACTAATCTGGAACTATCGTACCGAGTTCCATGAGAAAGGTATAGTAGTAAAACCATCACGTGCTAACGCGCAGAAACAGGGATTGGGATATCAACCAACACTAGAGGATCAGGCTGAAAGGCCAAAGAAGGGTTAACCTTTCAAGTGCACACCCGTTAAGTTCATCAAGGCGGGAACAGTTTGTGGAGACAATGATTCCCCTTGAGGACCAAATCCAGCAACCCAAATTCTTTGAACATTCTCACCTGAAGACTGTCTGGCCACCCATAAGATGAGACAAGATTCTCAAGGCATCAAAAACACATCTGACACAAGTGGCAAAATCCTCGGACCCATCACATGAGGCAAGGGGCATGAAAAATGATCCTCCCGCGCAAGACCCAGAACCGAAAGTGCCCCTTGAGGGAAGTACATGCAAGAACAGGGAATTGCCCATTTCCGCTCACGGTCAAAAGGTCACGTCCCTGTCACCAGTTCAGCGACACAAGGGGCAGAAGCAGCCCATCCATTGGATTGATAAGGGAAAGTGGCTTGCCCTTGACTGGACAGACATCAAGGTCCCATCACAATAGGAACAAGAGGAACCAGAAGAACTTCAACTCCTGGGTGAAGAGATCGAATCAGATTCTGACTCTGAGCACAGCCCAGCAGACATCATGGTTATCAAAACATATGACCCACAAGAACACGCAAGTCAGGACAACAAGATTGGAAGGGAAAAAGAATTACCATGGACGGCTATCCCCCTAACAATCGAGTCGGTCGGTGAATCCTCTATGAATGCCAACCTAAAAAAAAAGGCCAATGTAAATAGCAATTGGTACCCCGGATTAGGACAGGATCAATCTTGGTTCGCAACACTGTCCTGTTCGAGACCGCCAGGTGACATAAAAAAATCAGAAAATTTTTAAAACACAAAAACATCATATATTTCCAAAAGTACAAAAAAATCAAATATTTCTCAAAATCACAAAACATTAGAAAACTTTCAAAATACCAAAACAATAAAAAATCTCTCAAAAACCACTGTGCCAAATATCTCACACATATCGCAAGGGTTCGAGGTCGACTCGTATGATTTCGATCTAGAGTTAGACTTCGAACTCATGGGTTTAGACGAAGCCCTGGATGAGAGAAATGATGATACAGCTCTCGAATTCAAAGATTCTCTCGAACAATTCGAAACAAAGGCCAATATTGTGGCAGACGACTTCGAAGTTGTGAACTTAGGGTCGGCAGAACTCCTCAAAGAGGTGTGCATTGGATGGTCACTCTCCTCGGAATATAAGTAGATGATGATGGAGTTTTTAAAACTGAAGTTGTCCAACTTTACTTTCTCATACGAGGACATGCCAGGATTAGATGAGGATTTAGTGGTGCACCATCTACCAACAAAGCTAGATATGAGGCCAGTCAAACAAAAGCTGCGGAGAATGAAGCCAGAATGGGCCCTGAAGGTTCGCGATGAAGTTATCAAGCAATACAACGTGGGATTCTTGGTAGTCTCCAACTATTGGGAATGGTTCCAAATATCGTATCAGTTCCAAAGAAAGACGAAAAAGTCAGAATGTGCATCGACTTCAGGGACCTTAACAAAGCAAGTCCTAAAGATGACTTCCCCCTGCTTCATATCGACACACTGGTAGATAATACTGCTGGGCACAAGATCTTCTCCTTTATGGATGGCTTTTCAGGCTACAATTAAATCAATATGGCCATTGAAGATCGTGAGAAGAATTCTTTCATCACACCATGGGGAACCTTTTGCTATCGGGTTATGCCCTTCGGGTTGGAAAATGCTGGAGCTATATATCAGCGAGTCATGACTGCCCTGTTTCACGACATGATAAACAAGGAAATAGAAGTTTATGTGGATGACATGATCGCCAAATCTCGCATAATCGAAGGACACTTCAAAGATCTTGAAAAACTCTTCAACAGGCTAGAGAAGTTCAAACTCCGACTAAATCCGCAAAAGTGTGTCTTCGGTGCAACTGGAGGCAAGCTATTAGGCTTCATTGTCAAGGAAGAAGGTATTCGGGTGGTTGAGACCAAGACCAAGGAAATCATCGAAATGCCGCCGCCTAGAACTGAGAAGAAAATTCGAGGCTTCCTCGGGAGGATCCAGTATATCAGCCGATTCATCGCATAACTCACTCCGGTCTGCGAGCCCATATTCAAGCAGCCTTCGACAAGATCAAAAGGTACCTGCTAAATCCCCCAGTGCTCATGTCACCTACTCCAAGTAGGTCATTGCTCCTATACATCTTCGTCACAGCAGAAGTAATCGGATGCGTCCTTAGTCAACATGACGATACAGGAAGAAAGGAGCAGGCAATCTACTATCTAAGCAGACGATTCATGAGCTATGAAGCCAAATACTCCATCTTAGATAAAACATACCTCGCAGTAGTTTAGGCCACGTAATGATTGCGGCGGTATATGATCACCCATCCAGTCCTTTTGCTTGGTCGCATGGATCCGTTGAAATACTTATTCGAAAAGCTAGCACTGACAGGCAGGATTGCAAAATGGCAATTATTGCTCTCCGAGTTCGACATCACCTATGTCACTCAGAAAGCAATCAAGGGGCAGGCATTGGCCGATCATCTAGCAATACATTCTCTGCCTGACTATTAACCACTGAAGACCTTCTTCCCTGATGAGGACATCCTCCTAATTGAAGAAGAAGAAGAAAGAAAGGTAGGAGAGTGGATACTCTTCTTTGACGGAGCTACAAACTCGAAAGGAAGTGGAGTAGGTGTCATACTCTACTCTCCCGAAGACATCCCAGTTTCCATATCCAGGAGGCTAGCATTCCAGTACACTAACAATGTAGCTGAGTATGAACCATGTATTGCAGGTCTGAGAGAAGCCATCATCCTCAATGTGAAGAAACTCACAACTCATCATCAATCAGACAAATGGCGACTGGAAGATCAAGGATGAAAAGCTGGTCCCATACCATGCTATCTGGAGAATTTAATCGAAGAGTTCGAAGAAATTTCATTCTCTTATATGCCCCGAGTTAAGAATTAGTTTGCAGACGTGTTGGCTACCCTTGCCTCGATGCTGGAAATCTCAAAAGGAGTTGCTGAATGGGAACTCATTGTTCAACTTCAGGAGGAACCCTCATTCTGCCTACAGATCAATAAAGTCGAGCTACCCTCGAACAATCGGTCGTGGTACACAGACATCAAGGAATATCTCAAGCACCAGAAGTACTTGGAAGGAGCAACACTAACATATCGTCACACCATATAGAGGCTGGCGGCACAGTTCGTAATCACTGGCGACACCCTTTACAAGCGATCCTTCAATCAGGTCCTTCTCTGCTGCGTGGGTGAAACAGAAGCAACGCACATCATGTCAGAAATCCACGAAGAACTATGCGGCCCACACATGAATGTGCACATGATGGCAAAAAAGATCTTGCGACTTGACTACTATTGGCTCACAATGGAGATAGATTGCTGCAAACACGTCAGGAAATATTTTAAGTGTCAGGAACATGCAAATCAGATCCATGCCCCTGCTTCCGAACTCTACAACCCGACATCACTATGACCCTTCTCTGTATAAGGGCTAGACATCATCGACAAGATCAACCCTAAAGCTTCAAATGGGCATGAATACATCCTGGTAGCGGTAGATTACTTCACCAAATGGATAGAGGCAGCATCTTACACTACCATCCCGACATCTCATGTGGTCAAGTTTATGAAGAACAACATCATCGGCCGTTATGGGGTCCCTCAGGCCATCATTACTGACAACGATACTCTGTTCGTCAATAAAAGGATGGGTGATTTTCTCGACAAGTTCAAGATATAATGCCATCAATCAAGCCCCTACTGCCCTCAAATGAATGGAGGGGTCGAAGCTGCCAACAAAACTATCATCCGTATACTGGAGAAAATGGTGAAGACATATCGGGATTGGTCAGAAGTGTTGCCTTACACACTCTGGGCCTATCGAACGTCTGTACAGTCTACTACAGGCGTAACTTCGTATGAGCTCACGTATGGAATGGAAGCAGTATTACTAGTCGAGATTGAAATCCCATCACTCCGAATACTGCTAGAAAGTGAAGTCGAGGAAGGCGAATGACTATAAGCAAGATATGATCAACTGCACCTGGCAGACGAAAAGCACTAGTTACTCCCAAAGTTATCAAAGAAGGATCGCTCGAGCTTACAACAAAAGGGTTTGCAAGTGGAGTTTCAAAGTCAGGGACATGGTCATGAAGTGCATCCTACTACCACACTTGCCAGACCCCAGAGGAAAGTTCAAACCTTCATGGGATGGACCACTGATCATTCGAGAAGTACTCCTAGGAGATGCTCTTTGATTCACTAATCTGAAGGGAGAGGACCTTCCTGAGCCCATCAATGCCGACAACATGAAAATCTATCAGGGGTAACCCTACCTGACTTTGTCAATGATTACAATTGTGAAGCTGCATCCATCACGTCCCCACAAAAAAATTAAAAAATATATCCACCACCTCCCCCATCAGAAACACCAATCGTCCCTCCCATAAAAAAAGAAGAAGAAGAAAGTAGAAAGAAACCAAACAACAAAAAGAAGAAAGAAAGAAAGTAAAAAAGAAGGAAAAAAATGAAAAATCCGTCCCCAAAACTTACATACAACTTCCATGCAGCTTATGATTGTACCCAAAGACAAAGGATTGACAGGTAACCAGTTGGCCAGCTATGAAGGAAGTCTCTTCGTCTCCTCCGCCACTCCTGGAGCTTCAAAGAGAAATAAAATAAATAAATAAGGGGCATGCCTAAGCAAAATGGGTGAGTTGAAAACCTGAAAGGACGGCTCGAGTAAAAACAGCGGGCATGTGACGGACTTGGTGAAAACCTGAAGGGGCACCAAAGGTAAAAACAACACAGCTGCCAAGGGGCAAGCAAGATAAAAAATTTGGGATGTAGTGAAAATCCGAAAGGGCGCTATGGGCAAAAATGACGGGAAGAGCTGGACGTAGTGAAAACCTGAAAGGGCGCTACAGGTAAAAATAACAAAAAATAATAAAAATATAAAAATATAAAAGTGCAGATACAGAAGAATCCGAGGCAGCAAACATCACAGTGAGATACAAAGGAAAGATTGGCTATGGAGTAGTTCTCTGTCAGACTCTGCTCAAATCTGCGGGATGCGATCCAAACACTCTCTCAAGGAACTAAGACCCGAAGGATACAATCTAGGATACTGTATACAACGTCGGCTACCCTGCCCAAGATTTTGATCCCAATCATCCAAAGCACAAATCCAAACACAAGCAAACATTGACATTTGACACAAATAAAATTTTTTTTCATTTCTGTAAAATTTTCTTACAAATACATTATCTTCCTTTATAAAAAGCTAAAAATACCAAAAAATAAAGGTTTCAGGCATACATGACAAAGCAGTTGGTCAACATCAAGAACCGCATGTAAGCTCCTATCTCTCATACATCGACAACCTCAACCTGAGTTTCTCTATCACCATGCTCAGGTAAAAGGCCTCATCTTTCTCTAGGCGGTGTGTCGTAAGCATACTCTCATCATACCGCTGGCTCACTGCTAGTCGACGAGCCATATCCTCACATGTGTGGCGAAGGACAACGATCTTAGAGATCAGGTGACCATGTGTGGCCAACAAGAAAGATGGATCAATGAAGGGGCGCTCCTTAAATGCCTCGAACGAATCGACAACGCAAGAGGAGGAGGAAGCAATATCGCCCACCATGTCCTGATCAGCAGCTTCATCTGCCAAATGCCTGCCAGGAACTTGTCAATAAAGTGACTGATCGGTCACCCATCGCTGGTAGGGTACCGTCGCCAGAAGAGGAGCCTAAGACTCGAGCTCTAGCATCGCTGCATCTAAAGATCCCTGCCAAGAGATCCAGACCCGCTTATATAAAGTGGTCAAATCAGATGGAAGAGAGGCATGCCCAAAACCTGAAAAGGTGAACTCTGGAATGTCCTGCCAGAAGCCGAACTGTCGAAGGAACCGCACGGGATGATAGGAGCAATACCCCTGTAGGCCGAGCAATAGAAGAGGAGAGCGAGCAGCGCTACAAATCAATGGCAAATGGCAAAGCTAAGTAGCTTCCCAGCTAATCTCCTACCCTCGAAGCTGAGTGAGCATACAACGATAAAGCGACTCCGTAGCCTCGGCACCGAGTGGAAGGCCGTCAAGCAGTAAACACAACACATCTCTACAACGGGAATCCGGCCACAGAAGCTGAGAAGTTATGAATAAATGCTCCCACAACCAAACCTGCAAGAAGGCACAAGTCAAGCTCAGGTCACTTGTAAATGAGCACTCAGGTAAGAGAAAGGGAAAAATGAGAAATACCTGAAGAAATGAGCAGCAGCCCCAAAGGATACGAGTGCATCCAAGCAAACACTCATTCAACCCTAAAAAAAGCTCTGTCAACACCATGAAGATGATACTCCTATGGTGGATGACCCTGTGGAAGACATCCAGCAAGGCTACTAGCGAAGACTGCCGCCAACTAGAGAGAGCAGCTCAGCCAGGACACAAAATATCAGAGCATTCAAACACTAAAGCTGACGATCTGATCCAGAGGCACCTCGGAAAGTAGAACAACGATCATACAGGACCGGAAGAGAAAGCTTATCGGCCCTACCCTCCATAGTAGGGAGAGCAATGTGAAACCCAACCAGGAGACTAGATCCGAAGAACGAACCGGCTTGGATGAAGGAATGTAGGGCTCCCGGGTGAGAGGGAGGCCAGACAAGCGAGAAAACTCCTCCAATGAAGGGCCCATCTCTAGGTCGTTGAAGGAAAACAGGTTCAGGGAAGGAACCCAGTCATACAGTGCCACACTCAAGAATCGCCAATCAAGGTGAACCCGATAGAAATGAAGAACCTTTTGAAAGCTCAAAGAACTCAGCTCAAAGATCTCGAACTCGGTTAAGCTCTCTATCTAGAAATGCAGTCGCTTAGAGTAGGTGACACGTGGTTGTAATCGACAGGTCCTTACGGGCACACCTTCCACAATCTGAATCCTCGGGTCAACGGTCGAATCATCAAAAATGGGCATTCCCTTATCCAGCAAGTTTATCTCATGGTGCTGAAAGAAGCCAGCGTCGCCCATCGCATCACGCAGGGTATCATGAAAAACTGCAATAGGTGGGCCGGAGCCGCCCACGACCGTCATGTCAGGAGTTGTTTGAAACACACAAGCTCCTGGAGCCGTAGCACCAAAAGTCTCCCAATGGCTGATAGGATTGACACCAACTTCCTATCCTAACACTGCCTCGATACCCGCACCAAAAATTTAGGCCAAGCCGTCTGTCAAAAAATCATCACCCACCAAATCCAAACCATCGGACCACCAAGATAGGGTCCGCTACCTGTCAAAACCAGATCCATCCCATCCGCACCACCTACCATCGCCACACCACCATCTACACCACCCATAGACATCGACCCATCAATCGAGCCATCTCCCACCATTACCACACTATCCACACCCCCCAAATCATCCATCCTAACATCCATAAATTCAGGAGGCCCATCTAGTATGGATCCATCAAACCCATTAAAATCTCTCATCCCATCCAACTCAATCTCACATTCCCCATTAATGGTGGTAGAAGTAATGCCATAAATGGCATTGATCTTCCCAAGGGAATCCATTACTCCCTCATCAACTTCCACTAACTCCTCCATAAATGGGATCTCACCACCATCAATAGAGGACTCACCACTTACCTCCCCACCATTCATAAACCCATCAATATCCCCATCATTGCTGGCCATAATCGGTTCAAAAGAAGGAAAAGACAAAGATGGAGAGGAGACAAAGGGAAGAAGACAAAAAAGGAAGGAAAAGGAGGTAAAGGGAATGATCGAAGGGCGTTGACGGACAGAAACAGAAAGGAAAAGACTAGGGAGAATGAACATGAAGAGGAGATGCTCGCTGGAAGAAAAGATGAACAGAGACGACACTCCGATTACCGCTTGCGGTACTCCTATCACCGCCCTCAGAACTGACATTTTTGCATCGCTGCATCCTGACAAGATAGAACAGGAGGAAAAAAGTTAGTGAGCGGCAGTCCAACTACCACCCGCGGCAGTCCAACTGCCGCCTGGACCCATTTTTGGCCGAATTTCGGGCAGTGCTCACCTTGGAAGGCAAGAACCCCAAAACAAACATTCATGCATTCAGCTGAGATCTTAAAGGCGAACGAAAGCAAAGATTAAAAGAGAACAATGTTGACAAACTAAAGTTTTATAAGCATGAAGATTGTACATCTAAGAATACAAAAGGGCATGGTACAAAAGATAATCATCATCAGGAAGATAAGCGTCAGTATCCTAGCAATGAAAGTAGGGCCCCAAAATCCCTCCTCCAGCAAAACGAGCACCGCCACTAGGGGAGTAGTTGGGTTGCAAGATCAGGCCAATACCGTACTGCTTGCACCAGGAATTGTACTTTCTAGACGGATCAACAAAGGCGATAACATTATTGCCCTCCAGTGCAGCAGTCAGCTCCCTCTCGGGCACCAATCTCCAATCAGAAGGACCAGATGGCAGACTAAGTGACACCATGGGACTACCAGTCACTGCCGAAAAAGTCTCTTTCCCAAGTATCATTTTGTCACACGCGGGTCCTCTAGGATGCGACGTTGACGTAAGGCTTGGAAAGCCTCCTGAGCCCCAGGGGTAAGCATCGCATTCGATCGAAGATATGGCCTGGGCAGGAACTGTAAAAAGAAAATCAAAGGTTGAGCAGAAAAAAGCAACACATGAGCAATACAGGAAAATGACGAGATCACTCACATCACTCGGAACAAGGGCGTCGACATTCGACCTCCAGGTAAGATCAGAAAATAAATGCGTGCGGCTACGGTTATCCTTGTACCACAGCATCATGCGAGGAAACGGTGATGAATGATCGATCAAGGTAGGGGCCAAATGAGGAAAATGGTCAAAAAAGCAGACCTGCGCGAATTACGGTTAGAGAAAGACAAACTCATCCCCAGGGAGAATACTGAAGAAATGGAGATCAAGAAAATACCTCGATGACTGGGTGAAAGCCAGTCAAAGATCGACTAATGCAACGGCTGGGTTTGTCCAGCCCTTCATACAAATGGGCCAAAAGGGTAGCATTCCAGTTATACGGTATGGGGAAGATGATGTCTGCCACGAGCGACAATAGACGAGAACTCACCAGCTCATTCCTGTGGCAGAAAATCATCGCACCTATAGTGTACAAAATCAGGGTAAGCGCCTTCACCACAGCTGCCGCTTTAGTCTCTGCGATGCGTCTAGCAAAGTTTGATGATAGCTAGAGGAGTTTGAAGCGGAGACCAATAAAGTCCACTGTATCTGACATCATCCCCAATAGACCCATCCAATCCTCCTCAATGGGTAATGGAAGGTCATCCTCAAATGGGACGGACTCTCTGTCGTATCGAAGGCCCAGCTGCATATATATATCATATGGAATAATGCCCCACTCACCAAAAGGAAGCTGAAAAGTATGGGTCTCAGGATGCCATCTCTAAGCCAAAACAGACAAGAGAGATATATTTGTCCGACTCAGACGGACCCGGAACAGATGAGCGAAGGGCGTATGCTCTAAAACCTCGAAGAACAACGACTATGGATCCTGAAACCAATCAGGCCAGTGCGTCCTAACCCCATGCCCTCTCAAGACAGTAGACGCACCACCTTCCCGGGCTATGTCAGATAAATGACGGCCCTCTCTCGGTACATAACATGGATTGGTCGAATGACGTGAGGAGCTGGCCTCATTCTTACCACGTCGAGGCATGTTGCACATATAAAGTACCTGAGTAAGTACCCCATCTCAAGGCCCATTTCCAAAAGCCCACTTCATGAGGCCCATTCCAAAAAGCCCATTTCAAGGCCCATTCCAAAAAGCCCATTTCAAGGCCTATTCCAAAAGCCCAAGGCCCATTCTAAAAAGCCCATTTCAAGACTCATTCCAAAAATCCCATTTTAAGGCCCATTTTTAAAAAGCCCAAGTCCCATTCTAAAAAGCCCATTTCCAAAAGCTCAAGGCCCATTCTAAAAAGCCCACTTTATGAGGCCCATTCCATAAAGCCCACCTCACAGGCCCATTTCAAAAACCTATCTTAAGGTCCATTTCTAAAAGTCATAGGCCCATTTTTAAAAGGCCCATCTTCCAAAAAATTCTTTCCAGAGACCATTTTTAAAAATCACCATAAATTCAATCCATGTATCTGGACCAGTCAGGAGCATGATGTGGGGTCCACTTTGAAAATCCTGCCCGTCCATCCTTCATAAAAAATGACGAACTATCACAATCCATGCCACCAACACATCTAAGTGAGCCCCAGATCATTCATTTAACGGTCCAGATCATCACCAAAAAAGAAATACAAAACCAAAAAAAATGAATAAAGGGTGGGGCCCCTTTTTTATCACACCCCACTCCAACAAAAACAAAACAACCAAAAAAAAAAATTACAGCGGTCCAGCCCATCACTTGGCCCACAGCAAATCAGTCCAGCAAGATCCAACGGATCAGATCAAATCAGAATGTTCTAATGGTCCTGATCATAGTCCTCCTCAAACCCATGAGAAGATCTAACCCATTAAAAACTCCTTAAGAAGATGGCCCAGCAGAGATCCAACAAGAGTTCATTAGCCAAGATTACCTGAAATGAAAGAAAATGAGGGCTCAAAAACTCAACCAAAACTCCTCCGAGATAGCTCCAGGGACCATAAATGGTGTCCCTGGACATCCTAAATGAAGGATTCAAATAAGGGAGAGGGTGTCATCGGACGGACCAGCGCACCCCTCCGACCAGTGGTCCAAATAATGGACCAGCGGTAGCCGGATTGTCGCCCGTAGTAGTCCGACCACCGCCCGACCAAAAGCTAGCATAGGGCAGCGGGCTGTCCCTTATGGGCTGGTGTGAAGGATTGGTCCTCCCTTTGGACCGTTGTATAATATCAAAAGAAAATGTACATTTTAAAAAAATTTACTAAAATAACCATCAAGTTTTCAAAACTACCAAAACAGCCCTCAGTTTTCATTACCTAAACAACCCTCAGGTCTTTAAAATTACCAAAAGCAGTCTTCAAAAACCAAAACCCCCAAATATATATATATATATATATATATATATATATATATATATATATATATATATATATATATATATATATATATATATATATATAAAATTCTCCAAAATTCCCCAAAAAAAAGTTGAAAAATCCCATAAACTTCCTAAAAAATCTCCAAAAATCTCAAAAATCCCAGAAAATTCTCAGAAACTCTCCAAAATTTTCAGAAAGTTCTAAATCCCCAAGCTACCAAAGATAGAATAAATTCCCAGGGAGTATGGCCTCAAACAAGACACTTCTTCCAAACTCATCAAGCCCCACTAATTTATTAGCGAAGGCCATCTGACTTTTCTACAATAAAAACTGGACGACGGCGCCCTCCAGTGAGATCAGACGGATCTTTAAAAAAAAAATAATCTAAACAATGTATTTTCAAATAAAATCCTTAAGGAGTCTAGCTCCAAAGGGAATAACTTTCAAATAAAGTTTTTTTTCCAACGCAGGCGGCGCGCAGTACACTGAGGAATCTTTCATATTCTCCAGTTGCGGCCAGTGCACACAACTAAATAAGATTTGGTTTCTTCTGATTTCTCCGAAGGACGATCAAATTCGTACATGATACATGTACGATTGGCCCGATCTCTATATCTGGACAGTCGTACGAATGCTAGTAAAAATAAATGGATCCATCTCTAGAAAGAACCACCAAACTCGAAGTGACGACAATCCATTATAACCAAAGTATCAGAATCAGCAGTCTACATGGAAAATGATTACTCGCACATACTTAGTTCGGGATATTCAGAAAGTTTGATTGAGTCCAAGTTGGCGTAGTGAGTTCCTCGTAAGGCCGCACCAACGAGCAGGGCAGCTAACCACTTTGACAATTAAACAGACCGAATACTCCTAGGGTGATTACATAATAAAGGAATGACAGACCAAACAGTACGATAATCCTCATAAAGCCGCGATAAATGTGCAAAGGCCTTTACTTTTCAGACTTACCCTCCAATGCTATTAACAATCTGATGTGAAAGGGTTGTGATTGGTGATCCGTAAAGCCGCGACAAATTTGCAGGAGGCAATCACAATATTTTTCTCAACCCTCATGATATGTGTAAGTCATCTCTTTTCTAGACAGTCGACTGACAATGATACAATGATAGACAACAGATTCGAGTCACTACCCTTTTTTCTGACCAAAAGGGTGGGGTGTCCACTCGCTTTGACCGTCAGTTGCTCGCAACCTCAGTCAAAGAGGGGCATCTGTAGACACCTCACCTAGGCTAACATCTTGAGAAGGCTAAGATAATCTAAGAACCATGATCACACCATAATCCCAACTTAAACCTAACCCTGACCCAA
This sequence comes from Magnolia kwangsiensis, assembly GCA_037074715.1. Classification (NCBI taxonomy): domain Eukaryota; kingdom Viridiplantae; phylum Streptophyta; class Magnoliopsida; order Magnoliales; family Magnoliaceae; genus Magnolia; species Magnolia kwangsiensis. The sequence continues at coordinate 24,914,320 of CM073575.1, read as the reverse complement.
AAATCTCAAAGACCTCCAAACCAGGACCCAAAATCTTGATCCAAACCGTTCAATCCACACACAACCCCCGCCTATAACTTATACCATGATTAGAACCCTTTACCCAAGCCTAAACTCATCTGTCTGAGCCATAAAACTCTAAAAAGAGGCTACCATGCGAACCCGCACATCAGACAAAGCCCGCACTAGCGTGCCCGGTCCGAACGGAGCCCGGGCAATAGTCTGACTGCCGCCCATGATACTTCAATTGTCGCCGCTTGCAGCTCGCATGTGGACAGCTGTCTCAGCATCCAAAAGTCAACTTTCCTCTTGATTTACCCCCCATCCTTCACTATTTACCATTTTACCATCTCTCATAGCAAATGAGAGAGTGCCATGTGGCATTCCTCTCTCCACAACTAATCACCACTTGCCAACTCACCCTTTACCCCTCTCAAACCTAAAAATTACCAGCATGCCATTGGAGAAGGCTATAAATAGCCCTCTCCTCTTCATTTCAGCAAGCCTCAATAACCAAGAGAGGGAGTGAGAGGGAGGGATTGAAAGAGAAAAAGAGTGAGTGAGGAAGAGAGTGAGGGAAAGGGAAGGAGCTCCCAAGCCCTTAAAGTCCAAATTTTTTCAGCCACCCCCTAGCCCTCAACTCAACCTTTTTCAACTCATAAGCCTAACCCAAATTGGTCATGGTCCAGTTTATGTTTTAACCTACTCAAGATCAAGCCAAAAGACTATTCATTTTACATACGAGCATTCATCATGACATCTATTCCCTTCTCAACCTCCCTGCTTCTATAGATCCCTAGTGAACGTATACTCTGTGGCTTGCTGTACATTGGATCTTGCCATATCAGATATTCCTAGTAACCTAGTCCATTTCTTTATCTTTACATAAGCATCATCACATTTGCCTTTTAGACACGTCATTGGATGTATGCTCTGTGGCTTGCCGAAATCTCGGATCTTACTGCAACAGAAATCCATGTGTGTGCCTAGTCTCATCTCAGCCACAACATCCAACATCCCTTGAGATTATTTTACCACACTGAGTAGAGACCATATATTTATATGGGCAGAGAGGGTGCCTAACACCTTCCCTCTCTATGACCGAGGTCCCTTGTCCAGATTCCCGGATCGCAGACCAGGAGTCAATTTAAGGCAGGGAAGTCTTCGAATTTTTCTCACCTTACGTATTTCGTGGTTCTAGCCGACCGCAGGATTTTGAGATTTTTTCGGATAGTGGCGACTCCAACATTCATAATTAGCCTATCACCCCTAATCAACCCCTATAAATACAAAATCAGCGTGGACGACGATTTTTTCAGTGTCTACATCGGTTGAGACCAATATAAGGCAAGTGTACTTTAGTTTTCCCAAACTGTTGGGTGAACATAACTAAATAAGAACTTGGTTAATACTTCACGTTCATTGCATTACACTAGCTAAGACTTGTGATTTGGTGTTAGGGTTGCTGAGAAGGAGAGATGTTTGGAAGGAGCATGCATCATTTCATACTTTCATGTTCCACATTTAATAAGAGTTGTTAGAAAATATTGTTTTCTCTGAATATCCTTACCTGTACTGATTGGATTAATAACATGCGTAACTCATTGTTAATAAAACCACTAAGTTGATCACTCACTCCCACCCTGGGATGGGTGTTTTAAAACACCAACTAGACACTTTCATAGATGCAGGTACAACAGAGGTGGATGCGTTCGAAGACACATATGTGGACTAGGAGGAATTCTCATTCTTCTAGCTTTCTGGCGAGCCGACTTAGACTACGCATCATTTGATTTTGAGCATTTCGTGTTTGGACCTGGTTGATTATCTTAACTTTTTGAGACTTCAAATGTATATTGGACCTAATTATAGGCCCGTACCCTAACTTGACATACAGAATACATTTAGTCTACTTTCCTTTCCTTTGTTATAATTATATTGAAACCTTTAACTTTGTTTAGTATTATTACATAGGTACTTGAATACTACATGATGAAATGAGGACCAAATTCCTATCCAAAAAAGTGAGATTAATGTTCGGGATCTCGGGAGCCGAGTACCTGCTTGGCCTTCAAAATCCGGGGCGTTACATGTTTGTAGAAATATTGAGAATAAAAGTATCTCTTGGATTTGTATTTTCACTGATGGGACATAATTATGATAATCATTTGTTTAGTTTTCAGGGTAGATGATATTCTTTACATTACCTTATTTCATGAGTAGTTGACCTAATTTTGGTTATTTACTATATATTTAGTTCAGTTTGTTATTCAAGCTAAGCATCCAAACACACCCAAAATGATATTTAGTCCAGTTTCATATTCAGTCCAATCTTTTGAATTTTTTGAATTGGATTCTTATTAAACAATTGTTTGAATTTTTTTTTTTTTTTTTGGACAACTATTAGGTGTAACAAATTCAAAAAAATACCCAAAATGAATCATTTAGTCAGTTTCATATTCTCTTATCTTTTTGAATTTTATGAATGAGATTCATATTAAACAATCATTTGCAAAAAAAATAAATAAAAAAATTGGATGATTGAGATGTAACGTATTCAAAAAATAATAATAATAATAATTTTTTTTTTAAAAAAAAAATTTTATTTGCAGAAATTTTAGTGACAGACCAAATCCTTCGCTAATTTCTGAACGAGTCAAACATCCTCCTCCTAAGATCAGCAATGGACCATATCTATTGTAAAAGTTTATAATGATGAATAATTCAGTGGGTTTTTGCATTTAGTCAAATTTACGACGGCCTAAATACGTCACAAATCCGTCGTTTAATTTTTCCAACACGGAGAACAGCGATGGAGAAAATCCATCATTTATTTAGTTTTGCGATGGATCTAGTCCGTTGCAAATTCAGTTTTTTTGCAGTGTGCCTAAAGTAGATGATGCTTTTATTTTGCTATTTATTAACCTGCGTTTGGATTGTTTGTTCTATTCTAAATTCCCACTACCATTTATCACATGGGACTAAACTGTAATGTGGACCGTTTATTATGTTGGACCCGCCTTTGCCTATCCGCAATGTAAACCGTCTATCGTGTGAGGCCTACCTTAAGTGCGGACATTCACCTTGTGAGGTCCACCTTTGACGTGGGCTATCCATTGCACGGGCCTAACTTGGATGTGGGCCGTCCATCACGTGGGGCCACCTTTGATGTGGTTCATTCATCTTTAGGAGCTTAACTTACCTTCATGTGTGCACACTGTCGCTCGTGAGGACATACCGCCGGGCTCAATCCAGCGTCTGGCGACAGCTGCTGACAAGGACATTGATGCATGTTGGTGCATCAAATGTGTATAGTACGCTGGGCGAATACTGCCACGTGGTCAACACAGCACGTAACCTCAGATGCTGATGGGCCCATCACAGCTAAACCAACGGCTGGATCAGCAGAAGTACCAGAAAGTAAGGGGAAAATCCCAAAATCTGATTGCTTGAACAATCATAACCGTTGGAGTATCATTGGATGATTTTCAATTTTAACCGTCCAATAAAATGTCCACTGATTTGATTATTTATTTATTTATTTTTGTTCATGATACATCTGTACTGAGATCCAAAATTTGGACAGTTTAATATCAATTATCTGAATGCCACGTGTTCAATTCCCAAGTAATTTTTGACCTGCGTGTCTAATAAAGTTTCTCTCGTTCAAGAATGTCCGATTCATTTTAGATTCGGGATCTGGTCCTTCCAAAATGTGGGCTCCAAATTTTAATTGTACACACTCCCACCATCTTCTACCGTTTTATCTGATGGGTCCACCAGAGATGGAGAATAGGCCCAGCATCTTCCATACTGTAAGATTAACCGTCCAATACGCATAACCTGACCACCGATCAAAGGGTTTGGGTCTCCCAACCTAGCAAATCATGGGCCCCCATAACTAAAGATAATATGGTCAATGGTTCAGATCACTAAACCATGGGCTAATAAGGTCAATGGTCTAAATCACTATGTGGACGCTACACGCAAGATGAGAAGCACCTAGCACAACACGCGTCATGATGCATTACGACAGTATAGGATACTCTGCTTATGCTCCGCCCAAGCAGGATCGGCTGCCTTAGTCCTCACGTCAGTAGCTTTTTTATTAGTTAAGCGGCCAAAAAAAAAAAGTGAAATAAGTTACTTTCGTAAAGTAAGTCACTTAAATAATGGTATTATCAAATTAAATTAATTAAAAAAGTAACTTATTCACTTACATAAGTTAAAAAACTACTTCTTTTTGGTAGCATCCTAGTAGGCCCTAAGTGTGACCTAACTATAGGGCTATATATGAACCGAGCTAGCTTGGTTAGCTTGCTTGACTTATTCGAAAAAGCTCGATTCAAAATTGAGTTCAAGCTAAGTTAGGCTAATTTTTTTAGCTCGAAAAAATTTCAAATCGAGTTTAAGCTTCTCCGAGCTCGACTAGACTCTGATCAAAGCCCAACTCAATTCGAACTTGGATCAAACTAGTTCGGTGACTCCGTTATTTTGATATTGACATTGCTCACCAAGTGTTTGATAAAATGACTCAATGAAGTGACGGATGGTGGTGAGGAAGGTATGGATATGAGAAAAATATCCTTGTGTCTTGATTTTGATGTTACATGCTGAGTGTTTGATGAAATACCAGTAAAACTGCCGCTACTAGTTTACATACAGTTAGAAATTGAAGGTATACTTCATGTGTTTGTGAAAATGCTGCGTAAGAAAACTCGACTCGAACTCGGCTCGAATTGACCTAAGTTGCTAACCGAACCGAGTTGAGCTAGCCAGTCAAGCTCGAGGACCAAGCCGAGCTAAGTTCGAGCTGGGGTTAGCTAGTGGCCAAGTCAAGTCAAGTTGTGCCTAGATTGACTCGGTTCAACTGGTGCACACTTCTACCTAACCATGAGTAGACAGGGCTAATTGGAATAAGTGATCCTCATGGTGGGCTCAACCTATTGGAAGGATTGTATATCAGATTTACTTAATAGATTGTAAGTTATTCACTTGATGATCAGTCATGGATTAACTGGTCATGGACCATAAGCAAAGGGATGTGTGGCTTGGGTGGGCCTCATCATGATATGTTTTCAAAATTCACTCTATCCATCAGATGCGTCAACCACGCTAGGCCTGTGGCCCTAAAATCAGCTATATCCATTATTCAGGTAAGCTACACGAGTGGAAATAGTGTGCAGGTGTATGCTTATGTACCCTCCAATCTGTTTCTTCTGATGTGGTCCACTTAATTCACGAATGGTCTTAATAACAGTAGCCTTAGATTGAAGTGGATTTCACATGATCATCACAATGGGACTGTAAATAAAAAATAAAAAAAATCAAAGGTAGACATTTCTCTCACAACTTTTTCTTTGGCATGACCCAGTTGAATGACATGTTATCCTGACTTTTGGGCACCAGGCCTGGTGATGGATGAAAAAACTGATGGTTGGAGTAGATTTTTCATAATCATTATGATCAGCACCATAAAAATCAAGGGTGGGTGTCTCCTCCTAGCTATTTCCTTAGTGCAGCCCACCTTAATCACGTCCCCTCCTAGCTATTTCCTTAGTGCACCCCACCGTGATCACGAATCAGCTTAGATTGTGATCCGTAGGCCTAAAATGCAGTGATACACCTGATAGCTAGAGATGGAATTATTCATCTGACACTTTTCTATTCGATTGTCTAGAATTATTCAGCTTTGAGTTCATCAACACACTGATTATCAGAATCATCAGTTCAGTGTACGTTTCCCCTCGGTGGTCTATATAGGCACAATCCAGAACATGGATGCTTCTGATCATCCACAACAAGATAGTATTTTTTTTTTTTTGTTTTTTGAGATAGCTTGTTAGTACACACCCATGTCAGTACACACATACCATGTTAGCCACCCCCGCTAGGGATCAATATCCACAACAAGATTGTTGTCACAATGGGACATGCATGTGTCGGACGATCATATACATAAAAATAAGCAATCGACATGCATACGTGGCAACAATATTTCAATTAAGACGATGATGAAAATCTTTATAGCTATTCAAACAACAAAATCAGACGTAAAAATAACCAAATTGGTCATTAAAATATTAAAATGTCATCAACGACCAATGCCTAACACGGCCAGAGAAAGAAAGATCGTGGGAAGCCAAGATAGTTGTCACAATAGGACGTGTTGCACGATCTTATATAAATATAAGTAAGCAACCAATATATGTACACGAGGTGGAACATGAAAAGCCAAAGTTCACATAATGGCTTGAGAATGCACGCAATCACGTAATTCACTAGCAATAATATGTTTTAACACACATGGTGAAATGTAATTGACCAAGCTTGTTTAATGGATGATTGATCTTGTGAATATCATAAAGAGAGATTACGAAGATTACTCTCCATGCAACCTTCCCATGCATGCCTATAAATAAAGTTAAGAGTGAAGGTCTTCATGCCAATGCCAATACAATACAACTTTACTCTATAGCATAATGCTACTTATGATTCGTTCCTTATGGATGCCCTTAGTTTAGTTTTAGTCTAATTCGTTCACTATTAAGCAAAAATGTTATGGGAAGCATGGATCGATTAAATTACTTATCCCCTCCACTCTACATATATGAACACATTGATGGATCATTAGGAAGATTGCTTAATCTCAAATGGATGGTTCTGGGTTTTCTTGTTACATGCTAGGTGATTCTATTTGTTGCCACAAAACCTCAATTCTCTCAACCGAAGCAATGAACAAGCAGTTGAAATACTAACTATCTTGTTACGTGCTTGATTCTCGTTAAATCCATTTATAGGTAGTTGACCCTATTGACTTTTTCACTATGTGCCAAGTCTCATGGCCAAATCCGAAGATTCACTAGCCATTAGTCATCTCACAATGAAGTTTGGTTGCTAACCATGCGAGGAACAGATGACTATCCTACACCAAATGACTGTCTCGTCACGAAGTCTGATTTCTAGTTGAGCAATGAATAAATGATCATCCTAAATCATGACCATTTCACCGCGAGGCTACGGTTCCTTATCAAACAATGATCAGATGGTCGTGTTAGTCAAAGTTGATTATAAGAATTTATTATTAACATTATTAAAGTACTTTCAACTTTAATCATATTATTCTTTATACTTATATTGTTATTGTTGAATTATGACTGATATAGCACGCTTGAAAGTCAGTTCATGCAGAAGGTAAAAAGATTTCATCAGAAGGACAAACTCATTCGCAAACCGTCTTATATCTTATGATCGACAACGATTGGACAAATGGTTGATCCATATGAAACTCAAATCTCTTTGTTTATTTTGGCTCTTGCGTCAAGGGCATTCAGTTTGATTTGAACAGCATTCAGCTCTAGGGTGCCAAATAGTAGGAAATGTATAGGCCACACGCAGAGGAAAAGTTAGAAAGGCACTCATGCTTTCAATGGTAGGCAACCCAGTTTCACGTTTTCCTGAATTATGTCCTAATTGAATCTTATATCCTCTGTTTTCAGGCTATCATATGAACATGAGCTGGCATAGAACCCGGTTAGTATGGATTTCACATAGTTGTGATAGTGGGTGCCACAAAACCTATTTTACATGGTTTTTCTGTTGAAATTGGTGGTTTTTTTTTTTAAAAAAAATAATTTGAAATTTTAAAATTTTGAGATTTTGCCACCAAAATGATTTTCAAGATTTTTTCAAATAAAAAGTACGATGTGTGCTTTTGTTCCACATTGGAAATTATAGAATAAGTTTTTGGGTTTATATGTGGATGTGTGTGTAGTATTCTTACTTGGAAGTTTTAGAGAATGAGACGCTCGAGTACGCACTGAAACGCATGTGCTCGGGCATGGGCACGGGAGTGGGTGATGGCGTGGGCATGGGCAATGTGGCTGTAGTGGCACTGTTTGGCGCACCTTGCACTTTGCGCCTAGGTGCGATGGATCTGAAATGAGTCATGGCTTTATAGGCAACTGAAAATGATCGGATAATTAATCCGAAATGTTCAGCCATTTTTTTAAATGGCTAGTTGCCTTGAAAGCCATAACAGTCTAAAAATGGACAGGCCTTAATGATCCAACAGTCAGATCTTCTGATTCGACGATAAAAAAAGACCGAAATTAATGATCATCAATTAGAAACGTTTTTCAAATGTTCTGAACCATTGATGACCAACCTAGCAACAGTCCACTCCCTAGTTCCTATATAAACTGGACCATTCCAGTCTAAAAAATCATCAACTCAAACTCAAATCTCTCCCATCCATCAGATTCTCCAGATAGCATTTCATTTTAGATTACTGTTAAGATACATCTACAGTTTGATTCTGCCAAACAACCTGCTGCGTTGAATTGTTCATAAGTGGACCCATCGTGATTGCTGGATGCCGGATCTAGACACGTGTGTCTTATCCTGGAAGCAATTTGCCTATAACCTATTAGTTATTGATAAGTAGGCGAATCACGTTTTAAGGACAACGTATCATTTTAAATGATTTAGCTAAGTGAAATGAAGAAATTGAAATTTATTTTATTTTATTTCATTTTTATTTTTTGGTATATCTAACCTATTTTTCTAACATTTTTTTACTACTATTATATATATGCTACACACAAAAAGTGAAAGAAATTCAAGTGGGCTACTCACATTAAGAATTAAAAAGACACGAATACGTCGTTGACATTAAAGTTTAAACTCTACGTGGGATTTTTGTGTGTAAAATATTAGAATTATAAGTCAAGCAACACCAGCATTTCTCAGCTTCAAAATGCCCCTTACTTCACATGTCCAAAGATTTCGGCCTTACAAAATTACTCGTCGGGGCAAAAACATTCAAAAGTTACTCTAATTATACATAGTATAGATGTTAGAAATCGTTAAGGCACATGGATATATTGAATTCACTTCACGCTTCAAATTCTCATGATAAAGGCTGTTCACGAGCAGAGTTAGCTCAGTTAGCTCGCTCTACTCAACTCGAAAAAGCTCGATTCGACTCAGTTTGAAATTGAGTTCGAGTCGAGTCGAGCTCATTTTTTTAGCTCGAAAAATTTTCGAATCACGTTTGAGCTTGACCGAGCTTGACTCGACTCGGATTAAACCCAGCTCGAATCGAACTCAGATCAAACCTGTCACGCCCCAAACTCGGAAACCGGGCTCACAAAATTTTCGATCGCCGAATCCTGCGCCGACAGCCTCCGTAGAACCCCATTCTCGGCTCCTAGCTCCCATTCACCAGGTTCCGATCATGAGATGCTACGAGGAGGATTTTCAATGTCGGTTTGATTCATAATAAGCATAACCAAAGGCATAACCCACAAACAACAACCAAGAACTCCATTACATTTCCACTATGATCAAAAACTTTACAAGTACAATGAGCATAAAGGAAAATACAATGGTAAAGAACAAAAACTCCAAAATGCTCTGCAACGTGCTCCTGCCTCAGCGCTGCTGCGAACCAACGTCACTTGCACGCAACGGTCGTGCATAAGCTTACAGAAAGCTTAGAGGGTGGTGAAAGTGTGTGCGCAAGGTAGTAATATGAACATGCAATGTCAGAGTAATGCGGAATATGCAGATGGAACCATAATATCATGAGCCGTACCAAGGCTATGCGATGCAAGACATGAATGGTATCGGCCATCCAAAGGTCATGCTATGTGCAATGCAACTCAAGCATACAGGTCCTCATCAATGTCCACACATCAATATAGCTCAAAATATGGGATATCACCGGGGTCTAGTATACTCTAAACCAGATCGCCGCCACATCGCGCGCAATAAGGTAAGTGGAAGAGACCACACTATCCGTCTGTCAATATCGGGCGCGACTCATTGATAGCGGACCCATTCCTCGAGCTAGTCAAACTCAGACTAGCATTGCCCCCTACTCTCGGGCGGGTAAGGCCGCACCCCCTTCCAACCGACCACGACACAGTGGAGAGCGTAACCGTCTGTTAATCGGCACTCAACGCTCATCTACCCACTCGGTCTAGATGTTGGAGCAACCTCTTGGTACCATAAGGGTTTAGGGACTTTCACCCAGGGATATCAATAGCATCCCATATAGAACATGATTTTCAATATCCAATCCTGCCAACCACGATGCGTCTGTGGAGGCTACGGCCCTGATGTCGCTAGGGCGTACAATAACCATGTCATACAAATGCGATATGCATGATTCATGCTATCCAGTCATGCATCAAATCCTGTGCATATCGTACGCTCATGTAGGGCAACATCGCCTAACCAGGAGCCCATAAACAACCTGCCCGAAGGCAAATGCTATGATCAGACAATCCTCACGTCAAGCACACATATGATGCGTATGATCATGAGTCATGGAACTGTACTAAACATGTTATAATAAAATGAACTATCTTACAATGCAGATGGACCTGGACGGCCTACACACAATAAGTACGGCCCAGCAATGGGCCTTAAGGAGAGTCGTAATGTGGACATCCAACCAGCCTTACACTCGCAATGTGGACGTCAAACCAACATTGCTCCTAAGGCACGATCTTTGTAAACGTCAGTGCTTAGTCTGTAATGGATTTACACATTGCAATGGACCGTAGGTTGTCCTCATTGGACCTTACATATATATCAAATGGGCCATATCCTATGGGCCTTTTATTCATCAGATGTGCCACATAAATGGGCCACACCAATGGGTCTTATGTGCATTACAATGGGTCAAACCCGTGGGCCTTGGATTGCATCAAATGAGCTTAGTCTCATGAGTCTAGTATGTGACCAATGGGCCACACCAATTGGGCCCCACATGTAGGTCAAGTGGGCCTCAACCCATAGACCTAACATGAGTTCAATGGGCCTAACCCCTAGGCCTTAATCAAATAAAATGGGCCTAACTCATGGGTCTCAAATAAGTCCAATGGGCCTAATCCCATGGATCCTTTTTATAATCAAATGGGTTTAGTCCCATGGGCCTTACAATATATCAACTGGGTCCACATCCATGGGCTTTAAGAATGCAACAAAGGGATCCAATTACATGGGCCTTAAAGTACATCAAATGGGCTTAGTCCCATGGACTTGCAACACATCCAATGGGCCTAGCCCATAAACATTTCATAAACCAAATGGGCCTAGCCCATAGTCCTTTTGAAATCCCAATGGGCCTAACCCATAGGCCTAAAATGATCTTTTCAAGTGGATGGACAGTCTGGATGCATCGCCTGTGACAAAGGTGGGGCCCACAAGAAGGCATACTATCGTGTATATTATATAATATATAAACTACATATAATATAATATATGTAATATATACAATATTATATGTAATATATATACAATATAATAATATATATATATATATATATTTATATTTACACACATGCGGCACTTAGCACCCACACGTGGGGGTGGACCCCACCGTCCAGTGGGGACGGTGTGGATACAACACCAAAGATCATAGTGGGCGTCACCGTCCATGGACCGTGGACGGTGTGAATAAAATACATAATTCACTGTGGGTCCCACGTATGTGGCCCACCGTGATGTTTATTTGAAATCCAACCCGTTCATAAGGTCACTCTGACCTGTATGAAGGGAAAACATAAATTTCAGCTTGATCCAACACTTCTGTGGGCCCCAAAGACTTTTCAATGGTAGAATTTAATTCACATTATTTCACGTGGTGTGGGCCACCTGAGTTTTGGATCTGTTTCATTTTTAGAGGGGGGCCACCTGAGGAGGGGACCCTCCTCGTGAACAGGTTGGATGACGAATAAACATTACGGTGGGGCCCACGGTTGGAGCCGTGGGTCCCACGCTGGACGCCCGCCCGCCATGGAGACGGCTGCACGCTGCTGGCCGCTGACGTGAAAGGCAGAGGCTCTGCCTCTTTTCATTTTCCGGGAAAAACCGTTTTCCTGCGGTTTTTCGCACTTGGGGCCCGCTGCACCAAAATCCGTCCCGCCCATTACGATCAGTGGCTCGAGGCCGTCTAAAAGAGTCCAGAGTTCAAATTTTTTTGATGAAAGGAAATGAAATAAATTAAGAAAATGATGTTTGAATGGTGAGGGTGCGATCTTTGACGCTATGGCCCACCAGGTGATTGGATCAGCTCCAAACTTCTACCCAACGGCTAGAATACCGTGGGTAAGAGGATGGACGGCTTGGATCGAACAAAAACATCAAGGTGGGGCCTAGGCAAGTGGACCACCCAAGTCCACCTTCTTTTCTTCTTTTCTTTTTCTTCTTTCATTGAAACGTCCAGCGTCCCAGACGCTGGACGGTTTTGATTTTTTTTTTTTTTTGAAAATGGTGGGCCCTGATGAAGTGGGCCACCACATGATGGGTGACATGGGTTTAACGTTTAAGGTGGGCCCCACTTGAATAAAAATAATTATATCAAGGTGGGATCCATTCAAGTGGGCCACCATCCTATAGCATAAAAATAAAATAAAATAAAAGAGAGAGAGAGACATGGAGAGTGGGACACGACTTGTGATGGAGGGACCCCGTCATTATGGGCCCTCCCTTGCAATGAATCATACAATAAACGGATCCCGTTGAATATGGGACCATCAAAAATGTAAATCAACGGTGGAGATCCATTCTCCACCGATATGGACGGTCTAGATGACCTTTTGCAATGAAATAAACATCATGATGGGGTCCATGGAGAATGACCCCATCATGGAATGATCAGGATGATCCAAATGGTCCATTGGCCACAAATAAGGGTCCCAAGTGAGATCCACACCATTGATCGGTGGGCCTCACTTGGTCCACCATAAAAAATAAGAAAAACTACCCTATAGAAGCACCCACCGTCCGATCTTCTCGCTCCTAAGGGTTCCTTGGCACCTTAGCTTCAACTTCAATGGTTAAGATGAAGAATGGAGGGTTGAGATGAGAGATTTTGGGGTAGGAAGGTGGGCTACTTGGAGCTTAGGAGGGTTTGAAAAACTCCATACGTATGGGGTTTGAGATTTTTACTTGGAGATTGAAATGAGAAAGAGAGAAAGAGAGAGATAGTTGTAAAGGGAGAGAGAGAGAGTGATGGATGGATGTGGTGAGTGATGTTTGTGTAAGAAAATATTGACTTTTGAGGCTTTTGTGTAAGAGAGGTATGGGTGGTGAAGACTTTTGTGGCTTTTTGTGTAAGAGAGGTATGGGTGGTGAAGACTTTTGTGGTTGCTTGGGAAAATGGAATAAAGTGATGTGTACTTGACATGTGATGGATTGATGGGTTGATTGATTGATGGGATTGATGTGATTGATGTGACACATCATAGAGATTCCCTTGGGTTTCACAACGAGCGGCGTTTTCTCGCACCGAACGTTGGCCCACATCTCTTGATCAGGGTATCGCTTTGGCGCGCGAGTAGCGGCATCAGAACCGCAACGACGGCGCGGTCGCTATGGTATTGGTCTCGGGTTGAATCGACTCGGGTTGTCGGCATATGAATTAGGGTCGCGCGTCGATATCGGTTAAGGGTCGAAAGTTGCCGGAATTCGACCGGTAAGACCGCGGAAGTGTACGGAAAGGTACGGACCAAGATACGGGTCTTACATAACTGGTTCGGTGACTCGATTACTTTGGTATTGATGTTGCTCACCAACTGTTTGATGAAATGACCCAACCATGTGTCGGCTGGTGGTAAGAAAGGTATGTATGTGAAACAAATACCATTTTTTCTTGATTTTGATGTTGCCTACAAGGTGTTTGATGAAATACCTGTAAAAACTGCTGTTGTTGTTTTACAAACAATGAGAATTTGATATACAGTCCACGTGTTCATGAAAATGCCGTAGAGGCGAACTCGGCTCGATCTTGTCTTGAACTCGGCTTGAACTGAACCGAGCTACTGATCGAACCGAGCTGAGCTAGCCAGTCAGGCTCGAGGATCAAGCCGAGACTAGTTCGAGCTGGGGTCGGCAAGTGGCCGAGCCGAGTTGAGCTATGCCAAGCCCGACTCAATTCAACTCGTGTACACCTCTACTTATGATTATTGAATGTTTAAGGATGGTCTTACGCTTCAAAAGTCATCGATCAAATCCAAGGACTAATTCAAAGACATTAAAATTATTTACACGGAAAATCAATGAACCTATAAATTTGGGAATGTTAGGATACTTGCACTATTATTTTGAAATTTCTTGTATTCGGTGCAACCAAGCGCACCATGCGGGAATCTATACAATCCATTTGCTTTATCTAATCCAATATATAGCAACAAGATAGCCATTTTCTTGTTTTTTAGTCGTTGCCAACAACTATAATTTTCTTAGAGGACGTCCAATACCGTTTCTCAAAAGATAATAAACTTCTTATAAACTTGTTGGAATACAAAAGCATACACCCATCTCAGTTCATTTGCATATGGACACCAATATGACACGTGGTGGCTTCCCAGGACGCCTTGCATGCTGGCTGCTAAGATTATCAACCAATAAGACATCTCCCTTTTCCCAGCTCAGATCCACGCAGCTCTCGTCCAAGATTTTCTTGTAGGCTTCGATGGCCTCTGGAGGGGAAGGGCTTCCATCGCCGAAGCTGATTTGGATGTCTCTCTCATTGCTGGTATAGCCCAACATTGGCTTGAACCAAACTCTCCTTCCTCCCAACTCCCTTATAGGGTCCATCGGCCCGAATGTGAACTCGGCACTTCCATCAGCGTGGAATTCCACTGAGTTGCATGTGATCTTCTCTAGTGCCCTAGAAATCAATAGTCAACTCAGTTCTGGAGCACAATGTTCAGGTGGAGGTTCTTTGGTTGGAACTTGTCACTTTTAATATCATTTCTCCTGTCAGCATGCCACTTGTGTATAAAATCAGTACCATGAAAACGATAGGCCCCACCATGAGGATATTCATTCTCAAAATTCAGTAGGTGGGCCACACCTGTATGTAGAATCAGATGTTTGTCCATTCACTCCAATTTTGTGGTCCACCTGATGATCAAACCAGTGTGATTTTTGTTTGAGACGATCTTCATCGTGGGTCCTACTCTTTTCATGGTACTGATGTCCTACAAAAGTGACACTTTGGTGGGAAAGATAGTATGGTACCTCAAGTTGTAGTACCTTGCCTGTAGATGATCAGTTTTTACTGTGTAACCCCACTGGATGAAGTGAGGGGTCCCACCCAATTTCGATTGGAAACCTATGTATTGAAAATGGTTGGTCCAATCATTAATTTGATTCGTGGATCCTTTGGTTTCACCCAATGCAAAGATGCGGGCCGCGCATCTGATAATTCCTCCATAAAAAGCTACATGATACTCTGGCAGAGTGGAACATTTCATACACATGCACTCAGCAAGTGTATATATGCATGTAAGTCAATCCACCCATCTCTCAAAACTCAAATTGATCAGCCTATTGTAACCTCTTATTAATGGGCATCTGTTTGTTGAAATCAAACCATCGGCTACTTTTTCATTTTTAGTCGTCCATTAGTTGTCCACCAAGCAGCCACCGATAGAACACCAGTTCAATGTAAATATTGTTGGCCTATGGCCTATCTAAAGTGGGACCAAGATTGGGAGTTTTAACATTATTTACATGCATGCAACAGATGATCAGATCTATAATTTAAAAAAAAAATAAAAATAAAAAATCCTTATACCTCTTTTCAGCTTCCATTTGGTCGTCTGTTTTTAGCAGCTCTTTCCATGTCTTGCTAATGACCTTGTCGCCGGAATCCGCATCAGTTGCAGTACTAAGCCGGATAATGAACCCGACCTGGGATAATTTCGCTACGAAATCTGGCATAATCTCCTCCATCTTCTCTACTAAAATGTGGCTTGGCAATATCGACGTCTCACCGCCTTCCGGCGATGGTTCCAAACAAAAGAAAAATATTTTCGAAGGGAACTCTTTAAACTGCATGAATCAAAATTAGGAATAAATAAATAAATAAATATGTGAACGGATTTATATGAAAGGTGTGTGTCCACAGAATGCATGGCACACGTGTGGTGTTGACGTGACAGTCTGATCATGTGAATGGTAGTTGTGGGTGGGGACCACACAAGATGATTATCTGAACGTAGATTAAGTATATATACTAAAGTTTTAAGACTCATAAACAAGACTTGGTTTTGTAGGAAACTCCCTTGAATTATTTTGAGACTTGAACACTAACATTGGGTGAAAGGTGTGTTCGGTTGCTTGTAGTATCTGTCAGACAACCATTCACTCCAAAAGCTCAAGCTGTCGGAGTGTGGTGTATCAATGTATATCAAGGGACTTTATTACTTTAACACCTCCCCGCATGTGCAAGGTGGGAACTCCGCACGGGAACATATTGACGAAGGTGGAGGGACACTCACTCCATAAATAGGCCGGTCTTGATTCCCCGGTCCCTGGGCCGGACCTGATTTTTCCTGGCCTCCTATGGGAGAATAATATATTAGCGAGGCATATTTGCTGCTCTCGAGATTCGAACATGGGACCTTCCGCTCTGATACCATGTTAGACAACCATTCACTCTAAAAGCTCAAGCTGTAAGAGTGTGGTGTATCAATGTATATCAAGGGACTTTATTACTCTAACAGTATCATGATATTTTGCACCAGATTAGACTGATTAATGATGAAATATCATGATATTTTGTGCAACCGAATGCACCCTAAATCTAATATTTAGAATTGATAAATATTATTGGTTCTTTCTCAGTTGAATTAACCGAGTCAACTGAGTACCGAACAAGTCCTGACAGAGTCGGGACCAATTGGAGTCCTTGTGAAAATTTGAATGAGTTGAGCTGATAATGTAGAGGGGTCGCAGACATTTTCATGTCCAAGATGGACCAAAGAAGGCCCGATCAGAGGCTGAAGTGATGAACCGTCGAAACCTTAAAAAAGGCGGATCTTGCAAATCAGAATGAGTTATTTGACATACCATATATGATTTTGGGGTAGGAGAAGCAACTTTAGCCAACTAACCCACTATGTTGGTTGCCCATGCCGAATTTATGAGATTCCGTCCGATCTATGGTTGAAAGTCCTTTTTAATTTCATTTTTACTATTTATAATAAGTTTTAGTTTGATCATAACTTTTGATACATTGAGTTTTAGGAGTTGTGTCTAACTTGAAAAAGTTCTTAGAAAAATTAAGAGAATAACATGGTTAAGCCAAGTAGGACACTTATTATTTGTGACTAAAATCATGACGCCTAGTGGGAATCCTAGCAATCTATAAATAATAAGTTTACTATTAAGTCACAAATTTTAGAGAGTTTGAGTTGGAGTTTGATTATGAAATTTCTCCTAACATTTAGTACCACTATTTAAAGGGTTATAAATTCGTTATTTCTATTTTTCTATTCTCCCTCGTGAATTCAAGGCATCTCTACGAGGAGTCTAGAAAAGCTTGTGAATTTGGAGTAGTTATCCCATGGAGGAAGACGGTAATCGGCCTCATCATGTTTATCCCTACCTCAACTGACTCAGGCTAGTCGAGTGTGAGGTTTTATAATTTTCATATTTGACTGACTTGTGCAGACTCGGGCAAGTCGAGTGTGAGCTTTTGCAAATTTTCAGAGTTAGATTCAAACATCCATCGATCCTGATGGCCGGCCACAAAAATGGATGGTTATACAGGACAAAATTCAACCGCAAAGTCATGATGATCGGATGATCAGGATTATCCCATCACTGCAATTGTTGGGTTATGGTTGTCCATATGGTACAGACGACATACATCATTAGATCAACGGTCCCAATCACCAGCAACGTTTGCAGAGAGAGAGAGAGAGAGAGAGAGAGAGAGAGAGAGAGAGAGAGGAACCATGGACATCTCGTGATGAAAGTTGATGAGCTGATCAAGTGGTGCTTCATTGGCGGTGTAGATCCTATCAGTCACCTTCACACGGGTGGTGGCGCCCATGTAAGGCATATCATCCCACTCGAACGCTTCAACCACACGTGCGAAATCTTCGGCAGAGGATATCCCAAAGCCCCTGAAGAGGATTGCTCCGTGCTGTTGCAATAGATCCGAGAGCCCCTGACGATCACCTCGCACCATCTCTATTAGATCGCACGTGTTCCCGGGGAGGAGCGTCTTTGGGAAGACGTTTCCTTTGAAAACCTTCTCCTCCACGATCTTCCCCTCTATAAACCCCATCTCTCTCTCTCTCTCTCTCTCTCTCTCTCTCTCTCTCTCTCTCTCTCTCTCAGGTTTTATCCAAGAGAGGATTTATAGCCAAAGTTCTGTAGGTGAGAGGATTTATATCAAAAGTTCTATAGACGACAGAGAACATTAGTTTATAGTTTTTACGACATCAGAAATGATAAGAGGATTTGCACGAGGGGACATTGAAGAGGCAAATCATAGTACATTTTGCGTGAGATCTGAGCCATTCATCAGGTGGTCCCACCGTGATCATGCCCCGCCAATAATTGACTGGCTCGTTTAAAAGGTGAACAAGCATGCATCTTGGCCTCTTTTGTACACCTTTAAGGGTCCATTTTACTGTTGCATGTTTGGTAGTGGGGCAGCCTAATCTTTTTGCCAAGGCATATTCAATGTAAGGGTCCATTGGCGTATCACCTTTTTAACTTACAGTATTGTTGGTGTATTTTTATGGAACGGCTCCTCTGGGTCGGATCTTCTTCCACCTGCACAAACAACACTATCAAGGGGACCCTGGCTAGAGCCAGGGAGCCTCCGATGCTTAAGTCAGTCATTTTCTTGATAGCAAAGGGTTTTCTCAGTTTTGTCTCGTACCTTTCTCTGTATAAAGATTTGATATTTATAGATCTTAGAAATCCTCATCATACGAGGATTCTTCTCCTGATTATTCGGATATTTCACTAATTGCTCCCGATCCCGAGAATCTCGGGATCGGATACCCGCATTCCTGGATTTTCGGAGCGGTATTTGCATTCATACCGCCTTCTCTTGTCTCGGCTCAGTCGCTACCGACTCAAGGAGAGTCTCGGCTGAGTCGGGAACATAAGTTTTCTATCTTCTCAAGGATGGAATAGTTTCGATGATTATCCGTCGTCCTTCCTTACTCCGTGGCCGACAGAACTAACTCATTAGGTCGGTTTTATTCTATCGGTCGGGTGACTTATAACATACTCGGCCTTCTGTAGGCTTATGCAGACGAGGTTATCTCTCCGACAGAGTAACTTTAACCGTCTCTTACTTATGCCTCTCGTCCTATCCCTTATTCTCTCGGCTCTGACCGTTGTCTCGGACTCTTCGAGCAGCGTCAGAAGAGCTGACCTACTTAGAATCCGAGTCTCCGGACTTGACATATTTTTTTCCAACAGTAAGCCCCCTTACTCCTTGTGTCGTTCGCGGCATCAAGGGGTAACGAGTTTTTAGGTCGGTTCGTATTAGAGTCCGAGGTTATAACGAGGCGTTTAATGCTCCTTGAGTCATCTCTAATATAAGACGTTGCATTCCCCGAGGCCGCACGTGCGGCTAGCTATCAGGTCGTTCCGTCCGCGTATGAGATTTGGACGCGTGGCGAAGACGTTACCACTGTCAGTCAGCGTGCTCCACGTTTCGAGCGGGGGATCCGAGACGAACGATGATTTGCTTTTTCATTAAAATCCCTACCACATGGCACAGCTATAAAAAGATCGGGCGGGAGGACTGTGCAAATTTTATTTTCGCGTTCCTCCCTCCCGCTCGTATCTGCTTTTGAGACTTCTTTCTCTTCTTCCTTCTTCCCTTCGCTATTGTTTCTTGCTTCGTCAACTCCCTTCGCATTCGCTGTCATTTTTCCCGATGAGTTCTTTTCCTCCCATTTCTTTAAACTTTAATGGCTGCGCGTAGCTCTCAGAGCCCCCGAGAGGGGATTTTCGGCGATGAGGGTGTGTCCCAACATCTTTGGGACGTTGCGGAACCGCCCTCCCTACTGACGGAGTTTGTCGTCAGCGCTGATGCCACATTCTGGCTTGTAAGGGAGGCCGATGACTCATCGGCTGAGTGCCCCACTCAGGCCGGTCCGTCCAGTGGTGGAGTGTTTCTGATAATCCATCCAGGGAGACCTAACCTCGAGATGGATCAGCAGGAGGAAGAAGAAGTAGACGACATTGTTATAGGCGAAGGGGTGGCTATTTCAAACCCCGTGAACCAAACTGTGGAAGCCTCTGAATACTCTTCGAAGGGGAAAGAAGGTGAAGATGAGCCGAGTGGCCTCGTCGGCTCAATTTTAACTGAATCCGACCTAAACTGGATCAGGGCCGGATATCATGTCCCTGACTCGGTCGTACTCCGTCTCCCTCGTTCGGGAGATTTGCCCGACCATACTCCTGCGGGGATGGTCGCAATTTTTCAAGTCACGATACAATGTGCCTTGCGCTTGCCACTTCAGCCCATTGCTCGTGATTTCTTGTCCCGAGTCAAAATAGCTCCCGGTCAAATTGTCCCGAACTCGTGAAGGAGTTTGTTCGGGTGTGCCGTACTGTGGGCTGAGTTAGAACAGCCTCCGCTGACAGTCGATGAGTTTCTCTACCTCTACCAAGTCAGACCAAATCCAAACTTCTCTGGCCTCTACTTCCTGAGTGTGTGGAGAGGCAAAGGGGGGTCTTTAATAATCGACTCACCCACTTCTAATAAGTACTGGAAGGAGAGATGGTTTTGGGCTTGCGGTCAGTGGGAGTCGGCCGATACGTGGCCGTACGAGCCTCAAGTCTCTCGCACGTTCCGGAGAGCAGGTGATTCGGTGACCCGTCCTGATAATCTCTCTCTCCCTTTTTTTTTTAGCTGATCTGACCTCATAATGTCTTACAGATATTTTTAAAAAGAGGAAAAAACTCGAGTCCGGGACTCTAACTCGGATAAGAGAGCTGAGGAAGCTGAGCGCAGAGGAATGGTCTTGGAAGTTGCTGCTGCAACCCGAGCGCCTCCATCTCGCGGGTCTAGACTTATTCGTCTCAGGTAATTCGTCCCGCTCTGCTTCGTCCTTTCGATTTCCTGTCCAACTCTTCGTTCTTCTTTGCAGACCTTCCCGTGGCTAGTCCATTTCTCAGGTCGGCTTTTGCTTCTGATAGCATGGTCGGATCTCGTCCGTCCCTAAAGCCAATCTCCAAAGTGAGGGCCCCTCCGATGTCAGCTCTTTTGTCAGGGTCTCGGCCTTCGACTGCTACAAAAGCCAAGGAGCCGACTGCCTCGCCTGCTCCCGTCTCTGTCGCCCCATAAGTTGTCCTGCTTTCTGACCCCGATGAGAGGGTGGAGGAAGCGGAGCCGAGCCTTCCGATCTCTCAGTCAGTTCCCGAGCCGGGACCCATGGTAGAAGAGGCCCCGAGGCCGAGAGAGGTACCTTACGGGGAGTCTTCGAGAGGAGAGACGACTCAACAGGAGTCTCCCTTAGCCAAAGTCATCTCGGGGATGATTCCTTGGGCTTTCGCACATGGGGGCGAGAAAGACTTCGCCAGCTACTACAATGCCCCGGTTGTGCAGACTCTCGGGCATACGGCGAGGTTGCTTTTTGAGGTAAAATCATTTCTCTACTTTTTTGTTATTTTTTACTACGTCCTTGTTCATAACTCACAGTCTCCTGCCCGCAGCTAGCTCCTTGCCTTGTCAAAGCCTGCTCGGAGCTAACTGCTGCTCAAAAACTTATGGCCGAGACAGAGACTGCAAGGAGGATTGCGGCCGAGGCGGAGGGTCGCAGAGAGATTGCCGAGGGTCGCATCGGCATCATGACCGGCGATCTGTCAATCGCTCGGAAGGAGGCAGAAGATGTCAGGATGGTTCTCGAAAGAGCCAAAGCTGACAATGCCCACTTGACCTCGCTTCTGAAGGAGGCTGAGGAAAAGCATCAGCATCTTCTCCGAGTTCACAATGCCTGCGAGGGCACTCTAGCCCGGGCTAAGGCTGAGACCACGGCCCTCATCTATGAAGCACAGGAAGAAACCCACTGAGCCAAGGAGGAAGAAGAGCGCGCCGTATACGCCTTTCTTCAGTCACCAGAGCTTCCAGAAGAAAGGGATCGCCTTTATCAGGGCAGTTACAGGGCTGACGTTTTGGAGATGAAGGCTGTCTTTCCCGACCTTGATCTCTCTGCTTTCGATGCCGACAGTCCTGAGGCCGAGGCTACTGGCGACGACACTACTGACGGGGGAGCCCCTACTGCTACTGACGGGGTCGACCCTTCCAGGACTGCATGAAGAACGGTCCTTGACCGAGGGAGATATCTCTCTCTGTTGGTCGTTACGTCGTCCATTTTTCATGTATCTTTAGCCTAATCTATAACCCGATGTTAAACACTTTAGAAAAAATGGAATTTCTTTATTTTTATTGAATCGACTTCAATTACATCTCTCTTCCATTATTCTTTAGTGCTTTCTATTCTGTTTCACGGGTAATAGACCTTGAGATGTTCGGCATTTCACGGGTGAGGCAACAGTTGCCTATTTAGGTCTTCCATGCGATATGTTACAGGGCGGATAGTGCTGGAGACGACATAAGGACCTTTCCAATTGGGTCCCAATGTGCCCGCCCCAACTTCCTTCGTGTTTGGGAATGTCTTTCGGAGGACCATATCACCGGCTCGGAATCGTCTGACCTTGATTCGTCTGTTGTAAAACCGAGACACTTGCCTCTGTCGAGCCATCATTCGTAATCGAGCTCCTTGTCTTCTCTCTTCCAGCAGATCGAGCCCAACTGATAGAAGTTCATCATTTTCTTTTTCGCTGAATATATTGACTCGAGCCGAGCTAATACCGATCTCAACTGGGGCCACAGCTTCTGAGCCAAAACAAAGAGAGAATGGAGTTTTTCCCATGGCAGTCCGAGCTGTGGTTCAATAGGCGCACAATATATTCGGGAGTTCCTCGACCCATGCTCCTTTTGCTTCATTGAGCTTCGTTCGGAGATACTGCTTTATAATTTTGTTAACGGCCTCTACCTGTCCATTTGTCTGAGGATGATGAGGCGAGGCGTACACGTTTCGTATCCCGTGATTGCTGTACATCTCGCGAAATTGCTTATTATCGAACTGCCTCCCATTGTCGGTAATGATAGTCCGAGGTATTCCGAACTGACAGATAATATTTTTCCAAACAAAGCTAGTGATCCTCTGCTCGGTAATCTTCGCTAATGGCTCAGCCTCGGCCCACTTCGTGAAATAGTCTACTGCAACTACAGCAAATTTGGTTTGGCCCTTCCCCAGAGGGAAGGATCCAATGATGTCGATCCCCCACTGTGCGAAGGGCCATGATCCGGACATCGGAGTGAGTTCCTCGGGGGATTGTTTCAGAACAACCGCAAATCGCTGACATTTTTCGCACTTTTGGACAAACCTCTTAAAATCATGTTGTATCGTCGGCCAATAATACCCTTGCCGTAACACTTTTTTGGCGAGCGAACGTCCGCCTGAGTGATTTCCACATATTCCTTCGTGTATCTCCCGTAAGACATAGTCGGCTTCATGGGAGTCCACACATTTTAATAGGGGAGCGTGAAACCCTTTCTTTTACAGTACACCATTCAAGATGGTATAACGCGACGCTCGTACCTTTAAACGCCGTGCCTCGGCGCGATCCTCTGGTAATTCTCCATCATTGAGATAACGAACGATTGGATCAAACCAAGTGGGTTTCGACATGACAGGAAGTATGGTCGAGTCTGTAGCCGAATCTGCCGGCTCATTTATACTCGGTTTTGCTACAAACTCGATCGGAACCAACCGAGGTATGGTGTCTTCGTCGGCCGAAGCGAGCTTAGCTAACAAGTCAGCTTTGGTATTGTCGGCCCTGGGTATCCGAATCACTTTGCATTCCTGGAACTTGCTGATTAATTCTTTGGCTTTTTCCATGTACGCCTTCAGTTGTTCTTTCCGAGTTTGATAAACGCCGGAAACTTAGTTGACGACCAACTGCGAGTCACTGAAAACGTTGAGATGAGTGGCGCCTAAGCTCGCGGCGAGTCTAAGGCCGAATAACAAGGCCTCATACTCTGCTGTATTGTTCGACGCTTGAAATCCAAGTCGCAAAGCATACTGCATACAAGTTTGATCGGGAGTTTCTAATACCACCCCAGCCCCACTTGCTTTGGAGTTGGAAGAACCGTCGACGAATAGCTTCCAGGGTGTCGAGTCAGGCAAGGGGTCGAGAAAGGAAGAAGCCACTGGTTCAATAACCTTCTTAGAATCATGTGCTGTGTAATGGTTGGAGGTTACTTCAACAAGAAAATCAACAACAGCTTGTCCTTTTATAGCCATTCTCGGCCTGTATTGTATGTCGAATTCACTTAATTCGACAGCCCACTTTGTAAGTCGGCCGGAAGCTTCTGGTTTTTAAAGAATCTGGCGCAGCGGTAAGTCGGTCACAACAATGATGGTATGAGCTTGAAAATACGGCCGGAGTCGCCGCGAAGATACAACCAGAGTTAAGGCTACTTTCTCGAGCTAAGGATACCTTGTCTTTGCCGGTAGTAAAGCTTTGCTAACATAGTATGCTGGCAGTTGTCTCCTTTCGTTCTCAGTTGTCTCCTTTCGTTCTCTCGTATTAAGGCCGAGCTGACTGCTGCATCGGATACAGCCAGATATAATAATAAAGCTTCTCCTGGCTCGGGCTTAGACAGCAGTGGTGGGGACCGTCCTCGTAGTTCTCGCTATTCAATGGATTGCAGAAAACGGCTTTTTGTCCGAATCCCACAGACGGCGCCAAACTGTTGGTGTATTTTTATGGAACGGCTCCTCTGGGTCGGATCTTCTTCCACCTGCACAAACAACACTATCAAGGGGACCCTGGCTAGAGCCGGGGAGCCTCCGATGCTTAAGTCAGTCGTTTTCTCGATAGAAAAGGGTTTTCTCAGTTTTGTGTTTCGTACATTTCTCTGTAGAAAGCGTCGATATTTATAGATCTTAGGAATCCTCATCATACGAGGATTCTTCTCCTGATTATTCGGAGATTTCACTGATTGCTCCCGATCCCGAGAATCTCGGGATCGGATACCCACATTCATGGATTTTCGGAGCGGTATTTGCATCCATACCGCCTTCTCTTGTCTCGGCTCAGTCGCTACCGACTCAAGGGGAGTCTCGGCCGAGTCGGGAACATAAGTTTTCTTCCTCACGGATGGAATAGTCTCGGTGATTATCCGTCGTCCTTCCTTACTCCGTAGCCGACAGAACCAACTCATTAGGTCGGTTTTATTCTATCAGTCAGGTAGCTTATAAAATACTCGGCCTTCTGTAGGCTTATGCAGACGAGGTTATTTCTCCGATAGAGTAACTTTAATCGTCTCTTACTTATGCCTCTCGTCCTATCCCTTATTCTCTCGGTTCTGATCGTTGTCTCGGACTCTTCGGACAACGTCAGCAGAGCCGACCTACTTAGAATCCGAGTCTCCGGACTTGACATATTTTTCCCCAACAAGTATGTTAGTAAGTTAATTTTTTTCTTAAATAAGTTAATTTAACTATTTAACTTAAATAAGTAACATTTATTAATAAATAAAAAAATCAACTTATTTTTTAAGTTATTTTTTTTTAATTACTTTTCCACTATCAAAAGTAAGATATTTTCTTTTATCTTCACCGGTGACACAACAACTGACCAAATATGTTCCTGGACCCTTCTATGTTAATGAGAGTGAAAAATCATCATATAAATGAGTAGATATCTAGTGCGTCCAATATAAAGATAGCCCATATCAAGGTGGCCTCACATGATGACAATCCACATCAAAGGTCTGCCTATAATGATGAATGGCCCAGATCCAAGTTGAGTCCCAAATGATGAAGGTCAACCCGCTTTGAAGGTGGGGTCCACATGATGGGTAACCCACATCAAAGGTAGGGTCTACATGATGATTAATTAATAATGTTGGGCCCCACATGATCGATGATCCATATCAAAGTGGGCCCCACATGATGAACAATCCACATTAAAGGCCAGCCAAACGATGAGTGTCTCATATCCAAGGCGAGCCCCGCATGATGGACAGCCCACATCAGAAGTGAGCCGACATGATGGACATTACACATCAAAGGTGGACCCACATGATGGGCAATTACATTGATGTTGTGTCCCACATGATTGATGACTAACATCAAAGGTGGGCCTTACCTAATGAATCATGCACATTAAAGGCCACCCCTTAATAATGAATGTCCCACAAACAAGGTGGGCCTGCATAATAGACAGCCCACATCAAAGATGAGGTTCACACAATGAACAACTCATATCAAAGGTTGGCCCCACATGATGAATGGTGGATGTGAGAGGACCTCATTATAATTACTTACTATGCTGGAAACCAAATATACGTTTCTACTTTTTGAATAATAAATATGTTATTTACTAAACATATTTATTTGTTAACTAATTAGAAACCAAGATAAAATACTCATGGCATAAGTTGCTTATCTAAAGTATCTTACTATCCAAACTCTCCCAAAAAACCCATCTGATGATTGGCCACGTACCAACCGTGAATCACCTTTTTCTTATTCTAATATCCACGTAATCAATCTAATTTTGGGGTGCAGAGCTATCTAGGATGGGTCCTACAAAAGTTAGATGGTTTAATTTCGTTTCTTGTATGCCAGCGGTGCAATTTATGAGTAACCACGTAACAACATTTTGAATGTGTTCCAGAATATTAAATTAGTAAGTGGACCGTCGGTATTGAAGTTATAAGAAATTCCAGTGCCATTGCTTCTTATTGATCCACCGTTCAGGTTGACTCACAAAATACGCTGCGTTTCTCTCTCCCCATTTAATTGAGTACTACACAACACAACTTACTTTTAACATGCGGAGCTTCAATAAACCCACCATGAATTTTGTATTAGATCTAATATGTCCATCATTGTTTTTCAAATAATTCTGGAGCATGAGCCTAAAAACGAGTGGACCACACCACAAGTAGTTAGGATTAAGCAAACTAACGGTGAAATCATCATCAACCATTTTGAAAGGTCTAAATTACTGTCCACGTACTTTTATAAACGTTTCACATGGCCGTCCATCTACTTTTGAATTATTCAAAGTTTCTAGTAACATGGTATTTAATTAATTTTGGGCGGTTTCGTCTAAGTAAAAAACGGGTTGCATTTCGTAAATATTCATTATTATAATATTGGGTGTTGCCTTTTCGGCTTTAACTCTTGATTTTCATACAAGGAGAAAAACAAGATCCTAACTGTTCATCAGGTCAGCTCTATTGGATAGACTACGACCAGAATGGCACCGATTGAAAAACCCTACGCCATCTTGGAGAGCGGATTTGGTGAGACCCTGGCCTCACTGAAGATGGTGCAACCCTTACAGTGGGTCACTATAGGGCCCACATTGATGTATGTATTATGTATCCAGTCGTCCATCCGTTTTGTCTTTCGAGTACCATCCAAAAAATGAAGCGGATCTAATTATCAGATGGACCATACCATAAGAAACAGTGGTGATTGACCGTCCTGCCATTAAAAATTTCTTAGGGCACAACTTAATGTTTCGGTAGTGTTGCTATACTATTAATATGTTGATAAGGTCAAATAAGCCCGGAAAAAGAGAAATAAACAAATATCCGCTTGATCCAAAACCTGTGTAGCCCATTAATGGTCAATCACCACTGTTTCTTATGATATGATCCATCGGATAATTGGATCGGCTTCATTTCTGAAATAGTACCTAAAATGATCTGTAGAAAATAGATGGACGGTGTTGATACATAATACATACGTCAAGGTGGGCCCCAAGTTAATGGCCGCACCGGCTTGGGTGAGGGGGGTCCCACCCAATCCGCTCTCCCCATCCTGTTTGATAGAAATGAACGCGGATTTCATGCGAAAGCCTTTCCTAAACCTAGGTGGAGCCCACCGTTATGTTCATGAGAAGTCCTCGTCCGTGCATCCGTTTTTTAAGCTCATTTTAGCAAATGAGACCAAAATTTAGTGGATCCAAGGCTCAAGTGCGCTGCACTGAAGGCAAAGGTGGTTAGGGAAATTCCTACCGTTGAAATTTCTCTAGGGTAGACAATGATGTTTACATGCCATCCATGCCGTTCGTAGGGTCATTCCTACTGAGATGAACTGAAAACATAACTATTAGCATGATTCAAAACTTGTGGCCCCACGAATATTTCAACTGAAGACAATTTTCACATTTTCAGCTTAGTTTAGTATTGGAGACAGCTCACTTTTTTTACTCATGTCCTAAAATGAATTCAGAGAATGGATGGACGGGGTGGATCCATCTACAGTGATTTTTAATAATTGGGCGACTGGGATTCATTGCAGCAGGTGTACGATACCGATCCCCACCTGCGTCCTACCTATGCCGCAATTGACTAAAGTGTACCAAGCCATTACGTCAGTAATAAAATAAGATTAGAGTTTCCGCGTTCCGTCGCCACCGAAACCAATGCAGTTCTATCCTCTGATGCGTGTTAACGCCAGCCCATGCGTAATCGTTTCGTGAACGACTTTAATGCCCTGGCGATGATGATGGATGATAGGCCGGCACTGAGAAATTACTTAAAAAGTTAGAATTCTTGTTAGCTGTAATAAATTACTTTCAATTTCAACCCTATTATTCTTTCTACTTATACAGTTATTGTTGAAGTATAGTTGGTATGATGCGCATACTTGAAAATCCTCTTATCTAATATTTCATGTTTTTCACACGCTTGCAAAGAACCTCACTTGATTAATAGATTGGATTTTTTACTCATACGGTGCATCACAGGATTACATTGCAAGTGCACAATTTCTTTAATTATCCATTTTCTTTGAAGAGAGATGCTCACACAGCTAGTTGGATCATGAGTTTTGGTCCAACTAGCTGGGTATTTAATGAGAAAATGTTTCTCCAATGCTAATTAATGTTGAGAGAAAGAGAGAAGGGCGTTTGCTTCACATTAGCCTCTTAAAAAGTCTTTTGAAAATGAAATCTAACTTAGGTGGGTCCTACTATGGTCTTAACGTAAAATTCACCATGACCATCACGTGTGTCATCTCATGTTAGATCTAAAAACTGAAAATCAACTCCACCCATGGTTCAAGTGGACCGCACAATTGAAAATAGTATTCAAAAAAAGCTCACCTTTTAAAATAATTCCCTTCACGAGGCATAGCTAAATCAAGTATGGGCCTGATTTTTGAGTTCTATGCCTAGCTTTTGATGTGACATCTAATGGTTGGAATGGATTTCACCTATTCATGATCATGAGTACTGTAAAAATCAAAGGTAGATGTCTGTCCTCTACTATTCTATTCATGTGTCCTACCTAAATGAATCAAAAGTCAACCTAATATTTTGTCTCGAGACATAGAATAAGATCATACATACGATGGTCGTGGTGGATTTCATATGCACATCAAGACATCAAGGTGGGCCTAATAAAAATAAGGTTAGACATTCCTCTTCCACCGTTGGACGCAAATTAGATACTGACAGGTTGAGTAGAGTGATGTTACCAAGTTTTGTGGGCCCCACTATGATGTATGTGTTATATCCACACCGTCCATCCATTTTGAGATATCATTTTAAGTCTGCCCCCAATGTACTCCCACTTTATTGGGGATAAGCAATTTTTCCCGAGGAGAGTAGGAAGAAGTTTAACAGGAGGAGAGAGCTTACCACGATTTTTTATATGGCCCACCATACAGTGTAAGAAAGATCCACTCTGACCATTAGATGTGCAATCTCATTGTAGTTCTAGAGAGAAAATTTAATGTAGATTCGTAATTCAGGTGAGCCACACCAATGGAATATTTGAGCGAGAGACATCCACCTTTGATTTTTACAGGACCCCAATCATGAGCATGTGAAATCCACTCCAGCCATTTGTAACACCCCGGATTTTGGCTAACCTGGGATTTGACGTCCTTAGACAGTGGGTCAATTAAAACACCTGAAAAATCGCTTAAAACCCGGTTCCATAGCCAAAGAAATCACTTAGGGTTAATTCCTTTAGAAACTAAGCATAAGTTAGCTAGCGCAACGTTGGAGTGGCTGGGAAACAGTCCCTGATCACTTTAAATACGTTCTACAAGGCCCGAAGCGAGTGGAACCAAGGGTGCTATAATGCTCTAAAGCCTTGAATCAAACTCTAAACCGGTTTGTTCTCTAGACCACTTTGAATCTTTGTATTGGATCTAGACCGCACGTTGAAAGTCCGATACCTCCTATCTTAGACCGTTAGGACCGTCTAGCTGGACTTGACACTCATTCCAAAAATCAAGTCAAACCGATGATCACAGGCTATTTCATTGAGCCCGGACCGAAGAGAGTGTGAATAGGGACATAGTTGGAATTTCAAATTCAAATCTGGCACACAAATTTGACGCATCAGTATTAAGCATTCTGACCGTCAGAATACAGCCAAATTACACCCTTGGATCAGGAAAAATTTCTATTACATATCACGAGACTTATAGGCCTGATCTTGGTGCAGTGACCGTTAAACTGAAACTGGGCCGCCACGTGCGATCTGGGAACCCTACCGGCCTGAAATCTGGATGCGTGCTAGATCCAGTATGCACGAGCTTAAGTCCGACCGCATTTGGCCAGGGGACCTCCAGAAATGCCCTTTTGGACCGAAACGGCCCCGATTTGGTTAGGCACCAAGTAAACATTGTTCTCAAGCCTATTTTGGGCATGTTGTTGGCTATAAAAGGGGTTGAAACCCTCACTCCTCTCTCCCATCCGAATTTGAGAGAAGCCCTAGCTTGGGAGAGAGAAAAAGGTGGGAGATTGTGAGAGTGTGGGAGAGTTCTTCCTGCCACTTGTACTACGCGTTGCACGTGCTTAAGCAACACACCTCTACCGCTTTCCCGGTGATTCCACCGCGATCCTAGGTAAGTAAAAACCCTAAATAGTTGTTGATTTGAGTCTCTCTTGTTTCCATAGCGATGTAGCTTATGGATCTTGTGTATTAGGCTCCTTACTCGCCGTAGATGAAGCGTATACGCTCCGTTTCAATTCCCGAGTCTACAAGACATAAGGTGCGGATATTAGACGCTTTGATTGACTGTTTCCAAAGCTTTCAATGTCGTTTAATAGTAGATTCTTGACGGCATCGCCGTTTGACATGTACAAAATGCTCTCCGTTTCCCGTTTCGTAAGCTAACGAAGAATATGAGATTTAGGGCATTTTAGTCATTTGTAGGAAGTACTGTTTACATTCATATTTTGCTGATGTGATTGACATGATTTGTTGTCGCATTAGGAAGTTAGGAATGCGTGCATAATTAGTTTGGCGAAGAGATTCGCCTAAATGCGCACTTCGGGTCGACATACTATATGTAGACTTAAGTGTGTAGTGTAAGTGTTTGTATAAATGCTTGTATTAGTATGTATTGGCTTAAATGGTGATATGGATTAGTGTGAGATTGATTTCTCAATGAATATGTTGATGTGAATGATTTCCTACATGTTAGCCATATGTACGATTTCATTATATGTATGAAATGCATGTGCTTAATGATTCATTTAAGTGGTATGTTATAATATGTGCTTGATGAGTTTCTTATGACTTAGTTGGAGATTGAATTCTCAATTAATACGCTGATGGTGATGATTTCCTATATGTTGGCGATATGTATGATTTCATTATATGTATGAAAGGCATGTGTTTGAAGACTTGCTTAAGTTGTATGTAATGACATGTGTTAACATGCTCACATGGTTCCATTTCATTTCCATTACCCTTACACAACTACTGATGTGATCCTATGATTGTTTGGGACTATGCCTAGTCCAGGCAGTCGGTAACCGAAAGAATTCGTGGTTAGCTTATCTTGGCCACGAAGGACGTGTCGATGAATGCGAGTCGTGTTGGAGTTGGCGGCAGTGGTTAGGCCACGCGAAGTGTTTTACGCACTTCATGTCGTTCGACTTGCGATGCGCTCGTGCCAGTCGAGCTCGTCAAGTAACCCGACTGGCCGTTGTATGTTCACCTTGTATGAGTCATAACTGCTTGAACCTAGGGTACTGAACTTACCATTGTAAACCCTGTTAACCATGGTACCTTGATCCACGAAGACTCATGAGCCGGGCATGGTGGTATGGGACACCGTGGTCGAGCTGTCGGCCTACGCTGGGGCCACAAACCTCCCCGTAGTGACCAGTGAGCACCTATGACTCGTGAGCAGATTATGGTGGTATGGGACACTATATTCTTGCTGTCGGCCTACACTGATAAGGTGATGGGGGAGCGGTGCAACGAGTGCGAGCAACAGCCCTGGCAGCCCTTTGTAGTGACCGCGAGCGTATTCTGAGTCTACGGGAGGCGACGACCCTTCCGTAGCAGTAGAGTACAGTAGGCCTGTATTGATAAGGTGATGGGGGAGCGGAGCAACGAGTGCGTGCAACAGCCCTGGCAGCCCTTGCAGCGACCTACAAAATATACATCGTATGAGACTACTAGGAGTGACGACCCTAGACAGGATCTGTGTTGGGATTGATATAAGGGAGGTACCTTAGTTTCCCAATATTGTTGTATGAAAAGGACTAATAACAACTCGGTAATCATATCACCATAGCATTGCATGTGCCTGGAAGATGTGGAGCACTCTAGGGAGTGTGGCATGCCGCGGTCGTAAGATGTTGCCGCATGAGGGTGATCGTCGGTGAGGGCATACATCACGTCATGTCATAATTGCATTAACAACAGTATTAGGATTGTTTGATTTACTGCGTTACTATTATCGCATGATTGATTTGATAACATGTTAATCTTTGCTCTATTATTCCACTGAGTTAGCTACTCACTCCCACGTTACGGGACGGTGTTCCGGACACCCACCAGACCTTTTTGTGATTGCAGATGATGGCGCGGCCTGTGAGGCAGAGCCGGACTTGATGATGATGAGAAGGATCCCTCCTTTATGCGTGTTCTGATCGACGGGATTACAGGGAGGTTGATTAGATACTTTGACATTTGTCATTTTATATTTTTAGCGCACTCATGTATATTCATTTGGTTTACTTTTGAAGTATACATGTATGTGTATAACCTGGTAATATATTCACACTCTGGAGACATACAACAGTTTATATATGTTATACATACTATTACAGACTTCCGCTGGTTAATTTAACTGTCTCTGGAGTATGATATGCGGTTCTAGCTTAATCTCACTCATGTTTAATACATTATCACAGACAACATTCAATCATACATATCTATGTTGCATAAATAACATTTTGGAACTCGGGAGTTGGGTTTTTGCTCGACCCCCCGATTTTCGGGATGTTACACCATTAGATGCGAAAGTAAAGGCTAAATTCGGGATTTAAAAATCATATCCATACGTTATTCAAGTGGGCCTCATCAAACAATCATTTTGGAGGGTGAACTCTTTTATCATACTATTTCCAATTTTGTGTTCCATTTGAACTACCAATGAGGTTTATTTTCAGTCCACAAGTCTAACATGATGTGACACACATGATGGTCGGGTTGGATTTTACATTAACAGCACAAAAGACTCCACTCAAGCCAATGATCATTTTGAAAGCTAACCCCAAATAAAGTTCAATTTCTCTTTCCACGTTAACTAGCATTAATTAATTAGAACTAGTTGGACGGACCAACTAGTTGTGTGTGAACATCTCTTTTATATATATATATATATATATATATATATATATATATATATATATATATATATATATATATATATATATATATATATATATATATATATATATATATATATATATCATCATCATCATCATCATCATCATAAGGATAAATCTTTTCATTCATAAATTGCCGGAGCTCTCGTGATCGGTGATTGGATAAAGGTGGATACATGTAAAACTCAGTCTACGGTTGGCGTCATCGGCTGGCATTCGGTTCGATTTGAACAGAATTCAGCTCTGGCACACCGATTACACAGGCACAACACATGACTGAATTTAAGCCAAATAGTACCCACTACACGAGCACAACACATGACCGAATTTAAACCAAATAGTAAGAAATATATAAGCCACATGCAAAGGAAAAGATAAAAAGACACTCAACCTAGTTTCATGTTTCCCCTTCTTGTGTGGGAACCTAGGCGGTCCATTTGCTTTATATAATACAATATGTTGGGGAAAAATGTGTTAAGCTCGAAGACTCGGATAAGAGTAGGTCGGCTTTGCCGACACTGCCTGAAGAATCCGAGACAACACCGACGGAACAGAGGATAGGCCAGGAGGGGTAAGCAAGGATGATTAAACTCGCTCTGTCAGAGTGATGACCTCGCCTGCATGAGCCCACTAAAGGCCTAGCGCGTTAAAGCCGCTCAGCCGATAGAACAAGACCGACTCAAGGAGTTGGTTCTGTCGGTCACGGAGCAAGGAATGACCGATAAAAACCAAGATTATTACGTCCGTGGAAAGGCCGGGAACCCGTCCTCCTGCGTCGGCCGAGACTCCCCCAAAGTCGGTCACGACCTGGCCGAGACAGCGAGCGGCGGAATGACAACAGATGCTGCTCTACGGAAATTCAGGGATACGGGTAGCGAATCCCGAGATTCTCGAGATTCAGAGCAATCCGTGGAATGGGGTAAGTTTTCGAATAATCAGGAGAAGAATCCTCTGAGGATAAGGGTTGGAAAACCGTATAAATCTCTAAGCTTGGGACAGAAGAAGGTACGCAATACTAACTGAGACAAGCTCTTGGCTATTGATGAGATAACTGACTTAAGCATCGGAGGTTCTCCGACTCTAACCAGGGTTCCCTTGACATCGTTGTTCGTGCAGGTGAAGGAGGGTCCACCTTAAGGAAGCCATCCCATAAAAACACAGCAACAGTTTGGCGCCGTCTGTGGGATACGGACAAAAAGCTATTTTTTCCAATTATTCGAATGGCAAGAACCAGAAGGACGGATCCAGATGAAGTGGGGGAGGCCACTGCTAGCACAGCTCAGGGAGCTCCCCCGACAGCACCGCCTGCGACTACAAGCCAGCCTAATCAAGGGAACGCACACCTGGATCGCGAGGTTCAAGAAATGCGTTCCGAGATGGCTGCCATGAAACACATGCTGGAACAACTATGTAACCGGCAGATGCAGCGCCAGGAGTCGGCACAAGTTCTTCCACCAGCGTCCGTAGCGCAGCCTGCCGCGCCACAGTCCCCCAGACAACCGAGTCAGCCTCGAGAATCAAGTCACCTGGCGCCTGCCCGTTCAGCAACAACCATTTTGCCTCCCTCTGATCTGAGGCATAGAATAGATCAGAGGAGGTGAAGTCGGCTACCTGCAAACGCTGAAGAAACGGCAGAGAGCGCCGAACCCTAGAAGGCTGATATACAGGACTTCAAGAACGAGGTCCGAGAGAAGATGGAAAAGGAGATGACGGATATAAAGCACGGTCGGAACTTAGATCCGACCAAATATGAAGAAAAAGCTTCTCCGTTTGTGGACGAGGTAATGCGGGCTCGGTTGTCGGAAAGGTTCCGCTTACCCCAGATAACTCCTTTCTCCAGAAAGACTGATCCAACAGAGCATCTTGAATGCTTCAGGACTTATAAGGAATTGCACAACTCCTCGGACGCTGTTATGTGCCGAGCGTTCTCTCTGACCTTGACTGACGTAGCATGACTTTGGTTTAAGCAATTAAAATCCAGTTCGATTAAATCGTTCGCCGAACTCAGTGACGCCTTCCTCAGCAATTTCATCGGCGGAAAGAAGAAATTGAAGCCTCCCGTGCATCTGAACAACATAGTTCAGAGGGAAGGAGAACTACTAAAAGACTATATTAAACGCTTCAATTTCGAGTCTCTGCAAGTTCGAAAGCATTCTGAGGAGACGACTCTCAACGCTCTCATGCAGGGGGTTAGAGACAAGCCTTTTTTGGCGTCACTGGACAAAAACCCGCCCGATACTCTGGGCGAGTTTATGGTTCGGTCGGACAAATATGCCAATGCGGAAGAGACGCGACTCCTCAGAGAAAAGATCAAGAACACAAAACCATCGGCTAAATAGTCGGCCAAAAAAGAAGTCGACTCAGCCGGAGGGAAAAAGCGAAAAGACGACTGGGGGCGAGACGACAGCAGGCCAGGAAAGCGACCAGACAGAAGATTCTCTACATACACCCCCCTAAACAAATCTCCTGAACAAGTGCTAATGGAGATCAAGACCGAAGGCTTCGTCAACTGGCCCCGAAAAATGCGAGGGAACCCGGATCGTCGGAACAAGAACAAATATTGTCACTACCATCTGACCATGGTCACAACACAAGTGATTGTTATCACTTAAAGGACGAGATTGAGCGGCTGATTAAAGAGGGCCGGCTAAGAGAACATACAGTAGGGACCGGCGTCTCAGTAGGACCGAGTGAAGAGTGGCCCCGAGAAGAAATTCGAACGATTGTCGGGGGTCATCAAGGCGGTGGGGACTCAAATAACGCCCGAAAAAACCATGCTAGAAGCCTCGATCCCCCCGAGTCCGAGGTTCTTCTCCTATCTCGGCCTCTCAAGGAGAAGAAACAAGAGAAATATTGTATCTCGTTCACTGAAGAAGATGCTCGAGGCATTCATCATCCTCATGATGATGCACTCGTGGTCACCCTTACCATCGCGAATAGAAAAGTATTCCGGATACTAGTGGATACAGGATCATCAGCGGACGTCCTGTTCACCCAAGCATTCGACAAAATGGGCATAGGTCGATCGGTACTACGACCAGTCCGAACCCCGCTCATCGGGTTCTTGGGTGGACAGGTACTTTCAGAGGAAATCGTCTTACTGCCACTTACCGCCGGAACCGCACCCCATCAAAGGACCGCGATGGTCGACTTCCTGGTCGTGGACCAACCGTCGGTGTATAACGCCATACTCAGCCGACCGTCTCTAAGCCTCCTTCAAGCTGTGGTGTCTACCTACCACCTCTCTATAAAATTTCTGACTGACTTGGGAGTAGGGATAGTTAAAGGAGATCAGCAAGATTCTTGGAAGTGCTATGCCACTGCGGTCAAGGCCCCGACTGAGGTTTCGACGATTGAATCGCTGGACCCCTGTATCGGATCTCACGAGCGGGGGGAGCCGATGGAAGAACTCATCTCGGTGCCATTAATCGAGACAAACGTTTCGAAAGTAGTCCGAATCGGCTCATCTTTGAGCTCGTCTCTTAAGGAACAAATGATCACTCTGCTTCAACGGTATGCCGATATCTTCGCCTGGAGTCATGAAGACATGCCTGAGATCGATCCCTCGGTCATAACACGCCGACTCAACATCGACCCAACCTACAGACCCATCCGACAGAAGCGTCGTCCTCTCAGCTCGGAAAGGTACGCTATCATTGGAGAGGAAGTCGGCAGCTTCTTAAAGCCAAATTCATCGAAGAGATATACTATCCGGAATGGATAGCCAATGTTGTACTCATAAAGAAAGCCAATGGGAAGTGGCGAGTCTGTATAGACTACACGGATCTAAACAAAGCCTGCCCCAAGGATAGCTTCCCTCTTCCTCGCATTGATCAGCTGGTTGATAGTACCGCGGGTCATGAACTACTAAGTTTTATGGATGCCTATTCAGGCTATAATCAAATTGTAATGCACAAGAATGATAAATCAAAAATCGCCTTTATCACTGACAAAGGCCTTTACTGTTACCGAGTGATGCCGTTTGGATTAAAGAATGCCGGAGCAACGTATCAGCGGTTAGTGAACAAAATGTTCGCTCGGCAAATAGGCCGAACGATAGAAGTTTATATTGACGATATGCTCGTCAAAAGTAAACGAGCAACCGACCATGAGAAGGACTTGGAAGAAATGTTCTTGACTCTGCGTAAATATAAAATGAAACTGAATCCCAGCAAGTGCGCGTTTGGCGTGAGCTCGAAAAAATTCCTCGGTTTTCTCGTTAGTCAGCGAGGAATCGAAGCGAATCCCGAGAAAATCAAAGCCTTACTCGAAATGGAATCTCCTAAAACAATCAAAGACATTCAAAGATTAACAGGAAGAGTGGCCGCGCTCAATCGTTTCCTTTCCCGAGCCACAGACAAATGTCTCCCGTTCTTCAAGCAATTGAAGGGACGACAGACGATGGAGTGGACGGACGAATGTGAGAAGACATTTCAAGATCTGAAGGTTTACCTCGGATCCCCACCGCTGCTATCTAAGCCCGAGCCTGGTGAAGCGTTGTTATTATATTTGGCCGTGTCTGAAGCCGCAGTAAGCTCGGCTTTAATACGTGAGAGTTAAGGGAAGCAGCTGCCAGTCTATTACGTCAGCAAAGCCTTGCTACTAGCAGAGACGAGGTATCCTCAGCTCGAAAAAGTAGCCTTCACTCTGGTGGTTTCATCACGACGCCTTCGGCCATACTTTCAGGCCCACACCATTATCGTTGTGACCGACTTACCACTCCGCCAGATTCTCCAAAAGCCGGAAGCTTCCGGCCGACTTACAAAGTGGGCAGTCGAATTAAGCGAATTTGACATACATTACAGGCCCAGGAAAGCCTTAAAAGGACAGGCCGTCGCCTATTTCCTTGTCGAAGTGGCTCCTAATCGTGACAATATGCCTGAGTCAGAGGAAATTATTGTATCTGAGGCTTCTTCCTCTCTCGGGCCGATACCCTGGAAGCTATTTATCGACGGATCATCCAACTCGAAGGCAAGCGGGGCAGGGGTAGTGTTAGAAACTCCCGACCAAACTTGTATGCAATATGCCTTGCGACTCGGCTTTCAAGCATCCAACTATACAGCAGAATACGAAGCCTTATTGTTAGGCCTTAGACTTGCCGCGAGTCTGGGCGTGACCCATTTGAACGTTTTCAGCGACTTACAATTAGTTGTTAACCAAGTTTCCGGTGTTTATCAAACTCAGAAAGAGCAACTGAAGGCGTATATGGAAAATGCTAAAGAATTGATTGGCGGATTCCAGAAATGTGAAGTAGATCGAATACCCAGAACCGACAACGCCAAAGCTGACTTGTTAGCAAAGCTTGCCTCAGCAGACGAGAAAGACATACCTCGGTCGGTTCCGATTGAATATGTCCCTAAACCAAGCATAAATGAGTCGACAGTCTCGGCCCTATTTCCCATCAATGCAGCGACTGCTTGGTTTGACCCACTCGTCCGCTACCTTAACGATGGTGAACTGCCAGAAGACCGCGCCGAGGCACGGCGGTTAAAAGTTTGAGCCTCGCGCTACACCATCTTAAATGGGATTCTGTATAAAAAAGGCTTTCATGCTCCTCCACTAAGGTGCGTCGACTCCCAAGAAGCCGACTATATCTTATGGGAGATACATGAAGGGATATGTGAAAACCATTCAGGAGGACGCTCGCTTGCCAACAAAGTGTTGCGGCAGGGGTATTACTGGTCGACTATACAACATGATTCTAAACGGTTCGTCCAAAGATGCGACAAGTGTCAACGGTTCGCAGTAATCCCGAGACAACCCCCCGAGGAGCTGACTCCGATGTCGGGACCATGGCCCTTTGCGCAGTGGGGGATCGACATTATCGGGCCCTTTCCACCGGGGAAGGGTCAGACTAAATTCACTATGGTTGCGGTGGACTACTTCACCAAGTGGGCCGAAGCAGAACCACTGGCGAAAATTACCGAGCAAAGGATCACAAGCTTCGTTTGGAAGAATATTATTTGTCGGTTCGGTATACCTCGGACTATCGTTACCGATAATGGAAGGCAGTTCGATAACAAGCAATTCCGGGAGATGTGCAGCAATCTCGAGATTCGAAACTTGTATGCCTCGCCTCATCATCCTCAGACGAATGGACAGGTCGAGGCGGTCAACAAAATTATAAAGCAGCACCTCCGGACGAGGCTCGATGAAGCAAAAGGAGCATGGGCTGAGGAACTTCTGAATATACTGTGGGCCTATCGGACCACAGCACGGACTGCCACGGGAGAAACCCCCTTTTCCCTATTTACGGTGCGGAAGCAGTCGCACCGGTTGAGATCGGTATTGGTTCAGCCCGAGTCAACTTATACAGTAGACAAGAAAATGGTGAACTCTTCTCATTCGAACTTGATTCGTTGGAAGAAAAAAGAGAAAGTGCTCGATTGAGAATGATGGCCCGACAAAGACAGGTGTCTCGGTTTTACAATCGCCAAGTTAAAGTCAGACGATTCCGAGTCGGAGATATGGTCCTCCAAAAAACCTTCCTAAACACTAAGGAAATTGGGTCAGGTACACTAGGGCCAAATTGGGAAGGCCCCTAAGTCGTCTCAGGCACTATCCGACCGAAAACCTACTGGCTGGAAGACCTAAATGGGCAGCTGTTGCCTCATCCCTGGAACGCCGATCATCTCAAGACTTATTACCCGTAAGATAGTATAGAAAGCACTATAATTGAAGTCGACTCAATAAAGGTTCTATTTCGTACAAGTACCCGATGTCGGGTCACTAACAAAAAAAAATCACAAAAAGAAAAGTACATTATCCGACTGTCCCATTCAGTTGGGATTCATCTCCTATGCGGAGCTCGAAGGACCGGCCTCGTCAGCAGCGGCATCTCCTTCGGTTGCTTCGCCCTCAGTAGCTTCGGCGGTCGGACTGTCAACTTCGAAGGCGGAGAGGTCGAGATCAGGGAAGGCCGCCCTCATCTCCAAGACGCAGGCCTTGTAACCACCTTGATAAAGATGATCCCTCTCCTCTTCAAACTCGGAAGATTAGAGGAAGGCGTCTACGGCTCGCTCTTGCTCCTCTTTGGCTCGGCGCGTTTCTTCTTGAGCTTCCTGAACGAGGCCGGCGGCCTAGGCTTTCCCGGAAGTAAGAACACCCTCGCACTCGCCGTGAACTTGAAGAAGGCGCCGCTCCCTCTCCTCGGCCTCCTGAAGAAA
Source organism: Magnolia kwangsiensis (assembly GCA_037074715.1). Lineage (NCBI taxonomy): Eukaryota > Viridiplantae > Streptophyta > Magnoliopsida > Magnoliales > Magnoliaceae > Magnolia > Magnolia kwangsiensis. The sequence goes on along the minus strand of CM073575.1, from coordinate 24,873,626 downwards.
CGAAGTCAGACGAGCATTGTCGGCCTTAACTCCTTCGAGAGCTGTAAGGGCGTCCCCAGCTAGCTTTCGAGCAATAGAGAGATCGCCGGTCATGATGCCAATCCGGCTCTCAGCGATCTCTCTACGGCCCTCAGCCTCGGCAGCGACCCTCCTCCCAGTCTTTCCCTCGGATGTGAGTTTCTGGGAGGGGGTCAGCTCCGAGCTTGCTTTGACGAGGCAAGGTGTCAGCTGTGATAAAGAGACAGTGAGCTATGCTGTAAAACTTAGCTAGGGACGACACAAGATTGAAGAAAAGTTTATCTCAAAAAGTAACCTCGCCGCATGCCCGAGGGTCTGGGCCGTCGGAGCGTTGTAATAACTGGCGAAGTCTCTTTCGCTCCCGTGGGCAAGCGCCCAAGGAACCATCCCCGCAATGATCTTCGTGAAGGGGGACTCCTGTTGAGTCATCTCCCTTCTCGAGGATTCTTCGCGCGGGGCCTCCCTCGACCCTAGGACCTCCTCAGCAACAGGCCCCGACTCGAGTGTCGCCTAAGTCATTGGTGGAGTTGGCTCCGCTTCCTCGGCCCTCTCATCAGGGTCGAAAAGGACGACCACTTGGGGAGCAGCAGGTGCAGCAGCAGGTGGAACGACCGTTTCCTTACCCTTGCCCGTGATCTTCTGCTGCTTCGAGGGCCGAGACTCGGACAACTGAGCCGATCTCGGCGGGGCCTTCACTTTGGAAAGTGGCTTCAAGGCGGGGCGAGACTCAGCCATACTCTCAGGCGTAGGCCTCAGAATAGGGCGAGCCTCGGGAAGGTATGTAAGGACGAGTAAAAAGAATGAGGGAGCGAATAGGAAACTAAAAGGACAAAGAAAAGGAGGACGAACTACCTGAGACGAACGAGTCTAAACCTGCAAGGTGGAGGCGCTCAGGTTGCAGAAGCAACTTCCAAGATCGCTCTGCCGCGCTTAGCTTCCTCAGCTCCCTTATCCGAGTCAAAGCCCCAGACTCGAGCTTCCCTCTCCTCTTCAAAATATCTGCAAGACATTGTGGAGTCAGGATTAGCGAAAGAGGATATAAAAATAAATAGTAAGAAAAGGAAAGACTATCGGGCCGAGTCACTGAGTCACCTGCTTTACGGAACGTGCGGGATACTTGAGGCTCGTACGACCACGTGTCGGCCGACTCCCACCTACCGCACGTCCAGAACCACCTTTCCTTCCAGAACTTGTTCAAAGTAGGTGGGTCGGTTATTAAAGACCCCCCTTTGCCTCTCCACGCGCTCAGAAAGTAGAGGTCAGGGAAGTTAGGGTTTGGTCGGACTTGGTACAGATAGAGGAACTCGTCAACCGTGAGGAAAGGTTGCTCTAACTCGGACCAGAGCACGGCACACCCGAACAAATTCCTCCACGCATTCGGAACAATTTGACCGGGAGCTACTTTGACTCGGGATAGAAAGTCACGAGCAATGGGCTGGAGTGGCAAACGCAAGCCGCACTGCATCGCGACTTGGAAAATTGCGACCATCCCTGCAGGGGAATGGTCGGGCAAGTCACCCGGACAAGGGAGATGAAGGACGACCGAGTCAGGGACATGGTATCCAGCCCTGATCCGGTTTAAGTCAGATTCATTTAGGATGGAGGCGACGAGACTGCTAGGCTCGTCTTCTTCCCCTTTTGAAGACGACCCAAAGGCTTCCGTAGTTTGGTTCACAGGGTATGGAATGGCCACTCCTTCGCCTATAATTAAGTCATCCTCTCCATCCTCGTCCTCTATCTGATCCACCCAAGGGTTAGGTCTCCCTGGACGAGTCACCAGAGAAGTCCCACCGCTGGATGGACCGGTCTGGGCAGGACGCCCAGCCGATGAGTCGCCGGATTCTCTAACAAGCCGGAATGCGGCGTCAGCACCGACAGCAAACTCCGTCAACAATGAAGGTGGTTCCGTAACGTCCCAAAGATGTTGGGACACACCCTCATCTACGAACATTTCCTCCCGGGGGCTTTGAGAGCCGTGTGCGGCCATTAAAGCTAATAAAAGGAGGAAAGGACTCACCAAGAAAATCGATGACGACTGCAAGAAAAAATTGTCGGAGAAAGAGGCGACAACAGAGGAAGAGAAGGAGAGGAAGCAAAATTGCACTCGGGATCGGACACAGGTGTGAGGAAGAAGAGCGAAAATAAAATTCGCACAGTCCTCCCGCCCACGTGGTAGGATGATTATGGCAAAAGCGAATCGACATTCGCTTCGGCTCCTGTAAAACCCGTATCCTAATTCGTACTGTTCCTTAGACTTTCGAGGTCATTCCGATCGATTTCCGGCGACTCGCGATCTATAACCGGCGTTGCGTGAAATCCTGAAACGGATTCTGTCGGTCTGAGTCAGTTCGACATGAGACTTGTACCATTGCGACCGTGTTGTCGCCGCGGTTCCGATGCCGCGTCTCCCCCGCCGAGGCGACACCCGGGCCAGGAGATGTGGGCTCACGTTCAGTTCGAGAAAACACCGTGCGTTGCGGATTACGAGAGAATCTCTACGAGATGTCCCATCAATCAATCAATCACTCATGTCAAGTACAAGTCAAGTCACTCCATACTCAAGTACAACTAACCCATATCATGCCCATACTTTTCTCTTACACAAGTAACCCAAAGTCCACTCTCACATCACTTCATCCATCACCAAACCCATCACACATCACTCCATCACCCTTTTTCACCCATCACTCCCCTCTCTCTCTCATTCATTCTCAAACAAAAAATCTCTCCAAGCAAAAATTTCACACGTCCAAGCATTCCCAAGCTTTTTCAAAAGCCAAGTGTGGCCCACCCTCTCATCTCTCATCCACACCATCAAAGGTCCATCATCCACCGTCCAAGGCGAAGGTAAGGAGCATTGGAGGCTAAGGGAGCAAGGAGGAGGCTTAGAGGTGGGTGATCTACCGTTAAATTCTTTTTAGGGACCACTTATTGGTGGGACCCATTTTTTTATGTATGATTTGTATTATGTGGGGCCCATAGTGGCGAGGGCCCCACCATCACCGTCTATTATTTTTTTTCTCTCTCTCTCTTTCTCTCTCCTTATCCTTTTCCTAAAATGAAGTGGGCCCCACCAATTCATGATAAATCTACTCCATTCATCAAATGGTGTGGCTCACCACACTTTAGGTGATATGATACGTATATATATATATATATATATATATATATATATATATATATATATATATATATATATATTATATTATATTATATTAATATTATACATATATATATATATGTATATGGTGGGCCATGTATATGTGGGACCCACCATGATGATGTATTTATCCATGCCGTCCAGTGCCCCTGGACGCTGTATGGGCGTGTTAGCCATCATGGAATATGTGTAGAGGCGGCATGGGCGTGTACTGATAAGAAAGAAAAAAGAAAAGAAAAGAAAAAGGGGTTACTTTGGGGTGGACCTTGCATGCAGGCCCCACTTTGATGTATGTATGCAATCCACGCCGTCCATTCCATTTTTCATATCATTTTAGGCGTTGAGCCGAAAAATGAGACCGATCCAATCATCTGGCGGGCCGTGGTATTAAAAATGGTAGTATTTTTCGTTGAAAACTTGGAAGAATGATTTCTGGGGTCCACCAGAAGCTTGGACCCACCTGAAACTTAGTTTGGACGCCTAATTTTGTGGAACACATGCAATGGACGGGGTAGATCTGTTTAATGTGGGTCCCACCTAGGAAAAATAAAAATAAAGAAAATCCATGCATGCATTTGCCTACTTGACGTCCAGAGAAAGAAAGGAAAAGAAGGGAAATGGTGGGCCACTCTTGCAAGCCCCAACTTAATGCATGTATTTAATCTAAGCCTTCCACCATCTTCCTCAGATTAATTTAGGCGTTGAGCCAAATTTTGGGACCAATCCGGAACTCAAGTGAGCCATACCATCTAAAATCATGTGAAGACATGCCTGAAACATACAAAAGCATTTGGTGAGGGCCTATCTAAAATTTGGACGTGGTTGAAACTTGGTTTGGACCCTTAATTTTGTGAGACACATGCAATGGACGGGGTAGATCTGTTTAATGTGGGTCCCACCTAGGATAAAAAAATAATTTTCTTTTTTGGCATGACTTTGTGCCATGACGTCCAGAGACGTCCACGTTAAAAAGCGTTGCCGCATTGGCCCACTTGTAGACTCCACCATGATGTATGTTTTACATCTATACCGTTCATTTAATATGTCCCCTTGAATGGTGCGTTGACTCCAAAAATCATCCACAAACTGAACTCAGGTGGGCCATACCATCCAAATCATATGAAGGCATGCCTAAATCATATAAAAACACTTGGTGGGGCCTACCTAAATTTTTAATGTGGCTGAAATTTGGTGTGAACCCTCAAACAGGTGGGACACACGTAATGGACGGGTTGGATTGCAAATAAACACTTTGGTGGGTCCTGCATGGGACCCATTGTGGTATGTGTGGCTTACCACACCGTCAAAACAGTGGGTGGTGACACCCACTGTGATGCAAGTGTTTCACTCACGCCGTCCGTACACGGCAGTGGACGGTGGCCCCCACTCAGATGTATGTATTGTGTCCACGCCGTCCATCACGTGGGCCCTTGGCCACGTGACGTTATGGACAGGTTTGGATGACAATAAACATTACAGTGGGCCCTAGGCCACGTGACGTTATGGACAGGTTTGGATGACAATAAACATTACAGTGGGCCCTAGGCCATGTGATTCTATGAACAGTTTGGATGCAAATAAATAGTACAGTGGACCCAGGTTGGGTAGAAAATATACATTACGGTGGGCCCTGGGTCTATATGACCTTATCAACAGGTTTGAATGGAAAATAAACATTTTGGTGGGCCCCTTGCTACATGGCCTTATCAACAGGTGGGATGTAAAATAAATATTTTGATGGGCCCCTTGCCACACGGCCTTAACAACAGGTTGGGTGGCAAATACGCATTTCAGTGGGCCCAGGATTGGATGAAAAATAAATGTCATAGTGGGCCCACATGGGAGTCTACCGTGATGCATGAGTTTCATCCAAACCGTCTAACCATTTTGAGATCATTTTAAGGCCAATGTTGAGGCCCACTTTGTTATATATGGGCCCATGTGTGTAGGCCCATTTGATGTATTTGTGGCCTAATGTTGAGGCCCACTTTGGTATATATAAGGCCTATGTGATTAGGCCCATTTGATGCACATAAAGCTTATGTGATTGGGCTCATTTTAATGCATTTTAAGGCCCATGGGTGATGGCCCATTGCAAAGTACCTAAGGTCCATTAGTGAGGCCCATTGAGGTGGCCCACTTGATGAATATAAGGCCCATGAGATACAACCCATTTGATGTATTTGAGGCCCAATGGGATGTACCTAAGGTACATTGCAATGTGTGATTCCGCCATGATTTATTTAATGATATTTAAGGCGAACCGAGCCTTGGGAGCAATGATGGTTTGACGTCCACATTGTAAGATTAATGTTGGTTAAATGTCCGCATTGTCACTCTCCCTAGGGCCTACTGATAGGCCTAACTCTTTGTGTATGAGGCCCATGTGCAGGGCCCACCTGTGACGTATATTAGGCTCAGGTGTAGGGCCCACCCATTAAGTATTGGGGCCTGTGGATTGTGATGTATCTTCGGCCCAGATGGCAAGACCTGATGTTATGTATGAGAGACCTAAGGGATGTGGCCCATTACGATGTGTTCGGGGCCTATGGATATGGTCCATTATACTGTACATGCGGCCTGTATATGGGGACCATTATAATGTTACATGTGGCCTTATGTGAGGACTAATGTGGTACATGTCAGGCTTAGGTGATAAGGTCCACTTTGATATACTTGTGGCCCATTAGTGCGCCCCATTGATGCGACTCACTTAATGTGTATGAGGCCCATTAGTGCGGCTCCTTGATGCAGCCCACCTGTTGTGTACATGTAACCCTTGAATAAGGCCCATTGTATTATATATTAGGCCCTTGTGTGAGGCCGTGGGCCCATTATATGTTTGGATATGTGAGGGTCACTTCTTGGGACAATGTTGGTTAGATGTCCACATTGTTGAGGTCGATTGTTGATGCCGGATATTGATACCAATTATGAGTATGTGACTGCATAGCATCATGATCCATGCCCATACGCATCATCTGCATGTATGTTATGAGATATGATTGACCATTGCATATGTCATAGTGCTGGTTGTTACGAGACTCCCTGATAGGCAGAGATTATCTCACATGAGTGCACGGTTTGCGTAGAATTGATGCATGATTGGATTGTATGACTCATGCATCTTGCATTGTGTGCTGTGATTACTGTATGCCCTAGTGACATCAGGGTCGTAGCCTCCACAGGCATATCGTGGATGGCTAGATGGGACACCGAAAATCTGTTCTACATGGGGTGCTATAGATATCCCTGAGTGAAAGTCCCTAAACCCTCTTGGTTACAGAGGATGCTCCAACGTCTAGACCGAGTGGGTAGATGGGCGCCGAGTGCCGATTACAAGATGGCTGCACTCTCCACTGTGTCACGGTCGGTTGGAAGGGGGTGTAGCCTTACCTGCCCGAGAGGAGGGGGCAATGCTAGGCTGAGTCTGACCAGCTCGAGGAATGGGTCTGCTATTGACGAGCCGGGCCCGATATTGGTAGGTGGATAGTGAGGTCTCTTCCACTCACCTTGTTGCACGCGATGGGGCGGCAATCTGGTATGGAGTGTAATAGACCCCGGTGATTTTTCAGAGAGAAACCGTACTAATATGTGGACTTATTGAGTAGAAATTTCATATTCATTCATTCATTCGTTCATTCACTATCCACTCGGGCTGGTCGTGCGCAATTAATTGTTGTGTACCTTCGTTATGGCAAGAATTTCGGTTGGGCGCGCGACTAACCTGAAATCAGGAGTCTACCACATTGAGTCTGACTATCCAAATTTAGGTATGGGACTGGTTTGGATAGAAGTCCTTGTGGTGGACCCCGTAGCCTGCGATACTATGTACTATCATCCCGACTTCACACTCCAGCATGGTCATTTCATTCGCATCGCATATTGCATTACATCCGCAGGTATATGACATTTTGGGTTGCTATATTTCTGTACTTATATGGCCTAGACAGACTTTGCAGGATTTGTATATTGCATTACATCCTCGGCATCTGATATTTGACTCTTTATGACTCCTTAGTGCATATCTTTTTTATATTATGTTTCTGATAATTGACTGACTTATGAACTTGTCTATACTTTCGCTTACTCTGTCATTGTATGATCTATGATCTTGTCAGTATTTCAGGTTATTTCGATAATGTACGATTTATGAATTACCAGTAATTTCGATATTGTATGATGATGGTATTGTATTAAACATTTGATACTTACCTTGTGCACACACTTACACTACCCTCTAAGCTTTTTATAAGCTTATGCATGATAGATGCGTGCAGGTGATGTTAGGTTGTAGCAGTGTTGAGCTTGGAGCGTGCAGTGGTCTTCTGGAGCTTGATTTTTCTTTATTTATGTATTCCCTTTCAGCATTGTACTCAAATGATTATATTAGTGGATATGTGATGATGATGTTTCCTTTATAATTTGGGTAAACTTGTGGTTATGCTTATTACAAGGCAAGTGTACGTTTAAAAAATCCTCCTTGTAGGATCTCAGGATCGGAATCTGGCGTATGTTGTGCTGGGAGCCGAGAATGGGGTACTACGGAGGCTGTCAGCACCGGATTCGGCGATCGAGATTCTTGTGAATCTGATTTCTGGGTTTGGGGTGTAACAGCTCCCCCGTTCGACGCGTGGCAACCGCTGACTGACTGCGGAGAAATCGTGACCATGCATCCGCTTTTCATACGCGGACGGAACGAATCGACGGTTGGTCGCACGTGCGACCTTGGGAGGCGCAACGTCGTACGCTAGAGACGACTCAAAGAACATTAAATGCCTCATCATTGTCTCGGATGCTAATACGAACCGACCGAGAAAATCGTACTTCTTGACGCCATAGACGACACAAGGAGTAAAGGGGGCTCACTGTTGGGAAAAAATGTGTTAAGCTCGGAGACTCGGATAAGAGTAGGTCGGCTTTGCCGACACTGCCTGAAGAATCCGAGACAACACCGACGGAACAGAGGATAGGCGAGGAGGTGTAAGCAAGGACGATTAAACTCGCTCTGTCAGAGTGATGACCTCGCCTACATGAGCCCACTAAAGGCCTAGCGCGTTAAAGCCGCTCAGCCAATAGAACAAGACCGACTCAAGGAGTTGGTTCTGTCGGTCACGGAGCAAGGAATGACCGATAAAAACTGAGATTATTCCGTCCGTGGAAAGGCCGGGAACCCGTCCTCCTGCTTCGGCCGAGACTCCCCCAGAGTCGGTCACGACCTGGCCGAGACTCCCCCAGAGTCGGTCACGACCTGGCCGAGACAGCGAGCGGCGGAACGAGAACAGATGCTGCTCTACGGAAATCCAGGGATACGGGTAGCGAATCCCGAGATTCTCGGGATTCAGAGCAATCTGTGGAATAGGGTAGGTTTCTGAATAATCAGGAGAAGAATCCCCTGAGGATAAGGGTTGACAAACCGTATAAATCTCTAAGCTTGGGACAGGAGAAGGTACGCAATACTAACTGAGACAAGCTCTTGGCTATTGATGAGATAACTGACTTAAGCATCGGAGGTTCCCCGGCTCTAGCCAGGATTCCCTTGACATCGTTGTTCGTGCAGGTGAAGGAGAGTCCACCTTAAGAAAGTCATCCCATAAAAACACAGCAACACAATATATAGCACCAAGACAAGCATTTACTAGTCTTTTCATCGTTTACAAAAACTATAATTTTCTTGCAACGAAAGTATCAATAAGCAGGCACGGTTGTGCTTGTATGCGGTTCTAAAAACTGTCTGGTACCGTTTGTAACGTCCAACACCGTTTCTAAACAGAGCATAAACATCTTATAAACTCAATGAAATACAAGACCATACACACATCTCAATTCATTTGCATATTGACACCAACACGACACGTGGCGGCTTCCCAGGTCGCCTTGCATGTGGCTGCTAGTACCAATAAGACATCACCCTTTTGCCAGCTCAGATCTACGTAGTTCTCGTCCAAGATTTTCTTGTAGGTTTCGATCGCCTCCAGAGGGAAAGGACTTCCATCGCGGAAGCTGATTTGGACATCTCTCTCATTGCTGGTGTAGCCCAACATTGGCTTGAACCAAACTCTCCTTCCTCCCAACTCCTTTGTAGGGTCCATCGGCCCGAATATGAACTCGGCGGTTCCATCAGCGTGGAATTCCACGGAGTCGCATGCTAGCTTCTCTAGCGACCTACAAAACAGTAAACAGGTCAGTTCTCCAGCACAATGTTCAGGGGGAGGTTCTGAACTTAACACATTCAATATCATTTCTCCTGCCAGCATGCCACTTTTGTATGAAATCAGTACCATGAAAACAATAGGCCCCACCATGAGGATCACCATTCTCAAAATTCAGGCAGATCTGCTCACTAGGTGGGCCACACATGTATGTAGACTCAGATGTTTGTCCATTCACTCCAATGGTCCATCTGATGATCAAACCAATGTGATTTTTGTTTAAGATGATCTTCATGGTGGGTCCTGTTTTCATGGTACTGATTTCCTACAAAAGTGGCACGTTGTTGGGAAAGATGGTACGGTACGTCAAGTTGTGGTACCTTGCCCGAAGGTGATCAGTTTTGAAATTCTGTAACCTGACGTCTCCATCTGGGAATGGACAGGAGCTTTGAGTGGCCACCGTGATGCATGGGTCTTATCCACACCGTCCATCCATTTTTTTCATATCATTTTAGGGTATAAGCCCAAAACTGAGGCAAATCCAAAGCTCAAGTGGACCACACCACATGAAGCAGCGGTGATAATGATTGTAACGGTTGAAACTTTTCTAGGTCCCACCGTGATGTTTGTATGTCATCCAACCTATTCATAAAGTTACATAGACATGGATGAAGAGAAAATATAAATATTCATTCCATCCAAAACTTCTGTGGCCCCTGAGAAGTTTTCAAGAGCCTCAATTTTGGGATTATATCCTAAAATAATAGGAAAAAGTGGATGGACGGTGTAGATAAGACCCATACATCATGGTGGCCATCAAAGTTCCTGCCCATTCACAGCTGGGCTAGGACGCAATCCGCGTTCATCATTTGATTGGTGGATCCTTTGTCTTCACCTAGAGGTGTACACGAGTCGAGCGAGCCGAGCTTTGCCTATCTCGTGCTCGACTCGAACTACTCGAGTCTCAGCTCATGCTTGGCTCGGCTCGGCCTTCGAGCTCAGAACAACAACTCATGCTGGCTCGTCTAAGTTCGAGCAAATTTTGAGCCAAATTCGAGCAGAGTATTCGAGACAAGTTCGAGTTAGAGGGGGAGAGGAGAGAGAGAGAGAGAGAGGGTAAGTAAGGCTGAGGGAGAGAGAGGGAGAGAGAGAGAGAGAGAGAGAGAGAGAGAGCTTTGCCGGCCGCCAGACTGACAAAAGGTGGAAGAGAGGGAGAAAATAGGAAGAAAGGATTAGGGTTGGGCACTGGATTGACAGAGGGTGGAAGAGAGGGAGGAAATAGGAAGAAAGGGTTAGGGTCGGGTGCCGGGCGGGATCGTTTTGAAAAGGTGGGGTAGGGTTTTTTTTTCGGAAGGGTATATATACCCTATACTGAGTCGAGCCGAGTTCGAGTAGTATTCGAGTCGAGCTGGGTCAAGATCGAACTCGGCTCGAACTCATTTCAAGCTCCAAAAATCAGCTCGACTCGGTTTGAACTCAGCTTCGATCCGAGTCGAGTTGAGCTTTTTTTAGTCGAGTTGAGCGAGCTACCGAGCTAACTCTGCTCGTGTACAGTTCTAGCTTCACCCAATGCAAAGATGTCGGCCGCACATCTGATAATTTCTCCTTAAAGAGCTACTTGATACTCTGCAGAGTGTAACAGTTCATACAAATGCACTCAGCCAGTGGCTGTGGGATGCATGTAAGTCAATCCAATATAGACAGGCCATCTCTCGAAGCTCAAATCGATGAGTCCATCGTAACCTCTTATTAATGGCCATCTGCTAGCTCTTTGAAATCAGACCATCAGTTAGACGTCCACCAATCAGTCACCAGTAGAACACCATTACAATGTAATTGTTGGCCTATGGCCCATCAAAAGTGGGACCCATGATTCGGAAGTTTAACTTGACTCGCATGCAACGGATGATCTACAGACACACACGTATACCTCTTTTCGGCTTCAACTTCGTCATCAATTTTTAGCAGCTCTTTCCATGTCTTGCTAATGACCCTGTCGTTGGAATCTGCATCAGTTGCAGTCCTAAACCAAAAAACGAACCTGACCTGTGACAATTTCGCTACGAAGTCCGGCATAAGCTCCTCCATCTTCTCTACTTTGATATGGCTAGGCAATATCGACGTCTCACCACCTTCCGGCGATGGTTCCAAACAAAAGAAGAAGATTTTTGAAGGATACTCTTTGCACTGCATGAATGAAATTTTGGAAAATATGTGAACAAATTTATATGAAATTATAGTAACTTTGTTGGTGTGTGTCCACAGAATGCGTGGCCTGTTGGGTCCCTCTTCATGTGGAGGTGGGGCCCACATGCATGGGCTTCGGTAGTATTTTGTTACCACGTGTGTGTGGGGATATTTTGGTCTTTTGGCTAAGCAAAATAAAAGAAAAGGTGATTTTTTATTTTTTTTATTTTGGCTTAGGGAGTCTTCTAGCAACATTTGGGAGTTTTTCTTTCTTTGAGAAAAAAAGAAGAAAGAACTTTCTTAGAAGAGAGAGAGAGAGAGAGAGAGAGAGAGAGAGAGAGAGAGAGAGAGAGAGAGAGAGAGAGAGAGAGAGAGAGAGATAAGAAAAAGAAAATGAGATTTTATAAAAGAGGAAAAACAAGAGATTTCTACCAACAAAATCTTCACAAGATTCGTGAGTGTCAGTCGACAATACTAGTTTCTTTAATTATCCTCTCCAAGGATTGTGTTGGAGATTTGTACAATCCCTTATTAGTGAGAGAACTATTTTCTTACATTGTTGCTTGTAATTCATTTTTGAGTGATATATTTAGATATCCAAGAAAGATTAGTCTCTCGATGAATGCATTTTTATTATTTATATTATAGACTTATAGTGGATTTGTGTCCGATTAGATCTCCTAGTTTTCCCTTCACATTGAAAGTGTTAAAAAAAAATTTTTATCGATATCCCTTGTATCATACATGTTTGATAGTTTGTTTACATGTGTTGGAAGTGATCATCATCCATTAAATTTCATATATTGTTAATCCTATTAATTTACATATAGAAGAGAAAGGTGTGTAGTTTCCTAACATGGCCCACACAAAGTGCCATATCAGATTAGAATGAGATAGTTGTTGTGAGTGGGATCCACCCAAGATGATGGTCTACCCTTAAATCATGTATGCCAAGTTTTTAAAACTCAGAAACTACACTTAGGTTATGTTTGATTTTCTCGTATAAATGTAAATGCAGTAGAAATGGGCAATAATTATTTTCTTGGGTAATTACCTTCAGCGTTACCTATGTTGATTTGACTCCTGCTTTTTCCAATGTAGAAATCGTGAAGGTTATAAAAATATACGGGGGCCCACCATGATGTTTGTGGATTATCCACACCGTCCATCCATCATGCTAACTGAATTTAGGGCATGAGCTAAAAAATGAGGCAGATTCAAAGTTCAAGTGGACCACACCATAGTAAAAACGTAATCGAGCACTTACCATTAAAAACTTCTTAGGGCCACTGTTTACTTTGGTGTGGGCCACTTGAATGTTGGATTTTTCTCATTTTTCAGCTAATGCCTCAAAATGTTACAGTAAAACGGATGAACGATGCGGATATGTCATATACATGATGGTGGGGTTCACAAATTTATGCCAGTCATTTTGGACCATTTTTCAAGGAAAGAATACCCTAGTATTTTCAAACAAGCGAAATTGTAATAATTGACTATTTGCACTGTATTTACCCTGAATTTGGAAAATCAAACATACCCATAATCTACTAAGGGGTCATTAGGATGCTTGTAAAAAAAATAATAATAATAAATAAAAATAAAAATTGCAAACACATTGCACTTGAAAAGAGTTTCAGGTATAATCAGTTTACATGCTATTATGTTTGGCTTTAAGTAATAGTCTATTAAAGGTAAACAGATTGTGCGTTTGGCTATTCCGTTTTCCTTTTTTGCTAGTTGTTGAGAGGCTGTGGGGACAGATGTAGGCAACGCAGTTAGGTACCTCTTCAAGGGAGGAAAAATCCCCCATGCTTTCTCTACTTCCCTTCTTTGTCTCATTCCAAAAAAAAAAAAAAAACTCTTCTTAAAAAATCAGATCTCACCCCATTAGCTTATGTAATTATGTGTATAAGGTGTTTTCTAAGATTTTTTTTAGGCTGGAAGTGTTTTCCAAGGTTATTGCAGCTAAACTAAGCTCCTTGTTGCCTAAGTTAATTTTGAAGGAGCAAGCGCTCATCTAAGGCAGGACAATTGCGGAGAGTATCGTTGTGGCTCAAGAAGACCTCCTAGTGCCTTGGATATCGAGTGCTATTTTTGAAGTTTTTTTTTTTAAAAAAAAACAATCCCACATGAGGGGCAAGAGGTGGGCATCGAGACGAGTTGGACCGGATTGGGTCCAACTCGACTCGATCCGATTTTTCAAGAACCTGATCGAACTCGATCCGATCTGGGACCGAATCCAGTAGGGCTGACTTGATCCGATCTAAATCCTTGCTAGCCTGACCCAAACTGAATTTGACTCAATCTGGGAAACCGAATCGAGTCAGATCGGTTGAGTTTATGGAGAGAGATGGAGAGAAAGGAAGAAAGAAAGAAGGAGATGTGGGAAACCAAGAGAGAAAGGAGTGAGGGAAATCAGGAGAGAAAGAGGGAGAGAAAGGAGGAGAGATGGGTGGGTGCGGCTCCACCTTCGGGTAGAGAAAGAGGGGTTAAGGTTCATTCAGTTCGGGATGGGTAGAGAGATAGGTAGTAAAAAGTGTGTGTGTGTGTGTGTGTGTGTGTGTGTGTGTGTGTGTGTGTGTGTGTGTGTGTGTATATATGTAAAAAAATTATATATAGGACCCGATCGGATCGGATCAGATCGAATTTTGAATCAGATCGGTCTGGATTGACCATGATCCGAACTCGATTCAATGTATGATCGGATCTAAGTAGTCCTACTCAATCTACACCAATCCAGGCCTTCAGTTTGGTTCGGATCGGGTCAGATTCTGCCCATCTCTATGAGGGGCTACACTCCTTGGAAATTTTATTATAATAAATTTTTTTTGAAAAAATTTCTTAACTATTGAAGAGATCCGTCTGATTTTGTAGGAAGGCGTCGTCATTTGGTTTTTATTTTGACCTTCTTTTTTTTTTTTGAAATTTTGAATAAGTTTGTTCCTTCTCCATTAGGGATAGTGGGGATAATCAATGCCAATTTTTATTAGGAATAGTTTTTTTAAGGATTTTCTTAAAAGGTCCCTACCTATAGATCAATGATCTTGAGTTTTTTTTTTTTGCAAAGATTTTTTTAGAATAAGTCTAGATAGTTTTGTTACATCCATTAAGGGTTTCGTGGGTCTTTCAACTGATCTGCTGTATAAAAGATCATTTTTTTATTAAAATATTTTATGATTTTTTAAAAAGGACTTGATCCGTTATTTCACACTTTGACGATTATGATTGAGATTGGCTCTTCTGGGGATACATATTTTTACTTTTCTAAGATGATCCAATTTGTCATTTTGTGATCCAACGGTTGCGATCAAGATCAGTTTTTATTAACATATTTTTGTAATTTTTTTCTATTTTTATTGAATTTTCTCTCTTTTTTTCTTTTTTCTCCCTTTTTTTCCTTTTTTTTTTCTTGAATTTCCTCTCATTTCCTCCTCCTTTGTTGTCTTTTTCTCATTTCCTCATCAATTTTCTCTCTAATTAATTATCATAGATTTTCAATTTCTCGCGAGATGCTTACACTTGAAGTGGGTTGGAGGTAGGGGTGTACATCGAGTCGAACCAAGTCGAGCTTAACTTAGCTCGGCCACTAGCTGACCTCAGCTCGGTCCTCCATCCTGACTGGCCATGTTGAGGCACAAAAAATGGCAAAGGATTGAAGCAAGAAGAGATAAGAAGTTTGAAGGAACTTTCGAAAAGAAGGAGAGAGAGGTAGTTTTCATGACAGTGCGCAGGACCGCGCAGCCATTATAGGTTGCGCGGTTCCGCGCAATCAATATCTGTTGCGCGTGACCGCGCAACGAGAATAGTAGTTACGCGGGACCTTGGAATGAATTGTACAAGAGGCTTCGCTCAAGATAACTCGAAGCACTAAAAAATAGTCCCACATCGCTAAGATCATGATTTTCACACGTGCGAGGGTCTATAAATACCCCCTCCTCTCCTTCATTTGGGAGAATTGAAGATTTTCAAGAGGAACAAAGCGGAGCGGAAGGCAAAAGGTAGGAGCGAAGTCTCCTGGGAGTTGTCCGCGCAATCGGACTGCCCTGCAGTCTGTAAAGCCCAAGAGTCATTGTGCTGCCGAAGTCTTGGCAGAAAGTAATGTAAAAATGTGAAAGGTTTCAAGGCAGAAAGTACAAAGAGAAAAAAAGACTTGGCTCAATCAAGAAAAAATAAAAGAGTCTGAATGCTTAATTCCCACGAGGGATTCGCTTTCGATAAAGGAGATGTCATTCCAATGATGGAACAGTTGTTGAAAGTTGGCGCAATAGAATTGTCAGAGCCTAAACGCCCTAATGAGGCGACAAGGTGCAAGCAGCAAAATTTTTGTCGCTATCACCATCTAGTGGGACATCCGACGGAGAATTGTTACACACTGAAGTGTATTCTACAGCGGATGATACAAAGGAATCAGATAATTATCGAAGATAGGATAAACGAGGAAATTATGAAAGGTATGGGCCTCGATTGCGAAGATCCCAGTGGCCTAAATCATGAAAAAAGAATTTCAATTGGGATCGTCCAAGAAAGGCAAAGAAAATTTGAAGACATAGAGGCAAGGTCGGCAGCAAATATGGTTACAGCAAAAGAACTAGTGAAGGAAAGTGCTGAAGTAGTCGAACGTCCTAAAATAGCTCCGAAGCAAATGGAGGACAGGGGACAACCGACGACAGATAGCCTCTTAGAAATAAATTTGGGTACAGAAGAGGAAACATGAAATACGTTCATTAGTGCCAACCTCTCTGAACAAGAGTCGGCAGAATACGTTCAACTTCTTAAAGAAAATAAAGATGTATTCGCCTAGACGTATGCAGGAGTGCCTGGATTGGAGCCTTCCATGGCATTACACCGTCTAAATATCTCTAAAGAGAAAAGGCCGGTCAAACAGGCGCAAAGACAATTTCATCCAGATCCGGTTCCCCTCATCAAGGAAGAAGTTAATAAGTTGATAAAGGTTGGGTTTATTAGGAAAGTCAAGTATCCTAAGTGGATATCGAATATCGTCCCGGTAAGAAAGAAAAATGGATAGGTCAGAGTGTGTGTCGATTTTAGAGACCTGAACGAAGCCTGCCCGAAGGATGATTTTTCGCTACCAATAACTGAATTACTAATTGATAGTACGACTCAGTATGCTGTTATGTCCTTTATGGACGGCTATGCGGGATATAATCAAATTCGAATGACTCTTGAGGATGAAGAGGCAACGGCGTTTAGAACTTCGCTGGGGATTTTCTGTTATAAAGTGATGTCGTTTGGGCTTAAAAATGCTGGGGCAACATATTAGAGGGCGATGCAAAACATTTTTCAAGATATGATGCATAAGCACGTTGAATGTTATGTTGACAACTTGGTGGTCAAGTCAGAAAGTCATCAGGAACATCGCAAACACTTGGTGTCAGTTTTCCAACGACTTAGAAAGAAACAGTTAAAGATGAACCTCGCTAAATGTGCATTCGGAGTGTCTTCCGAAAAATTTTTGGATTTTGTCGTTCGGCATAGGGGCATTGAGATTGACCCTGGAAAAGTCAAAGCTATACAGGATATGCCACCGCCAAAAACATTAAAGGAATTAAAGAGTTTGCAAGGAAAATTGGCATTTATTCATCGATTCATTTCAAATTTGGCTGGAAGATGTCAGCCATTTTCTCAGCTGATGAAAAAGGATACAGAATTTGTGTGGAGTCAAGCCTGTCAGAACGCATTCGACTCGATAAAGGAATTGGTAAAAAAGCCACCAGTACTGACAGCTCCAGTAAAAGGGAGACCGCTCATCTTGTACACGTCTGCAGCCGATCATTCTTTAGGAGCTCTGTTGGCACAAAAGAATGAATTTGGAAAAGAAACGGCCCTCTATTACTTGAGTTGAACTCTGATAGGTGCAGAATGCAATTATTCCCCGATTGAGAAGGAATGCTTAGCATTAATATTTGTAGTACAAAAATTGAGGCATTATTGTTTATCGCATGATATAACGTTGGTTTCAAGGGCCGACTCGATAAAGTTTCTAATGACAAGGCCGATGTTGTCTGGGAGGTTGGCTAAATGGATGTTGTTACTTTCAGAGTACGCCATTACGTATGAACCGACAAAAGCTGTAAAAGGGCAGGCAGTGACAGATTTCTTAGTAGCGCACCCCGTGGCAGAATCTGAAGCCATCAATGATGATTTTCCAGATGAGCAAGTCATGCTAACTGAGTCACAGAATCCATGGCAGATGTATTTTGATGGCGCATCTCGAACATCAGGAGTAGGGGCAGGAGTGATATTCATTACTCCCCAAGGTGATTTATTATCTTACTCCTTTACATTAGGAGCTGCGTGCACGAACAATGAGGCTGAGTATAAAGCCCTGATTATTGGAATGGAGATAGCTAAAAAAATGGAGATAAGAGTATTGCACATTTACGAGGATTCTAAATTGATTATAAATCAATTGACGACTGAATACGAAATAAGAAAGCAGGAACTTTTGCCATATTGCCAGAAGGCACAACAATTGTTAGAATATTTCTCGTATGTTGAAATCAAGCATATTCCCCGGTCAGAGAATGCAAAAGTCGATGCCTTAGCCAGTTCGGCAGCAACTCTGTCTTGCCCTAACCGAAGTCCTCTTCAAGTAACCATAGAGGAAAGAAGATTTTTACCGACAACATAGATTGTTGAAGAAGTTACTGAGGCTCTGCCTGTATCATGCTTAGAAATTACAGTAGATGATTGGCGACAGCCTTTCATTGATTATCTCAAGTTTAACATCCTGCCGGAAGAGTCTGCGCAAAGACAGCAAGTCAGACAGCGGTCAAGCCGATTCATTATTTGCAGTGAAGTATTATATAAAAAATCTTACAACGGAGTGTTGCTACGTTGTTTAAATAAGCAGGAAGCGATCCGGGTGCTGCAGGAAGCACACTCTAGGGAGTGTGAGGCACATCAGGCAGGCCGAAATTTATTCCACAGAATACATCGGAGGGGTTATTATTGGCCCACCATGTTCAAAGATGCTCTAGATTATGCAAAACAGTGCCACGAATGCCAGATTCATGGAGATGTTATACATGTTTCCCTAGAAGACTTACACCAGTCTGCAGCTTCTTGGCCTTTCTCCGCTTGGGGACTTGATGTAATTGGTCCTATAAACCCACCTTCGTCCAAAGGAAAGCAATATATTCTGGCAGCAACAGATTATTTCTCCAAATGGAATGAAGCAGTTGCCTTGCGAAGTGTTAAAGAAAAGGATGTGGTTAGTTTCATCCGCCATGCTATAATATATAGACATGGTATCCCAAAGAAAATTGTTACAGACAATGGTACTCCTTTCAAAAATAAAGGTATGAAAAAACTGTATCAGAAATTCAAGATTCATCACTCATTCTCAACGCCTTACTATCCGCCGGCTAACGGATTAGCAGAAGCATTCAACAAAATGATAGTCAAAATATTGAAGAAAACAATGACAAAAAATAAACGAGATTGGGATGAAAGATTGCAGGAAGCACTATGGGCATACAGAACTACTCATCGAACAGCCACGAGGGCAACGCCGTATTCATTAGTCTATGGTGTGGAGGCAGTAATTCCAGTTAAAATACAAGTAGCGTCACTAAGAGTGGCAGTGCATCAGTCTATAACTGATGATGATCATGCGAAAATAAGATTAAAGGAACTGGACTTGCTTGATGAGAAACGCCTAGCTACACAACAGCATCTGCAAGCATATCAAGCAAGAATATCAGCTGCATTTGATAAGAGAGTTAAATATCGCTCTTTTAAAAAGGAAGATACGGTGCTAATCCTAAAAAGACCAATTGTGGTCACTCGTCGAACAGGAGAAAATTTTGAGCCTAAATGGGATGGCCCTTACGTAATAAAAGAAGTATACTCTAATGGAGCGTATAGAATTGTAAATCAAGACGGACAGGGAATCAGTATACCAGTCAATGCTCGCTTCCTTAAGAGATATCGTCCGTAAAATGTATTTGTTGATTTCTCTTCAGAAAATTATCAGAGTTATGACCCTGCATCAAAAGGAAGCAAATTGGTCGATCAATGTGACCATGAATTGTATAGCCTCCCATAGAAATATGTTGCCTCCATATCTCCAAGAGTAAAAAATGTATCTCCACTGACAGTCACGATCATATCCAGGGAGCAAATCCAAAGCTAAATGAGATAAAGCGCGCTCAATGAAAGCAAACTTCTTAAAGGAAGTAAATGAAAGCCCACATTGGTCTATACTCGCGCTGGCAAAAAAGGAAACTGCTTCAGAAGGCGATATTAATTTTGATACAGAACATTATCAAGATAATAATTCTGTATCAAAAGGGGGCAGACAAAGGCATCGTTATCCTTGAAGATAGATTGCAATTTTGATGCTTCTAAATCATCGCCAAATACAAAGCGTCAATGACGATCGCCAAATAAAAGCGTCAATGACAATCGTTAAATAAAAGCGTCGATGATTGTTAGCAAATGCCAATGATCATCGCCAAGATAAGAAACTATCACTGTCGTCATCAATGGCTCACGTAAGCTTATTTTATCAAAATTGCTATCATCACCAAGTTGATAAACTATTTCAAATACAACATGGATATTCTCAAAATATATCGGCAACGGCGAAATATCAATTATTGATTCTCAGAATATATTAGCAGCTGGCGAAATATTAGCTATGGATTCACCGTTCAACAATGACAAAATATCGATTAAGGCAGCCTAGCCAAGCCTATACAGCCAGCTACGCCTAAGACCTATAATCAATTGAGACAGGTGAGTAAAAGCTGTGAAATATATTTCTCACTATAGAATGCATTTCTTTTGTATATTTGAATGAAAGACAGGCTTTCAAGCATAACAAGTCATTGCCAAACGTGAAATACCAAGGACAATTGTCAAAAGCAAAGCTAAATGAAAAGCTAATCGCCAAAATTAGCAATTATCACTATCGAGCAATTAGAAGATCAAGCGATTAAACGATCGCTATCAAGCAAACATTGGCATTAAAAAAAAAGAAAAAAAAAAAGAAAAAAGAGAGAGAAGAAGAAAGTACCGATGATCGCTATCAAGCAAGCAGTGACATAAAAGGTGCCGATGATCGCTATCAAGCATTGACGATAATTGTTGACAGAAAATCTCCATCGAAGTCGACAAAAAATCTCCATCGAAATCGAATTATCAGGTATCAATGATCATAAAAAAAAAAAAAAAAAAAAAAAGAGAAGAAGAAAAAGAGAATAGCTATCGCTATTGCCGATCAATCGCTCATCAAGGTTGCCATCATCGCTAAGCTGATACAAAAATTGACATAAACATAATACGAAAGTCCTTGTGACATTGTCAGCAGCGGCAAAATGTCAACCATATGATCACAGTAGAATGAATCATACAGTTAACTGTACATGTGAATTGGCGATAGCGATGGCTGCTTATCATAAAAAGGTAGCCTAGTCAAGTCCCGAAAAAGAAAAAGAAAGAAAAGCCAAAGTCCTAAAAGGACCAAAGCTCAAAAGGGACCAGCTACGCATAAGACCTATGAAGATCGCCATTCGGGCAGCGGCGAGAAGCCAGTGGCCCTAAAAAGCCCATGAAGGCCATCGTACGCATACCCATGCGAGCAGCTGACGGAGTCAATGACCAAAAGCAAAAGGCCAAAAGTTGACTAAAAGCCAAAAGCTCAAAATCTTTAAATGACCAAAGGCCGAAAGAGCTCAAAGTCTTCAAAGACTAAAAGCCAAGAGCCAAAAGTCAGCCGAAAGATCAAAAATAAAGGGCCAAAAAGTTAACTCAAAGCCAAAGTGCTAAAAGTCCCCAAATGACTAGTCAAGCATAACACCCATGCCGTCTGTATAGCTTTCAGGCAGTGTCACGGAGAACGGAGGACAAGCCCTCCCGTGAATGGGCCCGACCTTGCAGGCAAAGAAAATGAGGGCCGCAGTGCGTGCATGACAAGCCAACCATGCATAAGACCCCCCAGATTTGTGGTTCGATTTCGGTACGTACTCATGAGGAAGGGCTTAAACCTACTCATCGATGGATCGGCAACTATGGATTTGATACCCCCAAAGGTAGCCTTGCGAGCCCTGTAAACTCTAGAGAGTTACCGTGGCCAACCCTGTGCTGTAAAACCAACCAAGTTCACGGCCCCGGAAGCTTCACTGGGCCCCTCTGATGGATCGCGGTTTATGAACTCCCTAGGCAGTGAGAAGTCTAGCGAACTCCTAAGAGTTACAGAGACCATCACATAAGACCCGAAGTAACGTCGCTCCACTACTCATGAGCTTAAACTGTGTGACTAGGTGTCTGTCCAGTAGTGTCGGTCTAGTGTCGGTCTAGTAGTGTCAGTCCAGTAGTGTCTGTCCAGTAATGTCGGTCGAGTGGCGGTCTAGTGGTGTCAGTCCAGTAGTGTTTGTCCAGTGGTGTCGATTTAGTGTCGGTCTAGTGGTGTAAGTCCAGTGGTGTCGGTCTAGTGTCAGTCTAGTTCAATCGAGTCTGGTCAAGTCAAGTCAAGTTAAGTTGTCTAGTCAAAGTACGGTCGGTCAAAGTACACTAGCACTAGTGCTCAAAAGCATAAGCACAAATTAAAGTTTAGCATTTAAAATACTGCAAATACATATTTCAATATAGATATGCTCAAACAAGCAATTGCCTGATGAAAATTTTAAACATTGATTAGACAAACATGCAAAAATGCATTTCTCTTGAATCAGGTTCAAATTACGGCAACAGTAAATGCCTTCAAGATATTGGCGATTATCTAGTCAACAGCTCAAATCTCCGATAGTATAAGGACTCTGATATATTCTTTGGAGTCATGAAAAGAGCGAAAAAGATTATTCATTCTTTAAAAGTATCAGAAGGCTTCGCTTCGGAAATATTATCTTCTGAAAAATCTTTATGCGACATTGACATAGAAAGGGGGCAGGATTTAATGTCTTCGAGATAATTTATGCCTTGATCTTTCTGATAATCTCCTATATGTGGCGAAGAAATTTATATGCCGAGTATTATGAATAATAACATTGGAAGACTCCAAGTATCAGATCGGATGGAGACAAAGAACAAACAGAATCGTCATCATCAGTAACTTCTATGACCTTTGAAAAATTATTAAATGAAAATTGAAAAGAAGTTTTTTCTATTTTTCTATTTTTTAGAATCAGCAAAGATCCAAGAAAAAGTCTATGAAGAAATGCTAAGGAGCACAAATTAGAGAAGGCTCAGTAAAAAGACTCACCGGTTGAACCTTTGAAGCTAAAGATGAAATCCCCATGAGTGCGATATAAAGAATATAAAGCGGAGCACGATGAGAAGTGCAAAGATTGATTAAGCCATATTGTGAATGTCACAATCAGCCTAAAAAGAGAAGAAACTCTCAATCTATTTCAAAAATTATCAGTGCTTCATAAAGCTATATTGAAAATTATAATGAATTAAGATACTAATTCTGATAAATTTGGCAGGAGAAACCATTATTCAAAAGCTTGAGTTATGCAGATCGTGAGTAAAGGAAACAATCGAAAAAGTTGTTACGGCAGGAGCAGCATTAAAGAACAACCCTAGATATAGATCAAAAGGAAAGAATTGCTGGAGCTGATCAAAAGGAAAGAATTGCTGGAGTTGATTAAAGAGACTGTTACAGCAGCAACGGTGTTGAAAGAAAGTTCTCTGATCAAATTGCTCAAAGATGAAGTTGTCACAACTGCTGCAGAAGCATGCTTCAATAAAAAGAGAATCTTATCCTCTCTAGTGAAACATCTGCTCGACACTATTGATTGGGGGCATTCCAGTCCTCCGCTTGAGCGTCAGCATTCCAATCCTACGCTTGAGTGCCATCATTCAAATCTTTTGTTCGAGCGCCGTCATTTTAGTCTTCCGATCGAACGCTATCATTCGATCTTCTGGTCAAGTATGATCAGCCAGTCTGCCATGCAAGTGTAATCATCCAGTCTCCTATGCAATCAAGAGCATTTGGTCATCCTTCAGTTGCAGTTTATTCAAAGGTCTTCAGGCAGAGAAAGATCGATCCTCCCTTTGATTTCAGGAATCGATCAAGGAAGGATCGAGGGGGCATCTGTTGAGGCATAAAAAATGGCAAAGGATTGAAGCAAGAAGAGATAAGAAGTTTGAAGGAACTTTCGGAAAGAAGGAGAGAGAGGTAGTTTTCATGACAGTGCGCAGGACCGCGCAGCCATTATAGGTTGTGCGGTTCCGCGCAATCAATATCTGTTGGGTGTGACCCCATAATTGCACGGGACCTCGGAATGATATGTACAAGAGGCTTCGCTCAAGATAACTCAAAGCAATAAAAAGTAGTCCAACATCGCTAAGATCATGATTTTCACACGTGCGAGGGTCTATAAATACCCCCTCCTCTCCTTCATTTGGGAGAATTGAAGATTTTCAAGAGGAACAAAGCAGAGCAGAAGGCAGAAGTTAGGAGCGAAGTCTCCTGGAAGTTGCACAGGACCGCGCAACCGATATCGGGTGAGCGGGTCTGCGCAACCGGACTGCCCTACAGTCTGTAAAGCCCAAGAGCCGTTGTGCTGCCAAAGTCCGTGGCCCAGGCTTCCTTTCTCCGGGTTTTCTCCTCTTCATGGGTTCTAAGGAGAAAGATCAGTCGATTTAATCGACTTTCCTCCTAAGTCCCAGAGGATGGTTGAAACAGGCGTTGTTATACTGCCGAAATCTCTATTTCATTGAAGGCCCGTCGATCGGATCGGCATTCCTCCTAAGTCTTAGGAGATGATCAAATCAGGCGCCGGAAGGCTATCGAAATGCCCCGTCGATCGAATCGGCATTCCTCTTAAGTCCTAGGAGATGATCAAATCAGGCACCGGAAGGCTGCCGAAATGAACTCTCGATGCTTAAAGCATAAATTCTTTACTTATAAATGATTTATTTTAGAATCAAGGGATGTAAAGAGGATGTAAACGAACTCAGTATTAATAGAATGTGATGAATGTTCATAGTACTCTCTCTCTGTTATATTTGAATAAGACAATCTCCCCAAATCAAAATGCATTTGTTTCTTTATCGAAACAGGCCAACTCAACTCGGTTTGGTCAGCAGCTCGGGCCAACTCAAGCCGAGTTCAAGCGAAGATCGAGTCGAGTTCGCCATTGAGGCATTTTCACAAACACTTGGACTGCACCTTCAAAATCTCACTGTATTTAAGATAGTGGCAATGGTTTTATAGGTATTTTATCAAACACCTTCTAAGCAACATAAAAATCAAGAAAAAAAGTGTTAATTTCATATACATACCTTCCTTGCCACCAACCACACTTCTTTGAGTCATTTCAACAAACACTTGCTAAGCAACATCAATATCAAAGAAACCGAGTCACCAAATTGGTTCGATCCGAGTTCGATTCAAGCTGGGTTCGATCTGAGTCGAGTCGAGCTAGGGCCAACTTGAACTCAGCTTCGAACCAAGTCGAATCAAGCTTTTTCGAGTCGAGTCGAGCAAGCTAACCATGCCAGCTCGATTCGTGCACACCCCTAGTTGGAGGTTTAGGTGCACCATGGTTTAGAAGGACTGATGTAAGTGGGACTAGGAGATTAAGAGAGGGGTAGAGTAGGCTAAAGGAAGATGAAGAAGATGGAATCTTGAGAACTCATGCACACATTCTCTCTCTCTCTCTCTCTCTCTCTCTCTCTCTCTCTCTCTCTCTCTCTCTCTCTCTCTCTCTCTCTCTCTCGTGAGAGTTGGTTGATTGGTGTGAAATGTAGGGTAGATAATGATGTGATAGCTTAGGATTGGTGAAGTGAAGGGAGATGTCATATGGAACTTTCTTATGGGTTGAAGGGCTTGGTGTTCACACTCCAAGTATAGGGTTGCGATGTAGTAATAAACTCGGTAAAACCAAGGTTGAATCCACAAGGACTGAACCTTGTACGTATTTTGAAAGTAACTGGAACTACAACTAGAAGAAGATGTAATCTAAATCAGGAAAATTTAAGAGAAAAATAGTGAAATCTTAAACTAAACACTATAAATTTAAAGGTGGTAACTACGGTGCCAATGATCCACTTGTAGCAATTGAGAAGTTACCTTGCATGATTCAAGGACACAACTGGAATCAGAGTCCTATCTTATCCAGTTGGTAAGAAGAGATTTATTAGATCTCTGAACTTCTCATGGATCTAATCATCAATGAGTGAGAGTAGCAAAGATTTGGAAGTGATTCCGTCACCAAACCATACATAGGAGACTAGCAAATAACAATAATTTACCAATCCACAACCAATCTAAGACAATTATGAACGTTAGGAAGGATTCCATCATCCAAACATGCCCAAGAGACAATGATGAACAACAAGGTTCCCAAGTTTATTATCTCTATAATGAAAAGAATATGCTCAAAGCTATCGCAGATCTATTGTACTTTAAGTCACAACAAACCATTAAAAACTAAAAGTATTCCTTATAATCAAACTAAAATCCAAGAGAGTTCAATAAAATATGAATCAAAACAAAGCAAACATCTCAATCACGCTACAAGCTTCACCTCTTAGCCCTAGCTAAAAGGTTTTTCCGATCATAGACATGATTAGGCTAGAAAAATCAAAAGAGGAAACAACTAAGGAGAAAGGAAAAAGAAAAACTCTTATTGCAAGCCCGCTCCACGCCTCCACGGCTACTCACATCCAAAGATAGTTGTTCTCCAAGTCCTCCCTCTCCTTTTATAGACCAGGAAGGAGAAGGTAGGTGGATGAAGTCAGTTTGTTGGAGTGCAAAAGCAGAGGCGGTGGAGAAGGCATGCGTAGCAACCTCCTTTCGCAAAAACGCAAAGTTTCTTGCATTTGGTGGATTTTTGGAACAAATGTATAGCCTATCCTTGGTATCTACCACCTTGGTAATGGTCAACCCCACCTTAGTGAGCTTTTGGACAGTTTGGATCAGCCATCCGATCACATCCATTCTCATACAATGCCCCGCAAGTTCCAGTTTTTCCAAATGTGCGATGGTGCGAAATTAGCTCTGAGATGCTCGGTGGGCCACACGATGATGTTTTTGAAGAAATATACCCCATTCATTGGATTCCTAGTGCGATTTCAGTCGAAAAGGAGTGGTTTTGGTCAAGTTTTGGTGCAGTCCACTATATCAACTCACTTCGTCGTTCATCTTATGTTTTTCATTGATCTACATGTGTACACGTGCATGGGGCTAAAATCCCACCATGGCTAGGGTCTTGGCCACCCCATGGACGTAATGGATGGTCCAGATCGTCCGTTTGGACGATGGGTGTGGCCCACTACTCAACTCAGCGCTAGACAACGTTGTACGTTGTCTGAATTCGAGCTGGATTTGAAGAAGGGTAGGGTCAGCAACCTTTGATGGGATTTCCAAATCCAGTGCAAGCGTGTGGACGCAGACTGTGCTTATGCACATCCCCAGGTGGGGCCCACTATGATGTTTAGGCGAAATTCGCTCCGTCCATCTGTTTTGTCACCAGATATCAGGTGGGCCACAGATTACTTCCACAAAGATCCAATTGCTGAGATTCAATGTGTACGGTTAATTTAGGGTCCTCATGCCAAACATAAAGTTTTGAACCAAATGGATGGTGGGAACCTTATGATCTTGCATTCTGGATGACTTTCAGACCTCTTTATCGTTTATCTCTTGATTTTCTCAGATCTCTGACATATAAATTATTTGATCTCGATTCCCTGGGGTCCTTCTCTTGCCTTGGTGATTTATGATCGTTAAATCCATGCTCTTAGTACCCTTTTTTTAGTCCAGGCTCCTAAATTCATCTTGCAATATAGACATGATTAAAATAGGGCATTAAACAGTATCATGTTTATAAAATCAAGTAATAACTGGGGTCTAATATGTAATATTTAACCTTCAACACTTGGTAAAATAATAAATAATAAGAACTCTGGGTTTTGCAGGTCCTGACATAGTTGACTTTCTAGGGGAGCAACAGTTGTAACTCAGGGTAGATATTCCGAGAGGAGGCGGTAATCGGATTACCACCGGTGGTAGTCGGATTACCTCTATTTACTATTCATTTCTAAATTTTAGCCAGTTGACTCGTTCATGTCTAGAGAGTGGCTTAAGGCTTGGGTTTGAAAATGGCTTAGGTATGGCTCGACTTAGGTAGTGGCTTAGGTATGGCTTGGCTTAGGTAGTGGCTTAGGTATGGCTTGGCTTATGGCTTGGGTATGACTCGGCTTAAGTAATGGCTTGGTTTAGATAATGGATTGGGTTTAGCTAGGGTTTGGCTTAGGCTTAGAAATCGCTGAGGTTTTACATAAGGTGTAGGATTTTGGTTTAATTCCTAACAATCATCCATATTTCATTAGGTTGCTAGCCTGGTATTGGGTGTCTACAACTGCTGGGGGAGGATTCCTTTAGGGCCTGTTTGATTTTCTGGCTCAAGTGTAATTACTTACAAATGAGTAATCATTATTTACCAAGGTAATTACCTGCATCTTTCCCCATGCTGACTTGACTAGTTACTTTTTAAGCACTTCAATTGAGGAATTTGTAAAATAAATATGGGGCCCACCATAATGTGTGTGGCTTATCCACACCGCCCATTCATTATGCCAAATGAATTTAAGGCATGAGCCCAGAATTAGGCAAATCCAATGGTCAAGTGGACCATACCACACGAAATTATGAAAATTGAATGCCTACCATTAAAAACTTGTTGAGGCCCTTAAAAATTTTAGATCAGGCTTATATTTATATTTTCACTTATCCATGTCCATGTGACCCTATGAACGGGTTAGATGGTGAATAAACCTCAATATGGGCCCAGTAAAAGTCAACTTTTAACGGTGGACAAATTAAGTTTATTGTTTCATTTCATGTGAGCCAATTGAACATTAGATCTTCCTAATTTTTTTGGATCAAGCCTTAGAATATTCTAATAAAACAGATGGATGATACGGATATATTATATACATTATGGTGAGGACCACGGATTTAAGTCAACATTTTTTGACCGATTTTCTAGGTGAAATTACTCACTCATTTCCAAACAAGTGAAAAAAAATGTAATAATTACTTCTTTATAGCGATTTACCTGGATAATGGAAAACCAAACAGGCCCTTAACTTCTAGAGCTCTAACTAGTCGGGTCTTGATCCCCTACTAGGCTAAAGCATAGGACATATTCCAACATCTTTCCACCAGCTCTGACTTCTTCCTGATTATGTCAAGGACGTGTTAGGGGCAAACGGTTTTCTCCCAGGTGCCCCAGTGCTCTCAATTCTTCCTGATTGTGTTCAAGAGCATGTCCACTCGGAGGGGTTGTGCCCTCAATAAGGAGAGGATCTTTTCGTCTGGACATCAGAGTCGTCAAAGAGATTATCCATTAAGTTAGCTTGGAGGTTGGTGTGTCTAGCTCGCTCCAGAAGGTCGTGGGCCAAGCAAGTTTAGCACATCAAGATGCCTCCCAATATTGTTGTTTTCGTATGGAAACTCCTCTTTGGTAGATTAGCATAAAGCAAAGAGGGGCTTCCCTGACCTCGTGTAGTGTTTACTATGGTGTGGATAAGAGTTGAGATGAGGAGTCGCTAGACCACCTTTTTACAAGGGGAGAGTTGGTAACAAAGGTATGAAATCATTTCTCCACCTTTCTTGTGGTATCCTTCTTGAAAGGTCAGTTTGCAGCAAGCCACACTTCACAATTGTGGAATTCAGCCAATGATATGACCAATATCTGGATTCTTCAAGAGTTGGCCCTTGCTCTAATTTACTGGGAATTTTGGATCTCTAGCAACGTCAAGTGCTTTGAAGAGATCTAAGATAGAGTGGACCAGATAATTGATAGGATTCGAAGATGGTTTACCCTCATTGCTTCATGTTTTCCATTCCCGCCCTGCAGTGATCACAATAGCTTGGAGGTTATCCTAAATTTGGAGCTCTCTCGAAGGCTAGCCAATAGGATATCCCTGTCCATAGTCAAATGGTGTATGCCAATGGAGGGTTGGGTGAAATTGAACATATACAAGTCCTCATGTGGGAACTGATGGTTGTACTAGCCAGGACTTCTCTTGGCTTTACAAAGCCTAAGATCTTAGGCTCACTGGACACGTGAAGAGAACAAGAACTTTGTTATATTTTTTATTGCTTACAAGCTGATTGAGTTGAGTTTCAAACGACTACAAGAACTCCCTTATTCGTAGTGGGTTGTTGTTAGGTAATTTAATATAATAGTAGCCATGGTTAATATTCCTAAATTAATAATCAATTTATTCGATTAACCTTATTCACTTATTATTCCCTTGGATAATACCACTAATGGTCACAAAAAATAGAGTTATTCCATAATCTAAACCCAGAACTAAATTCTAAGACGAATCCCTAATCGTATATTAAAACCCTAAAGGTAATCCAAACCCTAGGTTGTATAACTCTAGACCATTGATGGTCTTGTAGAACCCTGATTTAACCATGCAAATTCATAATATGTGGTAGGGTCCAAGTTTAAGGGCGTGCGCACTTCCTAATGACATTAGAAGGCGAGTCGACAAATAAGGTGATGATTCTTCTCCTTGAGCTTTCCATCTTCTCATTAGCTTAAGTTATAGTTTTTATTTAAATTCATACTTTATAATCATATATGTTAGCTGGTGGAAATTGAATTGTTGTATTACATGCTTTATGATTATCCAGTATAATTATTCGTGCTTGTGGAATTCTCATTGTGGATTGCTTATGGAACCTAAACTGGTACATTAGTAGAAAATTCTCACCTATAAATGTACACCCATACTTGGGATATAACATGATTGATGGTGATTACAATGGACCTTCGATCTAGTGGTTATTGAGTGGTGGTTTAGATGGATCATTAATTTGGGCCTACCATCCAGGGTTGTTGTGTCCAATGATTTTTAAGGATAGTCTTTTATCACATGGTTTTGATACTCGCCTTATGTGGCTTATTTTAATAATTGCCTATGTGGCTTGTTTGATATCGCCCTATGTGGCATATTTTGATACTCGCCCTACGTGGTTTTATTTTGATATTTTTCCTATATGGGTTTGATATTTTATACTGTGCAACCATGCGATGGTAAGCCCCATATACTATAATATGATTGGCCACTAGTCGATGGGTTTCCATTAAACATCCTAAGATGGTAACCTCATGGGCCGGGGATGGTGGTAATGGGACACTATGCCCGAGCTGTTGGCCTACGCTGGGTCATGTGCTCCCCTAGTGACCTTGAGATTATTTAAATTGGTTGATTGTAACTGGACTAATAATGGTTTGGCTAATTATGCATCCATGGCATATTGGCGATGACGGGTGGCTAATTCTGGATACTGTAACACGTGCACTTAAGATCTTCGGGATATCATTTTTCTAGCTCCCAGACCATCGACTATCGACCCCTGTTCGACTGGATGATTTTCCCAGGTCGATGATTTGCATGGGCAACGAGCCCAAGTTCAGCTGGATGTGCATCCCCAGGTCGATGTGCATTCATGCATCTATGCATTTAAAATGACTGCATCATGTGTTGTTTTGATTGCGTTGTTGTTTCATAACTGTGTTTACCTAATGTGGCGGTGTGTAATCTTGAGGGGAATTCACACTGAGTTGTCCACTCATCCATCAAAAATATAACTGTACAGGTAGCACGGGTGGTTTAAGTGGTATGCAGGTTCAGACTGATGAGGAGCCATCTTGGTGGTCAAGGATGCATGGCTGTATTGCTAAGAGGAGCTGCACAATCTTGCAGCTTAGATTTTATGTACATTTTGTTATCTCACTCGTAGAAATTGTGAAATTCATGTATTTGTTATTTAGGAGACATTAGTTTGTATAAGTCATTATGGGCAACCACTTGTATATTCTAAATGAAATAAAATTTTTCCTTTATGTTGATTTGTCCATTCTACGCTCACTGCTTACTCTGATAAAGGAAAAAAAAATTATACACTTGAATTTGACCATCCTTTAAAGTTAACACTCGAGTTTTTGGAAACGAGTCATATACTCAGGTCCTGGAAACACGGGGCGTTACAGTTGGTATCAGAGCATAGTTTGGACAAACTTGGCCTTGAAAAATGATCTTATACAAACCTTAAATGTCTCAAGCTAGGATGTTTTGAATTTAGAAATTGAACTTTGGTAAATCTCCCTTAGACTTAGAAGAATGATTGAGAACGTAGAGACCCAAACTTAGGTTCCCTTAAAAGTGACTTGGATGGTAATATAAAATTCCATCTATGCAAAGAATAATTTGAGAATGTAGAAATTCAAAACCTAGGTCCCCTTAGAAATTATTAGAACAACTATTTGAACTTAGGTGAAATCTCCTTGCAGCTAGGAGAAATTAAGGACGTGGAAACTTGATATTCTAAGCTCCATGTAGACTTGTCTGAATGATTGGAAGACTTAGAAATGAACATAGGTTCCCTTGAATTTTTCAAATTAGTTAATTAAAATTATAAACTAAACCTAGATATCTTAGGAGAACAAATACACACTATATTATAAGAAAGGCCTGACAAGAACCTTTCTTGGACTTGAATCCAAAAGAATGATCTTTAGAAACCTAGAAGTTTGTACCTCTCCAAAATTTTCCTTAGATAGAATCAACATTGTCACAACATTTAGTAAATGAAACAGACTTGGCATTGTAGGAAATTCCTTGCCCATGCCATATTGTACCTTAAGACAAACTTAAACCCCATAAGCTTAAGAATCATACGTAGGAATGATAAATTGAACTCATAAATACATCTCTTCAACTAGAGACGGTATCTCTCATAATATTTCGTACTTAGAATTAACCAGAGGCAAAGTTATGAATTTTTGGTTAGATTTTCAATCTTAGCGTAAGCATTTTGGAACTAGAATTGAAATCCTAGAATAGATTAGTAAAAACTCAAATTTCACGTAGAAGACCTCGATCCTGAAAATTTTTATATTTGATTAGAGTGTGTTGTGGAAGCGTAAAGGGCCGCCTAGACTTGTCCTTTATGAGAATACAAGATTACAAGACATTCAGGGGTCCAGAATAATTGGGATCACGAGTTGATGGAACCATATTTAAATGAAGTTTACATGGTTGGACTCAAATTCGAAGTCCTAGCAAATCTCAATGACTCCAATGCTCTGATCAAGTGAAGGATCGAGATTTAATAGGATTATGAATGGATACCAAAATCCTCTGTCCTGCAGGCAGACGACCGATGTATCGGGCTCAAACCTACTACAACCATCTATTCGTGTTCGCCTGAACATTGGAATTTTAAAATCTTTAAGGGGGGTAGGTTGCAATGATTCTTGTTCTAATAGTGAGTTATGAGCACTTATACAAATAACCTTAACACAAAAAATAAGCGGATGCATATGGACACCATAAGATAAATTGTGCTGAATCTCGAGGATGAGATTCTCTTTAAGAGGGGTAGATTGTAACACCCCGAACTTTTCAATACCGAGTATTGAAAGTCCTCGAGTGTTACCGTAAATTTAAACTATTATGTACACATGTACAGTACCAATCTAGCTTAGAACCTAACCCTACATCCATCCTCCAACGTGAATATGACCGATTAAGAATGATCTTCATCCATAAATCAAGTCATCTGACCGCCAATCATGTGGTCTGATATACATACCTTCTCTTGACTAAATCGGTGAATAACTATTTATCCATAATGATTTGAATGTAAGTTTTTTTGTAAGGATTGTTTAGAAATGGGCAAAAAATCATTAGATTTCACAAAACTCCTAGATCGACAATAATTATGAAAATGTCATTAATCTAAACCCTTGAATTCTAGATTACATAGTTCCAATAATCTGTTTCATATAAAATTTTATATTAGGCCTAATTATCATAAATTAACCATACACGTCAAAATTTAACCCTTGGATCATAGTAAATCAGATACTTGACCTCTACATCAGTTCGTACACTTATCAGATCAAGATTCTGATTCGTCCATCTTGTTCACACTATATGAATATTCTTAACCCACCATTAGAATCAGAATCTGAAAAAATTTCATGTGTAAGAAAGTCATTCGAATCTAACGTTATATAAGCCTTATCCCTAATCACTCCAGAAACTTATTTTATGTTCATTCATTTATGAAACTAACCGTACATCAACCCACATCCATGGCCGGAGTACATTCCATCAAGTTCTCATATTTTTAACAAGTCATCTGACTACCCATCCTGATTGGATCTGCCAAGTGGGCCATCCGAATATCAGGGTGAATCGATCATTATGAAGATCTTCAGGGTATCGTTTCGCTAGCTCCCAGACCACCGACTATCGACCCCTGTCCGACTGGATGATTTTCCCAAGTCGATGATTTGCATGGACGACGAGCCCAAGTCCAGCTAGATGTGCATCCCCAAGCCGATGTGCATTCATGCATCTATGCATTTAAAATGACTGCATCATGTGTTGTTTTGATTGCGTTGTTGTTTCATAACTATGCTTACCTAATGCGGCGGTATGTAATCTTGAGGAAAATTCACACTGAGCTGGCCACTCATCCATAAAAAATATAACCGTATAGGTAGCACAGGTGGTTTAAGTGGTATGCAGGTTCAGACTGATGAGGAGCCATCTTGGTGGTCAAGGATGTATGACTGTATTGCCAAGAGGAGTTGCACGATCTTGCGGCTCAGATTTTATATACATTTTGTTTTCTCGCTTGTAGAAATTATGAAATTCATGTATTTATTATTTCAGAGACATTAGTTTGTATAAGTCATTATGGGCAACCACTTGTATATTGTAAATGAAATAAAAAAAAAAATTTATCTTGATTTGTCCATTCTACGTTTATCTGCTTACTCTGATGAAGGAAAAATAAAATTATACACTTGAATTTGATCATCCTTTAAAGTTAACACTCAAGTTTTTGGAAACGAGTCATATACTCGGGTCCTGAAAACATGGGGCGTTACACTCTGCCTCTTGCACGATTACTAGTGTCACGGCCGCCTCGTTGTGTATGACCATTCTTTTATTCTTTAGAGTCAACTTAGACTCTAAGGCATGTTCGAGCGTTGAACCAGCATTCTTTTGCATTCGTTGCTCATGCACTTGCAACGATCCCATCAGTTCTTCAATGGATAGTTTTTCTAAGTCCTTTGATTCTTCGATCGCCACAACCACATGCTCAAACTTGGTTGTGAGAGATTGTAATGCCTTTTCAATGACACGTATATCTTCAACTTTTTCACCATTTCTTTTTAAATTTTTAATAATAACAATTAGACGTGAGAAGTAGTCAGAGATACTTTTACCTTCTTTCATGTATGCTGCTTCGAACTTAGCTCTTAGCGTTTGAAGGTGAACCCCCTTCACTCGATTAACACCCTTGAAGATGGTGCCAAGGGTATCCCAAGCTTGCTTGCTTGATGTTGCTTCGAAAATCTTTTCAAAGGTTGATTCATCCAACCCTTGAAAGCAATCTTTTCTTCATTGGTGAAGGTAGCTTCTTCTTCCATAGTGGGTTCTACATACCCATCGGTGACGATCTCCCATAGTTCTCATGACCCGAACAACGCTTTCATTTAGATGTCACACATTTCATAGTTGTCCTTTGACAACTTAGGAACCTGTGACTGGATTGTGCTGACCATCTTTTCTATTTTTACGTAAGGAATAACTGATTTTTTTTAATGAAGGGAGAGAAGAATGAAATAGATGATCTGATTTTTTAAAACAAAATTTTTTCTTCTTTAAAAAAAAAAAAAATAGATTTTTTAACAGATTTTAAAAAAAATAGATTTGGCTCAAAAAAGCTGCTAAAATATGAATTTTTTAACAGATTTTTTTTTTTTTGGTGAAAAACACACTGTTGAAATCTGATTTTTTTTCGGCTGAAAAACTGTTGAAATAGCTTTTTCTTTCCTTAACCGAGAAAAACAAAAAAAATGGTTGGCAACTTCACGCAGCAAAAGACTTGGCTTTGCAATCTGAATTTTTTTAACACAAGAAGAATGCACTTTTATGGCTTGTAATAAAATCCTAACAGGACTCTAAACTGGCACAGAAAAAGCTCATCCAGATTCTGACTGAAATGCAACAATAGAATTCCCTACACGACATCCACATCGAAGAAGAACTACAAGTTGCAAAGCACAATCATGCTAAGACAACTACGGTGCACATAGAACAATGACAGAACTTCAAACCTCAGCTGAAAGCATGCTTAATGCGTGCCTATCATTCTCATGGTTCTGATACCAGTTTGATGGCTGTACTAGCTAGGACTTCTCTTGGCTTTACAAAGCCTAAGATCTTAGGTTCACTGGACATGTGAAGAGAAGAGCAACTTTGCTATATTTTTTATTGTTTACAAGTTGACTGAGTTGAGTTTCAAATGACTACAAGAACTCCCTTATATAGACTTTTTCCACCAATGTGAAAAGACATAAATGCCCATATAAAATACAGTACAGGGGCATAATATTTACTACAGTAATAAAAAATCAAAATAAAATATTAAATAGCTTGCATCAGGAACCGAACGGTCGCATGGAGGAACTAAACAGTTGCGTGGAGGAGAACGCCAGTTGCTGGACTCTTCTTTCAGCATTTACTATCTTTGAGATTGCACCGTTTTGGTTTGGTCTTCAACTAGGAACCCGGGCCCTTCAGGTAGGGGGGGAGTTTGTAAAGATGAAAGAGGAAAATTTATCTTTGCCTTTGTTAAAAGCTATGTGTGGGGTCCAATTTTCAGACCGAAGCTAAAGCAGTTGTGGACGGGTTGTATCTATGTTTGGAGTACAGGTTCCATAGAGTGAAAGTGGAAAGTGACTCTTTAACGATGGTGGCTTTGTTATCCGATGAAGTTCGAGCCCCATGGTGTTTCCGATGGGTCTTAAACCCAACTTGCTGACGTGTGGCTGCAGCCACTGTAAAGAAAACTGAAACTTCCTAAAAAATAAAAGGGAGAACTGTTGTTGTATCTTAGAATATCAAATGTATTACATTTTTGTCGTTTATAGGCTTTCTTATTTTGTGAAAAGACTAAAATATCCCTGTCTAGATTCATCCTAGGGGTAGCTAAAGAAAGAAAAATAATCCAAAAAAATCTAGAAAGAAATCTACACACGGTTTGCTCATAAGATAATCTAGAAATCTAGAAAGAAATCTAATCTTAGAAAAAAAATCTAATCTAACAGCTTGCTCATAAGATATGCATACGGTTTTGGATTTGTAGAAATCCATCACCAATTCCAACACTCCCCTTCAAACCAAAACTGGCTTCATTCCGAGCATCATTCTTAGTCGTTTGAATGCATCTGTCGGCAATGCCTTCGTGAAAATATCCGTTACCTGTTCTGTGGTATTACAATACTCTAATTTCATCATTTTCTGCTTCACATGATCTCTCAGAAAATGGTATCGGGTATCAATGTGTTTGCTTCTTCCATGCTGCACCGGATTTTTGGCTAGCTCGATTGCCGACTTGTTATCCACATATATGACTGTGCATTCCTCTTGCGGATGCTTCAGCTCTTTTAGCAGGTTTTTCAACCAAATTCCCTCACAGATAGTGGACGATGCTGCCATGTACTCTGCTTCACATGTGGATAGGGCGACCACACTCTGCTTCTTCGAATTCCATGTGAAAGCAGTCGTTCCGAGATAGAATACATAGCCAGTAGTGCTCTTTCTTTCATCTTGGTCACCTCCCCAATCACTATCTGAGTATCCATACAGCATTGCTTCATCATCGCATGGATAAAAGAGACCAAATTTAATGATTCCTTTGATATACCTCAGTATTCGTTTTGCAACTAGCCAGCGTGATTCTTTTGGTGCTTCCATATATCGACTTAGAAGCCCAACACTGTAAACTATATCTGGCCTTGTGATTGTGAGGTACCTTAAGCTTCCGATTAGGCTCTTGAATAGGGTTGAGTCGACGTTTCTTCCTTCTCCATCTTTTGTAAGTTTCAGGCCTGTTGTAATAGGTGTATTTATAGCTTTACAATCGTCCATCTTGAACTTTTTAAGTAATTCCTTAACATACTTTTTCTGTGATATATAGATACCACCATGTTGTTGCTTCACTTCAATGCCCAGAAAAAAGGACATCAGACCTCTGTCTGTCATCTCGAACTCCTTAAACATGACCTTCTTGAATTCTTGAAACATCGCCTGGTTGTTCCCATTGAACAGCAGATCATCAACATATAAGCAAGCGATAAGCATATCACCACGAGCATTCTTCATGGGGTCGATAAAAAAAAATACAAATGGAAGCTTGATCCTTGACGTGGGGCCCACTTTTATGCCATGTTACATCCAGCATTGGGACCCACCCTGCTGTAGTGAATGCACCCACCACCGTCCAGTCTCTGGACGGTGGGACTGGCCTTGACGTATATATTCTATACCCACCGTCCATCGCTAGTACACGGGGCCACCTCGATGTCTGTGTATGTTGATGGTGGGCCACGTGTATGTGGACCCCACCTTGATGGACGTACGGTATACACCGTGCAGGCGTGGATCGTCCAGCAGCTGAGGCTGCAGGACTACATGAAAGGAAAACACAAATGTCAACTGATCCATTACAGGTGGGCCATATCCACGTGGAGCCCACCAGCTATATAGCTGATGTTGACGTCAGCAAGTACTGTGGATTTCATCCACACTGTCCATCTGTGAGGACCCCATGAAGCATGTGTTCTTCCAGCCGTCCCTTTGCAATGGTCCAGATCAGCAACATCGTGATGCGTTTCTTCATCAACACCGTCCATTCTTTTGGGGCCCGCTGGTATGTGTGAGGTACCCACGTGTAGGGCCAACATCATCCAGATCGTCCAGTTATTGGACGTCCAGCAGTAGACGCTGCTGGAC
Source organism: Magnolia kwangsiensis (assembly GCA_037074715.1). Taxonomy (NCBI): domain Eukaryota; kingdom Viridiplantae; phylum Streptophyta; class Magnoliopsida; order Magnoliales; family Magnoliaceae; genus Magnolia; species Magnolia kwangsiensis. The sequence continues at coordinate 24,835,280 of CM073575.1, read as the reverse complement.
TGTACGCAGAGAAGACACAAGTAGTAGCTTGATGCTGTGGCTGGTGGGCCATTCACGTGGACCCACCTTTCTGTACGTGCATACCCCACACCGTCCATCTGTTTTGGCAGCATCTGGACGATGCTGTGGGACCCACCTTGATAGGTGTTTTATTTAAACTGTCCATCTGTACGGTCTTAAGCAAGTTCGTGGACGCTGGATGCTGTCTAGAAAAAAAAAGGAATAAAATATTATATATATATCATTGTGGTGGGCTCCATGTGGGAACCCACCTTGCTGTATGTATCCATATCCTCACCGTCCACTATCTGGGACGGTGGGACCCGCCTCACCATGATGTATCACGCCCCAAACTCGGAAACCGGGCTCACAATATTCTCTATCGCCGAATCTGGCGCCGACAGCCTCCTTAGAACCCCATTCTCGGCTCCTAGCGCCCATTCGCCAGGTTCCGATCCTGGGATGCTACGAGGAGGATTTTCAACGTCAGTTTAATTCGTAATAAGCATCACCAAAGACATAACTCACAAACAACAACCAAAAACTCCATTACATTTTCACTATGATCAAAAACTTTACAAGTACAATGAGCATAAAGGGAAATACAATGATGATGAACAAAACTCCAAGATAATCTACAAAGTACTTCTGCCTCAGCGCTGCTGCGCCCCAACGTCACCTGCATGCAACGGTCATGCATAAGCTTATAGAAAGCTTAGAGGGTGGTGAAAGTGTGTGTGCAAGGTAGTAATATGATCATGCAATATCAGAGTAATGAGGAATATGCAGATGGATCCATAATATCATGAGTCGTACCAAGGCTATGCGATGCAAGATGCAAGTCAAGTATACAATCCTCATCTAAGTCCACATGTCAATACAGCTCAACTCTGGAATATCACCGGGGTCTAGTACACTCTAAACCAGATCACCGCCTCATCCCGTGCAATAAAGTAAGTGGAAGAGACCTCACTATCTGTCTGCCAATTTCGGGCTCGACTCATCGATAGCGGACCCATTCCTCTAGCTAGTCAGACTCAGCCTAGCATTACCCTCTACACTCAGGCGGGTAAGGCCGCACCCCCTTCCAACCGACCATGACACAGTGGAGAGCGCAACCATCTGGTATTCGGTACTCAACACTCATCTACCCACTCGGTCTAGACGTTGGAGCAACCTCTTAGTACCATAAAGGTTTAGAGACTTTCACCCAGCGATATCTATAGCACCCCATGTAGAACGAGATTTTTGGTATCCAATCCTGCCAACCACGATCTGTCTGTGGAGGCTACGGCCCCGATGTCACTAGGGCGTACAGTAACCATATCACACAATGCGTAATGTATGAATCATACCATCCAATCATGCAGCAAATCTCGTGCGCACCATGCGCTCATGTGGGACGCTCCGTCTCATATGGAATCCCATAAATGTCTCGGCCCAACAGCTTATATGATGATTAAATATTCCTCATATCAAGCATACATATGATGCGTATGGGCATGAGTAATGGAATGATACTAAGCATGTTACAAAGTAATGAATTATCCTTACAACGCAGATGGGCCTAGACGGCCTACACACAACAATTACGGCCTAACAATGGACCTAGGGAGAGTCATAATGCGGACATTTAACCAATACTATACTTGCAATGTGGACGTCAAACCACCATTGCTCCCAAGCCATAGCCGATAGTAAACGTCATTTCACAACCATGATGGGTTCGCACATTGCAATGGACCTTAGGTACATCCCATTAGGCCTTCATTACATCAGATGGGCTACATTAGTGGGCCTTATGTTCATCAAATGGGCCGCATTACTAGGCTTCACCAATGGGCTTTAGGTACATTGCAATGGGTCATAACCCATGGGCCTCAGAGTGCATCAATGGTTCTCGACCCATGTGCCTTATATATATCAAATGGGCCACACCGACTGGGCCTTACCTATCAAATGGGCCTAATCTCATAGGCCTTGGAATACATCAACGTGGGTCCAGTCCCATGGGTTTTATACATATCAAATATGCCTAATCCTATAGGCCTTATATAAATTAAATGGGCCTTAGAATACATTAAATGGGCCTCGATCCATAAGCCTTGGAATACATTAATGGCCTAATTTCATGGGTCTTAGATTCACATCAAGTGGGCCCCCAATGACCTACCACAAATACATTAAGATGGACCTCAAAACATGCCAAGGTGGGGTCCACTTGGACTATAGATCTGGCTCATTCTTTTCACCCATGAGCTTCTAAGATGGGTAGACGGATTGGATGCAACCCATGCATCATGGTGGGGCCCACAAGGCCCACCATCAGGTTTATTACATAATATAATATAATATATATATGTATATAGTATATACAATAATATATATGTATATATACATATATATAGATATAATATACAATATAATATATATATATATATATACACACACACACACACACACACACACACACACACATGCATAACCCCACACGTACACACACACACCCACATGCATGCACACATGCATACGCACCACAGTGGGCTCCACCGTCCACTGGACGGTGGATACAAACACATACATCATGGTGGGTACCACCGTCCGCCTGGACGGTGGATACAAACACATACATCACTGTGGGTCCCATGTGGGGCCCACCTTAATGTTTAAATGCCATCCAATCCGTTCATAAGGTCACTCAGACCTGGATGAAGTGAAAACACAAATTTCAGATTGATTCTAAACTTAGGTGGGCCCAATAATGGGTTTCAATGGTAGAGGTTCAATCCCACCGTTTCCTGCAATGTGGGCCACTCGAGTTTTGGATTCAGTTGAAACTTGGAGGGGGCCCACCTCATGAACGACTTGGATTTGTACGTACACATCATGGTGGGGCCCACGGCAGCAGTCGTGGGACTGGTCGCTTGCCCGCCCGCCCGCCCGCTCGCTGCACAAAGCAACATGCTGCTGCTGCAGCACGTCAGAGGCAGAGGCAAGCCTCTGTAGCTTTTTTTTTAAAAATTGGGAAAACCCATTTTTGCACGGTTTTTCACATCTGGGGTCCGCATCAAGTAGATCCACACCGTCCATTAGCTTCAGTGGCTCAAGACCGTCCCAATGAGTCTAATATCTGATGTTTTTCCGGCGATTAGAAATGCCAGGGTGTCTTTCAATGGTTGAATCCCCTATTTTACAGGTTATGGCCCGCCTGAAGATCGGATGGACCTCATTTTTCAGCTCAATGCCTCAAATGGTCTTGGGAACGGAATAGACGGCATGGATTGAATACATTCATCAAGGTGGGGCCTATGCGAATGGGTCACCCAAAAGCTTGGAAGCAAGCTTATATTTGTGTTTCCCAACCCACGTCCAGCGTACACTGGACGTGCATGAAACAAATACATTAGAGGTGGGCCCCGCTTAGGTGGGCCACCTCATGGAGTATGGTGTGGATACTACACAACAACATGGGCCCCACTTATAGATGGTTGGATAGAATTCATGCCTCATGATGGGGTCCATTCAAGTGGGCCACACAACCATAACTTGATTCATAAGAGAAAATGAAATAGAGAGGGAAAGAGAGAGATAGAGAGTTGGACACGCGCGTGATGGAGGGACCCCGGCACTATGGGCCCTCCCTTGAACCAATCAAACATCAAGTGGATCCCTAAAGCATGTGGGACCACCAAAATCTACAATCAACGGTGGAGATCCTTTCCCCACCAATATGGACGGTCTAGATGACCTTCCTATTGCAATGAAATAAACATCATGATGGGGTCCATGGAGAATGGCCCTATCATGGATGATCATGATGATCAAAGTGGGCCATCGGCCACAACTTAGGGTCCCAAGTGAGATCCAAATCATTGATCGGTTGGCCTCACTTGACCCATCTCAAAAATATGAAAACTAACATTATCAAGCACCCACCGTTCGATCTTCTTGCTCCTATGAGTTCCATAGCTCCTTAGCTTTGATTTCAATGGGTGAGATGAGGAATGGATGGCTAGGATGGGAGATGATGGGGTAAGAAAGTGGGCCACCTTTGTTGCTTGGGAAGGCTTGGAGAGCTCATACGTATGGGATTTCTTTCTTGTTTGGAATGGGTTTGAAAATGAGAAGGAGAGAGAGAGTTGTAAAGGGAGAGAGAGATGGGTGATGGATGGATGGATGTGGTGAGTGATGGGTGTGTAAGAAAATCTTGACTTTTGTGGCCTTTTGTGTAAGAAAGGCATGGGAGGTGTAAGAACTTTTTGACTTTGAGGGTTTTTGGTGTAAGAAAGGTATGGGCTTGTAAGAGATTCTTGACTTTTGTGGTTGCTTGAGAATGCGTGAAAGGTGATGTGTACTTGACATGTGATGGATTGATGGATTGATGGATTGATGTGACATCTTGTAGAGATTCTCTTGGGTTTCGCAATGCGCTGCATTTTCCTCACACCGAACGTTGGCCCACATCTCTTGACCAGGGTATCGCCTCGGCGCGCAAGTCGCGGCATCGGAACCGCGGCAATGGCGCGGTCGTTTGGTAATGGTCTTGGGTTGAGTCGATATGGGTTGACGATATATGAATCAGGGTCGCGCGTAAATATCGGTTAAGGGTCGAAGGTTGCCGAAATTCGACCGGTAAGACCGCGGAAGTCTACGAAATGGTACGGACTAAGATACGGGTCTTATATGATGTATGGTTTTTATCCATACCGTCCATTTTTGGGACGTTCGGACCCACTACCACGTGGGCTCCTCTATGATGTATGTGCAAATCCTCACCGTCCAGCAGATCTGGACTGTGGGCCACATCTGAATGTATGAGTTTTATCTCTGCCAACCACGTTCTGGCTGGTGTACCAGCTGCTGTTTAGACACAACAAGTTTTGTGGGTCCCACCAGGTGTAACCATCCAGCCATTCATCTACTGTGGGACGCCACCATGATGCAGTGTTTTATCCTTGCTGCAGCATGTGTGGCCACACCCTTGTGGGACGCACCTCGCTGAAACATATCCACGCCATCCACTATGTGGGACGGTGTCACCCACTGCAATGTACGTGTCTTATCTCCACCGTCCAGTGATCTGGACGGTGGACACCTCCATGATGTATTTATTTCATCCACACCGTCCACAATGTTTGGACAGTGCCATCAATGTTTGGACGGTGCTGGCAATGTTTGGACAATGCTGGACAATGCCTGGATGATGCTGATTTGCATGGATAATGTTTGGATGGTGCTAAATCACTTAAACGATGTTTGGACCGAGCTAATCATCATTAGTGGGCCATGTACCTCAAGGAACGATAGTGTATAATGATACACATGTTACACCTACAACCATTGAAATAATTCTGGTGTGGTCCAACCCATTTGAGGCCCATTGGTGCGGTCCATCCATGAGACCCATCATGATGCATTTTTGGCCCGTGTGTAGGGCCCACCTGTTTGTATTTTTAGCACATGTGATGGGGCCCACCTATGATGTATATTTTAGGCCCACCCATAATGTATATTTAAGGCCCGTATGATGAGGCCCACCTACTTAGATTTGAGGCCCATGGGCAAGGCCCATTGTGATGTATTCGAGGCCTATGGGCAAGGCCCATTGTGATGTATTCGAGGCCTATGGGCAAGGTCCATTGTGCTGTATTGGCTTATGGGCAAGGCTTATTGTGATATGTATTAGGCCCATGATGTGTGGCTCCTTTTGATGTATACGCGGCCCAGATACGTGGCCCATTTGATGCATATGAGACCCATGTGTAAGACCCACAGGTTATGTATTTATGGCCCATGGTTTGAGACCCACTGTAATGTTTGTTTGAAGCCCACCTAGGGGCTATGAGGCCCACAGATGAGGCCCATCTCATCCCTGTGTTTCGTCTTAGTTGCCCATCTATTTCGATGACAAACTGGGCCAGCGGCAGGTGGGCTGATTGTCTAAAGGTGGAGCCCACCTTGATGTACGTATTATATATTTGCACCGTCCAAGGGCCTACCATTGATACATGTATTTTATATTTATGTCATCTATTGGTACGACCCGTATGGTGTGGCCCATGTAATGCGACCCACTTGATATTCAAGGCACATGGGTGAGGCCCAATGTGATGAATTCAAGGCCCATGGGCGTGGCCTGCTGTGATACACTTGAGGCCTTCGTATGAAGCCCAATGCGATATATGTGAGGCCCACTGTGATGTATTAGGCCCATGGGTTGTGGCCCATTATAGTGTATATTAGGCCCATTTGATTCGGCCCATTTGTAACGGCTCATTTGATTGACCCATTTATATCGGCCCATTTGATTCGGCTCATTCGTAACGGCCCATTTGATCGGCCCATTTGTATCGGCCCATTTGTATCGGCCTATTTAATCAGCCCATTTGATCAGCTCATTTGATTTGGCCCATTTGATTCGACCCATTCGATGTAATTGAGGCCTATGATGATAGGCCCAGGTACGAGACCATGGATCCACTATATGTTTGGCCTTATGAAGGCCACTCCTTGGGAGCAATGTTGGTTAGACGTCCATATTGATGAGCAATGATGGTTAGATGTCCTCATTGTGACCTTCCCTTAGGCCTTATTAGACACATTTTCTTCATGGGTTAACCCAAATAAGTGGGCCCCATTCACCGTAGACAGATGGCTCCGTGCTATCGGGTTTGATATAACCACGGCTAAGTGCTGATCTTTATGCTATAGTTGATCGGCTGATCATCTATGGACCCCACTTATTTATCTACTGATTATCGGTGCCGATTATCGAGGCTGACGTCGGTTATCGACCCTGGTTATCGGTGTCGATTATCGATGCTGATTATCGGTGCCGATTGTCGTGACTGATTGCTGAATTCCAACTTACGTGACCGATTTGTCGATTTCGATTATTGGACGATTCTGATTGTTAAGGCCCATTGTGATGTAATCGAGGCCCATGGGATGTGGCCCATTGTGATATATTTTCAGTCCATATGGTGAGGTCCGACTTGATGTGTCTTAGGCCAATGGGAGTAGCCCTTTGCGATGTGTATTAGACCTATGAGATGTGACCCACTTGATGTATATGTGGCCCATGAGTGAGGCCCATCGCCATATGTATTAAGCTCTTAAGTGAGGCCATGGTGTTGTATATTTGACCCTTGTGTGAGGTCATGAGTCCACTGTATGTAGGATCTATGAGGGTCATTCCTTGGGACAATTTGGTTAGATATCCACATTGTCGAGGCTGATTGTTGATGTCAGTTATTGATACCGATTATGAGTATGTGATAGCATAACATCATGATACATGCTCATACGCATCATCTGCATGTTTGTTATGAGATGTGGTTAACCATTGCATACGTCATTCAGTATATTGTTATGAGGCTCCTTGATAGGCGAAGGTTATCTCACATGAGCACACGGCATGCGCAGGATTGATGCATGACTGGATTGTATGACTCATGCATCTTACATTGTGTGTTGTGATTACTGTACGCCCTAGTGACATCAGGGTCATGGCCTCCACAGGCATATCATGGATGGCCAGATGGGACACCGAAAATCTGTTCGAGCATCGGGCTGCCATAGATGGCCCTGGGTGAAAATCCCTAAATACCCTCTTAGTACCAGAGGACGCCTCAACGTCGAGACCGAGTGGATACATGAGCGCCCGAGTGCCGAATACCAGGAGGTCGCGTCTCTCACTGTGCCGTGGTCGATTGGCAGGGGGCATTGCTAGGCTGAGTCTGACCAGCTCGAGGAATGGGTCCGCTGTTGACATGCCGAATAGGTATTGACAGACTATTGGCCAGGCGGATAGTGAGGTTTCTTATGCTCACTTAGACTGTGCGGCTAGGGAGAGCGGCAGTGTCATTTGGAGTGTACTAAATCCTGGTGATGATCCCAGATATGAACCATACTGATATGTGGACTTATTGAGTAGGAATTGTATGCTCATTCATTCATTCATTCACTATCCACTCGGGCTAGTGGTCGCAACTAATTGTTGTGTACCTTCATTATGGCAAGGATTTCGGTTGAGCACGCGACTAACTTGAGATCAGGAGTTTACAACGTTGAGTCTGACTATCCAAATTTAGGTATGAGACTGGTTTGGATAGAAGTCCCTTGTGGTGGACCCCGTAGCCTGCGATACTACGTCCTATCATCCTGACTTCACACTCCATCATGGTTATATCATTCGCATCGCATATTGCATTACATCTGCATGCATACGGCATTTTGGGTTGCTATGTTTCTACACTTATATGGCCTAGACAGACTTAGCAGGATTTGTATATTGCACTACATCCTCGGTATCTGATATTTGGTTCTTTATGAATCTTCATCACATAGCTGTTCTATATTGCGTATTTTGATATTAATTGACTTATGGACTTGTCCATACTTCCGCTTACTCTGTTATCGTATGGTTTATGATCTTGTTAGTATTTCTGCTTACTCTAATAATTTCTGCTCTTGTTAGTATTTCTGCTTACTCTGATAATTTCTGCTCTTGTTAGTATTCCTGCTTACTCTGATAATTCCTGCTCTTGTCAGTATTTTCGCTTACTCTGATAATTCATGATTTCATCAGTGTTTCTGCTTATTCAGACGTTGTATGGTGTATGGATTACTAGTTTTCTGATATTGTATGATTATGACATTATATTGAATACTTGACACTTACCTTGTGCACACACTTACACCACCCTCTAAGCTTTCTATAAGCTTATGCACGATAGATGTGTGCAGGTGATGTTAGGTTACAGCAGTGTTGTGCTTGGAGCGTGCAGTGGTCTTCTTGAGCTTGATTTTCTATTTATGTATTTCCCTTTAAGTGTTGTACTCAAATGATTATATTAGTGGATATATGATGATGATGTTACCTTTGTGATTTGGGTAATCTTATGGTTATGCTTATTACTAGTTAAATGTACATTACAAAAAAAAATTCTCCTTGTAAGATCTCAGGATCAGAATCTGGCATATGAATGCTAGGAGCCAAGAATGGGATACTACGGAGGCTGTCGGCACCGGATTCGGCGATCGGGATTCCTGTGAATCCGATTTTCGGGTTTGGGGCGTGACAAGAAGTATATAAGCTTTACTATTTTGTGCATACCCTACAAAGGTGCACTTAATAGCTTTTGGTCCTAACTTGGTTCTTTTAGGATCAGGGGTTCTGCAGTATGTTAGACACCCCCACACTTTAAGATATTCTAGGTTAGGTTTTCTACCTCTCCATATTTCATATGAAGATATTTTATATTTTTTAGACAGAATTCTGTTTATTATATGACATGTTGTAAGCAGTGCCTCACCCCATAGACTTAGTGACAACTTTGCTCTTATCAACATTAAGTTGACCATCTCTACTAACGTTTTATTCTTTCTTTCAGATATTCCGTTTTGTTGAGGTGTGTATGGTGTTGTACATTAAAGCACCAGTTTATGTTCTTTACAGAAGTTATCGAATTCATTGGAGAAGTATTCTCCTCCTCTATCACTACGAAAAAATTTTATCTTCTTATTTATTTGATTCTCTACTTCTGCTTTATATATCTTAAACATGTTCAATACTCTTTAACGGATAAACATACACATATCTAGAGCAATCATCTATAAAGGTTATGAAATACCGTTTACCTTCATGAGTAAGAATGTCGTTTAACTCACAGATATCACTGTACACAAGATTCAATATTTGAGACGATCTATCAACACTTGGAAAAGGTTTCTTCGTCATTTTGGATCGTATGCACACTTCACATTTATTGGTTTCATTATCTGTGTATGAGATTAAACCATTCTTAGCCATGAACTTCAAGGTACTATACCCTATATGGGGTTAGTGTATCATGCCATAATCCAGCAGATTCAACCATATACGCAGAAGTGCTACTTTCATCCAGAGAAAACTTAACCATTCTGTTATAAGCATATCTCTTTCCAACAAAATTCTCATTCTTAGACAGAATCAGTTTTCCTGACTCGTACACCACCCTTATACCTGGTTTTCGTAGAAGATCCCCAGAAACTAAGTTTCACCTTATGTCTAGGATGTGCTATACATTTGTCAGAATCACTTTCTTTCTAGAGGTGAATATCAGTTCGAAGGCTGATTTGTCGTAGCATACATGTATTGTAGCGATAGTATCATACCACCATCTTGGAACTTTGCCTTGAATGGTATTCACCTCAGTGATTATAGCCACGATATCGCTTTCTTCTACTGCACTTGCCTCTTTTTTAGATTGCATATCGGCATACTCGAGTATAGTGTCCGATTTTTCCACAAACATAGCATGGGCCTTTGAACTTTCTGTTCTTCTTTTGGGCGTTTTTCTTGAATTTTCATTTATTGGGTTTTAGGGAATCGTCATTCTCGGAATTCTTATTATTGGTGTTCTCTACTACATGTACCTTGGACGAGGCATTCCCGTTATTATTTTTTTTGTCAAGGTTATGGGATTCTTCCTCAATCCTAAGGTGTTTCTGAATTTGTTCCAGTGTATAATCCTTGGTTTTATGCAGCAACTTCTTTCTATAGTCTTTCCACATCGGTGACAATTTAGTGATTATAGCATCGACTTGGAATGATTCAGGAAGATTAATCTTAATCACTTTAATTTTGTTTACTATTAGCTACAGTTCTTGGACTTGGGGCAGCAGCGGTTTATTATCTATCATGCTGAAGTCAAAATACCTAGCAATGAGAATTTTGTTGGTTCCTTCTTCTTTAGCTTTGTACTTGAACTCAAGAGCGGCCCAGATTTCTTTTGCTGATGATGTATGTTGGTACAGATCATACAGACGATCGGAGAGAGCATTTAGTATGTGTTCTAGACACAAGAGTTCGTCTTCAGCTCGTTTGGCGCGGGCAGCTATCTGTTCCGGTGTGTCTTTGTAGATTGCTTCAGGTAACTCTTGTAAATTTGAATCTAGTATATAGTAGATCGTTAGCGCTGTCAGGAGAAATTTTAGCTTGTCTTGTCATCTCGTAAAATTGATCCCATCGAACTGATCAAGACTTATCAAGTCCTGATTCATCAACTTGATGAACGAAACACCGTTGGCTTCCATCTCAAATAACGCTTTAAGATTGTTGGGAATTTATACAGATTAAGATAATATCTATATAATGTGAAAACTAAAAAATCACTATGATCAGAACTTAAGGACAGGCTGAAGCACGTATGAAACGCTGTCCTTAAAGCGTTATTTGCCCCTACTCAAGTGGATTGAGTATGCTAATAGGTTATTGATGTTTTAATTTAAACCAATTTGATTTAAATAATTTTAACTCGCAAGTATATGAATCAGATGTAGATGTGGAACGTATTACGAGATCATTCCCACGAGGACTGGTTGTCACAATTTGAAATTTAAGACTCTTCTTAACTAATCCAATGAATGGTTTAACAAACTATTAAGTAAACTAGCATAAATCTATGGAAAATAACCACGAGCAATAATGAGAAAAATTCAATCGGGCCCGTTTAATGCAAACAGCTTGATTTCCTCGGATCTCTGGCGTGTAAATTCTTCAATATTAGTCCTCTAGAGTATGCCCCTTGATCTGGTAACTTCGGAGCATCAAATCTCTACTTTTAATATCAATTTTCAGTCCACGCTCTTAATTACTACCTGCAACAAAAACATGATTAAAATACTCCATAAAGCTTTATCATGTACTTAAAATAGGGTAGTAATCGTGGTCTGATATGTAATAATCGACCCACATCACAACCTCCAACCAACATTTCGCTAGTCCCGAGCAAAACATGCAAAAAATAATTTCAAAAATAAAAGAGCAATTCCTTTAAACCCAAGTGACTTGTGAACAGATATAGTTGAGATGTGAAAATTCTAAGATTCAAGAATGGTAAGTAGAATTTTCTCATGGAATCAAGTTCATGGTAAACTACATAATCAAGTTCGAAATATTAACCTATTGATTAGAATAATTCTAAATATTAAGTTCCATGAGTGTAAAGTGTAATCTCGGCTTACCACTGTTAAGAGATCCAATCGTCAATTTCATGATGTCATTGGTAGTTATCAACGGAATTCATGACAACTGAAACCAACACTTGCCTGACAAATTAACTTTTCATACTACCAGCCTTTGATACGCAAAGGAGGGGAATCAAATCATTACCCATAGGGAGCAAACCTATGGTGAAAACTTGTCGCCTAACTTTTTCTAAATGTCGACGATGGAGGATCGAATCTACACCTATAGGGAGCAAACCTATGGTGAAGATTATATGACTCACCCTTTCAATTCTTTTTTTATAAACTGATGCTAAAAAAAAATTTCAAGCTAGTTCCTTTTATGTTTAATGATTACCAAATTAATCATTCAATATCGAACCAGAACCTTAATGTGTAAGCGAGATGTGATATATGAAATCATGACTCAATCAATGTTTAAAACTTCTAATCATGGGTTAACAACTCAAATTTAACTGTGAAATCTAACAGACAACAGAATCTCCGAGTCATAAAGTACCAACATTCTGTATCTTGTAATTTTTAAATCACAACTATCCTTTAACAAGAAATTTCAGAAAATTTTAAAAATTTTACAATTTTTGCTCAAGACCAATTTTTGCTCAAGACCAAGAAAATACTGATTAAGTAACCTAATCTCCCACCCCCAACCTAAAATCTACATTGTCCTCAATGTATAATATATAAGCATGCACTGCTCATGGGACAACGAAAGTAAATGAGGAGTGATGGAAAGATAGTACCTGGACGGAGAATTTAAGAGGCTGTCCCAAAAATATCAATGTAAAAGCGAGTCAGCATAAGAGAGAAATCAACAAAAGCAACAAGCGAGCAAAAATAAAATAAAATAAAATAAAATCCTACCTATACCACTTTCGCAGGTGCTCTCGATTGCATTTAGCGTATGCAACAAGCCTTTAAACCCCTAGGTTACCCCTAGTGGATGAGTTGTAGTCTCGTGAGGGTTTGCAGTAATGTTACCCACAAACATTGAACTAACTAGAAAAAAGAAATAAAAAGAAAAGCTGGGTTGCCTCTTAGGAGTGCTAAGTTTACCATCTATCCTAAAACAGCATAAAACAAACTACCCTAGTCCTATGAAAGCAGGAAAAAACTACTCGATCATGCCGCAAGGTTCCTCTTCCGGCCAATATCTTGATAAGTTTCTCAGTAAGTTCCTCAATAGGATCATCCAAAAGCCCTTTTTGCAATAGGTTTGGACGCCTTGGAGCATGACTTTCCAGAGAAACTTATGTACCTCATAAGAAATTTTCCTTTGCATTGCTTGAGGTATCCAGAGTATATACGATTTACCTGCGACAGAAGAAGTTTCAGCGTTCGTATTCCATGGTAAATCAGAGACTACACATAAATAAAGTTTATAAAACTTATTAAAAAGTAATGCAGTCTCAACATATTCCAAGGTTTCACTCATTAGTTTAATTTTCAACTCTTCTTCCTTTAATGGTAAACATTCAGAGTCTGGGGAAGGAGGAGTTTCAGAATGAGGGTTCTCTTGGTCCATGATAACTGCCGAGGTATTATTTAGCAGGGCATTCACTATTTCTTGTAATAGGGGATCGTTTGAATCTGCAAAATGTACTAAGCAATCATCTAAAGAGTTGGGACATTCAGCTGAGCATGATTTATTTTTCATATTGGAGATTGTGATGATCTGCCCAAGGAATCCATCATCTTTGAAAGTGGATGGAAATACACTCTCTTGATCCAACCCTGCACAAACAATTTGATGATCAAGAAATAAAGTATTGATGTGAGGACTCTGCTCATCAATACTACTCAGAAGAGGTATTGAATCGTCAAAAGTGTATGATTCAGATGGTGGCCTCAATTGGGTGGTTTCAACTTCTAGAGTCATATCAAGTGGTTCATTCATTTTTCGAATCATATCATCATCTAATTCAGGAGAGTGGCCCAAACATGTTTCACGAGAGTTAGAAGGGTCAGTTGTAATGGGCTCATCCTCCACTTTTAAATCAGACATGTTACATGAGAGGAGTGGCTCATTTTAACCTACCACTTCGTGTACTTCTTGATCACTGAACTGGACCATACTTGATATTGATTCCAGGGGAATTTGGGCTGAACATTCATAATCATCATCCCAATACATATCATCGTCTAATTCATTGTCATGCACACTTGGGATGGAATTTTTTTCCTCACATTCTATTCCTAAATTGGGTGGAGGTTCAAATAAGCTGACCTCTTCATCATCATTAGACTTGAGTGTCTCATGTGAGTGAAGTGTGTTATCATCATTATATTTGAAAGACACCCATGTCTCTTCACCATTCATTTGAACCGTCATTAAGATCGATTCATCTGAAAATTGAACCATATGCTCATTAACGCAATTCAACTCTTCATCCCGAATTCTAAAGTTTTTCAAAAGCGAGTGAGGATCACCTTCCTCGCATTGTATTTCTGGATTGGGTTGTGGCTGAGATGAACTAGCTTCCATTAGCACATCATAAGTAGGAAATCCAAAGGAATAATCAACGGGTTGTGGTCGGGATGAATTAGTCTCCATTAGCCTATCAATGCGTGATTCAAGTGCATTTAATAATTTCATCAAGTCATAGGCTATGTAACTCGGAGATGACTCCTTTTGGATCGTTTCTGGTGGATATTTAGAAGTAGGGAACCCAAGAGAATAATCATTATAACATGTTGTTGGTTCATTTCCCCAATTTAGATGTTTCCATTGATTATAGTCATACAGATCATAGGTAGAAGAATCTGATGGTTGATAATAGTCCCCACGCCTATAGTTATGATAATCCCAACACTCACGTACTGTCTTATTAATCCGTGGGGTGTAATTATTCTCACGCATATGATCGAGTAAGGACTTCTTAACTGGTGGATCATTAGATTCTAGTTGGTTCTCGATGATAGTTTCAGAAAAGTTTTGAGACATTGGTGGATTTCTATCATAATCATCATCCCAATACATGTTATTCTTCTCAGCATACTGACGTTCCCACCGATGCATATACATGGTGAAACTCTAACTCTGAATCTAATTATAAAGAAAAAATCCTACACCAATCTAGAAATAGGAAGAGAGATAATTAGAAAGAAGTTACCAATTTGGAGGTCTATGTTAGAATCCTGCAAAAGAAAACAAAACAAATTAGTTTCTAAAAAACAGAAAATCTAAAATTAGAAATTTTCTAAAGAACAACAAAGAAGAGTTAGTTTCTAAAAAGGAACGAAATCCTAGAATTAGAAAGTTACTAAAAATAAAAATAGAAAGTTAGTTTCTAAAAAAAAAGAAAGTTTCTAATCTTAGATATAAAAAGCTAAGTCAATTTCTAAAAAGGAAAAAATTTCTAAAACTAGAAAATAAAAAGTTACTTAAAAGAAGAATCTAAATCTCAATTTATAAAATAGAAAATTTCTAAAAAAAAGAAAGCTTAGAATTAAAAATTCCTAAAAAATAAAACCCTAATTATAAAAATAAAAATTAGAAAAAATAGAGAATTTAGAAAGAGATTACCAAATTAGAAGTTCAAGTCAGGACCTTACAAAACAGGAAATATGTTAGCTTCTAAAATAAAATAAACAAAACTTGAACCTAAAGTTAGTAAAATCATAAGACTGAATTATGATAAGAGAGATTTCTAAATTCAATTTGGACCGAAACTGTCCTCGGCAACGGTGCCAAAAACTTAATGTTTTAATTTAAACCAATTTGATTTAAATAATTTTAACTCGCAAGTATACGAATCATATGTAGATATGGTACGTATTACGAGATCGTTCCCAAGAGGACTCGTTGTCACAATTCGAAATTTAAGACTTCTTAACTAATCCAATGAATGGTTTAACAAACTATTAAGTAAACTAGCATAAATCTATGGAAAATAACCACGAGCAATAATGAGAAAAATTCAATCGAGGAAAAGACTAGGACTTTCGAATCCACCCCTAACTATCCTAACCCTTATTTTACCTGTTAATTTATCATAATTCAGATTGATATAAATTTAATAAATAAAGCACATCCTATGTCCTTGGTCGGGCACACAAAATGTATAATCCTTTAAAGCATATGGATCACATCTTTCCATCCATGGTCAGGCATGGAGAGATGTAAATCCTGTTTCTTCCTCTATAGGAAACCTGTTCATGGTCAGACACAAGCACCTATTTAAGATTCCAAACAGCATTCATATCTAGACTTTGGTCGAGCTCATAGAATGGAGAAGTATGGAGATTTCAATCAAGCACACTAGAAAAAGAAACAAATCAATTGAATTAGAAGAATTCAACATAAACAAAAGTTATTCAAATTAGGGGCTTCATCTCAGCCCTAGCTAAGAGTTTAGTAATCCATAATAAAAATTAGAAAGAAGTAAAAATAAGATTTAAAATATAAAAACATCGCCCTTCTTCTTTTCTCTCTCTCTCTCTCTTCTTTCTTCTCTTTCTCCTCTCCTTGGCTCTTCCCAAGCTCTGCATCCATCCTCCCTACGTCCAAAACCTCCTTATATAGCTGCTGGAGTGGTGAAAATCAGATTTGAATCGGATTTGGAAAGCTATCGCATGCGCAGCGAAATCCTTTTCGCAGCCAAGTTCGATGCCTTAAAAATCGCCACTTTCATTGCTCAAATTCCAAAGAAACAACATCTCTTAGGACTTTCTTGGGTCCTCTATATGATAGACGGTTCAGATCTGCCACAACCGCCTGAAAAAGTCAGTTTTTGTGGACGTGCGAAACCTTTCGCACTCTTTCGCTGTCATGATCCGTGGGCCCCACAGAGGTGTTTTCATGAAAATTCACCCCATCCTTTAGATTCAGGATGAAATTTCAATAAATAATGAGTAGTTTTGAACGTCCATTGACGTGTCCCAGAGAAGAAATCATTAAAAGATTAGATTTGAACGTTACAGGGCAGTCCTCTTGTGGCCCTTGTATCGCACACATGTGTATGCATGGACGAAAAGTATTAACATGAGTTTGTAGTGTTTGCATCTCTCTACAAGGTGGACGGTGCGAATTTTCCGGACGGGGCATGTGTGGGGCCCACAGTCGACCGTAAAAATGGACTTTTTGTCCGTTACGCGGCTTGAAAACAGAAATTTCCATTTTTTAGACGATGCTGCGGGCAGGCGCTGGTCAGCGCTGCTGACTGATATGGTGCGGCTCGAGCACGTGTGTACACCATGTACACACGTTGTACATAAGGGCTCACCGTAATATTTGTGAGAAATCTGCACCGTCCATCCTTTTTATCATATTATTTCAACCGTCAATACCAAAATTGATATATATCCAGATATCCAACAGGCCCCACTCAATGAATTAATGGGCTGATCTGTCTGTTGGAGCACTTCTATAGTGATCCGAGAGCTGAAATTTGAAATGTACTATTAATTTATGGCCCTTATCTCATGTATGAAGTTTCGAACCAATCAGATGGCGGGAACCCTGTGATCTTGCATTCTAGCTGGTTTTCGGGCCTGTTTAATGCAAACAGCTTGATTTCCTCGGATCTCTGGCATGTAAATTCTTCAATATTGGTCCTCTAGAGTCTGCCCCTTGATCTGGTAACTTCGGAGCATCAAATCTCTGCTTTTAATATCAATTTTCAGTCCACGCTCTTAATTACTACCTGCAACAAAAACATGATTAAAATACTCCATAAAGCTTTATCATGTACGTAAAATAGGGCAGTAATCGGGGTCTAATATGCAATATTCGACCCACATCAGTTATAGGCGAACTGCTTCTAGGATACGACAAGCCTAATGTGGGTCTGCGTTCAGCAAACATGAAGGCCCACTAAATGGAACTCTATTACACAATTTCTGGCAGAATTACAAAAAAAGAGAAAAATCCCAAAAGAAAAAAAGGAAGAGAAAAAGAGTTCTTCGACCACTGCACTGGTCAGTTCAAATCTTCAGCTACTGGTTCAATTGAACCGTGTTAGACCACACCGCCTGTCTATTCTTCAAGCTAAGGTTCAATCCTTGCTATGTTGCTGGAAACACTAGAATATATGTGTGGAGAAAGGCTGACTGTCTTAGTTCGTTTAGGTTTGCTGGAGTGAGTTGAGATGGTTTGCAAACCCATCTAGGCACTCATTTTATAGGCTCATATGGTTAGGAGTTATAGTCCAGGGACATAAATCCCACTAATCGTTTTATGGCTGTTGGACACTAGCCGTTATATGACTGTTGGAAACTAACCGTTTTATGGTTGTTGTGAGAGAGCTGGCTAACCGTTTATAGCTGTTGGGCTAGCCATTTTATGACTGTTGGCAACAGTTTCTAGCAATTAAGTCCATAGCTATTACACATTTATGTAACAGCTATATTTCCAGCCACTATATAATCAGAGGGACTCTCATTCAGTCCTCTAATTTTCGTCCAGCCATCCATCTACCTTAGCCATTTTGTCGCACCGCGACTCACACCTGTCTCGCGAAGTGAGCGACCCTCTATAACACGATGCGCACGTGCAAAGTGCAAAGTGCGCCACTGGTGCCTCTACAGTCACGCTGCCTCACATGCCCACGCCCTCACACTGAGCCCGAGACCGAGTCCGAGCCCAAGCGCGAGTGCGGTGTTCCAGTGCGCCATAGTCTATGGACTATAGGAGAAAATATTAAGGTACTCCACTATTTTCATATAAACATCTTTTTCTTCTTTTCCCTTTTCCATGTGGGATTATTCTCAAAAACATGAAAAAATGTATTTTACAAATATTTTTTCAAATATTTTATGTATATTATATAAATATATATTTATAAAATCAACACTATTTTCAACAGGGTGGCGTGCAGTGCTTGTCATCTCTTGATCATTTTCGCACGAGTAGCAAAATAAGATCCTAACCGAGTATGACATTTCAAGTATTCTTTCTGGGTGGTTGGGTCCGACTATAAGTCGAAAACATGTTGCATTTCATAAAAATCTATTATTTTATCGGGTGGTGTGCAGTACCTGTCAGCTTTTGATTTTCACATAGGTACCAGAACAAGATCCTAAGGGATTAGGATATTTAAGTATTCTTTTTAGGTGACTGGGTCCGACTAAGTCGAAGTCGAGTTGCACTTCATAAAAATCCATTATTTTACTGGGTGGTGCGCAGTGCTTGTCATCTCTTGCTTTTTGTACAAGTATCAAAATAAGATACTAACTGATTATGACATTTAAGAATTATTTTTGGATGGTTGAGTCAGACTAAAGTCGAAAACGGGTTGCATTTCGTAAAAAATTATTATTTTACTGGGCGGTACGTGTGTAGTACTCGTCATCTCTTGATTCGATTACAAGTAGCAAACCAGGATCCTAACTTATCATTAGGTCAGCGCTATCTTAGATGGACCATACGACCAGAATGGCACCATTGAGAAACCCTGATGATTCTATTAGAGAAGATTGAAAATTGATGGCTAAAAGTATTAGAGTTGAATCCTCCGACCAGTTTAGTTAGGATTTTCAGTTCAGTATGATTTTCCCAAGTATTTCCTACCTGATGATCAGTTCAGATATGGGACATGGACTCTACGTGTGAAAATAATTAGCCGTTGGTAAGTTAAGAAAAATTAAGGGGCGAATAATGGGTTTTCACCATATTTTTAGAGAGATGCTCCAGTGCTCTCAGAGCAAAATAAGTTATAGTGCTCCTATTTGCATCAAATCACTTGGACAGTCCATTCAATCGATCTAAACTGTCCATTAAGTCCGGAACACATTTAATAGGGTATCATGCAAAAATATTTCTGATGGGATGATCTAATCCACCTTTGATTTGGCTTTATTATCCACATCCATCTATCAATTTCTGAAGCCTTGGAGTGATGGTTACAATTGCCAAACAAAAGTGATTCGTTAGAATGATAAGCAATTCATGACATCGCCTAATAAATAGATGGCTCGACTTGTCAAATGGACTTATTTTTGTGTAAATTATCTTGACCGTCCCCGTCCATCAAGTACGATGCCCCATGCAAGCCTTGGAACCTAAAAATCATCCAGAGATCAGGTAGGACATACCCTTGCAAAAAATTGGGACGGGACTCCCTGCACCATTGGTTTTGTATAGGGCCCACCGTGATTTTTAGTTGCCATCCAATCCTTTTACCCGATATGCCTCATTAGACTAAAAAATAGCCCAAAAATAACAGTATTTCAAAATCCGGGTAGGCTATGGATTTAAAGGCTTTTTAGTGCATTTTACGGGGTGGTTCATTTGAGTTTTGAATCATCCTGATTTTTTAGATCAAGACCAACAAGAGGTGATCTGCCCGATTAATCGCGTGGATTTTATGCCCATTAAATCGTTTACCTTTTTTTTTATTTTTACACACGCACACACACCCCCACACACTCACGCCACACGCACACATACCCCACACACGCACGCCACCATGGGTACTCGAACGTCGAACCCTTGAATCGTTTGCCGAAGCTACCAACGTCAGTGGATCACTACTAATTGCTTATTGGTGGCCTCACAGGAGTTTCAACTCTTAAGTTCTTCAGTTCGAATACCCACTGTGGTGTGTGCGCGCGCGCGGGCGGGTCTGATTGTCTAAGCGTAAGATTTTAAAAAATGTCCGCAATGGATCAGGTTCAGTGCGAAAAGGTTTATTTAGGGCGCGGCTTCAGTGACCATGGGAACCTGTGATATATGTTCCTTATATCCATGCTGTCCATCCGTTTTAAAAACTCATTTTAGTTAATGATTTCAAAAATGAAGCATATCCAATTCTCAAGTGGACCACAATACAGGAAACTATGGTAATCAATCACTAAAAAACTTACCGTGGGCCATAAAAGTTTTGAATCGAACTGATATTTGTGTGGGCTGTTAATATAGATCTTTTTGACCTTATCAACATGTTGGATGGAAAATAAACATTCCAATAGCCCTCACGAAGTTTTTAATGGTGGGGATTCAATCACAATTGTTTCTTGTGGTATGGTCCACCTGAGATTTGGGTCGGCTTCATTCTTATGATAATAACTTAAAATGAACTGTCAAAATAAATTAAAGTTGTGGATGTGAGTCAAATACATCACAATGACCCATAGTTAGAGATCCACCAACCTCGATGGTTCGAGTAAGATATATACCGATTACTGTCGGTCGCACATGCCTTGCATGCAGACGGAATTTTCTATTAGCGTGATGTGATGCCAGATGGGATATGGCACCCTGCTGCAAGCAATGCTCACATGGGACCTACGGTTATGATCCACCCAGTGGATAACTTACAACTTTTTAAGCCAATGCCACATCCAACCCTTTTAATAGGTTGGCCCCACAAGAAAGAACACCTAGTGCAAAAATTATCTCCATCTATCATAAGGAGGGTAATACCATATAAAACAATGTCTAGCTATTGATAAATAGTAAGATACAAACGTGGCCCACTCAATGAGTGGATGTGGCTGATTTTTGTAGAGAGCAACCCTTATGGGGGGACCAACCTACTGGACGGATTGGATGTTGCAGGAACATGAAATGTTAGCAGATAACTTCCAATTTTTCTTGTGCTTGTAATATCCACTCTATCCAATGAGTTGTTCCTATCATAATAATTTCCTCATACAAAAATCAGTCACATTCACTGGCCATGTGACCGTTTTATATATTAAATTTGCTATTTTTGGTGGTTACACATTATAATTTACATGTGACCCGACGATGGATAGACCGGGATTATTTTTGCATTAGGTAATTCTCATGGTGGGCTCCACCTATTTGAAGGATTGGCTTTCAGATTTACTTTATATATATATATATATATATATATATATATATATATATATATATATAGGTTGTAAATTATTCAGTGGACGGACAACAAGTTGTGGGTCAACTTGTTGTGGACCATAAAGCAAAGTGATTCATGGGTTAGGTAGCCCACTGTGTTATGTTTCCAAAATTTATGCCGACCATCGGATGTCAGCCACGTTAAGCCTATGGCCCAAAAATAAGCCATATCCATGATTCAGGTGGATGACACAAGTAGAAATAGTTTCAAATTTTTTCTCTTTGTGTGGCCCACTTAAATCATGAATGGGCTTAATCAAAATGGCCCTTGAGGCAGCTAATGGTTGAAGTGGATTGAATATAATCATCATGACTTATAAAAAATCAAGGGTGGACGTCCCTCTCCCAACTATTTCCTTTGATGCGGCCCACTTAAATCACATGTCAACCTACGGATGGAAAAACTTCTGGTCAATGTGGATTTTACGTAATCATCATCACCATGGGCCCCATAAAAATCCAGGGTGGGCATCCCCTCCCAACTGTTTCCTCAGTGCTGTCGAACTGAATTACCAGTCTGGCTGGATTTTGTTCCGTAGGCCTAAAATGCAATAACTTACTATAATTATTTTTAAATATCTTATTTTCTGCTAGATATTCACAATAAAAATGTCAAAATTTGAAATCTCTCAAAATTTTGAAATAAATACATCATAGTGCGGTCCACAAAGCACCTACCACCAGCCATTGGCTAGTGGTAGGGGAGTAACCAATCCGATCCTCTCAAGTCTCAACTCATGGCTCAAGGGGCATTGAGCACTGAGCTCTGACGTGGATTTCTAAGTTCTTGCGTGACATGCTAGGTGGGTCCCACCTATGATGTTTGTGATAAATCCACACCGTCCATCTGTTTTGGGAGCTCATTTTAGGACATGCAGCCAAAAAATGAAGTGTATCCTTAAATCAAGTGGCCCTTACAAGAGGAAACAGTGTAGATTCAATGACCACTGTTTGAAACATTCACATGGCCACGGAATTTAATATCAAAATAAGTTTTTGGTGTTTTCACTTTATCCGAGTGGGAATGACCTTATAAACAGTTTAGATGACATATAAATATCAAGATAGATAACAGGAAGGTTTCAACGGTAGAAAACTCTTTCCTCGGTTTTCCCTCTCATCCGGCACACTTGAACTTTGGATCCACTTATTTTTTGGTATCATGTCCTAAAATGAGCTCCCACAATTGATGGACGATGTGGATTTCTTATCACTGTGGGGCCCACGTAGCATTCCATTGCAGGGAATCTGTGTCCCAATAAAAGAAAGATGATAAAGGAAGCAGATTGCAGGTGTACCACGCACCAGGCCAATGGTGTATTGACGTCAGAAAGTTCTGTGGGTCCCATCATGAGGTATGTGTTATTTCCAAACCGTCCATCCATTTGGCGGGCTCATCTTAAGGCTTGAGTCGAAAAATGAGACAGATCTAAAGATCAAGTGGACCACACTACAAAAAACAGTGGGGGGTTGAACGTCTACCATTAAAACTCTTTTAGGGGTCATAGAAGTTTTGGATCAATATGAAATTTATTTTTCCTCTTCATCCATGTAGTTATGATCTTATTAACAAATTGGATGGAAAATAAATGTTATAGTGGGCCCTACTAATTTTTTAACGGTAAAAATCATATATTTTTTTATTTTTTTATAATTTTAAAAAAAAATTAAAATAGAAGATTCAATCTGAACTGTACCCAACCCGATTTAACCTGGTTTCCCTGACCGAGTCAGACTCGTTTCGAGTCAGGCTAGCAATGCAACGAATCGGATAGAGTCAAAGTACCCGGACTCAGTCCCGGATCAAATTGAGTTCAGGTCACTGCATTGAAAATTTTAGACCAAGTCAAGTTGGACCCAATCCAATCCAACTCGCCTCGATGCCCACCTCTACCTCCAGATGCAGTGATTGAGCTATGGATTACTCGCGGTATACAATGAGTTGCGAGAGAGATAATTCTTTTGAAATTTTTTAGAACTACATACATAGATGGATTGACACGTGGCAATAAGTTATTCACACTCTTAAGTGACTAATCAACTGTCTTGATCCTTTGCATCTGCACAAATGCAAAACGGCAAGGTTTAAAAATGAAGTCGTATGCGTCCGTCACGATTCAGGATCCACAGTATGTGTCGCCTGTTATGCAGCACGCCAACAACACAGTGAGCCGAGATCCAATATCCGGTCTCATCCACAAACGATAAATAGGAAGAAATATAAATTAGAAATAGATCAAAGCAATCCAAACAAACCACAAGACAAAATACACGTGGAAAAATCCTAAACTAGAGTAAAAAAACCACGGATGCAAACTTCCACTATGAAGAAAACGAAGATTATAAGGAAAAATACTAACCTCTCCCTTGGAAGTACAGAGAAAACCCTTTGGCCACACCTTAGAATTATTTTTCAATCACTAGAAAAGCCCTAAGGACACCTATATATAGTTTAGGCAACTTCCCTTTCACACCCTTACGAAAGCCGACTCAAAAATCCGCAGTCCGCATCAAATCCGAAAACGAATCTGCGTAACCACGACCGATCAAGTAGATTGCACGACTGGTCGAGCATGGGCCATGACCGGTCGAGCACCTCAGAACCAAAAATCTGATGTTCGCTGGACTTTAAGTAGAGATAGTCTACGACTGGTCGAGCAAGGGCCACAACCAGTCGTGCGGCCTCCATATGTGGCTTCACATCTCAACAATCTCTCATTTAGAGACACATCACCATAAACTTTCGTCTTCTACATTCGGAGTGCATCACCTCCCCGTCTTCAAGCCTAAAGACCAATCAAAGGTGAACAGAGCTTCAGCTTGTCTCGTGTGACCGCCTTGATCTGCATATCCGCAGGATTCTCACTTGTATGAATCTTCTCCAGAGCAATCGATCCATCTTCTAGTAATGAACGTATGAAGTGATATCCGATGGCAATATGCTTGGTTCTTGAATGAAAGGCTGAATTCTTAGTCAAGTGTATTGCGCTCTGACTGTCACTGTACAGCTTGCAATCTGCTTGCTCTTTACCCAACTCTTCCATGAAACCTTACATCCACACCATCTCCTTGCACGCTTCCGTAGCCGCAACATATTCTGCTTTTATCGTACTGATAGATACTATCTTCTATAACTGAGAGACCTAACTGACTGCAGCACTACTAGAGTAAAGACATAACCTGTAGTGCTTCTTCTGTTGTCAATATCTCCTACCAAATCTGAATTCACGTAGCCCTGTAGTTTGATTTTCGATCCACCATAACACGGCCCCACATCCTTAGTACCTACCAAGTGTCTAAGAATCCACTTCACAGCTTTCCAATGTTCCTTCCCGGGGTTGTTCATGAACCTGCTAACAACTCTCACTGCTTGAGCAATGTCTGACCTCGTGCTCACCATAGCATACATGAGACTCCCAATAACTGACACGTATAGGACTTTAGCCATGTAGTCACGTTCCTCCTGCATCTTTGCGCCTACTCCTTAAATAGCTTAAAGTGGTTAGCTAATGGAGTGCTGACCGACTTAGCATCTCCCATATTGAATCGATCAAGTACCTTAGTTATGTACTCTACCTGTGACAAAACTAGTTTCTTGTTTTTCCTATCACGTTTTATCCTCATGCATAGGATTTATTTTGCAGCTCCTAAATCCTTCATGAAAAATTCTTTAGACAATTTTCTTTTAAGATTTGAGATGTCCTTCATGCTTAAACCTGCCATAAGCATATCATCAACGTACAGAAGAAGGATGATATATGACGTATCAAACTTCTTCAAATAATAACAGTAGTCTGCATGACATCTCCTAAAACTGTTTTCTGACATGAAACTATCAAACTGCTTCAGGCTATTTAGACTCTTCTTCAGTCTGCACACCTTATTCTCTTTTTCTGATGCCACGTATCTTGTTGACTGATGCATATATATCTCTTCTTTAAGGTCCCCATGAAGAAAGGCTGTCTTAACATTTAGCTGCTCTATATGTAAGTCCTCTATAGCCACTATACTCAAGACCATGCGAATCGTAGACATTTTCACCATAGGTGAAAATATTTCAGTGAAATCAATACCTGCCTTTTGTTGAAACTATTTCACAACTAATTTGGCCTTGTACCATTTCGAACCATCGTGCTCCTCCTTCAGTCTATAAATCCACTTGTTATGAAGAGCTTTCTTACCCTTGGATAGAGTGACTAGCTCCCATGTACAATTAGACTCAAGAGAGTCCATCTCAACATTCATGCCCTGCTCCCACTTAACCTGTGTATCTGATTGTAATGTCTCTTCAAAACACTCTGGTTCACCATTATCTGTCAGCAGTAGATAATGTAAAAAGGGTTAGTATCGGACTGTGGGTCTCCTCTCTCGAGTAGACCTCCTCACAACCGGTGTCTGTGGCTCTGCCTCATAATGTTCTTGTGTATGATTATCCTGTGGTGTTGTAACACCCATGTTCGATAACTCTTCCAACTCTATGAATTCATTTTCCTGCACACTATCATTATGCATCACTTTTTCATTAAATACTATGTCCTTGCTTCTGATGATTTTCTTATTTTCTGCATCCTAAAACCTATAGCCAAAATCATGCTGCCATAGCTTACAAACGTGCACCTCCTGGACTTTGCATCCAACTTATTTCTGTATTTTACATCAATGTGAACATATGAAGTGCAACCGAACACTCTAAGATATGCAAGGTTCACTTCTTTCCTAGTTCATGCTTCTTCTGGTAGCCTACCATCTAATGGTGCTGAGGGACTTCTATTGATAAGATATGCGACAGTATTCACAGCATTTGCCCAAAATATCTTAGGCAACCCTGCATGTAACCTCATGCTCCTGGCGCTCTCAAGGATGGTCCTGTTAATGTGCTCAGCTACACCATTTTGTTGCGGTGTCCCTGGAATCATTTTCTGATATTTGATTCCATTTTCTGCACAATACTCCTCAAACCTCTTATCACAGTACTCTCCCTCATTATCAGATCTGAGACATTTTACTGTTTTACCTGTCGTTTTCTACCAAACTTTTCACTTCTTAAGTACATCAAATACATCAGATTTGTACTTTAAGAAATAAACCCACAGTTTTCTACTAGCATCAGCAATAAAAGAAATAAAATAACGTGAGCCACCAAGAGATAATACCTGTGTCGGTCCCCACACATCAGTGTGTACAAGCTCCAACAGATGCGTCTTGGAGCGCGTCTTGTCTTCTTGAAGCTTACCCTCTTCTGCTTATCATACACGCAGTCCTCGTAAAATTCCAAGTCAATAGACTTTAGCCCTGGTAGCTTTCCTTTTGACAATAGCACTTTCATCCCCTTCTAACTCATATGTCCCAACTTCTGATGTCATAACTGTCCATTCACTCCAGTTGATGCGGCTGCAAGTGAACTATATGATCATAAAGTCGCGTACAAGGTAACTTCCTTCTTGCCTCGAGATATCACCAAGGCACCTTTTGTGATCTTCCATGAATCACTGGTGAATGTCGTCACATAACTGGTATCGGCCAACTGCCCCACCGAGATCAGATTCCTTCTTAACATCCTTCAATTTCAATATCGTTCCGTCTTTCTGATTTATATGAATGTCTTCCTTTCCAACGATACTGCACGGCTCATCATCACCCAGGTAGACTCTCCCAAAGTCACCTAATACATATTCACACAGAACTTCCTTACATGAAGTGGCATGAAACGAAGCGTCCGAGTTTATAACCCAAGACTCATTCCTTACATCAAGAGACAAGATCCCTCAGATAGATTCACTGAATCTTTCCCGCCTTGAGAGCTTCCTTCTTGTTTCTTGAGCGCCCTGCAATCACATTTCATATGTCCCTTCTTCCCATAATGCCAACACCCGTCTTTGTCTTTTGGTCCTTTGGACTTCTTCCTCGACTTAAAACGCACATGTTTATTGCCTCCTTTGTTCAGCGATCTTCCTCTTCTTTCAACGTTTAGAGCATTCCCTGAGTCCCCTGAGACTCTTAATGCCTTTCTTCTAGATTTTTCGCTGAGAATTAGACCTGCCACATCATTAAATTTTAGCTTTATCGACCCCGAAGAATTGTTCACAGCAATCACCAAATCATCCCAACTGTCTAGCAAACTGGACAAGATCAATAACGCCTTGACCTCATCCTCAAAAATAATGCCAACGGATTCTAACTGACTCATGATTGTATTGAACTCATTTAGATGTTCAGCCACGCTCCCACCATCTGACATCTTTATGTTGAATAACTGTTTCATAAGATGAACTTTGTTGGACGCAGAGGGTTTTTCATACATGGTGGCTAGGACTTCCATTAATTCTTTTGTGGTTTTCATCTTGGATATATTGAAGGCAATACTCTTAGACAAAGAGAGTCAGATTGTTCCTAAAGCCTTCCTATCCAGTAAAAACCATTCATTATCCGTCATCTTTTCTAGTTTCTTCTCTTTTTCTCCTGGAGGAATATAGAGATCCTTCTGATACAGATAATCCTAATCTGCATCTTCTAGAAGGCAAAGTTTGAACAATCAAACTTTTCAATTCTAGTTTTCCCTTCTTCTGTCATTGCTACCAATAGAACTAAACCAATAGCTCTAATACTAGTTGTTGCGCAGTATGCCAACAACGCAGTGAGAAGAGATCTAATATCCGGTCTCACCCACAAACGATAAACAGGAAGAAATATAAACTAAAAACAGATTAAAGCAATCCAAACAAACCACAAGACAAGATATACATGCAAAAACCTCAAACTAGGGTAAAAAAAACTATGATGCAAACTTCCACTATAAAGAAAAATAAAGATTATAAGGTAAAATATTAACCTCTCCCTTGGAAGTACAGAGAAAACCCTTTACCCACACCTTAAAATTATTTTCCAATCACTAGAAAAGCCCTAGGAACACCTATATATAGTTTAGCCAACTTCCCTTTCGTACCCTTGCGAAAATCGACTCAAAAATCTGCAGTCCGCATCAAATCCCGAAATGAATCTGACCAACCACGACCGGTCGAGTAGACTACACGACCGGTTGAGGAGACTACACGACCGGTCGAGCGGACCCCTCGACCGGTCGAGCATAGGCCACGACCGGTCGAGCATGGGCCACGACCGGTCAAGCACCTCCGAACAAAAAATCTGATGGTCACTGGACTTTGAGTCGAACCAGTCCACGACCTATCGAGCAGGGGCCACGACCGGTCATGCGGCCCCCAGATGTGCCTCCACATCTCAACATCTCCCCCAAGAGGGTCCACATGCTGAGATGGTCCAATTATTTAAACGGTTTGTATTGTCGTTACTATCAAAGATAAGCCATGATGTCATGATCACGCTTAATTTGAATGTGGCTATTGAAATCTTCTCTCTAGTGCATTGATTTCATCTGCACAGTAATTATTAGAATCATCAGTTCAGTGTACCTCTATAATCAGTAGTCAGTACAACACACAATCTAGAATATATGCTTCTGATCATCTCACCATTTTAGAATGTAGTCCCAATTAGCCGATATATGCTGGGATATGTTGTACTCTATTTATGATTGTTCTTGATAAACTCAAAGGACATCTATCATAGCAAGTGGGAGATATAGGATGTTAAGCTGAAAAAATAAGAAAATAATAAGTAAAATAAGGAGCAGTTGAAGGATATTCAAAAGCAAACCAAGCAAGGTGTGGTTGGAAGGTGTATATAAGCAAACCAACTAGATAAGAGGTGTTCAGAAGTAGATGAATCTTAGTCAAGAAAAGAAGAATAGCCAACAAGAATAAATGTAATAAAAAGAATAATCTAGAAAAAAAATTGACTGCTATAACCGTTGGAGTAATGTAAGAAGCATCTACAAGAATAAGCCATTAGAAAAATCTATTAATAACAAAAGAGAGTGTTAAAACAAAAATTCAATCCAACATAATCAAATCATAACAAATCTATCTTTTATCTTAACTTATTTTAGGAGCAGTGATAATTCTTAACTATAGGTTTTAGTTGTAATCCAAATGTAAACTCATATGTTGGATTTGTCTTATATCCAATATTACGCAGTTCTTTCAAGAAACATATTCTTGCAGTTGTTTTTAGTGATTGATCATGAGTTTTTCCTTTTGTTTAATTACACTAGTATTCTGAAAAATTCTTTCTTATGAAAGGCAATATACAACTCTCTTTTACAGGAAGAATCACACATTTTGATTTGCCTAATCATTATAAAATTCTGCAAGCAGCTGAGTAAGCAACTAATTTTCTCAAAATCTACTCATATACATTCGCGTCAAATGTATTTGCTTATTTCAGCTCTTGGTGTTGAAAGTTAATCAATTTAGATCGATTCTAGCAGGTCTACACACACTACACCTGACAAAAACAAATCAAGTGCCTACATGATATACGTGTAAGTAATGAACACGTGTTAGCTTTTTACACATTCTAGGGGGCTGGTGTCCCCAACTACTAATTGACTAGCCAACCATAGACCCACCATGATGTATGATTGCCATCCAACACATCCCGTAGATGCGACATCCATGTTAGGCCTAGGTCCCAAAATCTAGCCCTATCCATAACTCAAGTAGGCCACGCCAAAGGAACAGTTAGGCACATTGGGGAGGGGAACTATAGAAATTTCTAGATGGAGCATGGGGTCCACATTTTTGTGTATTTGCCATCCAAACCCAGTCGTCAGGCAAACCCCACTAGGAAGAAGGGTCACCGCGATTCCAAAACTTAGCTGGGAGACAACAATTGAACGTGTATGTTTTAGGAGCACTTCTACGTTTCTCCGACCCCTTGGTTTGTCCCACCTGAGTTTTGGATCAGGATGATAGTTGGGATGTACGGTGAAAATGTATGTACACCATATTCACAGTTTGGATTCCATCTGCACATCATAGGTGGGCCCCACACAGCTCAAACGTATGGTAATTAGCACAGATAGGTCGAAAACTGTTGGAATTGCAAACCAAAGCATTTACAGCTACTGCCTGATGGTTCATCTTCCAATGCACAGCAACACTTCCTATAAGCTGTTTTGGAATATGAAATGCTTTGTGTATTTCCTAAGAACATTAAGCGTTAGAAGCTCCTGGTAGGGGCAGTTTTGTCTTTTCACCTTACATTCAAATGCCTATACATGGGCATCTAGTGTATTCGGTTGATGCAAGCAAGTGAATAGCAAGAACAACAGCAAGTAAAGAAGCACGTTTGCAACAGCAGCAAAACAGTTTAAGAAAATAAAAAATTCTGTTTTTTTTTTTTTTTTTTCTCTTCCTTCCTTCATACAGAATCAGATTTTTCTGACTTATGGTTGGACTTTATAAAGCCAAGAAAAATCTGTTATCTTGAAGCATATAGAAAATCTGACTTATACAACCAACAAACTAGTATCAGGGCCTCCTACTTTTTCTAGAAGTAGTTTCCAGCAGTTTTTTTTTTAGCCAAGTATAGATTTTTTTGAAGAAAAAATCTGTTTAAAAAATCAGATTGCAAAGCCAAGTATTTTTTTTAAGTTCCCTGGTTGAAGTTACCAGCAGTTTTTTTTTTTTTTTTTTTGCCAAGAAAAGAAAAATCTTCTAGAAAAAATCAGATTTCAGCAGTTTTTCAAACAAGATAAAAAAAAAAACAAATTTCAGCAGTTTCTTTTTTCAGCTTTAAAAAAACAAAAAAAAAATAATAATAATAAAAAGAGAAAATAAAAAAAATTCTGTTAAAAAAATCAGATTTCAGTAGTTTTTTCTAGTTAAGAAAAAAAAACTATTTTAAAATAATCATATTTCTATTTCATCCCTCTCTCCCTTCATTTTTATTTATAATAATAAAAAAAAAAAAATCAGACATTCCTTCTTTTAAAAAATTAAAAAAAAGATGGCTGACACAATCCAGTTACAGGTTCTTAAGTTGTCAAAGGACAATTATGAAAATTGGTACATCTAAATGAAGGCATTGTTTAGACCGCAAGAACTATGAAAGTTCGTCACCAATGAGTATGTAGAACCCACTATGGAGGAAGAAGCCACCTTCACTAATGAAGAAAAGACCGCTCTAAAAAATTAAAGGAAGAGAGACAACAAAGCTTTGTTCCTCCTCTATCAAAGGTTGGATGATTCAACCTTTGAAAAGATTGCCAAAGTGTAACACCCCGAATTTTGAGGGTTGAGTAAGGCTCAACTCCCGAGGTTTATAACATCACTTATGCATTATGGATGATAATGTTCAGATTTCGTCCATGTTGATGAGTTAAGCATGCATGGGATTATACTAAATAGCATATCATACTCTAGATATAATCAAGTTAAGCAAGCAAAAGTCTAAAACATATCGATTTAAGCATGTAGGTGTTTCAAAAAACCTCCAGAGTATGAGTATGTAACCGGGTTCAATATCTACATGAATTATTTCAAAATGAACAAGATATGAAAATGTAAAGTGTCCAAGTAAGCCGGATATCCCAGTGGTCCATGCGTATCGGCACGAGGTCTACATCGACCTGTCCTAGAGTTGAAAGTAGGAGAATTCCTCCCCATTCATAAAGTCATGCTCCATTGCATAGACTTCATCAGCACCTACATCTAAATCAGAATCTGGTTGGTGTTTTAAAATACCATCCTAGAGTGGGAGTAAGTGATCAACTTAATAGTTTTATAAGGTAAAAGTTAACATGTTATCAAGTCAATCTAGCAGTAATGATAAAGCAAACAAACAATCACTTCCTAACTACTCTTTTTGATACAGGAATGAAGTGTAAGTCATGATATATGCCCTCGCATCGAAGCTCCCTCACAAGCGACTCCGACAACCTATTTCACATATGACATCACTTCCTCAAAAGATTGCAACTTCATCGCCTTTAAAGCACATCCTAACTAATGCAGTATGATGCATGGTCGTGTTAGCCAAGTAATTAATTAAGCTTATTCATATATCTAGTTTTGGAAGCTAGGGTACCTCCCTTTATATCATTGACCCGAATCAAAGGATCCATCTAGGTTCATCACTCCTAGTTAAGCACATACGATAGGTAAGTTGTAGGTTCGTCACTCCTAATGAAATGCATACGATAGGCAAGTTACAAGAATTTATACTTGCATTCACTACGGGGAGACTCATTACCCTAGCGTAGGCCGACAGCACGAACATGGCTGGTATCCCATACCACCATGCCTGGCTTACGAGTTTTAGTTGCTCATTGGTCACTACAGGGAGGCTCATCACCCCAGCGTAGGCAAGCAGCTCGAACACAGTGTCTCATACCACCATGCCCGGCTCATGAGTCTTAGCGGATCGTGGCACCATGGTTAACGTGGATCTTTACATTGGTGAGAGGTACCTCAGATTCAAACAGTCGCGTCCATACATGATAAACACACAATAGGTCAATCGGTTCATTAGGCAAGCTTGATAAGTATGGGCACACGCTAACTTAATCGACATAGAGCGCATAAGCACCCCTCGTGGCTTAACCACTGTCGACAGTCGTCATACGACCCGGATTCATCGAGTTTACCCAATGTGGTGGGACTAATTCAGTCACCCGAACATGGACTGTTACTGATTTCCTGGGCTATGTTGTAGCCTCAATCTTATTCATATGCAGCTAACAAACACATGTGATATTCATCGCAGCATTTAACAAACAATCCAAGTGAATTCCTCATTTCGGTATTTCAACAAACACATCGATCATGTTACCAAACACTTACATTTTACCAATTCACAAATGAAAACATACATATGTATAAGACAACAGGGAATCCTATCTTAATACTTATCATAAATACAAATTATCAAAAAATTTTCATTGAAACAATTTATCAAACACTTAGACTACGTTAGTTACAATGTGTTTTTATCAAATATTCATACCGAGAAATCTATATGCATATAACAATGTTGAATCCTAGATTAGAAATCATGGTAAGCATAAATCATTTTCAAATGTTCATTCAAACATTTCAACAAACACATAGGATGCATCTTTTACTCATCACAGTTCATAGGTGTATATCATACAGAAATCGACGTATCTAAGACAATACGATAGCAATCAAGTTAGACATAAATCATTAGCTGACATGAAAGCATTGATAACCGCAACCTAAGCATTTATAGTCTGCACCTTTCATCGGGATGCTCAGTTCGGACTCGGTCCAAATCCTACGTTTCTGAAAATGGAACGTCAGGCACCTAAATGACGAAACAGGTTAGCTAGGTTGACAAACAACTATCCTAGATCTCTACAACAATATTAGGGTTAGGATTTCTTATCCAAAATCGTAGCCAAAAAAGGTTGGGTAGCGCTGCAGGGTGGAGATTTGGTGTGTGGAATCATGGGAGAGGATTCCTGCAGCGATCTCCCAAGTTCTTCCTTCTCTCTTTCCTCTTGTCTCTTCTTTTCTCTCCTCTCTCCCTTAGGGTTTTTGTGAAATTCGTATATGAGAGAGGAGGGGTGAAATAAGGGTTATTTATAAGCCTAGAAGTGATGTAAATGGCCCCAAGGCTACTTTATACATAATTTATACCCAGTGGGCGTCTGTTTCTGACGAACAAGGCTCATGTGGAGGCCCACAACCCATCTATGTCATAGGGTACGTTCCTTGACAATGGATCCATGCTAGGATACGATTTTGGTGCGATCGGATAAGCCGATCAACCGTGTAGAGCCTGCGTCAGATCAACGATCATACTTACTCAATCGGGGCCACAGTTATAAGGATATGTGCAGGAAACTTTTCTTTTCCCATGGGTGAAGTTTGGTCAGAAACTGATGGTCCGAAATACTCAGTTTTGCGTGAGAGTAAACAGCTATAACGACTTGGAAAAATCCGTACAAAGATCCGAGTACCACCTCAGGTAGAAATCACTCAGGACCAAATCCTTTAGAAATTAGGTAAGAATTAGCTAGTGCTGACCTAGTTTACCTGGGAAATTTGCACTAATCACTTTAAATATGATCTGCAAGACTCAAAACTTGTAGAATTGTTAACGCTATGTTACCCTAAAATTTGGGATCCATCTCTAAACCCAGTTGCTCTCGGGAGCATTCAGAAACTCTGTATCGGACTTGAACCGCACGTCGAAAGTCTGATAGCGATGAACTTAGACAATTAAGACCGCCTAGTTGGACTTGACTATCACCTCAAAAATCAAGTCCAAATGAGGTCCTGAGACTATTTCCTTGAGTCCGGACTGAAGAGTGTGAGAACGTAAAGGTTTTTAGGAAATTAAATATGAATTTAAGTAATCTGACTCATGTCACTTACGGATCGATTATAAGCATTCAGACCGTTGGAATTTGACCCAAACTTACCCTCGAATCAGGGAAAATGTCCCACACATGCTTATGTAGTTGTGGCCCTGATCGAGTTTCGGTGACCGTTGAACTGAAACTGATCCGCCACGGTCAATCTGAAAACCCAATCGGACTGAAAACTTAGCATGACCTAGATCTAAGGTCAGGAAGCTTAAGTCTGACCGCACGCCAAAAAGGAGCCTCCAGAAGTACTCCGTTGGATCGGAACAGGCCTCCTTTGGCTATAACTTAAGTATACCTTGGCCCTGGGCCATTCCCATCAGTTCTGGGCCTATATAAGGGCCTTAAACCCCTTCTCATTCACTTCATACGAATTTGAGAAAACCCTAGGAGAGAGAAGAGAGTAAAGAGAGAGAAAGTGAGAAAGAAGTGGAAGCTACTCCTGGGATTCAATCTCCGTTACTCCACGTGCTTAAACATCACTACCGGATCACTATTTCAGCACTTTCAATTCCACTATTGGGTAAGAAAACCTAATCCTAATCCGTTCTAGGGTTCCAAATAGTTGAAATGATGAAATAGCTAACCTAGTTCATGCTATAGGTTGCTTTTCTGCAGGTGTCAAAGGCCATGTTTAAAACGAATCCGATACGCGTTTACCGGCGTAAGGTGCGGACTATATACGTTTAGGTTATGATTTTCATGGCTTTCAATGTCGGTTAATAATTTATTACTGACAAGGGTGCAATTACACATGCCAGATGCGTTGTCTGTTTCGCTTTACGTATATGTATAAACTATGTTGTATTTAGGATATTTCATATGTTGTTGAAATATTTATGTGTTGGAAATCTGGATGTGTGTTTGACATGATTAACTGTCGTAAATACATGGTTGTTAAATATGCGACAACTCCTTGGCCAAAGGATTTGCCCTAATACGTAACATAGCCAACATACATCATGTATGTTGGAAAGTGTAGTCTAAGTGTTTGAAGAAATGTCTCCATGAGCGAGTAGATGTTAAATGATGCCAATTAAGGGTGTTGAGATGAGATTCTCAACAGCCTTAATGATGTGTATGATTTCCTCCTTGTATAGTATATGATAATATCTAATTTATTTATGGAATGTACATGCGTAACTTTATGTTTAAAGTTATATTCCTTCATATGCTCAAATGCTTGTAGGACTTGAATTGTTTATTCCTTATTGCTTTCACTATCTCATATGATTACTTGTTGCAAATGATTGTGGTTGGGGCTATTACTTAGTCCAGGTAATCGGTAACAGGCTTTGATCTAGTGGTTGAGGTTGCTCTCACCACACAGGACGTGTCGATGAATCCGAATCGTACTATGGTTATCTATAGTAGTTAGGCCACATAAAGTGCTCACGCACTTTATGTTGGTTAACTCGACGTACGCTCGTTCTAGTCGAGCTCATCAAGTAACCCGATTGGCCCGTTGCATGTTCACCATGTATGGACGCTATTGCTTGAACTTAGGGTATCAAACTCACCAGTGGAAATCCTGTTAACCTTGGTACCTCGATCCACTAAGACTCATGAGCCGGACATGGTGGTATGGGACATCGTGGTCGAGCTGTCAGCCTACGCTGGGGAGACGAGCCTCCCCATAGTGACCAGTGAGCAAACCAGACTCGTGAACCGAATATCGTGGTATGGGACACTGTATTCGTGCTGTCGGCCTACACTGATAAGGTGACGAGCCCTTTGTAGTGACAGCGAGCATACTTTGAGTCTACGTGAGGCGATGAGTCTTTCCGTAGTGACTAAGGTATACACTAGGCCTACACTGATAAGGTGACGAGCCCCTTATAGTGACCTAGAACCGCAATATCGAATGAGATTTACTAGGATTGACGACCCTAGAATGGATCGTTGCTTGGGTATTGATATGAGGAAGGTATCTTAGTTTTCCAATCCTGCTGTATGAAAAGGACTAATAAGCACTTGGTAATCACGTGCATGCATCGCATTGTGCGTGCCTTGGGCGTTGCAGGTCAAGCATTGAGGAAGGGGTGCATGCCACAACCGTAAGATGAAGTCGCTGAGGGAGAGTAGGAGATAGCATGCATCATTATACATATCATCCTTGCATTAAACCACAGTACTTAAGAATGTTTGATTGTATTGCTTTATCATTACTACTTGACTGAAATGATAACATGTTAACCTTTGTTGTATAGTTCCACTGAGTTGATCACTCACTCCCACATTCTGGGACGGTGTTTGCAACACCAACCAGACCCTGTCTTAGCTACAGGTGATGGCGATGCCTTCAAGGCGGAGCTAGACTTTGAGGATGACGAGGAGGCCTTCTCTTACATATAGTTCTCGGGCGGGTTCATATAGACCGTTCGGATCGACTGGGCTTCAGGGATTTACTTATAGTGGATTATCACATTTATTTTGTCATTTTGACATTTTGTATTATAATTATCGACCTGGTAACTGTATCACATTTTGGAGACGTACTTTAATTATGGTTTTATCTACACATATCACAGTCTTCCGCTTGCGTTAATCAACTGTCTCTAGAGTATGATATGATGTTTTGGTATAATCTCACTCATGTTTAAGGTACTAACACAAATAACATTTAATCAGCATTATCTTTGTTACATAAGTTATGCGTTGGAACTCGGGAGTTGGGTATATGCTTGACCCCCGATTTTCAGGGCATTACAACAGCCCAATTCACTTAAGTTTTAATTTGTTTTCTAAAGGTATTCGCGTTTCTCACGCACTTCACTCATGGCTCAAGTTGTACGTTTTTGGACACTATCTGGGCTTAATTCTCGTGAAAATTGTCAAGCCTAGCAGGACGAACATAGTCCTATAGTTTTGCGGTCATAGGACCCTCGACGTGTTGTCTAAGTCCGATATGGAGTTTCAATATACTCCCTAGAGCGACAGGCTCTTGGAATTTCTCCTAGGTCTTTAAGTGATGTTGAGTAGGTGGTACTAATGGTTTTAGGCCTTCTCATTTGTGGAAATGGTGGCCCAAGCTTAAACCACCAATTATTTAGTTTAGTACTTAACTAAATTCCGCCTAAATTACACGACAGGATGCGGTCCTTGGCGAGTTTTACCTAAGGTGTACTCGGCCTTCGTACAGATTTTTTCGAGACGTTATATAAAGCAACATCAAGCAAGAAACCTTGAGATACCCTTGGCACCATCTTCAAGGGTGTTGATCGAGTGAAGCGAGCTCGCCTTCATACACTAAGAGTCGAGTTCGAAGCAGCGCACATGAAGGAAGGTGAAAGTATCTCTGACTACTTCTCACATTTAATTGTTATTATTAACAATTTTAAAAAAAATAGTGAAAAAGTTGAAGACATATGTGTCATGGAAAAGGCACTGCGATCGCTTACAACCAAGTTTGAGCATGTGGTTATGGCGATCAAAAAATTAAAGGAATTGAAAAAACTGTCCATTGAAGAGTTGCTGAGATCATTGCAAGTGCACAAGCAATGAATGCAAAAGAATGCAGGAACGATGCTTGAACATGCCTTAGAGTTTAAGATGACTCTAAACGAACAAAGAGGTGGCCATACACATCGTGGGAGCCGTGGCACTAACAATCGTGCAAGAGGAAGAGGGCGTAGATATAATCCAAGCAATCCACAAAATTAACAAAAATTTATCAATTTTTGTGGTAGAGGAAATGGTAGAGGCCGATCCGCACGCGGTCACGAAAATATGAGAAATATTCAATGCCGAAATTGTAGCAAATTTGGCTATTATGCCTCGAATTATTGGAGCAAACCGGTGGATCATAATAAACAATCCAACTATGTTAAAGCATCGAGTCATGGCAAGGAAGACTCCACAGTGCTCCTTGCACAAGAGAAAGGTTGTAATCGACCAGATGTATGGTACCTTGACACAGGTGCAAACAATCACATGTGCGGGAACAAAAGCCTATTTGATGAACTCACAAAAGGAGCTCATGGTGATGTGGCATTCAGTGACTTGTCAAAAACATCGGTGAAAGGTAAAGGCAAAATCAAAATCTTTCAGAAGAATGGTGTTCCAAACTACATCTCCAATGTATACTACGTGCCCAAACTACATCTCCAATGTATACTACGTGCCCAACATGAAAAGTAATATACTGAGTCTCGAACAACTCCTCGAAAAGGGGTATGTCATACACATGGAGAACTCTTCTCTTTCCATAAGAGATATGCATAGACGTTTGATTACGAAAGTCCAGATGGCGAAGAGTCGTATGTTTCCTCTTCATATAAAAACAATGCTTGAGAAGTATTTTTATGAAAAAATAAAGAATAATTCTTGGATGTGGCATCTTCTCTTTGGCCATCTAAATTTCAATGGCATGAAACTTTTGTCCTCATCAAGCATGGTGCATGGCTTGTCTGCTATTGAAGCTCCAGAATATGTGTGTGAGGCATACACACTTGAAAAACAACAAAGGAACTCCTTTCCGAGTAGAGTATCTCGAAGAGCAATAGAACCATTGCAGTTGGTTCACACTGACATCTGTGGACCATTGGATCCAATCTTTCTTAGAGGTAATAAATACTTTATTATCTTCATTAACGATTTCAGTAGAAAATTGTAGGTGTATGTAATTAAAGAGAAGTCTGTTACTTTTACTATTTTAAAAAATTTTAAGGCCATTATTGAAAAAGAAAGTGGTCTTAAAATTAAAACCCTTAGATCTGACATAGGTAGGGAATACACCTCAAATATTTTTCCAGAATATTATAAGGAATATGGCATTAAGCAGCAACACACTGCAGCGTACATGCCACAAAAAAAATGAAATTGCAGAACGGAAGAACCACACTATCCTCGACATGACGAGGATCATGTTAAAGGAGAAAAGTCTGCCAAAGAATTTCTGGGCAGAGTCAGTTGTATGTACTGCCTATCTTCTTAATAGGTGTCCGACCAAGAGTGTCAGGTTCATGACACCATAGGAAGCATGGAGTGAATACAAGCCGAGCATGGCGTGCCTTTTGATCTTTAGGTGTGTCGCCTACGCTCAAGTTATAGAAGCGAGAAGGAAAAAGCTTGATGATCGTGACAAGAAGTGCATTTTCATCGATTACAGTGAAGAATTAAAGGCATATAAGTTCTATAACCCACTAACCAATAAGGTGGTGGTAAGTAGAGATATAGTGTTTTGTGAGGAAGAATCCTAAAAGTGGAACTAGGAAGATTCAACCAAAAAAAATCAAGTCGAGACCGAAGGATATGAAGAAGAGAGGCATGTGAATCAGGAGCAGACACTCATATTACCCCCTTCGGATCGCAGAAGTCCAGGAGTACATTCCATCTCCTCTGAAAGTATTTCATCAAATCAGAATTCAGCCAGCACATCTTCATCCAATTCCACCATAATTAGCTCCTATCAAAATGAGAAGCCTCAACGAGATCTACGCAGAAACTGAAGAAGTGAATTTGCTCTGGCTGTATGCAGACCATGAGCCTCTCACATTCGAGGAGGCCATGATGAAGAATGTTGGAGAAAGGCTATGGAAGAAGAGATTGACGTCATCAAGAAGAATCGAACATGGGAGCTGACCTCACTCCCTAAAGGTCAGAGGACCATTGGTCTCAAATGGGTGTATAAAATCAAGCGGAATGTCGATGGTAAGATTGAACGATATAAGGCAAGGCTCGTAGAAAAAGGCTGCAAACAGAAATATGCACTACCAGAAAAAGGGGCAAAGGCTACGGATAAAAACCGTAGTTAAAGACCTTTTGCTACGGATCTAGTCCGTAGCACGTTCGTAGCTATTGCTGGTGTAACCAATGGTCAAAAACCAATGGCTACGGTTACATCCATAGCAATAGAGACTAGTAGGTATGAATAAAAGCTGTAACTATAATTTCTGTAGCGAATGTACCTACGCTTACAAATTAAATCAGTAACAATAGATATCAATAGCTATGAATAAAGGCCATAGCTATAATTTCTATAGCGAAATATACCTACGGCTATAGATTACATCTGTAGCAATAGATATCACTAACTACGAAAAAAAACAGTAGCTATAATTTCTGTAGTGAAATGTACATACAACTACGGATAATATCAGTAGCTAAAAGTGGAATGAAATCCGTAGCAATATGCTGAAGTTAGCAATAGCTACGGTTTTTAGAACAATAGCTACAGCTAAAATCCTTAGCTATTTTTAAAAAAAAATTATAATAATGATGTTTATTTCCATTACAAGAAGCTGCTGTGATTGATAACTCATCTAAGCTTAATGCTGATAGGAATAGTAAATAAAATGCAATCAGGAAAAAAAATGATGCATTTATTACAAATAGCAATCAAATCATACAATGCATCCCACATTCACATTTTTAAATAGACAATACTTCACTTTGCTCAACTTATCATAAGAATTACAAAAAAAAAGAACCTATTCGAACTTTAGCTTTGACTCCATCTCCAAATACTTCCTATGAAGTTCTTTCATATTCCATTGCACATGAATGAGATGGGAAATAAGAATTATGACAAAAAATTACGAGTAAACCTGTCTTTCATAATTGCTCTGGCTAGTATGCCAATGTAGATGTTCCTTTTCAAGATCTTCCTTCAAAGAAGATATCTGAATTTCCAATTCCACTATCTGAGACCTACAACAAGAAGAGTGGTTGCATACAACTAAGGCGTGCCCTCATGTGCAAGAAACAAATACACTCCAACATAGTAAACATCCTCCATACAATGCAATAATGCTCACATTTTTACAAAATTTTCTTCCTTCAATGGTCAAATTCAGCAAATGCAGAAGATAGAGCTTTTTCTTTCCCTGAAACTGCAGATGTCACTTTTATGGACTTTGACACAAGATCACTTTCAAGTTCTGAAACCCTTCCCTTGAGAAAATGAATTTCATCCTCCAGTGACTTCTTTAGCTTGTCACCCTGTATAAAACAGTATTTGTAGACACAATCAAACAAGCATGCCTTTGTACGCATCTCAAAAGAAAGAAAGATTAAAAAATAACACTAAAAACAGGGATTGCAACTTTCAAACAAATGAAGTTCAGGATACAGGGATGTACCTCAGCCTTGAATTTTTCATGAGCAGATTCAATTAATTTGCTTCAATGCAGCTTCATTCACTTGTGCTATTTCTTTATACTATAAAAAAAAAAAAAATCATAAAATATTTAAATCCTTAAGAGTATCAGATAATAAATCTAAGTAAAAAATCCAAACCACTTGTAGCATGTGATCCTTGTTGGCTTGTGCCTCCCCTTTCAGTTTTTTCATATCTTCCTTTGCTTTCTGCATGTCCTCAATAAGCTATTACATATATAACTAACAAAATTGGAACATACTTGAAGAAACATTACATAGTGAGAGAGAAAGACATGAGTAAGAAAAAGAGTAGAGAAAAATCAAGCCAAAATGTTTCTCATATAGATTATACATACATATATATAGGTTATGGCCCAACAGAGTTTAGACATTATCTTTTTTTTATGGGGCTTGTATTCTCCCTTCTGACTGCCTTTTTTCTTTCTTTTTTTCTTTTTTCCTACTATGAAAGTTTCTGTTGCCTTAAAATAAAAAGATAAATGAAAGTTTCCATTGCCTTTCCAAAAAAGAAATACTGTGATTTTTTTACATGAGATTATGAGATGAATGGATTGGATGACAGATAACATAGTAGGCACTTGACACAACAAATTCCAACTGTTTCCTAGCGTGATCATTTCAATCTTTTGGAGACATGATGAATACAAAGTGGGTCGCCAAATGGACAAACTGGATCAAGATACGAAAGAATGCATCATGTCATTTCCCTATTGCTTTATTTTCTCCTTACAGATGAAAAACATTTGGAATGTCTGGCCGATGGTTCACATTCAATGTGAAAAGTTAGCCCTTGTTTAGCAGCTGCTTAAAATTAGTTCATCTCAAATTAAGGTGTTTATTTTTTAATTACACATGTAATTTGAATGGTGTATGTTTAAGAGGGAAATATACATTTAATTAGACCTCCAAAAGACTATCCAGGTGCATGAAATCCAACACAGATGGGGTACCATTAAAATATGTGGGTCTCAAAGTGATATATATGTGTGATCCACACTGTCTATCTGTTTTACCATCTAATTTCTGCAAGAAACAAGGTGGTTAATGATGTCGACGGTTGAAAATTTAAACCTTTTTAAGGCCCACATGTTGTGTATCTATCATCCAACCAGTTCGTAAGATCACACTAACATGTATCTATTCTCCCCAACATTAACATTGTTTGTACTTTGTACTATTTTTTATTACTAGTAGAAAATACCCAATTAGTTAGCCTCTTCCTACTTAGGCTAAACACATGAATTATCTTCCCTACAATGAATGAACTTGAATGCATCACCTTGCTGCATGATTACATGCATTTGGATTATTTCATTGTTTAGCCAATCTAGGAATATGAACTGACTCGAGCTCTTCAAAGATTGGTCAAATTCCAAGATTGAGGGCAACTTTGGAGCCTTCAAGTAGTGACCAATTCCAACATTGATGGGCCCACCTTCTGCCCCCTATTCCCAAAAGCTGAGATTAACAGATTTGGGTCTTGGAATTAAGCAATTTTAAGATTGATGAGCCCACCTACTGCTCAATTCCCAAGAGTATAGATTGATAACTTTGAGATCTTCACTAATTTTAAGATTAATGGGACCCACTTGTTGCACCCAATTCTCAAAAACTGGCATGGACAGCTCTTATAAAAAAAGGTCATATCCCACCCGAACGGACGTGAAAGAATCTATGAA
This sequence comes from Magnolia kwangsiensis, assembly GCA_037074715.1. Classification (NCBI taxonomy): domain Eukaryota; kingdom Viridiplantae; phylum Streptophyta; class Magnoliopsida; order Magnoliales; family Magnoliaceae; genus Magnolia; species Magnolia kwangsiensis. Next base: position 24,791,395 of record CM073575.1, on the reverse strand, counting down.
ATGTTGGTATTACAATGTAAAAGCTAAAAATAGCTTAAAACTAGGGGATAAGAAAAAATTACCTTATTTGTGGGGGTCATGTAATTGCTTGTTTCCCAAGATCAATCTACACAAAGATACTGGCTTATGACAGATCTACACTTGAGCCCTCCAATGCCTTGTTAAAATAGTCAATAACCTGCTCCACATCATGTAATTGGACTGTAAGTTTAAGGTTCAAATAAGATATCAAAGAAAGGCTCAAAAAGTGTCACTGATAATAGAAAATTCAGAAACCAAATGGTCACATTCTGACATAGAGCAGGATTATCAGATGGCAACATTCGCCAATAAACCAGGGACAACTTGAAACAAATGCATACATACACAAAGGCCATGAAATAGGCAGAAAATCCTGATAAAACAATTCTAGCTTCTAATCCATGGACACTTTTTTATGGAAATAGGACCGTTGGGCATGAAAATATTTTTAATCATCCAATAAATGTTCACTATTGTGATAGTCAGACAATCAAATAGCGTAATTTTTGGTTCATGATATATCTAAACTGAGAACCATTATTTGAACAGTTTAATTTGACTTGTATGGCTTGCATGCAATTTATGTAATTTGTAAGTGCCTGCATATCATCTATTACACTTTGTTACACCATAAAAAATGGGGTGCCCATAAGCAAATCTAAAGAGATGCAGTTCAGGAACAATTAAACAAACAACTCATCATGCTCAATGGTTGTAGAACACACAAGCAATGTCAGGAGAAAAAAAAAAAAACAAATTTCTGTCCACTGTGAATTCATACATGCATATACATGTATGAAATTATGAAGTACAAAATATTAGTATTCTTTTTTCCTTAACAAAATCTCCTTTTTACAATTAACAAAAATATAAAAATATAAAAAATAAAAAAAATAAAAAAATCTGTCCATTTTGGTGTTTCACTGTAGTGGATTTCCCAATCCTAAGTGGAATAATAAAACTTAAGTGCTTTTGGATGCTCAATCCAAATGAATTGCAATTCATTAAATGTGAACTTATCCAAGTTTCATGAAATATTATGATCAAACATTATAGAAGTCATATTAAAGTATAAAAGATTGGTAGGAAAAGATGTAGACATCGTCATGCTATAATTTGAAAATATCATCCAAACATCTCATACCATTCATAAATGAACTTCCATTAGTGACCATTCACTATGTCACATCCATTTGCCTCACACATGCCAAGTAACTTCTACTACAAAAGAAAGATTACAAATCAGATCTCTAGTTCAAACTTAAAAAACAATATTCTACTATTTATACTAAAACAAGTCATGAGCCTGTAACAATCCGGCCCGGCTGGTGATATTCTAGACCATAGCTCTGATGGGTCTTAATTTGGACAGAGAATGTCCCCAGATTGGAAGTTCTTAATCCTTCGATCAATGGCTTACGAGTAAACAGTTAAGGAAAAAAATACAATAACAAGCCTATGAAAAAGGACAAAGATTATATGGTTAGGAACTTTTTCTTGGATCTGATTGGGTCCTGATAGAACGAGAACTTGTAACAATTAAGAACAATCACTAACGGAAAATTAATTTTTAGTGCAGATAAGTAATTACCATTCTCATTCAATATGGCTTGAAAGTATAGATCCACAAAGTTCAAACATCTTAGCCCTTCTATGAGTTCTTTGGGAATGAGGAAAATTACAATACCACCACTAAAAGGAACATTATAATACAGACCCTGTCTTGAAGATAAGCATATGCAAAATTTAGGCTAATCCACCCATATGGTGGCATCGTACGGGAAGTATTGTCATTTAAAATAAATTTTCAAGCTGTGCTACCTGACATATTAGCATGATGATTTGATAAATGTAGGTCCTTTCCCATCATGGGTCTGCATTAGCCAATCATGGAATGTGCATCAACAACTAAAGGAACTCGAAACATTTTACATAAAAAATAATAATCAGTAATGGTTAACCAATGATTGCTTTGCATTCAAACTCAAGAACCTGTGACATTGATAAGATTGAAGTTTAACATAGAACAGAGTCAATAGGTAGATGAAACAACCAGATATTTCATAAATAAGAACATGTTCTGAATGGGGAAGTTGAAAAACTTTACACAACAAACAATGCTCAAGATTCGTAAATTGAGTTTACATTGAATAATCCTTTTTGTTAGGACCCTCCTGAAAGGCTGTAAATTTTCAAGAGTAATGAAATCTTCGTGGCTTTTAAAAAAAAAAAATAATGAAAATCTCAAACATAGAAGAATTGTTCTGCATGTATGACAACAACATATGTTTGAATCTGAAAAATGCAGTTAAAGAAAAATGTGATTGTTGCAAAGTTTCAAAACTACATGCTTGAAACCAAAACTATGGAAATAAAGAAGAATATAATAGAAATGACAGTAGTCTTTCAAAAAAAAAAAAAAAGACCATAGCAAAAGGAAATGAAGAAGAAGAAAGGAAAAAGACGTTTTTACCCATGATTTATGCATCTTCTTTTGCAGCCTTTGAAGTCACTCTCTCTGCAAGCAATCTTCCCCTTAAACAATCAACAGTTCTTGCTCCTTCCATCATCTTCTCTCTGAAAGAAAAAAAAAAAAAAAAAGCCTAATTTATCATATTAATCCCGCACATCCAAGTTTGCTCTGATTGATAATTGAATTTGAATTTGAATAGTATGTAAAATGATAATTGAATTGAATCACAAGAATTAAAGCTTAACAGAGATGAATTTTATATATATATATATATAAAGACCGAAACTACAAATTTAGATGATTTTGAGTCTGAATTAAAATACATGATATGCAATGCTAACCTCGTTCAAATTAAAATAATGATACCTGATTCAAGATCATTTTTTTTTCCATTTGTCTTTGTTTCCTTTGGTTCAATTCAACTGAGCATGCCTTGCATCCAAACACACCTTATGTTTAATATAACAACGCCGCCAAAATCTATGGCCCATAAGACATCTGCATTGACATGTGGGTCCACTTTACATTTCTTTTTGTCAATGAAAAAACATAGCTTAACCATTCAGTTTGTGCTTTGGGTGTATTTAGCAGTGGACTGTCTTTTATTTATACATTCAGACAAGAGGGAAAAAGTTAGTAATCCAGTAGAGTTGATGGATGAAAGGCAGGCACTTAAAAATTGCTAAAAAAATTACATGCCTGGAATGCAAGTAATTAAGTTAAATTGTCCAAACCTGGAATGCACGTGGATGGCAGGGCTCACACGCGTGTGGAATTAGCAAATCTCTTTCCAATTTTGGCAAACTTGGTTTCAAAGACCTGCTTTTCCATAACATCAAGGTTGTCCATTAGTTTCAACCAAAAAAGGAATGGTAAATCAAACTTACATATAAGTATGAACTCGGATTGACATTCATAGAGATTCCAAAAGAAAAAGAAAAGTGTAGATGAAACAACATTTTTTTCATCTGGCTGAAATAAAAGAATTAGTTCTTATGCCATTAGCCAAAGTAACAACATTTTTTTAAAAGAAAAAGATTTAAAAGAAACCTCTTTCAAAGCTACACCTAGAATTACAACAAAATGAAACAAAAATAAATGTGTTTTTATGATTTGTTCTAGTTGGAAAAAAAAAATAATTCTCATGCCATTAGCCAAAGTAACAACAGTTTTTAAAGAAAAATATTTAAAAGAAACTTCTTTTAAAGCTACACCTAGAATTACAACAAAATGAAACAAAAACACACTGGCCGTCCTAATCATTCAATGAATCTAAACAAACGTCACACCATCAATCAGACAGGATTCAATAGTGCAGTCTTTGGCCCGTGGCCCATCCAGTGTGCCCACCCAACTCTTGAAAAGTTCCAATCACCACCACAGCAAAATGGCTAGTGGAGATTTCTTCTAAGACCTAAACCAGACCATTTTCTAGATATTGGCACTCTCCTTTTTCTATACTTTAATCTACAACACTCCACTATGTCCACAAAGGTTGTCCCGCATCCCAATCTCCTCTACCTGCATCACACCTGAATTCGAAACTTTGAGGCATGTATTGAGGGTATAAAAGAGAATGTGAGCACACTGGAGTGCAAACCTCTCAGATTGCCATGAGGGATGGTTCCTATCACACTGGAGTGTTTTTTCACTTGGCTGCCTCAAACCACTACAAGGAATTGTACTAACACACTGAAGTGTTTATTGCTAAACAACCTCAAACTACCAATACAATAAGAGTGCTATAATGCATTAAACACACAAAACTGTTGGTATAATATTAGAAGAAAATGAAATATGAACATGAATACTTGAGTACATGGGCATCACTTAATTTCATGAACACAAAGAACAAAAGCATTCAAATGCAATATGTAGACCAACCAACCAATCTACTGATTATAAGGCTACTAAATCATATGTAGACCAACCAATCAATCTATTGATTACAAGGTTACCGAATCCTAGTTTTAAGGCTTACAAATTATGATTCATGTCAACTTATTTCAAACAAACCATAAATAGATCTATCAACTCGCACCTGAGAGAAGAAATTGCAATCGAACGAAGGTTGCGGCTAGTGGATGAGCTAAGACGGTGACGAGGACGTTGGATGAAAGGGGTTTCAAAAACCCTAGCATAGAATGTGCTCACAAATCAATGGTGGGTTTGTGGCGAAAGGGGGTTTTGAAAACCCTAGTGAGAGAGAGAGAGAGAGAGAGAGAGAGAGAGAGAGAGAGGGTGGGGGGGTTGGGAAACAGAGAGATGGGAATGGGGCCAATAGACAGAAAGAGGGTGAGGGAGCGCCGAAGATCAAGAGAGGGCGAGGGAAAGGGAGAGGCTGAGTGCGAGAGAGAGAGAGAGAGAGAGAGAGAGAGAGAGAGAGAGGGTGAGGGAGCCTAAGAGATTAAGAGAGGGCAAGGGAAAGGGAGAGGCTAAGAGCCTGGGAGATTTCTTTTTCGGAGACGGTGCATGCGGGAGATAAGGACAAACGGGATTTCATTTTGGGGGTGGTGGACGGCACTTTAAGTGCCTAGTTTTAACACTCATGGGGCCCACTGTGATGTATGTTATTTATCCACTCTGTCCATTCATTTTAACGGATCATTTTAACAGTTTATCCAAAAAAGGAGTCAGATCGAAGCTGTAAGCGAACTACATAACATATTAACAATAGAAATTTATTTTTTTATTATTTCTTATGGTGTGGTCCACTTAGACCTTTAATCTACATAATTTTTTAGCTCATCCACTGAAATTATGTATCAAAATTGATGGGCGGTTTAGATCAAACACATATATTCCAATGGGGCCCATGGAGCCCCTTAAGCACCATCAATATCTAATAAGGTTATGGTGAAGAGGTAGGTTTTTGCTACAGATAATTAGGTTTTAGCTACGAATTAAGTCTTTAGCAACTATAGCTAAGGTTTATATCTTAGCAAAAAATAGACATGATCTGTATCCTTTGCCCGTTTTTTTGATAGTGATGGGGTAGACTATGAGAAGTTTTCGCCCTAGTTACTCGTCTTGATACTGTGAGAATGATTATCTCCCTTGCAGCTTATCACAGTTGGATGATCTACCAACTGGATGTGAAATCCGCATTCTTAAATAGAGTACTCGAAGAAGAAGTCTACGTTAACTAGCCTGAAGGTTTTGTCATGCAAAGGGAGGAACATAATGTGTATCAACTAAGGAAAGCTCTGTATGGGTTGAAGCAAGCTCCTCGTGCTTGGAATGCACTGATCGACAGTTATCTTAAAGAGAATAGTTTTGTCAAATGTCCGTATAAGCATGCCCTCTGCACAAAGAAGAATACCCGTGATGATATGCTTATAGCTTGTTTATATGTTGATGATCTGTTGTTCACTGGAAACAGTCAGGCGATGTTTAAAGAATTCAAGCAGGATATGTTCAAAGAGTTCGAGATGACTGATGGTGGATTGATGTCCTTCTTCTTGGGCATCGAAGTGAAACAACAAGTCAGTGACATATATATATTAGAGAAGAAGTATGCAAAAGAACTTCTTGAGAAGTTTCAGATGACCGACTTTAAAGCCGTGAATACACCTGTTGCAACAGGCCTAAAGCTCACAAAAGATGGCGAAGGAAGAAATGTTGACTCAACTTTATTCAAAAGCCTAATCGGAATCCTAAGGTACCTCAAAATCACTAGGCCAGATATAGTTTATAGTGTTGGGCTTCTAAGCCAATATATGGAAGTGCCAAAAGAGTCACACTGGCTAGCTACCAAAAAAATTCTAAGATATATCAAAGGGACTATTGAATTCAGTCTCTTTTATCCATACGATGATGAAGCAATTTTGTATGAATACTCTGATAGTGATTAGGGTGGTGACCAAGATGAAAGAAAGAGTACCACAAGCTATGCTTTCTATCTTGGATCGACAGCATTCACATAGAACTCAAATAAACAGAGTATGGTAGCGGTGTCCACATGTGAAGCCGAGTATGTAGCAGCTTCGTCCACTGTATGCGAGGCGATATTACTAAGGAATATGCTAAAGGAGCTGAAGCATTCACAAGAAGAATGCACCGTAATATACATGGACAATAAGACGACAATTGAGCTTGCCAAAAATCCAGTACAGCATGGAAGGAGCAAGCACATTGATACAAGGTATCATTTCCTGAGAGATCAAGTGAAGCAGAAATCAGTGAAGCTAGAGTATTGTCATACCACTGAATAAGTGGCATTCATCTTCACCAAAGCATTGTCGACTGATACATTCAAGAAACTAAGATCAATGCTTGGAATAAACCTGTTTTGGTTTGAAGGGGAGTGTTGGAATTCTACGTAACTGTTCATCTTCCAATGCACAACAACACTTCCCATGAAGTTGTTTTGAAAAATGAAATGCTTTGTGTATTTTCTAGGAACATTAAGTGTCAAAAGCTCCTAGTATGGGCAGTTTTGTCTTTTCACCTTACATTCAAATGCCTATAAATGGGCATCTTGTGTATCCAGTTGAAGCAAGCAAGTGAATAGCAAGAAAAAACACCAAGTAAAGAAGCAAGTTTGCAGCAAAACAGTTGAAGAAAATAAAAAATTCTATTTTTTCTCTCTTCCTTCCTCCAAAATCAGATTTTTCTGAGCTGTGGTAAGACTTTGTAAAGCCAAGAAAAATCTGTTATCTTGAAGCAAAGAGAAAATCTGGCTTATACAGCTAACAAAAACACTATGTCATCTTTCCGCTAGATGTTAACATTTTGAGCGTGGGTTATCTACTAGATTAAACAAAGATTAAGTAACAAAAAAGAAAAGCGATCCAACGGTAGAAATGGAATTGGGAGATTGTGTAAAAGAATTTAAAACTAATAGCAATTTGGTGGGCATTTGCATGGACTATCATCTATGAATGTGTGTGTTGTGTATCACTGCAAGTCATGGATTAGATGTTGTATTTTGTTTCAAAATATATTAAAAATTTTAGTTTTCAAATTTTTAGTTTCCCTCCAAAATTTGAAAAGTTTTAGTGCTTTTGAGTTGTGGGTTTTGTCCCACATCGGATTTGACAAAGAAAACTATCTTGTATATAAGATAGTCTTTTTGTCATGGGCTTGAGCCTCATTCAGGGGGCATGTGAATTTGGTCCTGTGGGGGTGCTATACCAATAGCTCTAATCTATGCCATTGACCACACACGCTGAGCCGAGTCATGTCGAGCCGAGTCCAAGTCTAAGTCCGTGTTCATGTGCGTGTGCGCGTGCACGATGCAATGGGATGGGACGGGATGAGCTGGTCTGGGTGTGAGCGCGGGTACGGGTGCAGGTATAGTGTGAGTGTACTCGCATGGGTGTGTGTTGTGTGTATGAGTACTCGCAGGACTTTATTTGTGAGAGTGTACTCGCACATGCTCCTTTTCGTTTTAAACCAGAGAGATACATCCGTTCCAGTTGGTCACACCTATTGGGTTTAAACCCAACGGACCTAACCCTTTGCAAAGGGTGCTTATGCACTACTTCGGAGTCTATATAAAGACTTCCGATTCCAGTTTCAAATATACAAAAATATTATCTCTCTTATAAAACTCTCTCTGATACAATTTTACGAATTTTAATTGCTAAGTTTGTCGCTAAGTTAACTCAGTACTTTCGGATTAAACTGCAAGTAGTTCGAGCCCGCTTACAGTGAGTGCACTGATGGGACCAGGTCATAGTCATTGTATCCTGGAGGTCAATTGCTCTAAAAACCAGTTGCACTTGGGACGCTGTCCAAGGAGAGTAAATTCAATTTCAAGCCAAGTCACTCAGTCACGCCTCGACTCAATTCAATAAGTTTTTTTCTCAAAAACTTTATTTTCTTTTTTGGTTCTCGATTTTAATAGTTTATTTAATTCAACCAAATATTCTAATAATCTTGAAATTGAATTTGTTGAATTACATAGACTATGGTTACAGTAACAGTAAATGTTTCTGCTGAGTTAGCTAAAATCGAACCGTTGGCTAGACAATGCTTTGAACGGTAGAAACAAAAACTGATGTTCGCATTGACCACCCTTAAAGTTTCATATATACTATCTAAATCATTTACTACAGATCTAACAAATCAAACCGAAGTAGCGAATGAAAATAATTGTAAAAACTATATTCTAAACTCTTTGTCCAACGAACTATATGACGTGTATGCTTCTTATGAATCTACTAAAGATATATGGACTACTTTAAAAAATAAGTACATATTGGAAGATACAGGTGCTAAGAAACATGCAATTGCTAATTTTCTTCATTATGAAATGACAGACGATAAACCTATCAGAAATTAGATTCACAATTTTCAAAGTCTAGTTCACGAACTATCAATAAAAGGAATTAAGTTGGATGAAGTGTTTCTCAGGAGCACTAATAAAAAAACTACCGCCTTCCTGGAAAGAATATAAGAATAGAATGAAACATAAAAAGAATGGTGTTTCTTTGGAAACTGCTATCGTACACATACGAATAGAGGAGGCTAATAGAATCAGGAACCAAAAAGAAAATGAAAATGAGATAGATTCAAAGGCGAATCTTGTGGAATCAAGTCGGGCAAATAATACGAAAAATGGCAATTATCATAACTGTGGCAAACCTGAACATTACGCAAACGAATGCAGGCTAAAAAAAAGAATGCAAACAATCAATTCAAGAAAAAGAAAAATTACTACAACTGTGGAAAGCCAGGGCATCACATTAAAACCTGTCGGCTTAAGAAAAATAAAGATAAGCCGCAGGCTAATCTTATAGAAACAGACAACGAATCTGACATGGCAGTAACTGTGGTATCAGAAGTCTTTCTTGTAAATAACTTGGAGTGGGTACTAGACACTGGTGCAACTAGGCACTTGTGCAAGGATCGTAGCATGTTTTCCTCCTACCAAGCATCAGGAGATAATGAACAGGTGTTCATGAGTAATGCTAGACTATCTCCAGTTGTAGGAAAAGGGAAAGTACTTCTTAAACTCACTTCTAGAAAGACTCTAATATTGAATGATGTCCTATATGTGCCCGACATTAGAAAAAAATTGATCTCTGGTTCGCTCCTCAAAGGCTGGTGTTAAGTTAGTATTTGATTCAGATAAGCTTGTAATGACTAAGAATGGAACTTTTATTGGTAAAGGATACTGTAACGATAGTTTATTCATTATAAATGTATTCAATTATAATAATAAGAAGATATCCAGTTTTGTTTATATCGTTGAACCTTTTTATCTATGGTATAGTAGATTAGGTCATGTGAATGTAGTATCTTTAAAGAAAATGAAAAGATTACGTTTATTGCCTAATATATCTAATGAGGAATTCGATAAATGTAAAATATGTATAGAATTAAAATTCATTAGAAAATCCTTTAAACGAATAGAAAGATCATCTATTCTATTAGACTTGATACACAGTGACTTAGGTAATTTTAGAAATCACATGTCTAGAAGTAGAAAAAGATATTACATAACCTTTGTAAATGACTACTCTAGGTTCACTAGAGTCTATCTGTTAAGAAACAAAGATGAAGCTTTAGATACTTTTTCTAGATACAAAATTAAAGTTAAAAATCAGTTAAATATAAAAATTAAAAGACTTAGAATAGATAGAGGAGATTAATATGAATCTTCTCAATTTAGAGAATTATGTGAAAAGAATGGAATATTTCACGAAACTACAGCTCCTTATACACCAGAACATAATGGAATAGTAGAACGTAAGAATAGAACTCTAAAAGAGATTATAAATGTTATATTAAATAGTTCAGGCTTACCTTCAAATATGTGAGGAGAAGTAATTCTGTCTGCTTCTTATATCATAAATAAAATTCCTTCTAAATCTTCTGAACAAACACCTTATGAACTTTGAAAGAATCATGTTCCTAGTTATAAATATATTAAAGTGTGGGGGTGTCTTGCTAAAGTAGGATTACCTGAAACTAAGAAAAGAAAGTTAGGTCCTAAAATGACCGACTGTATATTTATAGGGTATGCACAAAACAGTGCAGCATACAGATTTCTAGTTTTAAAAACTAAGAATAATATTTTAGATCATAATACAATTATAGAAGTTAAGGATGCAGAGTTCTTTGAGAATGTATTCCCTATGAAATCTAAATCTATAAGAATAGAGGAAGTCAATGAATCAGATATCATGTCTACTAGTAAAAATGCTTACGAAAAAGTAGTAGAAGAGATACAACCAAGAAAAAGTACTAGGGTTAGAAGAGAAACAAACCTATGAGATGGTTTTTTCACCTTCTTAGTAGAAGATGATCCTTCAACCTATACAGAAGCTATTAACTCTCCAGATACAACCTTTTGGAAGGAAGTAATAAATGATGAGTTGGAATCTATAATATCTGATAATACTTGGAAACTTGTAGATCTATGTCACGCCCCAAACTCAGAAACCGGGCTCACAAAATTCCCGATCGCCGAATTCGGCGCCGACAGCCTCCGTAAAACCCCATTCTCGGCTCCTAGCTCCCATTCGCCAGGTTCCGATCCTGGGATGCTATGAGGAGGATTTTCAATGTCAGTCTGATTCGTAATAAGCATAACCAAAGGCATAACCCATAAAAAATAACCAAGCACTCCATTACATTTCCACTATGATCAAAAACTTTACAAGTACAATGAGCATAAAGGGAAATACAATGGTAAAGAACTAAAAACTCCAAACGCTCTGCAACGTGCTCCTGCCTCAGCGCTGCTGCGATCCAACGTCACCTGCACGCAACGGTCGTGCATAAGCTTACAGAAAGCTTAGAGGGTGGTGAAAGTGTGTGCGCAAGGTAGTAATATGAACATGCAATGACAGAGTAATGCGGAATATGCAGATGGAACCATAATATCATGAGCCGTACCAAGGCTTATGCGATGCAAGACATGAATGGTATCGGCCACCCCAAGGCCATGCGATATGCAATGCAACTCAAGCATACAGATCCTCATCTATGTCCATACATCAATACAGCTTAAAATATGGTATATCACCGGGGTCTAGTACAGTCTAAACCAGATTGCCGCCACATCGCGCGCAATAAGGTAAGTGGAAGAGACCTCACTATCCGTCTACCAATATCGGGCGCGACTCGTCGATAGCGGACCCATTCCTCGTGCTGGTCAAACTCAGCCTAGCATTGCCCCCTACTCTCGGGCGGGTAAGGCCGCACCCCCTTCCAACCGACCACGACACAGTGAAGAGTACAGCCAACCGGTATTCGGCACTCAGCGCTCATCTACCCACTCGGTCTAGACGTTGGAGTAACCTCTTGGTACCATAAGGGTTTAGGGACTTTCACCCAGGGATATCTATAGTACCCTATGTAGAACAAGATTTCTGGTATCCAATCCTGCCAACCACGATGCGTCTGTGGAGGCTATGGCCCTGATGTCGCTAGGGCGTATAATAAACATGTCACACAATTGTGAAATGCATGATTCACGCTATCCAGTCATGCAACAAATCCAGCACATATCGTGCGCTCATGTAGGGCAACTCCGCCTAACCGGGAGCCCATAAACAACCTGCCCGAAGGCATATGCTATGATCAGTCAATCCCCATATCAAGCATACATATGATGCGTATGATCATGAGTCATGAAACTATACTAACATGTAAATGAGTGATGAATCGATCATACAACGCGGATGGGCCTAGACGGCCTATACACAGCAAGTACGGCCCAGTAATGGGCCCTAAGGAGAGTCGTAATGTGGACATCCAACCAACATTACACTCGCAATGTGGACGTCAAACCAACATTGCTCCCAAGGCACGATCGTCGTAATTATCGTTACATAATCCATGTTGGGCTCACACATTGCAATGGACCTTAGGTACGTCCCATTGGGCCCTAAATTCATCAAATGGGCACTATCATATGGGCCTTTTATTCATCAATAAGTCACATCAATGGGCCACACCAATGGGCCTTAAGTGCGTTGCAATGGGTCAAAACCCATGGACTTTAGATTGTATCAAATGGGCCTAATCTCATGGGTCTTATATGTAATAAATGGGCCACACCCATTGGGCCCCAAATGTACGCCAAATGGACCTTAATCCCATAGGCCCTAGTACATCTCAGTGGGCCTTAACCTATGAGCCCCGAAAACAACAACTGGCCTAATCTCATGGGCTCCAAAATACACCAAATGGGTCCAATTCCATGGACCTTGGAACGCATCAAATGGGTCCACTCCCATGGGCTAGAGGCCCACTGAATTGTTTACTTGCCATTCAATCTAATTGGCAAGGGGCCCACTGCAATGTTTATTTGCAATCCATTATGTTCAAAAGGTCATACAGACCTTGGGCCCACAATTATAATTTGTATAATAATATACATCCATTATAATTATAACATCAACTTATACATTATGGGCATGAATATATATATATATATATATATATATATATATATATATATATATATATATATATATATATATAATATCTATATATATAGTTGTTGCTGTAGCTTTTGAAAGCAATTAAAGGGAACAGAGGTGGGTCCCACATAGGGCCCACCGCCATATATATATATATATATATATATATATAATAGGCATAATATATGGTATATATAACATAATATATAATACAATGCGTATATATAACATAATATATATAATACAATGCGTATATATATACATAAATATAATGGTGGGACCCACAAAAAACTTGCTGCTATTGGGGACAGTGGACCCCACCATCAAAACAGATGGACAGCAAGGAAGAACACAAACGTCATTGCGGCTCCACCGCAAGATGGACGTGGACAAGGGGCACACACATCACGTTGGCTCCCATGTGGGGCCCACCATTAAGTTTATAGGCCATCCAGGCCGTTCATAAGGTCACTCAGACCAGGATGAAGGGAAAATATAAATTTCAGATTGATCTGAAACCTCTGTGGCCCCTAAACAGAGTTTTAATGGTAGAGGTTCATTTCACTGTTTCCTTTGGTGCGGGCCACATGAGTTTTAGAATCCGCTAAAAATTGGAGGGGGCCCACCTGAGGATGGGACCCACCTCATGAACGGTTTCGATGGCATATAAACATCAAGGTGAGGCCCACGGCTGGTGGCCGTGGGTCCACTTCGTCCCCCTGCCCGCCTGGCAGCCGCACAGGCGCTGCCAGCGCTCCTGACGCAAGCAGCGACCTGCCTCACTCCTCTCTCTCTCCTCCAATTTCAATTTTCTTACCAAAATCACGCGTGGGACCCGCTACTTGGAAATCCACCCTAGCCATAGTGTTCTACAGCTTGCAACAGACAAAAAGAGTCCAAAGTTCAAATTTTTATGATGATAGAAAATGAATAAAATAAGAAAAAAGATACTTGAATGGTAGTGGTACATTCTTTGATGCTATGGCCCACCAAGTCTTCCAATCAGTCCCAAACTCCTACCCAACGGCTAAAATATCGTGGGTAAGAGGATGAACGGCTTGGATCAAACATAAACATTAGGGTGGGGCCTATGCAAGTGGGCTACCAAAGCTTCTCTTTCACTTCTTCCTTTTTCTTCTTTCCTTTAAAAACGTCCAGCGTCCCAGACGCTGGACGGTTACATTACTATTTTTTTTTAAATGGTGGGCCCTGATGAAGTGGACCACCACTAATGAGTGACATGGATTCAACGTCTAAGGTGGGCCCCACTTGAATAAAAATAATTGCATCAAGGTGGGATCCATTCAAGTGGGCCACAATCCTATAGCATAAAAATAAAATAAAATAAAATAAAAGCAATAAAAGAGAGAGAGAGAGACATGGAGAGTGGGACACGGCTTGTGATGGAGGGACCCCGTCATTATGGGCCCTCCCTTACATGAAATCATACATCAAGTGGGTCATTTTGCACATGTGACCATCAAAACTGAAGATCAACGGTAGGGATCCTTTCCCCACCAATATGGATGGTCTAGATGACCTTTCTAAAGAAAATAAACATCATGATGGGGCCCATGGAGAATGGCCCCATCATGGAATGATCATGATGATCCAAGTAAGCCATCGGCCTTATCTTAGGGTCCCAAGTGAGATCCACACCATTGATCGGTGGGCCTCACTTGGTCCACCATAAAAATAAGTAAAACTACCCTATAGAGGCACCCACCGTCCGATCTTCTCGCTCCTAAGGGTTCCTTGGCACCTTAGCTTCAACTTCAACGGTTAAGATGAGGAATGGAGGGTTGAGATGGGAGATGATGGGGTAGGAAGGTGGGCCACTTGGAGCTTGGGAATTTGGAGAAATTTCATACGTATGGACGCTTGTTGCTTGGAATTTTTGAAATGAGAAAGAGAGAAAGAGAGAGAGTGATGTAAAGGGAGAGAGAGAGAGTGATGGATGGATGTGGTGAGTGATGGTTGTGTAAGAAATCTTTGACTTTTGTGGCTTTTGTGTAAGAGAGGTATGGGTGGTGAAGACTTTTGTGGCTTTTTGTGTAAAGAAGTATGGGTTTGGGAGACTTTTGTGGTTGCTTGCGAAAAGGGATGGAAGTGATGTGTACTTGACATGTGATGGATTGATGGAATTGATGTGATTGATGTGACACATCGTAGAGATTTCCTTAGTTTTCGCAACGCGCGGCGTTTTCTCGCACCGAACGTTGGCCCATAACTCTTGACCAGGGTATCGGCTCGGCGCGCGAGTCGCGCCATCGAAACCGCAACAACGGCGCGGTCGCTATGGTATTGGTCTCGGGCTGAGTCGACTCGGGTTGTCGGCACATGAATCAGGGTGGCACGTCGATATCGATTAAGGGTCGATGGTTGCCAGAATTCGACCGGTAAGACCGCGGAAGTGTACGGAAAGGTACGGACCAAAATACGGGTCTTACAATCTACCACCTGAAAATAAACCAATAGGCTGTAAATGGATGTTTAGAAAGAAACTAAAACTAGATGAAACTATTGATAAGTTTAAGACTAGATTGGTAGCGAAAGGCTTTAAACAAAAGGAAGAAATAGATTACTTTAATAAATATTCTCCTGTAGCTAGGATTACAACTATTAGGGTCTTAATAGCGATAGCCTCCATATATAAACTAGTGGTACACCAGATGGACATTAAGACGGCTTTCCTAAATGGAGATTTAGAGGAAGAAATATATATGGAGCAACCTGAGGGTTATAAGATATCAAGTCAAGAAAATAAAGTATGTAGACTAATTAAATCATTATATGGTTTAAAACAGGCTCATAAACAATGGCATAAAAATTTTGATACATGAAAGACTTATGAGAGACTAATATAATCTTGGGTATCGAAGTAACTAGGAAAAATGGTATTATTATATTATGACAATCTCATTACATTGAAAAGATATTGAGAAAGTTTAACCATTTTGATTGTTTACCTATCAATACTCCTTATGATTATAGTGTGACTCTCATGAAGAATACAGAAAATAGTGTGTCTCAATTGGAGTATTCTAGAATAATTGGTAGCCTAATGTATTTAACAAACTGCATTAAACCTGACATAGCTTTTGCAGTAGAAAGGCTAAGTAGATATACACATAACCCTGGAAAAGAGTATTGGAATGCCTTGTCTAGAATTTTGAGATACCTAAAAGGCAATATGGCTTATGGTTTACATTATAATGGTTATCCCCTTATATTGGAAGGATACGGTGATGTTAACTGTATCAGTGATTCAGATGAGACAAAATCCACTAGCAGATATGTCTTCACTTTGAGTGGAGAAGCAGTCTCTTGGAAGTCTACCAAGTAGACATGTATCG
Source organism: Magnolia kwangsiensis (assembly GCA_037074715.1). Classification (NCBI taxonomy): domain Eukaryota; kingdom Viridiplantae; phylum Streptophyta; class Magnoliopsida; order Magnoliales; family Magnoliaceae; genus Magnolia; species Magnolia kwangsiensis. The sequence continues at coordinate 24,775,163 of CM073575.1, read as the reverse complement.
CTCGGTCGATTATGAAATCTGAGTTTATCACCTTAGAAAAGGCTGGATCAGAAGCCGAGTGGCTTAGAAATCTTTTAGCTGATATACCATTATAGCCAAATTAATCTTGTATCGGCCGTGTCTATTCATTGTAACAATCAAGCAGCTATAGCGAAAGAAAAAAGTAAAATATATAATGAAAAGAATAGACATATTAGACTCAGACACAACATAATGAAACACATGTTACGTGATGGAGTCATATCTATTGACTTTGTGAGGACAGAAAAGAATTTAACAGATCCTCTGACCGAAGGACTATCTAAAAGGTTAGTCAATGATACGTCGAAGGGAATGGGACTAAGTCTAATATATGAGCTGCCAGTGTTGGCAACTCAACTTATACAAGTGGAGATCGTATGAAATAGGTTCAATGGATAAACAACAAGACATGAGGTAGACGATTGCACTGATTTATATGAGCCCCTTCTATAGTGTACAGTGCAAGCAGCAACGCAGAAGGATGAGTTTTTAGAACTCTTAATGGATTCATAGCCATATATTTAGTGGTGTATACAGTTGCTGTATACACTTGAAGGAATTCACCTATTAGGTGTAGAGGTGGAGGCTACTTCCTATGAGAATCTAGACGAATTCTCTAGAGCACTCATGAAATTCAGGTAATGGTGTATGGCTGAAACACACCAAACTATAGAATCACTTGCAGAGGAAGAGTTGTGTGAGTGGCATGTACTTAGATCTACATTAAAAGGATTCAAGTTCAAGACTATGGTGTCACCTGATTCCTGTAGACCTGTCTTACTTACTCTAATGTCGGTTCAAGCCTATAGTGACACCGGCACCATTGCACGACTATTACGCTTTAATCCGAAAGTGTTTTATTTTGAAACATGTGGAGGATTGTTGTATTTTGTTTCAAAATATATTAAAAATTTTGGTTTTTGAATTTTTAGTTTTCCTCCAAATTTTGAAAAGTTTTGGTGCTTTTGAGTTGTGGGTTTTGTCCCACATCAAATTTGACAAAGAAAACTATCTTGTATATAAGATAATTTTTTTGCCTTGGTCTTGAGCTCCATTCAGGAGGCATGTGAATTTGGTCCTATAGGGGGATATGTCAATAGCTCTAATCTATGTCATTGACCACACACGCGCACGCCGAGCTAAACCGTGCCATGCCATGCCGATCCGAGCCGAGCCGAGTTCTAGTCCATGTCCGTGTCTGTGTGCGCATGTGTATGCGCAATGCGACGGGACAGGACAGGCTAGGCTCGGCGTGGGCATGAGTGCGGGTGCGGTGTGAGTGTACTCGGGTGGGTGTGTGTTGTGTGTGAGTGTGTGTACTTGTAATACTTTATTTGTGAAAGTCTACTCGCACATATACCTTTTCGTTTTAAACCAGATAGATGCATCCATTCCAATTGGTCGCACGTATTGGGTTTAAACCCAACGGATCTAACCCTTTGTAAAGGGTGCTTATGCATCATTTCGGAGTCTATATAAAGACTTTCAATTCCAGTTTCAAATATACGAAAATATTATCTCTCTTATAAAACTCTCTCTGATACGGTTTTACGAATTTTAATTAATGAGTTCGTCGTTAGGTTAACTTAGCACTTTCAAATTAAAATACAAGTAGTTCGATTTCGCATACAGTAAGTGCACTGCTAAGATCGGGTCATAATCGTTGTATCCTAGAGGTCGATTGCTCTGGAAACCTGTTGCACTTGGAATGCTGTCCAAGAGAAGCAAATTCGATTTCAAGCCGAGTGACTCAATCACGCTTCGACTCAATTCAATGAGTATTTTTTTTCAAAAATTTTATTTTCTTTTTTAATTTTTAATTTTATTAGTGTATTTAATTAAACCAAATATTACATCATTAAATAATCCTTGGCTGCGGTTTGTGAGTTCCTCGTGCTGTCGGGGCCTGGCTCAGCTCGTCTTGCACTCGGGCGGAGCGTACGTCGGTTGGTGCTTCCCGACAGAGTACGTCTCGTTAGGCTTTCTCTGGATGGTCTTTCATCTCTTCTTTTGTCCTTTTGGTGCAGCAGGTTCTGCTTTTGTTTTTTTGTTTTGTATTTTTATTTATTTTTTTGCATTGCAATGGTTCTGGGCAATTCGGCGGTCCATATAAGAGGTGAGGCCGTTTATATTTGTTAGTTCTTTCGTATATTTTTCTTCCCTTCAATAAATAATTTCTGGAGCTGCGGTCCCACCTTTCTTTTTAAAAAAATGTACGTCTTGATATGCAGGAAAAAACGGATGGCTAAGATGGGGAGTTCCAGGCCTTCCGTTGTCCTCTTGATGTTTATGATGGGAACGTGGGAAGTAAGTATCAGACTTTCTCAGGTTAATTTCGTAAAAAGGGAACGGATTGGCTACTCCCCTGCCACCAGCCAATGGCTGATGGTCGGTGCTCTGTGGGCCCCACCATGATGTATGTGTTTCATCCATGCCTTCCATCTATTTTTCTGGATAATTTTATAGTATGAGACCAAAAATTAGGTACGTATATCCCAATCTCAAGAGAACAACATTATAGGAAACAGTGTTGATTGAACGTTGACCATTAAAAGAATTTGGGGGCCATAAAAGTTTTGAATCAAGCTGATCTTTGTTTTTTCCCATCATCTAGGTCTGTATGATATTATCAACAGATTGGATGTCAAATAAATTTTACATTGGGCCTTAGGCGGATTTTAATGGTGGATATCCAATCACTTTTGGTCCACCTGATATTTATATCCTTCAAATTTTTGGTATAAAGCTCTAAAATGATATGTAAAATGGATGAAAGTCATGGATGAAACACATACATCATGGTGGGGCCCACAGAGCACCGACCACCAAGCACCGGGCTAGTAGAGGGGTCGTAAAAACTATATCGCCTGCAGAACTTGGATATCAATCATGAGAGAGACAGAGAGAGAGAGAAAGAGAGCGGGGGATGGGGTTCGTAGAAGGGAAGATCGTGGAGGAGAAGGTTTTCGAAGGAAAGGTCTTCCCAAAGACGCTCCTTCCCAGTAACACGTGCGATCTAGTTGAGATGGTGCGAAGTGACCGTGAGTGGCTATCAGATCTACTGCAGCAGCACGGAGCAATCCTCTTCAGGGGCTTTGGGGTATCTTCCGCTCAAGATTTCGCACGTGTGGTTGAAGCGTTCGAGTGGGACGACATGCCTTACATGGGCATCGCCTCCCGTGTAAAGGTGGACGACAGGATCCACACCGCCAATGAAGCCCCACTCCATCATTTCCTCAACTTTCATCATGAGATGTCCCTGGTCTCTCTCTCTCTCTCTCTCTCTCTCTCTCTCTCAAATCACCTTTAATCTCATGTTCGAGTTCAAGACTCGAAAGAACTCAAGGGAATTCCCTACTAGACTGAGTCTAGTTTCCGAGTTTTAAAACCTTGGTGGTATACATGATCTAATTGCAGACCATCATCTTAGGTGGGCCCCACTCGCAACTACAATCTCATCCTTAACGGACTCTGATATCGGCACCACCACACTGTGCCACGAATTCTATTACGAAAATCTGTTCACATGTTTTCCAAATTTTCATTCATGCAGTTAAAAGAGTTCCCTTCGAAAATCTTCTTCTTTTGTTTGGAACCATCGCCGGAAGGTGATGAAACGTCGATATTGCCAAGCCACATTTTCGTGGAGAAGATGGAGGAGCTTATACCGGATTTCGTAACGAAATTATCCCAGGTCGGGTTCATTTTCCGGATTAGAACTGCAACTGATGCCGATTCCGACGACAAGGTCATTAGCAAGACATGGAAAGAGGTGCTAAAAACTGATGAAGAAGTTGAAGCTGAAAAGAGGTGGGTGTGTGTGTGTGTGTGTGTGTGTGTGTGTATTGTAGATCTGACCATCTGTTGCAGGCGAGTCAAGTTAAACTTCCGAATCATGGGTCCCATTTTTGATGGGCCATAGGCCAAAAATTACATTGAACTGGTGTTCTACTAGTGAGTGATTGGTGGACAGCTAATGGACAGCTAAAAATGAAAAAGTAAGCCATCTTCCGCCAGAGTATCAAGTGGTTCTTTAAGGAGGAATTATAAGATGCGCGGCCAGCATCTTTGCATTGAATGAAGCCAAAGGATCCACCAATCAAATGATAGGACCAACCATTTTCAACACATAGGTCCCCAATCGAAATTGGGTGGGACCTATCACTTCATCCAGTGGGGTTACAGAGTTTAAAAACTGATCACCTACAGGCAAGGTACCACAACTTGAGGTACCGTACCATTTTCCTGCCAACGTGCCACTTTTGTAGGACATCGGTACCATGAAAACAGTAGACCCATCATGAAGATCATCTTAAACAAAAATCACACTGGTTTGATCATCAGATGGATCACAGCATTGGAGTGAATGGATAAACATCTGATTCTACATATAGGTGTGGCCCACCTAGTGCTCAGATCAGTCTGAATTTTGAGAATGAATATCCTCATAGTGGGGACTATCGTTTTCATGGTACTGATTTCATACAAAAGTGGCATGCTGGCAGGAAAAATGATATTGAAGGTGTTAAGTTCAGAACCTACCCTTGAACATTGTGCTAGAAAACTGAGTTATATTGTATACTGTTTTGTAGGGCACTAGAGAAGCTGGCATGCGACTCCGTGGAATTCCACGCTGATGGAAGTGCCGAGTTCATATTCGGGCCGATGGACCCTATAAGGGAGTTGGGAGGAAGGAGAGTTTGGTTCAAGCCAATGTTGGGCTACACCAGCAATGAGAGAGATGTTCAAATCAGCTTCGGCGATGGAAGTCCTTTCCCTCGGGAGGCTATCGAGGCCTACAAGAAAATCTTGGACGAGAACTTCGTGGATCTGAGCTGGCAAAAGGGTGATGTCTTATTGGTCGATAATCTTAGCATCCAACATGCGAGGCGGCCTGGGAAGCCGCCGCGTGTCGTGTTGGTGTCAATATGTAAATGAATTGAGATGTGGGTATGGTCTTGTAATTCATTAAGTTTATAAGAAGTTTATGCTCTTTTTAGAAATGGTGTTGTACGTTCCAATCGATATCAGTCGGCCGTTTTTCACGGCATACAACCGTGCCAGCCAATTGATACTTCCGCTCTAAGAAAATTATAGTTGTTGTCAACGAGGGGAAGATAAGATATGCTTGTCTTGATGTTATAAAATGTATAAGATAAAGAGAATCGACCGTATAGGTTCCTGCCCATGAGACAACGCCACGAGTTCGATTGTGGTTTACGCATTGCACCAAGTATAATACGTCCGTCCCTCTCTCCACCGTTTGCCGTTCTCATGGCTCACTTGAATAACGGTCCACGCTGACTTTTGGGTCCTACGCTTAAAATTAGGTGATGCATCCGGTGATTTGGAGGGTTTCATTTAAAAATCACGTTGGGGCCACTAATTATTGAAGTCAAATTTTAGACAATTTTCTTGCAAAAGTTACTACTTCAACACAATCATGCATGAAAAGTTCTCACACATGCCAACTACAACGTTTATGTAAATCCATCCCAACCACAGGTACACCACTTCATTTCAATTGTACGGCCCAAATATTAGCCTAGCTTGTGATTCAAGCATGTCATACAATTGGAAATAGTAAAGGGGCAGTTCTCTCCCAACTATGTCTCTTTGCATGGCTCATTGAATCATGGATTGAACTGAATTTTTTGGTCCTTGGGGTGGATTTCACTTAATTAGTATTAGAGTGGAGTCCACTAATTCTTGAAGTCAACTTGAGGCTATTTTAATATAGAAATCCATTATCATAAACACAGGCCAAAAAAAATTCTCACATATATGGCCCACCATGATAGCTATGTAAAACTCATCGTTTTCACACCATTTTATCCATAGGGCCAAAAATTAACCCAACCCATGATTCAAGTGAGCCATATATATATATATATATATATATATATATATATATATATATATATATATATAGTAACACTTGCCCTTCAAACTGATTCAAGGATTTGCCTGAATTTTTGTTCTAAGATCTAAATTTTAGTATTGCATCTAATGGTTGAAATGAATTTCATATAATCATCATAGTAAGCCCAGAAAATTCAAGATTGGGCATCCCTCTCCAGAGTCATTTTCCTTCATATGGTCCATTTAATTATATAGTGGGCTGTTTTTTTCTTTTTTCTTGTTTTCTTTTTTTTTATTTTTTTCGGTCCTACGGTTAAAACGGCATGACAGGCTGGTGATTGGGGTCGATTTCACTTAAACATTACAGCAATGTCACCAATTTTCTAAGTCAAACATACTTGTTTTTCATGGGACATGGTGGATAATTGGGTGGCAGTGTAAAGTCTTGAAATCACCCCTTTAACCCTAAGGATTTTAAAACATGTGTATCAGTGACACCATTCAAAACGCCCCTGCTTTTTTGATTACCACTGGTCACCACCATTTCCATGCTGCCAAATGATTTAGGATCACCTAAAGATGGCAATTTTCAGTTTATAACCATCCATGGTGGGTCCACTCGATGAACATTTTGGATTCCAGTTCAATGAACAGGGGCTTACTTGAACGAAAGTAGTGATGTAGAGTGGGTTGCGGATAGTTTCATGGCCAAGATGGATCAGAAAAGGCCCGATCAAAGGCGGAAGTGATCCGGATAGTCAGGACCTTAAAACGAGCATATCTCACAAACCAGAATGAGTTATCCGATGTGTCATATATGATTTTGGGGTAGGACGATGTACTTTAGCCACCCAACCCGGCACATGCTGAATTTGTGAAATACCATGAGATCGACGGTTGAAATATTGTTTTATTGCCGTTTTTAGTATTTATAGTAAGTTTTAGTTAAGTTATAACTCTTGATCTGATGGGCTTTATGAGTTATGCCCAACATCAAAAGTGCTTAGAATAATTAGGAGAATAGCATGGTAAAGCCAAATAGGACACTATTTTTGGCCGAAAACCATGCACACTACTAGGAATCATGATCGTCTATAAATATTAAGTTTACTATTTATAGTAAGTCGTGATTTCTATGAGTTTTAGTTGTAGTTTAATTCTAAAACTTCTTTCATGGCTTAATATTCCTATTTAAAGAGGCGTAAACTTGTTTATTCATTCATCAATCAATTTATGAATTTTTTAGAATATTATTTCTATTTTTTTTAAGTTTTTCCTCATGGATTTGAGGAGTCCAAAAAAGCTTCGTTGATTCGAAGCAATTATCCTTAAGGAAGACGATGATCAACCTCATCACATCCATCCCTGCATCAAGTAGGAGTCAAGATACTATTTGCCTTGTGATGTTGAAGGTGACCTTATCATTTTTGTAAGGAGTTATTTAATACCATGGAAGAGTAAGATGATGGTTAATTTCTCTGGCACTAAGAAATTGTGCAAGTGGCATATATAAACTCAAATAAAAATGACTAAACTATGGATCCCACTATTACTAAGCCAAAGTTCCCCAAATCAAATACGTTGAACAACCATATCCTAAGATTCGTTAGCACTATTACCTATGTGAATACCAATATGAAATGAGCCCAACGGGCCCATGGCCCAACCTGAGTCCATGGCCAAACACATACCAAGCATAGGATTCAATCATTAGTTTGATTGCAGCTTATTTAACTAATGAACAAACAAACAAACTACATAGAACGTTTACTGCCTTTTCTTAGCCATTGCCCATCCACGGTGTTGGCCCACTTGATCAGAGAGCTTCTTAAAACAGCGCCAATGATTAGATGCACAAAAACGTGAAATTTTTTTGCCTTGAAAAGAAAAGAAGATAATCACTTAATAAAATATGACCACCTTTCAATGCGAATCAAAATCAATAGCTTCTCTTTCAGAGTAAGACTAGCCGAAATACCAACAATTCCATTTTTTTTATTCTTTCAGCTCTGTTTTATATTCTCAGATTTAAAATTCTTCTCCTCTGACAAGCACTTCTAAGGCAAGTATCACGAGTTAGGGCGTGTAAAATGAAATGACCAGACTGCAATCTTCTTCCATTTACCGGTGATCCAGTGTATATTCTTTTCCATCACTTTAAAATTGTGGGCCCGGCTATAGATTAACCACAATCCAAAATGGCAGCCGATCTGTAGATATTTAATTTATTTTCATTATATAAACCTTATCTTAGTTAATTGACGTAAGCTATGAGAATACTTGTTTGCCGCTCCACTTTATTTGTGACCATAACTTTAGTTATACCAGAAGTCATCAAGTCTCTTCTTACATCCACCCATGTTCATTTGGGCCTTAATATTCTTTACACTTTTAAAACCTTCAACCTACACTAACTCATAATGATCTTCATTACACATGACCAACCATCTATCAATAGATAGATGATCAACAGTTAAAATGAAAAACAATCAATAGTCCATATTTAACGGACCAATATCCATCTGATTGCACAATTCAATCAAACACAAGGCCGCAATATGATTGAGGGCATGTATGCACTTTGTGTGTGCGATTAGGAAGTAAGGGTGTGCCAAAATTGTACTTGAATTAATGTTTGATTGAATACTGGTGAACCTCGTGCTGAAATATTGGTTGAGCAAGATTGGATTCAGAAATCCAACTGTTGAGTTAACCACCGGTTGTAATCAGTGATCAGGCAATTTATGAAAGAGTATGGATGAGCCTTTCTTGATAGATTTTTTTTGTCTTATGTCTAAGGCCTTGTTGTTTCATTAGTAATCACAGTCAATATATTACTTACAAAAATAAAGATAAACAAATAAATAAAAAAAAGATAAAACAATAACAAGTTTATTAATATTTGAGTCAAGCTTATTACAATTGATAGAATGTCAAAAAAAAACTAAAGAAATAAACAATGATCCATATATAAGAACATATGATCGAGATAAGTGGTCAACAAGATATGACCAAAAAGATGATAATCCAAGTAAGGACTTGGTTGATTAAGATTGAGCAAATATTAGGGTTGTAGATATTTAATCTAATTCTATAGTAATGTAGCAATGGGGCTAGACAGCAGCAATTTATGCTGAAACTAGGCTATGGTAAGATAAATGTTAAAAACAGATTGCAAGTCTGTGGTGTAAGTCTCACCTTCGTCATCATCTTGTTGTGAATGTGTAAGGCTCACACATGTTGAGAGTGCATTTGCCCGGTGGTCACACCGGCATTGGTGATGCTGATGGATGTCGATCATGCGGTAGGATGCACCACACCAAAATCACCGTTCAGGAACGGCGAGCGTTTTGGCTCAGAAACGGCTTCAGACCGTTCGAAATTTAATACGGTTTTACATGGAAAAGGAAACCACCGAACCACTCGTACGACCTCATTTTTTATTCCCCTTTTATTCTCTTTCTCAATTCTTTCCGATCTTTGTTCCTTCCTCTCTCTCTCTCTTTAGATGCAAAATCAAATGCGTTTTTCCCTCTTCAGAGAGAGAGACTTGAGTGAGAGATTCGTTAATGGCAGTAGATCTTAAGCAAGATCTAACCTTTTAGAAGGAAAACCCTAATTTTCATTCTATCTTTTCGCTGGGAGACGTTTCAATTTCATTTCGGTCAGAAGCATCTCTCTATCCATACATCCAAGTGGAAATGGCCATGGAAATGCAAGATTTCTTCTCAGATCTTGCGTTTTCCTGCAATCGAGGCGTGTTTAAAGCAAGAGACAGATGAAGACCACGCTTTCGGACGATTTTCCGTATGAGTAAACTGCGGAATTGTTAATTTCAGGCTTTTTGAAGGTTCTTTTAGCAGATTCGGTGATTTTCAAGTTTTTTTTTCCTCGATTTGTCGTAGATTCCGGGGTTCTTAGGGCAGATTCATAGAATTAGGGTTTTCTGTGGTGTTTTTTTTTTTTGAATGATTTGGTGGTTTTTAGGGTTTGTTGTGAGCTTCTGTGGGTTTTGAAGGGTTTCAAGTATTCTTGTTATTTGCATAATTGAGGGCAGATTGGCATGATTAGGATTTTTTGAGGTTTCTGTTTTTTTAAAAAAAAATTGTGGTTTCTCGTAAATCCTGCATGGGCAACCCGATGTAGCGGGTTGGTTAGTTAAAGTAGCTTCTTCTACCCCAAAATCATATATGATATGTCAAAAAACTTATTCTGGTTTGCGAGATAGCCTGTTTTAAGGTTCTGACGGTCCTGATCACTTCCACCTCCGATGGAGCCTTCTTTGTTCCATCTTTGCCATGAAAGTGTCTGCAACCTGCTCTACATCACCCTGGTTGCCACTTGTTATGCCATGGGGGAGGAGCTTGTGGCAGCTGGGGTGATGTTCTCATAATTGGGATAGATGTTCTGGTTTGCTGTTTGATACAATTGGGATATTTGTTTTGCTGTTTGATGCAATTGTGATATTTGTTTTGCTGGTTGTTGCAGATTATAGAAGATTTGTTTGATTGTGATTGCTTGAGCTGTTGTTTGCTATTTCAAGAAGTTGTGGTTGAGTCGCCATTTGCTAAGTCAAGTAGTTGTGGTTGAGTTGCCGTTTGCTAATTCAAGTAGTTGTGGGAGAGCAGTTTGATTGTGGCAGCTTGGTATGGTGGAACATGCAGGTCTGCTTACTGCTAGTAGTTGCAGGATAGGTGGATTTTTTATGGGTGCTTCAGCTGTAGGGATGTCTTTTGGCTACCTGTTCAGATGAGGGATGGCTGATCTTGCTGGATGCCATATCAGGTGTTTGATAAAATGTCGCATAGGCTCGAACTCAGCTTAAACTGGCCTGAGTTGTTGACCGATCTGAGTCCAGTTGGCCAGACAGGCTCGAGGACCGAGCCGAGCTGAGTTCGAGCTGGGTTAGGTACTGGCTGAGTCGAGCCGAGCTGTGCCAAGCTCGATTCGGATCGACTCGTGTACAGCTCTATGAGCTATCATCAACTCACTGTTATTCTGTCTGGAATCCTAATGGGCAAATAAACAAATGGGCAAGGACCGGTGCCCATTTCTTGTTGACAAGGTTCACTATGGGCAATGGTGAAATACATCCATAGTGATTTTTTCAATGAAAAAATTGTCACAATTTGATTTAATACAATTTCTGAATGCATGCAGCCTTCAGTATTAAGCTATCGGTGCATGTTTTTCTGTTCAATAGAATTTCTGGATGCATGCAGCCTTGAGTATTAAACTAAAGGTGTGTATATGTTTCTATTCTTTTAGCCATTGAAGGGTCATTCATGTACTGATGCATTATTTACATATTGTCCCTTTTGTTAATGTGTTTCATTATGATGTTAAGTGGAATTTGTAGAATCAGAAGCTCTACCAAGTTGACTTGCATACCATTTCATCTTTTATTTTCATTATAAAAAAATTCATTGCTGTGGTAGAAATTTGTCCATGGAATTATCTCTTGACAGAATGGTTAAAAAGCTCGCTGACTCAGACCAACTTGTTCTGTCCTGAGTTGAGTTGGGGCTGAATTTGCCTTACTTGGCTGATTTGGAGGTAAATCATGATATCAAACCAGATTGGGTCTGACCTTGTCTGAGTCAACTCCGATGAGCCACATCAAACTTGTTTGAGTCAATATTAGCTCTGTCTTGTTGTAATCTAATAGCTGGATGCCTTTCATGCAGGTGAATCCACTCATGGGCTGATGCACCAGAATAGTAGTTGATAACTGCATATCCTTCAACAATCCCACACACAGTAAGCTAATTCTCAGTATGTGTCACTGTTTTTACTTTTTTCCTCTTAAACTAATGGGTCTTAAATTCATAGGAAGTTTGGGGCCTCCAGCATCCTGAAAAATTTAAAGTAGAAAGTCAGTAATCCCTTTCAATCATAAAATCTTTTCAGAGTAAACATCGCGAGTATACAACAGAGAAAGACCTCCACAGCTATAGCGCTTGCCAATTGGAACAAGTCCGCATACGTCACATTCGAATATTTGTCCTTGATAGGTTGAAGAAGTTTTAATGCATTCACAAGACCTGAAGTACAAAATTATTAGGCAAGTACTGTAACACTGACCCAAGAACCATTGTGTAGACTGGACCTCCATTACCAGCATTGGTAGCATGCTTCAACTCCATTTCAAATCTTAGACTGGACCTCCATTACCATCACTCCTCTGGCTACAACTAATAACAATTTCACCTCTTCGAACTTATGGAGAGACGCATTGCAATTCAGTCATCACTGTTAGTGTAAAAGCATTGTTTGCTGCTTTTATTTTGGTTTACACAGGATACTTCTTTTTGTCTATGTTGAGAAAATTGTGGTGTAAACCATTATCAAAGACAAGCATAGTATTGAAATTAGGTTGTCTTTGTATGTTATGGATATTTCGCACTTCCACCTCCTGGACATGCTTGTGAAAATTTCACACTTCCACCTCCACCAGCAGATGGAAAACGGACTGGCCCACGTCGTAAGTTTTGAGTCCCTACAATGCTCAGATTTGGATGTTGAAATTATTGTAATTGTTATGGCGAAGCTGAATTTTGTTGCTTCTTGTTTTTTCTCTTTCAGTTTGTCCTGTCTGTTACCTTCCCATCGAGCAGGCCATGGCCCTTACGCCAACTACTCCATCAGTTTCTCCTATACTTGAGAATTTAACATACATTACAGAAGAAACTCCAATTAGTCCTCCACCATTTGGAGGCTCTTCTTTTGGTGGATATCCATCTCTGCAACAGAGGAACGATTCTTTTGATATAAAAGAGTCCATGAGTGTACACTGTGGGTATGGTTTTTATCTCCTTATTAAATGTTTTATGAATTTTTATAAGTGGTGAAGTTTTTCTACTAAAAACTGATATTGTTTAATTGTTTTTTTGTCCATATCTTTGATTGTGTTTATAATAAGTATGTTTTTAAGGAGGAAAAAAAAGGAAAAAAAGAAAAGAGAGAAGATTTTGCTTATAGCTATGAATGTTAGGATTTCTTTCAATTGATTGATTACTCATGTTATGTTTTAACTGACACATTTTGTCATTAGATTTGTTGAAGGATTAATGATGTTGATATTCTTGAAATGGAGCAATGCCGTGGAATAGTTGTTGCATCAGCTGTACTTGGTACTGATATGAGCATTAGAAGTCTTCTTTATTTATTTATTTTATTCTTGTTAATATGTGTTCCTTGTATTGTTTGGTTGTCTTCAAGCGAGTGTAAATTTTCTTCTTTCCTCATGAATATGTCATTTACCAGGAAACTATGACATAATTCAACAGCCAAGAAATATTAGTGAGGCTGCAAAGAGAAATGCTTGCTTTTATATGTTTGTGGATGAAGAGACGGAAGCATATATAAAGAATTCTAGTGCACTTGACAGCACTAACAGGGTGGGACTATGGAGATTTGTTGTCGTTCACAACCTTCCTTAATGTTGATCCAAGACGGACTGGAAAGGTGAGTTCTTTTGTGTACTCATTTTATTTCTTTTAGACTCCAGATTAGATTGTGGTCTAGAAGCAATCTAGTTGCATACAAAGCATGCAATTGCCTAATGTAGTTAATGACTAAATCTTTATAGCGTGACTGTATGCAGCAGCAATGTATTTAGTAATCATGCAAGATTGAAAAATCATATTGGATGTTGCCCAATATGGGTACTAGATTAGCTGGTTATTTATAACTGCTGTAGAAAAGGTGGGAATCATGCAATAAGTGGGAAAGTAATAGAATCTTTCAAAAAAAAAAAATTTATTTTTTTTAGTTTTTTGTACTTACTGCCTCTAAAGAGTATGAGGTCGACCTCATGGGAACTTCCCATGCAATACCTTGACCATTTGCCATAATGGGGGTCACCTTGGATGTCACCGTGGTGTTTGCTGCATCTGACGGAATGGATACCTTCCTAGTTAAGCAGTTGACAATTGTGGAGCATCACCCCTCGTCTGAACTTGAGACAGAGTAGCTCCGGAAAGACTGTGACGGACTGTCCACGCTGTGGCAAACGATACACGCTTGACTCATGATTCAATTGCCACAATAGTAGCTGCATCAAAGCAAAGCAACCACATCATAAGAAATCAGAGGCAACATAAGAAATCACAAGCAATATGAAGAGAACTGAACAATCAGTTTGTAAACGGTCAGCACTAGGATTGCAAATAGCCCATGCCTGTGCTGGCAAAATCAAGATTCTCATTACACTCAGGCCCAATCAGTTTAAAATCCGGCCCAAAATCAACCCAGAGCTGGCCCATTTGCATCCCAACTCGGCACAAGAATATCTTGAGTGAACGGAAGGTACAAAATGAAAGGGTTTCTCATTTCTTGAAGCGATTGTACAAGTACAAACAGAACTAAAAGATTTTTTATAACGTAAGCAGAATTGAAAGACATGTTTTGATGGAACATGAAGAAGCTAGCATTGGTTATCCGATAGTATCAGAAAGCAGTGGAAATCTAGTAAGAAGCTACATGGATATAGCAAAACACATGAGTGGATACATGCAGAAGAGAGGAGAGTAGAAACCAAAAACGAAACATTGTGCCTAATGTTATAGTGTCCTACTTCATTATCCAAAAGTATCCTACATCTCTGGTTTTTTTTTTTTTTTTTTGCTTCTATTATGTTTCTGGTTATTTTAATCAAAATTCTCTAGGATTAGACTTTTAGGACTGTAACAGCCTGTTACCTCTCATGTTTCTGTTTATACATATATAATACTTGGTTTTGGTTGTGGCAGTTAATTGCATGTATTAGGAGACAAGGTTTCCTCGGCTTATATTGCTACAATTATTCTTATTCATAATTCTCAAGGGATCACATGGAATCAGCAAAAGCATATGGTGTGATATTTGCTAATGGCATTGATTTTACATAGTCATGAACTGACTGTTTTAATCCATTTTCTCTGTTTTTGTATTTTTTTTTCCTGTTCCTCTTCACGTCAGGATTATTCCATTTTCTATCCCTTTAATTACTAATGCATGATTTGGGTTTTCTTTATAATATTAAGATTTTCTTTTGTATATTTTGTGGATTTTGACAGTGGTTGTTTCAGTGACACTAACCATTGGGTGCTCCTTGATATTCTTTAAATCTTCCTAGGATTGCATAAACTCAGTGAATTTGGTTGTCTGAGAGATTGGCTATTTACTACCCACTTTCAGTTTACCATCTTATTGTATATCAACTGTCTTTTTAGAATTCTGTCTGTCATCCCTGTAATCTAAATAGGAATTCTTTGTCATCCAACATTTATGCTATTATTTTCACAGAAAATTTATGTATTTTTGTCCGTCTTTTGTAGGACATTGATTGACAGATTAGGATGTGCAGTAGACCATATCTACTTGCATAGAATGTTGGCAGAAGAACAACCAAATGGATAGGAACTTATACTTCCTCCTACTTTATTATTGGCTAGTTTTAATGTAAGTAAATGCTTCAACTGATTTTATAGTCCTTTTTCCACAAACAAGCATCCACGAATCAGAGGTTAGGATTGCGTTGCATTTTACAGGATTCACAGGGCTGTCTTACAGACGCAGGTGAGGTTTTTGAGATCATGTATATTCATTCACCCTTTCGTAGGTGGTTTTGTTCTTGTCTGAAAGTCTTAAACTAAAGCTTTCAAAACCATTTGAGTTTGGTTTGTTTTTAAACAATGCCTTGTTTTCCAGAGCTTTATATGCACTGTTTGGTTAAATTATAGAAATATCTGAGCAACTGTGTTTGGATTGTTACTAATGCGGCTGGCGAGCTTATTTCCTTTGTTTATGAATTCTTTGTTGCATCTGCATTCTTGTATATCCGGCTAGGCAGGCTGACCTGTGTTTTAAAGCCCAAGCTTTTTAGTACTACATCTGAAAACCTTACCAACACTCGTCTTCAACAGCAATGGTAAGACATGCCCCCCAAAAACTAGCACATCAATATCAACGAGCTTCATATTCTTCTTTGGAATATGGATGATGTCGATGTCGAATTACAATTTGATTTTTATATGGATGCCTATTCAAAAAATGATGTATGTAGAGTTGTTGGTTGACATGAGCTAGTTTTTGGCTGCAGGTAGTTGATTATGGAGTTCACGGGCTTGGGGCATTTCATCTATTACCTGCCTTGTCAATTCCATGTTGAATTGCCTCATTTTTTCTTTGGAAGTGGTGTTCATTTTCCTGTTATTTCTGTTTTGTGGCATGCCTTTCACGACATGAGAAGTGGTGTTCTGACCATCTAGTTTTTCTTTCTTTGCAAATTTGTTATGGTGATGTTATTGTTGTAGGGGATGACGCAACAGATCCTCTAGTATTATGCATGAATGGCTTGAAACCCAAGTGCATATGATGTGTTTGATACAATGACATCCATAAATGTAAGAGCAAGAGAATCTCTTAGACATCTATAATACTGCATCGTTGTCGGCTACCATGGGGATATGGAGACCAAAGCACAGTTGATGCCGCATTGATTTAAAAAAAAATTATGTAACCACCTCAGAGTTTACAATATTTCATATCCTAGTATGCATGCTTGTGTTTTATCTAATTTAATTTTTCTGCTATGCTTATACCATGTAACTGGAGGCTGAAGTTGCAAAACTTAAAGAGGAGAACAATGAATTACAGAAGAAACAGGTATCCATTATTCAATGCATTAGGATCCTTCCCGTTATTAAAATATAGAGCTGTGACCAACTGTATACACTAAAAATAACATCTATTGATGCATTCATCTGTGCTTGGCTGAATTTGCCTTCTTTTTTTTTTTTTTCCTAAACATACAGATTCTGGAAGGAGCAATGAATTAGATCATTCGTCAAATCTTTTGACTGTTGCCACCCGAGATGTGTTTGGCGAGCTTGATCGCAATGTCAAGCCTGTTGCCCCAATGCACTTTTGGATGGTAAGTTCTTCATGTTGCTCTTGTTATCATATAAGATTTTGTTGGCTTTTCCCTTCAAAATCTATCAGGCCCCAATTGTAAAAAAATCCAATGGTGATGTAATAATGTGAATATTGACTAATCAACTATCAAGTAGTTAATGGTGTACATGGATTTTATATATATATATATCCCCTATTTTGGCTCATCAATCTGCTAGTAGAAAAAGACATCCACTGGTATCAAAGCAATATTTTTTCCTTCCATCTTCCTTTTTCTATTAATTGTCTCATTCATTTGGGCAGATCTTAAGTAAGAAGTATCCCCAATTTTCCCAGTAGCACAATGGTTTCTTCATGCAACAGGTATTTTGTTGTCTAAGCACACTCAAATTAGAGATCAGTTATTTTGCTAATGGAGCCTAGCATGCCTTCTTTTCCAATATTTGACAGGATGCAGAAGAATGTTGGACCCAACTTATGTATACACTTTTCTCAATCTCTAAAATTGCCAGACTCAAGGTATTTTACTCGACACCATATAGTGTAAAAGTGATGGCTACATGCATCCACATTCTATTCACATTTTTTTCTTTCTTTTTTTTTAAAGCACCTATATGCATTTAGTTGTGGCAATTAAATTGATCATGAATCTATCATCTAAAAGCCAGCCCCAAACTGCTGGGAGAAAGGCTTCCATCTTTCTTTTGTTTAGGAGCCTTTATCTGTATTCGTGGATACCTTGGAATAATCACGTGACATTGTTTAGGAATAGAGCTTGTTCCTGATAAAGCCATTGACTTGATTTGTCCATGTCTGGAACATTTCTTCTTGCTGATCTTTGGCAGTATGTGTAAAACATTTATTCCTATTATGTCTGCAAATATCTTGCCCCAGGTTTTCCTGCTGCCTCTTTTTTTTTTCTGAAGCATACTGAATTTTATTGAGTAGGCACAAAGGCCAAAAGGAAAACAGGAACAAAAACAGAAGGAAGAAAGCTGTATAACAAACTGAAGAAACCCACAACCAAAGTCAAACTGACGTCCTCTCTCTCACAGAACAGAAAACCCTGTTGAGATCCCCTAAAGCTGAACTGGATTTATCACCAAAACATTGGCTGCTATTTTTAGTAGTGTATACAGTTGGTCCATGTAATGTTGCAGGTGGTGCATCAATTTCTCTCACATTGCTGCTGAAAGGATCATTCCTGGGTAACTTGATTTACACACCCTGTGATTTTAGCAACCCATATAAATAAGAACTATCAAAGAAAGGATTCTTATTGCTAGGTAATCATCTTAAAGGATTAAAAGCATGCATAAGTGCTCAATTGGTCGCTGTAGCAAAGGAACATGCTGCCTATGGCAAAATCACATAATCAAAAGTGTCTTTTTTCATAATGATTCCGAGAGTATGGCTGGATCATTTTCATAAGAAAAAGTTTAAATTATTCTTTCCTTATTTGGCAAGTTAGTCGGAGCTTTTTGTAAATTTGATTTTGCAATGAAACATTAAGAACATTATTTTCTTATGTTTTTCTTTGGATTAATCTCTATTTTGATGGAATGTAATAAATTTCTATTAATTTATTTCCCTTGATTTTAAATTGTGTTTATCAAGGTTTAAAATTGTTGTGGCCGTTGACAACATTAAGAACGGTTTAAAACCGTTCCTAAAATTTCGTTTCTAGAATTTGAAACGGTACCCAAAACGGTTCTGAACCGTTCCTGTTTTTTTGCGACGCCTCATTAAAAACGGTTTTCAAGCGTTCCTGAAGCGTTTAGGAACGGCTTAAAACCGTTCTTAAATGGACATTCAGTTGTGGAAGAGTGGTCCCTAGACACTTGTATCACTACTCCATAAATGAATCTTCGTCATACTCGTGTTTAGAGATATGAAAGAGAATGTATTGTTTCTCTGGTGTCTTATAAATGTAATGGAATGCTAGCTTGATATTATCTTTTTTTCTTATTTGATCTGAAATGAAGATCCATTAGCATTTTATAGCACCTTTTCATGCACTCGTCGAAGGACTCCGATCTAATGGTCAGGATTGATGGCTCATCATACGTTTTTTGCTATGCTCCATCTACAGTGGGTCCCAGAATTTGGATGTTAAAGGTTGTGTAAATGCATACCAAAAACTGTAGTTGTGTGCATAAGTGCAATCAGAGGGTTGGGATTTTCCTTAAGAGGGTTTTGCTGATAACGTTGTTCTGGCAAATGATTACCACTTACAAGAGGCATGTCGCAAATGTGGTGGAGATTGGAGCATCAAACATTTGGAGTGCGTTCACTGTTGGAGTGTGACCCCTCGGCCCAAAGAGCCTGACCTGGCTATCAACTTGTCAGCTTGGCCCATGGGCCGGTATGGGCTTAACTTGTATGGCCCAATCAATTCTCAAGCTGAGATTGGGCTCAAGACTTCATACGTACACGTCAATTATCCCAATCGTCCATTAGGCAAGTCATGTATCTTTAATACAGACCATTTGTTTCATCCATCTTAAGTCTACTTGTTTGTGCATATGTGGCCCACTTGATCAATAGATATGTTAGGAGCATTTAAGTGGGAAATAAGGATTTCATCAATAGAAGCATAAAAGAGATAACCGTGATTTTAACAATGTGAAGCCAGCAACGTATCCGATTGGCAAGACCGGCGACGTACGGTGGGAATTAACGATTGGAAATACCGGTAACATATCCGATTGGCGAAGCTGGTTACGTACGGTGGGAATTATCAGAGAAGGTGGATCAGTCGATGGGATTGATGGTAGGTGATCTTATCTCGTTCATGTGTACGTGCAGCCAACACGTAGGCCAATGCTCCAATGCTTTGAGAGAGAAAGTTATGGTGCTCTTAGTTGCATCGGGTCACTTGAACAGTCTAATTCATCGATGTGAACTGTCCATTAGAACACATTTCATAAGTAATCATACTTAAAAATAAATAAATAATACATTTGGAATTATTTTTGGAGCCATGCCTTTTCTAAGACATGGATGTGATGGTTAGGAATGCCTTGCAAAATTGACTCTTTTGGAATCATAACCAACCATGGTGGGCCCTTTCAGCTAGATGGATCAAATTGCTGATTGTACCTATTTTTTTGTAAATGATCTTGACCGTCCATATTAAAGTTTATTGATCATATGGAAACAAAAATTTGAAGAAATGATATCTATTTCCTGCCATGTGAGCCTCAACGCCTGTGTGTGCCTGTGTAAGCCTTGCAGCGGCTTGTAAGGACTAAAGAAGACCATCTGTTGATCACATGACAAATTCTTTATATATAAGTCAATTCCTACCATAAAGAATTGAGAATATAAAAAGAGGAGAGAGGATCAAAACAATGGGTCGTCCATGGGCTCCAATAATATAATCAAAATCACTAATCATATTTAGTGGGCCATCCCAACTGTGGATCAAAGAGGTGGAGTAGTTTCAACTCACTCACAGCGTCTGGGCGGACTGCTAAACACCATCCATCTTCGGCTTTAAAAAGTCTATACAAATCATGTACATGCTCTTATTTCTGGTGGGCCCACCCATCTGGCCTTCGAGTAAATACTAATGGAAAACTAACAAAATACTTGAGAAATCGCAAATGCGGATTTGAAACATAGTTCTAGCACTTAGCTTGGACTTTAGAATTTAATTTTTTATAGAAATATTAAAAAGTTCATTTAAGCAGGCACATGCCCTCCGCATAGACCCCACGTAGTATTTGCTGCACTTTTTTTGACATGCACTCATACCATAGTGTAATTTCACCACAATGGGTACTCGAACTCCTTACCTCATGTTGAGACTCTAGTAAGTCCACCACTAAGCCATGAGTAAGGAGCCTGCTGCACTTAAGCAGGAATTTCCTATGCAAAAATGCAATTACCAGCATTTTTTGTTTCCTCGACATCTTCTATTTTGTTTATACCAAAAAAGCAACAATTTATTGTATTGGCATGAGCCTATCAAAATTAGGATTAGACTTAATTCTGTTTTAAGGTTAGACTTGATTCCGATTAAGAGGAATCCCTTACCCAAATGGACCCTTATTAAAGAAATTTGATTTTCTAAAGTCGGTCATAATCTAGAAGTAGAAAACCTTTTCATTAGGGCTGTCAACAGGCTGGGCCTGGGGCAGGTCTCAGCCCGGATTTCAAACTGCTTTGGGCTGACCTATTCAAAATTCTGATTTTTCAGGCCCAGGCGTGGCCCATTGACACCCCTGCATTTCACAGGTATTTCTTTACTGGGAAAAAGGGTGAGGGTTTGCATGTAAAATGATTCAATTTCTGAATGGAAACAACTAGGGGGGACTTATCAACTGGACTGTCAATCCAGATTCTCCTGTTGTGACCGGTATATGCTTGAGGGCCTGTTTGGAACGTGGGATTAAGTGGTAGGAATTGCATTTTGTCCAATGTAAATAACTAAATAACTTCCAGCTCTTTGAAATTATGAAAAGGAATACATTAATCTAAGTACCATCCCATCGCGAGATATAGCAGAATTTATAATGGATTTCAAAGTATAGTACATCTGTGGACCTCATGTTGATGCACGTGTCTTATCCACACCATTCGACCAATCACACACTTTACACATAACAATCGAGTTGCATGTGCATGCAGGTGACCAACATCGATAGTGAAATATGGCCTATTGACCAAAATAGACGGACCAATAAGAGAAGATCAGGTCAGAACCTTACACCCTTCGCCAATTTGGACACGATTATAGAATCAACCTCCCAATCTGAATCTAAGCAGGAGGTGAGCTCAATCTCGGCATCTCGACAGCAAGTTGGAAAATCCACTGACCTGCCAGACTCCAAGACCGAGGCCCCACTCGCCAAGAGAGTCAGGTCGGCATGACTCCAAGTTGGCATAACTCAAGGTCGGCACAACTCACCTTCCGTCAGTTCTGATCCGATCCCAATCCCCCATATTCAAAATCATAAATAGAGATCTATGAATTCGATCGGGATACGGATGTGCATAAGATCCTGTTTGTGAATTTGGAAAGATCTTCACAATGGAAACAAAACCTGAATCCTACTATAACTCATCCCTGCTAAATAGAGAAATATCATGTACGTCACCACATCTCCTCAACTATAAATACCAACATGTCTAATGGTAAAAGGTATACAGAATCTATCATCCAAAACCCCTCAATACTACTAGACTCAGACTCCTAGTCTGACTTTGACCCTGCTCGAGCCAGGGTCTACTTTATCTTCTTCCTGTACAAGTACTCCAATGTCTAAAAAAGGATGGACCAGATTTTTAGTTTTCTCATAAGGACGAATTTGACCCCAACGTTGGATTGAAATGTCAAAATATTTCCAGACATCTTATTAGGGTACATTATATGTTAATTCTACCCTATGCAAGTCCATATCATTTAATCCTACTTTCCAAACAGGCCTCAAAATAAACAGGACAATCTAATCCATTTGATTGGTGGCCTTCAACGAGGCAGTAAAAAATGGAAACGATCAACGGTCGGTATTTAGTGTGGAAAATTGAGGAAATTTGCTGGATAGGATTGCCTGATGCGTTGGTTTTATAACCATCCGCAGTAGGTCCACTAGATGAACAACGGATCAATGAACATAGGCCTATTTGAACGAACGAAATGACTGTATAAGAAGTCAAGATGCTATTGATCACCTCGTGATGGGCAACGTGGCCATTTTTTAAGGGGGAGTTCTTTAATACTCTGGCAGAGTAAAGCGCTGGAGACACAGGCACTAAGAAATTGTAAGCATGACACATATTAACGCAATTAAAGCTGACTAAACCATGGATCATACTGTTACTAATTAAGTCAAAGTCCTAAAAACAGATAGGTTGAACAACCCTATCTACAGATTCATCGGCATTTGCTTGTTGAAATAGAACCATTGGATATTTTCATTTTCAACCGTCCAAATAAACACCCACCAATCCGGTAGTCTATTGACCAATATATATATATATATATATATATATATATATAATTTTTTATTCATGATACATCCATTGAGAACTACAAAGAGTTTAATTTGAATTACTTGCATTTTATTTTTAAAATTTACCAGCAAACGAATAATTCATCTTTCCTTTTGGTGCATTTCCATTATGGGATTGTGATGCAGGGATGAACGTGATGAGGTCGATCACCGTCTTTCTCAAGCATAACTACTCAGAATCCATGGAACTTCTCTGGACTCTTCATAGAGACTTCTCGAATCCACGAGGAAAGAAAGCAAGAGAATAGAAATATATTCTAATAAAATTAAAATTAATTGATGAATGCATAAAAATGAGTTTACATCCCTAAGCAATAGGAAAGAAATCTGACTCAAACTATAACTAAAACTTCTAGAATCCGCGACTTACTATAAATAGTAAACTTACTATTTATAGACGGTCGTGATGTCTACTAGTGTGCAAGGTTTTTGGCCAAAAATAGCAAGTGTCCTATTTGGCTTCACCAAACTATTCTCCTAATTATTCTAAGCACTTTTCATGTTGGACACAACTCCTAAAGCTCAACGAATGAAGAGCTATAAGCAAACTAAAACTTATTATTTATAGTAAAAATGAAATTAAAACGAAAAAATGTCCGTCGATCAGGGGGTTTCTCGCAAATCCGAACTGCGCAACCCGGCATAGCAAGGTTGGTTGGCTAAAGTAGCTCATTCTACCTCAAAATCATATATCTTATGTCAGATAACTCATTCCGGATTCCAAGATACGCCCGGTTTAAAGTCCAATGATCCGGATCACTTATGTCATTGACTGTGCTTTTTCTAATCTATCTTGGCCATGAAAGTATCCACGACCCGCTCTACATCAGATGGGTGGACAGTGTCATCTGAATATGATTTTTTATGATGAATTGTTGCAATGACAATGAATATCTGGTGTTTGGTAGCGACATTCACTGTCCAGTATAAGCCAATATGAAAAGCGCCTTCTATTGTTTAGAGGACACGAGCGATTCACGTGGAATATGTTAATAATAATTATATAATTATTTTTAAAATTATTATTTTAAAATAATTAAATAATTCGCATGAAAGTAATGAAGGATTAAAAAAATAATCAATGTTCCACAATAGCTGTGCTCATTCAGGCAGCCTGATGACTTTCTCGGCTTGAATTTAAGTCTTGGCATGCATGAACCGTGGGCCCTTTACCATATAAATAAATAAATAAAAGAGTGGAAGCATGAGTTTTTGTGTCCACTACGCCTGACATCCACACCGTTCATCATGTTTATTGCAAAAATAGAATAGCTGCACTTGAAACCTAGGTGGGTCAAATCATGCATGGAGATAAATGTGAATTGTTGCACTTGAAAACACTAGATTAATGTATTATACCCGCTTGAGTTCTAGACCAGGCTGATTTTTGGAGCATCCATTCATACTCATAAGCAGGCAGGTTAGATGAAATACAAAAACCATGGTGGCCCAACATAAAAATCAATGGTGGGCGACCCCTCTCAATCATTCCCCATTGTGGCCCACCTAGTAGGGATTCAAATAGGATAATCATCTTTAAAATGAATATTTTATATTTATTAAGGGATGCATCTATTGAAGTCTCTCTAAATTTCTATTGATCTTTCATCTCTTCTATATATTCATATTATTCTCAGATAAATAAATAAATAATAGTATCTATAATATAACCTATTGTAGTTTAACATCGTAACAATAATAAAACCCTAGCCCCCATCTCCTTTTATCCCTTCCTTAACGTCACCAATGGCATTATTAATCTATGCTATCAAGCCATCCACAATCATAGCTTAAGTAGTAGACTGAGTGAAAGATACCTCGTTTCAACACTAAGGTCTTGGTATGGATCCCTAGTGGGTGTGGCTAACAGCGAAGTGTGAAACGACAATGGGGTGTACTAACAACAACAACAACAACAAATTTAAAAAAAAAATAAAATAAAATACCCATCCACAATCATGTCGCTACACGCCACAGCCACTCCCTCTAGTAGCACTTACTAGCTTTTTTATCCATTGAAACCCTAGCCACACCATTAGCAAACCTAACTCTAACAAGCCTCATTGCCTTATTTCAATAACATTAATCCTATTTGCATAATCCACTAGCATGCCAAACCTAAAATAAACTAGGCTGATTGCACTATTCTTATGCAATTACATACTAATAGCCCAACGGGCCCATGACCTAACCTGAGTCCGTAGCCAAATGGACACCAAACTCAACATTCAATCATGGGTTTGATTGTAGCTTATTTAACTAATGAACAAATAAATCCACTTGATCATAAAGCTTCTTAAAACAGCATCACTAATCAGATGTTCAAACCAGTGAAGTATTTTGACTATGGCCCATCCACAGCGAGGCCCACTTGATCGATGAACCATAGAGGCACACACCCAATTACTTGAAAAAATCAATAATCCCCTAACGAAACATGACCACCTTTCAAATGGGAATCAAAATCAATAGCTTTTCCTGTTAATTTTGAGAGGAACCTCATGCAAAGCAAGATTCACCAAAATACCAACAACTCTATTTCTTTTATTCTTTCAGTTTTGTTTTATATTCTCAGTTTTGAAAATCTTCTCTTATAAGCATTTCTAAGGCAAGTATCATTAGTTAGGGTAACAGGAGAAGTGTGTGTGTGTAATAATGACCGGACTGTGATCTTCTTCCATGCACCAATGATCCGGTGTATATTCTTTTCTAGTCCCTTTAAAATTGTTTGCCCCACAGTGGATTAACCACAACCCCAAAATTGATGTGGAGTGGGTCGCAGACACTTTCATAACAAAGAAGGACTAGAGAAGGCCCAATCTGAGGCAGAAATGATCGAGAGCATTGTAACCTTAAAACAGTTGTATCTCACAAAATGGAAGGAGCCTTTCGACATACCATATATAATTTTGAAGTAGGAGAAGCTACTTTATCCAACCAACCCACTGCGTTGGGTTGCCCACCCCGAATTTAAGAAATTTCATCATATGGACGTTCAAAAGTTCATTTTATTTTTGCTTTTTGCTATAAATAGTAAGTTTAATTTAATTATAACTTTTGACCATTTGAGTTGTAGAATTCGTGCCCAACCTAAAAATGGCTTAGAAAAATTAGGAGAATAATGATGGTTAGGCCAAATTAGACACTTATTATTTTTTGGCCAAAAACCATAAAGCCTAATAGGAATGGTGACCGTCTATAAATAATAAGTTTACTATTTATAGTAAGTCACATTTTTAGAGACTTTAAGACTAAAACTTCACCCTAGGCTTGAGCTCATTATTTAAGGGAGTTTGATTTTGAGTTCGAGTGTAAAACTTCGTCCTAAGTTTGAGTTCATTATTTAAAGGATTGTACATTTATTTTTTATCACTAATTAATTTAGTTTTAAATTTATTAAAAATTATTTCTATTTTATCACTCACGCATTCAAAAAAAAAAAAAAATTTGAGAAATTTAGAGAGCTACGTGGATCCGGAGTAGTTATCTTCAAGGAAGATGATAATCAACCTCATCACATCCTTCTGTGTATCAAAATGAAGTTCCGTAACTTAGACAGCAGGCACTCGTGTCTTTTTGGACCTTCCTTTTATTCTTTTAGACCCCTCAACTTGTAATAACTAACATTATCTAGTAAATATAATTCTTAATATTTATTGCACATGACCACTTATAGTAGATATCTAATTAACAGTTAAAATGTAAAATAGTAAATGGTCCATATTCAACGGACCGCTACCCATCAATCATTATATCAATCATATTTCATAGTGATGCAACATTAGCAGTGGGGCCCACGGTTTGGGTAGTTTTGATTTAGTTACATGGGTTTGCGCCTCTATTACCCTGCTAGCCTGTCGAGTACGTAACTCCCTGTAAACGAGCATCATATATACAGGATTTACGTGGTTACGTGCACTAGGCTTGCGTGAGTAACTTACCCATCAAAAAATGGGCCCTCATTCATACCTAGAAGTGCTAAAAAGAATTTATGATTTGTATGCGAAGTTATTTATGGTCCCTGACTAGTACATTTGTGCCGCATTTTTACCCAAGGTCGTTTTAGGGGAACGACTGCATAGGTTCAGCTGCATGCTGCATGGACCCACCATGAAATTATTATTTTTTCCTCTTCATCCAGGTCTTTGTGACGTATACCATACACCACCGATCTGGCCGGTGTGTGTACGTGTCGTGCAAAGACGAGCGCTGACCCTCCTCGAGCTCCCAGCTGTACGAACGGTTCAAAGGAGATCAAAGTTAAATGGGCCCGAAAATAATATATTTATTATATCCACACCGTTCATCCATTTGGCAAGATCATCTTAGATCATGATATCAGAAATGAATCATATCCAAATCTCAAGTGGAACACACCACAAATAGCAGTGAGGAGAATGATTCTTACCGTTAAAACATTCGTAGGGCCCACCATAACGTTTATTTTCCATCCAATCCGTTAATGAGGTGACACAGACCTGGATGAAGAGTAAAAACAAATATCATATTGATCCAGAACTCCTGTGACCCCAAAAGGATTTCAATGGTAGACGTTCAATCCACCACTGCTTTTTGCAGTGTGGTCCACTTTATATTTGGATATGTATTATTTTTTCGTCTCAAGCCTTACAACGACCTCAACAAATGGATGTACTGTTTGGATATAATACATACCTCATGGTGGACCCACAAAACTTGGTGCCGTTAACACACCAGCCAGTGGAGTGTGGTACAGCAGCCAATCCGCTTCCACCAGAATCACAGTTCGGATTCCATATGCATTGAAGGGGGTCTCGAAGTCCTTCCTTATCATGCATATCAAGGGTGGGCCCCACACAGCTCAAACGTATGGTAATTATCATACGTATGTCGAAACGTTCCCCAAGATGCTAGGTTTTGAGCGTGAGATGTCTGATGGATAAAATAAAGATGAAGTAGGGATAAAGCGTACAAGAAATTAAAACGACTGGCAATTTGGTGAGCATTCTTTATGGCCTATCACCTATATATGTGTTGTGTATCAATGTAAGTCATGATATGTGAGGATAAACGGATCGGTAAGATGATGAGTTCAAGGCCTTTGGTTGTTCTCTTGGTACTTATGATAGTGGGGACGTGGGAAGTAAGGATGGCACGTGCACAGGCTGAGAACACGAGCGAGTGCAAGGACGAGAGGACGCTTTTGGTGAACGAGTGCTCGGCTGTGTTGTCGGGTTCAACTCCGTCGTCATCTTGTTGCGAACGTGCAAGGGTCACGCGTTTTGAGTGCGTGTGCCCCCTGATCACACCGGCAGTGGCGACGCTGGTCGGGGTCGATCGGGCGGTCAGGATCATTCAGGGGTGTGGGAGAGTGATCCCTAGAAACTTCCAGTGTGGGAGTATCACTATTCCGTGAATGAATCTACTTGATACTCGTGCTTAGAGGTATGAAAGAGAATTTACTGTTTCTCTGGCTTCTTATAAATGTATGAATAAATGGAATATTAGTTTGATATTTATCCTTTTTTATTATTTGAACTGAAATGAAGATTCATTAGCACTTTTTTTTTATGCACTTGCTGAAGGACTCCGATCTAATGGTCAGGATTGGTGGCTCCTAGTACTTTTTTTGGCTATGCTCCATCTACAGTGGGTCCCAGAAAACTGTAGCTGTGTGCATGAGTGCAATCAGACGGTTAGGATTTTCCTTGGAGGGGTTTTGCTGATAGCATTGTTCTGGCAATAGTTACCAGCGGCATGCTGCAAATGCGGTGGAGATTGGAGTATAAAGAATTTGGAATGGGATCCGAATGGACGCGGTTTGGCTGGTGACCCGAACACCAACCGGCTGGATGGTATCAAAGCGCTGTGGTCCCCACCACGATGTATGTATTTTATGCAGGCCATCCATCCATTTCGCCAGCTCATTTTTGGAGAAGGATACAAAGCGCAAGTGAACCACAGTAGGGAGAATGATGTCCACCGTTGAAACCTTCCTTAAGGCATACAGTGATGTTTATTTGTCATCTCACCTGTTCGTAACATCACACAGACCTGCATGAAGGGAAAACGTAAAATATCAGCTTGATCCAAAGCCTTTTATGGCCCCCAGAAAGTTTTCAACAGAACCCCACTGTTTCCTGTGGTTCGGTACACTTGAGCTTTGGATCTGCCTCTTTTTTCCATCTCATGCCCTAAAATAAACTGGTAAAATGGATGGACGGCGTGGACAAAACACATACATCCTGATGGGAGACACGTAGCTTTGACACCAGCTAGCTGGTTGGTGTTCGGGTCACCAGCCAAACCGCGACCACTCAGCCAATGAGACTGACCTGACTTTGGACCGAGCTTGGACCTGTCAGCTCGGCTCATGGCCCGGGCTTGGGCCTAACATGCATGGCCGGATCAACTCTCAGGCAGGGCTCAGGCTCAAGATTTCATATGCACGTGTATTATATCATACAAATATCCCAATCATCCAACCAGGCAACTGATGTATCTTGAATGTAGACAATTAGCTTCATCCATCTTAAGTCTAGTTCTTTGTGTGTGTGGCCCACTTGATCAACAGATTTATTAGGAACATTTAAGTGGGAAATAGGGATTTCATCAATTGTGGTGCCAGACCAGGTTGGGAGCAGGCCCAAACAATTCTCCCTGGGTTCGGACTGGCCCATATAAGAATGTTGCCCGGTCGGGCCCTGGACCTTTTGTATTGGGCCAAGGACGTCCTATTGCCACCCCGTAGTTCAGAAACACAAGGCATTGACTGTAGGAAAATGAGAAATTTACGACTGTACGACCCATTTATGGCCCATTTACGAGACGGAGCCCACCTCATTTTACCTTACAAGAATAAGCCCCATCTGTACGGACGACTTGCCAAAAGTCGAAAATGCGCCTGCTTTTCCTTCAAGCGGATCGAAAGACGAGCGCTGACGCTCCTCGTACTCCGAATTGTACGAACGGTTCAAAAGATATCAATGTTACATGGGCCCCACAGTTATGAATTTATTATATCCACGACGTTCATCCATATTTCGATATCATTTCGGTGCATTATCCAAAAAAAAAAAAAAAAATCATATCCAAAGATCAGCTGGACCTCCGCACAAAGAGCAGCTGAAAATTGATTCTCACCGTTGAAACTTTCGTAGCGCCCACCATAAAATATATTTTCCATCCAATCTATTCGTAAGGTCACAAAGACCTGGATGAAGAGGATAAAATAATTTCATAATGATCAAAAACTTTTGTGACCCATAAAAGGGTTTCAATAGTAGACGTTTAAAGCAGAAAAGTAAAGTTGTTTGCAACGGTCATACATACTGCTATGAATTATAACCGCAGCTATATATATTAATCCGTAGCGATAGAAGTCTATCCGGAATGGCCTCGCCGAACTAGCAGCCCCTGCCCCAGTTGCTGACCTATCCAACGGGGCTACGCCCATCTAGCGACTCTTATGGCTACAGATTATAACCATAGCCATAACCGTAGCCATGAAATGACAACTTTTTATTTTTTAAAAAAAAAATTTACCTGAAAAACTTTATTCTACCTATAATTTTCTCTAACACACACGCGCGCGCAGGCGCACACACACACACACACACATATATATATATAAGCATATAAAATTTTTTTCTCTTTTTTCATTTCTTTCTTTATTTAAGAATATCTTCTAAACTAAAATTAGTTACTTGATGTACCCTATATGATTTTGGGGCAGGAGAAGCTACTTTAACCAACCAACCTATTTATTTTCCAAGATTCTATCAGGTTGATGGTCAAAAATCCATTTCATTCACTTAGCGGTCAACTTCATTCATTTCATTTACTTCGTGATTAATTCCATGCATTTCACGGTCAATCCCGACGATTCCGTTTTGATTCACGGTCATTTTCATGCATTTCGCAGTCAATTCTCTTCACTTCACAGTCATTTTTATACATTTCACGGTCATTTCCCTACACTTCACAACCATTTCCATGCATTTCATGGTCATTCCTAGCGATTCCGTTTTGACTTATAGTCATTTCCATGCATTTAGCAGTCAATTCCCTTCACTTCATGGTCATTTCCATACATTTCACGGTCAATTCGCTTCACTTCACGGTCATTTCCACGCATTTCACAGTCATTCCCAGCGATTCTGTGTTGATTCACGGTCATTTCCACGCATTTCACAGTCAATTCGCTTCACTTCACGGTCATTCTCAGCGATTCCATGTTGATTCACGATCATTTCCATGCATTTCATAGTCAATTCCCTTCACTTCACGGTCATTTCCACGCATTTCACAGTCAATTCGCGAAAATGACCATGAGGCATGACCGTGAAATGCGCCGAAATGACCGTGAATCAACACGAAATAGGCGAGAATGACTATGGTATGCATGGAAATGACCGTGAAGTGGGGCGATTGGACCTTGAAATGCGTGAAAATGACCGTGAAGTGAAGGGGCATGACTGTGAAATGTGCTGAAATGACCGTGAATCAACACGAAATAGGTAGGAATGACTGTGATATGCATGGAAATGACCTTGAAGTGAGGCGAATGGGCCGTGAAGTGAGCGGAAATGACCGTGAAGTGAAGGGGCATGACCGTGAAATGCGTCGAAATGACCATAAATTAACACGGAATAGGCGGGAATGACCGTGGTATGCATGGATATGATCGTGAAGTGAATAGGATTGGACCTTAAAATGCGCAGAAATGACCGTGAAGTGAAGGGGAATGACCGTGAAATGCACCGAAATGATCGTGAATCAACACAAAATAGGCGGGAATGACCGTGGTATGCATGAAAATGATCATGAAGTGAGGCAATTGGATCTTGAAATGCACAGAATTGACCGTGAAGTGAAGGGGCAAGACAGTGAAATGTGTCGAACTAGTGATAAAAGTCTATCCAGGGTGGGCTCGCCGAACTAGCGGCCCCCACGCCAATTGTTGACCTGTCCGATGGGGCCACGCCCATCTGACGACCCCTATGGCTACGGATTATAACCGTAGCCATAAAATGACAACTTTTTATTTATTTTTTAATTTTTTTACCTGGAGAACTTTATTCTACTTATAATTTTCTCTAACACATATTTATATATATATATATATATATATATATATATATATATATATATATATATAAGCATATAAAATTTTTTTCTCTTTTTTCATTTCTTTCTTTATTCATTTAACAAGAATATCTTCTGAACTAAAATTAGCTACTTGATGTACCCTATATGATTTTGGGCTAGGAGAAACTACTTTAACCAACCAATCTAGTTATTTTTCAAGATTCCATCAGGTTGATGGTCTAAAATTCATTTCATTCACTTAGCGGTCAACTTCATTCATTTCATTTATTTCGTGATTAGTTCCATGCAATTCACAGTCAATCCTGACGATTCCGTTTTGATTCACGGTCATTTTCATGCATTTCGCAGTCAATTCTCTTCACTTCACATTCATTTTTATGCATTTCACGGTCATTTTCCTACACTTCACGGTCATTTCCATGCATTTCATGGTCATTCCCGGCGATTCCGTTTTGATTTATAGTCATTTTCATGCATTTAACGGTCAATTCCCTTCACTTCACGGTCATTTCCATGCATTTCACAGTCAATTCGCTTCACTTCACGGTCATTTCCACGCATTTCACGGTCATTCCCAGTGATTCCGTGTCGATTCACGGTCATTTTCACGCATTTCACGCTCAATTCCCTTCACTTCAAGGTCATTTCCACGCATTTCACAGTCAATTCGCTTCACTTTACGGTCATTCTCAGCGATTCCGTGTTGATTCACGATCATTTCCATGCATTTCACGGTCAATTCCCTTCACTTCATAGTCATTTCCACGCATTTCACGGTCAATTCGCGGAAATGACCATGAGGCATGACCGTGAAATGCGCCGAAATGACCGTGAATCAACACGAAATAGGCGAGAATGACTGTGGTATGCATGGAAATGACCATGAAGTGAGGCGATTGGACCTTGAAATGCGCGGAAATGACCGTGAAGTGAAGGGGCATGATCGTCAAATGCGCCGAAATGACCGTGAATCCATACGAAATAGGCAGGAATGACTGTGATATGCATGGAAATGACCTTGAAGTGAGCCGAATGGGCCATAAAGTGCGCGAAAATGACCGTGAAGTGAAGGGGCATGACCGTGAAATGCGTCTAAATGATCGTGAATTAACACTGAATAGGCGAGAATGACCGTGGTATGCATGGAAATGACCGTGAAGTGAATGGGATTGGACCTTAAAATACGCAGAAATGACCGTGAAGTGAGGGGGCATGACCGTGAAATGCACCAAAATGATCGTAAATCAACACAAAATAGGCGGGAATGACCGTGGTATACATGCGAATGACCATGAAGTGAGGCGATTGGATCTTGAAATGCATGAAAATGATCGTGAAGTGAAGGGGCAAGACAGTGAAATGCGTCGAACTAGTAATAAAAGTCTATCCAGGGTGGGCTCGCTGAACTAGCGGCCCCCACGCTAGTGGTTGACCTGTCCGAGGGGGCACGCCTTTCTGGCGACCCCTATGGCTGCGGATTATATCCGTAACCATGAAATGACAACTTTTTATTTTTAAAAAAAAAAATTTTACCTGGAGAACTTTATTCTACCTATAATTTTCTCTAACACATATTTATATAAAGATGTATATATATATATATAAGCATATAAAATTTTTTTCTCTTTTTTCATTTATTTCTTTATTCATTTAACAAGAATATCTTCTAAACTAAAATTAGTTACTTGATGTACCCTATATGATTTTGGGGTAGGAGAAGCTACTTTAACCAACCAATCTGGTTATTTTCCAGGATTCCATCAGGTTGATGGTCGAAAATCCATTTCATTCACTTAGCGGTCAACTTCATTCATTTCATTTACTTCGTGATTAATTCCATGCATTTCACGGTCAATCTCGACGATTCCGTTTTGATTCACGGTCATTTTCATGCATTTCGCAGTCAATTCTCTTCACTTCACAGTCATTTTTATGCATTTAACGGTCATTTCCTACACTTCACGGTCATTTCCATGCATTTCACGATCATTCCCGGCGATTCCGTTTTGATTTATAGTCATTTCCATGCATTTAACGGTCAATTCCCTTCACTTCACGGTCATTCCCACACATTTCACGGTCAATTCGCTTCACTTCACGGTCATTTCCACGCATTTCATGGTCATTCCCAGCGATTCCGTGTTGATTCATGGTCATTTTCACGCATTTCACGGTCAATTCCCTTCACTTCATGGTCATTTCCACGCATTTCACGGTCAATTCGCTTCACTTCACGCTCATTTTCAGCGATTCCATGTTGATTCACGGTCATTTCCATGCATTTCACGGTCAATTTCCTTCACTTCACGGTCATTTCCACGCATTTCACGGTCAATTCGCGGAGATGACCGTGAGGCATGACCGTGAAATGCGCTGAAATGACCGTGAATCAACACGGAATAGGCAGGAATGACTGTGGTATGCATGGAATGATCGTGAAGTGAAACCGGCATGACCGTGAAATGCACCGAAATGACCATGAATCAACACGGAATAGGCAGGAATGACTGTGATATGCATGGAAATGACGTTGAAGTGAGGCGAATGGGCCGTAAAGTGCGCGGAAATGACCATGAAGTGAAGGGACATGACCGTGAAATGCATCGAAATGACCGTGAATTAACATGGAATCGGCGGGAATGACCGTGGTATGTATGGAAATGACCGTGAAGTGAATGGGATTGGACCTTGAAATGCGCAGAAATGACCATGAAGTGAAGGGGCATGACCGTGAAGTGCACCGAAATGACCGTGAATCAACACGAAATAGGCGGAAATGACCATGGTATGCATGAAAATGACCGTGAAGAGAGGTAATTGGATCTTGAAAGGCGCAGAAATGACCGTGAAATGAAGGGGCATAACCGTGAAATGCGTCAAACTAGCGATAGAAGTTTATCCGGGGTGGGCTCGCCGAACTAGCGGCCCCCGCGCCAGTTGTTGACCTCTCCGACTAGGCCATGCCCATCTGGCGACCCCTATGGCTACGGATTATAACCGTAGCCATGAAATGACAACTTTAAAAAAAAAAAAAAAAATTACCTGGAGAACTTTATTCTACCTATAATTTTCTCGAACACATATTTATATAAAGATGTATATATTTATATAAGCATATAAAATTTTTTTCTCTTTTTTCATTTCTTTCTTTATTCATTTAACAAGAATATCTTCTAAGCTAAAATTAGTTACTTGATGTACCCTATAAGATTTTGGGGTACGAGAAGCTACTTTAACCAATCAATCTGGTTATTTTCTAAGATTCCATCAGGTTGATGGTCGAAAATCCATTTCATTTACTTAGTGGTCAACTTCATTCATTTCATTTACTTCGTGATTAATTCCATGCATTTCATGGTCAATCCCGACAATTTCGTTTTGATTCACAGTCATTTCCATGCATTTCGCGGTCAATTCTCTTCACTTCACGGTCATTTTTATGCATTTCATGGTCATTTCCCTACACTTCACGGTCATTTCCATGCATTTCACGATCATTCCCGGCGTTTCCGTTTTGATTTATAGTCATTTCCATGCATTTCACGGTGATTCATGGTCATTTTCCCGCATTTCACGGTCAATTCCCTTCACTTCATGGTCATTTCCACGCATTTCACGGTCAATTCGCTTCACTTCATGGTCATTTCCATGCATTTCACGGTCATTCCCAACGATTCTGTGTTGATTGACGGTCATTTCCATGCATTTTACGGTCATTCCCAATGATTCTGTGTTAATTCACGGTCATTTCCATGCATTTCACGGTCAATTCCCTTCACTTCACGGTCATTTCCACGCATTTCACGGTCAATTTGTGAAAATGACCGTGAGGCATGACCGTGAAATGTGCCGAAATGACCGTGAATCAACACGGAATAGGTAGGAATGACTGTGGTATGCATGGAAATGACCGTGAAGTGAAGGGGCATGATCGTGAAATGCGCCGAAATGACCATGAATCAACACGGAATGGGCAAGAATGACTATGATATGCATGGAAATGACCTTGAAGTGAGGCGAATGGGTAGGGAAGTGTGGGGAAATGACCGTGAAGTGAAGGGGCATGACCGTGAAATGCGTTGAAATGACCGTGAATTAATATAGAATAGGTAGGAATGACCATGGTATGCATGAAAATGACCATAAGTGAATGGGATTGGACCTTAAAATGCGCGGAAATGACCGTGAAGTGAAGGGGCATGACCATAAAATGTATCGAAATGACCGTGAATCAACACGAAATAGGTGGAAATGACCGTGGTATGCATGGAAATGACCGTGAAGTGAGGTGATTGGATCTTGAAATGTGCAAAAATGACCGTGAAGTTAAGGGCCATGATCGTGAAATGCATCAAACTAGCGATAGAAGTCTATCCAGGGTGGGCTCGCCGAACTAGCAGCCCCTGCACCAGTTGTTGACCTGTCCGACGGGGCCACGCCCATTTGGCGACCCCTATGGCCACGGATTATAACCGTAGCCATGAAATGACAACTTTTTATTTATTTATTTTTAATTTTTTTACCTGAAGAACTTTATTCTACCTATAATTTTCTCTAACACATTTATACAAATATGTATATATATAAGCATATAAAAAAAAAATTCTTTTTCCATTTCTTTCTTTATTCATTTGACAAGAATATCTTCTAAACTAAAATTAGGTACTTGATGTACCCTATATGATTTTAGGGTAGGAGAAGCTACTTTAACCAACTAATCTGGTTATTTTCCAAGATTCCATGAGGTCGATGGTCGAAAATCCATTTCATTCACTTAGCGGTCAACTTCATTCATTTCATTTACTTTGTGATTAATTCCATGCAGTTCACGGTCAATCCCGACGATTCCGTTTTGATTCACGGTCATTTCCATGCATTTTGCGGTCAATTCTCTTCACTTCACGGTCATTTTTATGCATTTCACGATCATTTCCCTACACTTCACGGTCATTTCCATGCATTTCATGGTCATTCCCGGTGTTTCCGTTTTGATTTATAGTCATTTCCATGCATTTAACGGTCAATTCCCTTCACTTCACGATCATTTCCACGCATTTCACGGTCATTTCGATTCACTTCATGGTCATTTCCATGCATTTCACGGTCATTCCCGGCGATTCCGTGTTGATTCACGGTCATTTTCACGCATTTCACGGTCAATTCCCTTCACTTCACGGTCATTTCCACGCATTTTATAGTCAATTCGCTTCAATTCACGGTTATTTCCATACATTTCACAGTCATTCCCAGCGATTCCATGTTGATTCACAGTCATTTCCATGCATTTCACGATCAATTCCCTTCACTTCACGGTCATTTCCATGCATTTCACGCTCAATTCACGAAAATGACCGTGAGACATGACCGTGAATTGCGCCGAAATGACCGTGAATCAACACAGAATAGGCAAGAATGACTGTGGTATGCATGGAAATGACCATGAAGTGAGGCGATTGGACCTTAAAATGCACGAAAATGACCATGAAGTGAAGGGGCATGACCGTAAAATGCACCAAAATGACCGAGAATCAACACGGAATAGGAAGAAATGACTGTGATATGCATGGAAATGACCTTGAAGTGAGGTGAATGGGCCGTGAAGTGCGCGGAAATGACTGTGAAGTGAAGGGGCATGACTGTGAAATGCGTCGAAATGACTGTGAATTAACACGGAATAGGCGGGAATGACCATTGTATGCATGGAAATGACCATGAAGTGAATGGGATTGGACCTTGAAATGTGCAAAAATGACCATGAAGTGAAGGGGCATGACTGTGAAATGCACCGAAATGACCGTAAATCAACACGAAATAGGCGAGAATGACCGTGGTATGCATGAAAATGACAGTGAAGTGAGGCGATTGGATCTTGATATGCGCGAAAATGACCGTGAAGTGAGGCGATTAGATCTTGAAATGCACGGAAATGACCGTGAAGTGAAGGGGCGTGACCGTGAAATGCGTCAAACTAGCGATAGAAGTCTATCAGGGGTGGGCTCACCGAACTAGCAGCCCCCGCACCAGTTGTTGACCTGTCCGATGGGGCCACGCCCATCTGGCAACCCCTATGGCTACGAATTATAACTGCAGCCATAACCGTAGCCATGAAATGACAACTTTTTATTTTTATTTTTAACTTTTTTTACCTGGAGAACTTTATTCTACCTATAATATTCTCTAACACATATTTATATAAATATGTATATATATAAGCATATAAAAAAAAAATTTCTCTTTTTTCATTTCTTTCTTTATTCATTTAACAAAAATATCTTTTAAACTAAAATTAGTTACTTGATGTACCCTTATATGATTTTGGGGTAAGAGAAGCTACTTTAACCAACCAATCTGATTATTTTCCAAGATTTCATCAGGTCTATGGTCAAAAATCTATTTCATTCACATAGTGGTTAACTTCATTCATTCCACTACGTGTCAAGTCTCAAGCCATTCATAGGTAGTTGACCCTATCAACTTTTTCACTACGTGCCGAGTCTCATGGCCAAATCCTTGTATAGATTGTCAAAGATTCACTAGCCATCAGTAATCTCACAGTGAAGTTTGGTTGCTAACCATGCGATGAACGGATGACTATCCTACACCTAACAACTGTCTCGACACGAAGTCTGACTTATAGTCGAGCAATGAATAAATAATCATCCTAAATCATGACCATTTCACCACGGGGCTTCGGTTCCTTATCAAACAATGAACCGATAGTAATGTTAGTCAAAGTTGATTATAAGAATTTGTTATTAACATTAATAAAGTACTTTTAACTTTAATCATATTATTCTTTATACTTATATTGTTATTGTTGAATTATGACTGATATAACACGCTTGAAAGTCAGATCATCCAGAAGGTTAAAAGAATTCATCAGAAGGACAATCTCTTCCATTTGCAAACCGTCTTATATCTTATGATCGACAACGATTGGACAAATGGTTGATCCATATGAAACTCAATCCCTTTGTTTATTTTGGCTCCTGCGTCAAGGGCATTCGGTTTGATTTGAATGGCATTCAGCTCTAGGGTGCCAAATAGTAGGAAATGTATAGGCCACATGCAGAGGAAAAGTTAGAAAGGCACTCATGCTTTCAATGTTAGGCAACCCAGTTTCACGTTTTCCAGTATTATGTCCTAATTGAATCTTATATCCATTGTTTTCAGGCTATCATATGAACATGAGCTGGCACAGAACCCGATTAGTATGGATTTCACATAGTTGTGACAGTGGGTGCCACAAAACCTATTTTACATGGTTTTTCTGTTGAAATTGGTGGGTTTTTTTAAAATAATTGGTAATTTCAAAATTTTGGAATTTTGCTGCCAAAATAATTTTTAAGATTTTTCAAATAAAAAGCGTGGTGTGTGCTTTTGTCCCACATTGGAAATTATAGAATAAGTTTTTGGGTTTATATGTGGATGTGTGTAGTATTCTTACTTGAAAGTTTTAGA
Source organism: Magnolia kwangsiensis (assembly GCA_037074715.1). Classification (NCBI taxonomy): domain Eukaryota; kingdom Viridiplantae; phylum Streptophyta; class Magnoliopsida; order Magnoliales; family Magnoliaceae; genus Magnolia; species Magnolia kwangsiensis. Next base: position 24,735,810 of record CM073575.1, on the reverse strand, counting down.
GAATGAGACGCTTAGGTACGCACTGCAATGCACGTGCTCGGGCACGGGCATGGGAGTGGGCGATGGCATGGGCATGGGAAGTGTGGGTGTAGTAGCACTAGTTGGTACACCTTGGACTTTGTGCATAGGTGCGATGGATCAGAGATGAGTCAAGGCTTTATAGGCAACTGAAAATGGTTGGATCATTAATTCGAAACGTTCAGCCATTTTTTAAAATGGCTAGCTGCCTTGAAAGTCATAACAGTCCAAAAATAGATGGGCCTTGATGATCTAACAGTCAGATCTTCTAATCCGACGATCAGAAACGACTGAAATTAATGATCAACGGTTAGAAATATTTTTCAAACGTTATAAACCATTGATGACCCACCTAGCAACAGTCCACTCCCTGGTGCCTATATAAATTGGACTATTCCAGTCTAAAAAATCATCAACTTGAACTCAAATCTCTCCCATCCATCAGATTCTCCAGATAGCATTTCATTTTAGAATACTGTTAAGATACATCTTTAGTTTGATTCTACCAGACAACCTGCTGCGTTGAATTGTTCCTAAGTGGACCCATCATGATGGATGGACGCCGGATCCAGACATGCTTGTCTTATCCTGGAAGCAATTCACCTATAACCCATTAGCAATTGATAAGGGGGCGAATCACGTTTTAAGGACAACGTATCATTTTAAATGATTTAGCTGAGTGAAATGAAGAAATTGAAATTTATTTTATTTTATTTCATTTTTATTTTTTGATATATCCAACCTATTTTTTCTAACATTTTCTAATACTATTATATATATATATATATATATATATATATATATATATATATATATATATATATATATATATATATGCTACACACAAAAAGAGAAAGTAAGTTCAAGTGGGCTACTCACATTAAGAATTAAAAAGATAAGAATATTTCGTTGACATTAAAATTTAAACTCTATGTGGGCTTTTTGTGTGTAAAATATTAGAATTATAAGTCAAGCAACACCAGCATTTCTCAACTTCAAAATGCCCCTCACTTCACATGTCCTTTAAATATCAAACGTTTTGGCCTTACAAAATTACTCGTCGGGGCAAAAACATTCAAAAGTTGCTCTAGTTATACATAGTATAGATGTTAGAAATCGTTAAGGCACATGGATATATTAAATTCACTTCACGCTTCAAATTCTCATGATTAAGGCTGTACACGAGCAGAGTTAGCTTGGTTAGCTTGCTCGACTCGACTCGAAAAAGCTCGATTCGACTTGGTTTGAAACTGAGTTCGAGCTGAGTCGAGCTAATTTTTTTAGCTCGAAAAATTTTCGAATCAAGTTTGAGCTTGACTCGACTTTGATCAAACCCAACTCGAATCGAACTCGGATCGAACTAGTTCGGTGACTCGATTACTTTGGTATTAATGTTGCTCACCAACTATATGATGAAATGACCCAACCAAGTGTCGGCTGGTGGCAAGGAAGGTATGTATGTAAAACAAATACCCCTTTTTCTTGATTTTGATGTTGCCTACAAGGTGTTTGATGAAATACCTGTAAAAAACACTGTTGTTGTTTTACAAACAGTGAGAATTTGATATACAATCCATGTGTTCATGAAAATGCCATAGAGGCGAACTCGGCTCGATCTTAGCTCAAACTCTGCTTGAACTGAACCGAGCTACTGACCGAACCAAGATGAGCTAGCCAGTCAGGCTCGAGGACTGAGCTAATACTAGTTCGAGCTGAGGTCGACAAGTGGCCGAGCCGAGTCGAGCTTTGCCAAGCTCGACTCGGTTCAACTCGTGTACACCTCTACTCATGATTATTGAATGTTTAAGGATGGTCTTACTCTTTAAAAGTCATCAAATCCAAGGACTAATTCAAGACATTAAAATTATTTACATGGAAAATCAATGAATCTATAAATTTGGGTATGTTAGGATACTTGCACCAGTATTTTAAAATTTCTTGTATTCGGTGCAACCAAGCGCACCCTGCGGGAATCTATTCGATCCATTTCCTTTATCTAATACAATATCTAGCAACAAGATAGTCATTTTCTTATCTTTTAGTGATTACTAACAACTATAATTTTCTTAGAGGACGTCCAATATTGTTTCTCAAAAGAGAATAAACTTCTTATAAACTTATTGAAATACAAAAGCATACACCCATCTCAATTCATTTGCATACGGACACCAATATGACACGTGGTGGCTTCCCAAGACGCCTTACATGCTGGCTGCTAAGATTATCAACCAATAATCTTAAACCATAAACCCTAAACCCTAAACCCTATCGGACAGTGAGGAGAGTGACAATTTGGATGATTTAGAAACGAATGCTTTATGTATAGTGTATTCAACAATCAAGAAACAACACATTAGTAGAATGAGTGTAGCTAAATGTGGATGTGGAAGTGGATGAGTGACGAGATAAGGTAGGGTATAATTCAGAATGAATGAATTTGTCAACTTATGAGTAACACCAATAGGTAGTAAGATGAGGGAAAGTCATCATGATTACCAGAAAAATTACTAAAATTATAGAAGTGACAATTGTCTAAACTAACGATTCATCATTAAGTTTAACATTTTTTATACTTTTAGTACTTGAATTACTTTAAAAAAATTTATGATAATTTATCATTAAGTTTCAAGTCATCTCATAAAATTTTATATATTTAGAGTTGAAAATAAATTTTTAAAATTCTAAGAGCAACAGCTGTCTAAAATTAATAATTTTTGGAGAGTTAGAAAAATATCTTAATTTTATCTATATTATAAATTTTTTTTATTTTTTTTTCTTATTTTTATATAAAACTAGAATTATCAAACTTCAATCTGGCTTTTGAACCACATAAATCGAAGTTGTAACGAAGGAGATATGAATTTTCAAAGTTGAGGTAAGAACCTATCCAAATCACCGCGTGGCCACGTCGGTCGAGCGTGGTCACGCCGAGCCCCTGGAGGGTCCACTTTAGAACGCGGTTTCTCGGGTGCCGGTGAGGCCCTCGGGATGTGCTATATATGATTTTGGGGTAGGAGAAGCCGATCTACGCAATGAACCTATTTATTTTATGAAATTCCTCCTAGTTAGAGGTTAAAAATATAATTCTCTACATTTCCACTGTTTCCAATAAATTTTCATTTGCTCCTATGTATTTATCCCCAAATGGGTCAGAACTATCAAGTTTGACCTTATATTAGCTCATTTGGTCTAAGACGATGAGTTCGACCGTCCAATCATTCAGTTCCAGTTGGTTCCTGTCAACGGGCTAAGATACTATAAGCCTCTCGGGCCTATTTCCTAGCATTACTACTTACTCTTGCTACCCAAACCTAACACTCTGGGAATCTTACCTTCCACCTAAGAGTGTTAGTTTAGGGACTGGGGTGGTTCCTAGCATTTTCATGTTTTCTATTGTGTTTTTTCTCAAGTCAGCGGACGCGTTAATGAGTTCATGACCCATGGCCCAATTGATTCCAAACTATTGCTCTGATATCATCTTGTGACACCTTAAAAATTGGGGGTCGTGCATACGCTCGACTCCTAAGTTCTCGGGTATCACTTATAACCGATTTTTACTAATTTGTGTTTAATCAGGTTTAAATGCACAGTATAAAATTACTTAGAACATGAAGTACAATCACAACTAGTCTACTGCAAATATATACATAAGTCCAAAAGAATATAAATGGGTCGAACAAGGCATTGCCCAACAAAATCACAAAGAGAATGATATGTCCAAAAAGAATAGAGCTGAATTCACTACTCAGCAATCCAAATTCCGTCTATCAAGCCGATGAAGAGCCGCCCATCAACTAAAAATATGATAGCTCATCCTCCTCATAAAGTCTCATGCCACCAGGCTCCTCGTACTCCTCGTCATCAGCGACTATGGAAGAGTATGGTTGGTGTTTTAAAACATCATTCCAAAGTAGGAGTGAGTGATTAACTCGATGGGTGCTATTAGTCTTAAGTTATAACAAGTATCAGTTATATTATGAACTTAATGAAAAGCAATCATTCATAAATACCTAACTAATCTTGTTAATGTATATGCATGATAGATGATATGATGCATGCCCTCGCCACAACACTCCCTCGAGCGACTCCATCTAACAATCGCGTATGACCAACACTCCCTCAGAGTGACCTCGATTGTCGAGTCGCCAACCTAACTAGTGCAATGCGATGATAATGTTAGCCAAGTTCTTAGTTAATTTCATTCATCCTGCAGGTTAGGGAAACTGATACACCCCACATATCAATGCCCTCAACTAATTACGATGTCAAGGCCCCTCAACGCGCGAGGTCAGGGCACCGCGATCCTTGATCTCGTCAGGTTCTCCATCTCCAACTTCAAGCACATGGGGAGTGCTGAGAACTGGGATCACTCGCAGTCACTACGGGGAGATTTGTCACCCGAGCGTAGGCCGATAGCTTAAACACATTGTCCTATTCCACCATGTCCAGCTCATGAGTCGGTGGATCGACTTCAATGTGGTTATCTATGGGCTACAACAATTGTAGGGTGTTCTAGGTTCCATACATAAGTGAGCAAATAAGGTTAATAAACAAGGTCAGTCAGTAAATGGGCTAGACCGCACGAGTTCAGGCAAACACGTGACAAACGACATCGGGTACGAGCAACCCATGTAGTCTAACTACTGTCGCCCACACGCACCCTCTCAAATCCATGGGTTTAGCCTCAGGATAGCCCTACCAACGGGACCACCTTTTCTCTCCTCATTTTCCTGACCAACCCAAGGGTTGAGGGTAATTTCATAACATGCCACAATCAGGGTTATCGTCTAATACAAGTACAAGCATACGTTCATATCTTCCAATATGGAATCTTAAATTTCTCTACCAAGCAAACCTAATCATGATGTGAACTAAGGGTACAAGTGTGTTATGTGGGTTTGTGAAGAAGCTAAGCACTTCTTATACTTCATAGAACCAAATAGCACAAGAATTAAGGAACTATACATGTTATAAAGCAATACCTTATGAGAAAATCAAGCACTTCCTACACTTCATAGAACCAAATATCATAAGAATTAAAGAACTATACATGTTATAAAGTAATACCTTATGAGAAAATCAAACAAGACATGAACATATAATCAACTATTGTAGCAAATCATATGAGAGGCAAGAATAATATCATATGAGAACTAAACAAAACATATCATTCCGTACAATTTCAAACAAAATATACAATTCCTAGGTTTTCTCTAGAGTTTTTAAATACATCATTCAAGCAATCAAGATCATTAAGCTTATAGTATAGTTGGTGCTAGGCCACCTAAGGATAATAGGTCACACGTACGGATCGTTGAAGACTTGGAAAATGACCTAGGAGCGCCAAACTTGGTGTCGATCGGTCGAAATCCTAAGACAATGTACTTGCATGTTAGAATCTCATGTCAATCCACCCTCAACATGAGAGGTTTCTAAGAGATGAGGGATTTACCCTCCCAAACGGCGAAGAGAAGTTCTACCGGTAGTGGGTGAAGGAATTGTTGAGGAAGAGGTGATGAGTTGTAAGAATCGGACTCCCTTTAGGCCCCACCTCGATCTATGGTCCACTTTCTCCCCTCTTCTTCACTCTCCCTTCCTCTCTTCCTCCTTTCTTCTTTCTCTCCTTTCTCTCTTCTCTCTTTCCTTTCTCTAGAAAAAATTCTTATGGGGAGAGGGGTGCCCAAAAGAAGCCCCTTTTATAATGTCAGATTTGGTGCAAATGGTCCCAAGTGTTGGGTTTTTACTATATTAACCCTATAGGAGAGTTTTTCTAACCTCTAGGGCCCACTATGCCGTGTATATATTGATATACATCGTACGATAGTTAGCCCTAATGATGATCTACATATGGATACGATCCGCCCACCAATTGGATGCCCCGATCAACAGATATGATTAGAAGTCTGTTCAACGGTCACCAATAGTCGATCAGGGCCACGGCTATACGGATATGAGTAGAAAAATATCTTTACTCCACGTGTGAAGTTTAGTTATAAACCGATGGTCCGAAATCTTCAACTTTGCATAAGATTGGATGACTCAATTCACTAAAGTTCCAGCTTCTTCCTTTCGAGTATTTACACTTCTCATGCACTCGTCGTTTGACTCAAGTTGATTGGTTCTGGATAGTACCGAGGTCCGACTCCCGCGATGGACATAAAGCCCAATGAGACGAACATTATTCTATAGTTTTAGAACTAATGGCCCACCAATGAGCGGTCTAGATCTTGTTTGAAAAATCGGCGCATTTTTGGAATGAATTAGGCATTGAGATTTCTCGTGGGCAATGATTAAGGTTTGGATTACATATGTTTATAGTGTGGCCTATTTATAACCAGTGGAAGTGGAGATTTAGTTATGATTACCCTAAACCGTCGATCTTAGGCAAAAAGGGTAACGAGGTTGATTTGGTCTATTAGCTAAGATCCGGGCCTTATCTGAGTCGGCTTCGGTTAAATCTTCAATTTAGTTATGATTGTCTTGATTAGTTAGCGATGGGTCAGTTAGATTTAGGCCCTACGTGAGTAAATCATGAGGCTAAACTTGATGTTCAAGTGATCAGGCGGATTCGCGAGCTTCCTACGGTTGATTAATCGAACTTATGCGGGTTTTTTTTTATACTGGTATCACCCGTATATAAACTAGCATTGAGTGTCAATGGTCAGTAAGTGATAATATAAGTCAATTACATAAAAAAAAATAAGAATTTTTTGAATATTCAAAACAATAAAAATTCAGGATGTTACAATAGATCCACACCATCCATCTAATGTGAAAAGGTAAAACATGATAATACCTCAAGAATTTGAATGATCTAATCATCTAATGGGTCACCTCGATCAAGCAAATTTCATTCAATTTTATCTTTAAAAGGAAATAAAAGATAAAAATCTAAATAAAAATTTTAATTATTTGATCATTTATAATTTGGCCACCTTAGATGTTAATCAAAAGTGGGCCTCACCATATAATAAAACTAGATGAATAATAATATCATTGATATAATTGATAAGACCTTGGAATTCAAACCAACCTAATTACCTTGCAGAGTCTATACTACCAAACTCAGGTGAGTAATCCAACATGCCTCATGATTCATTGAAATTAAAATAAATTGTTTGTGATAATTTGATTAATTGATATACCGACTTGAGTATTTTGTTACAATAATTTTACGTTAAATTCATATGTGAATATTCTGATGAAGACAATTATGCCAAATATGAAATTGATACATTCATATATCATCCATCTTTCATTACATTTACATAATGCATGGTCGATCCTATGGGCCCCACTTGGAAGAAATGTTGATCCTAGTAGAGTGTTACTAGATGCGGGGTATACTCAATCCTACCGAAAAGTGAAAGCCTATCCAATGGGTGAATGTGGGTTTATGACCTCCAACCTAAGCAGATGGACGATCATCTCATCTAATGTATTCATACACTATTTGCATCAATATCTTTGTACATACATTTTTTGTATTATTTTAATTGTTATGATTATGAAGCATGCTGGGTTATTTCACTAAGCCTAGCCAACTTACCTTTTTAATTATTGATGAAAAAATCGTACAGAGAAGCCATTGGCAGATGATGTAGCCTAAGAACCGGAAAGATCTACCGCACCTGAACATGACCCATGTAAAATGTAGCCATACTTATCCGAAGATGAAGTGACAGCATTAGATCATTTATGATTGTGTAATTTATTTGTTAGAATAGTTTGATTAGTATATAATACCTATAAGTATTGATTTTAAGATTTTAAGAAATTATTTAGATTTATCTCATTAAAACAATGTTAGTATGTAATAAACATATTTATAGTATGATGATATAATAAATTAATGATTTTTAAGATTTATATTATTTTAAGGGTCGTCAAGATTTATATATATTTGGTTGAATGGTACAAAGTGTTATGTATATGTGATTGCAGTTTGGTGAAACTTAGATTGAATGTAATTATCATCTCTGATTAAACTAATTAAGGAATTGAGTTAGTACACTTTGTGTATAAGTTACGACTCAAAACTCAAGTCTGAAGGTGCACACTCTATACTCGAATTTCGGAGCGTGACACTTATTACTCAGGTGAAATACACCAAAGAAAACACTTGCAAGAGAAATATCCACCATTGGATTTTTAACGGGCCAACTTTGATGATCATGTGAAATCCATACGAAATACTAGATGTCACACTAAGATTTGTAGGGCTGGGGATTAGAAATCAGAGCCATTTGTGACGCTGGGGTTGCACAATGGAGAAGAATCCATATGATAAAAGTTGCCCCGTATACTTTTTCAATCATGTAGTCCACCTTAATCCAAACCTGGGTTCTCCTGGGACCTTAGCATAACATGTGGAGACACACATGATCGTCAGGATGGATTTTTACATAAACGGATTGCATCTAGCACCGCCTAGATGATAATTCGTCTAGGCAGAGCTCTGTGAGTCCCACCATAATATATGGGTTTTATCAATGTTGTCCACCCATTTTTCCAAATCATTTTAGTATATAAACCCAAAAATGGCTCAAGTGGACCACACAACGGTGATTGAACACCGTTAGAAACTTATTGTGAGCAGGAGAAGTTTTGGATCAATCTGATATTTATGTTTTCCCTTAATCCATGTCTACATGACCTCATGAAGAGGTTGGATGGAAAACAAACATCAGGGTGGCCCCATGGAAGGTCGTCGCTGCTTCCTGTGGTAAGGTCCACTTCAGCATTGAACCTCCTCAACTTATACGTTAAAATGATATGGAAAAAAAAAAAAAAAAAGGGATGGACGACGTGGATAAAACTCATACATTACGGTGGGTCCCACAGAGCCCCTACCTAATGCGTCCAAAGGGGCAGACGCAATCACTTCCTTGTAAGCCCGCCAACCGGCCGATGAAGCATTGCAGCGAAAGACAGTGGAATGAGGTAAATTTTTAAAAACCTCTTTTGTGAAGAAGATAAGAGAATGTAAATCCCATCTTTTATAGAATCCCCATCTTTTATTACTTTCACCCCTCGAGTTTGTGGAAATACAAATAAAATACATCAATGGCTAAAGATTCAACACTTGCGCTCGCAACTATCACCTCCGTTAATTGAACTTACACGGGTTGAGTTTCTTGAAGTGACGAGGAACCTCAAGGCTCTTATAGTATATTGCTTGAGGAAAGAAAGCCCATATGCACCCTTTACCCACGCAATCGTCGTAATCACGGTGGACGCCCCAGATGGTCATTTCACACGCCTGCTTCTTCTCATAAAACCGTAGTTGGCATTTTAGATCGAAATAGGTTACTAGGTTGCTAAACCAATCATACCCTAGATCCCGCTGCATTCCAGGCATTATTATATCTTTTATATCGTAATTTCCATTAAGCGGATTCGAGCAAAGGATAAGCAATGGCTGGGGTAAATGGTTCTTTAAGATTATCTTACTTGAGGAGAAGACGTTTGCGGATTCGGATATGTTGATGTTGAAGAGTAGCAAGAGCGCCATCAGAGTGGGAATCCATGAGTTTCGCAGCATCTTCTTCTTCTTCTTCTTCTTCTTCTTCTTCTTCTTCCTTGAAAGAAAAAGAAGAGGCGAGCTACTTAAATATATGTGCGCAGCATCTTCTTCTTCTTCTTCCTTGAAAGAAAAAGAAGAGGCGAGCTACTTAAATATATGTGTGTGTATGTGCACGAGGGAAGGTTTAGGGAGGGCCTCTACCCCTTAAATATACGGTGAAAGGGATTAGGTTTGATGGAGGGCCGCTACCCTCGGCGGAGGTAAAGGGTCCGAACTAGAAGAAGCTATTCCCGGCCCGAGAGGCAGGTGACCTAGGAGAATAGACAATCTTCATCGAGCATTCTCGCAATCTCCGCGAGAGGGCCTTAGCCTATTTATAGGCAACATTCCTTTCGATTGCTCCTCTGTATATCTGTGGACGAAAATGCCCACCAATGCGGAGCCTTCAACAGGAGGCGCGCGGATGCATATGGTGCACTGTAGGCCCACTATGTTATATTTGTTTAATCCACTCTGTCCATCTAATTGGAAAAATCATTTTACTATATAAGCCTAAAAATATGAAAAATCCAAATCTCAGGTGGACCACACTGAAGGAAATAGTAGTAACGCACACCATTAAAACTTTCTTGTGGGAGACAAGTTTTGAATCAAGTTGATATTTTCTTTTTCCCTTCACCCAGGTCCGTTTCTCCTTATCTACAGTTTGTTTTTATTATTATTATTATTTAAATCTACAGGTTGGATGGAAAGCAAATATTACAGTGGGCATTACTGTCAATAGCCACCATTTCTTAATCATACATACATCAAGGTGGCCCCACGGTGTTAGGCTGCACTTAGTCCGGAAACCAGGACTTCATGTAGTCGGAAGTTGTGTGGAGCGATAGAGATTTTCGTAACAAATCCACTTCGCTTATCAGTCTTGTAAGACAACAAAAGGCCATGAGGTAGTCATGCCAGGCTCTCGCATGAAAAATAAATAAATTTGTAGAAGACAAAATCACCCCCAGTTGAAGATTGGAATACATTTGATATCGCTTTGGAACCTAAAGTTTATAAATTCTCCTATGATTGATCGTGTGGGTAAAATAGTCCAAAATCTACTGATGTTACCCACAACAGAGATTAATCGCAGCCTCATGAATGACAGCACAAGTTACAGTTTACCACCATTGTCAACTTGTGGTGTCTGACCACTTGCAAGCATTCATGGTAACCTGATAGGTCGAATTCCGACTGATTGAGTAATCCTGACCGTCTATTTTTGTTTGTTCATTTTGTGGGACGTGGGGTCAATGGATCATTGTGATCAACGGTCCATTTCCACCCAATATGGACCCTATGATTTGGACATACTAGATCGATGTGCTTCTATGCATGGATGCGACACCACAACTTAAGAAATATTGACCAACTATCACCTGTCTCTGTCCGGTGTGAAGGTTGAAACAGTAGGGAAGTAAATGAGAAGAAAGACAACATTCACGGGATTAAAGAAACCTAAACATGTTAATCTGATCCCTCGCCTGTAAAACATGGTTAAGAGATTCGATGAATCGGACGGACTCAATCGGTCCTGAGTTGAGTCGGGTGCTACCGAGTCTGAGTCAACTCACCCATGCTATCAAGGCACTGCTTGTTCATGTCTACCGATCCCTTATCATGTATATATAGGGGTGTTAATGGGCCAGGCTCAGGACAGACAAAATTTAAAATTTCAATAGGCTTGGACTGAGAAGTTCAAAATCAAAACCAAAGCCAACACCCAGCCCAGCCCGCTGACAATTAGGAGCGTCAATGGGCTGGGCTCAGGCCTGAAAAATCGGAATTTTGAATAGGGCCAGCCTGACCTGAAACACTTCAAAATCCGAGCCGAGACCTACCCTAGGCCCAGCCCATTAACAGCCCTACTAACCATGTACCCATCCTTTTACATGCATGATGATCTCAAGGCATTCTTGGGACATCATTGATTGGTCACTGATAAAAAAATTATTTATGATTTATGTCCTTTAATATCATTTATATACTGATGATTAAAAAGATATCCACTGGGTGGTCCACCTAATGAACCATCCAGATCTCACACATGACAATCGGCGTGTACGGTCACAAATGTATGGTTAAAGAGGGGTCAAACATCTATATACTTATGTATGACCACCTGATGACTCAATCAGCCTCTTTTTTTTCATGAAAGATTTTTGAAGTGGCTTACCGTTGGACATATATAGGCCTGTGGGCTCGCTTATAGGCAACTACTTGTGGGCTGGTCCCACACAAGTTTCCCTCGTTTGATCCTTTCTGAGCTCTCCTCAGTTTAAAAGGTTTAATTTCAAACTTTAATGTTTCCCTATGGGTTCTCTTGATAATCACATCAAAAAGCCATCAATAATCAAAGAGAAGAAAAATGAGAGATGATGAATGCCAATGGTTGTAATCCAAGGCTATTTTAAACATAGAATCAGAGGAGTAATCACACACACAACCAACTCATGCAAATTAGTTGGCCATGTAACATCACCAGGATAAGTAGGTTTTAAAGTTTTTTTAGAATCACTTCAACTCTTCGAGGTTAATAAAATTTAGATAATTTATTCCTATTTTTGTTTTATCTTTTTGAAATAAGTAGTAGACAAGCCTTGCACCATGTTTAAAAAGGCACCAAATAATTAGGACAAAGCTACAATGACGCAATGACTCACCAAAGTGATTTTTGAGCCATTGGAGATGCATGCAATGAGCCACCTGATGAATGACTTGGATCTCAAGCACATGTTCTCTTTTGGGTGGAGAGTAGGATTGCTAGTGATCCCTACTAATGTAGAGCAAGCTGAATATGCATTCGGCTGATGGCATGGCAAGGGATGGCAAGGGAGGGTAGCAAGGGGCAGAAGACTATGATCTTTGATCAAATTAAGGATCTCCCGCTTTGCGTTCGAGGTCTACTGTTTCTAGACAGAGGGGTTAAGTGCTGTTAGAACGCACCATGTGAAGTTGTAAAGCTTTCGAGTTTTGTTCCTGCAGGTGGTCGCCTGTGACGGCCTTTATGATAGGTGCCCCTGTTTTTTGTCCCAAGGGCACTCAAAATCCCTGTTTTGTATAGGTCCTTCTTAATGAAAGTTCCTCTTTAAAAAAAAATTTAAAAAATTTAAAAAAATTACATATGCATTCTTGGTACAACTATACAAAAGGAAGCCCAAACTTAGGGCATGATATAACTGGCCCCATGGGTGTTTAAATTGGAGAAATTTATTTCAAATGTGGGAGAAATTGGCATTCAAAGTTTGGACAGTGAATTAGTTGTAACTTTTTATCCGAGCATCGTCACAAAATGTACTATTTATCGATCTTTATATAGCGGGCCATCTAGGGTCAACCGATCTCCATAGTAAGTAGCATCCTTCTGTTTCACAAGAAAGCGCACCATTCCATTATTTAAAATTGTGATTTAAAAAAAAAAAATGGTTTTAGTCATTTTTATTTTTATCATATCATCTTAGAGTATTAGAATTAACGTCTTGTATAATATATTTATAATTATGCTAAGAATTCTTTGATAAGGTTAATCTAAACTTTTTATTTTTGGCAAATTAGACTTAAGAGTTTTGCTATTTCAGTTAATTAAGAGTTTTGCTATATTTTGCTATATTGGATAATTTTGAATTAGGAATTGAGTTGTTATTATTATTATTATTATTATTAGCTGTGTAATTGAATATTTTGGATAATTTCGAAATAGAGTATGGATTTTTTTTATTTTTCATTTTTTATTTTTAAATAATGGCGGATTCAAGGAAGAGGGTGATCTTCTTCGATGCCCTTCCAGCGTCACGCGTGGATTGATCAACCACGATATTATTTACAGTGGTAGTATGCCCGCGCATGACAAAAGCGAGCCTGTGGACATCTATTTAACTTCCAAACGTATATAGATGGACCTGCTAGAAACCATCGCTCCTAAATCTGCCACGTGTCATATCCACGTCCAAAACCAGAAGATGAGGCCCCTCATCCACGAACCCAAGAAAACGTAAGAACTTTCTCTCTTGGACCTTGCATAAACGAGAAAAAAAAAAAAAAAACACAAAAAGCTGCCTCAGGATAAGCCACTTGGGGAGAACTCGTGCTTCAAACGTTCCCACGCTTATAGGTGGGGCCCACCTACATATGGACCATCCGATGAACCCCATACCTCAATCTCATCCTCCATCCAACGCCTCTCATTCGCTTGCATGAATGTGAGTTATATATCACCACACCCGTGCAGATTGCTCTCTGAGTTACAACCACATAAAAAAAAAAATGGACAGAGAAGAGAAGTAAAGATTGAAATGGCTACTTTCACTGTAGCTCTCGGGCCAGCAGCTGCTACCCGGAGAGTGTTTGCTGCCACAGCTGCAAAGGGCGGCAGCAGCGAAGAGAAGAGTCTTCTTGATTTTATTCTCGGAGGATTGCAGAAGGAAGATCAGTTGCTGGAGACGGACCCAATCCTCAAGAAGGTCGAGGAGAAGAACGGTGGAGGTGGGACACGGAAGAACTCCGTAACCGTGCCACCCAAGAATAAGTCAGGCGGTTTTGGGGGACTCTTCGCCAAGAAATGACCAGCATGTGGGTCAGTTTCCGGCGAGTCATTGTGGTCGTCTTTCTCTCTTTCTACGTTGTCTGATTAAAGCTATGTTTTCTGTCTTTACCATCTTCTCATCTGAATTCTTAGCTCATGTGGAACTTTAAAATGAAATTTAAAGAGATCTACCATTGTTTTAGCAAATTCGCTGAAACCACGCTCAAAGATGTGAAATTACAAAGAGAACCTCCTTGACAACATTCCAAGGGCATTATATATGGTCATTTTGTTGGGGTCAATATCCTTGTATCAGGGACTCCTGATGTCGTCTCCCATCCACAAGTGAGGCCCACCAGACCATCGGACTGGATCACCGAACCATGGCCCACCTGAAGAGATGCAATAGGAAACTTTACACCGCGCTGCATCAGGACCATGGTCGGTCTATCAGGTATCGTATCGCCCATGTGTCACCTGCTATCGGGCCGGACCGTGCATGGACGATACCGTTACGTACCTGACGATATCTAATGGTCTCGGACGATACGTTAAACCTTGAACAGGACACAATACTTTCTTTCCTTCAGTATAAGGCCATCATGTTCACTCCCCAAGTGCAAGATTGTGATGTAGTAATAACTCGGTAAGACCAAGGTCGAATCCCAAAGGACTGAAACTTGTACGTGATTTAAAATTAACTAGAACTAGAATGAGATGAAATCTAAATCAAATAAAATTTAATGAAGAATTGTGAGATTATTATCTAAAACTTAAAAAAAATTAAGAATAGGAAATTAGAGATTCAGAGGATTCACTTGTAAAAATTAGAAAAATCTTATGCATGTTTTATAGAAATTAACTGAACTGACATTGATCTAGTTTTAGAGAGATGAAAGATATATAAATTAGAATGGATTTCATCATCAAACCATGCCCAAAAGACTATGGCAACCAACAGAATTAAACTAATTACCAACCAATCATACGTATGGAGTTTAGGAAGGGTGCCGACATCCAACCATGCTCACCAACCAATCACACGTATGGAGGTTAGGAAGGGTGCCGACATCCAACCATGCCCAGGAGACAATGGTGAACAACAAAACTTCCTGACATCATAAACATAAAGAAAAAAGAAATATGCAAAGTCATCTCAAACCCATTGTAATTTTAGTCACAACAGACCATTAAAAACTAAAAACATTCCCATTAAATAACTTCAATCAATATCAATTCAGTTTCAAACAAAAAGGCACAAGCAAGGTTTCTCCCATCACGCCACAAACTTCACCTCTTAGCCCTAGCTAAGAGGTTCAGCTTAAAACAAACATATGCTAATCTCACAAATTAATTATAAAGAATAAAGAAGGCAGTAAATAAAAATAAAAATCTAAAAATACTCTCTCCCTGCTCCTGACGTCTAGCAGCCGTGGATGGCAAAAATCTGCTTCCCCCATCTCTCTCTCTCCCTGTATTCTTTTTATAAGTTGTTTGAGGTCAGTCCCGAAGGTTTGAAGTCGGCGGAATGAGAGCTTCGGCACCACAAAGGCGGTGAAGAAAATCCAGGCACGTGCGTGGGCTTTTCCGCAGCCAAGAAAACGAGCTGAAAACTGCACACTTCCCTTGCTTTTCTTTCCAAAATATCAACATCCCTTGGGAAGTTGTTGCCTAGCCTACATGATGGACGGTTTGGATTACCGATCCGAACGTGATCAGGCTCGCAAAACCGACCCACAGAGACCGGTTTTCTCGGTTACGCAGACAGGGCATGCGAACTCTCGTCGCTGAGATATTGGTGGGCCCCAATCAGCTATTGTGTTGAGAAATCCACTCCGACCATTAGATTCGGCTCGGAAAACCGTCCAGATATGGATGTTTTTAGATGGGATTTAATGTGGTCCACTGGAAGTCCTATTCTACCGTCCACACGACGTGTGATCAGTATTCCTCTGCGTGTGTATGCATAGGTTTAAAAAAAACCTATTGTACGGTCGGTACTGCCTTCTGGAACTAATGGATGGTCCGGATCATCTGAATACATGATGATGGAGGCCCACTTCTTCACCCCGTGGTCGGCCGTGCGCAGACTGCGAAACAGAGCTCCCTCTACTTGTGTTGTGCTAATGGTGGGGGCCATGATCAGGATTTTCAGAGAAATCCACACCGTCCATTGGTTTCTCCTCGAAAAACCAGTCGGGAACGGTCGGTTTTCGACTGATTTCGGTGTGGCCCACAGAATTTTCTCCCTACCGTCCGTCTTGCTTCCAATGGTTAAGATCATACGATAGCTTGTATGAGATCAAAATGACACCTAGGTAACCGTCAAGCCCCCCTTCTAGTACCATTGGACGGGTTGGATTGTCCATATGGACAATGGGTGGGGCCCATGATCACAAACCGACGGTCGCGTGCGAAGGCGCCGTTTGAAATAGAAAAATCCTCGGTCAAAGACGGTCAACCGACTTTGCTTTTCATAGTGCACCGCTGGTGAACGTGAGTGGGATGCACATACTATAAGTGGGGCCCACTGAAGTATTATTTAAGTAAATCCAAACCGTCCATTAGTTGCTTCACATAATTTAAGACGTTGAGACCAAAATTGAAGCATTTCCAGATACCATGCGGGCCCCAGTTTGATGATTTGTGTGCTAATCTATCTTTTGGGCCACTTTCAGAGGGATCCAACGAATGAAATTCATCATGTACAGTTAATTTATGGTCCTCAGGACATGTATGAAGTTTTGAGTCAATCGGATGGCGAAAACCATGTGATCTTACATTTTGGATAATTTCCGGGCCACTTGGGCTTCAGTTTCTCAATTATCTCGGGTCTCTTACGTGCAAATCTGTCGATCTTGGTCCCGTTAGGTCCGTCCCTTGCCTTGGTGATCATTAGAGCATTAAATCTAATATTTTAGTATCCTTTTTCAGTCCATGCTCATGAAATCACCCTGCAACATAAACACGATAAAATGGGACATTAGACAATATTATGTTCGTAAATCGAGACAACTCAACACATCAGACCGTTAATTTGCTGAACGCTACCATGCATGTGAAATATCCCAACGATGGGACGGTACAGATTATTCTAGCCGGCCAATGAGAGGAGTGTTTACTTCTAGTTAGGCTGCTTTCCTAAACCATCTATACGTAATAATTCTCTAACTGTCATCAACCAATGGCTAGGATGATACGATTGCAATTTCCAGTGCAGTCTGAATGGACCAGTCTGATCTTTCACATGCATAAAACGTGTACAGAAGTGAATACATGCGTGGATTAAAAATTTCAGCGACTTGGATAGACTCCTCTGGTGTTGAGTCGCGTAGGAACTCAGCCGAGTCATCCTTGACTCGGCCGAGTTGGGCCACGTTGGGCATATTTATATTTATGGCTTTGAGTCGATGTTTAGCTGGGTCAAGTTGATTTGAAGACTTGACTCGAATTGACTCAATATTAAAAATTATAATACTCAAATAAATTGGTTTGTAATTTTTATAAGTATTTAAAAAAGAAAAAAAGAAAAACTAAAATAAGAAACAATTCAATGTAAGGTAATTTCATGCACTTGCTTCTCTACCTATAGGTTCTGGGTTCAAAACCTGTTAATCCCTCCCACAAAACGAGTGACTCGGATCGAGCTGTGTTGAGTCGACTGAGTCAGAACCAAGTCCATTGCAGGACTGACTTTTCTGATGACTTGGCTTGAAATCTTGTCAAATCGAGTTGAATCGGCCAAGTTTCAAGTAGGGAAACCAAGTCTTAGAACTATGGTTGTAAGCTTTTCATGATCCGCAGACTCAACAAAAAATAATAATAATAATAATTTGTGAATCAGTAGAGATACTATTTCAGACAAATGGTGACAATTTGCATTTGGGGGTGTTAAATCTAATAGGCCTTAATATCATTATTTCGATTGCTTCTTTTTTTTTTTCGTGCATTTGCATTTGAGGGCGTCATGGACATAAGATGATACATTTTGTTTACCTGGGAACCATTTGGGCAGTCTGCTGAATCATCAGGACTTCTCTGTTTTTTATTCCGCCTTTTCCATTGGTAATTGGCAAATTCTTGTATTTGGATAGCAGGCCTTTTCTCGTTTGGAAACTAAAAAGGACATTTCTTATCATCAGGCAATAGATACCGTTGCCATGGTGATTTGGGCGGCACATGTCGCTCCACCCACTCTGCCCAAATGGGCCCTCAAATCCTAGTTAAGGAAAAAAGAAAGATAACCCATGATTTCTTTACCAGCACCAAAAAAAGGATAAATTATATTAAATTAAAGAAGACCATCATTGAGTTTACTACATTTTCCTTCATCAAGATAAATTTCAATTCTGGACTTCACGGAATGATTGTCCCGTGGATCTGCATTTCCTGGGTCCTGCAAATGAAAGCTGTAATCCCTACTCCACCAGATACATGTCATCCTTAATGCCAGCATGGAAATCCAAAACTCGTGGTGGTGCACATCAGAAACTGAAACAACACCAAGAAAACCTTGCCACTGCAAGAAAAGTTATTTATTTATTTATTTATTATTATTTTTTAAAGCAGAAAAGAAGAAGAAGAATGATCACCTACAACCAGTTGCATGTGAACTTCATATGAAATCCAGATCATGTGCCAACATGTCACCTCCGTAGGACATTAGAGACATGCGAGTCAACCCATTGGGGGTGCCACCTTGTATGAAACAATAGGCAGTTTAAATGAGATTTGTTAACAGTCAGATTCAATTCACACACGTGGCTTGCTGATGAGTGGACTGGCCAGATTTTTCTGCTAGCAGATTTTCATGGTGGGGTCCATGCATCTTGTGCGCAGCTCAGATGTCCTACACATGTGATACCATGAACACAAGATGGGTAGCATGTCCGATTTAGGTGATCATTCCTCATCAAAGAATAGCTTCCGGCACTAATAATAGGATGATCGTAACATTCTTTTTCCCACTTTGAATTAATCGTTCACCAGCACATCACATTAAATTTGAATTAGTTGGTAACTACATAACAATCACCTGAGGTTAATTTGAGGAAAGAAATGACCTCACAGATGGCCAAGATCAATCTATTCACAAGCATCAGTCATTGTATCTGAATTCAACCGACCAAGGCATGCTAATCCCTACCAAGAAGTCTAACAAGATTTCAACTATGTGTCAATCTCTACCAACCATGGAGCCATGAGTAGCCAGAAGCAAACAAGCTAAAACCAAGCTCGAAGGTGACCATTTCACAAGAAAGCTGCATCTCCATCATATTTCTCCTTCAGCCTCAGCTCAAACAAATAGTCTGGAAATGGCCACACATCATTCTCTTCTTGAAAGAATGGATCTTGAATATCTTCATTACCTGAACTTGAGAGTGAAGTGTTCATGAGAGGAAGGACTTCTGGTTCTGGCTCCAGCTTTGTAAATTCCTCAGATTCTTTTCCAATATCCTGAAACAGAAGAATCAGGATACAGTTGAATATGAAAGTTCATTTCTATACCAAACAAGAAACAATATGATGATAAGCATCCGCCGGAAAAAACAAAAAAATTCCTTTTTTTCTACTGATTCTTCTTCTTTCTTTTGATGTGTTACAAATTTAATACCTTTGATGATGGAGAATGGGATTTATGGGTGCAGATACATAAGCAAATGAACAAACTTAGGATATGACGTGTCAAATATGGCAACATGAAAAGCTCGATGTGTTGAGACATCCATATGTATAAATAGCATATCTCGATATCTAGAAATGATAAATTTCATGAATAATTCTTTTTCAAGAACCATGTGGGTGAAAGTCTAACATCACACATTTCCAACATTTATGCCAAACAATATCAATCTGTCAAAAATGTGGTGTCTTTTTTGGATAGAATAAGACACATAAAGTAGAAAGCACAACTTAAAATGTAAGCATAGACTCGTATAGAGAGAGGAGCCTTGGATATAAGGGCAATAATGTGGCGGAGCCAGTAGAATCAGAATATTATAGATCCCTATCCTTAGTGAAAATGACAATGGAACATATCAATCAGCACCACCCATCTAGTAGCATGTATCATGGAAGTGTCATCATTCAAAAATACACCTATCAGGTAGTCCGAGTCATCTCTGCCCATCACTTCTCTCTCCTCTGGTGATTCCCAGCCATTAAACATTTTTGAAGGATACTAATTGTATGGCTAGGATCATCCAGTCCTTATGCTTATTTTAAACATCTACCATCCACAGTAGGTGCCATCAAATGGGTGGTGCCAACTGATCATATCACATGTATGGTGGATTGGGGCTCTAGTTCTCTACCATATTCCAGTTCTACTGGCTCGACTGTATCATTTCTCCTAAAAACATATTGATGTAACTAAAAGCACAGATAGAAAAACTGAAGTAACTCAATAACTTAGATGCATTGAAGAACAATAACCTCCAACAGTTGGGAGTAAAGAAGCCCAGAACCCAAGGTTGGGAAATGGAGCAGTGCCATCGTCTGACCACCAAACCTGAGTAAGTCAATGGCAACATGAGGTACTAAGTGATAATTTGCAGGTCATATTAGAATTTTTAAATAAGCATATTTCATGGCAAAGTTTGAAAGCTCGACGCCAGAACAAGTCATATGTCTAGGTAAATTCATTTTGGTGACGGATTGACCACCAACTCCAAGATGGTATTGACCTCTAAAGAAAAATTGATTTTGTCTGGAATAGATAAACTGAATGGCTTCCGGCTTCTCTCGTTTTGCTATCAGAAGATCCCAACAAAATAAGTTTATTGATTATTAGTTTTCTCCTTCCTTTCTTCCTAAACCTAAAATAGATCAGCCCACATGTACTCTTCTATTCTCCTCTTTCCTTATCCTTTGTGTTAGATCTAAAAATGGAACCTCAATACCCTAATCCTTAGGACTTCAACAAACCTGAGACCAAACCCTAACTTACCAACCTATTCAATAAATTCAAGTTATCATATTAAGTAAATCCACCTATTGAATAAATTGAAGCTACAGAGTTCTCAACATTTCCCCAATCCTTCTATTATATCTACACATTCATACTTCTTTTCATTGTTACCATTTATTACTCCAAGTTCAAGCTTTCTAAAAATTGGCTTGCAAAATGCATAAACCTTTCATTCTTCCGAAAAAGAACATTAATAATAGTAATAATAATAATAAATAAATAAACCTTTCCACACAAGGAGATAGGATACAGATCACATACTGCTGCCTATAGCATTGCTTTTCTAACAAATCAAAGAGGCAACAATACCACAATTTAGATATACACCTTCGTTGGCCTTTTGAAACCATAGGAAATTTGAGTCCATTCCCTCAATGCAGACATTACTTTATCAACTTTCTTCTTCACAACTGATGAAAAAAAAAAAAAGAAGAAAAAAAAAAGAAAGAAAGAAAGAAGAAGAAGAAGAAATAAAGCATTAGGACATGACGATAAATTATAAAAGAAAACACATGAAAATTCAAAGTTTACAAACCATGATTGAAAGTTCACTAGGGTGGCATGAAAATACATGACTTGACCAGGTTAAATCAACTACTCATGCAAGTCATAATTGTTTTTACTTGGAAAATTTAAAAATATTGAAAAGCAAATGAAAAATTAAGCAAAAAAAATAAAAATAAAATCGTACAAAAACTAGAGAAAACAAAAAAGAAAGACTAAAGATCATAATACACTTTCCTGTAGAATGAGTATATACAAGGAACCTGCTCAAAAGATTTACATATTAAAGAATAATAGAGAACAAAAAAAAATTCATGTTGTATTTTATTGTGTAGATCTTTTCCCCAAGGAATTATCATATTTTATTTTTGATTAAGTTAATTCATGAAGAGAGGTTTCTAGTATTATAAATTTTGAATATGTAGATGAGAAAATTATTTAACTGTATAATGGAAGTATTATCTTCGAAATGAATTGATAGCAAATTCCACCATGTGGGTACCACACATTGAGAAATTGTAACAATGTTAGCAGGTCTAGAGGGTGTTAATGTATGTTGATGACAATGCCGATGATGATGATCAAAGAAAAAGAAGATGATGATGATAATGATGAAAGAAGTTCACAATTTGGTTTTGGAGAGTGCCGGTGTTTGTTTTCCTTTCTTTCTTTCCTTTTTTTTTTCTTGAAGAAAAGAAAAATAAATTTAATGGGCCAAGTAACATTCCAATCAAATGATAAATCTAAATAATTGCATGGATTGAACCATTCAATGAAAAATTATTGTTAACATCCAATTTAAGGCCAAGTTATGGCTATTTATAACTATTGTTTTGGGCATTGAAGTTAACTCAAGTGGTTCCCGAGATAACAAAGTGATTCCAAAACATTTTTTTATAAATGAAGTTGAAACGTAAGAAAGGAAACAAGTGAACAGAATTCAGGATAGACTTGCAACTTACGTTCCTCTGCAATATCTTTCTCAACGGCATGGGCAACGTTTCCTGAAAAATGCACATGCTCTCTCCCTTCCTTCACCCATTCATTGCATCTCTTTATTTCCTCTTCAGTCAATCCGTAGCTTTGTGGGATGCTCTCGGGTTTCCCATTGCCGCGTACTGCAGATTTCCCCTTTACAGAACATACCTTTGCTGCACTGGGTAGTGAAGCATTTCCAACCTTTGAAATGTCTGCTAATGCTTTTCGGACCTTCTGACCTTTCTGCTCAGATTTGGGCACATCCGCCTTGCCCCAACAGCACCTTTTCCTGAACTTAACAATTAAGGCTTGTCAAGATATCATAAAGCTTCTGACCTGTTCAAACACTCATTATCGACTCAGAAATTAGTCTTTCAGATTCTTGGTATGACTTGACCAAGTCAAAGAAAGATCACTGATTAATTATACAACCATTATCTGGACTCAACACTCAAAGATAGCCAAATAGAGTCAACCTTGTTGAGTTCTGAGTTGAACTGCCAATTTTTAATCTCACAATCAATTTCAGTGGTCCAACAATTATATCCTAAGTACAAAAGTGAAACAAAACTACCTGTATGGATGCGTGAATTTTCATTCTGAACTGCAGCAGTTGTCAAAGAGGTCATTTAAAGTTTCTCAGACAATCCAATGTCCCAAACTGTAGAAACATTGCCATATGACACAGATTAGACAGGGCATAAATGTAAAATCAGTATAGAAGAAGGTCATGCCACATAAACGATTACCTAAACACAGGTTATCCATGCCTAAAACATAACAAAGAATGCATAATAATTTAACCAAGAAGCAGAAATATAGTTGAGAATTTCACATTTTCATTTCTACAGGAAGCACTTACATTTACAGTTATATTCCTGAACTAGTATCAGGGCTTGGCTCCGTTCGTTCAAATGTTTTTAGAGTTACATAAGCTAACAGAATAGCAAGGGAGGTATAGGGAGAAAGATCGAAAAATACAGCCAGCAATGTGTAATGGTCGGCATTTCATATCATGGTTTTAAACATTGTCTGATTCGACCCAGTAAAACCAATTCGTATTGGTTTGGGTGGGAACTGAGATGTGTTGGGCTTTTGATACATGCATTAGACCCATCTCAGCCTAACTCAGTCCAACAAGGGGCAAGTTGTGATGAGTCTGGGTCATTTGTGTCATTTTGGAAAGGTTTAAAAAAAGTGTAGTCCTTTGATACTCTGGAATAGTGTGATGTATGATAGGCATGCACTAAAAATTCCACACGTAGCACATATTTACTCAAATTAGACCATTCAAATCATGGGATCCACTGGCCACTGTGGAGTGTGGATTGGTCATCACACTAAAATCAGATCAAATTGAGTGGTGTTAAACTCTGATTAATTGACATCATTTTATTAAATGTGAACCATTTGCTATTCTCATTTCAGCTATCTTGTTAACGTCCACCAATTGGGCAGTTAGAATTTGGATCAATGATCTTTGGTCTATCATCAATTTAATTTAAATCTCACAATTTATCCAGTTTATTGAATTGGATATACACCACATGTACAATTTCTTCGAGTCTGTGCATCAACAATCACACTTTGCCGGTTACTGGCATTATCAAAGCTTTTCTCTTTGGGTAGGTAAAGGAATAAGGTATGATAATCCCACACTTTGCAATAAGCAGCACCAGGTACCTTTCTTTCTATTGTCATATCCACATGCATTTGAGCACAAATTGAGTTACTATGCATTCAAGCTGTGGGGCCCACCTGAGATGTGTATGTGATATGATTTCAATGGCCTGATTTTTGGTGAGTCCCTTCATCCTAGTGGTTTGCTCCTGCCAAATGGTTTGGTTGGTATATCCAAAACATGGCAGACACAATATTCCATCTTGAAGTTTTTACAGAAGGGTTGCCCTCCTCAATGTCCTCCCTAGTTGCCTTTGGTGTGACTGTGACTTAAGTTATGGGCTAGGCTGGATTTTGGAATCAGGCTTCATTATGGAGGACATTGAGGAGGGCGACCCCTACGGCAAAAACTTACATGATGGAATATGGCGTCCATGTTTTGTATATGCCAGCCAACACATTCGGCACGCGCGAACCACTAGGATGGAGGGACACACCAAAAATCAAGCCACTGGTACATGGAAGCTATGGCCTTATAGTCATGCTTCATTGATCAGCCTGACATTTGAATCTTGAATTTGAATACCAGCCATTAAATATTATTCTTCATATACAATCACTCGTTCTTACTGCGGCTCGGGTAACAACAAATCCAGACCATGAACGGTTCAGATCTTCATACAAGATGCACCCTGGGTTGGAAACTAGCCCCTTACCCGATCAAAACCCCTTGCCATAAGATTAGTCGTGATCTCAGCCTAGCTCACACCGAGTGAATTAGGTAGCAGTCGTGATTTTATATTGTTCTCGTTGTGTGGCCCAGCTGATTTACGGAGTGAATATCAGACATTCATCACGGTAGGCCTCGTATAGCTCAGGGTTTTGCAGGCGCTTCCTGTCAGTTATCCAAACAGCTTGAAAGAGGAACCCTCTTTCTTTTCCTACAATTTCCCTTAACCCAAACAGCCACTACGACCACTAACCAGAGAAGATCTTGATTTTTTTCCTTCAGATCAGAGAGAGAAAGGGGGGCGAACCTGTTTAAGGCCTCTGCTGCAATGGCCACAGCACCGTGTCTGTTGGTCCAGTTGGAGAGAGAGAGAGAGAGAGAGAGAGGAGGAGGAGGAATGAAGCAGTAGCAGAGGGGAGGGAAATGAGGATTTTTCTTCGAGCGCTGGTCCCTACGGGCCAGGCCCAACGGGCCAGCCGGCCCATTAACTGCCCTACGGGATACTCCGGGAGAGTGTGATTGATGATGCGGGCACTTAGGAAATACTTAGAAATTGCATAATTGGAATATAATCAATTAAAATTAAACCGTCCAGATCGTGGATCCCACTTTAGATGTATCATGACCCAAACGTTAAGCTTATTTTGATTATTGTTGAGGTTACTTTTATACGGAGGATTGCTTTACCCGCTTCAGCCCGTCCCTTGCTTGCACAATGTCAAACACAAAGGGGACTGCTTGAGCCGGGGAATCTCCGATGCTTAAGTCAGTATTCTGATCAACAGCAAAGGATATTTAGGATTTTGTGTTGCGTACCTTCTTCCGTAGAGGACTTGGGCATTTATAGATTTGAGAAATTCTCATCGTACGAGGATTCTTCTCCTTAATATTCGGAGATTTGATCCTTTCAACTGATTTCGCCCGATCCCGAGAATCTCAGGATCGAACACCTGTATTTTTAAATTTTTGGGGTGACGTTTATACTCACACCGCTTTTTCATATCTCGGTTCAACCGTTACCGACTCTGAGAGAGTCTCGGTCGACTTAAGCGAATAAGTTTTCTGCCTCCTCACGGATGGAATAGTCTCGGTGTTTACCCGTCATCCTTCCTTATTCCGTGGCCGACAGAACTAACTTACTAAGTCAGTTTTATTCTCTCGGTCGGACGGCTTTTAACTTACTCGGCCAGCTGTAGGCTTACGCAGACGCAGTTATCTCTCCGACCGAGTAACTTAAGTCGTCTCATGCTTATGCCTCTTCGCCTTACCCATTACTCCCTCAGCTCCGACCATTGTCTCAGACTCTTCGAGCAGTGTCAGCAGAGCCGACCTACTTCATATCCGAGTCTTCGGACTTAACATATTTTTCCCCAACAGTGAGCCCCCCTTACTCCTTGTGTCGTTCTCGGCACCAAGGAGTAATGAGTTTTTAGGTTGGTTCGCATCAGAGTCCGAGATCATGATGAGACATTCAATGCCTTTTGTGTCATCCCTAACGTATGACGGTGCGTCTCCCGAGGTCGCACGTGCGGCCAGTCGTCAGGTTATTTCGTCCGCTTATGGGAATTGGACACGTGGCGAAGGCGTTACCGCTGTCAATCGGCGTGCGCCACGTGTCGAGTGGGGGAGTCGAGGCGAGCGTCGTTTCCCTTTTTCATTAAATGTCTCTGCCGCGTGGGACTTATAAAATGACCGGGCGGGAGGAATGTGCGAATTTTATTTTCGCCTCCCTCGCTCTCGCTCCTGTATCCTCTTCCGACTTTTCCTGTTTCTTCTTCTTCCTTTCCTCCGCTGTCGTTTCCTCCTCCAGTAACTTCTTTTACATCCATCGCTGTCTTCTCCGATGAGTTCTTTCCCTTCATTCTATAGACGTTAATGGCTACGCGTGGCTCCTAGAGCCCCCGGGAGGGAACTTCCGGAGATGAGGGTATGTCTCAACATTTTTGGAATGTTGCGAAACCACCCTCTCTATTGACAGAAATCGTTGTTAATCTGAATGCCGCCTATTGCGATGATAGGAGGGCCACTGAAACATCGGCTGAGCGTCCTGCTCCAGCAGGCCCTTCCCGTGATGGGTCTTCTCTAATAACCCGTCCAAGGAGACGCAATCCAGCAGAGGATTTTCTAGAAGAAGAAGAAGGGGAAGAGGACATAATCATTGTTGGGGAGGCCGCTGTCCCGGATCCTGTAAATCAGCCTGTAGAGGCTTCTGAATCCTTTTCCAAGGGAGAAGGAGCCGAAGACGATCTGAGCGGTCTTGTTGCCTCAGTTTTGACTGATTCCGACCTAAACCGAATTCGAGCTAGGTTCCATGTCGCAGACTCGGTCGTACTTCGTGTTCCTCGTCCAGATGATTTTCCCGACCATCCCCCTGTGGGGATGGTCGCGATTTTCCAGGTCGCTATGCAATGTGTCTTGCGCTTGCCACTCCAGCCCATTGCTCGAGATTTCTTGTCCCGCGTTAAACTTGCCTCCGGTCAGATTGTTCCAAACGGGTGGAGGAATTTATTTGGGTGCGTTGTGTTATAGGCCGAGCTAGAGCAGCCCCCACTAACAGTCAACGAATTCCTCTACCTGTATCAAGTAAGACCAAACCCAAATTTTCCTATCCTATACTTCCTGAGTGCATGGAGAGGCAAATGTGGGTCTCTCATAACCGACCCGCCTACTTCTAACAAACACTGGAAAGAGAGGTGGTTTTGGGCATGTGGACAATTGGAATCGGCCGATCCGTGGCCCTATGAACCTCGAGTCTCTCGCTCATTCCGAAAAGCAGGTGACTCGGCTATAAACTTTCTGTTTCTCCTCATTGTAACGCGCTGAGTCTAATCTTGTGACGTTTTGCAGATATCCTGAAGGAAAGGGGGAAGCTCGGATCTGGCGCTCTAACTCGGATCAGAGAACTGAAGAAACTGAGTACAAAAGACCGATCTTGGAAGTTGTTATTGCAACCGGAGCGTCTGCATCTTACGGGCTTAGACTCATTTGTATCGGGTAATTCATCCCACACTGGCTTACACTCATTTGTATCGGGTAATTCATCCCACACTGCTTCATTCTCTCGGATCCTTGTCTAACCCACCTTCATTCTTCTTTTCAGATCTTCCCGAGGCTCGGCCATATCTTAAGTCGGCTTCCACTAGCATGGCCAAATCTCGTCCGTCCCTAAAGCGGATCTCCAAGGTAAAAGCTCCTCTGAGGTCGACTCTCTTGTCAGGGTCTCAACCTTCGAAGCAAAAGAAGACCGCTACAGTGACAAAGGAGCCAGCTGCCGCATCTACTCCTGTTCCAGCCGTCCCACAGGTAGTTGTACTTTCTGACCCCGATGAGAGGACGGAAGAAGCAGAGGCGGGTCTTCCTGTGTCTCAGTCAGCTCCTGAGCCAAGACCTGTTGCAGAGGAGGTCCCGAGACAGAAAGAGGGATCATATGGAGAATCCTCGAGAGGGGAGATGACTCAGCAGGAGTTGTCACCCTTCCACAAAGTCATCTCGGGGATGATCCCTTAGGCCATCGCTCACGGGAGTGAGAAGGATTTTGCCAGCTTCTACAATGTCCCGACTCTGCAGACTCTGGGGCATACGGCGAGGATACTTTTTGAAGTAAAATTCCTTCTTTTTATTTCTCTGTTACTTCTTATTAGGGCTCTTGTTGAAACTTACTATCTCTCGTTTGCAGTTGGCCTCATGCATTGTCAAGGCATGCTCGGAGTTGTCTGCTGCCCAGAAACTTGCAGCTGAGGCAGAGACAGCTAAGAGAATTGCTACCGAGGCTGAGGGACGCTGAGAGATTGTCGAAGGCCGCATTGGCATTATGACTGGCGACTTATCAATCGCCAGGAAGGCGGCCAAGAATGCGATGATAGTTCTTGAAGGCGTCAAAGCCGACAATGCTCACTTGACCTCGCTTCTAAAGGAGGCCGAGGAAAAGCATCAGCATCTTCTTCAGATTCACAGCGCTTGCAAGAGTACTTTCGTTCGGGCTAGGGCCGACGCTGCGACTCTCATCCAGGACGTACGAGAAGAGGCCCGCCGGGCCAAGGAGGCACAGGAACGAGCCGTAGACGCCTTCCTTGAGTCTTCGGAGTTTGAAGAAGAAAGGGACCGCCTTTATCAAGGTGGTTACAGGGTCTGCGTTCTGGAGATGAGGGCGGCCTTCCCTGACCTTCACCTCTCCGCTTTTGAAGCCGATAATCCAGAGGCCGAGGCTACTGGTGCAGATGTCACCGACGGAGAAGCCCCTGCTGCGGATGCTGCTGCTGACGAGGCCGGTCCCTCTGGGACTGTTTAAGGAACGGTTTGCAACCGAGGGAGATCACTTTCTCTGTCGGAAATAGTGTCGTCCTTCACTCATATAATTTTTAACAGTCTGATGTAATCTGATGCAAAATACTTAGAAAAAATGGAAACTTTCAGTTTTATTAAATTGACTTCGTTTACATTTCTTTTTCATTCTCTTTTATCACCTTCTGTTCTGTCTTAAGGGTAATAGATCTTGATATGCTTGGCATTCCAAGGGTGAGGCAACAGTTTTCCATTTAGGTCTTCCAGTCAATACGTTCCAGGGCGGATAGTGCTCGAGATGACATAGGATCCCTCCCAATTAGGTCTCAATGTACCCACACTAACTTTCTTTGTATTTGGGAATATTTTTCGGAGGACCTTATCTCCGGCTCGGAATCTTCTGACTTTGACTCGGTTGTTGTAAAACCGATACACTTGCCTCTGCCGAGCCATCGTTTGTAGCCGAGATTTTTCTCTTTTATCTTACAGCAAGTCGAGCCCGAGCGACAGGAGTTTGTCATTCTCCTGTTCACTGAATGTACTGATACGGGCCAAACTTATACCGATCTCAACCAGGGCAACTGCTTTCGAGCCATAACAAAGGGAGAAGGGAGTCTCTCCTATGACAGTCTAAGTTGTAGTTCGATAAGCCCACAATATATTTGGAAGTTCTTCGGCTCACGCTCCTTTTGCTCCATCGAGCTTCGTTCGGAGGTGTTGCTTAATAATCTTGTTAACAGACTCGACCTGTTCATTCGTCTGAGGATGATGAGGCGAAGCATACACGTTCCGGATCCTGAGATTACTACACATCTCACGGAACTATCTGTTATCGAACTGCCTTCCATTATCGGTGATAATAGTCTGAGGTATCCCAAATCGACAGGCGATGTTTTTCCAAACAAAAACGGTGATCTTCTATTCGGTTATCTTTGCTAGTGCTTCGGCTTCGGCCCACTTTGTGAAGTAATCCACCGCAACTACGAAAAACTTAGTCTGACCCTTCCCCAGAGGGAATGGTCCGATGATGTCGATCCCCCACTGTGCGAAGGGCTACGGTCCAGTCATCGGAGTCAGTTCCTCGGGGGGTTGTCTCGGGATAGCCGCAAATCGCTGACACTTGTCACATCTTTGGACGAACTTCTTAGCGTCGTGTTGTATGGTAGGCCAGTAATATCCCTGCCGTAACACTTTATGGCGAGTGAACGTCCTCCTGAGTGGTTCCCACATATTCCTTCGTGTATCTCCCGTAAGACATAGTCGGCTTCATGGGAATCTACACATCTTAGTAAGGGAGCGTAGAACCCTTTCTTGTATAGTACCTCATTCAAGATGGTGTAACGCGATGCTCGAACCTTTAGCCGCCGAGCCTTGGTATTATCTTCTGGTAATTCTCCATCGTTGAGATAACAGATGATACAATCGAACCAAGTAGGTTCCGAATCGATGGTATGTATAGCCAAGTCTGTCGGCTCATTTATGTTCGGCTTAGCTACGTATTCGACTGGGACCGATCGAGGTATATAATTTTCATCGGCTGAGGCGAGCTTTGCTAACAAATCAGCTTTGGCATTCTCGGCCCTAGGTATCCGCATCACTTCACATTTCTGGAATCCGCTGAGTAACTCCTTGGCCTTTTCCATATATGCCTTCAGTTGTTCTTTCCGTGTCTGATAAATACCAGTAACCTGGTTGACGACCAGCTGTGAGTCACTGAAAACATTGAGATGAGTTACACCTAAACTTGCGGCGAGTCGAAGGCCAAGTAACAAGGCCTCGTATTCTGTTGTGTTGTTCGATGCTTGAAATCCAAGTCGTAAGGCATATTGCATACAAGTTAGGTCGGGAGTCTCTAATACTACCCCAGCCCCACTTGCCTTAGAGTTGGATGAGCCGTCAACAAATAATTTCCATGATGCCGGGTCGGGTGATGGGCCGAGGGAAGAAGACGCTGCTGCTGTGGTAATCCCTTCAGAATCAAACATTATGTTATCTTGGGAAGTCACTTCAATAAGAAAGTCAGCCACGCCTTGTCCCTTTATTGTTGTCCTTGGTCTGTACTGTATGTCGAATTTTCTCAACTCGATAGCCCACTTTGTAAGTCGGCCGGAAGCTTTTGGCTTTTGAAGAATCTGACGCAAGGGTAAGTCGGTCATGACGATGATGGTATGAGCTTGAAAGTAGGGCCGAAGTCTTCGCGAGGATACTACCAGGATTAAGGCTACGTTCTCGAGCGAAGGATACCTCGTCTCTACCGGTAGTAAAGCTTTACTGACATAATACACCGGTAATTGCTTTCCTTCGCTCTCTCAGATGAGAGTCGAGCTTATCGCTGCGTCGAATGCTAAATACAATAACAACGCTTCTCCTGACTCTGGTTTAGATAATAACAGTGGAGTCCCGAGATAAGACTTCAGTTCCTGAAATGCTTTTTCACACTCTTCCGTCCATTCCAAAGATTGGCGCCCCTTCAATTACTTGAAGAACGGGAGACATTTATCAGTGGCTCGGGACAGGAAGCGGTCGAGCGTAGCTACTCTCCCGGTCAGCCTTTGTATGTCTTTGATCATCTTTGGAGACTCCATATCAAGTAAAGCCTTGATCTTCTCAGAATTCGCTTCGATTCCTCGTTAACTAACCAGAAAACTGAGGAACTTGCACGAGCTTACGCCAAAAGTACACTTGCTCGGATTTAACTTCAATTTGTATTTTCGCAAAGTTAAAAACATCTCTTATAAGTCAGCTATATGGTTGGCTGCGTGTATACTTTTGACGAGTATATCATCTATATACACTTCCATAGTTTGGCCGATCTGACGAGCAAACATTTTATTTACCAGTCTTTGATATGTTGCTCTGGCATTTTTCAAACCAAACGGCATCACTCGGTAAACAAAGGTAGTTTTTGATTTATCGATTTCATGCATTACAATTTGATTGTAGCCTGAATAAGTATCCATAAAACTAAGCAATTCATGTCCGGCGGTACTATCCACCAACTGATCAATGCGAGGAAGAGGGAAATTATCCTTGAGGCAGGCTTTATTCAGATCTATATAGTCAATACAGAGACGCCACTTCCCGTTAGCTTTTCTCACGAGCACGACATTAGTTATCCATTCTAGATAGTATATCTCTTCTATGAAGTTAGCCTTAAGGAGCTTGCCAACTTCCTCTTCGATGACAACATACCTTTCAGGGCCGAGAGGACGTCTTTTCTGTTGGATTGGCCTGTAGGTCGGGTCGATGTTAAGTCGGTGCGTTATGACCGAGGGATCGATCCCGGGCATATCTTCGTAACTCCACGCGAATACATCAACATACCGTCGAAGCAAAGCAATCAATTCTTCTTTGAGAGGTGAAATCAGATATGAGCCGATTTGCACTACTTTCAACTCGTTCGTCTCGGTTAAGGGTTCCGAGACAAGTTCTACCATTGGTTGCCCCCGTTCGTAAGATTCAACTCGGGGATATAGAGATTCGATCATCGATATTTCCGTCGGGGCTTTGACCGCGGTCGGGCATCTTGTTGATTTCCTTTGACGATTCCTACTCCCGACTCGGTCGAAAATTTCATGAAAATGTGGTACGTAGATACCACAACTTGAAGGAGGCTTAAGGATGATCGACCGAGTATAGCATTGTAAACCGAAGGTTGGTCGACGATCAAGAAGTCGACCATCGTAGTTGTCTGGTGAGGTGCACTTCCGGCGTTAAGAGGTAGTGAGACGATTCCTTCAGAAAGTACCTGTCCACCCGAGAATCCTATGAGCAGGATTCGGACTGGGCGTAAAGCCGACCGTCCAATGCCCATTTTGTCGAACGCTTGGGTGAACAACACATCCGTTGACAACCTAATGTCCACCAGTATTCGGAACACTTTCCTGTTGGCGATGGTGAGAGCAATGACGAGTGCATCATCATGAGGATGATGAATGCCTCGGGCGTCATCCTCAGTAAATGAAATGCAATATCTTTCTCTCTTCTTCTCTTGTGCTTCTACTAATAACCATTTTCTAATCATTACGAAAAATAAATAAAATTAACTTCTTCAATTTCTTCAAATCACATATCATTCTACAAACTCGATGCATTTCTGATTTCAAGTTTCCTGCCTATTTTCTAAGTGATTTTTTGCATTAGTGCTTACCGTTATTCTGTGAATTAGTGCTTTTTTGTATTATTACCATGTATTAATAAATGAAATAAACCTACTCTGGTATTTGGTTTTGATGCCCCCATGTTGAGAGCTTCTGTTTTTAATTGGCAATTATTGTCTTTACTATATTCACCAAAAAAACTATGGACTTAACTTTCAATAGTAATTTTGACTTAAATGTGGGGATTGCAGTTATGTTCCTAATCCTGTCCTTGTCATTATTGATGTCCAACCTAAAGAGCTGGGAATACCTACCAAAGCCTACTATGCTGTTGAAGAGGTCAAAGAGGTACGAAAATCTTGTCATCTCCATTGCTGTGTTGCGCAGTGTACGTAGCTTTTCTAAGGAAAATATGTTACATGGAGACTTGAATATAAAGATCACGATGTCATGTCTCCTATAGTTCTAATAATGTCAAGGAAAAAAAACTAATTTGTAATTGGTTAACTGTATACTCAACTTGGACTGGGCAAGCCGGCAAGGACCCCAATCTCAGTCAACTTGAAGCTTGGTTGAATAATTGGTCATGTTTTCAAATTCCGAGAGCTTTTGTAATATTCTGATTTATTTATTTATTTATTTTCTGACACCCAATGAGCTTTTTGAGTCTTTTGATTACTCTACCAAGTTCTTTCTGTAGATTGCTGTGATGCCCAATATACTTAGCTTTTCTAAGGAAGATGTGTTACATGGAGACTTGAATAACGTGTCATGATGATGTAATGTCTACAATGCTTACTAGTAACGTGGGGAAAAGAAAAAGTTTGTAAAGTCGATACTCAACCTGGTCTGGATGAGGGCCCAAATCGGAGTCGACTTGAAGCTTGGTTGAAGGCTTGGCAGGTTTTGAAGTTCATAATGCTTTTGCAATAAGATATTTATTTTTTTATTTTTATTTTTATTTTTTGAATTTCCAACACCCAATGGTCCTTTTTGCCTTTTGATTACATAACCAAGTCCCTGTACTGGGTTGAGTTTTTACTATTATTAGTATTAAATAAAGGCCGAGGTTGCTTCATTAAATCAGCATGCACCTTGATCTAGTTGATTCAATATGGTGATCTTTTCTTTCTTAGGCATTTAACGATATGTCCATAGACTCTGGCCCTAAAGCATGTTACCTAGTCCAATCCTAGTCTAAAAGTGGAAATATTCTCCTCATTTGAACTATATCTATGTTCTTCTTTGTTTAGGTCATATGTATACTAGACCTACTTTAGCTAACATTGGCATGTTTTGAAGTTCATAATGCTTTTGCAATAAGATATTTATTTTTTATTTTTATTTTTATTTTTTGAATTTCCAACACCCAATGGTCCTTTTTGCCTTTTGATTACATAACCAAGTCCCTGTACTGGGTTGAGTTTTTACTATTATTAGTATTAAATAAAGGCCGAGGTTGCTCCATTAAATCAGCTTTCACCTTGATCTAGTTGATTCAATATGGTGATCTTTTCTTTCTTAGGCATTTAACGATATGCCCATAGACTCTGGCCCTAAAGCATGTTACCTAGTCCAATCCTAGTCTAAAAGTGGAAATATTTGTTGTATTTGTTTTAAAATAATATTAAAAATTTGAATTTTCAAATTTCGGTGTTTTCCCTCCACATTTAAATTTTGGTGTTTTTGAGGTGTTGGTTTTGTCCCACATCGGATTTGACAAAAGAAATTCTCTTGTTTATATGATAGACTTTTTGCCTAGGGCTTGAGCCCCTTTCAGGGGGCATGTGAATTTGGTCCTGTGGGGGGGCTACGCCAATAGCTCTAATCTATGCCATTAACCACACACGCGCGCGCGCGCGCGCCGAGCCGAGCCGTGCCGTGCCGAGCCGAGTCCGAGTCCGCGTCCGCGTGCGCGACGCGACGGGACGGGACGGGCTGGGCTGGGCGCGGGTGCGGGTGCGGGTGCGGTGTAAGTGTACTCGCGTGGGTGTGTGTGTGTGTATGGGTACTCGTAGGATTGTATGTGCGAGAGTGTACTCGCACTTGCGTCTTTTCGTTTTTAAACCAGAGAGATGCTTCCCTTCCGGTTGGTCGCCCCTGTTGGGTTTAAACCCAACGGACCTAACCTTTTGTAAAGGGTGCTTATGCACCATTTCGAAGTCTATATAAAGACTTCCGATTCCAGTTTCAACATACGAATACGAAAAATTCTCTGCCTTATAAAACTCTCTCTGATACGGTTTTGTTACTGAGTTCATTGCTGAGTCAACTCAGCACTTTCGGATTAAACTGCAAGTGGTTCGAGCCCGTGTACAGTGAGTGCACCGCTGGGACCGGGTCATAGTCGTTGTATCCTGGAGGTCGATTGCTCTGGAAACCTGTTGCACTTGGGACGCTGTCCAAGGGGAGCAAATTCGATTTCAAGCCGAGTGACTCAGTCACGCCTCGACTCAATTCAATAAGTTTTTCTTTCTCTAAATTTATTTTCCTTTTTTGGTTCTCGATTTTTATAGTCTATTTAATTCAACATTTTATCCAACAATCTTGAAATCGAATTTGTGTGTTGAATTACATAGACTATGGCTACAGTAACAGTAAATGCTTCTACTGAGTTAGCCAAAATCGAACCGTTCGCTGGACAATCCTTTAAACGGTGGAAACAGAAATTGATGTTCGCTCTTACCACCCTGAAAGTTTCATACATTTTATCTGAATCATTTACTATAGATCCAGCAAATCAAAATGAAGTAACAGATGAAAATAATTGTAAAAATTATATTCTAAACTCTTTATCCAACGAATTATATGATGTGTATGCTTCTTACGCCTCTGCTAAAGATATATGGATTGCTTTAGAAAAGAAATACATATTAGAAGATGCAGGCGCTAAGAAACATGCAATTGCTAATTTCCTTCACTATGAAATGACAGACGATAAATCTGTCACAAATCAGATTCACGACTTTCAAAGTCTAATTCACGAACTATCGACAGAAGGAATTAAGTTGGATGAGGTGTTTCTGTCAGGAGCGTTAATAGAAAAGTTACCGCCCTCCTGGAAAGAATATAAAAATAGAATGAAACATAAGAAGAACGGTGTTTCTTTGGAAACCACTATCGTACACATACGAATAGAGGAGGCCAATAGAATCAGGGACCAAAAAGGAAATAAAAATGAGATAGATTCAAAAGCGAATCTTGTGGAATCAAGTCGGACAAATAATAAGAAAAAGGGCAACTGTCATAACTGTGGCAAACCTGGACATTATGCAAATGAATGCAGGCTCAAAAAGAAGAATGCAAACAATCAATTCAAGAAAAAGGGAAACTGCTACAACTGTGGAAAGCCTGGGCATCATGTTAAAACCTGCAGGCTTAAGAAAAATAAAGATAAGCCGCAAGCTAATCTTACAGAAACAGGTAATGAGTCTGACATAGTAGTGGCTGTGGTGTCAGAAGTCTTCCTTGTAAACAACTTGGAATGGGTGCTAGATACTGGTGCAACTAGACACGTGTGCAAGGATCGTAGCATGTTTACCTCCTACCAAGTGTCAGGAGATGATGAACAGGTGTTCATGGGAAATGCTAGAACGTCTCCAGTTGTAGGGAAAGGGAAAGTACTTCTGAAACTCACTTCTGGAAAGACTCTAATGTTAAATGATGTCCTCCATGTGCCTGACATTAGAAGAAACTTGGTCTCTGGTTCGCTCCTCAATAAGGCTGGTGTCAAATTAGTATTTGATTCAGATAAGCTTGTAATGACTAAAAATGGAACCTTTGTTGGTAAGGGGTACTGTAGCGATGGTTTATTCATTGTAAATGTATCCAATGATAATAAGAAAACATCTAGTTCTGTTTATATCGTTGAACCTTTTTATCTATGGCATAATAGATTAGGTCATGTGAATGTGGCATCTTTAAAGAAAATGAAAAGATTAGGTTTATTACCTAATATATTTAATGAAGAGTTTGAAAAATGTGAAACATGTGTAGAATCAAAATTTATTAGAAAACCCTTTAAACAAATAGAAAGATCATCTGTTCTATTAGAGTTGATACATAGTGATTTAGGTGATTTTAGAAATCACATGTCTAGAGGAGGAAAAAGATATTATATAACTTTTGTAGATGACTACTCTAGGTTCACTAGAGTATATCTATTAAGGAACAAAGATGAAGCTTTAGATGCTTTTTCTAAATACAAAATTGAAGTTGAAAATCAATTAAATATAAAAATTAAAAGACTTAGAACAGATAGAGGAGGTGAATATGAATCTTCTCAATTTAGAGAATTATGTGAAAAGAATGGAATAATTCACGAAACTACAG
Organism: Magnolia kwangsiensis; assembly: GCA_037074715.1. Taxonomy (NCBI): domain Eukaryota; kingdom Viridiplantae; phylum Streptophyta; class Magnoliopsida; order Magnoliales; family Magnoliaceae; genus Magnolia; species Magnolia kwangsiensis. Next base: position 24,698,184 of record CM073575.1, on the reverse strand, counting down.
CTCCTTATACACCAGAACAAAATGGAATAGCAGAACGTAAGAACAGAACTCTAAAAGAAATGATGAATGCCATGTTAAATAGTTCAGGCTTACCCTCAAATATGTGGGGAGAAGCAATTCTGTCTGCTTGTTATATCCTAAACAGGATTCCATCTAAATCTTCTGAACAAACACCATATGAACTTTGGAAGAATCATATTCCTAGTTATAAATATATTAAAGTGTGGGGGTGTCTTGCTAAAGTAGGATTGCCTGAAACTAAGAAAAGAAAATTAGGTCCTAAAACGACCGATTGTGTATTTATAGGGTATGCACAAAACAGTGCGGCCTATAGGTTTCTAGTTTTAAAAACTAAGGATAATATTCTAGATCCCAATACAATTATAGAAGCTAGGGATGCAGAGTTCTTTGAGAACGTATTCCCTATGAAATCTAAATCTATAGGAATAGAAAAAGTTAATGAATCAGATATTACGTCTACTAGTAAAAATGCTTACGAGAAAGTAGTAGAAGAGATACAACCAAGAAAAAGTATTCGAGTTAGAAAAGAAACTAACCTAGGAGATGGTTTTTTCACATTCTTAGTAGAAGATGATCCTACAACTTATATAGAAGCTATTAACTCTCCAGATGCAACCTTTTGGAAGGAAGCAATAAATGATGAGTTAGAATCTATTATATCAAATAATACTTGGAAACTTGTAGACCTACCACCTGGTAACAAACCAATAGGCTGCAAATGGGTGTTTAGAAAGAAACTAAAACCAGATGGAACTATCGATAAGTTTAAGGCTAGGTTGGTAGCGAAAGGCTTTAAACAAAAGGAAGGAATAGATTATTTTGATACATATTCCCCTGTAACTAGGATTACAACTATTAGAGTCTTAATAGCGATAGCCTCCATATATAAACTAGTGGTACATCAGATGGATGTTAAGACTGCTTTCCTAAATGGAGACTTAGAAGAAGAAATATATATGGAGCAACCTGAGGGTTATAAGATATTAGGTAAAGAAAATAAAGTATGTAGACTAATTAAATCACTATATGGTTTAAAACAGGCTCCTAAACAATGGCATGAAAAATTTGATGGTGTTTTAAAATCAAATGGTTATCATATAAATGATGTAGATAGATGTGTATATAGTAAAATTTCTGGAAATGATTATGTTATCATATGTCTTTATGTTGATGACATGCTTATTTTGGAACTAATATTAAATTAGTTAATGCAACTAAGAAATTCTTGTCATCTAAGTTTGACATGAAAGACTTAGGAGAGGCAAGTATAATATTGGGTATTGAAGTAACCAGGAAAAATGGTGTTATTATATTATCACAATCTCATTATATTGAGAAGATATTGAGAAAGTTTAACCATTTTGACTGTTTACCTGTCAGTACTCCTTATGATTATAGTGTGAATCTCATGAAGAATACAGAAAATAGTGTGTCTCAATTAGAATATTCCAGAATAATTGGTAGTCTCATGTATCTAACAAACTGCACTAGACCTGACATAGCTTTTGCAGTAGGAAGGCTAAGTAGATATACACATAACCCTGGAAAAGAACATTGGAATGCATTGTCTAGAATTTTGCGATACCTAAAAGGTAATATGACATATGGTTTACATTATAATGGTTATCCTACTGTATTAGAAGGATATAGTGATGCTAACTGGATCAGTGATTCAGATGAGACAAAATCCACTAGTGGATATGTCTTCACTTTGGGTGGAGGAGCAGTCTCTTGGAAGTCCACCAAGCAGACATGTATTGCTCGGTCGACTATGGAATCCGAGTTTATTGCTTTAGAAAAGGCTGGATCAGAAGCTGAATGGCTTAGAAATCTCTTAGCTGATATACCATTGTGGCCAAAGCCTGTATCGGCCGTATCTATTCATTGTGACTGTCAAGCAGCTATAGCGAAAGCAAAAAGTAAAATATATAATGGAAAAAGCAGGCATATTAGACTCGGACACAATATAGTGAAACATATGTTACGTGATGGAGTCATATCTATTGACTTTGTGAGGTCAGAAAAGAATCTAGCAGATCCTCTGACTAAAGGACTATCCAAAAAGTTAGTCAATGATACATCGAAGGGAATGGGGCTGAGCCTAATATATGAGCTGCCAGTGTCGGTAACCCAACCTATACAAGTGGAGATCCCATGAGATAGGTTCAATGGGTAAACAACAAAACACGAGGTAGACGATTGCACTGAGTTATATGAGCCCCTTCTATGGTGTACAGTGCGAGCAGCAACGCAGAAGGATGAGTTTTTAGAACTCTTAATGGATCCATAGCCATATATTTGGTGGTGTATACAGTTGCTGCATACACTTGATGGAATTCACCTATATGGGTGTGGAGGTGGAGGCCGCTTCCTATGAGAATCTAGGCGAATTCTCTAGAGCACTCATGAAATCCAGGTAATGGTGTATGGCCGAAACGCACCGAACCACAGAATCACTTGCAGAGGAAGAGTTGTGTGAGTGGCATGTACTTGCGATCTACATTAAAAGGATTCAGGTTCAAGACTATGGTGTCACCTGATTCCTGTAGACCTGTCTTGCTTACTCTAATGTCGGTTCAAGTCTATGGTGACACCGGCACCATTGCACAACTATTTCGCTTTAATCCGAAAGCATTTTATTTTAAAACATGTGGGGGATTGTTGTATTTGTTTTAAAATAATATTAAAAATTTGAATTTTCAAATTTCGGTGTTTTCCCTCCACATTTAAATTTTGGTGTTTTTGAGGTGTTGGTTTTGTCCCACATCGGATTTGACAAAAGAAATTCTCTTGTTTATATGATAGACTTTTTGCCTAGGGCTTGAGCCCCTTTCAGGGGGCATGTGAATTTGGTCCTGTGGGGGGGCTATGCCAATAGCTCTAATCTATGCCATTAACCACACACGCGCGCGCGCGCGCGCCGAGCCGAGCCGTGCCGTGCCGAGCCGAGTCCGAGTCCGCGTCCGCGTGCGCGACGCGACGGGACGGGACGGGCTGGGCTGGGCGCGGGTGCGGGTGCGGGTGCGGTGTAAGTGTACTCGCGTGGGTGTGTGTGTGTGTATGGGTACTCGTAGGATTGTATGTGCGAGAGTGTACTCGCACTTGCGTCTTTTCGTTTTTAAACCAGAGAGATGCTTCCCTTCCGGTTGGTCGCCCCTGTTGGGTTTAAACCCAACGGACCTAACCTTTTGTAAAGGGTGCTTATGCACCATTTCGAAGTCTATATAAAGACTTCCGATTCCAGTTTCAACATACGAATACGAAAAATTCTCTGCCTTATAAAACTCTCTCTGATACGGTTTTGTTACTGAGTTCATTGCTGAGTCAACTCAGCACTTTCGGATTAAACTGCAAGTGGTTCGAGCCCGTGTACAGTGAGTGCACCGCTGGGACCGGGTCATAGTCGTTGTATCCTGGAGGTCGATTGCTCTGGAAACCTGTTGCACTTGGGACGCTGTCCAAGGGGAGCAAATTCGATTTCAAGCCGAGTGACTCAGTCACGCCTCGACTCAATTCAATAAGTTTTTCTTTCTCTAAATTTATTTTCCTTTTTTGGTTCTCGATTTTTATAGTCTATTTAATTCAACATTTTATCCAACAATATTCTCCTCATTTGAACTATATTTATGTTCTTCTTTGTTTAGGTCATATGTATACTAGACCTACTTTAGCTAACATTGGCTTATTGTGGCAGAATGCTACTCAGAAAAGCCAGAAGGTGTTCGTGCATGTACCTTCAGAAATTGCTGCTCATGAAGTCGAGGAAATTGGTATGCCTGTTCTTTGCATGAAAACTGAAATTTCTGGACAGGCCTGCTTTGCAATTTTCATTGAGTCTAGGTTCTGAACAAAAATCTGATTTGGCATGTACGATTCATTTGATTTTGTTATGAACCCTCCATTCCCAATCTGTATAGATGCACAGTTATGCAACCCAGTATATGAATGACATATTGGCACATATTATAATAGATTGCTTTGTTTTCCCGTAGGAGTGGAACACTTGCTGAGAGATGTGAAGGACACAACAATTAGCACACTCGCCACAGAGGTCAAATTGCAGTCTATTTGATCTTTTGATTCCATTTCGTTTCCAAGGAAGTAAAGCATATAATTAACTTGACCTTTTGGGAAAAAAGAAAACTAACATATAGTTAAATTGGCATTTTGTACAGGCCACTGGGAAGTTGGCAGCCTTGAAGGGGCTTGATGCACGTCTAAGAGAGAGACGTGGTTATCTAGATCTTGTAGTTGATGGGAAGCTCCCATTAAATCATGAGATTCTTTACCATTTGCAGGTAAAATATGATGTAGAATACAACTTTAAATTATTCTTCATTGCAGGTAACATATGATGTAGAATACAACTTTAAATTATTCTTCATTATCATCATCATCTAAGCCTTATCCCAACTAATTGGGGTCAACTACAGCCTACATGAATCAATTTCTGCCATTCTACTCTATCTGGAATGTCATGTTGTTTGGATTGATGTTGGATGTTATGGGATGAGTTTGATGCCGGCTGCCAACCTAACGCAACCCGCCTCCTTTTTCCAGGCTGGGGACCAGCAATGAGAGCATAAAACTCCCACTGGCATAATTTAGTAGACTGTTACATAGGTTAATTACAATTGAGCGGTATCTAATAATCTATTACATAGATTGATTACAATCAACAAGTTTATAACTCTACATTATACTTGTGTTAAATCACTTGTGTTATGTTCAGTAAAAGAAGAACCCCTTGTTATTCATCAAGCCTTCTGTATTTTTTCAACCGAATTTTACTGCTATGGGTGTTATATTGAATTATTAATCAACTCACTTTTCCTGTGATTTGGGGGAAGGAGGATGCTTTCCCAGAGTTCCTTCTGTAAAGTTGGCTCAAATGCATGAAAAGCAATTAGTCTCATTTGTTGAAAATCCCTCTGTGATGGTTGGACAATCCCAAGTTAAGTGAGCAGCCTCTTTTTTGACAGTACCCAGTTTGTTGTTGGTCAGTGGAAACGTGGTCCAGTTTTGGAAGGATGTGCAGCTAGTCAGGATTCCTTTTGCTAGCTCTTTCCCTCTATTCTCCTTAGCGATTAGACAAGATTCTATGGTAGAAGAGTGTTAGGAGATCATTAGAGCTCCATTGTGTGGAACATGGTTCTTCAATGGAATATAAATGATGAAGAAATGAAGGCATTTGCTTTGTTGATGGACAAAGATCCATGAGGTTAACATTGATACCTTGGTTGAAGACATTTTTGGAAGTGGACTGCAAGTCGACATTTCTGTGCTAAGTTTGTGCCACACCAAATTAATTCTCACAGCCAACAATCTTAAGAGGATTTTTTTTTTTTTTTTTGCAAGATAAGAATATTATTAAAAGCCCAAAGAAGGCAAAACTCCAATGGATATTCGTCATCAACATTCTAGGTGTGTTTGGGATCCAACCTGTGGCTCAGTGGCAGACAAAGTGCATTTCGACACTGAAGTCATGGGTTTGAGCAAATGGGTCGCCTAATGGTTATTTTTGGGATTCAAGAGGACTAAAGTAAGGGGATCCACCTTCACCCCTCTTATTTGTAGTAGTGGCCAAGGCACTGTTTTTTGGTTGTCGGTGTGTAGACTTGTTTCAGTTTTTCTTTCTTTGCTGTTGGTTTGTGGTTGGGTCATTGTGGAGTTACCATATGGTCTCCTTCTCAAAAAGTCTCTTTTCTTTAACAAGGTCTTACAACTAAAACAACTTTATCTAGGACATTTAATGAGGTCCTTATTCTGAGGCTACCTGATGCTACATAAAAATAATAATAATAAATAAAATCACTTTTTATCTAAAAGTAAAGGACATATGAGATACTTTTTGTAGCCCCCAAAATATAATATCTTTTTTTGTTTTTTAATGGAGAACCAAACTTGCTAAAGAAAACGGGGAAAAACAGACGAAAAAGCCTATTGAGTTCCTCGTTTAATTGATACAGATTTGGGGTGCCAGATTGCTTTTTTAACCCCTTTCTTGGTTTTGAAAATCTTATAAAACTTTTTTTGGACTGACACCTTTAATGGTCCGTGTCTCGATCAATCCAAGTGGCATTATTCAAGTTTTCGAATGTTGTTCCTCAAGACAATCACTTGCTTTTATGGCAGGACATCAATGTTGTCAAATCGCATATCAGCCTGGGCTGATTGCTTATGCCATCACATAATTGCATAAGCAATCACTCAAGCTGATGGCTTTATTTATTTATTTATAAGTTAAAAGAAAATATCATTAAAAATAGAAAAAAATCGCAAAAAAATTCTAAAATATTAATAGAAACTATGTCTAATTACAACAGGTCATTAGATTGGGTTTATTTACATATTTCATTGTAGTTTGACTATTAGGCCATCTATATGTTGAGTTATATTATATTACATTATATATAACAATACAAATTTAAATAATTAACAGGTTACACTATGAAAGAATTAATTATTGAAAACTACAAACATGAAAATTGTATTCATAACTTGAATCTTGATGAGTTGATGCATACAATACAAGTTACAACTTATTACAATCTACAAGAAACTGATCGTTGGCCATTATGCCATGGCATGCTAGAGTATGTCATGATTATGCAATTATGCCATCCCATAACCATGGCATACTTCCTGCATGGCATATGTGATCTGAGCCAGTATATGTGATTATTCAGGGCATTTCCTTTGAAATAGATGCACCCACAAATGCTTCTCAGTCACTTCCGTATTTTCTCCATTTCAAATTTCTAGTGTCACTATCATTGGATCCTTACAAAGCCATTCCCTGCAGGATGTATTCAATCTGCTTCCGAATCTCAATGTGGCTGAACTTATCAAGGCTTTTGCTGGTAACACTATTAATGTCACACGACTTATTTTAGCTGGCATGCTTGTAATTGTTAGAACTAACCTTCTACCTCTTTGCAGTGAAAACAAACGATATGATGCTGGTCATCTACCTTTCTTCTTGGAGTGTAATTGCACTACACAACCTTACAAACAACGAGGCAAAGTGTATTTTCTCTAGAATTGTTGCCTTGTTTAAGGACACGTATAGCTCAAAATATCGTCCTTTTCATGGTATATCATTGGACATGTAGTGAACTTTGGAGCTTATTTATACAATAAGAATATCCAAGTTTGAATTGTGTAATTTTGACTTCAGATGCTGAACAAAGAACATGAGAAGGCTGAAGATGCAAAGCCGACGACTATTCCATCTGCAGCTGGAAGTTAGGAGAATGCCTTCACCCACCGTGCCAGCATTGCAGCCGTAAGGGGTAAGAACTCGAGGCACTGACCTAGCTAATGTTCCATGGGCTCCCATCTGAGAATTTTCATGGTGTTGATTAGAGTTTGCAGGGTTTGACATGAGAAACCCTTGTGCTTTTCTAAAGTATTTTCTTTTGATATTTATAATTGTTGTTTTTCATCTTGTTTTGCAAGATATTCTCCCATGCTAATTGAGACATTTAGACTATGTTTGGATACACTAATTAATTGAATTGAATTGAGATTTTATTAGTTTGATAAAGTTGAAATGACTAAATAGTAGTTACCTCCCCTCTGTTTGATATTGAGGATCATGTTCCAAATGGCAGTCAGTTTACATTCATGTTACGAGTCAGGCTCAGAAGGAACAGAACTGCCATTTGAAGGCCAGTTCCACACCAAGTAATAGGAAATTCCCTTATAATTTGGTCACTTCCCTTTATTGAACTGAATGTTTACAATTCAATTCAGCTTTGCATCCAAATGCACTATTCATTCAGTTTGTAGTTAATATTTAGCTGAAAATCATTGTAGGGACTAGGGAGAGAGTAGAGGGGAGGAATTGCTTGATAAGAGATACAACACAACTACACGCAAGTTGTGTTGACATGAAACCCTAAAATGTTGTAACAGTCACTAGTTTCTTCGGCTAACTTGCATTACTACAAAGTACCATTACCGAAAGTTATGTAAGAGTATGTGAGAATGAAGAAACCGAAGAAACATGAACTTCAAATCATTTGTTGGCTGAATGGGTGATTAGATTTCATCCATGTATGCCACGTGCAGCAATGACATGGAGGTAAGAGGCACTGGATGCACTACCATGTTCCGGAATTTAAATTGACTAAGGTACTACCTTGTTCCTCTTGGCAAGATAAGTATCTGAGAGGGTGGATCCTTACTATTGTTTCGGTGGTAGACTCTTAGGAGTTTCAACACCCGGTCAAGGGTTCGAGCATCCATAGGTGGTGAAATCCCAGTTTGGTGTGAGTGTGTGGGTGTGCGGTGGATCCTAACTCATGCTTTGGTGGTAGACTCTTAGGAGTTTCAACACCCGGTCAAGGGTTCGAGCATCCATAGGTGGGAAATCCCACTATGGCGTGAGTGTGTGGGTGTGCGTGTGTGCGAGCATGTTTTAAAAATTAAAATTAAAATTAAAAAATTAAAAAGTATCTTAGAGGGTCTGTTGCAACCTTGTTATCTTAGGTAAGGGCCCGTTTGGCTGGTCGGATTGGAAGGGATTGGAAGTTGAATCCCGGGAATGGTTGGGCGACCCAAACAGAGTCGGTGATTGGATCCCAATCCCATGGATCTCAAGACAATCCACTGACAACACCATCATTACCTTTAAATCCCATCCAATCCACCCTAATCCGTTCAAATTTGCCCGGGACATGTTTGGTTCGTAGGATTGGAAGGGATGGGAAGGTATAATCCCGGATTGGCCCGGCTTGCCAAACGGTCTGGATATAGCAATCCAGAGATATAGCAATCCCATGGATCTGAAGACAATTCACTGACAACACCATTATTACCTAGAAATCCACGCCATCCACCCTAATACCATTCAATCCCTTCCAATCCACCCGGCCAAACGGGCCCTAAGTGCCTGAAGCATCCAACATCTGTAGACACATTACATGTACAACTTCAGGACCTTTATCTTTTGGGCCTTATGATGGACCCAAGTATACTTCAAAACTTTCACCATTTGAATGATCCTGGCCACTGATTGGAGGAACTCTTAAGGTTCCATGGATCTGGACCACCTAACTATGAGCTCTCCTTGGATGGCCCATGAAAATGTTGGCCATCCCTTACCTCCCTGAATTGCAACCACCAACTCCTTTTTTTAATTAGTTTCTTAATCATTTTCCATCCATTTCATGGCCACAAATCTTAGTAGGAACATCTTTTTTATGACTTTCAGATAATGGGTCATCCACGGTATAAAAACACGAAAGCTCAACTAGACTCGGAACTTAAGCAGTGCCCAGCTGAGTTGAGTTGAGCTGGGTTCTGCTCGGTTTTCTCAAGTCCAATCAAGGTTTTTTATTTGACCCATGTTATAACTAGCTCGAGTTTTTCTTGGTGTGATCAGGTTGTGTCGAGTCAGCTTGGTAGGATTCAGTTTTCAGTGGTTTTTTTTTTTTTTTTTTTTTTTTAAAAAAAAAAAAAAAAAAAAAAAAAGAAGAAGAAAAACTCTGTGACTATCTAGGAAGATTCTGTGAGGTATATAGTTCCTATCCACCGTTTTTACCCAGCCATTTCAGTATTTAAGCCTGGTCCAGATAGAATAACCTCAATAAAATGTATATAAAATATAAACAATTCATCCAATGGGACCCATCACAGGTGGCAGTTTGGCAAAATCACCTCCATCGGATTACCAGAGCCTAAAGTTAGCATATGTTTCTTGTTGTAATTTTTATTCGCGTTGGTTGCGTCTCATTTTCATTAATAAGAGTATAGGTGGGTAGCGCAGTTGATAGAAACACATGCCTTTTACAGGGAGGAATTAAATTATACATAACCCTCATGTTTGAACGATGCATACGCTTTTTCAGTCATCATAACTGGGGGCCACGGTTCCAGTGATCCAGACCATTGGTCTGTTTGAGTCCTACCATGGATTGAGAATTCCCCTCAAGCCTACCGTCATTAGGACCTTCTCTAATTAAATATTGAGCGCTGTTGTGTTTCTTCACTATCTGTACGTCACATGTCGAAAGGTTAAGATTGTCCTACACATCTTCTGTGGGACAGCACACCAAAGGTACTTGATTTTCTTTTTACAAACCCAGACTCTCACTGGAAGCTACAAATGGGTTTGGGTGGGTTTAGTCATACCTAAATTTTAAACTCGAATGATGTTTGCATGTAGAGTCAATGCATGCATATCTCCCACCGTTGAATTTACAACTTATTCCAAAATTGAATTTTGAAAATCCCATTCTGAAACACTCGGGATTCCCATGAATCAGATGGTTGGGATCATCTGATTGTATGATGTGGAATGCATCCATCCACGAAAGGGTGCAGTATATGAACCATGGTTCACCAAGCCCGCATGTTGATTCAGTACTGGGTGGGGTGACTGGGTGCAGTTGCATCCAGTTTGCATTAACTTGGAATTGACTCGCCCCATTCTCATTCTAGCCTCTCTATCCATTACGAGTTGTTGGGACTTTGGGACTCATCTAAGGGGAGAAAAGTAAGCTGTGAACTGTCCAACCAAAGCCAGACATCCTTGTCTTAGGATATGCCTCAGGTTTTTCGGTTTATAAATCCACAAACCCCAAGGAGTGGATGATCCTAGCCATTAACCTTACCATTGGATGGGAGGAATTGGAAATAAATGGAGGTAAATGACATTTGAAGTATGTTTGGATGGGAATAAATGCATGGAAATGAAATGAAATCGGAGTAAATGGGCTTGCAAATGAATTCATCCCTAGAGGATTTGGAAGTAAATGGGGGTAAAAATGCAATTTTTGGGCTCCTTAAGAGTTGCGCACGGAAACAAAAGTGCTGCTAAGTGCATGCCCACCATACATGTGGCATGCTAATAATACTCCAAAACAATTTAATTATTGGCTACATCACTAAAATCACACCAACAAAATTATCCAAACTGTTCAAAAGTTGACCATTTAATAGATGGTTAAAAAATATTGGCAAGTTACTTGTTTGTAATCCTTACAGTTGTGGCCCACCCAATGCTCAAATTTTATTCTGTTGTTGCTAAAGTATATATTTCAATGAGCTTATTATAATCATTTTATTGAATATTACATATGTACATTGATTTGATATATTAATGCTGATTGAGGATATCATATACGTTCTTGTGAATGTATTGAAAAATTCCAATGTATTCCAATTTGGAACACAACTTGGTAAACCATTCACTACCTATTCATTTACCTCTAATTCCATTTCCCATATTTACCTCCATCTACAAGTATGTTTTCTCAGCCGAATGTGGAACATTTACTATATTTACACCCGCATCTCAATTTTCTAGCCCCAAATGAAATTTGGGGATTGTCTTTTATGTTACTGATCCTATCCATCTGATCTATGGACAGTTAAAACTATAGAATGCCTTACGATTTACAGTCCAATCCATTTCATCACAATAGTTGGGGTTATATTTAGAATAAAAAGTGGATAGTCCGTGGTCTATCCACGGTGTGCCCCAAATCCTGAAGTGAAGAAATAAATACCCAATTTTAACTATGTTTGTAGCCTGTTTGGATGCACTTGCACAAAAGAGAGTTTCCAGAGAAGGGATTTGCAAGCCTGCTTTTTTTTTTTTTTCCTTTTTTCCATCGAGTCAGCATTTTTGCAGCTACTTTTGTTGATGGGGATGGAGAAAAGGGGTTTGCAAAGTGCATCTAAATACACCTCAAAAACCCTGGTTTGGTTTAAAAGGGGGTTTACACCTCGAACGCCCTTTTGGAGGCTGCGTGCAAACGGGCCCTAAGGAATGTTAACAAATGTGTCAGACCTGAACCAAGCCCAAGCCCCAACCGGTAATGCAATGCTCGAACGTGAATCCTTCAATTTCTACTTACTAATCAGAGCGAACTTTTAGACCCGACTCGACGGGCAAGGGCAGATCTTCTCTAGTGGGCCCTGCCTGAATAATTCGAAATCCAGACTGAAGCTGACCCCAGGCACGTGTTGTTGGCAGCCATAAATATAGTGAGATTTCTTCTATGGGCTCAAGTTGACCCATCTCTAATCAATACATGTTATTGGATAAGTGTAATCACAGAGATTTCACAGGACCCAACATTAGTTTGATTAGATAATCTTTTTTTCTTTTTTTCTTTTAAAAAAAAAATTATATATTTATTTACACGCACACACACCCCCACACACTTACGCTGGTGGAATTTCACCACCTATAGATACTCAAACCCTTGACCGGGTGTTGAAACTACTGAGAGTCTACCACCCGAGCAAGAGTAAGGATCGTTTGATTAGTTAATCACAGCTAGATGACTAAGGACATTGCAAATGAACAGTACGAGAGTAAAAAATGATCCCAGTGAATGGAAGTGATTGTCCATTCAAGGTGCAGTTGAACCCACTCCTATGCAATGGTTTGCCATGATCATAAGCAGCCCCACATGTGGGTCCCAACATACAAATTTGCACGTAACAAGATAGGAAGATCTGGCAGTGACGATCATAGCACTTGCATTTTATTCATGCGTGTAGGAATGCAATTCCAGGCTATATAGTTTTGTAGATTAAGCTTAACCTGTAACGTGTTATGGGGTCCACTGTGATGTGTGCATGACATCCAATCCGTTCATCGTGTGTACTCCGTCATGTTCTCCTCATATTCCAAAAATCAGACCCATCTAAAACAAAGGTGGGCCACACCATGTGAAACCCACCTCATTTTTTGATTTTTGGGGTCTCCATTAATCCCGGTGGGTTACATCTGAGTAGACTGGACGACGTAAGAAAAACTCTCTGGCTCATACACAATCTGGAAGAATTTTAGTGGTGTGTCCCCATCCCAACTCTTCATGTGCGGTGACCCTCTTGAATGGCTTGAACCTTGCACGTGTGCACCACGTTCGCACGTCGGTAGCTAAGCGCCTCTTATGAATGGAGCCTAGGTGAATGCATCCTTGCTTAAAAGATAGGCCATCCCACTCTTCCTAAGAGCTTCACATGCATGTTGAATATGGATCATTGGTTATCCATTTTCAGTGTGACCCACCTGATGAGTGGTCCTACCCAAATGTTGGGCCAGGCTACACTCAGCACATGCAAACCTGATGGCAAGGATGCTTCACATGTGATAAATTGGCACGTGTGATACGCTTGATTTCTGTGTCTGCATTTTGTTGTAACACTCTAACTTACTCTCAATTAAAATAAAATTAGAATGATCATTTACATAAGGTACATCACTAAATTAAATAAATAAATAAAAGCTACACCACTAAATACATCTTTTTGGAGTAGACCATATTTCTTTCTCCTGCTCTTTACACCCTACGCGTGGCATATCTTCCTGACGATTTGAACAGTTCATTTATCGAGACAACCACCAATAGATCATATGGTGGATAAAATTTCATTGGAATCCAGTTTGCTATTTTGTACGACATTTTTCACGTGACCTGACCACTGTATTTTTTCTCTATGGTCCATCATGGATCCTTGTGACAATTGAACGGACAAGATCATCGTACGCCTACACCACGTGGAAAGCGCAAACATTCGCGGACATAATCTATGTCCACCGCGGCGGACCAGATTCCTGCCGTATGTTTTATGCTTTTCCATCGTATCTAATACCATAAAGTGCTCGTTTCGCCTCCGTCGCGACCTAGGGTTCAGCGTATATCAATGAACAGTGGTACCCACATGCTGACTAAAAAGATCATCAGAACCGTCCATTTTGTGTTCTCTATCCCAGAAGGGCTACTATAAGTAATTTACACTGATTGGATGATTTCGATCGTTACTATCTGCAGATGAATTTATAACCATGAAAATAAAAAATTTCAATGGATCCCATTCAACTTCAGAAATCAAAGGTGAGTATTATCAATGAAGTGTGGTCATGGATTAATAGCATATCTATGGTAGCGTAGAGAACATGGACGGTCCAAATCATCAGAGAATCTTAGCATGTGGGCCCCGGGTGGGTGGCGACAGAGGCAAAGCGATACCTACCATGAACTCGCCGAAACTGAATTCGACCGCTCTAGCGAACACGAGGAGTTAATGAACTCGATGCAGTCTTCAATGTCCTCCGACCGATGCGAATCATGCGGAGAAACGGACGGCCGAGATCTCGAGCTGGGGCAAGCCTTGGGCGACACCCTCCGCACCGAGAAGAAACGCACGGTTCTTACAACACTCGTGCCGAGTCGCCGGAGAAACTTCGCAGGCGAGAATCCTGTGCTCCTGGGCAGCCGGAAACTGAATTTCGCAGCGACCCTTTTCCGGTTTCCGGCAGCTCTCGTACCGGTGTCGGGTTTGAGCGAGAGTTTCGGCTTTTCGGTGATATCGGGACTGAAGCTGACTCGTTTGCTTGTTTTCCGGGACATGTTTGGGAAATGTATCGGGTCGAGAGAGAGAGAGAGAGAGAGAGAGAGAGAGAGAGAGGAATTTGAAATAGAGTGAATGTGAAGTTGGGTGCGCGTGTGTGTGTTTGAGAGAGAGGAATTTGAAATTGGGTGAAAGTGAAGTTGTGTGTGTGTGTTAGAGAGAGAGAGAGAGGTGAAATGGGGTGGGGTCCTTACTCTTACCCGGGCGGTAGACTCCATGGAGTTTCAACACCGGGTCAAGGGTTCGAGTACCCATGGTGGTGAAATCCCCCGGTGTGCGTGTGTGGGGTGTGTGTGCGTGTGGCGTGAGTGTGTGGGGTGTGTATGCATGTGTAAAAAAAAAAAAAGGTGAAGTGGGGTGAGAGTGAAGTGAGGTGGGTGTATATTTGTACGGAAAAAGAGGCCGGATCCGATACAAACATTTGCAGGATAAGTTAAAGGAAAAAAAGTGGAATTGTCCACCGTTTCGTTTTAATGAGATCCAATCCGTCCATCATAAGCCCCCTCTTATTCTCCTGATCAGATCACAGAAACTCAGGTTGATCCAAAACTCAGGTGGACCGCACCATGTAAAATCATTCATGAAACTTCTAAAATCACGTCTTACAGCCAACCTGAGTATTCGAATGGAAAAGATTTTCCGGGGGTCATTTAATCCTGGCTTGATGCATTTACGAATGGATTAGATGGAATATACAAAACGCTCCGGGCCCCACATACAATACGAAACGTTTTTAATAATAAGTGTCTCCATTGTAACTGTTCTCTGTAATGTGGCCCACCTGAGATTTCAATCAGTCGGGATTTTGTTTAACAACGAGAACATTAGGGAGAGCACATGATGGACGGATGGATTTCACTAAGACTTCACCGTGGGTCCCACACATTGATTTATAAATTAAGCTTATCCTAGAAACTTCTCTGCGGATCCGGGCACGGAAAGAGACCGTGAGAAAAATGACAAAAATATAAAGAGAATGAAAAGAAAAAGATATACAGACAAAAGAACGTAGGAGAATATAGGCTATGATCGTCTCTGTAAGTGAGGGAAAAAGAATGGCTAGGATCATTCTCTCTTTTTTTGTGTGTTATTTTCTATTCATAGGCTACCACTGATGAGGACCGTTAGATGAACTGTCTCGATCGACATATCACCCTCCCACGCGTGCTGTACAAATAGATGTCTCTACCATATTCCGATTCTACTGTGTCATTTTAAGAGATACAATACTAACAGAAATTTAGGACTGTGGACCCCACCTTTTAGCCAGCTGTTTTTATGGAGGAATACGAACTTTGTTTTGCAACTTAGACCCGCACGTGCGGATTTCAAATTTCAGGATGAAAATACCCCTCCTTTTCACCGTTGCTTTTCTTTTTCCATTTCTGACTGTTTCCTTTTGTTTTTCCGTTTCCACTGCAACTTCCCTACCATTGCTTTCACCCTCTTTCTTTGCCTGGTCAGAAAGACCAAAAAACCCTTTTTGTGGGGCCCCCTTATCAACATTTGTCACCTTTTGAAAATGGTCGGTCCAACGAAGAAAGCACATAGCAAAGGTATATTTTAAACTCAGTTGGGCCCACATTGAATGTATAGGTATAAGAAACGGATTACCTACTACTCCGGTGCTCTGTGGGCCCCACCATGATCTACGTGGTTGGTGGTCGTTGCTCTGTGGGCCCCACCATGGTGTACATGGCTGGTGGTCGGTGCTCTTTGGCCCCACCTACGTGACCGGTGGTCGTTGCTCTGTGGGTCTCACCATGGTGTACGTGGCTGGTGGTCGGTGCTCTGTAGGCCCCATCATGGTGTATGTGTTTCATCCATTCCGTTCATCCATTTTGTCCACTCAATTTCCATCTAATTTAAAGGGTTGAGCCCCAAATTAGATGAAAATTTGGCTGCTGACCCGCTAGAGGAAAACAATGGTGATTGGATATCCATCATTTAAATCCTCCTGAGGCCCACTGTTCTGTTTGTCTGAAATCCAATCTCTTTTTTAGGTGATAAAGACCCAAATGAAGGCTAAAAATAAAGATCATCCTGACGCAATACTTTTATGGCCCCCAAAAAGTTTTGAATGGTCAATGTTCATTAAACACTGTTTCCTATAATGTGGTCCAATTGAGATCGGGACATACCTCAATTTCTGTATAATATGATTAAATGATTTTAAAAAATAGATGGACGGCATGGATGAAACACATACATCATGATAGGGCCCATAGAGCACCGAACACTAGCCATTGGCTGGTGGCAGGGAGAGTAGCCAATCCGATTCCTGTAGTATATCCATGTCGTCCATCCGTTTGTCCATCTAATTTAAGGGGTTGAGCCCGAAATTAAAGCATATCAAAATATCAAGTGAATCATACCACGGAAAACAGTGGACATAATGATTTTCTAGTTTACCCTGCTGATTTCATGTTTCCCCCGCTCAATTTCATGTTTGTCCTACTGATTTTATAGTTTACCCCGCTGATTTCATGTTTTCCCCCCTCAATTTCATATTTTCTCCGCTGATTTTTCAGTTTGTCCCGCTCAATTTCATGCTTGCCCTACTAATTTCCGTGTTTGCCCTGCTCAATTTCATGCTTGCCCCACTCAATTCCTAGTTTACCCCACTCAATTTCATGTTTGCCCTACTCAATTTCATGCCTGCCCCGCTCATTTCCTAGTTTGCCCCACTCAATTTCTAGTTTGCACCACTCAATTTCATGTTTCCCCTGCTCAATTTCATGTTTAACCCGTTGATTTTCTAGTTTGCCCCCGCTCAAAACCTAAACCTAAACCTAAAACCTAAATGTATTCTCAAATCCTTAAACCCAAACCTTAACTTATTCTCAATTCCCTAAACTTTAACCTATAATCTAACTTAAACCAAAACCTATATCCCTAAAACCTAAATATATTCTCAAATCCCTAAACCTAAACCTTAACCCATTCTCAAAACCTAAACCTAAACCTAGTCTCGAACCCGATTTCCTAAACCTAAACCTTAACCTATTCTCAGTTCCATAAACCTTAACCTATAACCTAACTTAAACCTAAACCTATAACCGACACTTATAACCTTAACCTAAACCTGTAACCTAAATGTATTCTCAAATCCCTAAGCATAAACCTACACCTAATCTTAATCTCAACTCCTTAACCTAAACCTAAACTTGAAAACGTTCCCGAACCCGATTTCCTAAACCTAAACCTTAACCTATAACTGACACTTATAACCTACACCTAATCCTAATATCAACTCCTTAACCTAAACCTAAACTTGAAAACCCAAACCTAAACCTGGTCCCGAACCCGATTTTCTAAACCTAAACCTTAACATATTCTCAGTTCTCTAAACCTTAACCTATAACTTAACTTAAACCTAAACCTAAAACCGACACTTATAACCTAAACCTAAACCTGTAACCTAAACCTAAAACTTAAATGTATTCTCAAATCCCTAAACCTAATCTTGAAAACCCAAACCTAAACCCAGTCCCGAACCCGATTTCCTAGACCTAAACCTTAACCTATTCTCAGTTCCCTAAACCTTAACCTATAACCTAACTTAAACCTAAACTTATAACCTACACTTAGATGGGCCCACATTGAATGTATGTAATATATCCACGCCATCCATTTAATTTTAACGGTTCAGCCCTAAATTGAAGCATATCAAAATATCAAGTAAATCATACCACGGGAAACAGTGGGCATAATGATTTTTCAGTTTGCCCCGCTGATTTCATGTTTCCCCCGCTCAATTTCATGTTTACCCCGCTGATTTTATAGTTTGTCTCGCTGATTTCATGTTTCCCCTGCTCAATTTCATGTTTGCCCCACTGATCTTCCAGTTTGTCCCGCCCAATTCCATGTTTGCCCCGCTAATTTTCGTGTTTGCCCCGCTCAATTTCATGCTTGCCCCACTCAATTCCTAGTTTTCTCCGCTCAATTTCATATTTGCCCTGCTCAATTTCACGCCTGCCCCACTTATTTCCTAGTTTGCCCCGCTCAATTTCTAGTTTGCCCCACTCAATTTCAAGTATCCCCCACTCAATTTCATGTTCAACCTGCTGATTTTCTAGTTTATTCCCACTCAATTTCATGTTTGCCCCCGCTCAAAACCTAAACCTAAACCTAAAACCTAAATGTATTCTCAAATCCCTAAACTTTAACCTATAACCTAACTTTAACCTAAACCTATAACCTACACTTATAACCTAAAACCTAAATGTATTCTCAAATCCCTAAACCTAAACCTACACCTAATCCTAATCTCAACTCCTTAACCTAAACCTAAACTTGAAAATGGTCCCGAACTCGATTTCCTACACCTAAACCCTAACCTATTTTCAGTTCCCTAAACCTTAACCTATAACCTAACTTAAATTTAAACCTAAAACCTAAATGTATTCTCAAATCCATAAACTTAAACCTACACCTAATCCTAATCTCATCTCCTTAACCTAAACCTAAACTTGAAAATGGTCCCGAACTCAATTTCCTAAACCTAAACCTTAACTTATTCTCAGTTCCCTAAACTTTAACCTATAACCTAACTTAAACCTAAACCTATAACCGATACTTATAACCTTAACCTAAACCTGTAACCTAAACCTAAAACCTAAAACCTAAATGTTTTCTTAAATCCCTAAACTTAAACGTACACCTAATCTTAATCTCAACTCCTTAACCTAAACCCAAACTTGAAAATCCAAACCTAAACCCGGTCCCGAACCCAATTTCCTAAACCTAAACCTTAACCTATTATTAGTTCCTTAAACCTTAACGTATAACCTAACTTAAACCTAAACCTAAAACTGACACTTATAACCTAAACCAAAACCTAAAACCTAAATGTATTCTCAAATCCCTAAACCTAATCTTGAAAACCCAAACCTAAACCCGGTCCTGAACCCAGTTTCCTAAACCTAAACCTTAACCTATAACCTAAACCTAAACCTATAATCTAAACCTATAACCTACACTTAGGTGGGCCCACATTAAATGTATGTAATATATCCAGGCCGTCCATCTAATTTTAGCGATTGAGCCCCAAATTGAAGCATATCAAAATATCAAGTGAATCATACCACGGAAAACAGTGTGTATAATGATTTTCCAGTTTGCCCTGCTGATTTCATGTTTCCCCCGCTCAATTTCATGTTTGTCTTGCTGATTTCATAGTTTGCCTCACTGATTTCATGTTTCCTCCACTCAATTTCATGTTTACCCTGTTGATTTTCCAGTTTATCCCCCTCAATTTCATTCCTGCCCGGCTAATTTCCATGTTTGCCCCGCTCAATTTCATGCTTGCCCCACTCAATTCCTAGTTTTCCCCGCTCAATTTCATGTTTGCCCTACTCAATTTCATGTTTGCCCCGCTCATTTCCTAGTTTGTCCCGCTCAATTTCTAGTTTGCCCCACTCAATTTTATGTTTCCCCCGCTCAATTTCATTTTCAACCCATTGATTTTCTAGTTTGCCCCCACTCAATTTTTAATGTTTGCCCCCGCTCAAAACCTAAACGTAAACCTAAAACCTAAATGTATTCTCAAATCTCTAAACCCAAACCTTAACTTATTCTCAATTCCCTAAACTTTAACCTATAATCTAACTTAAACCAAAACCTATATCCCTAAAACCTAAATGTATTCTCAAATCCCTAAACCTAAACCTTAACTTATTCTCAATTCCCTAAACCTTAACCTATAACCTAACTTAAACTTAAACCTATAACCTACACTTATAACCTAAACCCTAAATGTATTCTCAAATCCCTAAACCTAAACCTAAACCTACACCTAATCCTAATCTCAACTCCTTAACCTAAACCTAATCTTGAAAACCCAAACCTAAACCCGGTCCCAAACCCAATTTTCTAAACCTAAACCTTAACCTATTTTCAGTTCCCTAAACCTTAACCAATAACCTAACTTAAACCTAAACCTAAAACCGACACTTATAACCTAAACCTAAACCTGTAACCTAAACCTAAAACTTAAATGTATTCTCAAATCCCTAAACCTAATCTTGAAAACCCAAACCTAAACCCAGTCCCGAACCCGATTTCCTAAACCTAAACCTTAACCCATTCTCAGTTCCCTAAACCTTAACCTATAACCTAAATTAAACCTAAACCTATAACCGACACTTATAACCTTAACCTAAACCTGTAACCTAAACCTAAACTTACACCTAATCCTAATCTCAACTCCTTAACCTAAACCTAAACTTGAAAACGGTCCCAAACCCGATTGACAATTACCTAAACCAGAACCTATTCTCAGTTCCCTAAACCTTAACCTATAACCTAACTTAAACCTAAACCTATAACCGACACTTATAACCTTAACCTAAACCTGTAACCTACACTTAGATGGCCCACATTGAATGTATGTAGTATATCCACACCGTCCATCTAATTTCAGCAATTAAGCCCCAACATATCAAAATAAGATCATAAATCATACCATGGGAAACAGTGGGCATAATGATTTTCTAGTTTCCCCCGCCCATTTCATGTTTCCCCTGCTCAATTTCATGTTTGCAACAACATTCTCCAAAGACTTGTGCATGAAGCCTTCCTCCCTTGAAACTTTTCAATTCTTCTCTCATTAGCACTGACAAGTGAGCTTTCAAATACGATTCATCAAGAGGAATTCCATAGAGAATCATTCTTAACACAAGAAAATCATCTGTGTCAAAGGTATTCAATGCAGCTACAATTGTAAGGACTAAAAATTTGTGGAATTTAATATAGAAGGTGTCAAAAATATTTTTTAAAAGAACAAATTGCCCAAAGAACATTTTTTAGGCTATTCAGCTAGAATAAGTGGATGAACAAGTGCATTGAATTCTTGTTGTTTGCATCGCCCACACTTTAATGTTTTCGATTCCTCTACACACGATGGAATTCTAAGATTTTTAGGTCTTCCAGCTGATCTCCGCTGTCTTAGGGGTTTAATCTGCGCACAATACTCCTTCATCCCCGCTGAAATTTCTTACTCACTATTGTCGCGTACTGGATACACCGATTCACTATACATGGCCAGGTAATTATGCACCGTGTAGAATGGGGAGCAATATAAGTAGTGATCAAGATTGTAGTTTATGCAGGCTGAAAGGACATGTATGCAAGGGTACCCCTTCACTCCAAACTCACGACATGTACATGAAAACTCACTGAGCTTCACCGTATCGTTATAATCTCCAACGAAATAGTACTCATCTCGAGAAATAGCATGGCAGCGAACATCTCACACCTTCTGTACAATATCCTTTAACTGTTTCTCCGCCCATGGTGTCAATGGACCCACAAATTATGCTGCAAATTCTCGTGTCTTGTAAAACAATTCATGTATCTTCAATATTACAGCCTCTATCAATTTCGTAACAGGGTATTCGCGTGTAAAACTCGTATCTTAATCCGTACTGTTCCGTCGACTCCCACGATCCTTCCTATCGAATATCTACAACC
The DNA here is from genome assembly GCA_037074715.1 of Magnolia kwangsiensis. NCBI lineage: Eukaryota > Viridiplantae > Streptophyta > Magnoliopsida > Magnoliales > Magnoliaceae > Magnolia > Magnolia kwangsiensis. The sequence goes on along the minus strand of CM073575.1, from coordinate 24,676,311 downwards.
CGCGACCTATGATCGACGTTTGCGTACGACCCTAAGTCGTATCCCCTAGATTTGAGTCGGCTTAATCTAAGACATGTACCATTACGACCGCACCGTCGCCGCGGTTCCGATGCCACGTATTTCGCACCGATCCGATACATAGACCAGGAAATGTGGGCCTACGTTTAGTTTGAGAAAAATGCCGCGCGTTGCAAAACCCAAGAGAATCTTTACATCATGTTACATCAATCCATCAATCAATCAAGTCAAATAAACACATACCCTACCCATCCCTCTCTCACCCAAAGTCAACAACACTCATACTCATCCCATTCCTTTCTTACCAACAAGTCAACAAGCACCATACCCTCCATTTATTACATCACCTCTCTCTATCTTTTTCAAACCAATTCTCAAGCAACCTATGAAAGCCAAAAACGTTCAAGCTCCAAGCTCCATGGATAGAGCTTGTGTGGCCCACTCCCTACCACCCTATCTCTCATCTCCACCATTGGATCATCATCTCCACCGTAGACGGAACACTTTTGGAGCATTGGAAGGCTAGGGAGGAAGAAGAATGATGGGTGGGTGCTTCTCTCTCTCTCTCTCTCTCTCTCTCTCTCTCTCTCTCTCTCTCTCTCTCTCTCTCTCTCTCTTGTGTGGTGATGATGATAGGGGTATATGGCCCATCTGGTGTGTGTGTGTCCCACCATGAAGTATATTCTATACCATTCACCTTCATGGGACCCACTTGATGGATGAGTGGGATCTACACTATTCATTCCATTAACTAGCCTGTATGGAAGGAAAAATACAAATATCAGGCCACTCTAAACAGGTGGGCCACGTCCATGCGGGACCCACCGTGAGGCTTCTGTTGCATGCGAACCGTCCAGCGTATAAGAACGTTAGACGTGGTTAGGGCGTGAAGAGTGGACTGGCGGTGTCGTGTGTTAGATATATATATATATTAAAATATAAATAATAGCCTTGGTTTTACAACTTTTGAATACATCACTCATGTAAGCCCCAACTTGATGTATGTATATAATCCACGCCGTCCATTCCATTTCTCAGCTCATTTTAGGCGTTGAGCCAAAATTTGAGACTAATCTGATTCTCAGGAGGGTCATACCATAGGAAATAGTGGTATTATCATTAAAACTCACATTGATTCTTCTATTCATCAAAAACACATCACTTATTGGTCTCATTTGGTCGATCATGGGCCGTAGAATCTAATGGCTGGGTCGGATTTTACTGATGCGGGCTCCACTTAAGAAAAACTAAAGAAAAACATCTTTAAAAAAAATATATATATATGTCTGAGGCAGCAGGCGCTGCTGCCAGCGCCAGAGGACGCAGCACAGCGTCCTGCTGCGCTTCTGCGTGACGGGTGAGGGCCAGGGACGTGGGTCACATACGTGGGCCTCAACGTGATGTGTGTTGAACATTCACACCGTACATTTGGTGGGCCCCCCTTAGGGCCGCGGGCCACCCCAGTATCAGCCGTATACGACGCTCAGGTGGCCCACATCATAGGAAACGGTGGTGATTTAATGTGTGTCGTTGGGATTTTTTTTTGGGTTGTAGAAGTTTTAAATCATATATGAAACTTGATTTTCCTCTGTATCCAGGGTCGTGTGACCTTATCAACGGCTTGGATGGTAGATAAACATTATGGTGGGCCATGCGTGTGGACCCCACCATGAGGTAAGCATTTTATCTACGCCTACCCCTGCGTGCGGCTGCGTCCGTGCAGCGTGGCCCAATGATGTATGTAGACACACCGTCCACTGTTTGGATGGTGGGGTCCACCATGATGCATGTGTTGCATCCAAAACGTCCAACCACTTTGACAGCTCATTTTATGGCATGAGCTAAAGGACGACTTAGATCTAAAGTTCAAGCGGACCCCACATGTTATGTGGGTTTGATCCACACTGTCCATTCTAATGTCCGGACGCTGGACTGGATGTAATGTATTTATTATATAATATATATTATATTATATATACGTAGTGAGTCCCATGTGGGGGCCACGTTGATGTATTTACTATATAATATGTTATATATAATATTATATTATATATACGTGGTGAGTCCCATGTAGGACCCACCAGTGTATGTATTTTATTCGCACCGTCCAGGATCTCTGGACGGTGGAAATCCACCCTGATGTATATGTTTTTCCATGTGGTCCATCTGTTTTTGGCAACTGTGGGCACCTGCCATGTGGCCCACACCGTGATGTATTTATTATATCCACACCGTCCAGATGTGCCAGACGGTGCTGGAATGTTTGGACAGCACTTCCATATCCCACTGCAATATATGTGATTTATTCCACACCGTCCTTCTGTACAGGACGTTGGACCCACTATTATGTATGTGTTTTATACACACCGTCCAGATGGCGGGATGGTGGGACAGTCCTTGACATACGCATTATATCCTAACCATCCATCCAATTGGCAAGCTCGTTTTAAGGCTTGAGATAAAATGAGGCAGATCTATCAGGTGGACCACACTGCAGAAAATAGTGGAGAGTCGAACGCCTACCATCGGAATCCTATAGGAACTCCAGAAGTTCTGGATCAATATGATATTTGTTATTCCCCTTGATCCAGGTCTTTGTGGCCATATGAATAGATTGGATGGAAAGTAAACGTTATGGCGGGCCCTATCTTGATGGCACATATGGCCCACCTTGTATGTATGAATTGCATGTCTAGGCCGTCCACCCCTGGACATGAACTCAGCTGATTTATATGTTTTATAGGCCCAATTATGATGTATATTAGGCCCATTAGTGCGGCCCATTGATGCGGCCTACTTGATGTGTTTATAGCCCACTAGTGCGGCCCATATGATGTGGCCCACTCATTATATCTATAAGGCCCATATGATGTATTTAAGGCCCATGGACATGGCCCAATGTGATGCATATGTGGCCCATGAGCGAGGCCCATGACGATGTATATTAGGCCCTTGTGTGGGGCCATGGGCCCACTATATGTATGGTTCTATGTGGACCACTCCTTAAGAGCAATGTTGGTTAAATGTCCACATTGATGGGCAATGATGGTTGGATGTCCACATTGAGACCTTCCCTTAGGCCTTGTTAGGCCCATTATCTTCGTGGGTTAACCCAAATAAGTGGGCCCATTCGCCGTAAACGAATGGCTCCGTATTATCGAATTTGATATAACCACGGCCGAGTGCTGATCTTTATACTATAGTTGATTGGCTGATCATTTATAGACCTCGCTTTGTTTATCTGTTGATTATCGGTGCCATTGTCGTTACCGGTTTGCCGATTCTATTTATCGATGTTGGCTGATTGTCGATTGGCGTGGTCGATTGCCGATTTTTTTTATCGTGGCCGATTGACAGATTACCGATCGAGGCCGATTATCGTGACCGATTACCGATCATGGCCGATTGTCGATTGACGTGGCCGATTGCCGATTCTGATTTGTCGTAGCCGATTGCCGATTATCGATCGAGGCTGATTACCGATTCATATTTGTCGTGGCCGATTGCCGATTATCGATCAAGGCCGATTACCGATTCTAATTTGTCGTGACCGATTGCCGATTATCGATTGAGGCCGATTATCGATTTTGAATTGTCATGGCCGATTGCCGATTCTAAGTATCAAGGCCCAATGTGATGAACATGCGACCCGTATTTGAGGCCCAACGTGATGTGTATTCAGCCCGTGTCTAAGGCCCAATGTGATGTATATTGAGGCCGAGGTGATGAGGCCCATTGTGATTCATTCGAGGGTCAGGCAAAGGAGCCCATTGTGATGAATGTTAGACCCATGAGCAGGGCCCACCTGTTGTGTACATGTAACCCTTGAGTAAGGCCCATTATGTTGTATATTAGGCCCTTGTGTGAGGTCGTGTGCCCATTATATGTTTGGATCTGTGAGAGTCACTCCTTGGGGCAATGTTGGTAAGATGTCTACATTGTCGAGGCCGATTGTTGGTGCCGGTTATTGATACCGATTATGAGTATGTGACTGCATAGCATCATGATCCATGCCCATACACATCATTTGCATGTCTGTTATGAGATATAATTGATCATTGCATATGCCATAGTGTTGGTTGTTATGAGACTCCCTGATAGGAGGAGATTGTCTCACATGAGCACACGGTTTACGCAGGATTGATGCATGACTGGATTGTATGACTCATGCATCTTGTATTGTGTGCTGTGATTACTGAATGCCCTAGCGACATCAGGGTCGTAGCCTCCACAGGCATATCGTGGATGGCTAGATGGGACACCAGAAATCTGTTCTACATGGGGTGCTATAGATATCCTTAGGTGAAAGTCCCAGAACCCTCTTGATTCCAGAGGTTGCTCCAACGTCTAGACCGAGTGGGTAGATGAGCGTCGGGTGCCGATTCCCCGATGGCTGCGCTCTCCACTGTGTCGTGGTCGGTTGGAAGGGTGTGCGGTCTTACCTGCCAGAGAGAAAGGGGCAATGCTAGGCTGAGTCTGAACAACTCGAGGAATGGGTCCACTATTGACGAGCCGGGCCCGATATTGATAGGCGGATAGTGAGGTCTCTTCCACTCACCTTGTTGCGCAGGATAGGGCGACAATCTGGTATGGAGTGTAATAGACCCCGGTGATTTTCCAGAGATGAACCGTACTGATATGTGGACTTATTGAGTAGGAGTGCATACTCATGCATTTGTTTCATTCACTATCCACTCGGGTTGGTGGTGTGCAACTAATTGTTGTGTACCTTCGCATGGCCAGAATTTCGGTTGGGAGCGCAACTAACCTGAGATCAAGAGTTCACCACATTGAATCTGACTATCCAAATTTAGGTATGAGACTGGTTTGGATAGAAGTCCCTTGTGGTGGACCCCGTAGCCTGCGATACTACGTACTATCATCCCGACTTCATACTTTAGCATGGTTATTTCATTCGCATCGCATATTTCATTACATCCGCAGGCATATGGCATCTTGGGTTGCTATGTTTCTGCACTTATACGACCTAAACAGACTTAGCAGGGTTTGTATATTGCATTGCATCCTCGGCATCTGATATTTGGCTCTTTATGACTCCTTATCGCATAACTATTCTATATTGCGTATTCTGATATTGATTGGCTTATAGACTTGTCCATACTTCCGCTTACTCTGTCATTGTATAATTTATGATCTTGTCAGTATTTCTGCTTATTCCGATAATGTACGATTTATAAATTATCAGTAATTTTGATATTGTATGATGATGGTATTGTATTGAATACTTGACACTTATTTTGTGCACACACTTATACCACCCTCTAAGCTTTCTATAAGCTTATGCACGATAGATGCATACAAGTGATGTTAGGTTGCAGCCGTGTTGAGCTTGGAGCGTGCGGTGGTCTTCTGGAGCTTAATTATCCATTTATATATTTCCCTTTCGGTGTTGTATTCAAATGATTATATTAGTGGATATGTGATGATGATGTTACCGTTGTGAATTGGGTAATCTTGTGGTTATGCTTATTACTAGTTAATTGTACATTGCAAGAAAAAAAAATCCTCCTTGTAGGATCCCAGGATCGGAATCTGGCATATGAATGCTAGGAACCGAGAATGGGGTAGTACGGAGGCTGTCGTCACCAGATTCGGCGATCGGGATTCCTATGAATCCGATTTTCGAGTTTGTGACGTGACATCGCGTGCTTCTTTGAAAAGGGCATTAACGCACTCAGAAATGTTCGTCGTGACCAAGTTGAATCTTCTTCCTGGAAATGCGAAGATGCCCATCTCTCGTACCCGATTTCTGTCAGCCATACATGTACTGGAGGATTGGTCATTTCGATATCATGCATTATTTTTTGAAATTCGGCCCTCCCACAAGTCTTCACAGCCATCCAGTAATATATTTCCAACGACTTGTCCTTAAAAGTGTCCACCAAGTTTCTGTAGATGTGGTATGCACAATACCCATGGATTACACGCGGGAAGACTTGGGGAACCTCTTTCATTAGACCTTTATGTCGATCGAATATAATGACAAGACCCTCCACAGACCCTAACACATTGTTAAGGTGGGTAAGGAACCAATTCCAACTACTGTTGTTCTCTAATTCCCCGATGTCAAATGCAAGTGGAAATATATGATTTTTCCCATCTAAGGTCATGGCGATGAATAGCACACCCTTGTATTTACCCTTTAAGCGTGGCCCGTCAATAGTCAATACCCTCCGCAAAGATTTCTGAAAACTTCGAATGCATTATCCGAGAGTTAGAAAACATCTCTCCAACCTCCAAGTCTGTTGGTTTACAGAAACGGCAGTAATTGTCCCTGGGTTGGCCCTCCTCAACTCATGCAAATACAAAGGGAGTTTATTGTAGGAGTCTTCGTAAGACCCCATCACGTGATTAATTGCAAGTTCCCTAGTTTTCCATGCCTTCCAATAACTGATACGAATATTATATTTCTCTTGCATGGCGAAGATAATGTTACGTGGCCTCAACCCTAGGCGTTATTCAATGCGGCTAATAACTAAATCACATGCTAGCTTACTGCTGGCCTGCCAGTGATCGCTCTTCATCCATGTCATGCTGTACGTGTGTTTTGATGTATAAGTTCGTATTTTGAATACACTCGTATCATTCACCCGAGATGCATGAACCCTCCATTCGCATGCATCTTCAAAGCACACCACGGTAAATCTGCTCGAATTTGAGTATAGTACTCTATACTAAAAATTATTCCGAATTGCAAATTGACTCAAAACATACTAGCAACAACTCTTGTCCTTAAACGTTTGCCCGTCAATTATATCGATTGGTTCACATAACAAATCAGTATATTCCAGCATTTTTACATTCGTGAATGCATCATCATCAAATGGCGCGAGAACTTGACGAGTCATGAGGTTTGATGTTTCGGGGAGGTCTCGAACTGGAATGTCGCTTACACGCACAGATGAGATGGTGGATGATGATGGCAGATCTGTTGTTGATGCTAACGGCGGTGTCTTGTATTCATAATTACTGTTAATGTCAATTGCACCGCTGACTTGCTAGTCACGAAGTTTACTGTTTGCGGCGGCTCAGGTAATTGATCATTGCTTACTACCACTTGTAATAGAGAATGATTGTATTTAAATTTCACGCCATACTCCTCAGCCACACTGTCCACATATGTTGTGGTATTGATGTGTTGGATTGTTTCGATGATTAACGAGATGAATTTTTTCGAATGCTCAAACTGGTAAGACAAGAACTCTTTGACGTCATCGTCGTCTTCGATTTCAATTGGAGGCATTGATTCGTTAGTGCAAGGATTCAATACTTTCATCCTAATATCACAATCTTCTAGTCTGCTCTTAATAATCTTATAAATTCTAGATCGAAGCTCCTCGTACGTAGTCTCTATACATAGCGTCATTTGTTTTAATGTTCCACCCATGTACGAGTATCGCTTGTTTTCAAATTTCAACTCTCCGTCAAAAGAGCACATAATTCTTGCAGCCATTATCTAAAAACCAATACAATGACACATTATCAGTGAATCTAAAAACCAATACAATGACACATTATTAGTGAATCGTAAATCAATGGAACCATGCCATATGACAAAACTCGATTAAATAATGAAGGACCTTCGTCGTTAACGAATGAAAAATGAGTGGTGCTTGTTTAATTTTGTGACGCTATCTATTATGCAATTGAGCGAGCAAAGCATTATCAGTTTGAGCGGAGCACACATGAAATTCAGTAGTATAACTTGAAAATTGAGCGGGTAAAAATAGAAATTCAGTGGGGCAAACAAGAAATTCAGTGGGAGTAAGATGAAATTGAGCGGGGCAAACTAGGAAACAAGCAGTGTAAGCATGAAATTGAGCGGGGCAAACTAGGAAATGACCAAGCCAAGCATGAAATTAAGCAAGGCAGACTAGGAAATGAGCGGGGCAAGCATGAATTTGAGCGGGGCAAACTAGCAAATAACCAAGGCAAGCATGAATTTGAGCGGGGCAAACTAGTAAATGAGCAGGGCAAGCATGCAATTGAGCGGGTTAAACTAGGAAATGAGTGGGGGAAGCATGAAATTGAGCGGGTGAAACATGAAATTGAGCGGGGCAAACTAGGAAATGAGTGAGCGGGCATGAAATTGAGCAGGGCAAACATGAAATTGAGCGGGGCAAACTAGGAATTGAGTGGGGCAAGCATGAAATTGAGCGGGGCAAATATGAAATTGAGCGAGACAAACTAGAAAATTTAGCAGGAAAATCCGACACATTTACGCGGCAAGCATGAAATTGAATGATGCAGACTGAAAATTGAGCGGAACAAACTATAAATTTAGCTATGCAAGCAAGTATTAAAACGAGAGCGCATAACATGATATTGAGCTGGGCAAACGATAAATCAAGCAAGCATATCATGATATTAATGTAGGCAAACAATATTTCGAGCGAGCATAGTTGATATTGAGTTGGCCAAACATTTCTTCGAACAAGAATAACATGATATTGAGCGGGACAAACATTAAATTGAGCGAGCATTGCATGGATATTGAATAGGCAAACTGTAAATTGAGCGAGCATAGGATAATATTGAGCTGGGCAAACATTAAATTGAGCGATACTAGTATGAAATTTATCGCAGCAAATATTAAATTGACCTTATCTACCATGAAATTAAGCTAGGCAAACATTAAATTAATTGAGCGATACTAGCATGAAATTTATCGCGGCAAACATTAAATTGACCTTATCTACCATGAAATTAAGCTGGGAAAACATTAAATTGAGCAATCTTAGCATGAAATTTATTGCGGCAAACATTAAATTGACCTTATCTACCATGATATTAAGCTAGGCAAACATTAAATTGAGCGATACTAATATGAAATTCATTGCGGCAAACATTAAATTAACCTTATCTAACATGAAATTAAGATGGGCAAACATTAAATTGAGCAATACTACCATGAAATTTATTGCGGCAAACATTAAATTGACCTTATCTACCATGAAATTAAGCTGGGCAAACATTAAATCGAGCGATCCTAGTATGATATTTATGGGACAAACATTAAATCAACCTTATCTACCATGAAATTAAGCTGGGCAAACCTTAAATTGAGCGATCCTAGCATGGAGATGAGCAGGGTAAATATGGAATTCAGCAAGCGTAGCATCAGATCAAGTGAGCCCTAACATAGAATTGAGCGAGCTTCAAATTGAATTGAGCAAGTTTGACATGGATTCAATCAATTAACACGTAAATTTAACTAAGCCTAACGCATGAAATTGACTAAGCCTAACACATGGAACTGACCAAACTTCGCATGCAATGCTATTGTACGAGTGTAGCTTTTTTTTTCAAAATCTATACCTCCGACTGCTGCAATACCGGTCAAATGCAGGTTGAAGAGAAGTGCTTTGGAGTGAGAGAATATTTTGAACCTTTTCAAGGAGATGCAACCAGTTCGTTGGGTTTCACGTAACCCTCGCCAAGATGAAATATGAAAAATGTAGAATAACAATATCTATATGGATATCTAAATGCTTCACAGAGATTTCAGTCGGGCAAATGAGAGAAAAAATTCTTCATGCTTCACTTCTTCGTTGGAAAAGAGTGTAGGGGAAGCACCTGTTTTTTTTTCTGTTAACGGGGTGAAAGCAACGCTGAAAAGTAACATAAGTGAAAAGAGTACTTGAAAAAAGGAGGGGCATTCCTAAAATTCGAAATCCGCATGTGCAGGTCTAAGCTGTTTGTTTGTATTCCTCCGTAAAAACAGCCGGCTAAAAGGTGGGGTCCACAGTCCTAAATTTCTCATACTACAACTAGTACCCTAAGTTTACGGTACTTCACCTTTTTACTGTTAATTCTTATTACTTCTTTATGATATCCAAGCCGTTCAAAAGATTGATCTTATCATTGGACTTGAAAATAAGTTAATTCAAATATCAATGAAATATACTTGATGAAATCAATTACCAGACGTTGATCTCACAAAATGAGAGATTTGGCCTAATTAATAAATGTATTAGCGTGATTTTCTCATCAGATAATAATAAATATGGAGCCAACATTTTGAACGGATGGAATTTCTTACATATCCAATAAATCAGCAGAAAAGGAAATTTTGCAGTACGCTTTTCTCATGATACAGGCGATCTCGAGAACCCAAGGGAATCACCTCATCTCATAATGATATTCGGCGATGTCGTGTGCCAGCTGGCATACGAGTTGCATACGTGGCATTAATTTAACTCTCGTTGAATTGTTCCAATGGCCCCTCATTTTATGGGTAGTAGTCGCTAGAGATTATACATATATAGAACATGTGGACATGTAGTGGACGGTTATATATTATGAAAGTTATCAACGGTGTAAATCTTACACATGAGTGTCCATCTAGAGTATCAAATAACTCCACGTAGTTGAACTCTAACGTACGTAGGGGTGCACATGGTTCGGTTCAGTCCAGTTTTGGAGTGAAATCGGAACCAAACTGTTCCCTACGGTTCTAGGATTTTTGGAACCGGAGCCGAACCGTTAGCCCCCTAGAACCGAACCGGAACCGGACCGTGAAAACCGGTTCGGTTCCGAATCGGTTCCACGGTTCTGGGAAAAATTAACCATTGGTTAAAAAAATTCATCTCTTTGATCACTTTTTGACTGTTAATTTTTGCATGCAATTGATTGGATGATTTGGATCATCCAATTTTTGTAATTTTGAATCGTGGCCTCTATCCAATGCTTGTTATCTAATAAATGGCCTGGATCTTGTCTACACACCTCATTGGTATGTGTACCATGAATCACTTTGTGTGAAGATTATAGTTTGATTAAGGTTGGCCATCTTCATCGCAGACCCAACTTGAAATTAGCTTAGATCTGGACTATCCAACTATCGGTCATTGGCATTGATGGTCCATAGCAGAACGGACGATCCAACCACACATCTAGTAGGGGCACTTGAATAGTATTTGGTACTATTGTACAACCTCATTAGATGATTGAACCATCTAATTGATGAGCCCCACCACGGGATTGCTGTAGATTGATCTTGAAATGGAAGGCATCAGCACTGTAGCGATACCATAGCCCAATCCAACAATCAGGTGGGCCATAATTCATAAAACGTACAACATGAGCAGTCTTGTCACGTGTATAATATTGGTCATCTTTATAATGAGGCTAATTTGATGAGTGACTCAGATCTTGCAGAGATATGCCATCTACATGGTGAGGCTAACCCCGCTAGCTAGATGATTAATTCTTCAAAAATTCCAAAACTATGGATCTATGGTTCATGGCACGGTTCGGATCAACGGTGCGGTTCTACGGTTCGGTTCTACGGTTCGGTTCAACGGTTCAGATCGGTTCTACAGGGCCCTAAACCGGAACCGATCCATAAATAACGGTTTCAGGGATTTTGGAACCGGAACCGGACCGTTAGCATCCTATAACCGGACCAAACCGGATCGATCCAACGGTTTCGGTTCGGTTCCACGGATCCAACGGTTAAATGTGCACCCCTAAACGTACGGACACAGGACATTTTGGGATATTCCAAACCGTTTATATCCTAGGCCTCACCTCGGATGAGGATAGACAGGAAGTAAAAACTGCTGCGTTGGTGTATTTCAACCCTTTATCGATGCTTCCAGTCTCTTTTTCTTTTTAATATTGACCGTCTCTTAAGCCTTTGTATGATCAAGGGCTTTTAGATTCTAGCCTTAAAGAGTTCCTTTGGATTTTTTATTATTTTTTATTATTTTATTTTATTTTTGAAAACTTTTTTTTTTTTTTTCTAAAAGGGCCAGAAGGCCCATCTATTCATGAAGTTCCTTTGGATATTTCATTACAAGGTTATACCTATTATATAATAGTTTAGGTATTCGACAGTGACCCTTATCCTACGGATGCTGACTTATCCTATTGCAATAAGTAGGCATGTATTCCACTTCCTTGGACGATAACCTACCTACAACCCTGTATTTATTGATGGTTGTCCATCTTTTCTGCTCATGATTATACTATAGACACCCCACTCCAATTGTGCATCTTATCTTGGATTATGAGATGTGTTGAGGAGAAGCCTTTAATCTTCAAGTGTTCATGTTGCTCGACTGATCGTGGGGAAGCCACGATTGGTCGTGGGAGGCGCTCGACCAGTCGTAGGTTCGAACCCTGGCACGACTCGAAGTCCAGCGAGTTGTGTTGTTTTTTTTCTTGGTCTAGGACTAATCATAGGTGGTCTACGACCAGTCGTAGGAGAGCTATGACTAGTCATAGGTTACGCAGTTTGTTCCGCAATTTTGCGCGAAACTGCGAATTTGAGTCCTTTCGCAACTGGGATGCGAAAAGGAAGTTGCCTAAACTATAAATAGGTGTTCCTAGGGCTTTTCTAGGGTATGGGAAAGCTTTCTAAGGGGGTTCTAGGAAAATTAAAGGGTATAGTAAGGGTGAGATTCGAGGTTGTTCGAATCGAGTAAGTCCTCTCTCTTTGTAATTTTTGTTTTCATAGTGGAGATCTGTCGCTTTGTGCCGTGATTTTTTTCGAAAGGGTTTTCCACGTTAAATTTGGGTGTTCTCTGTGCTCTCTTGTGTGCTTGGTGCCATTGAATTGCTATCCTAGATCTAGATCTGTGTGATTCCGCAGGGCAAAATCCCCGACAAGTGGTATCAGAGCTATCGTTGGAGCACAAATCTGAATCTGAGGGATTAGTAATAATGGCGAGCGCTAAGTATGAGATTGAGAAGTACTCAGGAAAAAATAATTTTGAGTTATGGAAGGTTAAGATGATTAGCCTGTTAACCAAGCAAGGCGAAGATGGTGCTCTTGAGGAGCGGAAGTCTACTATAAATGATGCTGATTGGAATACTTTTGATAGAAAACTTTTTCATTGATCCGTTTATGTCTCACGGATGGGAAGCACTTCAAAAGGTGGAGCTACGGTGGATGTAGCGGATTCCACCTCTGCACGTGTGTGGCATGTTGGGTATGGCTACATGAGTGGGCAGGATAGGAAGGCTGAACCGTGCGAACAGGGATACAGAGCAGGTGAAGCAGTCACCTGTGTGAAGAATCATACGGCATGATCGCAGGACATCGGCGAGGTACATGGACAACTCTAATATCGCAGGAGATTCATCTTCTATTCAGATGGCTCTAGGTAAGCCTGGTGTGAAAAGTGAAAGGTGACTGTGGGTGATGTGATGGATTCGTTGTACCAAACCGACATATGGGAGCGGGTGGAGCTTCCAGTGGGCCGGAAAGTGGTTGGATACAGGTGGATCTTCAGGAGGATACAGCATAAATACAGAGCGAGGTTGGTGGCGATGGGTTATGCTCAGGGAGAATGGATCGACTTCTCAGAGATATTCGCGCCGACGGTATAACAGGTATCTATTAGATCAGTGATTGGCGCTGGTTGGCCAATATGATCTTGAGCTGGAAGGAAGGATGTGGAGTCTGCACTTCTGTAAGGGAAAGTGAAGAGCAGATTTACATGAAGCAACCAGGGCGGTTCGAAGTGAAAGGGGTTGAGAAAAGACTTTGCAGGAGGTCGTTATTCGACTTGTCGCCTAGGTAGTGGTTTGATTCCTTCATAGTGGGTCAGGTATTGTATGTTGATGACGTGTGGATCACCAATTGTGACATGTCTGAAATCAATGTACTGAAGACTCAGTGAAGGATCGGGGGGTTTGCAAAGATGGTTCTTGGCATTGAGACTGAAGGAGGAGTAGGCTTTGGTAATCACAGCAGGAATACCTTGTGTGTAGGTATTGATCCAGGATGTAATGGGCCAGGTAAAGCCGGAGAGCGTTTCCTACGCGTCTCTCCTCAAGTTTTCCTCTGAATTTGTCCTAAAACAGATGAGGAAAAGCAGGATATCTCATGAGCCTTATTCGAATGCGCTGGGCAGTGTATGTCATGGTCTGGTTTAGACCGGTTATTTCACAGGCTATCAATGTTGTGAGCAAGTACCCTGACAAGCAATATTGGGTAGTGGTGAGATGGTAAAAAGACTACGTCTTTCCTTTTTTTTGAGAAGATAGGAGCAAAGGTGGTTGAGCACGTGGATCTTTGTCTGTGAAACTTCTTTGGGAAGACGGAGTGTGCACAAGGAGCTATGATGAGATGTAGAAATAAGAGAAGAGGTCACGTAGCTACACGGTTGAAGAATGAAGACTTGGTGGAGATTGTTGAGGAGAAGCCTTCAATCTTCAAGTATTCATATTGCTCGACCGGTCGTGAGGGAACCACGACTGGTCGTGGGAGGCGCTCGACCGGTCGTAGGTTCGAGCCCTGGCACGACTCGAAGTCCAGCGAGTTGTGCTATTTTTTTTCCTGGTCTAGGACTAGTCGTAGGTGAGTTATGACCAGTCGTAGGTGGTCTACGACCAGTCGTAGGAGAGCTACGACTAGTCGTAGGTTACGCAGTTTGTTCCGGAATTTTGCACGAAACTACAGATTTGAGTCCTTTCGTAACTGGGATGCGAAAAGAAAGTTGTCTAAACTATAAATAGGTGTTCCTACGGCTTTTCTAGGGTATGAGAAAGCTTTCTAAAGGGGTTTCAGGGAAATTAAAGGGTGTATCAAGGGTGAGATTCGAGGTTCGAATCGGGTAAGTCCTCTCTCTTTATAATTTATGTTTTCATAGTGGAGATTCGTCGCTTTGTGCCATGATTTTTTTCCGAAAGGATTTTCCATGTTAAATCTGGGTGTTCTTTGTGCTCTCTTGTGTGTTTGGTGCCATTGAATTGCTATCCTAGATCTAGATCTGTGTGATTCCGTAGGGTAAAATCCCCAACAAGATGAACTATCAGCTTTGAGAATTTTTTAAAATAGCATAGCTAACTCATAACCTTAAAAAACTACAATAAGGCCTAGTGGCCAAAACAAGCTAGTGAATTTCATGTGTGATTTGCAATACAAATCACGATGGAGGTGACCTATGTCACCCAACACCCTTCAACATGGACAACAACCCATCAAAGGCTCATTGATGACACGCAAGTCCTTTTTTGAGTCCATTCCAACAAGTTCACATGAGGAGGCCCCATGGCTCTAAGGCTCGTTATAATCAAAAGTGCAAAGGACGAGCTGAACGGAAAATCATGAGATGACTGCCTGAGTCTTTGCAAATTTTAACAAATCCGAGGGAACTCTCCTGAGATCTTCCTAAATCGTGGTTTGAGAAAACCAACGGCTATGCGGCCATATGATCTACGCCCTTGGGTGCAATGAACATTTCAGCCTCATAAGAGCTGAAATTAATTATTTTACCACTTATCTAAATGAATCTATGGTGCTAATTATCCTCCAGCCGTTCAAATTATGCAACACGACGATGTTTTCCTTCCAAATTATTAGAATTTACTAAAATATTGAGCCAATTATCTATCATTTTAACAAGAACTTTTTATTTATTATTTATTATTTTTTTAAAAGAGTGCCAACAAGTGGGTTATGAGAGAGAGAACTTAGTGCTTAAAACAACAAGTAATTTTTCCTACTCAAGGATAGAGTTAGAGTAAGTGTAGCAAGAGTGTAGAGAGAGAACTCTAAGAGTCCATCTAGCCATCAATCCAAACCTACTTCATCCAAACCATCCAACCTAGTCCATATATACAATTATTCAAGCAATCTCAAATGTCCAGCATTAGTGTAGTAAAGTCGGGATATGAGATCTACGGCTATCTCATTTAGTATGAGTGCTTTATCTCTACGTTCCTCCTCCCACATCTCTAAGAAAATCAATGGCAATGCGGCCATTCATCTCATAGTTGTGCATATTCTCCCTCTTACACCCCCTTACTTGCAATCAAGTGAATCTTGGTCATATGCTCTACACCTTATTTGTGACGCCCCGTCGCTATGGTCGCATGTGGGCGGGCACACGTGGGCGGGCCCCAAGGTGGCTGGCAGGCTACTGTGCACACAATGAAGATGAAGCTTCGTCCCACATCGGAAGTGTCGTCTGAAGTTATGGTGGTTATATGTAGAGTTGTCACCATATACTGTATGAGGCCTTTTGGGGGCGACCCCGAGAACAAAATCATGCGGGTTGTGCCCAAAGCGGGCAATATCATACAATGTGGGCGTGGGCTGTTACAAATGGTATCAGAGCCGAGGACGGCTCTACCCTGGGTGGGGGATATTATGACGCCCCGTCGCTGTGGTCACATGTGGGCGGGCCCCAAAGTGGCTGGCAAGCTACTGTATACACAGTGAAGGTGAAGCTTTGTCCCGCATCAGAAGTGCCGTCTGAAATTGTAGTGGTTATATATAGAGTTGTCACCCTATACTATATAAGGCCTTTTGAAGACGACCCCGAGAACAAAACCGTGCGAGCTGTGCCCAGAGCGGACAATATCATATATTGTGAGCATGGGCTGTTACATTATTAGTCTCTTCCAATCTTTTTTTACATTAGAAGCCAAGTTCACTTAAACTACTCTATTTTTTACCATTTGAATGTTAAAATTATCTACCTTACTGTGTAGTTACCAACTCCTTGACTTCATCCTAAGTCGAGACATCTCAATCTCCCTAATTAATAACTTGAGTGGAGTACAAGTATATAGTTAGTTCTTTCTATTGTTGCATTTTCATACATTACATTTTACGTTGTTATCTATTTCTTTATTGCTACTATCTTTTCCAAATATATCTCTGGTTGACATAATGTGTTCTCATTGGTAGTATTTTGAGATAGCGGCCCGCTAGCTGGTTTTTGACATTTCAATAACCAAGCTGGCGGCCCTTCAACATATAAGGCCTTCTCATAACTTCAAAATTTTCTTCTTTTTTAAATTATTTAAAAAAAAAACCCATACCTTATAAAGCAGAGACTGCACACAGGTGTGAGCAGTTGAGAGAGCCTAATCGAATGCAATTTTATGAGTCTAGCCGACTATAGACACCGTGCCTTTTCAACTAATAGTAATCCAAGCTCCTTTCAACTATCTGAGAAAGTGATCCACATAAATTTCTCTTTCTTGCTTTTGTTTCTTTCTTTATATAGACCACGCAAGTAGTAAGAGAATTGTAAAGAAATTGAAAAATTAGAGTGCAGATTGCTTGTCTTGAAGTTAGGAAATTCTAGGGCAAATGCTTCTCATTGAGACCCGTCATGATGTATGTGTTAGATCCACACTGTCCATCTATTTTTCCACATCCTTTTAGGGTATGAGACCAAAAATGAGAACGACGCCTGTCTTAAGTGGGCCACATTATAAGAAACAAAGTGAATTAAATGCCTACCATTGAAAAAAAAATTGAACCCGCAGAAGGCTATGATTAAACTAATATTTATGTTTTCCCTTTATCTAAGTCCTCTTCTTTTCTTTTCTTTTTTGTTAGTATACTTCACTGTTAGCCACCCCCACTAGGGATCGGTACTAAGACCTCAATGTTGAAACGAGGTATCTTTCATTCAGTCTACCACTTGAGCTATGGATCTGGGTGTCCTTTATCTAGGTCCTTGTCACTAAGGGTGTATACTGAGTCAAACCGAGTTGAAACGAGGAATCTTTCACTCAGTCTACCACTTGAGCTATGGATCAGCGTGTCCTTTACCTAGGTCCTTTATCTTTCACTCAGTCTCATTACTAACATATAAAAAGAACAGTCTGATGATCATACTCCATTGATGATCCTAACCCTTTGAATCTTGGATCACTTTGCAGTTCCACAGTCATCCATTCAATAGATATTGTTTTTTTTTTTTTTTTTTTTTTTTTCCAATAACACATGTAGAAGAGCCCAGAACATGAATGGTCTACATCAAATATAAACTAGCGCCCCATTTGATAGGCGGCATGTACCCTTTCTAATCTCTCTCTCTCTCATCTCTAGTTGCTATACAGAGACTCATCTAAGTTTTGGGGGCCAACCAAGACAAGTCTGAATCTCAAGTTTGTGAGGCTTGATATGGGAGCAGTGGAGAGCATGAGTATCATCCAAGAAGGTGGAATCGAGTGGCAGCTCTGGACTCTTAGTGCGCCACTTAAGGAGGCTGACATGGCCTGCCGTAAAGATCTTGTGTATCTACAAAAAGATGCTCACGTGGTCTTTTGAGAATTTTGTGTGGTCCGCACCAACGGTCTTTGCTGACGAACTCTGGTGTGTCATCATTCCAGTTTGATTTTCTATATTACCCGTACGACACGTGCCCATATGAGTATGGACAAGATCAAAGGTAATAGTCAGGTAGGACCCTCCATTGAAAACACCCACTGCCAAAAAAAATTTTAAAAAAATCAGGCTATAGCTCACTCATTGCATGCCGTGGCTTACATGTACGATGAATATACACCATTGACCTTGTATGATTAAGTTGTATAAGATGGAAGCTCCACAGCCCAGTCTTGTTAGAAGTGGGGTATAGAGACTAAGAGGAGGATTGCTTTAAGTAGATGGCGAGACTAATACAGTCTCAATCCAGATGGGGATGCATGGGACTCGTCTTCTTGTTGAGAATGGACAGAAAAATATAAGCATATATCACCAGAGAGAGCAAGGTGAGGCAGAGATTCCTAACTGTGAGAGGGACGTCTCACGAACTGGGCTTCTTGAAATAAGGCCTTTGTGCGGAGCCTACTCAATTTTGGGTGAGACCCACTTTAAGAGATGAGGCTTTTTTGGTGAAGTTAGGTCAATTTCAGGCAACTAAACCTTGTAATTGATGAGGACTAGGAAAGCATGTACGTTGTCACAATCCTTACCTTCCAAAGATGTCCAGAGAGCAGGCAGACGATCAGAGGGACGGCCCAGGGACAGCCTAAGAGACTGTAAACAGCCATCTCAAGGCATGTCATGACCGGCGAGACCTGAGAAGGAGCTCGACTTGAATTACCTATGTTTTGGGCTGGCAAGTTAACCATGTGCCCCACCCGATGTGTGGCTCGTATCTCCTAGCTAGGTATGTGCCATGTTGGCATTGTGATTTACCCTTTCTAGTTCCTCTTATAAAAAGGTATAATCACATGCACCTATCACTTACGAAGTTGACATGCTAGAAGATGTGTCAGATGACCAACCCTTCATTGATGATCTGGATTTGGTCGCTCATTTGATACGTGGATCAGCCAGATTTTAGCTGAAAGTTGATTTTTTGACGGGCCCATCTAATGCAGAGTTTTATGTTGTATTTTATTTTTTACCGTGCTTGTGCTTCGGACGACCGAGAGAAATGAAGCCCTGGGCCAACAAAAGTAAAACCGTCGTGGATAAAAACGTACTTAAAAAAATACACAGAAGACAAAAATATAAAAAAACAAAGAGAAGAATCTAGAAAAGCTTTTAGTATGTTATAACTATTGAAATAATAGAAGAATGATATAAAAGAATAAGCTATAAGAAAAATTTATCAATAGTAGAGAAAATTAACATAACAACAAAGGATCTCAAAGACCTCAACCAATCCAACAAAACAACCAATCAAATCAAATATGTTAATTGATCTTTTATCTTAGCTTATTCTAGCCATAATCCGATAGTGATACTTTGTAGTAATTATAATCCTTAGTTGTAATAAAAGTATATGATCATACGTTAGATTTAATATTTATTTTATATTATGCAGTTCTTTTAAGAGACGCATTCTTTAAGTTGTTCCTATAAAATTGATTGTGAGTTTTTTCTCTTGTTTGATTGCGGTAGAATTCTAAAAGGCCTTTATCTGTTGAAGGCATAAAAGTAATTCATCTTTGAAGAAAGAACCTATCATTTTATTATTGTTTGATTACAATAAACTTCTGCAAGTAATTGAGTAAGTGACCAATTTTATCAAAATTTGATTAGATATGTTCATATTGGACATATCTGCTCATTTTGATGCTTGGAGTTAAAGTTGATCTGTTTGGATCCAGCCGCTATATTAATTTTTACATGCCCACGCAATAGAAAATAAACTGAGCGACCAACACTTTGATGTCTTAAACATGGGCCACGGTGGTGCAAAAATGGTACAATATTAAAAGCTTGGGGTTCTTTTGTTTGATAGGTGGTGAAAAATTGTGTAGTATCAAAAGCTTAGGATTTGTTTGTACGGTGGTAAAAGGTGGTGCAAAAATGGTGCAATATCAAAAGCTTAGGGTTCGTTTATGTAATGGTAAAAGGTTGTAATAATTAAGTAGGGTTGTACACAAGCCAAGCTAGCTTGAAAAGCTTGCTTGGCTCACTACAAGATATATAGTTTTTACCTACGAAACTTTTACCGACGAAATTAAATTTCGTAGGTAAAAGTCATCTTTACCTACAAAAATTTCCATAGGTAAAGGGTGTTTTCAATTTTTCTTTATACAAAAAAATAAAAAGTTTAATTTTACCATTGAAAGTTAAATTTGTAGGTGAATGTCATATTTACCTACGAACATTTTCGTAGGTAAAGGGTGTTTTCAATTTTTCTTAATAAGTTTATTGCCTTAATCTATTATTTACGAAACTACAAGATAAATTTAACTTAAAAGTGAACCACGTAGCTGGTTTAAAGTCATTTGCAGAAATTCGTCACAACATGGTAAGAAATTACTGGTAATTATTAAGGTAATATATTCTTTTCATGCATTTATATTAACTCTATTGTCCTTTCGATTATGCAACGAGATTCCGACACTGACCAGGAGCCCGGACCAGTAGACCTCTACAGAGGGACTTACTGTCAACAGGAAACAGGATCTTGGGTACATCCTAGAGCCGACGAGATTTGAGTAAAAATCCTTACATTGTAAAATTTAATTACATTAAATTATAATAATGTCATTTTTTAGAGAAAATTTATATGTTTTCATTACAGGCGGTGATGTACACCTTACACAATCAGCCCACTCCCGATGGTACTCAGCGGAGTGAGCCAGAGATCCTGAGTGAGGTATTTGGCACCCGTTCTGGATATGTGCGTAAGCTTGGCCATGGTGTCAAGCTCATGGCACCCGCTAGAGTTGCCTCCACCCGATTCATCGTCGTTGGCGAGACGCCACCCTCCGAGCTGATATTGCAGAGAAAGAGGTTCAGCAGCTACGGGTCATCGTTCATAACATCAGAGAGCAGCTGGAGAGGCAGATGGAGGAGCAGAAGAGGAGGATGGAGGATCTGACGAGGCAGAGGGAGGAGTGGGAGAGGAGAAGGATAGAGGAGCGGGAGAGGAGGATGGATGAGATGCGGGTGGAGTATGAGTAACGGATGACGGAGATGTTTTAGGCTTTCGCAGCACGCTTACTCATTGATGCTCCACCTCCTTCACCTCACTACAAGAAATGCCACTTTTACCAACGAAAATTTTCGTAGGCAAAAGTCCTAATTTCGTAGGCAAAAAGTTTTACTAGCGAAAATTTTCGTTGGCAATTTCCTTGCTAAAAGACCGAGGGAAACACCTTTTACCCAGGAAAAAAAAATTTCGTTGGCAAAGGTAAGACTTTTGCCGACAAACATTTTCGTAGGAAAAACATTTTACCAGCGCTAATTTTCGTTAGTAAAAGTATTGGCAAAACTTTTTACCTACGAATACTTTTGCAGGTAAAACTATATACGTAACACTTTATCTACCAACAATTTCGTAGCTAAAAATATTTAGGAGACTTTTTACCTACGAACACTTTCGTAGCCAAAAATATTTAAAACACTTTTTACCTACCAACAATTTCGTAGCTAAAAATATTTAGCAGACTTTTTACTTACGAATACTTTTGTAGCCAAAAATAGTTAAAACACTTTTTACCTACCAACAATTTTGTAACTAAACATATTTACAAATTTTATACCTACCAACAATTTTGTAGACAAAAAATATTAAACACTTTTTAACTACCAACAATTTCGTAGCTAAAAACATTAACATGACTTTTTACCTACCAATAATTTCGTAGCTAAAAGGTACAAGATTTTTGCCCACATTTATATTCGTAGATAAATATACTTAGAAAATGTTTCCCTACCACCAATTTTGTAATTAAAAAGTCCTTTACCTGCGCATGTTTTCGTAGGTAAAAATATTTACAAAAACGTTTAACTACGAATGATATCATAGGTAAAAATACTTACAAAAACGTTTAACAGCGAATGATATCGTCGGTAAAAGTACTTACAAAACGTTTACCTATGAATATTTTCTTAGGTAAAAATATTTGTGAGACTTTTAACTACGAAACTTTTCGTAGGTAAAAACTTGGGGGAGACCTCTACCTACGAAACTTTTCGTAGGCAAGAGTTTTTTTTTTTTTTTTTTTTTCCCAACCCTATTTTCTAGCACAAAATTCTTGATATACACCTGTTACAATATAATTCCTGATATGCACCTGTTATGTAATATATTTCATCATATTCACATTCACAGCTATTTAACTCCAAAGTACATAAATAAATCTATCCAAACATAAACTACATCATGCATAAATACATATAAGTTTAACATCATAAATAAAATACAAAAAATCACAAAGATGGAGGCAGAGGTGGTGGGGCATCGATGGGTTTGGGTTCGGGATCGAGTTTTGCTTTGGGTTTTCAAGTTTAGGTTTAGGTTTAGGTTAGGTAGTTGAGAATAGGATTAGGTGTAGGTTTAGGTTTAGATATTTGAGAACACATTTAGGTTTTAGGTTAAGGTTAAAGGTAGGTTATAGGTTATAGCTGTAGAGAATTGAGAATATGTTAAGATTTAGGTTTTAGGGTAAGGTTATAGGTAGGTTATAGGTTATAGGTTTAGGGAATTGAAAATAGGTAAAGGTTTAGGTTTAGGAAATTGGGTTTGAGTTCGGTATCGGGTTTTGCTTTGGGTTTTCAAGTTTAGGTTTAGATTTAAGTTAGGTAGTTGAGAATAGAATTAGGTATAGGTTTAGGTTTAGGGATTTGAGAATACATTTAGGTTTTAAGTTTAGGTTTTAAGTTAAGGTTATAGGTAGGTTATAGGTTATAGCTGTAGAGAATTGAAAATAGGTTAAGGTTTAGGTTTTAGGTTAAGATTATAGGTAGGTTATAGGTTATAGTTTTAGGAAATTGAGAATAGGTTAAGGTTTAGGTTTAGGAAATCGGGTTTGGGTTCGGGATCGGGTTTTGCTTTGGGTTTTCAAGTTTAGGTTTAGGTTTAAGTTAGGTAGTTGAGAATGGGATTAGGTGTAGGTTTAGGTTTAGGGATTTGAGAACACATTTAGGTTTTAGGTTTAGCTTTTAGAAAGGTTATAGGTTATAACTGTAGGGAATTGATAATAGGTTAAGGTTTAGGTTTTAGATTAAGGTTATAGGTAGGTTATAGGTTATACGTTTAGGGAATTGAGAATAGGTTAAGGTTTAGGTTTAGGAAATCAGGTTTGGGTTCGGGATCGAGTTTTGCTTTGGGTTTTCAAGTTTAGGTTTAGGTTTATGTTAGGTAGTTGAGAATATGATTAGATGTAGGTTTAGGTTTAGGGATTTGAGAACACATTTAGGTTTCAGGTTTAGGTTTTAGGTGGGTTATAGGTTATAGTTGTAGGGAATTGAGAATAGGTTAAGGTTTAGGTTTTAGGTTAAGGTTATAGATAGGTTATATGTTACAGGTTTAGGGAATTGAGAATAGGTTAAGGTTTAGGTTTAAGAAGTCAGGTTTGGGTTCGGGATCGGGTTTTGCTTTGGGTTTTCAAGTTTAGGTTTAGGTTTAGGTTAGGTAGTTGAGAATAGGATTAGGTGTAGGTTTAGGTTTAGGGATTTGAGAACACTTTTAGGTTTTATGTTTAGGTTTTAGGTAGGTTATAAGTTATAGTTGTAGGGAATTGAGAATAGGTTAAGGTTTAGGTTTTAGGTTTAGGTTATAGGTTATAGCTTTAGGGAATTGAGAATAGGTTAAGGTTTAGGTTTAAGAAATCGGGTTTGGG
Organism: Magnolia kwangsiensis; assembly: GCA_037074715.1. Classification (NCBI taxonomy): domain Eukaryota; kingdom Viridiplantae; phylum Streptophyta; class Magnoliopsida; order Magnoliales; family Magnoliaceae; genus Magnolia; species Magnolia kwangsiensis. The sequence goes on along the minus strand of CM073575.1, from coordinate 24,652,482 downwards.
TTCGGGATCGGGTTTTGCTTTGGGTTTTCAAGTTTAGGTTTAGGTTTAGGTTAGGTAGTTGAGAATAGGATTAGGTGTAGGTTTAGGTTTAGGAATTTGAGAACACATTTAGGTTTAAGGTTTAAATTTTCGGTAGGTTATAAGTTATAGTTGTAGGGAATTAAGAATAGGTTAAGGTTTAGGTTTTAAGTTAAAGTTATAGGTAGGTTATAGGTTATAGGTTTAAGGAATTGAGAATAGGTTAAGGTTTAGGTTTAAGAAATCAGGTTTGGGTTCGGGATCGAGTTTTGCTTTGAGTTTTCAAGTTTAAGTTTAGGTTTAGGTTAGGTAATTGACAATAGGATTAGGTGTAGGTTTAGGTTTAGGGATTTGAAAACACATTTAGGTTTTACGTTTAGGTTTTAGGTAGGTTATATGTTATAGTTGTAGGGAATTGAGAATAGGTTAAGGTTTAGGTTTTAGGGTAAGGTTATATGTAGGTTATAGGTTATAGGTTTAGAGATTGAGAATAGGTTAAAGTTTAGGTTTAGGAAATCGGGTTAGGGTTCGGGATCGGGTTTTGCTTCGAGTTTTCAAGTTTAGGTTTAGGTTTAGGTTAGATAGTTGAGAATAGGATTAGGTGTAGGTTTAGGTTTAGGGATTTGAGAACACATTTAGGTTTTAGGTTTATGTTTTAGGTAGGTTATAGGTCATAGCTGTAGGGAATTGAGAATAGGTTAAGGTTTAGGTTTTAGGTTAAGGTTATAGGTTGGTTATAGGTTATAGGTTATAGGTTTAGGGAATTGAGAATAGGTTAAAGTTTAGGTTTAAGAAATCAGGTTAGGGTTCGAGATCGGGTTTTGCTTTGGATTTTCAAGTTTAGGTTTAGGTTTATGTTAGGTAGTTGAGAATAGGATTAGGTGTAAGTTTAGGTTTAGGGATTTGAGAACACATTTAGGTTTAAGGTTTAGGTTTTAGGTGGGTTATAAGTTATAGTTGTAGGGAATTGAGAATAGGTTAAGGTTTAGGTTTTAGGTTAAGGTTATAGGTAGGTTATAGGTTATAAGTTTAGGGAATTGAGAATATGTTAAGGTTTAGGTTTAAGAAATCAGGTTTGGGTTCGGGATCAGATTTTCCTTTGGATTTTCAAGTTTAGGTTTAGGTTTACGTTAGGTAGTTGAGAATAGGATTAGGTATAGGTTTAGGATTAGAGATTTGAGAACACATTTAGGTTTTAGGTATGTTAGAGGTTATAGCTGTAAGGAATTGAGAATAGGTTAAGGTTTAGGTTTTAGGGTAAGGTTATATGTAGTTTATAGGTTATAGGTTTAGGGAATTGAGAATGGGTTATGGTTTAGGTTTAGGAAATCGGGTTTGGGTTCGGGATTGAATTTTGCTTTGGGTTTTCAAGTTTATGTTTAGGTTTAAGTTAGGTAGTTGTGAATAGGATTAGGTGTAGGTTTAGGTTTAGGGATTTAAGAACACATTTAGGTCTTAGGTTTAGGTTTTAGGTAGGGTATAGGTTATAACTGTAGGGAATTGAGAATAGGCTAAGGTTTAGGTTTTAGGTTAAGGTTATAGGTAGGTTATAGGTTATAGGTTTAGGGAATTGAGAATAGGTTAAGGTTTAGCTTTAGAAAATCGGGTTTGGGTTCGGGATCAGGTTTTGCTTTGGGTATTCAAGTTTAGGTTTAGGTTTAGGTTAGGTAGTTCAGAATAGGACTAGATGTACGTTTAGGTTTAGGGATTTGAGAACACATTTAGGTTTTAGGTTTATGTTTTAGATTGGTTATAGGTCATAGCAGTAGGGAATTGAGAATAGGCTAAGGTTTAGGTTTTAGGTTAAGGTTATAGGTAGGTTATAGGTTATAGGTTTAGGGAATTGAGAATAGGTTAAGGTTTAGGTTTAGGAAATCGGGTTAGGGTTCGGGATCGGGTTTTGCTTTGGGTTTTCAAGTTTAGGTTAGGTAGTTTAGAATAGGATTAGGTGTAGGTTTAGGTTTAGGGATTTGAGAACACATTTAGGTTTTATATTTAGGTTTTAAATTAAGGTTATAGGTAGGTTATAGGTTATAGCTGTAGGGAATTGAAAATAGGTTAAGGTTTAGGTTTTAGGTTAAGGTTATGGGTAGGTTATAAGTTATAGGTTTAGGGAATTGAGAATAGGTTAAGGTTTAGGTTTAGGAAATCGGGTTTAGGTTTGGGATCGGGTTTTGCTTTGGGTTTTCAAGTTTAGGTTTAGGTTTAGATTAGGTAGTTGAGAATTGGATTAGGTGTAGGTTTAAGTTTAGGGATTTGAGAACACATTTAGGTTTTAGGTTTAGGTTTTAAGTTAAGGTTTTAGGTAGGTTACAGGTTATAGCTGTAGGTAATTGAGAATAGGTTAAGGTTTAGGTTTAGGTTTTAAGTTAAGGTTATAGGTAGGTTATAGGTTATAGGTTTAGTGAATTGAGAATAGGTTAAAGTTTAGGTTTAGGAAATTGGGTTTGGATTCGGGATCGGGTTTTGCTTTGGGTTTTCAAGGTTAGGTTTAGGTTTACGTTAAGTAGTTGAGAATAGGATTAGGTATAGGTTTAGGTTTAGGGATTTGAGAACACATTTAGGTTTAAGGTTTAGGTTTTAGGTAGGTTATAGATTATAGTTGTAGGGAATTGAGAATGGGTTAAGGTTTAGGTTTTAGGTTAAGGTTATAGGTAAGTTATAGGTTATAGGTTTAGAGAATTGAGAATAGGTTAAGGTTTAGGTTTAAGAAATCGGGTTTGGGTTCGGGATTGGGTTTTGCTTTGGGTTTTCAAGTTTATGTTTAGGTTTAGGTTAGGTAGTTGAGAATAGAATTAGGTGTGGGTTTAGGTTTAGAGATTTGAGAACACATTTAAGTTTTAAATTTTGGTTTTAAGTAGGTTATACGTTATAGCTGTAAGGAATTAAGAATAGGTTAAGGTTTAGGTTTTAGGTTAAGGTTATAGGTAGGTTGTAGGTTATAGGCTTAGGGAATTGAGAATAGGTTAAGGTTTAGGTTTAGGAAATCGGGTTTGGGTTCGGGATCGGGTTTTGCTTTGGGTTTTCAAGTTTAGATTTAGGTTTAGGTTAGGTAGTTGTGAATAGGATTAGGTGTGGGTTTAGGTTTAGGGATTTGAGAATACATTTAGGTCTTAGGTTGAGGTTATAGGTAGGTTATAGGTTATAGTTGTAGGGAATTGAGAATAGGTTAAGGTTTAGGTTTTAGGTTAAGGTTATAGGTAGATTATAGGTTATAGGTTTAGGGAATTGAGAATAGGTTAAGGTTTAGGTTTAGGAAATCGGGTTAGGGTTCGGGATCGAGTTTTGCTTTGGGTTTTCAAGTTTAGGTTTAGGTTAGGTAATTGAGAATAGGATTAGGTGTAGGTTTAGGTTTAGGGATTTGAGAACACATTTAGGTTTTAGGTTTAGGTTTTAAGTTAAGGATGTAAGTAGGTTATAGGTTATAGCTGTAGGGAATTGAAAATAGGTTAAGGTTTAGGTTTTAGGTTAAGGTTTAGGGAATTGAAAATAGGTTAAGGTTTAGGTTTAGGAAATTCGGTTTGGGTTCGGGATCGGGTTTTGCTTTGGGTTTTCAAGTTTAGGTTACGTATTTGAGAATAGGATTAGGTGTAGGTTTAGGTTTAGGGATTTGAGAAAAACACATTTAGGTTTTAGGTTTAGGTTTTAGATAGGTTATAGGTTATACCTATAGGGAATTGAGAATAGGTTAAGGTTTAGGTTTTAGGGTAAGGTTATAGGTAGGTTATAGGTTTAGGGAATTGAGAATAGGTTAAGGTTTAGGTTTAGGAAATCGGGTTTGGGTTCGGGATCGGGTTTTGCTTTGGATTTTCAAGTTTAGGTTTAGGTTTAGGTTAGGTAGTTGAGAATAGGATTAGGTGTAGGTTTAGGTTTAGGGATTTGAAAACACATTTAGGTTTTAGGTTTAAGTTTTAAGTTAAGGTTTTAGGTAGGTTATAGGTTATAGGTTATAGGTAATTGAGAATAGGTTAAGATTTAGGTTTTAGGTTAAGGTTATAGGTAGGTTATAGGTTATAGGTTTAGTGAATTGAGAATAGGTTAAGGTTTAGGTTCAGGAAATCGGATTTGGGTCCGGGATCGGGTTTTGCTTTGTGTTTTCAAGGTTAGGTTTAGGTTTAGGTTAGGTAGTTGAGAATAGGATTAGGTGTAGGTTTAGGTTTAGGGATTTGAAAACACATTTAGGTTTTAAGTTTAAGTTTTAAGTTAAGGTTTTAGGTAGGTTATAGGTTATAGGTGTAGGTAATTGAGAATAGGTTAAGATTTAGGTTTTAGGTTAAGGTTATAGGTAAGTTATAGGTTATAGGTTTAGTGAATTGAGAATAGGTTAAGGTTTAGGTTCAGGAAATCGGATTTGGGTTCGAGATCGAGTTTTGCTTTGTGTTTTCAAGGTTAAGTTTAGGTTTAGGTTAGGTAGTTGAGAATAGGATTAGGTGTAGGTTTAGGTTTAGAGATTTGAGAACACATTTAGGTTTTAGGTTTAGGTTTTAGGTTAAGGTTATAGGTAGGTTATAGGTTATAGCTGTAGGGAATTGAGAATAGGTTCAGGTTTAGGTTATAGGTTAAGGTTATAGGTAGGTTATACGTTATAGCTGTAGGGAATTGAGAATAGGTTAAGGTTTAGGTTTTATGGTAAGGTTATAGGTAGGTTATAGGTTATAGGTTTAGGGAATTGAGAATAGGTTAAGGTTTAGGTTTAGGACATCGGGTTTGGGTTTGGGATCGGGTTTTGCTTTGGGTTTTCAAGTTTAGGTTTAGGTTTAGGTTAGGTAGTTGAGAATAGGATTAGGTGTAGGTTTAGGTTTAGGGATTTGAGAACATATTTAGGTTTTAGGTTTAGCTTTTAGGTTAAGGTTATAGGTAGGTTATACGTTATAGCTGTAGGGAATTGAGAATAGGTTAAGGTTTAGGTTAGAGGTTCAGGTTATAGGTTTAGGGTATGGTTTAGGTTAATGGTGAGGTCCCTGCAAATACAGATATAAATATGGCCTGTCAACATGGTCAGGCCCTTCCAATGTTGTCCATAGGAAATGGACAACTTCATCATGGTCATAACAGCGGTTCCCACCTTCCAGGGATCACCGCTCATCCGGATAGCTCCGACGCACATCCGGGTATACTCCATTAATTTCGAGGTAATACAAAAATACGACATGTCCAAATGGTCAGGCCCTCCCAATGCTGTCCATAAGAAATGGACAGCTTCATCATGGTCATAATAACGGTTCCCACTTTTCAGGAACCCTCGCTCATCCGGATAGCTCCGACACACATCCGGGTATGTTCTATTAATTTCTAACATAACTTAATCGTATATGAACTTTTATAAAATAAATTTTAATTTACTAAAATTTACCTGAAGGCGCTGACGGATGAGCTACCGCACATCATTTGTCACGTCTGCCCAACGGGGAGTGGTGACGGGGATCAGAGATCGACATAGGACACCGAATTAAGAGTTTGAACAGCTGCTGACTAAGTTCAGTTGACTCACTTCCATTACCAATTCCGAGTCTGTTTTCGATTACAATTAGAGAAATTAATACTCAACATGCCCCAATCCCACCTCAGAAATTGATGGATAATTCATGAGTCAACTACAGGCTTTTAAAAAAGAAGAAGACGAAGTCAACTACAGGCTTTTAAACAATGATAACTAAGATAAAATAATACCTGCTGATTACGAAAAGAAACAAAGCCAAATCCTCTTGAGCGTCCAGTTTTATGATCCCACATAATCAAGGCATCTCTGCAAAGAGAATTGTGTAGCCACCAAATTTATAACCACATCAACACATGCAGTAGCAGAAACTTCCCAAGTTTACTCAAGCAAAACAAGAAAAAAAAATAGAGTTTCATCCTTCCTCCAAAAAAGAAAAAATCAGGAAAAAAAACAGCAAACACTATAAACTATCAAATGCAGTACTCTGAAAAGCAGTAGGGAACTCACAATCAACTGGAATACACTGAAAAGCATGCAAACAAAGTTGCATCAGTGACTTCAGAACTTAGGTCGCCAACAAAGATGTTGAAGTGGCCTGAAACACATGAAAATAACATAAAGAGTACTGATTAGTATAGAGAAGCACCATGGTGTGCCAACAGAAACAACAAATAAAGAACAGTAAAAGAGAAAGGAAATAAGTATGGAAGCAAATAGTAACCTGAAGTAACCTCCCTTGGCAGTATGATCGAGAAAGCATGGCAAAAGCATGTAAAACAGAATCTAGCTAGCCTTCTACATGCCAATGGCACTTATCCTAGCTATTGGCTTTGCCATTTTGAAAGCGTGTGTTCTATACAACAATGCTAGTGCTATTTATTCACGTATGTAAAATAGAATCTAGCTAGCCTTCTACTGCTGTTAAAGGATAAAAAATGAACCACATCTGATTGAAATGTGTTCTCCTATCTCCAATAAAATCCAATTAACAGAATAAGATGTAACTTACCGAAATAGTGGCAACTTACCTTCATTTTCTTTCCAAGAATCTCTTCATCGGCATTATACCATTTATATGAAAGCAGATTCTTGCTAGATGGACCCTGAAATTTTTAAATAAAATTCATGAATTTTTTCAAAGATTAGAGAGAATCTTATACAAAAGAAGTGATGTTAATTTGTTCAATCCAGAAATGGTACAGTTAGAGCCCATTTGATTTGTGGCTTGTGGAAGGGCAAATATATCCAATGGTCCACCTTTAGTGCAGGCCCAATCAGACGGTTAAGTAAAATTCAAGAGGAAAGATTGTTTTTGGTATATCCATACAGCACAAGGGCATTAAACACTTGTCTATGTAATTCAATTGTCTTCAGTAAAATCAAATTACTGTCTTAAAAGAAATGCACGCCATGCATACGAAACGTCATTTTCAAACCAAACTACACTCGCTATTTTCAAATCCCACGCGGCCACTTCATTCGCCCACTATCTCCCTCGATTTTCCCACTCTCACATCTCCATCTCTCTCTTGAAGTAAAAAAAGAAGAAAAAAAAATCTCTTTTATATTTTTTCAATCCGTCTTCCATTTTTTTCTTAACAAGAAAATCCATATTTACTAATATTTCCATTTTTCTATTTTTCAAAAGAATAAGTTCGGACTCCGAAAGCGTCGGCTCTAGCACTCATACTTTTAGCCTAAACCCTAACCAAGGACTCCAAAATCATATCACTCCACTTATCAGCCAGGCCACATATTTGCATAGAGCCAAACACCCAATGTCTGATTCAAACCATCCCTTGCATATATGTACATATGTAGGCATTATTAAATCCATTTTAATAATCATGAGATGGGATATATGTACATATGTAGACATTTTCCATCTATTGTGACAATAAGGTAACGTTTCCATTTCTTCAAAAAACTTTTGAAACTTGTGAATCCTCATGTTTCACTTTTTAACCATTGACCATTGTATTTTCCCCTGAAAATCACCAAGACTAAAACAAACCACCTTTTGTAGGATTCTTTTCCACTGATGATGCTATCCACAGTTTTCCTCAGATCTGGTGATTTCCTTTCTAAAGGTACATCAATCCAAACATGCCTTTAGTTGTCTTATCTTCTTCTTAGCCTACATCCCAGCAATTTGGGGTTGGCTTTTAAATGGTAGATTGGCAGTTTAGATGATTGGCTTTTTATCTCCTCACCCATATAAAGAAAGAAAGAAAAAAAGAAACAAATGTAATTTACCTTTTACATATGCTACTACATCGAATTCATGTCAAGCTAGACACAGTTAGAAACAACAAGTAAACAACCCAAGTCAACCCAAAAAAAGAAAAAGAAAAAAAAAAAAAAAAAAAGAAAAGAAGATCCGTAGATGATGATGTTTTCCTATTGTATAGTCATTACATTATCTCTCTCACAAATAGCAATAATGGTGGTATGGCAAAGAAAGGGAAGGGAAACAAAGAGCATTAAAAAGATTGTAAGAATTTAACCCTTGAAGAGGGAAGAACGAAGGGCTATATACAAAGGGATGAGAATGCAAGGCAGCTGGCTAGACCCTTACCTTGCCAATATTCCAAGGACATTTATATATATGTATGTGTGGTACCGAAGCATAAAGGAGGAATTTTCTAAAGGAGCTAAATGGCATCGCACAACACTTCCAAAACTGTGATATTTGAAGACACCTATCTTAGGTAAATGTGCTGTATGGAAGAGAGGGCTTACTGACAATGAGAGAGATGTATTAGCCCACTTGCCATCACCAGCAACTACTTAAACAACTTGTGGTGCCTTTTAAAGCTCCTGCTTTCAAAAACCTATGACATGGCCAGAGGAAGAGAAGGATGAATTATCTTTCTTTTACTTTATCAATATTTGTGGGATTGAGAAGCAAAGAACGAAGAAATTCAACATGTAACTATATATTTGTCTGAACATTTTTTTTTCCTCCTGTGTTTAGTTTTCTTTTAAAATGGAATTCATCTCTCTTTTATAAATACTCTTTATTTCAACAAATTTTCAACCTTTTTTTTTCCTTCTGTTTAAACAGAGAAGTGGTTGTTCTTTAATCCATTACATTTATCTTTGCAATTAATGGAAGACAACAATAAGTTTTCCATGACTCCTTTAACATAGTCCACATGTCCTGGGCAATCCACGTGTGCATAGTGCCGTTTAGTAGTCCCATATTCCACAGGGGCCTGCAAATCATGTCACCTAAAATAAGCTTCCAATATCTCCAAAATAAGTAGTTATTGAGCATAAAAAATGCCAATAGAAGACAGCATTAAAACATGCTATGTACTTATGCTAGAAACATATCCCAACACATAATGTGCATGATGCAAGAAAGAAAACGGCATCCTAACCGTTGCAATGGTAATTCCTCGAGCTTTCTCCTCTGGTGCCTTGTCAATCTAATCAAAGGCAACAGCCTTAGCTTTACCTTCTTCTGCCAATACCTATAAAAAGCCCATAGAAATTAGAATGCCGCACAAGCTCCTTGCAGGGATAACCTAATCATAAACTCAGAAAAAACAAATCAACTCTAGATCTAGAGAGAGACAAATAAGATCAATGTCATCATCATCAACATCTACGGCTTATCCTAACTGATTGGGGTCCACTAGTTAAGATCAATATATGGAAGCATAAAATACATCAACTAGAATCAACCTTTGTAATGGCTGCTGTGAGTGTAGTTTTCCCATGATTGACATGTCCAATAGTCCCAACATTTACATGGGGTTTCCTGCATCAATAAACACAACAAGAATACAAATGTAAAGAATTGTACATGACCAAAGTAAATTCACATCATGAACTCAACAGACAGATTGAGGACAAGCTAAATATTATCTCCCTTTGAAGAAACTGAATCAAAGATACCAAACACATCAATGAGTTGTCACTATGGAGTAGTATTTTTCCATTTAAGCATGTGAAACTTTATTAGAATTTAATGCAAAATAGCAACTCAAAAGACCAAGCTGGAAATATTGCATACAAAAATTACAAAACAGGCATACACAGCAAAGTTTTTGGAGAGTAGAAAGTTGTAACCAATGCTGATTTGATGACTAGACTACTGGCTTCCTAATGTATGTAAGAGGTCCTTCCAAATCTCCATAAATCCTAAAAAGAGCTAACGAGACTATTGACTGATGTTATTGATAATATCGGCAATGCAAGATATTGGCTCTACCAAATAGAAAGCTCAAATTTTCGATTGGACCTATTTTTTCATAGATGGTTTTGATATGCCATTGATCAGATGGTTAGATTCATCCCATCAGTATGATCTTTACATGATAGCTCATGAAACCTCTACTGGAGCTAATGGACTGCCTAAATTGAACTGTATTACTGAAGAGATAGTTCTATATTCCATAAAACAACAACTCTAAATATGGATTTTTAATCCAAGGAAGTTACCAAACACTTGACATGTATATATGCAGTACGTGTACAATATCTGGGCCTTTCATCAGTTACACATCATAATGGATGGGGCATCCCAAAAATCTAACCTGGTCTTGACAATAAGCATCTTACAGCATCATCAACCTGCAGCATACACAAAATCACCCAAAACCCATTACCAGAATCTTCAAAAAAACAAGAACCTAACATGACTAGACTCTCCAACTCTAAGATGCTCACACAAAAGAGAATCCACCGAAAGTCACAACAAACCCAAAAATAAAAAATAAAAAATTAATAACTAAAAAAATGTCAAATATAAAGAAAGCGACACATAAATAGATAAGAAAAAATTAGTCAACTAAACCTACTAAATTCATACAGGCAATCAATCAAACACATCATATGCAGCATTACTTCCTTGTCCCGGTGTCCCAGTAGTTGTCTATTTCTTAATTGCATAAACATAAAAACTATTTCCTTTGGAGTTTACAAACTCATCCAAACAGAAAATAAAAAAAGCCCAACTAATTAAATGGTATCTACTTTATTCATTATGACAAACCAGCAAGTAAACAAGAAGCAAATAAAGTATACTTCTCCAGGGTATCACTAACAGCTGAATAGAGAGATTCCTCATAATCAAAACATCTCTGCCTAATCACATATCAAGATCATCTGATGAGCTACAAATAAAACATCTTTTTTAAGTCTCCCAACAATGCAAATTTTGTTGTTTTTTTTTTTTCAACTGAAACAGATTGATACCCCTATAATTTGAGGGCTTCCATCAGAAAATAATAATACAACTAAAATATGAAGAAATGGATAAATGACACATGATCTCATCTATCTGAATTTGATGACAGAAAACTGATTCTGTTCTAAAATTCCAAATCCATGAAAATATACAGCATTAATTCAAAACATATATCACTATATTTCTGGCTTGCCTGACTTACAAAAAAGAAGCTTCACAACCTGTAACTAGAAAATAACCCGATTGATTCTAGCAGGGGGCATCCATTAACTTACATCAGATTCCCCTTTCTTTCCCTATCTTTACTCAAATCAACCTGCCTTGCTTACTCTCATTCTTGATAGGAAGCCACTGTTTTTTTTTCCCCAAAAGAATGATTATACATGCTCTGCTTATTCAAACAAAAAGTAGGACTAGCCTGATTTCATGAACAAAACTCAAGAGAAAGGAAACTGAGAGAGAGAGAGAGTGGTTGAGAACTCACACCTAGGAACACCCACCGAGAAATTGGTAACTGGGAAAGTACTGAACTCAGTCTATGGTCTCAGGACTGCACCGCTAGCCTTTGGAGATGCAAATTTTGTTGTTGTGAGTTCTTGAAAAAATCCAATGCCCATCTCTAGACACACTGCATAAGATAAGATTTTTAAGCAACAGCTATATCAGCACAGGGCTAGTGGCTATGTAAAACAATTGCCAACCATTGAAAAGGACAGCAGGTAGTAAAAGCAATGCATATTGGCCCTTAACATATTCAATGTCATTCGTGCAGCAGTCCATCCCTAAGTTATCCCAACAATGCTGCTTGAAATAAGTGATCCAGGAGGCTCAAGAGAACCTGAGAAACAGAATCAGAGCCAATGAATAATGCAGGAATAAAAAAGGAGATTGAAAGAATCTGTGAAATGCATCATAAGAAAAAGACAATGCCGCAAAACAGAATTCCTGTGAAATGAAAAGTATCATATTCCCAAATAAACTAAAAAGAGCCATTTCCAGATGAACCGAACTTACTGAAGTCTCTCCCCAACAAGAGATTTTTTTAAAAGCCGAAAGCATTCATACATTCATGTGCGCCCAACACAGCCAAATGCAGGAAAACTAGACAGCAGTTCACGAATATAAAAGCGGCCCCACCACCACAGGGTATCACGACCATTAACCCCAGAAAAAAGAAGAAGAAGAAGAAGAAGAAGAAGAACATCAAAACCTCCAAATCGGTCCAAAAAAATCAAGAAATCCAAAAAAGTTAAATAAGTAAACACCAAAACCTGCAAATCGGCCATTAAAACCCTGAAAATCAAGAAAACATGAACAAATGAACATCAAACCCTCCAAATCAGACATCAAAACCCTCGAAATCAACAAAACATGAACAAACGAACATTAACTCTACCAAATCTGCCATCAAACCCTTGTTGGGTTTAGTACCGATGGGTGCTGCGTACCTTTGTTGGAGAAGATGACTGACGGTGCGGCTTTATATCGCCGGATCTATGTCTATGGCTGTTGTATCGCCGGATCTAGGTTGCAACGGGCAGCAATCGTATCCCGCAGTGCTTCACAGGAGAGAGAGAGAGAGAGAGAGAATTTCGATCAGTTATTGAAGGGAGGAGAGAAGAGGGGAGAAGGGTTTTGGGAGAGAAGAAGTGGGAGAGAAGAGGAGGGAAGGGTTCTTGGGAGAGGAGGCGCGCGGTAGACAAGAGGCGCGATTTGGGGATGGCGCGCGATTTGGGGGTGAAACATCGATTTTAGTTTTTTTTTTCATTTAAAACGGGCGGTCGGTGGCTTCATTTTACACGGGCGGCCACACAAAAATGCCCCTGCTTTTCATCTACAGTGCGGTTTGTTGTGGCCGCCTGTGATAAAACGCCCCTAATTAAGTTATTTTTTGTAGCGGTGTCATTATCACTCCAGCTTTCTTTGGTACGGTCCACTGGAGCCCTTTACCTACCTCATTTTTTTTTTGCTCATACCATATAATGAATTGAGAAAAATATTTAACAGCGTGGATAAAACACTTACATCACTGTGGGCTAAAAATGAAGCATATCCAAAGCTAAAGGAGAGACATCAAATACACGGTGATGATGTTCGACACACATCATGATGAGCCCATTTTACATGTCTAGTCCATTTACTATATTTTATTGATCATTACTCTCAATTTGATCAGTTACTCGCCTCAATCATACTACATATGAGAAAGATATTGAGTAAATAAGATTGATCAACAATTCGAGTGAATTTTGATTTAAACATTTGAAGTTATTTACTCTTCAATCTGGACTAATCAGATTGTCCAAAAATGGATAAAGGTTATTCATAATATCAAAAATATATGAATGAATAGAAAACACAAACATCAATTTGATCCAAAACTTCTATGGCCTCCAAGAAATTTTAAATGGTATAGGTTTAATCACACTATTTCCTGTGGTGTGGTCCACTTGAGCTTTGGATATGCTTCATTTTTTTTCTTTGGACCTCAAATTATCTGTTAACATGGATGAATGGAGTAGATAAAATAAATAAATAACAGTGGACCCCACAGAGTTTACTCTGATAAAGGTAATAAGTAACTCAAATGTAGTAGAGAAAGGTTTCCTTGCAACATTTGTAATCATATATTGAGTCTGCTTAAATGTGATTCACATATCCAACTCACTCATTATGTGTGTCCCACTTGGATGAGGGGTCAGACCAAGTTTCAACCACATCCAAAACTCATGTGGGCCTCACCAAGTGCTTTTATATTTTTTAGGATGTCTTCACATAGTTTTAAATGGTATGGCCCACTTAAGTTTCGTTTACCGATGATTTTTAAGATATCTCATAACCTAAAGGGGACACATCAATTCCACAGTGTTGATGTTCGACAGACATCATGATGGGGCTCACAAAACTTACTAACATCAATTCATAGGTTCTCACGAAGCCAGTAAGTTGGGTCACAATTTTAACCAGAATATTTGGCCCATTTTACATGTCTAATGCATTCACTCTATTTTACTGATCAATACTTTCAATTTGACTAGTTACTCACCTCAATCAGGCTACATATGAGAAAGATATTGGGCATACAAGATCGATCAACAAATTTAGTAAATTTTGATTTAAACATCTGAAGTTATCTACTCTTTAATTTAAATTAACTAGATTGTACAAAAATGATTAAAGATTCAATTAGTGGGTGTGCCTAATAATTTAGTAATTTTATTTTTCACAAATAAATTTAACATTTTTTTTCAAAAGGTATATATTTTTTACTCTTTTAAATAAATATCATTTTTATTATAAAATATTTCAAAAGTATTTAAAATAAAAATTTTGAATTTTTATTTACAAAATTTTAAAAATTTTCTCATATTTTAATTTTTTCTCAAAATTTTCAAAATGCCAATTTTTCTCTTCAAAATCATTATTTTGTGCTCAAAATTTTTCTTAAACATATTTAAAATTTCTAAACTTTCAACATTTTTATTCATGTGATATTACAAATTATTTAAATATTACCTTTTAATTATATATATATATATATAAATTTCCATTCATATGATATAAATATATATATATATATATATATATATATATATATATATATATATATATATATATTGTGTATATATATATATATATACACACACACACACACACACACACGCATTTAGGTTATAGGCAAAAAAATTTAAAAATTAAAACATTTTTTACATTATTACCGACGGTTTTTAGCCGTCGGAAAAAAAGTTTTAGGAAAAACACTTTTACCGACGAATATTTACGTCGGTAAAGGTCTTACTGCCAATTTTTCCACCAACCCACGAAAATTTTCAAGCGAAAATTTGGGATTCAAAAACCCTTTAGCTACGAATAGTTTCGTAGGTTTTACCTACGAAATTATAATTTATAGGTAAAAGTAGGGTTTTCGATTTTTAAAATTAAATAGACCCTTCAGCTACGACTAATTTCGTAGGTAAAGATAGGTTTTACCTACGCACTACGAATTCGTAGGCAAAAGCATGTCTTTGGATTTTCTTTCTTTTTGAAAAATTTTAAAGACCCTTCATCTATAATCAAGAGACCCTTTGGCTACGAATAGTTTCATAGCTAAAGATGTGTTTTACCTACGAAATTAAGATTCGTAGAAAAAAATAAGGTTGTCAAATTTTGGTGATCTCTAAAAATTTAGTAGACCCTTTAGCTTCGAATATTTTCGTAGGTAAAGATGTGTTTTGCCTATGAAAGTTGGTTTTGTAGGTAAAAGGAGGGTTCTGGATTCTGTATTTTTTTGAAAAATTTCACATATATCCTTCAGCTACAAATATTTTCGTAGGCAAATATAGGTATTCCCTTCACATACCCTTCAGCTACAAATATTTTCGTAGGCAAATACGGGTTTTCCTTACGAAACTAAAATTCGTAGGCAAAAGTAAGGTTTTCGATTTTTGAAATTAGACAGACCCTTTATCTACGAATATATTCGTAAGTGAAGATAGGTTTTACCTACGAAAGTTTATTTCATATGTAAAATGAGTGGTTTCAATTTTTTTAATAGATCAAAAGACACTTTAGTTACGAATAGTTTCGTAGGTAGATATATGTTTTGCCTACGAAAGTTGGTTTCATAGGTAAAAGGAGGGTTGTGGATTTTGTATTTTTTTGAAAAATTTTACAGACCCTTCAGCTACGAATATTTTCGTAGGTAAAGAAGGTTTTACTAGGTAAAAGTAAAATGAAAACATCATTTAGCTACGAATAGTTTCGTAGGTAAAGATCGAATTTTTTGATTTCACACTAGCCAATTCAAATACCCTTTGGCTACGAACATTTTCGTAGGTAAAGATGAGTTAGAAAATTCAAAACACCCTTTGGCTACGAACAATTTCGTAGGTAAATTTTCGGTTTACCTACGAATTGTAAAGTTTTCAATTTTTAGAATTCAAAATATCATTTAGCTATGAATATTTTCATAGATAAAGATTGGATTTTTTTATTACCTATTAGCTAGGAATATTTTCGTTGCTAAAGATTGATTTTTACCTACGAAATTGCAGTTCGTAGGTGAAAAATTCAAAACAACCTTTGGCTACGAATAGTTTCGTTGGTAAAGGTTGGTTTTACCTACGAAATTAAATATCATAGGTAAAAATAATGTTTTCAATTTTCTATGATGTGGAAAAGGCAAAAGTTCCTTTACCTACGAAAATATTCGTAGGTAAAGATGGGTTTTACCTATGAAATAAGATTTCATTGGTAAAAGTTGGCTTTTGCCTACGAAAATTAATTTCGTAGGTAAAACCCATCTTTACCTACGAAAATTATTTTCGTAGGTAAAAACCATATTTCTTGTAGTGCCTTCATCTTTGTGATTTTTTATATTTTATTTATAACGTTAAACTTATATGTATTTATGTGAGAATGAATGTCATGTTGATGGATGTAGTTTATATTTGGATGGATCGATGTACTTGGGGTTTAAATGGATGTGAATGTGAATATGATGAAATATTTATATATAACAGGTGTATATCAGGAATATTATAATAGGTGTATATTAAGAATATTGTAACAGGTGTATATCAAGAATATTGAAAAAAAAAAAGAACGCTTTTAACAACGAAAATTTTCGTTGGTAAAAGTATCATCCGGGATTTTAACCAATGAAACTTTTCGTATGTAAAAGTCTTAAATTTTTTAGTCATAAGCAAAAGTTTTGAAAATATTTTTACCTACGAAAATATTCGTTGGTATATGTTTTCAAAATAATTTTACCTAAATTTTCTTAAACCTTTGTAAATTTTTTTAAACGTTTTTAGCTACGAGAAGATTCGTAGGCAATAGTTCTGTAGGTAAAGGTTTTCTAAATATTTTTAGCTATAGTATTCGTAGGTAAAATTTTTGTAACAATTTTTACCCTCGAATTACTAGTATAGCATTTGTAACAATTTTTACCTACGAAAACATTTGTAGGTAAAACTTTTGCAACATTTTTTGCCTATGGAAGAATTCGTGGGTAAAAGTTTTGTCAACTCATTTCTTAAAGTTTTGTCCTAATTTTTACCTATGAAAATTATCGTAGGTAAAACTTTTGTAAATATTTTTAGCTACAAACTTATTTGTAGGTAAAAGTTTTGTTATAATTTTTACCTACGAAAAAATTGGTAGGTAAACGTTCTGTAAAGCTTTTTAACTACAAAAATAATCGTAGGTAAAAGTTTTGTAAAAAAATTTTAGCTACAAAAATAAGGTAAAAATATTTGTCAATATTTTTGCCTGCGAAAAAAATACGTTGGTAAAAGATTTTACCTATGAACTTAAATCGTCAGGCAAAAGTCTTATTTTTGCCATTGGTAAATGTTTTCTCCGTCAATCTTTTAGCAATGAAAATGTTGTCCGCAAAAGTATTTGCCTACGAAAAATAGGCTTTTACCTACGAAAATTTTCGTAGGTAAAAGTGTCTTTTCTTGTAGTCCCTTGACTTGATCTAGCTCGGCTTGACTCAGCTCGAACAAAGACTTAAGGCAAACCAAGCTTCATATGACCCAGTTTATTTTGAAAGCAAGCCAAGTTCGATCATATTGGATCTTGACTCGACTCAAATATATATATATATATATATATATATATATATATATATATATATATATATATATATATATATATATATATATATATATATAAAACTTAAACCCTACCCTATCCGTTTCTCTTTCTTTTTTTTTCCCTTCCTTACCTAAACCGCGTGTGCTTAAGCTCCTCTCTTTCCCCATCTTGTGTCCGAACTCCACCGTCCTCTCTCTCTCTCTCTCTCTCTCTCTCTCTCTCTCTCTCTCTCTCTCTCTCTCTCTCTCTCTCTCAACACCAACAATAAGATACCTCTATAACTCTATCTAATATTGTCTATATATTATTAATTGAATATTTGATTTAGGAGTTGGGTCGGGTGTGGGTTGGGTGGCTAAGTTGAGTCGAGTATCGATTAGGTTGGATTCCTGAGTTAAGTCGAGTACGAGTTGGATCGAGTTAGGAGCAGGCTTGGCTTGACTCGATGTGAGTTCACCTCGACTTGATCCACTAGCTCACCTCGAGCTCGACTCGAAAGGTTTGATAAACAAGCCAAGCTCCAACGGAAAGTTTGAGGCTGAGTTCGAGGAGAGCATAGGCAAGTCAAGGCAAGCTTGGCCCACCTTAACTCGACTCAGCTCGATGTACAACCCTTCTAATAAGTGGTAAATGAATTCACGTGAGTTAAATGGGCCATCAATGTGAAATACACTGCTGCAAAATTGTGTTAATGGGATCCTTTCAATAGGTAGATAATCCAATGCAAATGCTAAGCTCAGTCATGTTTTAAAAAATGGGCCCACATTTATAACACACTTAGGCTTATGATTTCCTTATTTTTAGCCAAAGTATACATTTTGATGAGTTTATTGCAATTACTGTGTTAAAAAATGCACATTTATTTGAGTTATTAAAACTGATTTACTTAATTGCATTTCAATTAGAAGCTTCCAAATACAAATTTTAAATTTCACTATATTGTAATTACAAGAATCCAAGCACAACCAGGGATTTTAAATTGCATAGATTCCATTTACAAGATTCCAAGCACAACCAGGGATTTCAAATTGCATAGATTCCATCTACTTACGTGATTTTGATTCCAGTATATTCCAATTGCAAGCATCTAAAAGGTCGCATGTGATGATCCTCCTGCTGCAACACTTGCAATGCTGTCTAAAAAATACTGAGCAACAGACCACCAACGAGTTCCCACCGCCGCAGGGTAAATGTCAGTCTACGAACAGTGAATCTAGACCATTCAGATTGTGAGACAACACCAGTTGACCATTAAAATAAGAAAACGCATCATGCAGACAATCCCAGCCATCTATTTGTGTCCTTCAAATCAATGACCAAAATAAATTTTTTTTATATAAAAAAAACGTAGTCCAGATTAAAAAAAGTAGAAAAGTCCATTAACCAGATCTATAATTATTCAAATGGGAAATGGTTTTTGAACCATGATGCCATCAAGGGCCCACCAGCTGGACAGTCCAAATTCACATAACGTACACCTCCGCACGTGTGTCGATAGTGCATGAAGCGGTAAGAAACCGTGAAGGCGACCCACTACCGTCAAAGTACAACATTGGACCCCAGCTTCCTCCAGAATTACATGAAACAGACAAAACCGTCGTTGTTTCAATTCCAAATATACAAACCCTCAAATCCCCAAATCCCATGTGCCCTAAGATTGTATCGTAACGTACTGCATAAACTCTGTATTGGCCTTGAGAGCAGACATCGTATCGGGTGATAAACACACCAAGATCAACGGTCCCGTCCCCTTCACGTCCTGGGAAAGCTGATATTTTCCCATCGAACTTGTTAGATCGCCCGCTACGTACTGCCATGGGTCACTCCCCACCCGAAATCGTTGTCGTACATCGGGAATCGGGGCGAGCTTTCCATTGTGATCGACGCTCCATCGAAGTTCCCCAGTGGGAAGCATCTCGGGTCCCGCTCCCAATCCTCCAGACCCTTGCGCACGGTAGCATCCACGTGCACCACCACGTTCTTGTGCAGCAGGCTCGCTGCCCACTTCAGATCCTGAGATAGGATCTCGCCCACCAAAGCGACGTTCGGGATGCTCTGGATCGCGTTCCCGAAGTAGTATGCGTCTATCCGCGGCTCGAGCCGGTGGCGGCAGTTCACCGTCATCCGAAACGTCGTATTGGTCGTTACGGGCAGCTTTCGAGCATGTGTAACGGACCGCTATAGCTGAGCGCAGAGCGACTGGAAGGATGGGATCTCAGTCATTCGATCTACGCTCTCTGCAACGGGGTTTCTCTTTAAGCTCTCCTAGACGGACGTTATCTTTCCGTTAACGCCCTGGATCTTCTGCTAGTCGTTGATCTGCTTCCCGAGAATTTCCGCCGTGATAACGCCATTATCTTGCTATTTCTTCCAGATCCGACCGTTAGCCCGGGATTTCATCTCGAGGATGGCCTCCCTGCTGAAACGGAAGATCCTCTCCCGCAACGGCCCGACGCCGGCGAAGGAGATCTTCGGACCGCCTTCCGGGAACCTCAGCACAACCGGCGAGTCCTTGACGAAGTTTCGATGGAAATCCAGTGGCCTCGAGATCCTCCTCGCACCTCTGCAAACCTTCGCAAAGGTGTTGAAGAAGTTCCAGAACGACGTCCCGTCTATAACAGCTTGATTAACGGCGCAGCCGACGAAGACGCCGTCAGCCAGTTAGGTCACCTGGACGGCGACCAGTGGACGGGAATGCCCCTCGTAGCTGACGGCACCGTCGAAGGTGAAGAATCCCTTGACAGAATCTAGCACGTCGGTGAGGGATAAGATATCTGGCCCGGAGTGTCAGATTTCCAGCATTGGCATGGATGAAGTCGACGCCGGCGTCATTGCAGGTGATGTAGACGTAGCCGGCGGGATCTGTCATCAGACGGCCGGCGAGGGACGGGAAGTGGGTTAGGGTTTGGGAGAGGTCACATCTGAGGAGAGAGATTAAGGCATCTGACGGTAAGGGAGAGCGGGAAAGTAAGAGGCCCTTTTGGATATACTGACAGGAGAGCATGGGAAGATCTGAGACGGAGAGTTTGAGATTTTGGAGTGTGGATGCATGGTCAGGATAGACGGTGCATTTGGAGATTATTGTGGGAGAGAAGTGAAGAGAATGAGACATTTTTGTTGTGGGCATTTTCTTTCGCCGTTTGCTATTTTAGCTTTCGTTATGTGCGAATGGTGTTGGGCAAGAGAAGCGGAGAGTGTGGGGGGTTTATAAAGGGGAAGAAAAGGGTCTGGTTCATTGCACTTAAGGTGTATTTGGTGGTTGTTGCTGTTAGTTTTGTCTTCTCTTCGTTGTTTATTTGTCGGAGTAGTGCGAAAGTTAAATAATGCTTCTTTCATTGTTTGTTAAGTTGTGGTCACTCGTGAATTATACACGTGGGAACCTCGTATGGCAATCTAAACAGGTAGAATGGCTGGCCACGTTGTATATGGGTCGTGGCGCTAAAAGATGTTATGACCAGAACGTGATGGATGGTTTAAACGGAAATAATCTAGGGTACGGATTATTAGAGCGGTATCATGGCCAGAATCACCTGATCATTGCTCCGCATAAGCGCTAGAGATTATCATTTTGTAAGTCTATATGTGTACGGTGGATGATTCAATCATTAGGAAACGACCGGGCGCGGATTGGGCACTACCCCACCGGGACTTTGATAATGTGTTGTATATCCACGCCGTCCGCCTGTTTCTACAGCTCATTTTAAGATGTGGTCCCAACAATTAAACAGATCCAAATCTCAGGCACACCACACCACAGGGACCTCACCGTTAAAATTTCCAAAGAGTTCATTGTAATGTTTTTGTAATATTTATCCCCCATCTAAACTATTGATATCATTGAGAAGATGTGGATGAAGGAAAAAAAAAAGAAAAAAATCAACAAAACTTTTATTATAGTCCATAACAAGCGTTTAATGGTCATTCATCATCGATTTTAGTGGTACGGTCCACCTGAGATTTTGATTTTCTAAAGGTTCGAGATCACGTTGTAAAATGAGATGACAAAATATACAGACAGCATGCATGGATAGACAATAAATAGATCGAGGTGGGCTTATACAGTTAGGGTAACACCCACTAAAGTGTTACTTGGGTAAGGTAACATCTAATCCACTGCCCCACCTGATATAGCTAGAGGTGTACACGTGTTGAGCTCAGCATAGATCTACTTGGCTTGGCCACTTGTTGACCCTAGCTCGAACTCGAAACTTGACTTGGCTTGGTCCTCGAGCTTGACTAGACAACTCGGTTCAGTCAGCATCTTAGGCCAATTCAAATCGAGATCGAGTTGAGTTCACCTATGTAGCATTTTCACAAACATATGGATTACATTTTCAAAATTTCACTATATTTAAAGTAACGGTAGTGGTTTTACAAGTATTTCATCAAATACCTAAGCAACATAAAAATCAAGAAAATAAAAATAAAAGGTATTTTTTTCACGTACATACATTTCTTGCCACCGGCTATATTTTCGTTGAGTCATTTCATCAAACACTTGGTTAGCAATATCAATATCAAAGTAACCGTGTAACCAAAGTAACCGAGTAACCAAATTGGTTTGAACTAAGTTCGATTTGAGCTAAGTTCATCCGAGTTGAGTCGGGATCGGGCAAGCTCAAACTCAATTCAAAATTTTTTCCAAGTCAAAAAATTAGCTCAACTCAACTCGAACCCAGTTTCGAACCGCGGAGTGTCTGTGATCAGGACCGTCCGTCACTAGCTACGTCATGTTGGGGGAAAGTACCCATTCCGCGGCCGAAACGCCGGTCAGCTGTCTCAGCTACTTTAGCCTGTATCGCAAGGCAATATCCAACGAATGCCACCACCCCTTGGGGCACACATCTTATGGTGGTCCCATTTTTTGAACCGTTCTTATTCTTTTCACCATCAGACATAAGCTATATATTTGGCCGTAATCATGATCATCACTCAGTGATGATCGTCACCTTGATTTTTTTAAGTTTACTAAGAGCTAGCTCTTGAATTTTTCTTCTCATTTTTTTTATTCATCTACAGCTGTTAAGGTAAAAATCATCCGTCCTGAAACATTTTTTTATGTTGTCCACATGGCACACAGATCATGCAACCTGGACGGTTCAGATCATTAGAGCACTGAGCGCGTAGGCACGGACACTAGCTACTGAGTCCCGATATGGCATAACAAACTCAGTGGTTTTGGCCAACAAGGAAATGTATGTGCGTGAATGACATCTGTGCATACTGCATAGTACAAAAGCATGGCTCTGTAATCTACACCGTTGATCTGTTGTGTCATGTTTAGATGGACTATTACAAAAGTATCCTGATGAGACTAGTGTTGGTCGCAATGTCTGTTTTTAA
Organism: Magnolia kwangsiensis; assembly: GCA_037074715.1. Lineage (NCBI taxonomy): Eukaryota > Viridiplantae > Streptophyta > Magnoliopsida > Magnoliales > Magnoliaceae > Magnolia > Magnolia kwangsiensis. Next base: position 24,629,878 of record CM073575.1, on the reverse strand, counting down.
TTATGTGGGTGTGCCAGAATCCACTCAATGACTTGGATATTTTTATAATCAAATTATGAAAATATCAGTTACTTACTCAACCACCTAGAGAATTTAATAATTATCATACAATAATCAATAAATAAAGCTTATTTGATTATGATCTATGGACGATTATAAGACGTTCAAATTTGAAAAAAGAAAATCCAATGGTACTCTTTAAACAGAAAGTGTCCACCAATCAAGGTTTAAGATAATCCAAACAATCTAATTTTGGGAACGTGACTTATCCACAGTAAGTTTTCGAAATTGGTCAGTTTAATTTTAGTTAAAATATGCCAGGTATACCATTTTTTAGTTCATGTGTATCAACCCTCATAATGTGCCCGAGTACGAAAGAACTCCCCAGTGAAGTGGATCGCTAGGGTCCCTCGCGATAGGTTACTTTTGCTAACAAACCCACCTGGATGGAACTTCCGTGAGATCCATCCCATCCATTGGATACGATGACTCATGTTCACCATGTCATATAAAAATCCTTGTGATCCCAAACTCAGGTGGGCCATACCACAGGAAAGCGTTGAGATGAGACTACCACCATTGGTTCTGAACAGGCCTGTTTGTACGCCATCCAATCCATTCGTCCAGCAGCATAAAAGAATTACCCAAAAACAAAATCACTGTATACCAAAACTCAGTAGGCGATATGATGTGATTTTATAGGTTTTAGTCATAATTTTATGGTGTGGCCCACTTTAGTGTTGAATCATCCTAATTTTTGGAATAAAGACCATGTAATTTGTGATTTGCTTGATGGACGGAATGGATTTCACGTATATGAAGTCCCTTACCCACGTTAGAGGGATGCGGTCTTGGATCTAAGAAAAGTTTTCGATCAAGCTTATATTTATGTGGTCGTACGTCAAGTCAATATGTTGCATGCAGGATGGCAAACAGACATTCGTGGGCCCCAAGAAGCTTTTAATGGTGGGTATTCAATCATCACTTTTTTCTTGTGGTGTGGTCCACCTGATAATTTTTATCACTTAATTTTTTGCATAGCGCACTAAAATGAGTTTTAAAAACGGATGGACGGCGTGGATGTAAGCAAAATACATTAAGGTGGGCCCCACAGTCAGCGATCCACCCACCTCGAGTCCGTAGATCCACCGAAGCCGCTTTAGGTACCTTGCCTCCACAAGCGTTTTCCTTGTAAAATACCACCGCCTGGTCGCGTGTCGAGGAGTTTTTCTTTTGGCCTCTCCAAAACCCCTTATCGAGAGAGAGAGAGAGCCGTTGATCTCACCTCAGAATGGACGCCATCAAGACGCAGCAGATCTCATTGAGGCCCATCGAGAAGGTTATCGTGCACCCCCTGGTGCTGCTTAGCATCATCGACAACTACAACCGAGTTGCGAGGGATACTTGGAAGCGAGACATCGGCGTCCTCCTTGGCAACTCCTTCAAAGGGACCATCGACATCACCAACAGCTGCGCTGGTTAGAACCTTCTAAAACTCTCTTTAAAATATCTCACAGAAGATTTCGAGCTGCTTCTTTCAATTTCTCTCTCTTCCTTTTCAGTTTTAATCCCGGCCATTAGATCTGAATTCTTCGCTGCAGCATCACCGATTAGGGTTTTGAATCTTTAATTTTCTTGTATTTTTATATAATTGGGATGGTTCCGATTGATTGTCGTGTTTCGAAACATATGTATGTCAATTAGGAATTAGGGCTAGGGTTTTTACATTATGGTTTGGGGTTTATATTGCTGGTTAAGTAGTGATAGTTGGATGAATTTTGCTTACAGAAACGCGTCTGCAAGTGCCAAACATGGGCATGGCACACATGTGAAAGATGCGGACCATTAATCTGGTACTCAGTTTTTGTAAATTTTCCCTAGCCCAAAAATAGGACGATCCACTCTCTAGGTGCGCCACATGGTGGAATGTGATCAGTTCTGCATATTTGACTGCCCAATCGCTTCATTCGTGTGTGGTACTCTTGAATTTTGGGCTGGTGCTAATCTGCTGTGGGGGCACACCTGATAAACTAACTGCTCTTGTATCTGTTGCCCATGCAATGCTTGTATTTTGGTTTGCAGAGAGGTGTTCGGTATCAAGCTTTGTCTATTCTAAATCACAGATATGCTAACTTGTTTGCCAGTCATGCAATGGACTGCTCCTTGGGCTGAAATTTCTATGTTAATGTCATCACCTTTTGAAGCCTCCTCTCTAACAAAACACTTAGGGATTGTCTGGATCCCTAAAAACATTTTAAGTTGTAATTTGTAAACAAGTTACACCTGAGAGAGAGAGAGAGAGAGAGAGAGAGAGAGAGAGAGGTGAGGAGGAATGAAGCAGTAGCAGGAGGGAAATAAGGATTTTTCTTCAAGCGCTGGTCACGACGGGCCAGCCCGGCCCATTAACTGCCCTACGGGATACTCTGGGAGAGTGTGATTGATGATACGCAGGCACTTAGGAAATACTTAGAAATTTCATAATTGGAATACAATCAATTAAAATTAAACCGTCCAGATTGTGGATCCCACTTTAGATGTATCATGACCCAAACGTTAAGCTTATTTGATTATGATCGATGGACGATTATAAGACGGTTCAAATTTGATAAAAGAAAATCCAATGGTGCTCTTTAAACAGAAAGTGTCCACCAATCAGGGTTTAAGATAATCGAAACAATCTGATTTTGGGAACGTGACTTATCCACAATGAGTTTTGCAAATTGGTCGGTTTAATTTTAGTTAAAATACGCCAGGTATACCATTTATTAGTTCACGCGTATCAACCTTCATAATGTGCCCGAGTGTGAAATAACTCTCCAGTGAAGTGAATCGCTAGGGTCCCTCGCGATAGGTTACTTTTTCTAACATACTCACCTGGATGGAACTTCCGTAAGATCTGTCCCATCCATTGGATACACTGACTCATGTTTACCATGTCATATAAAAATCCTTGTGATCCCAAACTCAGGTGGGCCATACCACAGGAAAGCGTTGAGATGAGACTACCACCATTGGTTCTGAACAGGCCCGTTTGTACGCCATCCAATCCATTCGTCCAGCAGCATAAAAGAATTACAACAAAATCACTGTATACCAAAACTCAGTAGGCGATATGATGTGATTTTGTAGGTTTTAGTCATAAATTTATGGTGTGGCCCACTTTAGTGTTGAATCATCCTGATTTTTGGAATAAAGACCATGTAAATTGTGATTTGCTTGATGGACGGAATGGATTTCACGTATATGAAGTCCCTTACCCACGTTAGAGGGGTGCGGTCTTGGATTTAAGAAAAGTTTTGGATCAAGCTTATATTCATGTGGTCGTACATCAGGTCAACATGTTGCATGCTGGATGGCAAAAAGACATTCGTGGGGCCCCAAGAAGCTTTTAATGGTGGGTATTTAATCATCACTTTTTCCTGTGGTGTGGTCCACCTGATATTTTTTATCACTTAATTTTTGGGATAGCGCACTAAAAAGAGTTTTCAAAACGGATGGATGGCGTGGATGTAAGAAAAATACATTAAGGTGGGCCCCACAGCCAACGATCCACCCACCTCAATGGGTCCGTGGATCCACCGAAGCCGCTTTAGATACCTTGCCTCCACAAGCGTTTTCCTTGTAGAATCCCACCGCCTCGTTTCGTGTCGAGGAGTTTTTCTTTTGGCCTCTCCAAAATCCCTCATCAAGAGAGAGAGAGAGAGAGAGAGAGCCGTTGATCTCACCTCGGAATGGAGATCTCATCGAGGCCCATCGAGAAGGTTATCGTGCACCCCCTGGTGCTGCTTAGCATCGTCGACAACTACAACCGAGTTGCGAGGGATACTCGGAAGCGAGTCCTCGGCGTCCTCCTCGGCAACTCCTTCAAATGGACCGTCGATGTCACCAACAGCTACGCCAGTTAGAACCTTCTAAAACTCTCTTCAAAACAACTCACAGAAGATTTCGAGCTACTTCTTTCAATTTCTCTCTCTTCCTTTTCAGTTTTAATCCCGGCCATTAGATCTGAATTCTTCGCTGCAGCATCACTGATTAGAGTTTTGAATCTTCGATTTTCTTGTATTTTATATAATTGGGATTGTTCCGAATGATTGCCGTGTTTCGAAACATATGTATGTCAATTAGGGCTAGGGTTTTTACATTATGGTTTGGGGCTTATATTGCTGGTTAAGTAGTGATAGTTGGATGAATGCTGCTTACAGAAACGCGTCTGCAAGTGCCTGCCAAACATGGGCATGGCACACATGTGAAAGATGCGGACCATTAATCTGGTACTCAGTTTTTGTAAATTTTACCTAGCCCAAAAATAGGACAGTCCACTCTCTAGGTGCGCCACATGGTGGAATGTGATCAGTTCTGCATATTTGACTGCCCAATCGCTTCTTTCGTGTGTGGTACTCTTGAATTTTGGGCTGGTGCTAATCTGTCGTGGGGGCACACCTGATAAACTGCTCTTGTATCTGTTGCCCATGCAATGCTTGTATTTTGGTTTGCAGAGAGGTGTTCGGTATCAAGCTTTGTCTATTCTAAATCACAGATATGCTAACTTGTTTGCCAGTCATGCAATGGACTGCTCCTTGAGCTGAAATTTCTATGCTAATGCCATCACCTTTTGAAGCCTGCTCTCCAACTAAACACTTAGGGATTGTCTAGATGCCTAATAACATTTTAAGTTGTAATTTGTAAACAAGTTACACCTGAGAGAGAGAGAGAGAGAGAGAGAGAGAGAGAGAGAGGTGAGGAGGAATGAAGCAGTAGCAGGAGGGAAATGAGGATTTTTCTTCGAGCGCTGGTCCTGACGGGCCAACTCGGCCCATTAACTGCTCTACGGGATACTCCGGGAGAGTGTGATTGATGATACGCAGGCACTTAGGAAATACTTAGAAATTTCATAATTGGAATGCAATCAATTAAAATTAAACCATCCAGATTGTGGATCCCACTTTATATGTATCATGACCCAAACGTTAAGCTTATTTGATTATGATCGATGGACGATTATAAGACAGTTCAAATTTAAAAAAAGAAAATCCAATGGTGCTCTTTAAACAGAAAGTGTCCACCAATCAGGGTTTAAGATAATCGAAACAATCTGATTTTGGTAACGTGACTTATCCACAGTGAGTTTTGTAAATTGGTCGGTTTAATTTTAGTTAAAATTTGCCAGGTATATGATTTATTAGTTTATGCATATCAACCTTCATAATGTGCCCGAGTATGAAATAACTCTCCAATGAAGTGAATCGCTAGGGTCCCTCGCGATAGGTTACTTTTGCTAACGGACCCACCTGGATGAAACTTCCGTAAGATCCGTCCCGTCCATTGGATACGCTGACTCATGTTCACCATGTCATATAAAAATCCTTGTGATCCCAAACTCAGGTGGGCCATACCACAGGAAAGCGTTGAGATGAGACTACCACCATTGGTTCTGAACAGGCCTGTTTGTACGCCATCCAATCCATTCGTCCAGCAGCATAAAAGAATTACCCAAAAACAAAATCACTGTATACTAAAACTCAGTAAGCAATATGATGTGATTTTATAGGTTTTAGTCATAAATTTATGGTGTGGCCCACTTTAGTGTTGAATCATCCTTATTTTTGGAATAAAGACCATGTAAATTATGATTTGCTTGATGGATGGAATGGATTTCACGTATATGAAGTCCCTTACCTACGTTAGAGGGGTGCGGTCTTGGATTTAAGAAAAGTTTTGGATGGTCGTACATCAGGTCAACATGTTGCATGCTGGATGACAAACAGACATTCATGGGGCCCCAAGAAGCTTTTAATGGTGGGTATTCAATCATCACTTTTTCATGTGGTGTGGTCCACCTGATATTTTTTATCACTTAATTTTTGGGATAGCGCACCAAAATGAGTTGTCAAAATGGATGGATGGCGTGGATGTAAGAAAAATACATTAAAGTGGGCCCCACAGTCAGCGATCCACCCACCTCGGTGGATCCGTGGATCCACCGAAGCCGCTTTAGGTACCTTACCTCCACAAGCGTTTTCCTTGTAAAATACCACTGCCTGGTTTCGTGTCGAGGAGTTTTTCTTTTGGCCTCTCCAAAACCCCTCATCGAGAGAGAGAGAGAGAGAGAGAGAGAGAGCCGTTGATCTCACCTCGGAATGGATGTCATCAAGACGCAACAGATCTCATCAAGGCCCATCGAGAAGGTTATCGTGCACACCCTAGTGCTGCTTAGCATCGTCGACAACTACAACCGAGTTGCGAGGGATACTCGAAAGCGAGTCATCGGCGTCCTCCTCGGCAGCTCCTTCAAATGGACCGTCGACGTCACCAACAGTTACGCCGGTTAGAACCTTCTAAAACTCTCTTCAAAACAGCTCACAGAAGATTTCGAGCTGCTTCTTTCAATTTCTCTCTCTTCCTTTTCAGTTTTAATCCCGGCCATTAGATTTGAATTCTTCGCTGCAGCATCACCGATTAGGGTTTTGAATCTTCAATTTTCTTGTATTTTTATATAATTGGGATTGTTCCGAATGATTGCCGTGTTTCAAAACATATGTATGTCAATTAGGGCTAGGGTTTTTACATTATGGTTTGGGGCTTATATTGCTGGTTAAGTAGTGATAGTTGGATGAATGTTGCTTACAGAAACGCGTCTGCAAGTGCCAAACATGGGTATGGCACACATGTGAAAGATCCAGACCATTCATCTGGTACTCAGTTTTTGTAAATTTTCCCTAGCCCAAAAATAGGACGGTCCACTCTCTAGGTGCGCCACATGGTGGAATGTGATCAGTTCTGCATATTTGACTGCCCAATCGCTTCTTTCGTGTGTGGTACTCTTGAATTTTGGGCTGGTGCTAATCTGCTGTGGGGGCACACCTGATAAACTGCTCTTGTATCTGTTGCCCATGCAATGCTTGTATTTTGGTTTGCAGAGAGGTATTCGGTATCAAGCTTTGTCTATTCTAAATCACAGATATGCTAACTTGTTTGCCAGTCATGCAATGGACTGCTCCTTGAGCTGAAATTTCTATGTTAATGCCATCACCTTTTGAAGCCTCCTCTCCAACAAAACACGTAGGGATTGTCTGGATACTCGTGCTTAAAGGTATGAAAGAGAATTTACTGTTTCTCTGGCTTCTTATAAATGTATGATTAAATGGAATATTAGCTTGGTATTTATCCTTTTTTATTATTTGGTCTGAAATGAAGATTCATTAGCACTTCTTTTTATGCACTTGCTGGAGTACTCCGATCTAATGGTCAGAATTGTTGGCTCATTGTACGTTTTTTTGGCTATGCTCCATCTACAGTGGGTCCTGGAAAACTGTAGCTGTGTGCATGAGTGCAATCGGGCGGTTAGGATTTTCCTTGGAGGGGTTTTGCCGATAACGTTGTTCTGGCAACTGGTTACCAGCGGCATGCCGCAAATGCGGTGGAGATTGGAGTATAAAGAATTTGGAATGGGATCCGAATGGATGCGGTTTGGCTGGTGACCCGAACACAAACCGGCTAGCTGGGGTCAAAGCTCTGTGGTCCCCACCACGATGTTTGTATTTTATGCAGGCCATCCCTCCATTTCGCCAGCTCATTTTAGGACATGAGCCCAAAAATGAGACGGATACAAAGCGCAAGTGAACCACAGTAGGGAGAATGATGTCCACCGTTGAAACCTTCCTTAAGGCCTATAGTGATGTTTATTTGTCATCCCACCTGTTCGTAACATCGCACAGACCTGCATGAAGGGAAAACCTAAATATCAACTTGATCCAAAACTTTTATGGCCCCCAGTAAGTTTTCAACAGAACCCAATGTTTCCTGTGGTGTGGTCCACTTTAGCTTTGGATCTGCCTTTTTTTTTTTCATCTCGGCGGGTAAAATGGATGGACGGCGTGGATAAAACACATACATCCTGATGGGAGACACGTAGCTTTGACACCAGCTGGCTGGTTGGTGTTGGGGTCACGAGCCAAACCGCGTCCGAATAAGGGTGGCAATGGGCCAGGCGACCACTCAGCCAATGAGACTGACCTGGCTTTGGACCGAGCTTGGACCTGCTGGGGCTAACATGCATGGCCGGATCAATTCTCAGGCAGGGCTCAGGCTCAAGAGTTCATATGCACGTGTATTATATCAGACAAATATCCCAATCATCCACCGGGCAACTCATGTATCTTGAATGTAGACAATTAGCTTCATCCATCTTAAGTCTAGTTCTTTGTGTGTGTGGCCCACTTGATCAACAGATTTATTAGGAACATTTAAGTGGGAAATAGGGATTTCATCAATTGTCGTGCCAGACCAGGTTGGGGCTAGGCCCAAACAATTTGCCCTGGGTTCGGACTGGCCCAACCATGCTAGGCCCATGCAAGAATGTTGCCAGGTCGGGCCATGGACCTTTTGTATTGGCCCAAGCATGTCCTATTGCCACCCCCGTAGTTCAGAAACACAAGGCATTGACCGTAGGAAAATTATTCAGTACAATCTCGCTTTACTGAAAACACTCGTACAAACTTTCATGGTGTATCCAGGCAATAGATTCGTTTGGCACCAAGAGATGGGCAGTTCAGGACCGTCCATCTTAGTGGAAACTAACCTACATTTCAAAAGGCTCAACACCCAACAATCCGCAGCATCACCAATCCCAAGGTTGACTTTTAACCATTAAAATTTATCTACCATCGATTTGATCAATGGTAGACAGAGAGCGCATTTCAACAATGAATTCATAGGTTTGATTGCCCATGAGGTGGGTGTGTTTAAAAAATTTTAATAATTAAATTTTAAAATTTTAAAAATAAAATAAAATAAAAATAAAAAATAAGTGTCAACCTTTAACCATTGACACTTATCTACCATGCCTAGGATCAACTAATGGGACGCAAAATTCCTACAATAGTAATAGAGCCCATGTGATGGGTGTGACATCCAACGTGAATTTCATAAACCGTTATAGAGCCCCATAATATGTCTGAATTGCTTGCAATGTTATCTTAGTCCATATGATATGTGACATCCAACGCAAATTTCTTACAAAATTATAGAGCCCGTATGATGTGTGCGACATTCAACCTGTCCAAACGGGCCAGCTCATGTTAGATTTACGCACAAGAATTTAGTCTTACCCACAAAAATTAGGCTGATCTGTAAAAAACCAGGCGTTTAGCATTTCATCCCCCTTTTTCCCTGTGGAGTGGTACATACTTAGTTTTCAATTGGCCTTATTAATGGGCCCACCTTCTAACATGAGTTGGCAGTAATGAGGGACCAACTGATTGTAACGCACACATCAAGCAGGGCCCCGCGGCTATTTGTTGCCTGGGCTCCTTATGCGACTATCATAGGAAATGAATTGGCAGCTCCATGTGTTTCCTTGTTACTGATTCCTCCATGGCTAGGATCAGTTGTGAGCCAGGCTTGGCATGCAAGATTCTATCATACTTGAAACTATAAAAGATGTGTTAAACGATATTGGGACAGCATCCTTAACTGACCGAGTCTATTGATTTGGCGGCCAACCATCATGGATGGTCCATGCCACAAACGTATCCTTTGTTGGGTGGTCTTGACTGTCCAACTGGTGGCATGCAAACCTACTCTTTCTCTGAACAAGACAAGTCTCAATTGGCAAGCTGCAATTCATAAATACAAACAGATGCCTTGCTTCATCTTAAAAATTCTGCACAATAGGTCAGGCCGGATCTGTTCATGGGCGCTGCTCTCCAATCTACCTCGCACCAAATAATATTCCAGCAGGACCTATGATATCCTACTCCAACTATGGGTGTGTTCCATCACGGAGGACCAGACTCCGCGCACCATGACCCCAAAACAGGCTGATGTGGCCATCAGGTGGAACCCACCTGATGAGAATCCCGGGTCGTGCATACATGGCTTCAGATAACCAGAGCAGGGTGTGTCATACATCATACCAGCACACGGAAATTTCGAGGGACCGCATATCTGCATAATTCTCCCACGGCTTACATTATATACGCACATGGGCCAAAAGAATGGATACTTGAAGGAATAAATTTAGGAATAGAATTGCTGGTTAGAAAAAGCATAATAGACAAAGAAACAACCCAAGGCACCGACTATCACCTGCCATGATGAGTCACACCACCAAAAGAGCGTCGAATGGAGATAATGAAGCAAGTGGATATCCAAATGCGTTCTCGCCTCCATTGGTCAGCTTTTTTCTCTCTTTCTTTTTCTTTTTCTTTTTCCTTTTACGGGCCCCACTAGAGTGGCATGGGCACAAGCATTGCTCCAGTGTCTCAGACTTCAGATGCGGAGAGAACCACTGACTGGGTCCCTGACGGAATTGGCTTCCTTGTGTCTCAAAGAGAGATTAGCCAGTTGGGAATCAAGGCCGCCAGACTCTCTACTACCATTGCGTCTGTGACGGGTAGAAGGCGGTAGCTGTGGCAGCTGCTGCTGATACACCAGTCCCCGAAGCCTTGCAATCTCTCCCTCCAAGAGCTCCTGCTCAACTGCATCAGTAAACTCGTAGGCAGTTAGTCTCTTGGTGTAGGACGTGAACCTCTTTTTCTTTTTCTTTTTCGCTAAAAGAATCTTGTAGGTATTTTTCATAGAATTAACATGCACATATGATAAAATGAGAATGGAGATGCACAATGCTGAAGATGCATGTGCCACTGTCACATTCCCCATATCTGTAAATATATATAAATGCCATTTGAGATACGTCTGATGCGGCTTTTAGGAAAAAGATAACTTGTGTCATGAAGCTAGCAATATATTTCCAGGGGCACGCTCCAGTGGAACCAGGCAGATGTGGGGACCAGTGATTTATTCATGAAATCAAAACCATCCATAAGATGCATTACCTCTGAAAACCCCTTAAGCCCAAAATCATCCCAAAAGGTCCCAATCCTGTTCAACGCCCACTGTTGATTAGCATGGGGGGCCAACAGTATTGAGTATATATAATCAAGGCCATTGAAACCCTTAAGCCAGTCCAGATGAATGATCAGGATAAAATTCAGACTGTTTGCAACTCACATGGGCCCTATAAACCCTCCCAGATTGTTCCCTTTGCTGTGGTCATCTTAGTTTGGATTAAGCTGAGTTGTGGGTCCTGGGTGTCTTCTGAGGTGACTAGTCTGACAGATGGGTTGGATGCTCTGAATGCATCACATGGGCCCTGCATCTGCCTAGTACCACTGTAAGCTTACAGTTGTACCGGCACCACTGGAGCACACCTGATATTTCAAATGCATTTCTATTGATCTAGAAACATTTTCTATATATATATGCTTTTACATACTTAGAAATGATCCTGCAGGATGTGTTATCCTGAGTGCCTGACTAGCAGCTGACAGTCTGATCATTAGCTGTACATGGCGTGGCCAGGCCTTGAATGGGCTGCGGCCCAAAAATTGCCTGTGTTGGACAATTCCAATTGTTTCAACCATGCATGTCCTCATAGTGTAAGGGTCCTCCAGCCCGAGAGTTGGGATCATCTCTAGACAATGAGACAGCTACGGTGGTGTCCCAACACAAGGGCAGTCTACTGTTGATTGAACAGTCCATGTGCAAGGTGACCATATTGTCACCCTTAGCTGTATTCTCATGAATTAGAATATGCCATTTCATTTCTTTCAAATTTCAAATATGAAAATTTTAGTAGCAGGCAACATCAACATGAGATGATGATGATACTATGAGCCTATTTGTTTCACCAACTACCACGGTAAAGGAAATGTGCAATGATTACAAATTACTTTACCTGCCTCCCAACAACATCTGCATTTGACCGCCGATTCATATCTTTAGTTTATCAGCTGTAAAATCGTAATGACGGTATTTTTGCATTACTTTTATGTCAAATCATCAACAAAATACACTGATGTCGCTGTTTAGATTTAACATTTTCATGGTAACAAATTCCTTTACCCGTCTCCTAAATACATTTGCATTTGATCGACGATTCCCATGTTTGATTTGGTGGTGGTAAAATCATAATGATGACACATTTTCTTTACATTACTAGAGGAATTGGTGAAAGAAACAAGCCCTAATAATAAAGAGGTAGATGGGACAGCATGTAGATGTAAGAAGTGCTAATTGCACTTGCCACAGATGTAGAAACGAGGAACAGTGTAATAGATCAGAGCTGCTCATCAGCTCATCCCCGTTGGGTACATGCTATCTAAAAAACACATGCTGATATATTCATCAAGTGGGTCACAGTTGTAAATGGAATTTGGTCTACTGATCAATTCTCTTAAAGGTTCATTCATTCTGTACATGTGTGGACCACTTGATGATCATATTGATCTGATTCTTGAGACATGGCATCTACCCAGTGGGAATCCCACTAAGTGGCTCTTATCTCACACACTTGTTCCTCATTTTCATGTGTGAGGTGAGCACACTTCCACCCCAGTAAATGCGCTTTAAGGCACTCCTCAGTTATGAGTGGTTAGGAAAGAATACTTACAATACTTTATGAGTTGTTCCTGGGCCAAGCTATCCAACCGTTGCTTTAGGGCTTTATTCTCCATGCTCAATATGATATGCTGCTGGCCAAGAAATTCCAGCTCAGCTGAAATTTCGCACCCTTCCACCTACAAATATGTATAGAATAAGATCATAAAGTATCATCAGTGCTAGGAAGAATCTGCAGGATTTTCTTTTTCATCACAAGGAAGGTTCCCATACAACCACTTGCACTGAATGCTCGGCGTAATCAATCTGAACAACCATGTGATCACATGTGGAGACATTGCATGCATGGTTGGTAGACCCCACAACTGATTAGTTTCAGGTAGTGGTCACTGCATGTGGCCACATCCATTTCCATTGTGGAAATTATAAGTGACTACACTGGATTATTCATTTTCCCATGCAACTGACACTTAGCCCTTGCTGAGACTTGCCTGCATAGTTTGGACGCTTCTTTCCAGCTCTGCTACATACTGAAGTTTCCGGACACGGGATCGCTGTGCAAATTGTCTGCATCAAGGATGACCTTATATTACATGCAGGAATTTAGAAGCTCAGAATGATTTAACTTTCCTCCAAAATGCAGTTCTAAAAATTATTACTATGGTTTTTGGACAGTGCAGTCTCTTGATTATATTAAAATGACAAAACTTTCAGCAGTTTCTGAGCAATACTGAAACTAAATCCAGAGTTGAAATAACTGCCCCAGAGATGACAAAAAATATGACAAAGTAGATTTCCTTTGTTCACTGCAAAAACTATACACCATATTAAATATTTAATATTTTTTCCAATTGGTGGGCAATGAGAATACCTTTCAATGCTATCAATGGGAAGACCTAAGCTCTAGGGGAAGGATCTGGATTCCAAATTAATGGGCTCAGGCCCGGTTGTAGAAAGACTTCACAAAGAGACTGTTGGCAGCTTTGGCCAATCCAAAGGCCCCCTGGCAACCGTATTGATCCTACAATTAAAGAGTTAACTGCCATAGCAACCATTTATGTGGGAAGAAAACTCACTCCAACCAGTGTTCGAGCAGTATACTTAGAAGTGATAGGTATGCTCAAGGCATGAGGGGCCCAGAACACCCGAGACGCTAGGCAATGCCAATGGGTATGACTGGAGCATCTGAAAGCAAATTTTGTAGCATATATCATGCATGATGCACATATACATTGAATTTTTTTATGGTTTTAGCACCAAATCCGATTTTAACACAAGGAAATATAAGAACTTTAAAGTTATTATGTATATTAGACACTTGGACACCACTCCCTGAAACTCACACCCTCTCAAACATTCCAATGAATCGAGTGAACATTCCAATTAAATTACTGAAAGGAATCAAAATATTATTTCCAAATCATCCAAATGAATCAAATCATGACCACTTTCAAGTCGATAATTCATGACAGTGGAGAGATTGAGAAGGATGATGCCCATAAAGCTGGGTGGAAGAAATAGAGATGAGCCTCTAAAGTTTTATGTGATCATCGTGCACCAATCAAACTAAATGGGAAATTTTATAGGATAGCTATAAGACCATCATGATTTATGGGACAAAATCTTGGCCAATTAAGGAATAACATGTCCATATAATGAGTGCAGCTGAAATGAGAATGTTAAGATAGATGAGTGGCAAGACAAGGATAGAATTAGAAATGAATGCATTTAAGAGTAGCACCAATAGGTTAGAAGATGTGGTAAAGTAGATTTAGATGGTTTGGTCATGTGCAGTTTTGTCAAAATCCTACGATTTACCATATACAATTTGCATCAAATCTTAAGCAAAACGATTTAAATCCTACCTTGAATCCCCCCTTTTTATATGAATCATATGATTATATGATTTAAATCCTACGATTTACAATTCAAATTATACTTGTTCGCTTCTATTTCAAGCTTCACTTGGCTTTCATTTTATGTTTTCGAATTGGTGGAGGCTTTAAGAATTGTTTAGAAAAGGTAAATTATTTTATTTGTTATTTATAAGAGAGTAAATGCTATCTCTTCAACATTAAATCATGGAGATTTTTTCTTACTTCTTAACTAGTGGAAACACCAAATTGGTGTATGACTTACCTGGAATGTTTTTATGAATGGTTATGATCATGTTGACTTATATGCATTGTGGGATGATGTTTAGAAATCAAAATATCTGCTTTCGTCAGTCTACAATATCAAATACCGCTTTTTCCAACGTGACTCTATATTTAAGAAGGTAACTTTTTTTTGTTGAAGATTATATTTGAGAAAGGTAACAAGAACATTAATTATTAAAGGATCCTTGTGTGTTTTTTAAGGGAAATTTCTTGAAAGACAAAAATAAAGGAAAGATAAGAATCCTTTAACACTATCAATACATTGCTTGGTGCATATTGATGGCAACAAGATAAATGATAAGTTATAAAAAAAAATTCTGATTTATTTATATTTTTCGGTTTTTTTAAGAAAACTATAAAAAAAATTCTTACAATTTATGACATGATTTGCAATTCAATATGATTCAAGCCCTATTACGATTTGCAGTACAATAACGATTTTGACAAAATTGGTCATGTACAACAAAAACCAAGAACTGCGCCAGTTAGAATGGAATTAGTACAAGTGCTCTAAGAGGACAAGGGGAAGGCACAAAAGCACAAGGATGGAGGTAGTAAGAAAATACATGAAGACATGTGGTCTAACTGAAGTTACGGTCCTTGATAGAGTGGAGGGGCAGGACAAGATTCGTGTAGCTAATCCCAATTAGTTGGGATGAGGTTTAGGGGCCATGTGATAGAACTTATTTTTAGCACTTATGAAATTTGATATTTTTGGTGATTTTCACTCATTCAGATCATGTGCCAAATCCAAGTTAACAAGTGCTTAAATTAATCTTCACTGAAAATATGGGTCTTTTTTTTAGCTCCCCTCCCTTCACTTAATGCTGAAGGTTGAATGCTGAAAACAAGTGGTGCATTAAATTTTCTTTTCACATTTGACTAAAACATTCCTAAAATTATTTCAAAATTACAATTCAGCACTTAAATTAATTTTCAGAGCTTATTTTTGAGTTTATCAAACGACACCTTAGATGCCAATTATGAAGGTTCAAATGAATCAAAACATATTACATTAACCATTCAAATATTGTAGAGAACCAAAAGTAAAAGCTACAGCAATTGATCTTTCAAAAAAAAAAAAGCTACAGCAATTGAACAAGTCACACATCATGCCATTTTCAGTTTATCAAACGGCACTTTAGATGATAATGATGATGATTCAAATGAATCAAAACATATTACATAACCATTCAAATATTGTAGAGAACCAAGAGTGAAAGCTACGGCAATTGAATGAGTCGCACAGCATGCCATATATTCATATTTCAACAAGCTATTAATCAAACCATCCAATGTAATGGTCTTACAAACACGAATGGAAGAAAGCAATCAAGAAAAGAAAGATTTCATTAGTTCATTAAAATCGAACCCTAGCTTCAATCCAAAAAAAGGGTGAAAGAGTGTTTAATGAGGGTTAATATGATCCCCCTTAAAAAGTTTTCGCCCTTTATGGGTATTAAAATTCCAAGATACCCTTATTTGAGAGAGGCCATGGTGAGTACTTCCTTTCTTTCTCAGAGCAAACCCAAGTATGACAATTGGGAGATTTGCACCTGGTAGCTGGTAGCTAGGCGCATGGCCCAGGCAAGTTGCACATGATCTAAACATTTGAGGCATGAGCTTAGCTTGTCGTTAACTACACCAAACTTGACAACTTAATGTGTGAAAACAAGTAGGATATTTGTCCCACTCAGCTAAGAGCTAGAAGTTCAGCAATAAACCAATAATTAATCTCATGCCCTTTGTGACAAATATCACCAATATTTGAAGATCTCACGATATTTTCATGATAAATATACTAATCAATATTAGCAGGTTAATATTGCAAGAACTTCAAGATCACGGCAGTTTTAAATTTCCTGTGATTTTACCACGATATTAATGCCGAATTTAATTAAAATTTCAAATTACTCACTATACATACATATATAATTTTAAAATTATTTACGGATTAATACTAAATAACTTGAAATATTTTATTTCCAAAGACATTTCCCAATTATATCCTGAGAAAAACAACAAGATTTTGAAAATCTTCAAAGAAACCGCCAAGAATGAGATTTGCCACCATGCTCATGCCCCCTCCATGATTATTTTTTCCTTTTTTTTTTGGGAAACCCTCCTCCAAGACTTGATGACCTATGGTCTACCTGAAGTTATGGTCATGGAGAAAAAGGATTCATGTAGCCGACCCCAATTAATTAGGATAAGACTTAGATGATGATGATGATGATGATAAAATCCTCCTCCAAGAATGGTGAATCTACTATCACTAATATTTTAAGCAATCACAGCATTAGGAATAAAAGAGAACCAAACAAGTTAGACATACACAGGCAACCACTGGGTATAAAGAAAGCAAAAAATCAAAGCCAATATTTTTTTTTATGACAACAAGGTGTCCCCGCCCCTTTCAGGCGAGACTATTCCCTGTGGATGCATGCAAACCACGTACATCGGGTAATCCACGAGGTGGGGAATCGAACTTGTGTCTATGGGGAGCAAACCCACGACAAAGCTGTTCGCCCAAACCCATGACAGGTAAATTGAAACTAATATATCAACCAGAAGCACTAAAGTCCCTAGGGGACAGCTATGCAAAAAATACATCCCATCCCATAGCTTTCCTCTACAAGTTAAATCATGCTCATGATCCCTCTCTTAGACTACCATGAGAAAGTCATGGGAATAAGGATTACATCTCTATCAAACTCGACTGGAGACTGAGAGTCGAAAGGCTGCGGTTATTGCTCCATTCAGAAGCAAACAGTGGCTAGAAATGCCTAATAAGTCCTCTCTCCATTCCCTTTTCACCTCCAACGATTCCTCCCCAACAACCTTTTTGGTACAAACAGATCTGTTGAACACCTAGCCTCATTGAATGAACTCGTAACAGCATTAATGCAATGGAGAACAGTAGCACCTACAGTCCATTTTGATCTTTGCTTCCATCTCTTTGTGGCTCACCATCACAAGCAAGTTGTTCCTTTACTGAGTGAATTCTAGGAATCTTATGCAGCTAACAAATTAGCATCTGGCAGAATTGCAATATTCTCAATATTCACATTCCGATGCATATTTGCACAAAATATCATGAAATTTCATGATTAATCAGAAGAACTTGGTGCAAATTTTCAAGATATTTCATGAAATTTGCTGTAACCAAATACACCCTTATCTATGGGGTATGCATATGTCATTGTCACCATAAACCAATTTCCTTCAAATTCCTTAAAAATACCCCCAAGCATGGTATCCCGTAAAGGCCGTTATGGAGCTGTAAAGGCCGTTACGTAAAGGTAACGGTGGCAATTGTTACACGTTACGGGGTCATAAAGGCCGTAACAGCCATTATGGAAAAAATGACTCGTAATTGCCATTAACGGCATGTTACGTCCCTTATAAAGTCCATAACAGCCCTGTAATTGTCTGTTATGGGGCAGATACAGGTTTTCCATACTTTTTAATCCACATTATGGGGCAAATACAAGTTTCTCAGTATTTTTTTTCCAATAACAAAAGAGACCGTAACGGCTGTTACAGGGGCGGTAACAGCCGTTATGACCCATATCCAAGGTATCCCGTATCAGTATCGGTTGGCGTAACGGTGCCCTCCAAAACCGATACGGATACGGGGGCATAACGGCCCGTGACAGCACAATTTTTTTTTTGCCAAAAAAAATGAAAAAATATGAATTAAATCCGAAATATTCTAAGCATTCCAAATATGCATTCATTTCTAAATTGGAACATGTATATGGTGGTGTAATGGTCCACTCTTTGGTGAGAAGTTGTATAGGACTGTCTGCTGAATTTATGAACCAGATAACCCGAATTTAACTACAAAATTCATATATTTAATTTTCTAACTATCTACTATCAATGATAGATATATTAGAATGAATGTAATATGAAAATATCTCATATATTCCCACCGTTAAATTCATATATTTAATATTCTATGATTAAAACAGCAAACCATTCATTAAAAAATGATTTTTCGAATTTAACAAAAAAAAAGGTCAAAATTAGTGCGTAAATAAAAAAAATATATAAAAATATATAAAATGACACCACAAATCTATAAAATGCACATTAACATATTCTACTATAATTAACACATCATATTCTATGATTAAAACAGCAAACCATTTATTAAAAAATTATTTTTCGAATTAAAAAAAAAAATTGTCAAAATTAGTGCGTAAATAGAAAAAAAATTATAAAATTACACCACAAATCTGTAAAATGTACATTAACATGTTCTACTATAATTAACACATCATATTCTATTATTAAAACAACAAACCATTCATTAAAAAATAATTTTTCGAATTTTTTAAAAAAAATGGGCCAAAATTAGTGCGTAAATAGAAAAAAACATTAAAAAATGTAAAATGACACCACAAATCTGTAAAATGTACATTAACATGCTTTACTATAATTAACACATAATATTCTATGATTAAAACAACAAACCATTTATTAAAAAATGATTTTTTGAATTTTAAAAAAAGGGTCAAAATTAGTGCATAAATAGGAAAAAATATAAAAATATATAAAATGACACCACAAATCTGTAAAACGCACATTAACATGTTCTCCTATAATTAACACATCATATTTTATGATTAAAATAGCAAACCATTCATTAAAAAATGATTTTTTGAATTTAAAAAAAAAAAAAGTGGGGCCCACCTCAATGCATTTATTGTATATCCATGTGGTCCATCCTTTTTGCCCACTTATTTCAGGGCATGGACCAGAGGCTGATCCAAATCTTAGGTGGATCACAAAATGGGCCTTAAGAAGATTTTAACAGTGGGCATTCAATCCCAACTGCATGGTCCACTTGAGATTTTGATCCCTTCATTTCAAGGATCATGCTTTAAAATGAACTTGAAAAATTATGAATGGCATGGATTTACCATACATAAATCAAGGTGGGCCCCACCCCACTCAATAAAATAGTAAGCGTGCACTGTAGATTATACAAAAAAAAAAAAAAAAACTGCGTGGCTTCCATTCGTTTTTTCTGAAAAAAGAAAAGGAGAGAGGGAAATGAAAAGCAAAGAGGGAAAGAAGAGAGAGGGGACCGAACCGAGAGAGAGAGAGAGAGAGAGAGAAGAAGGGCAGCAACTACTGCCACAGCCGCAACCGCAGCAGCAGCAGCAGCGCCGCAACCCCATGATAAGAAGAAGAAGAAGAAGAAGAAAGAAAGAAAAGAAAAAAAAAAGGTATGTTTTTTTTTTTCCCTTTTTTTTTTTCATTTTTCTTTAGGGTTATGGACCGTAACGTTTGTTACGGTACCATAACGGCCGTTATGGGGCCCCGTTTCGGGGGCGAATCGCGTAACGGTTGATGCTATTACCATTATATATCGGCCGTTATGGCCAAAACGTAACTGATTTGGGATACCCGACCCATATCGTAAAGGTAACGGTGGTGGCCATTACGGCCACCGTTACCGTTACAGAACACCTTGCCCTCAAGTCCCCTCAAAAAATACTTAGCAACTTCAGCATTCACCCACCAGTTATGCATGAATCACTTGACTTGAGGGAGGAAAGTTAGGTGAGCTCCGAAAAAACTTTTTGGACATTTATAACGTCCCTAAACATCATGTGGGCTTTCCCATCTGAATAAATTTTAATCACCTAGGATATGAGGATATCAAGTTCTCTGCACTTCTTATAGAAATTATTATTTAATATCGAGAACACGAACACCACTACTGGCAACCAAGAATCGAATTGGAGTGTTCAAAACTCAACCTCTATTAGAACTCACCCAACAATAATCTGACTCGGAGCTCAGTGAATTGAATAGTCGTTTCTTCTTTTTTCTTTGAACAGTGCTCAGTGAATAGAATAGTCTCTTCTTTTTTTTGGAACGGTGCTCGGTGAATAGAATAGTCTCTTGGAGAGAAGAAGAAGAAGAAGAAATATGAAACAGACAGAAAGAAATAAAAATGGGGGAAAAAGTAGATAAAACAATAACTGTAACTTGGAAAATATCTTTAGAAGCGGAATAATTTAAGGCTGTTGTAACTTGTAAGTTGTAACATCCTATTTTGTTTTAACAACTTATGCCAAGGCTAACATCAATAACTAGTCATGGAAGTTTCAAGGAAAGGCATATAAAACCAACATTGTACTTCCATTCCTACATTTAAAACTTTATTCGTTGGGACTGTATGTCATTTGAATTTAACAAGGGATAAGAGTGTAAAGAAGATGCCATAAAAAAGATATGTTCACGGGTGGCAGGTAACATAATGTGTGGAACATGTTCAATCAACTACTAAGCAGCAACGAATAGTCAATCAAAGGGCCTTGGCTAAGTATGAATGGAGCAGAGTGTACTTTAGAAGTCCTTTTTGTTCACGAGAAGAAACAAAATCATTGCCAGAGATAGAAAACAGATCAGCAGGCAGCTTACTGTTTGGCACGTTTCGGATCAACCTCAGATGCAGAAGCCCTAGCTGAAAAGTGATCCCCTCTTTCAGAAGAACCTTGCAAATCATGCAGACAAGATTCATCTTGGTCTTGCTTCTCGGTAACAACAGATGCAACCCCATCCGGTTCCCAAGGAGCACATGATGATCCTGAGCCTTGACCTATAATGTTATCTCTCACAGGTGACAGGCTGCCTGGGTAGGCCACAGAGTTCAAAGGTGACTCCCATGCCATATTCCGTTGTCCTTTGAAACAGCTTTCTGTATAGGAAGAAGCATGTAGTGCATCGCGAAAGCGATCGAAGTCCAGAGAACCCCAAGAAGGTACAGAAGCTATATTGCCATGCTTATATTCCTCCCAAGATGCGCTATCTCTGTCATAAGAATTATTAGATGCCTCCAAGTATGCAAAAGAGTCGCTTGATGAACGCCGATGAGCTCCTCTCCTCGCAGGTGTCTCTGGCTCATTAAGAAGTTCGTCGAGCCAAGGAGGTTGCTCCTCAAAGAGAAAGCTCTCAGAGGAAGTACGCTGTCGGGGCCTATGACCCTCTCTGGGTTTCAGGATACCTTTTGATCCTGTTGAAGAGGAGCCATAATCCGAATTTGACAGGGATGTGCTTTGAAAGGGACTTTTAGGAGGAAGAAGCAACTGTTTCCCGGCACACATCGAATTTTTAAAGTCTGCAGTCCCTTTAGAATTTGCCATGGTTAAATACAATCAAAACCTGTTCAAAAGGAAATGTAATCCATTAAGCAATGATTAAATGACTCCTCTGAAATTAAAAGCCTCAGAAAACTCAGGTCTTGCCCCAGAAAAGGAGATGAAAATTACAGGGAATTATTCTCATCCCTACAGGAGTACAAAACAGAGCATCTTGAAATCTTATGAATGCTCAACTGAAATATGAGCTACTCATGAAAAAAAAAAGATGATCCTGTGAGAGACAGAAAGTGGAATACAAATGTTATTAACAATGGAAGTTTTGCTGAAGCAAGGGGTTATGTTGGCCCCACATTGCTTTACTAGGTACAAACACAGTGCAGAATGTAGCCTTACATAGAAGGCACAAAAGAAGTCTTCGCTGATCGTTGAAGGTAGTCAAACTATAGGCTCCTCTTTTAATCTCTATTGAAACTCAAGTCAAGTTGCGTGTCTAGACCAAAAAGTAGTTTTTAATAGACCACCAAGAAAAACTTCATCAAGTACTTACAAAAAGAGATGATTATTCTGTGGCTGGATGGAGTGCCATGACTCCACCAAGTCTTACAGTTCTTTGCAGGGGGCGGGGGGGGGGGGGGGGGGGGGGGGGGGAATAAACGGGTGTTAAAATCCACTTGATTTCTCAAGTGTCTATATGTTGGGGAACACCTCTTCAAATCAAACCTTTCATTTCCCTTTTTCCTCCTATCGAAACTATAGGCCTACAGATTGTAAGCCTGTGCCCTTATTGTTTCAAGAATATGTGCCCACAATAAACCATGAAAAGAATCCCACCTTTTCTATAACTGCTTTGAGGGCATCTCACAAAAAATGCCACTTTGAGGAGGCTTACACAATGCACTTCCAGGAAATGGACCTCCTTGCCACTTCAAGAGGGGTACCCACCTTAAATAACCCACACTTCTTTTTCTTTTCTTTTTTCTTTTTTTTTTTTTTTTTTGAGAGAGAGAGAGGATAATAATAACCCAAACATTTTCCTCTTGATCTTCCACTAACATGCAAAAATGTATTTATAGACTGTCAATGTCTAGAATAGATACTCCTAACAACTCTTACCTAAAACATTGGGTTATTGCCTAAACCTACCCAGGCAATAGACCTTTGCTAGCACACCTCTCAAGTACACACTCTTCACAACTAACCTTCTAACAAAGCATTTTTCTCCTCTAACTTACAATAGAAATGAATGAGGAAGAGATAAAAAAAAGTTCCCATGGGTAAACATGAGATTGTGTACCAATGGTTCCCACCCATCAAATGTTGGGGAGCAGAAATCTCCATGAATATTCAAAAAGGGATTCTTGCAAGGAGCCTTACTTTAAATTTGCATATAGAATCACCCCAGCACGAAGAGGGCAGGCGGAAGTCATTAGTACACAACCTCCTGTGTACCAATTGGAACACAGGCAGCACTCATAATGGTTCTTAATGCAACCAATTCTAGTTTTCATTCTCTGCAAAACCAACAAACTGCTAGTGAAGTAATTGCAAATACATAACAAATGCAATCCCGAAAACACTTTCCAAGCTTCATGTCATGGTTCAAGTTCAACAAGTAATTCAGCAGGCCTGAACAATTGAAAATGAAACTGTTGGTACCGCTCATGCGGGCTCCACCAAAATGCACCAATCACAATACAACTGATATTTGTGCATATGACCATATCATTCATCTGATGTGTAAGGCTGCACTTGGCTGCACCAACTATCACGAAATTCATGGCTAATCAGTCTAATGTAGTGCAAATTTTCATGATATTTCATTTAAATTTGATGCAACCAAACACAACCTAATCAAAAAACAAATAAACAAATGCAATGCAGTTACCGGCTTACACCAAGCCATTTAAATTTAAAGGGGGCAAAGTCGGAATAAAAATGCGGGCAGAAATTTGGAAAAGAGCAGAAACGGGAAAATTACAATAAGAAAGAACGTGCGGAAATCGATGATCGAAGGGAGAAATCTGTTTTAAAAATAAAATTTAAAAAATTTATAAAAAAAAACAGATAATCAAAAAAAATAAATAAATAAACGGAGAGAGAGAAGTAAAGAAGTAGAGAATAGATTCTTTAATTAAACAGAGATAATCAAAAAATAAGACAGATTTATATACAGAAGCTCGAATAATTAGAGGATTTCTGTAGAAAATAATAAATAAGCATTTTTTTATTTTTTTTTAAAAAAATTTCAAATTTTGTGATGATGAAAAAGAAAAGGAAGAAATGCTTGTACCAGATCGAAATATCAGAATCCGCTTCGGTATTTTTGGGTACAACGGACCTGAGAAAAGGAAGATTTTTAGGGTTTTCTGCGAGGGAGAAGAACAGGTGAGAGACAGAGCGAGACAGAGAGAGCCGGAAGCCGATGGCTTTTAACGCGAAATCGTCAAAAAAACGACTATATATCGCGATATATTTGTCAACGAATGTATCTCGCCGCACGTGATTTGCAGTATGGGAATTTTTGTTTGGGAAGTCATTAGATAAGACAAGGTACCACTACTTTTGGTACCATACCATGTTTTCCGCCAAATTCCACTTTTGTAAGAAATCAGTACCGTTAAAATGGTAGGTCCACGGCTATTAATATCAATAAGAACAAATTTTAGCTTCCTTCTTATTAAATAGGCCACACCATCCAAATCAATGGATAACCAATGGTCTGACTCAATATATAAGTAGGAATCACCTATTGAGCGGATCAGACTGATTTTTGAAAATGAGTATCAACATGGTGGGCCCAACCCTTTTCATGTTACTGATTTATATAAAAATGGGATGTACAGTGGCCAAGGTGGTACAGTATCACAAGTTATGGCACCGTCGCATGGATGTGAACAGTTCTCTGTCTGTTTCGGGCACTAATCCAGCGTGCGTTGGACACCGTTTATTAACTGGGTACAACTCATCCAGCGCGGCATGCACTTGCATCAATGCTGACCGTCCAAAGATATGGACATGGTGCTGTGGCTGCTTGAGAGAGCGGGTTTGGTGAGCCCCGGCCTCACCCAAGACGGTGCGGCCCTTACCGTGGGGTTCACCTTGATGTATTTATTATGTATCACAGCGTGCATTCGTGAATTCTTTTTCCTTTTTTTTACTAATAATTTTAGGATATTATTTAAAAAATGAAGGTGATCAAATTAAGAGTGGTAATTGATCATCCTACCGTTAAAAATTTCTTAGGGTGCACCTTATGAATATTCATCGGATGAGATGAAGAGAAAAGAAATAAATATCAACGTGATCCAAAACTTTTGTGGCTGATTAATGGTTAATTAAGAATTTTTTTAAGGTATGGTCCACCTGATAACTGGATCTGCTTCATTCTTCTCTAAAATGACCTGAAAAAACGCCTGAATAGCATGGACACATGATACATACATCAAGATGGCTACGGTAAGGGCCGCACCGTCTCGCGTGTGTTCGGGGTCTCACCCAATCCCCTCTCCCGCCCGAAAGTTGGATGCTGATTAGTTGTGCACTCCAGCCATGCGATCCTAACCGTGATAGCGGGGCCCACCTTAATGTATGTATCATATATCCATGCCATCCATCCATTTTGCCAACCTATTTTAAGCTATTATTGTAAAAATGAAGCTCATAAAATTCACCGATGTACCACATAATAAGGATTGAATATTCATCATTAAAAGCTCCGAGGGTTACAAAGGTTCTGGATTTTGTGTTTTCCAGGTCTGTGTGACTTCATCAATGAGTTAGATGGCAAATAAATATTATATTTGACCTAGGAAACTTTTAATGGTAGCTTGAATGGGCACTGTTTGGTGTAGTAGACCAGAGATTTGTATCTATTCACTTTCTAGGACCATGCCCTAAAATAGCTGACAAAAATGAGCGTATGTTGTAGCTATATAATGCACACGTCAAGGTGGGGCCCAAGGTTGGAATCCACCCACCTGACTAGATCCATGGTAGCTCATACGTCCAATTGGTGTCCGTAAACTGTCTGGTCAGTGGCAAATGGCCATACGTCCAAGCTCCGGATGGAAATCAGACGGTAGAGATAGTCTAATCGGCAAGGTTGGTTTTCTTATGAAAAAGGAAATAAATAAAATAATAATAATAATGTTCATACGTGGATAATTTTCCAAGGAAGCATTCACGAAATGCAGGAGAATCCAACAGCCGTGAGTGTGTAATGATTAAATTTTGAAATTCAATTGTCCCTTAGATATTGAAAGGCAATGAAATGTCCCATCAGGTTCTCCTATCAATTGTAACGAAGATATCCTCCTGTTGGATTGTCCCATCCATTTAACAACGACTAGGATTGCATAGTTCATTGCACAGAACATGCTGCTACTGTGTGACCATGAAAAAGTTATTTGGACCCACTAAAATATATGTCATATCCAAGTCTTCCATCGTGTGGCCAAATCATTTGAAGTCGTGAACCGAATCTACCATTGAAAACTTTGTCAGGACCTGTTTGGCCGGGATGTGATATTAGATGGAATTAAGAAGGTTATCATGTGCCCTACCATCCTATCCATTGTTTGGGATGGCGGAATGTGTCTTGCCCTCGTAATCAGTGTCCAAATTTGAAATTGATTTGCCAATCTCAAGATGAGAGTTTTCAAAGCTATGTACGGCACACCGAGATATAAATGAGATATTTACTCCTTTCATTTTCATCATCTCACATTCAACCATAAACCTTTTTTGAGAAAGATATAAAAAAATGAGTGAAACACACCACAAGATAATGTGGAGATGCAAACTCATCCATTTGTGACAATCCAAACTGGACGTTGTATATCCCATGGGTTATGCCAAACCCATGGGATCCAAGGACAAGCATTGACACCATAATCATTACCTTAAAATCTATTCTATTCCTCTTAATCCCATGAGATCAGTCTAGCCAAACACGCCTTTAGCCCGTTGCAATGCTTATTTGCCGTTTAACTGGTCCATCCCAGATCTTAATCTACCTCATTGTTTGGTTGATGCCATAAAATGAGTTGGTAAAATGGATAGGCATAAATAATAAACAAATACATCCTGGTAGGTTCACAAAGTTTTTCTTACCGTACATGGTAGGTGGATGTACGTCGTTTAGCTAGTGACGGTGCTTTGTAAGTCCCACTGAGATATATGCCTTATATCCACACCATTCATCCATTTTTAAAGATCATTTTAAGACTTAGTCCAAAATTGATGCAAATATAAATCTCATTTGGACCACACCAAGGGGAAACAGTAGCGATTGAATGTCCATCATTTAAAACCTCCTAGGGCCGATTATAGTGTTTTTTTGACATCCAACCTGTTGGTTAGGTCATACAGACCTGGATGAAGTTAAAAAATAAACATCAACTTAATCCAAAACTTTTGTAAAGAAGTTTTTAATGATGGGAGTTCAATTAACACTGTGTGGTCCACTTAAGATTTTGATCTACCTCGCTTTTAGGTTATATTATAAAATTATATGGAAAAATGGGTGGACGGCATGGATGAACCATATACATCATGGTGGGGCCCACAGAGCACCGACCACTAGCCATTGGCTAGTGGCAGGGTCACTAGCCGATCCGTTTTGGATGCCGTGTAATACAATGCAAAATTTGAGTCCCTAGTAAATGGGTTTTTCATTCTTCGGCACCAGTCCAAGTTTATTTTACCTTTTAACGGAATTTTATTTTTCTTGGTGAAAAATAAATTAAAAATAAAAAAATAAAAAAATCCGTAATTCTGCAAACCAACTTTTGATTGGTTGAAAGAAATCTATCCGAGGACCACCCAATTACAGGGGCCAAACACAGGATTTTGGCCTGCATTTGGATTCAAGGCTCAAAATCCATGCTACGGAAGGAAGAATCTATAGTGCCCATCCGTCCACGAGCATTTAAAGGCATAGGATCAACCAAACAGTGTGATTTTTGGGTTTGTGGCCCACACGCTGGTGGACCTACTAAATGAACGGCTTTTACTTCATTTAGAAATTATCCGAGACAGGTGCTGTGTCAGAAGTTACCATCAGCCACATTTCCCGCTACCATATCTCGTGCCTAGTACCCAATCCAACCACGAGGTGGATCGCACCAACATACAATGAAAAATCAAGCCATTCCACGATGTTGTGTCCCAACGATGAGTAGATCAGCATGATTTTTTTTTACAAGTGATTATCATGGTGTGGCCCACCTTTCTTGCAGATTGGATGTTTTACAGGTGACATGTCAGCGGGAGAGAAATGCTTGTACCATAACTTAAGATACATTCCCGCTGAATCGGATCATTTATCATATTCTAATACAACTCGAGTCATTGTCACGTGGACAGTTCAATTACCGACGACGTGGACTGTCCATTTATTGGGCCCCATCTAGTTCTGCCCATCATCTAATCAAACGACCCACATTGTGTGACTGACGACATGCAATCGTGTCAGGGTTTTTGTTTCAACCATTAGTCTTTTTAGAGTTTAGACCATCAGCATTCAGCAGGATAATTAGGATCATTTGATCCGCAAGAATTCTTGTACAATGGGGCACAAAAAAAGGGACCCACCAGACGGACAGTCCAGATCAACGATCAAACTGTTCATGAGTCCAATTCATGCAAGTTGGCAGGTTACAGTGCAAATGAATCGCATGAGAAGGTTATTTTTAGGTTCACTGATGTATCATTTATTTGAAGCCATAACAGACCATCTCTAACTCAGCAGATTGCGTCCTGCCGTGCAAACCGAAATGGTCCAATCAGGGGCTCCGTGGGACCCACCATGATGTGTGGATTTTATACACGCTGTTCATCCAATTTTCAGATCATTTTAGGACAGGAGCTCAAAAATGAGGCAGGTCCAATGTTCAAGTGTACAAAACCACATGAAGAAGCATTGATGGTAAGGCCTGCATATGAAGATTTTTCATATCATTTTAGGACAGGAGAAAAATCAGGCAGGTCAAATGTTCAAGTGGACAAAACCACGTGAAGAAGCATCGATAATAAGGCCTGCCTTGAAATCTTCATAGGATGATGTTTATTTGCCATCAAATATGTTTATATATCCACACAAACATGGATGAAATTGAAACACAAATGTTAGCTTGATCTAAAACTTATACGGTCCTAAAATAGTTTTCAACCATAAGTGTTCAATCCTTAATGGGTTGTCCACTTAAGCTTTGTATCTATCTCATATATATTTTAGCTCAAACCCTAAAATGATCTAAAAGAATAGATGAACGGTGTGGATAAAACCCACATACATCACAGTGGGCCCCACAAACTCCTACTTGGACCAATTACAAGCCAGGGAGGACATACTCGGCTCTCCTTTTAACTAACCCCGAGACATGATCGGGTCCTTACTCTTGCACCAGGGATAGACTCTATCACCACAAGAGTTCCATCACTAGGTCAAGGATTCGAGTACCCACAGGTGGTGAAATCACACTACGGTGTCCACGTGATGGCCAGGTGAATGTAGATCCCATTTTTCTGGATATTGAACAGCCGCCAGCCAAGGCTTTGCATGGTCATCGTTACCTCGCTTAGTACTAGTGCTAATTAATTTCCAACGTGTGGCTTGACTATTGTTTGAACTTCCCAACATGCCTTGTTGTCACATATGGCCCTGGATAACTTGTGGGCCCACAGGTACTGAACATTCCCGACCATATGATCTAAAAATGAAAAAGAAATAAAAGGCACAGTTCAAGCCAATCATTCATCATTAAGAAAGGGAGTAGGTATGTTCTCTCAAAAGGTGGCATGATTTGAGAGGCATGTATTGTCGCACTGTAGTGTGGCCCACTTTCATGGGCATGCAATTGATCTTTTTAATTTCATGAAATGCCACAAATGGCCAGCTCAGTGATGACCCAGCTGTCGAGTACTTGGGCATCCAGCGATTTAGCCAACTCCTCGATTCATGGGCGGAATCGTCTGCAATACCTGTTTTAGGGGATGCGTAAAACGCCCAAGTCTACTGGGCCCACCATGTCATGTATGCAAGATACAGTCTATCTGGTTCTGTCCTCTATGTTTGGACCTAAGACGAAAAAAATTGGGTTTTATCCACCGTCCATCCATTTCACCGTATCGTTTTACGGCGTAAGCAAAAAATGAGATAGATCCAAAAACTAAGTGAACCATGCTGCAAGAAGCAGTGGGGACAATGACATCACCATCGAAACCTTCATAGGGCCCACCTTGATATTTCTTTGCCACTCAACTCGTTCATTGTGGTTATAGACTTGGACGTAGGAAAATACAAATATCAGCTTGATCCAAAATTGGTGTGGCCCTAAAAAGATTTGGACGGTAAGCGTTTAATCCCTAATGTGTTGTGGTCCACTTTATCATGAGTCTGCCACATTTTTGGGCTTATATGCAGAATAAAAGGATGGTGTAAATAAAACCTATTCAGCACAGTGGCCCCTAAGATCCCTAGCCTGTGCCGGCTCGAGACAGGTGGGGCCAGCTCAAAACAAGGGGGTATTAATCAACTTCCTAAAAAAATCGGGCTAAACCACATGGAACAACGAGGATTGGATGTGGACCATAGGTCTGTGTATGCCCACCATGGTGTGTATCTTTCATTGAACCAATTCATCAGGTTTAAATCACCCCAGTGAAGAGAAGGTACAAAAGTCAGCCAGATACAAAACTCAAGCGGGCCATAATGTGTGAAATTAGTGGTCTTGGAGCAACTTTACATTACTCCTTAAAGGATTCCTGCCCACTTTCGGATCTGAAATGTCCGATACTGAAATCATAGTATCAGCAATCTATTTCCTTTGAGGACTGATCATATTCATTCGAATACATTTTAATTACTTCACCTTGGAGCTTATTGTGCCCATCCATGATGCATTTGTAGAATCCAAACAATGCACCTGGTGTAATTTCTCGTCTTCACTGCACATCAAGGTGGGTGAGACTCCTTGGCGCCCACTATGATGTATGTCACTACATTCATGCTCTCCATCCATATTAAAAAGCTCATTTCAGGGCATGATTCGAAAATTGAAGTAGTTTCAAATCCCATATGGACCATAGTAGGAAATAGTGATGAATGACCATTAAAAACTTATTGTGGGCCACAAAAGCTTTGGATCAAGATGATATTTGTGTGGTCTCTTCATCTAGTTGTCTGTGACCTAATCAACAGGTTGGATGGCATATAAACATTCTAATGGAATCAATGAAGTTTTTAATGGTGGGATTCAATAACGACTATTTCTTGTGGTGTGGTCCATCTAATATTTGAGTCAACTTGGTTTTGGGGGTAATGACCTAAAATGAGCTTTCAAAATGGTTGGACAGTGTGGATTTAAGGCATATACATCACTGTGAACCACACAATCAGGGGTCCCACCCACCTCGATGGATTCGGGGTCTCACTTAATCCATTCCAAAAACTCAGGTGAAACAAACCAAAGGGATTATGTATAGTCATAGATAAAACCTATGTATTCGTGTGGTGCTGCTTGCATGATTTTGTAATGGCCTACGTTGGGTTTCGGTGTATTCCTTCGTGTTGGTGAGGTGTGCCTAATGAGTGGGTCAAATGATATATACACAACATTATAGATCCCACAATTCATCTAGAGTTTTTATGGTGGTTGTCACCTTACTCGGCATCACCCATTGCGATGTCACTCATATTGGGCCCATACAGCTCTAACTTACATAATTGTAATTGGAACGTATGTGATCATTTATCATTTCACTTCCACAAAGTCAATGAATCATGTCATCTCCAAGTAAATTAGGAATATTATACCAATATTTTGAAATCCACATTAGTTAGTCTATGTTTTCTAGAACAAACATTTCAAAAGCTAGGTTGAAAAAAACTACCTAGCCAAGCGATCCCTATGTAAAATTAGGCTAAAAATGAACCAGCTCAGAAAGGCAACGGGCTCATGTACAAATTATTTTCATTATAATTTTAAGAGACTCATGCATAAAAAAAAAAAAAATGTTCTATTTATCAAGAATCAATTACCTATAGAGTCTACAACACTACTTACGATATGCTAATGGATGCATCAGAGAATCTCCATTGCATCGAAGGGTAAAAAGCCTTGTATGATAACGAGTGGTACAGGTTACTGGAGTTGTGCTATAAGAAATGAATGTGAGCCCAATGTTGGAATTATGAGCCATAAATTGCATAATTTCATCTAACAATGCAATGCTCGGTATGGATCGAGTACAAGACCATCAAGGTGGGACCCACGTAGTTGATTGGCATACACAATTTATTATGGGCATGAAGTACAATAGATAACTCTCTATGGAGTTACGTTGGAAGAAGACTTCTCTCCCGGTGATCGAGGAGTCGTGGGCTTAAAAGAGTCTCATAATCGGTTGGATATTCAAATAGTCATTACACTTATAAAGTGCAATCGGTCTCAAATTCTACTTACCGTTACAAGCACATTCTATTCCCATTGGAGTGTGCATCTAAATGCAGGTGTGGTAGAGACAGAAGGCCGACATGCAATACGATATGCTGCAACTCTCTATAGTCAGCACGAAGGGTGATCAAGGTATGCAATCCAGTCACTTGAATACCCTAAATTGATACTAGTATAGATCCTAAAGTCCATTACGATAATTTATAACATGTAGTATCGGAGCCGTTACTATGCATCAATCTTGGATATTATTTTGGATTCTTAGATATTGAATATGAACTCGAACTAAGGTTGTCAGATCCCGGCGGCATACAGGCAATTTGGATTGTTATCTCATGCCGTCATCGGAATTAGACAAATGTCATGCTTAGACAGCGTTTGAAATCGAGTGGCATAATCTTAGCTTTGTTATTGTATGCGATTGAGTAATTCACACACAACAGATTTGTGGATGTCGCCATGTTTGTAAACTGTAGTTAATAAAAAAATCATATGCATCATCCACGACCTCCTCATTCCTTTGTTTGTTGCAATCCTTTATTGACGACGGTGGCTGTCATTAACAACAACCCCTTCAGCCACCCTAGCTATTGATTTGGCTATGGTTATTGTCGTTTCTGGCCTTAAAGGTAGCTTGTACGCAAATACTTTCATTTGCATCTCCAGATGATCGAGATCAACTACTTCGACAACCGATTCCAGTATACGAAGGTAGGTCATCTTTATGATGTGCTACATAATTTCATCACTACTATGTTTCAGAAATACAAGTTCATAGAAAACCCTTATAGCCTCTGTTGTATCGGATTTAGTAAACTTCTTTCCGATCTTTTCGATGAATTCTTTCACGATCTCTTTCTTGGGTACACCTCACGAAATGACTTATACATGGAACATATAATGATCTTTATGGTTATCTTATTGATCTGTTCCTGCTTATCATATTTGGCAATATCATAGACATTAATTGAATTCAGTGGAATTTTTAGGTTGATCAACATTTAAGGTTAAGTCCAACTCCATATAATCAATAATTATTTCTAATGCATCGTTTCATTATAAGAAGTTAGAGCCATTAAAGATATGAAGGCCTTTCATCTATGAAAAAATAAATCCAATGTTCATAACTATAATACATAAAAGGTGCAGCAACTCACATAAAATGAAATATTCTATTAAATGTTAAGTATTAGAAAAATGACACTTATTATACTAAACTTTATTTAATTAACGGGAAGTCGACTAAATCATTCAAGATGACGAGCCTAATCATCAAATCTTGATAATTAGGCTCTTATAATACTGAACCTTATCATAATATTGCAGGCATGTTCTCTTCTCATTGGAGTGTGCATCTAAATGCAGGTATGGTAGAGGCAGAAGGCCGACATGCAACACGATACGATGCAAGTCTCTACAATTAGCACGATAGCTGATCAGGGTATGCAATCTAGTCGCTTGAATACTGTAGATTGATCGTGCTAGTATACATCTTAAAGTCCACTATGGTAACTTAAAATACATGGTCCATTGGCCATGTGACATGATAGGGATCATCCAAGTCGTGGATCAAGATGACCAAGTATTATTGGACATGATGTTATGCCTTAATTTATACGTAGTATGCAATATCATCTTAAACATACATGAATATAAATTATGAGTGATTTCTCTAGATGCCCTCGAGATCTTGAGATTAGAAACAATGATCTTAATCAGGGGAAAGTTGTTATATATAGATTTCATAACCTTGTTATGCCATGATCATCACGAGTATTATGATAGGCTTATAGTCACTACAAGATGAAAGGAATAGTCATCCAATGTAAGAGGAGTGACTTGAGTCAATATTGAACATGTCTACCATTAGAGGCCAATTTGATGTAGGTATTACCTTTGCCCTAACACATATAAAAAAATAATAGTATTGAGTTATTTAGACCAAACACATGTGAATTGCTCGTGTTCACATAACATTTATTGAGAATGCATACTTTTTCTATTGAACTATGGTGAAAAAGCTAAAATGATGAGCTAAGTAATTTTTTTATGAAGCTCACCATTAAGAACGGTATTTTTAATATCAAGTTAATAAACATGTCAATAATAGTCCAAGTTTTTTTTTAAAATGACACTCTCATAATTAAGTGCAGCGATAGAATAAAATGTTTTATAATAGTCGATGCAAAACTTTTCAGTGAAGCTAATAAGGTCAGCCTTATAAATAACAATAAATCTATTGGGGTTGTATTTTACCATGTACATTCATTTATAACCAATGAAATGATAATCACCAGGGAGATTGATCAATTTTCAAGTACCTTACTTCTTTAGGGAACCTATCTCATCAATCACTATAACTTTTTACAAAGTGTTCTTTTAGGATACTAAACACTTTGGAAGAAAGTATAAAAGAAAAGGAACATACACAAAACCATGAAATGAATAAGAAAGATGGTCATATAAAATTAAGTGACTAATGTGGTAAGAAAAATAATAATAATGCTAGGTAAGATAACAATAATGTATTTTACCTTGCCGACAACTATGTAGAGATTAGCCAAAAATTTATGTGAAGATGAATTTACAGTCGTATATAGAGATTGACATATTCATTTACAAGTAAATTGTCCTTTATACCATAGTTGATTTGTCCACTACGGGCCTGCATAGTGATAGATAAATAGATGACGATAATGCAAAATAAGATATATTCTAAAAAAAATGTAATATCATGAGAAATATATTGGTGTTTAATTGTCAGATAGTAACAACTGTATCATTTTATAAAAAAAGATTATCCGAAGAAAATACACTTAACAAATTATATGAGTGTTTATCTTAATCAATGTCAATAAAATGAATATAATAAACGCACTCGAATGCATTATGAGGTAACGTAAATAAATGTAAGCTTAATTAAAGCATTTTAAGAGGATAACTCTATCTAAGAGTATACAATATCACCTAGTTGATGAGATAAGCAGCAGTAAAAATTGTTTCATATCAATAATTTGAAAAAATAACTATCTTTATTAACATAAACTAGTTACTTCCAGTAAGTAGCAATTTTTGTCTTAAAAACTTCATTATATTATATGATATAGATATACATTATTTAAATCTAAATATCAATATTGTAAAAAAAAAAACTTTGTAATTTTTTGCAAGCACATCACCCCAGCATAGGCTGACAACTTGGATATAGTGTTCCACACCATTATGCCTGGCTCATAAGTATTTGTAGGATCGTAACGGACTAATGATTATGAATGGACTTATAACAACGTTAACAGTAGTGTCTCAAATTCTATAAGATGTTATACAATCACCAAGCATAAGAATTATCAACTCTGCATTGGACTAATCTGATCAACTTTCGAGAACATCAGGTAAAACCAGCATTAGGTGCAAAGTATTGCGTGTAGATCCAACTACTGTCGGTTGTTTGTGTTCAACATCGGTCGACTGTATAAGTATGGGATAGACAACCCAAAGCAGGTCATCCACTTACGCAATATGTAGGGCTCGACTCACCACATCAATAATTCAGATTATCAATACATAATCAAAATAATATATTAACTCAATACTACATCAGGTATATCAATTTAAACACATAAACGAATGAGCACAATTCAATGTACATCAATACAAACAAACGTGTATCAACAACACAAATTAATACCTCAGTACGATATATTAATAGAATACATATATAGATCAGTACAATCCAATGTATCTCAATACAACCCAATGAGTATCAATAACACTTATTAAATGGTATTAAAGAATTCTAATAACAGAAATTTCATATTTCTCAAGCATTTCATCGAGCGCATTGGCTATCAACAACACATGATTAGGGTTACAATAATAAAGTAATTCAATCATAAATAGCACATGATATCCTAATAATAACTAAGAATCATTATCTAACGTTATCAAGGTTTGATAAAAGAAAAACATAAAAGATTGGTCCACACGTAAGGAGAGGATTATGTGATATAATCGTATTGGCGGGGTTAGGATTTTTGGAGAAAATCATCAACTCACAAATCAAAACCTAAGGAAACTCATTATCAACTAGAAGATTATAATTTGGTTACAAAATCGAAAGGTTGAGTGTTATTCTTACCATTGATTGTAGGTAGGAAGTGAATTCGGCAGAAGATGCAATAATAACAGCGGTTTAATTTGGAGAAAACCTAATAAGAACAAGCTCAAAGATTCTTCTCTCCCACTCTCTCTCTCTCTCCTTTAATACGACAAATTCGTGTGAAGTAAAGGGGTTACCCATATATGCATAGTTATAATGTCAAATGTGGTTTGGTTGGCCCTAAAGATTATGAATTCAGTATTTTAACCCAACGAGAGATTGTCTTTAACTATTAGAATCTACTGGGAGGTGTACAAATTGATTTATGTCTTAAGATAATTAGATTTAGTGATGATTTATGTAAAACTTTGATTGTCCCACAATTTGAATGCGACGATCGACGGTTGTGATCAAAAGTTGATTCAATAGTAGCAGATTATTGATCGGGGTCACAATTATACAAATATGTGTGGGATATTAACTTATATTAATGTCTTACATTTGGTTGCGATTTAACAATTCAAAAGCCATAACTTTGGAAAAAAGATTTAATGAAGACAAATAACTTAAGTTTTTATTTATGTTTAAGGACATTCATACATCACATCTATTTACCTTGTGAGTCCAAGTTAAATTATTCGAGGTGTGATCTTGGCATGATATCTCGCAGTGGACGTCAAGCCTACTAAGACAAACATCTTCCTATAGTTTCAAGTCAAACGGCTTACTAATGAGTGGCATGGAACTAGTTTGGTTAATCGAGGCATTTATGTATTGAACTAGGTCGCGGGATTTCTTGTGCACAATGATTATGGTTTGGATTAGCTTAGTTCATAGTGTAGTATATTCATAATTAGTAAAAAATGGTGATTCATTCCTAATCAGCCAAATTATTTAATTCTTAGGTAAAAATGGTATTTTTGTTGATTTGGTTTATGTACATATGATAATCAAAATCTGATCCATAGTTATGTTGATTTTAGGTAGATATTCATTAAGATACAGTTACTTTTGACTTATCAATGGTGGATCGCCTATATATGGGCCTTAGATGAATATATTTTAAGGCTAAACTTAAAGGGGCTGTTTGTGTTGAGATGTGGAGCCACATCTAGGGTCATCTCCGACTGGTCGTGGGCTATGCTCGACCGGTCGTGGACTGGCTCGACTCAAAGTCTAGCGAGCATTATTTTTGGGTCCCGAGGTGCTTGACCAGTCATGACCCATTCACGACCGGTCGTGGGGTTCTCTCGACTAGTCGTGCAGTCTGCTCGACCGGTCGTAGTTACGCAGATTCGTTTTCGAATCCAATGTGGACTGCGAATTTTGGTGTCACCTTTCGCAAGGGTGCGGAAGGAAAGTTACCTAAACTATAAATAGGGATTTGTAGGGCTTTTCTAGGTATGATGAAGTTATTCTAAGGTGTGGGCTAAGAGTTTTCTATGTTCTTTCAAGGGAGAGGTTAGTATATTGCTTTGTAATTTCTGTTTTTTTCATAGTGGAAGTTTGCATCCGTGATTTTTTACCTTAGTTTGGAATTTTTTCAGGTATATCTTGTCTTGTGATTTATTTTGATTGCTTTGATCTGTTTCTAGTTTATATTTCTTTCTATTTACCGTTTGTGAGTGAGGCCTGAGATTGGATATAGGCTCACTGCATTGTTGACGTGCTGCGCAACAACCGGTATAAGAGCTATTGGTTTAGTTCTATTGGGAGCGATGGTGGAAGAAGGAAAAACTAGAATTGAGAATTTGATGGTTCAAACTTTGCCTTCTGAAAGATGCAGATGAAGGATTATCTGTATTAGAAAGACCTCTATATTCCTCTAAGAGGAAAAGAGAAGAATCTAGAAAAGATGACATATGATGAATGGTTTTTACTGGATAGGAAGGCTTTAGGAACGCTCCGACTCTCTTTGTCTAAGAGCGTCGCTTTCAATATATCCAAGGTGAAAACAACAAAAGAATTGATGGAAGCCCTAGTTACCATGTATGAAAAATCCTCAGGATCCAACAAGGTTCATTTTATGAAACAACTATTCAACATGAAGATGTCAGATGGTGGGAGTGTGACTGAACATCTAAACAAGTTCAATACAGTCACGAGCCAATTGGAATTCATTAGCATCATTTTTTGAGAATGAAGTCAGGGCGCTATTGATCTTATCCAGTCTGCCAGACAGTTAAGATGGTTTGGTGATTGTTGCGAGTAATTTTTCAGGATCGATAAATCTGAAATTTGATGATGTGGCCGGTCTAACTCTCAGCGAAGAATCTAGAAGGAAGGCATCAAGAGTTTCAGGGGACTCAGGGAATACTCTAAACGTTGAAGGAAAAGGAAGATTGTTGAACAAAGGAGGCAATAAACACGTGCATTCTAAATTGAGAAAGAAGTCCAAGGGACCAAAAGACAAAGAAAGGCATTGACATTGCGGCAAGAAGGGGCACATGAAACATGACAGTTAAGATGGTTTGGTGATTGTTGCGAGCAATTTTTCAAGATCGATAAAGCTGAAATTTGATGATGTGGCCGGTCTAACTCTCAGCGAAGAATCTAGAAGGAAGGTATCAGGAGTTTCAGGGGACTCAAGGAATACTCTAAACGTTGAAAGAAAAGGAAGATCGTTGAACAAAGGAGGCAATAAACACGTGCATTCTAAATTGAGAAAAAAGTCCAAGGGACCAAAAGACAAAGAAGGGCATTGACATTGCGGCAAGAAGGGCACATGAAACGTGATTGCAGGGCACTCAAGAAACAAGAAGGAAGCTCTTAAGGTGGGAAGGATTCAGAGAATCTATTTGAGGAGAGTGACACAGATGCGTTGATCTTGTCTCTTGATGCGAGGAATGAGTCTTGGGTTATAGACTCGAGTGCTTCGTTTCATGCCACTTCATGTAAGGAAGTTCTGCGTGATTATGTGTCAGGTGACTTTGAGAGAGTCTACCTGGGTGATGATGAGCCATGCAGTATCGTTGAAAAGTGATACGTTTAGGTCAATCAGAAAGACGGAACAATTTTAAAATTGAAGGATGTCAGCCATGTACTGAGTTTGAGAAGGAATCTGATCTCAGTGGGGCAATTGGTCAATACCGGTTATGTGACGACCTTCACCAGTGATTTCTAAAATATCACAAAATGTGCCTTGGTGATATCTAGAAGCAAAAAGGAAGGTACTTTGTACGTGACTTCAGGACCGTATAGTTTACTCGCAGTCGCATCAACTGGAGTGAATGGGCAGTTATGGCATCAGAGGTTGGGACATATGAGTGAGAAGGGGATGAAAGTGCTATTGTCAAATGGAAAACTACCAGGGCTGAAGTCTATTGGGTTAAAATTCTGCGAGGACTAAATGTAGACAAACAGAAAAGGGTAAGCTTCATGAAGACAAGACGCGCTTCAAAGATGCATCTGTTAGAGCTTGTACACACTGATGTGTGGGGACCGACACAAGTATCATCTCTTGGTGGCTCACGTTATTTTGTTTCTTTTATTGATGATGCTAGTAGAAAACTGTGAGCTTATTTCGATGCTAGTAGAAAACTGTGAGTTTATTTCTTAAAGCATAAATCTGATGTATTTGTTGTGTTTAAGAAGTGGAAAATTATGGTAGAAAATGAGACAGGTAAAACAGTAAAGTATCTCAGATCTGATAATAGGGAAGAGTATTATGATAAGAGGTTTGAATAGTATTGTGTAGTAAGTGGAATCAAACATCAGAAAATGATTCTACGGACACTGCAACAAAATGGTGTGGCTGAGCACATTAACAAGACCATTCTTGAGCGTGCCAAGATCATGAGGTTACATGCAGGGTTGCCCAAGACCTTTTGAGTAGATGCTTTAAATACTGTCGTATATCTTATCAATAGAAGTCCCTCAGCACCATTGGATGGTGGGCTATCAGAAGAAACGTAGACTAAAAAAGAAGTGAACCTTACACATCTCAAAGTGTTCAGTTGCAATTCATATATTCACATTGATGCAGAGCACAGAAACAAGCTGGATGCGAAGTTCAGGAGGTACATGTTTATAGGCTACAGGCAACATAATTTTAGCTACAAGTTTTGAGATATAGAAAACAGAAAAATCATCAGAAGCAGGGACGTAGTCTTCAATGAAAAAGTGATACATAAGAACAGTGTGCAGGAAAATAAGGCCGAGGAAAAGGAATTCGTATAGTTGGAAGAGTTACCGGACATGGGTGTTATAGCGCCACAGGATGGTCATGCACAGGAGCATTATGAGGCAGAGCCGCATACACCAGTTGCGATGAGGTCTACTCAAGAGAAGAGACCCAGGTCCGATACTCACCCTCCTTACATTATCTACTGCTGACAGATAATGGTGAGTCAGAGTGTTTTGAAGAGGCATTACAGTCAGATACACGGGTTAAGTGGAAGCAGACCATGGATGAAGAGATTGACTCTCTTGAGTTTAATCGTACATGGGAGCTAGTCACTCTACATAAGGGTAAGAAAACTCTTTATAACAACTGAGTTTACAGACTGAAGGAGAAGTATGATGGTTCAAAACGGTACAAGGCGAGACTGGTTGTAAAAGGATTTCAACAAAAGGCAGGTATCGATTTCACTAAAATATTTTTACCTGTGGTGAAAATGTCTACGATTCACATGGTCTTGAGTATAGTGGTTACAGAGGACTTGTGTCTAGAACAGCTAGATGTTAAGATAGTCTTTCTTCATGGGGACCTTGAAGAGGAGATATATATGCATCAGCCGACACAATACGTAACACCAGGAAAGGAGAGCAGGGTGTGCAGACTGAAGAAAAGTCTATATAGCCTGAAGCAGGCCCCGAGGCAGTGGTATAAGAAGTTCGACAGTTTCATGTCGGGAAATAGTTTTAGGAGATGTCATGCAGACCACTGTTGTTATTTGAAGAAGTTTGATATGTCATACATCATCCTTCTTCTATACGTTGATGATATACTTGTGGCCGGTTCAAGCTTAAAAGACATCTTAGATCTCAAAGGCAACTATCTTGAGAATTTGTCATAAAGAATTTAGGAGCTGTAAAACAAATCTTAGGCATGAGGATAAAGTGTGACAGAAAAAATGAGAAAGTAGTTTTGTCACAGGCAGAGTACATAGCCAAGGTACTTGATCAATTCAATATGGGAGGTGCTAAGCCGGTTAGTACTCTATTAGCCAACCACTTCAAGTTATCTAAGGAGCAAGGTGCAAAGATGAAAGAGGAACGGGACTACATGGCTAAAGTCTCATACGCGTCAGCTATTGGGAGTCTCATATATGCTATGGTGAGCATGAGGCCAAATATTGCTCAAGTAGTAAGAGTTGTTAGTAGGTTCATGAACAACCCCAGGAAGGAACATTGGGAAGCTGTGAAGTGGATCCTCAAATACCTGGTAGGTACTAAGGATGTAGGGTTGTGCTATGGTGGATCAAAAATGAAGCTACAAGGCTAAGTGGATTTAGATTTGGTAAGAGATATCGATAGCAGAAGGAGCACTACAAGTTATGTGTTTACTCTAGGTAGTGCTGCAGTCAGTTAAGTCTCTTGGTTACAAAAGATAGTATCTATCAGTACGACGGAAGTAGAATATATTGCGTCTATAAAAGCATACAAGGAGATGGTGTGGATGCAAGGTTTCATAGAAGAGTTGGGTAAGAAGCAAGTAGATTGCAAGCTGTACAGTGACAGTCAGAGTGCAATGTACTTGGTTAAGAATTCAGTCTTTCATTCAAGAAACAAGCATATTACCATCAGATATCACTTCATACGTTCATTACTGGGAGATGGATCGATTGCTCTGGAGAAGATTCATACAAGTGAGAATCCTGCGGATATGCTGACCAACGCGGTCACACGGGAGAAGCTGAAGCTCTGTTTATCTTTGATTGGTCTTCAGGCTTAAAGATGAGGAGGTGGTACACTCCAGATGAAGAAAATAAAGGTTTATGGCGATGTATCTCTAAGTGGGAGATTGTTGAGATGTGGAGCTACATCTGGGGCCGTCTTCGATTGGTCGTGGGCTATGCTCTACCGATTGTAGGGGCCCGCTCAACCGGTCGTGGACCTGCTCGACTCAAAGTCCAGCAAGCATCATTTTTAGGTCCCGAGGTGCTCGACCTGTCGTGACCCATTCACGACCAGTCGTGGGGTTCTCTCGACCGGTTGTGTAGTCTGTTCGATCGGTCGTAGTTATGCAGATTCGTTTTTAAATTCGATGCGGACTGTGGATTTTGGTGTCACCTTTCACAAGAGTGTAGAAGGAAAGTTACCTAAACTATAAATAGGGGTTCCTAGGGCTTTTCTAGATATGATGAAAGTTATTCTAAGGTGTGGGCTAAGAGTTTTTTATGTTCTTCTAAGGGAGAGGTTAGTATATTGTCTTGTAATATCTGTTTTCTTCATAGTGCAAGTTTACATCAATGGTTTTTTACCCTAGTTTAGGGTTTTTCCACGTATATCTTGTCTTGTGGTTTGTTTTGATTATTTTGATCTATTTCTAGTTTATATTTCTTCT
Organism: Magnolia kwangsiensis; assembly: GCA_037074715.1. Lineage (NCBI taxonomy): Eukaryota > Viridiplantae > Streptophyta > Magnoliopsida > Magnoliales > Magnoliaceae > Magnolia > Magnolia kwangsiensis. The sequence continues at coordinate 24,587,132 of CM073575.1, read as the reverse complement.
TGTTTATCGTTTGTGGGTGAGGTCTAAGATTGGATCTAGGCTCATTACGTTGTTGGCGTGCTACGTAACAGTTTGATTTTCCAGTGCACTGGTAAATACTAGGTAAAAGAGTAATAATTATTTCCCCGTGTATTTACAACATACCTGATTTGACTACTTACTTTTTTTTACACAGAAATCGAAAACATTACAAAATATATATGGGTCTCATTGTGATGCATTTCGCTTATTCACGCCATTTATCCATTATGTCATTTGAATTTATAGCATGAGAAAAAAAAGAAGAAAAAAAAGAGGTATATCCAAAACTCAAGTGGACCACACCATACAAAAAAAGGAATCGAATACTTAACGTTAAAAACTTTGTGGGGCCACTGTTTCTTTTGGTGTGAGTCACCTAAATGTTATATCTACTTTATTTTTTATCTCATGCTTCAAAAAATTGTAGTAAAATAGATGGACGGAACGGATATATCATATACATTACCGTACAATTCAAAATTTAAAATTATCTCTTCTGAACTAGTTTCAATGGCACAAATACCTATGAATTTTCAAACACGGTAGACCATAATAATTACCTATTTACAATGTATTTACACTGGCTTTAAAAAAACAAACAGTCCCTAATATTTAGGTGATCGGACATATTCAATAGATTTTCAAGGGTGTTTAATTTAATTTGTACGGTTCTTTTAATGGCATAACTCTCGCATTTTTATTAGGATCGTGAATTAAAGGCCATTAGATGATGAATTAAAATAATTACAGTGAGAAACTCTGCAATAATTTTTTAAACCCTAAGTGGTGAAATCCAGACGGTTACAGATAAACATTTTAATACAAACAAAATTGAATTTTATTGTAGTTGATGAAATGTTTCATAATAGAAGACACTTGCATTCGACTTTTTACACAAAAAAAAAAAAAAAAAAAAAAAAAAAAAAAAAAAAAAACTAATTAAATTTGATTCATCACCTGTAAATAAAAAAATTTAATGTTATTTAAACAATAACATAATAAGAACTATTCTAGAGTAAATGATCCCCAAAACTTAATTCAGCTATGCAAATAAGAAGTACGAATATGTTTAAATAACTGATAAGTTTTGCATTATAAAGTAAGAGTCTAATGAAATAAATGCAACAATAAATTATGACGAACACTTGCCGACATATGATGAATACGAGAATGTTACAAATAAATATAATTTTTATATTCATATTAGACATTATAATGGAAAGAATTAAATTAGCATCAATGTTGATGAGATACAATCCGTCATTCTCATATCTACCACAAAGTACATTTATATTATTCGGTCAAATAATTAAATGAAGGTAAAATAGATGAAAAAGATAGACTTGATGAGCTAAAGGTAAGGTGATAGATAAGTTAAGATAGAGAGATCATATCTTAATAACAGAAGAAAATAATCCATCGGCTATTTTAATAGGATGGAGAAATGAAGAATATGAAATGAAGTTACCTTCCTGATTACCAATACATTCAATGGTCCTAAAGTCGATAATGTAGAGCTAGCTAAAAATAGAGGTGGGCCTAACCACGTGATATAAAAAAAAATACCAAACGAGTCATTCGACCAACGAAAATTAAAGGGGTAGTGGAAAGGCTGATCATCCCTTCACGAAGTTCAGCAATTTGTTATGATTCTAACTACTGTTGTCATGTGCGGTCGCATATGCGAATATGCGATCGCATATGCACATATATGTGGCCCAATCGCATATGTGGTAGTGGCATATGCGATCCCTGCATATATGCAATCGCATATGCCATATATTCCAGCATTTGCGATGTATGCGATTGCATAATGGCAAACGGTCAGATTTCTGACCATTTTTTGACCCATTTTTTAAAAAAATCTGGATTTTTACTCTATAAATATGCATTTTAAGCATTCCTACTTACAAAAAAAGCTCAAACTCTCTTTCTATTCTTTATTTCTCTTAATACATCCTCTCTTGCTAAGCACTTTACATTTTACAATCTACATTCTACATTCCACTCCTCTCCATCCATATATCTTTTCTTTTCTTTCAACTTTCAAGAATCAAGAGGGTATAACAAAAATCAAGAATCAAGAATACAAGATACATAATACATGATACATCATTCATACCATCCATATTCAAGAATCAAGATTCAAGATCAAGAGTCAAGACAAGACTCAAAAGACTCCTCACTCATCTAGTCCTCTCCAATCTCCATCAACTAAGTTTTCTAAGTTTTTCTAAGTTCTAAGTTTCTAACAACTTCTTTCTATCATTTTTTTTTTAATAATTTGTTTGTTAATTGATTTGTTACTTTGTTAATTGTTAGTTGTTATAACTTACAAGTTTGAAGTTATAACTTACAACTTACAAGTGACAAGTTGCAGCTTATATTACAAGTTACATCTTACAAGTTACAACTTACAAGTACAAGTTACAACAAGATTTTAAGATCAATACTCAAGTAAAGGGGCAAAAGACCAAAGGTGAAGAGAAGAGAAGTAGACAACTTAAAGTCAAATTTGTAAGTTGAAAGTTGAAAGTTGGGAACTTCTTTTAGATTTGTTAATTATTACATTTGTAATTTTACTTTTATTTATGTGTAAATCTCTCTTTCTCTCTCTCTCTCATTCTCTTTCTACAAGTGTAAGTGTGTAACTCGACTCTCTCTCTTTTTCTCATTTTCTTTTCCCTCTTCTTCTCCCTTTCTATAAGTATAAATATGTAATTCAACTTTCTCTCTCCCTCTTCTTCTCCCTTTCTAGTTTCTACAAGTGTAAGTGTGTGTGTAAGTATAACTCTCTCTCTCTCTCTCTCTCTCTCTCTCTCTCTCTCTCAAGTCCCATCTCTTTAGACTCTTTACTCTTTACTCTTACTTACTCTCTTAGATTTATTTCTTTCTTACTCTCTTTCTCTCTCTCTCAAGTCTCATCTCTTTAGGCTCTTTACTTTTACTCTCTCTCTCTCTCTCTCTCTCTCTCTCTCTCTCTCTCTCTCTCTCTCTCTCTCAAGTCTCATCTCTTGTCACGCCCCAAACTCAGAAATCGGGCTCACAAAATTCTCGATCGCTGAATCTGGCACCGACAGCCTCCGTAGAACCCTATTCTCGGCTCCCGGCTCCCAGCTCCCATTCGCCAGGTTCCGATCCTGGGATGCTACGAGAAGGATTTTCAAAATCAGTTTGAATCGTGATAAGCATAACCAAAGGCATAACTCACAAACAACAACCAAAAACTTTATTACATTTTCACTATAATAAAAAACTCTACAAGTATAATGAGCATAAAGGAAAATACAATGATGATGAACAAAATTTTCAAAGTGATCTGCAAAGTGCTCCTGCTTCAGCGCTGCTGCGCCCCAACGTCACCTGCACGCAACGGTCGTGCATAAGTTTATAGAAAGCTTAAAGGGTGGTGAAAATGTGTGCGCAAGGTAGTAATATGAACATGCAATATTAGAGAAATGCAGAATATGCAGATGGATCCATGAAAACTATTAGTCGTACCAAAGCTATGCGTTGCAAGACATGAATGATATCGGCCATCCCAAGGCCATGCGATGTGAAATGCAACTCAAGCATGCAAATCCTCCTCTATGTCCACACATCAATACAGCTCAAATATGGGATATCACCGGGGTCTAATACACTCTAAACCAGATCGTCGCCTCATCGCGCGTAATAAGGTAAGTGGAAGAGACCTCACTATCCGTCTGCCAATATCGGGTTCGACTCGTCGATAGCGGACCCATTCCTTGAGCTGGTCAGACTCAGCCTAGCATTACCCCCTACACTAAGGCGGGTAAGTCCGCACCCCCTTCCAACCGACCACGACACAGTGGAGAGCGCAATCATCTTGTAATCGACACTCAACGCTCATCTACCCATTCGGTCTAGACGTTGGAGCAACCTCTTGGTACCATAAGAATTTAGAGACTTTCACCCAGGGATATCGATAACACCCCATGTAGAACAAGATTTTCGGTATCCAATCCTGCCAGACACGATACGTCTGTGGAAGCTATGGTCCTGATATCGCTAGGGCGTATAGTAATCATATCACACAATGTGAAATGCATGAATCACGCCATCCAGTCATGCAACAAATTCTGCGCATATCGTGCACTCATGCAGGGCAACACCGCCTAACCGGGAGCCCATAAACAACTTGCTCGAAGGCATATGCTATGATCAGTCACCTCTCATATTAAGCATACATATGATGCGTATGATTATGAGTCCTAGAACTGTACTAAACATGTAATTAAAGTAACGAAATATCCTTACAATGCAGATGGGTCTAGACGGCCTATACACAATAAGTATGGGCCTTTCAATGGGCCCTAAAGGAGAGTCGCAATGCGGACATTTAACCAACATTATACTCACAATGTGGACGTCAAACCAACATTGCTCCCAAGGCATAGTCCGTAGTGAATATCATTACACAAACCATGTTGGTTTCACATATTGCAATGGATCTTAGGTACATCCTATTGGGCCTTCATTACATCAAATGGGCTACATAAGTGGGCCTTACGTTCATCAAATGGGCCGCATTACTGGGCTTCACCAATGGCCTTAGGTACATTGCAATGGGTCATAACCCATGGGCCTCAGAGGACATCATAATGGGTCTAATCACATGGGCCTTATGTGTCTTAAATGGGCCTAATCTCATGGGCTTTATACATATCAAATGAGCCTAATCCTGTAGGCCTTATATAAATTAAATGGGCCTAAACCCATAGGCCTTATATATTAAATGGGCCTAAATTCATAGGCCTTACATAAATCAAATGGGCCTAAACCCATAGACCTTATATGTCAAACGGGCCTAAATCCATAGGCCTTATATAATTCAAATGGGCCTAAACCCATAGACCTTATATGTCAAATGGGCCACACCCAAACATAGGTGGCCCACTTGATCATAGATCGGTCTCATTCTTCAACTCATGCCTTAAAATGATCTTTCCAAGTGGATGGACGGTCTGGATGCGTCACATGCATCATGGCGAGTCCCACTGTCGCTGGACAGTGCAGACAAAACACATGCATCATGGCGAGTCCCACTGTCGCTGGACAGTGCGGACAAAACACGTGCATCTCTGAGGGCTCCACCGTCCGCTGGTCGGATGGTGGATGCAAAACAAATATATCATGGTGGGTACCACCGTCCGCCTGGACGGTGGATGCAAAATACATACATCACTGTGGGTCCCATGTGGGACCCACCATCATGTTTAAATGCCATCCAAACCGTTGATAAGGTCACTTGGACCGAGATGAGTAGGAAAAACAAATTTCATCTTGATCAAAAACTCCTATGGCCCAGAAAAAAGATTTTAATGGTAGAGGTTCAATCCCACTGTTTCCTGCAGTGTCGGCCACCTGATCAGTGGATGGGGCCAAATTTTGGAGGTGGCCCACTGCTGGGAGTGGCCCACCTCGTGGATGGTGTGGATACGAAATATACATCATGGTGGGGCCCACGGCAGCAGCCATGGGACGCTGGTCATCCGCCCGCTGCACGCAGCAGCACGCTGCTGCCGCTGCTGTGTCAGAGGCAGCAGGCGCTGCCTCTGATGCTATTTTTTTTTTTTTTGAAAAAACCTCTGATTTTGAGGATTTTCAAGTGTGGGGCCCATATTCAAGAAATTGGTCCCAGCCATGAGATTCTACGGCTCCTAACAAGTGAAATAAGTCCAAAGTTTAGGATTTTTGGGTGCATAAAATCATCGAAAATTTTTTTAATGGTAACCACCAAAGTTCCCTATGCTATAGCCCACCAGATGCTCAGATCAGCCCCATTCTTCTACTCAACGGCTAAAATGATTTAGGCAATGAGATGAACGGCGCAGATTGAATACATACATCAAGGTGGGACCAATATAAGTGGGTCACCCCAAAAGCTTGGAACAAGCTAATATATTTGTGTTTTCCCAGTTGATGTCCAGCGTCCCAGACGCTGGACGGTTGGGCAATATGCATTTGGGGTGGGCCCGGTTCAGGTGGGCCACCAAGTGATGGATGGCATCGGTACACCACATTTAAAATGAGCCCCATTTATAGTTTACTTGGATAAGATACATACTTCATGGTGGGGTCCATTCGAGCGGGCCACACAACTACATTATCACCACATGAGAAAAGGAAGAAAAGGGATGGAGAGAGAGAAAAAAAAGAGGGTGGGACACGCGTGTGATGGAGGGACCCCGACATTATGGGCCCTCCTTTGCAATGAATCATACATTAAGTGGGCCCTAAAGCATATGGGACCATCGAAATCTAAAATCAACGGTGGAGATCCTTTTCCCACCAATATGGACGGTCTAGATGACCTTTTTATTGTAATAAAATAAACATCATGATGGGATCCATGGAGAATGGCCTCATCATGGATGATCATGATGATCAAAGTGGTCCATCGGCCACAACTTAGGGTCCCAAGTGAGATCCAAACCATTGATCGGTTGGCCTCACTTGGCCCATCTTAAAAACATGAAAACCAACTCTTATCAAGCACTCACCATTCGATCTTCTTGCTCCTATGGGTTCCTTAGCACCTTAGCTTTGATTTCAATGGAGGAGATGAGAAATGGATGGCTAGGATGGGAGATCTTGGGATGGAGAGGTGGGCCACACTTGGAGTTTGGAAGGCTTGGAGAATTCTCATACGTATGGAGTTTTGGTTGCTTGGGAATGGTTTGAAAAAAATGAGAAAAAGAGTAGTAAAGAGAGTGAGTGATAGGTGATGGATGTGGTGGGGATGGGTGTGTAAGACACTTTTTGACTTTGGTGACTTTTTGTGTAAGAAAGGCATGGTCTTGTAAAACCTTTTTGATTTTTGTGGTTGCTTGGGTATAGGTGAAAGGTGATGTGTACTTGACATGTGATGTGATGAGATTGATTGATTGATAGGATTGATGTGACACCTCGTAGAGATTCTCTTGGGTTTCGCAACTTGTGAAGTCCTCGCATCGAACATTGGCCTACATCTCCTGACTAGGGTATCGCCTCGGCGCGCGAGTCGCGGCATCGGAACAGCAGCGACGGCGCGGTCGCTATGGTAAAGATCTTGGGTTGAGTCGACTCGGGTTGACGGCATACGAATCAGGGTCGCGCGCAAATATCAGTTAAGGGTCGAAGGTTGCCGGAATTTGACCTGTAAGACCGCGGAAGTTTATGAAACGGTATGGACTAAGATACGAGTCTTACATCTCTTTAGGATATTTACTCTTTACTCTTACTATCTTATATCTACTTTTTTCTTACTCTCTCTCTCTCTCTCTCTCAAGTCACATCTCTTGAGTCTCTCTATCTCTCTCTCTCTCTCCCCTAAGTCTCATCTCTTTAAGCTCTTTACTCTTTACTCTTACTTACTCTCTTAGATCTACTTATTTCTTACTTCTTAGTTCTTCTTCTTACTTCTCAGTCTCTTGCTTTACTTTTGTTTTCTTTTTATTTGTAGTTTACTTTATAGTTTCTAATTAGTAGCTAGCTAATTACTTTTTAGTGCTAATAATACACACACCACTATTCACCATCATAATGTATTCTTCTCAATCTTCCTCTTTAAAACCTAAGTTGAATGACTCGGGTTGGAAGTATAGGCACTGTCGTAGTGCTACTAAAAAGACTCACATACTATGTGAGTTACGTGGGTTTGTGAGTTCCGGTGGCATTGCAAAGTACAAGCAATACCTTGCACATTTACCGGGGTCAAATGCAGAAGCATGCGACAAAATTACTCCAGAAATTCGAAGAGAGATCATGGAGTATATGAAAAAATAATCAAGAAAGAAATGCGATAATGCCCCACGTCAGGAGGAATATATGAAACAAGATGCATCGAAAAGAGTCTGAGGGCATGGGCCCATAGACAGATGGTGTAGACCACACCCTGAGGATGTGGTTGACCAAAGGGGTAGAGGAAAAGGGTCCGCTTAAATAACTTTAGAGAACCGGTATTAAAAAAAAAGATAGAAAAATTATAATTCAACATATTGCTAAGTGGTTTTACCAAACCGGTATTGCTTTCAACGCTTTTAAATCGAAAAGCTTCAAAGTAATGATTGAGACTATAGGTCAATTTGGACTTAGGCTTAAACCTCTTTTATATCATGAAATGAGGGAGACATGCCTAAAAACTGAAGTTGAATAGTTGTTTACTAATGGCCGATAGATGGACTGATAGATCCTGTCAGTCTCTCATTAACTTTTTGGTAAATTATTTAGCTGAGACAATGTTCTTAAAGTTAGTGGATGTATCGGGCCATTCATACACAGGAAAATATTTGTTTAACTTACTAGATAGTGCAGTTGAAGAAATAGGTGTGGACTGCGTTGTACAAGTAATTACAGATAATATAAACTCGTATGCAATGGTTGGTCATCTTCTTATGGAAAAGATACGACATTTATTTTGAACCCCATGTGCGGTCCATTATATTGATCTTATGTTAGAAGATATAGGTAGATTATTTGTAAATGTGATTGTAAGGGCTAGAAGAATCATGATCTTTATGTACAAACACACCCTTCTTCTCAGTCGAATGAGAAAACACATTGGGGTAACTTGCTACGTCCAGCAGTCACCTGTTTCACATCAGCCTTTTTAACACTACAAAGGCTACATGCAAAGAAATCAGAACTTAGAAGCTTTATATTGTCAGCCGATTTTACAAGTGGGCTTTGGTCAAAGAAGGCTGAAGGGAAACGGGTTCAACACACAAATCTTTCTCAAAGTTTTTGGACTCAGGTGGTAAAGGCGTTAAAATCATCTAAGCCATTAGTCACTGTGTTGCAATTGGTAGATGGGGATGAGAAGCCCGCAATGGACTACATATATGATGCAATGAAGAGGGTGAAAAATAAGATCATGGACCATTTTAACTATAAAGACCGTGATTATAGGCCAATTTTAGATATTATAGATAAAAGATGGGGTAACCAAATGTCATCTCCATTGTATTCGGTTGCTTACATCCTTAACCCAGCCTATTTATTCGCTTCTGCTGATCCAGCAGAAGCACTAATTATGTATATGGTTGGATTTATTAATTTTTTGGAAAAAATGATTCCAGATAGAGGAGAACAGGACAAGATCTCAACTTTGCTGGACTTTTACATAAAAAGTAAAGGGATATTCTCAAGGGATATCGTAATAAGACATCAAACAATAAAATTACCTAGTTAGTACTTTTATGAATGAATGTTAGTGTACACTGTCAACTGTGTACTAAACTCTTACAAAAAGTTTTTTTTACAAAGTGTCTCTAATAGACTAAGACTCTAACCTATACTTAAACTATTTTTCTCAACTGACTAGTAGACTTCCTATGAAGTGGACCCGAACAAGAAGGATCTAGCTCTAAAGAAGCCGACTATGAAGATTCTTGAACTCCCGTGTTCTGCCAGTAGTTGCGAGCGCAATTTGATCACATTCAAGGCGGTAAGTAAAAGTTTAGACTGTTTAGTAATTATTTTTTTTTTTGTAAACTTTAAATTTTTTAGTGGCCTAACCTAAATTAATTACATAAATAGCTAATGTCAAATGCACTTTCTCTACAGATTCACACCAAGAAAAGAAATCGCCTTGAGCCAAAAAAACTCAATGACTTGGTTTTCATTCAATACAATAAAAAATTGTAAAAATGATTCCAAAGTAGGAAAAAAAATGTACCACCCCGAAAATCGGGGGTCGGGTAGAAACCCAACTCCCGAGTTCCAGAACGTCACTTATGCAACATTGATAATGATCAATGTATGTTGTCTGTAGAATGACATTAAACAAGATTGAGTGTAACACCCTGAAAATCGGGGGTCGTGTATAAACTCAACTCCCGAGTTCCAGACCGTCACTTATGCAACAAAAATGGTTATGATTCGATGTTGTCTGATTTAAAGCATTCACATGAGTAACAGTATACCAAAACTGCAATTCATACTTCAGATCCAGTGATAAAAGCAAGCGGAAGACTAAACAAGATATATATCACTGTATGGAAAAACAAAGTAATCTCAACTGTCTCCAAAGTATGACTACATCTCTGAGTCTCATATACATGTACAAAACAAAAGAATAATGTTCAAAAAGAAAGTCCCACTGATGTCCCCTCGATCCAGGTCACCTACGGGAAGCCGTCATGATACTGCATATACGAGAACTCATCCTGGTCCTCGTCATCATCTAGCTCCACCTCCTGGATCTCATCGTCACCTGCAACTACAACAGGGTCTGGTGGGTGTTGCAAACACCATCCCGTAACGTGGGAATGAGTGATCAACTCAGTGGAATCATAGAGCAAAGATTAGCATGTTCACAATTCAGTCACGCGATAATAGTAAAGCAGTAAATCAGACAAGTCCTAATACTGTTGTTAATGCAAGATGATATGACGTGATGTATGCCCTCACCGACGATCACCCTCATACGGCAACATCTTACGACCGCGGCATGCCACACTCCCTAGAGTGCTCCACATCTTCCAGGCACATGCAATGCTATGGTGATATGATTACCAAGTTGTTATTAGTCCATTCAAACAGCAGGATTGGGAAACTAAGGTACCTCCCTTGTATCAATCCCAACACGGATCCTGTCTAGGGTCGTCACTCCTAGTAATCTCATACGATGTACATTTCGTAAGTCACTGCAAGGGCTGCCAGGGCTGTTGCTCGCACTCGTTGCACCGCTCCCCCATCACCTTATCAATACAGGCCTACTGTACTCTACTGCACGGAAGGGTCGTCGCCTCCCGTGAACTCAGAATACGCTCGCGGTCACTACAAAGGGCTCGTCGCCTGATCAGTGTAGGCCGACAGCTAGAATATAGTGTCCCATACCACCATAATCTGCTCACGAGTCTAGGTGCTCACTGGTCACTACGGGGAGGTTTGTGGCCCCAGCGTAGGCCGACAGCTCGACCACGGTGTCCCATACCACCATGCCCGGCTCATGAGTCTTCGTGGATCAAGGTACCACGGTTAATAGGGTTTACAATGGTAAGTTCAGTACCCTAGGTTCAAGCAGTTATGTTACATACAAGGTGAACAAACATCGGCCAGTCGGGTTACTTGACGGGCTCGACTAGCGCGATCGCATATCGAATTGAACGACATGAAGTGCGTAAAACACTTCGCGTGGCCTAACCACTGCCGCCAACTCTCAACACGAATCACATTCATCTACGCGTCGTTCGTGGCTATGACCAGTCAGCCACGAAATCGCTCGGTTACCGACTGCCTGGACTAAGTCAAGTCCCACACATCTATGGAATTACTATACAAGGTATTGGAATTGAAATACATCATGTGAGCATGTTAACACATGTTATAACTTTCAACTTAAGCAAATCTTCAAGGCATACTTCCCATGCATATTCAACTTAAGCAAATCCTCAAGCACATACATTCCATGCATATAATGAAATCATGCATTTTGTCAACATGTAGAAAATCATTTAGGTCGGCATAATAATTGAAAAATCAATCACAAAGTATCAAATAACATCATTTAATTCAATACATACTAATACAAGCATTTATACAAACACATGCACTACACACTTAGGTCTACATATAGCATGTCGACCCAAAGTGTGCAACTAGGCGAATCTCTTCGCCAAACTAATTATGCACGCATTCCTAACTTCCTAATGCGACAACAAACCATGTCAATCACATCAGCAAAATATGAATGCAAACAGTACTTCCTACAAATGACTAAAATGCCCTAAATCTCATATTCTTCGTTAGCTTACGAAACGGGAAACGGAGAGCATTTTGTACATGTCAAACGGCGATGCCGTCAAGAATCTACTATTAAACGACATTGAAAGCATTGGGAACCGTCAATCAGAGCGTCTAAAATCCTCACCTAGTGTCTTGTAGACTCGGGAATTGAAGCGGAGTGTATATGCTTCGTCTACGGCGAGTAAGGAGCCTAATACATAAGATCCATAAGCTACATCGCCATGGAAACAAGAAAAACTCAAATCACCAACTATTTAGGGTTTTTACTTACCTAGGATTGCGGTGGAATCGCCGGGAAAGCGGTAGAGGAGTGTCGCTTAAGCATGTGCAACACGTAGCACAAGTGGCGGGAAGAACTCTCCCACTCTCTCACAATCTCTCACTCTTTTTCTCTCTCCCAAGCTAGGGCTTCTCTCAAATTCGGATGGGAGAGAGGAGTGAGGGTTTCAACCCCTTTTATAGCCTAAAACATTCCCAAAATAGGCTTGGGAACAATGTTTACTTGGTGCCTAACCAAATCGGGGCCGTTTCGGTCCAAAAGGGCATTTCTGGAGGTCCCCAGGCCAAATGCGGTCGGACTTAAGCTCATGCATACTGGATCTAGCACACATCCAGTTTTCAGACCGGTTGGGTTCCCAGATCGCACGTGGCGGCCCAGTTTCAGTTTAACGGTCACCGCACCAAGATCAGGCCTATAAGTCTCGTGATATATAATAGATATTTTTCCTGATCCAAGGGTGTGATTTGGCTGTATTCTGACGGTCAGAATGCTTAATACTGATGCGTCAAATTTGTGTGCCAGATTTGAATTTGAAATTCCAACTATGTCCCTATTCACACTCTCTTCGGTCCGGGCTCAATGAAATAGCCTGTAATAATCGGTTTGACTTGATTTTTGGAATGAGTGTCAAGCCCAGCTAGACGGTCCTAACGGTCTAAGATAGGAGGTATCGGACTTTCAACGTGCGGTCTAGATCCAATACAAAGATTCAAAGTGGTCCAGAGAACAAACCGGCTTAGAGTTTGATCCGAGGCTTTAGAGCATTATAGCACCCTTAGTTCCACTCGCTTCGGGCCTTGTAGAACGTATTTAAAGTGATCAGGGACCATTTCCCAGCTATTCTAACGTTGCACTAGCTAACCTAGTCAAATTTTCCAAAGGAATGAATTCTACGCAAATTCGGGTCGAGTTGGTACTCGAGCCCAAGTATGGATTTTTCACGGGCGTTACATTGAGACTAAGCTAAAATAACATATTATACTCCAGAGACAGTTAAATTAGCAAGCAGAAGACTGTGATAAATACATAAAATATATAATTCATTTTAAGTCTCCAGAGTGTGAATATGTTACCAGGTTAAACATATACATGTATACCTCAAAATAGAAAGAAAAGAATATACATGAGTGCTCTGAAAATATAAAATGACAAGTGTCATGGCATCTAATCAACCTCCCTGTAATCCCGTTGATCCAAACACGGAGGAGAAGTCCTCTTCATCATCATACAAGTCCAGCTCCGCTTCACAAGCAGCACCATCATCTGTAACTAAAATAGGGACTGGTGGGTGTTCGAAACACCATCCCGTAACGTGGGAGTGAGTAGCTAACTCAGTGGAATAATAGAGCAAAGATTAGCATGTTCTCAAATCAATCACGCGATAATAGTAAAGAATGAAACAAACATTTATAGAATCTGTTGTTAATGTATGCATGAAATGACATGATGGATGCCCTACCGACATACTCCCTCATACGGCACCATCTGCGTCCGCGGCATGCTTTCTTCCCGCAATGCTCCACATCTTCCAGGCACATACAATGCGATATGGATAATGATTACCAAGTTGTTATTAGTCCTTTTCATACAGTAGAATTGGAAAATTAGGTTACCTTGCTTATATGAATCCCAACACAGATCCTGTCTAGGGTCGTCACTCCTAGTAATCACATACGATGTTATATTTGTAGGTCGCTGCAAGGGCTGCCAGGGCTGTTGCTCGCACTCGTTGCACCGCTCCCCCATCACCTTATCAATACAGGCCTAATTATCCTTAAGACTGCATCAGGACTCATCGCCCCCATGCGATGTCAGGATAAACTCAAGGTCACTACAAAGGGCTTGTCACCTGATCAGTGTAGGCCGACAGTAAAAATATAGTGTCTCATACCACCATAATTTGCTCAGAGTAGGGTGCTTACTGGTCACTACGGGGAGGTTTGTGGCCCCAGCGTAGGCCGACAGCTCGACCACGGTGTCCCATACCACCATGCCCGGCTCATGAGTCTTTATGGATCAAGGTACCATGGTTGACAGGGTTTTCAATGGTAAGTTCAGTACCCTAGGTTCAAGCAGTTATGACTCATACATGGTGAACATACAATGGCCAGTCGGGTTACTTGACGGGCTCGACTAGCACGAGCGCATCTCAAGCTGAACGACATGAAGTGCATGAAACACTTCGTGTGGCCTAACCACTGCCGCCAACCCAAAACACGACTCGCGTTCATCGACGCGTCCTCTATGGTACATAGAAACCAACCACAAATTCGATCCATTACCGACTGCCTGGACTAGGTCATAGCCCCAAGCATTTGTGAATCCACATCAACAATCATATAAAAGTAATAAAAATGAAATACAACAATATAAGCATGTTGAAACATGTTATAACATACCACTTAAGCAATTCATCCAACATATACATTTCCTATACATAAAGAAATCAATACATCTAGCCAACATAATAGAGATCATTTACATCAGCATATTACTTGAGAATTCAAACTCAAAACTATTTCACAACACCATATACTCAATACATACTAATACAAACATTTATACAAACACTTATTCTACACACTTAAGTCTACATAGTATATGTCGACTCAAAGTGCGCATTTAGGCGAATCTCTTCGCCAAACCAATTATGCACACATTCCTAATATCGTAATGCGACAAATAGCCATGGCAACCATTTCAGCAAAATATGCATGTATACAGTATTTCCTACAAATGACTAAAATGCCCTAAATCTCATATTTTCCGTACATTTACGAAACAGAAAACGGACAGCATGTTGCACATGTCCAATGGCGTCGCCGTCGATAATCTACTATTAAACGACATTGAAAGCGTTGAAATCAGCCAATCAAAGCGTCTAAAATCCACACCTTTTTACCCTAGATGTGTATCGTTTCGAACGGAACTTATACGTTTCGTCTACGGCGAACAGGCGACCTAATACACAAGATGTATAAGGTACTTCGCTATTGGAATCGACGGAACCTTAAATCAGCAAGTGTTGAGGGTTTTTCTTACCTAGAAATGCGTTGGAATCACCGGAAAAGTGATTGGGATACGTTGCTTAAGCACGTGCAACAGCTAGTGTAGGTGGCAGGAAGATCACTCCCACACTCTCTCACAAACTCTCACTTTTTTTTTCTCTCTAGCTAGGGTTTCTAGCAAATTCGGATGGGTGAGATATGTGAGGGTTTAAAGCCCTTTTATAGCCTAAAACCTTTTCAAATTAGGCTTGGGAACAAAGCTCACTTGAGGTATAACCAAATCTGGACTATTTCGATCCAAAAGAGCATTTCGGGAGGTCCCCTGGCCGAACGCGGTCGGACTTAAGCTCATGCATACTGGATCTAGCACACATCAAGTTTTTAGACCGGAAGAGTTCGCAGATCGCACGTGCCGGTTTAATTTCAGTTCAGCGGTCATCACACCTAGATCAGGTCTACAAATCTCATGACATGAAAAAGAAATTTTTTCTGATTCGAGGGTGTAATTTGGCTGAATTCTGACGGTCAGAACGCTTAATAATAACGCGCCAAGTCACTTGCTAGATTTGAATTAAAATTTTCAAATCTAACCCTTTTCTTACTCTCTTCACTCCAGGCTCAATGAAATAGCCTCTGAACGTCGGTTGGCCTTGATTTTTGAAACGATTGTTAAGTCCAGCCAAGCGGTCATAACAGACTAAGATGGTAGATATCGAACTTTCGACGCGCAGTCTATATCCAATACAAAGTTTCAAAGGGTTCCTGAGAACAAACCGGTTTAGAATTTGATCCTGGATTTTAGGGTAACGTAGCATCAATGATTCTATAAGTTTTGGGTCTTGCAGAACGTATTTAAAGCGATCAAGGACAATTTCACAGCTACTCCAGCATAGCGCTAGGTAACTTACTGTTAATTTCTAAAGGAATTAATCTTAAGTGATTTCTTTGACTTTGGAATTGGGTTCTGAGAGGTTACCAAGGTGTTTTGGTTGACCCATTACTAAGGATGTCTAATCCCAGGTTGGCAAAAAATTTGGGGTGTTACAATCTACCCCCCTTAAAATAAAATTTCGTCCCCGAAATTGGTTAAGGGTAATGAGTCCCTAAAGAGACTTTCGTATTGACATTCTAAGGAAGGTTCAAATTCTATTTAATGACCTAACCTTACGTATAACCTAAACCAACTGTTTCGATCTTGGGCCAGTGGGAAGGGGCTAACCACGCTTCCGCCGCGCTAATCTAATCCAACGGTTGTATTAGATAATCCTAAGTAGATTGGGCTCAATACGTTCTACCCCCCTTAAAACTTAGTTATACTTAAGGTTCAAGAATCTATGTCTCGATCCGTATATCGGAACGATGTGTAACTTAGGACCTATCCTTGACATGGAACGAGAGATAACCTCTCGCTACATTGGTCTTCTTTTACTAATGATGCGTTCTATGACATTGGTACCTATGGTTGTAGAAAAGAGCTGAAATAATGGGTGTTGTGGTTGATTTCAAGGACGGATGTGAGTTTGTGGCAAGAGGTCTAATCTCTACTGGCTATAAGTCCTCGCCAGTTCCCAAAGACAAAGCGATAACTTTTGGGTTGTAGGTGATTGGGCCAACACGGAAGAAAAGTTGTGTAATGGGTCTGAGCCGGATACATAGACTTTCTGCCTAGAATAGAAAATTTACCGTATCAGTTCTTAATCCTAAACGATGCCGATCTTCTGCTTGATCAGAGCATTGGATTTATTGGCAACTACAAGGATTGAGAAGTCAATTCAAACCGCGAATACCTCGCTTATATATACAGTTCCTTTACTCCGCGTTCCCGAATGCAATAGGCCCTTGGGAAAGGCAATTCTAAGGGGTGTGTTGGTTTATTCTAAGTTCAACTTGAGGGATTTGATAAGTTTTCCCTGAGAGTTATTAAAGGAGCCTATGAATGTTATGAGGATCTACCCAAGGAAGGGAGTCCCATTCCAACCAAATCTAACCTACTATTCCTTAGTATATACAGGCTTTACGCTACTTAAGGTAACTAGTAGACTAGTCTGTAACTCATTGGCTATAAACCAGAGTCTAGGCTCATACGCTAGATGGTTTCATACCATTTCCACTGCAGGGAATTGTTCTATCGCTTAGAGTCAGGATTGTTTAAATGGAATTGGATTTCTTATATCGTCAGATCTTTCACATTTAGGAGTACTTAACTCTAGGTCCAAAACGCCAAGGGCCTATATGGCCAGTAGCATTAAGTTGTATTAAATGGAACTGCATTCCTAATCCCATGTTGGGATTATGTACTCCATTTAACAAAATTTATCACAATACATAGAATAAAGTTTCACATGGATTATGACAGGAATGCATTCGGCTATGCCAAGCCCAAACCACAAACACAAACACATTTTCTACCTACGACTTCACTAGACCCAATAACAACAAAACACAAAAATTCCTAACATGGTAATCAAACAATCTACAAGACAACGGCATACATGGGATTTGAGGTTTGCACAATTGAGACCAAACAGAGTGTAAAGGCTCAAATAACAGAGACATGAGAGGGAGGATGGTGGAAGAGAGAAAAGGCTAAAATAGTCTCAACAAAGCCATGGAAAAGGAGGGAAAATGGGGAGAAATGGCTGCCCTAATGGGCTGAAACAAATCTAGGCCCTGTAGAGGGGTGAATTAAGCTCTCAATGGCTAGATTTTCAAAGATAAAGGAGCAAGATAAGATGGAATGGAGGTCCACACGATTTTCAGCCTCCAATGAAGGATGAGAGAGCTCTAAACGACGAGAATGGAGAGAGAAGGAAGCTTGTATGGCTGTGAGTGATGGAATGACGTCGGTTGAGGTAGAAAATGAGAATGGAGGTGGTTTGAAATGACATTTGGGAGGGAAGGCAGCAACAAACATGAGAAGGGAGAGCTTGGGAGGCATTTTTGTGAAGGAATTACGTCTTTTGGGGGGTTTTAAGGTATGGCCCGCATACCAGGGGGCTACCCTAGCCCCCAAACACCTTCAGCCCAAAGGCCAGACCCAACGGTAGAGTTTGACTGGCGATGCATCGCCGAATCGGCGATGCCATCGCCGGTGAACTTGCAAACTGGTGATGGAAGCCATATGGGTTGGGTTCCCCTTACCCTAAGGACTCCAGATATATGTGGGTCCCACCCTAGTTCATTGTAGTTTGGCCTAGAGAGGCCCAAAACTCCATTTAGGGTGTTACGGGGCCCGTCTGTAAACCAGAATGAACCTATACATCATGTAATATATGTTTTTGGTGTAGGAGGAGCTAATCCATCCAATTAATCCATTTGTTTCAAGAAATTCCATAATTGGAATGACCAAAAGTTCAATTCTTACCAATATTTACTATTTATAGTAAATTTTTGTCCAAGTATGATTTTCTATCCTTTACACATTAGGATTGATGCCTAGTGTGAAAAGACTTAGAAAAAGTTGAATAATGGGGTGGTAAGAGGAAGGATTTTAAAGGAATTGGGTGAAACGGGGTTTTTAAGCCCTGAGATTGAGTATAAGGGTCGTAGTTGCCCCACAACCCAAGGACTTGCATTTTATGATTTGAAAATGCTTCTGGGAACATCTCATACCCGCCTACTAACAACCTACAGGCTACTTAAGTCACCTCACGTGACCAAAGATATGTTACGGATTCGATCAAACGAACGATTTGAGTAGACTTCGCCTATTGGCGAAACTGAAGTCTTACGAGTGTTTCTAAACAGAAAACGGACAGTATGTTGTACATGTCAAACGGCGTCGCCGTCGATAATCTACTATTAAACAACATTGAAAGCATTGAAATCAGTCAATCAAAGCGTCTAAAATCTGTACCTTTTTACCCTATATGTGTATCGTTTCGAACGGAGCGTATACGCTTCGTCTACGGCGAACAGGCGACCTAATACACAAGATGTATAAGCTACTTCACTATTGAAATCGACGGAACCTTAAATCAGCAAGTGTTGAGGGTTTTCCTTACCTAGAAATACGTTAGAATCACCGAAAAAGTGATTGGGATACGTTGCTTAAGCATATGCAACAACTAGTGCAGGTGGCAGGAAGATCACTCCCACACTCTCTCACAAACTCTCACTTTTTCTCTCTCTCTAACTAGGGTTTCTAGCAAATTCGGATGGGTGAGATATGTGAGGGTTTAAAGCCCTTTTATAGCCTAAAACCTTCTCAAATTAGGCTTGGGAACAAAGCTCACTTGAGGTATAACCAAATCTGGACTGTTTCGATCCAAAAGAGCATTTCAGGAGGTCCTCTGGCCGAACGCGGTCAGACTTAAGCTCATGCATACTGGATCTAGCACACATCAAGTTTTCAGACCGGAAGAGTTCGCAGATCGCACGTGGCGGTCCAATTTCAGTTCAGCGGTCATCGCACCTAGATCAGGTCTACAAGTCTCATGATATGAAAGAGAAATTTTTCCTGATCCGAGGGTATAATTTGGCTGAATTCTGACGGTCAGAACGCTTAATAATAACGCGCCAAGTCACGTGTCAGATTTGAATTAAAATTTCCAAATCTAACCCTTTTCTCACTCTCTTCACTCCAGGCTCAATGAAATAGCCTCTGAACGTCGGTTGGCCTTGATTTTCGAAACGATTGTCAAGTCCAGCCAAGCGGTCATAACGGTCTAAGATGGTAGATATCGGACTTTCGACGGGCGGTCTAGATCCAATACGAAGTTTCAAAGGGTTCCCGAGAACAAATCGGTTTAGAGTTTAATCCTGGATTTTAGGGTAACGTAGTATCAACGATTCTACAAGTTTTGGGTCTTGCAGAACATATTTAAAGCGATCAGGGACAATTTCACAGCTACTCCAGCGTAGCGCTAGCTAACTTACGCTTAATTTCTAAAGGAATTAATCCTAAGTAATTTATTTGGCTTTGGAATTGGGTTCTGAAAGGTTACCAAGGTGTTTTGGTTGACCCGTTGCCTAAGGACGTCTAATCCCAGGTTGGCAAAAAATTCGGAGTGTTACAAAAAAAGCCTGGCTTCTTTGACCCTATCTGCTTAGATGAGTTAGATGCAGATAACGAGTGACTTGTAGAGACGGAGGACCCGGTATTTGTTGGAAAGGATCTGACATAGGCACAAGTTGAAGATGCCGCATATAGATCGACACCTGGTGAAGGTAGTAGTACTACTCGAGGGTGAAGGACGGGGGGAGCCGGGGGGCGAGTAGTAGCCGTCAACCCGTTGATGAGATTGAGGAGATTGAAGAAAGAGAATGTGATAATGATGATTAAATTGAAGATCATTCACCATTGGATGTTGATGAAGTATAGGTATGCACAAATGACGAAGAAAAGGAAGAAGAAGAAGTGACTCGAATGATGATGATGAAGGTGGTGGTGGTGGTGGATCTGGTGGTGATGTATCACAATGGATGCTAGATCAATGTATATGATCAATGATTATTAATTAGATAAATAATAAATATATAACTTCTTGATTTTGTTTAATAGTTGTCTCATAAGTCTAAGTGTGTTGGTGTTGATGTTGTCGATTGCTGATAACTTGATATATTATGTATTGTATGTAGTGTTGAATGTTAAATATGGATATTTGATATTTTGATATTTTATATTTGTTAATTTTAAATGTAACTAAAATGTTAATTGTTAAGATTTAAGAAATTAAATATATTGTAATTTGTAAATTACTAAATTGTAAATGTATGATGTATCATTAATCATTATTATATGTATGTAATTGGTTGATTTTATTTTTTTACTTAAATTAAATGTATTTCATGTCCCAATGACATATAATAATTTATTTTGATTTTTATGGTTTTTTTTTAAATTTTTTGAAAAAATGCAAAAAAATATGCGACCGCATATGCGATTGTGCGATCGCATATGCTATTTGACAACATTGGATTTAACATCACTCCCCCTCAATTATAAAAGTGTTGGCTCCTTATCGACGCCTGACCTAGAGATGAAGATGAAGATCATAATAAAAATACTTAGTATGTTAAATTTTACTGTTGTGTGTGCACACTAAGCTATTATGGTCCACATTACGAGAAGTACTGCGATTAATAAGATTGATTGTTCATTTCATTACTGGAAATCCTCCATTGTTTAATTTAAACCTAATAAAGGCAAGTCTTTTTTAAACCAATGAAAAAATGCTTTAAATATGTCTAAGGCATATTTGTGAATGTAGTTGTAAACTTATTCAAAAAATGATGCATACTCCCTCCGAAAAATTTAGACCTTTTGAGACTGAACTCATTAAATATACTTAAAAAATCAAATATATGCAATTTTTCATAATATTCATACAATTCTTCATGAAATTTTGAGGCATATAGTAGTTAAGTTCATTCAATCGTTAGTACAAAAATGTATAAACTGATTTTATATATAGTCCATCTCGTTATAAGCTTGCAATCTCTTGAGTAAGTTAACATGTGCATATCAAATTATTTTTATGGGAATACATATAGACAATTGTATTTCATATTTTATTGACTATAGCATACATCATAAATAAATCGTGTATCTTATATTTAATTGAACAGATAACGTAACTCATTGTTATAAATAATAGTATGGGCAATATTCAAA
Organism: Magnolia kwangsiensis; assembly: GCA_037074715.1. Classification (NCBI taxonomy): domain Eukaryota; kingdom Viridiplantae; phylum Streptophyta; class Magnoliopsida; order Magnoliales; family Magnoliaceae; genus Magnolia; species Magnolia kwangsiensis. The sequence goes on along the minus strand of CM073575.1, from coordinate 24,565,453 downwards.
CAACAATAAATTAAATAAATATGAAATATTTCACATGTTCAGATGATAAAAAATACAATGTTACAACTAATAACGAATTTAGATTCTTATTGGATGAGACGAAAATTAGTCACCTCATTCGAAATAGTTCACACCCCTTGATTAAATTCACTAGTACAATAGGCTCCCGGCACGCTAGTTTTAGGATACAATTACCTAACATACAGTCTTGATAGCGTGCACATGCTGGTTGAAACCCAACATCATGACCATCAGTATAAACCTCATCGGCATGTCGAGAAAGATAAAGATAAATTGAAAATTTAAAGAGAGAGATGAGAACAATTTTTTCTATATATAAAATATTAAGAAATCATGCTCTCATATATATATATATATATATATATATATATATATATATATATATATATATATAGAGAGAGAGAGAGAGAGAGAGAGAGAGAGAGAGAGAGAGAGAGAGAGAGAGAGAGGGATTTTTGATATCATTGTGACCACGTGAAGTTAAAAAGTGCTCAAATTTGATTAAACATGTTTCACACAAGAAAATGGTCTTAAATTGTGATATACGATTTTATAAAAGCACAATTAAAAGAATGTGAATTAAAAATATTGTAATATTGGTAAAACCAAACTCATCAGGACTCCAAGTTTGATTTAAACTCCTTATGGACGAGTATCATGCACACACACCTGGTTAACTAGTTTTTTAGCCCTCCATTCCCAATCACACGTACGTGTAAAAACATAATGTAGCATTTTTCATAAAGGTTGAGAAGATGAATACTTTATAAGCACTTCACAATCTTTCTCTTTATTTGATGTTGGATTAACTCTTGCACTTGATAAATTGCAAAAACTAAAAAACTACATTTTGCAATTTTTATTTTCTTTTGTTATCTTTAAAAATAAAAATAAAAGTACCATAAGACTTATCGCTATACAACAAGGACGACAATTGGTGGCAGGGGTGGTTTGCACCACTTGTGCGGTTCCAAGTAGCGTTGCCTATGTTGATGTTTAATGCTATTGAGATAAATAAAAAACTAAAAGGCTAAATTATTTATTGCTCTTGAAAGATAATTAAATGTCAAACAAATGTGAATATTAAGGGTTAATCTAAATGTCTAGCTAAACTGAAAATTTTTCCTTTAATAAAACAATAATTATATTATTTTGCACTATTTCAATCTTCTTAGATCTTTTAATTATAAAAGCTAAATTTAATCTTAAATTTATAATGATTTTTTATTTATAAATAATTTTTTTCTAATTAAATGTTAATTATACAATATTTATAAATGATTTAAATTCTAAGTTTTTCAAAATCACGGTATGTCTTAACATATATTTATTTATCATGCAAATTTTAAATATTTAAAATAACGCATAATATTTTAAACTTTCTAAAAATTTAAAGATAGCATAATGTTTTTAAGTATTTAATTACAAATTCATTTATTTAAATAAAATGATAACTTTACTATTTTGTATTATTGAGATTTTTAATTAAATACTTTAGTTGTAAAAAAATAAATAATTTTGATTGTGAAAATGTCAATAAAGATTTATTTAATTTTATAATTAAATTTATAAAAAATTATATTTCATGCACATCTGTGTATTTTGGTTTAATAGTCTAAATTAATTATAAGATGCTTACTTTTTAATGAGATTTTTATATAAAACAATCCTTTGAATATACTATATTACAAGAAGATGTATTGACATTGGATATTTATGAAAACGTTACCTGCTACTTTGCTCATATCTCATTGCACATAAAAAAATATAAGCCCGACCATGATATGGTTTTAAATCTCACCATGACTACCATTTGTGTGACTTGATTCTACGCATATGGCGCAACAACAATCCCCGTCCATGATTCAAGTGAACTACACCATTGGAAAATGTATACGAGGCGATGCCCACCCTCCCAACTATTTCCCTCAAGGTGGCCCCCCTAAATCACCAATTGTCCTCATTTTTGGGCTATAGGACCTTTTATTATTATTATTGTATTTTATCCAATGATCCTAGTGGATTTTATATAATCAGCATGATAAGCCTAGTAAAAAATCAACGATGGACGTATTTTTCAGCTGTTTTCTTTCGTAAGACATATCTAAATTACAAGCCAACCTAAATTTTTTAGCTGTAAATGTGAGATTACACATAATGGTTAGAGTAGATTTCATATACATATCAATGTGGGCCCCACTAATATCTAGGGGGCATCGCTCTCGAACTCACAATGCTTAGCGTAGCACACGTCATCGATAATGTGCGGTGCTTGAAAGATTTGTGGGCCCTGTTATAATGTATATGTTTTATAAACATCATCCATCCAATTGTTCAAGTCATTATAGTTACGGTCAAAAAAATGAGGCAGATCCAAATCTCAAATAGACCACACCATAGGGAACAATATGCCCATCATTAAAAGCTTCCCAGGGCCCATTATTTATTTGTCACCCAACATGTTGATTAGGTCACATAAACCTAGGTGAAGGGAGAACACAAAGATCAACTTTATCCAAAACTTTTATATTCTCCAAAACATTTTTAATGTAAGGTGTTTAATCACCAGTGTTTCTTATGGATACCTAACAAATTGGATAAATTGCGTGGATCATAAATTCATCATGGTGGGGACCATAGATCTTTTCCAGCATGATGTGGTGTTGACATAGTTTACATGTGATATGCTACAAAATCCAATTATGAGAGCAACACTCTTCCCATTTTTTCGGTAAGGCCCAACCTGATGTGTATGTGGAATCCTCTCTGATCATTAGATGTGGTCTCACGCTAGGCCTAAAAAAATAATGTTAGCTTGTCATTCAGATGGTCCACACTAAAGAAAATATTTACTGGAGATACGTCCCCCGTTATTTTTTATAGGGCCCACCATAATGATTATGTGAAATCGACTATGACCATTAGTTGCAATACAAAAATTTGGACAGTTCATGATTCGAATGGGCCACACTAAAGAAAATAGTTTGGAGGGTGGTGTCACCTTACACACCTTTTCCAATCATGTAGTTCACTTGAATCATGTATGGGGACGATTTTTGAGCCCAACACCTAAAATTAAATCATGCAACTGGTGATGAGAGTAAAATTTAGAAACACATTATGGTGGGGTCCACGTAGCTTTGTATTTTCTTCCATATGGGATGAAGAGATGTTGTCCACAGGCCGAAGGATTGTTTTGGTATCCAACATCAAAGCATCTTCCTATATTATTATGTATTTGGATGAATTTTGGGTTTTATATATATATATATATATATATATATATATATATATATATATATATATGGAAAAGGTACTATGCGCTCGACCTCATGAGTTCGTCCCATGAGGTCGAGCTGTGTGGGCCCCACCGTGATGTGTTTCGAACATCTACCCCATCAGTTAGATGCACCATTCCATCGTGGGCCTAGGTCTCAAAAATCAAGTCAATCTGTGACTTTTATGGGCCACACCACATACAGAAGTGGAGAGGTGTTGTGCACCATTAAAGCATTCATAATCATTTTAATGGCCCACTGGGATATGGTTTGCAAATCCAGCCCATCCATTATGTGTGTCCTACTAGGATGAAGGGTCATACCAAGTTTCAGCAGCATTAAAATCTCGGGTGGGCCCCACCAAGTGTTTTATATGTTTTAACGGTGTCTTCACATGATTTTAGATGGTATGGCCCACCTGAGTTCCGTATATGGCTGATTTTTGGGACATCCCGTAATTTAAAGGGGACCCATCAAATGTACTATGTTGATGGTTGACACGCATCATGGTGGGGCCCACACAGCTCGACCTCACGGGAGCTTAGCTTATCGTGAGGATGAGCGCATAGTACCTTTTCCCGATAGATATATATATATATATATATATATATATATATATATATATATATATATATATATAACTCGCCATTGTGAACCATCTCCATTTGCTAAAACACCATGTAACTTCCAGTGGGGCCTGACTGATTAGTGAGATAAGAAAAAAAGAAATGAAAAAAAAAGAAAGCAAAACACTTATTAAATGATAATTTTCATAACACAGTTCAAATACAGTCATATTTGAATAACAAAATAAAATCTCCCATTCCACTTATATAGCTTGTTTCGTTGTCTTGTGCATGAGAATTTGTTTACAGAAAGGATAATGATAGGAAAGTGAAATACTTCATTTTCTTTAAAAATTAAATATGTTTAAATGTCACATCTCATTTTGATTTCCTTTCATTTCTTTTCTTCTTCTCTATAAAACAACCCTTTATTGTTGTTATTCCCATGATGATATGATGATATTGACCGGAAGGACATACCAGTAGGGTGACATGGAGGGCAACTGATTTGGCAGGATTTAATAGGCCACGTGTTGCTTTGTAAGAGAAGGGCCACCCAAAGCATACTTAAAAGATATTCCAATTCTACAGTGACACCTCTAATACAAGGTGGGTGCTGAAAACTCTCAGTGGGCCCACAAAGATGTATGTATTTCATCTATGTTATCCAACCATTTTCTCAACTCATTTTAGAGCACAAGCCAAAAATGAAGTAGATCCAAATCTTAGGTGGACCACACGGCATAAAATATTGGTGACTGAACGCCCAATATTAAAAACTTCTCAATGCCTTGAAAAGTTCCGAATCAAGCAGATTTGTGTTTTCTCTTCATCTAGGTCTGTGTGACATAATCAACAAGTTAGATGACAGATAAATATTATAGTGGGCCATACAAAGTTTTTAGTCATAGGTGTTCAATCACCATTGTTTCTTATTATGTGGTCCACTCGAGATTTAGATCTACGTTAGTCATGTGCTTATGCTCTAAATTGAGCTGATAAAATGGATGGATGGAGTGGATAAAACACTTACACCGTGGTGGTGCCCACAATGCCTACCTTGATCTTGATATGGATGGGCTCACTATTATTTAAAAGTTGTTTGGTGGCACTGAACTCAGTCTAAAATCCTGTTCAAAAATCCTTCCAAACATCTGGCAACTCATATTCAGACTTGTAGTGATCCCTCGAGTACTAGTCCAATTGACACATGAAAAGCTTTGCAAGCCTCATCATTATATACATGTTTTATCCATGTTGTCTATTCATTTTTCCAGCTTATTTTAAGTTATAAGCCAGAAAACAAGGAAGATCCAAATCTCAATTGAACCATATCACATAAAATAGTGGTGATTGAATGCCCAACATTAAATACTTTAACCTATTAATTATGCCACACACCTAGATGAAGAGAAAACACAAATATGAACTACAAAGAAAACACGAATATGAGCTTAATCTAAAACTTTCGTGCCCTTAAGAAATTTTTGGGGATGGGCATTCCATCACCATTATTTCTCATGAGATTTGGACCTGGCTCAATTTTTGAATAATACTCTTAAATGATATGAAAAAAATGAATGGATAATGGGAATTAAACAAGTGCATCATTGCAGGTGGGTGGCTAGAGTACCAACCCTTGTGCTATAGGGGTTGCTACTGAATTGAATCCACAGCTGAGCTTGTGAGCCCAGCTGCCCTAACACCATGGCGTGTTTGGGCAGTAGGATTAGTAGGGATTAGGTAGGATGAGATTTAAAAAACATAATTCAGTTGCCATGGATAAGATTAATGCCATGCTTTGTTGCTCATAGGATGGTACATTGAATGAATATACCCACATCATTTGAAATTATTAAGAATAACACACGTGTTATATCTAAATTGTTCATTTGTTTTGTAACCTCATTTTATGGCATAGGCATAAAAATAAAATAGATCCAAATCTTATGTCGCTCTAAAGAAGTTCTCAACGGTAAGTATTTAATCCCCATTGCTTTCTGTGGTAGGGTCCACTTGAGCTTTAGATTTACATGATTTTTTGGCCCATGCTCTATAATAATCTTGAAAAATGGGTAGTCGGTGTGGATATAGCCTACACATCATGGTGGGACCTACACAACTTGCTAATATTAAGTGAAATTGGCACAGGCCGAACGCAATTCTGATACCTTGCATCAAGGACATAAAACTATTTAATATATTTCATTTATAACGGTTCAAAAAATATCCAGATGGTCAGTTGGCCAAATAACCTTAACTTTGGTTTCTGGTGCATCTCAACTGGGACCGTAATTTCGGCGGACCATCGACATGCCGCGTCTGTAATTTTAAGTACCAGCTCATCACCCATTGCGGTACTACCTCAGTATGCTATTTTGTACTGAGCGAACTCTTTTCAGCCCACGGTGAATGTACGTGGTTTATCCACACCGTTCACTTATTTTTCTTTATCCAGTTTTTTATGAAATTGAAGCATATTCAAAGCCCTAGTTGAGTTGACCACACAACAAGAAACAGTGGAAATATGATTTCTAAGGTTGAAACCTTACCCGGTGCCTACATCTATATTCATTTGCCATGCAAACTGTTCGAGAGATAAAAAATACATGGACGAAGAAGCACAAATATCATCTTGGTCAAAAACTTATGTCGTTCACGAGAAATTTTCAACATTGGATATTTAAATCACTCTTTTCTGTCATGTAGTCTATTTGAGATTTTTATATACTTTATTTTTTGGTGTAAATCCAAAAAATAATATAGTAAAATGGATAAACGAGTGGACGAAAGGCATAAATTACAATGGACCCTGCGGAGCCGTACACTTAGCGTACTGAGTCACTAATCTATCTGTTTCTGGTGTTAAAGTGTACTCTCCGTATAAAAATGAAATCGTCATCTAGCTGAGTAAACTCTTTTTGGCCCACCATGTATGCACCTGGTTTATCGGTTACATTCATCCGTTTTTACATGTCATTTAATAGGTTGAGACTAAAATAAAAGCATAAAAAATGCGAAGTACACCCTACTATAGGAAATAGTGTGAATAATGATTTCCACTATCAAAACTTTTCTGTGCTCCACGGTAATTTTTATTTGTCATCCAACCTGTTCATATAATTAAAAAATAATAGATGAAAAGAAAATACCAATATAAGCTTGATCCATAACTTTAATGGCCCTCAAGAATTTTTCATTGGTATACTTTCAATTCATACTGTTTTTGTAATGTGGCCCATTTGAGTTTCGTACATGCCCCATTTATGGAATCAATCCCTAACATTAGATGGTAAAATGCAGGGAAGGAGCGGATAAAATATATAAATCATGTGGACCCCACTGAGGTTACTCAGTACGCTGAGCTTACTGAGTTACTACGCAATCCGCTTACTGTAAAATACAAAATCCCCGTCGCAGCTTTGCTAAGCCCACGCGCGTGTACAAGTTAGATAATGCACACGCTAGCATAGCAGACAGGTGCACCATCCAAGCCATCTATCACCGAGCTCACCGTTTGGATGCTACTGCCCAATTATAACGATGGTCCACTCAGTGAATGTGCTATGATATCAGAAATAAGTGTCCAGTCAGCGAACTTCCTGCGATTTTTCACAACCGTAGATTATTTAGTGAAGTGTGGCCCACCTGACTACTGTACCAACTTGATTCTTGAGTTGAGTAATGAACGTAGATCTTCAGATGGATGGCTTCGATACTTCACGTGGCTGCCACGTTCGCATATGAAGTGGGTGTGCATTAGCTGACTTATACACGCGGGTAAGCTTTAGAGCCACCCCGAGTTCCGTACTTATTGTCTTCCATCTACAAGCCTCACGGGACTGTTGTTGCTTGAACGATAGAATCACATATTTTTCCATTTTTTAAAATCCTTTTCGTGCATTGGAAGGAAACTGGTGCCGAATCTAGGGTTTTCGCTCTTCTCGAATTTCCGGAAATTAGGGTTTTAAGATTGGCGGATATGAACCCTAGGTTTTCGAAAATTCCCGGCAAATTCCAGCAGCAAGAGAGGTAGGGTTTCGATCGATATCGGAGAGAGAATACTCAATCCTGGCACGAATGGTAAATGATCAAGAACCGATGGGCAATCTTCTCGATCTTTCTGAGCTTGGCGTTGGGCGGAGCACGGACGACGTTGATATGGACGACGAAGAAGAGGTACCGACGCACCTGAACACGATCAACAGCTCGGGCGGGTTCCACGTGGTGTCGCCGGATAAGCTCTCTGTCCAATACACCAGCAGTAATTTGCACGGGCATGACGTTGGAGTTGTGCAGGCGAATTGCCCAGCTCCTTCGAAGAAGCTGATGTACTACTTCGAGATATTCGTGAAGAATGCAGGGCAAAAGGGTCAGATTGCGATCGGTTTCACCAATGAACATTTCAAGATGAGGAGACAGCCCGGGTGAGAATTCACTGTCTCTTTTTCTCCATTTCGTCAATTTCATTTTCTGTCCTTTACCTTTTACTTGGCTTGTTATCTACCCTAAGTTTTTGATTGAAGAAAATGTGAATTATGTAATGGATGTGGTACAATTATCCAGTTATCTAGAACATTTATTGGGTGGGGCCAACAGTAGATTGGCTACATCCTGAGATTCTACTGGATCAGGTGTGAGCCATGTCAGGGATTGACATTTACCTGTCAAATGTTGATCACTGTCAGTAAACTTCTTTATCCGTCCATTTGCAGGACACTGATCGGACAGTGCAATTTGTGGGCAGAAGGCCCATCTATGCTGGGGTCGGCCAGGTCTATTGACTGGCTTGCCGGACCATTTATGTTTTTTTTTTTATCCCCGGTTGAATGGGGTTCATTGTTCTTCTTCTTCCTTTTCTTTTTTCTCGTTTGCTGTTTTAGTTAGTAAATGGGATTTAGTTTAGTAAAGGGATAGCCACAGATGCTACATGTAACCATGAATCTAAATACCGGAGTAGTTGGGGCTGCAGATATTCCTCGAGACAGCAACTATTTAGCTGACACTGGGAAATCATTGCAAAACCTGTCTGGAGCTGATGCAATCACGCCACACCCTACAAAAAGGCCCAGTTTTCTTTTTTAGCTTGTTCTTAAATTCCTTTCTTTCATATTCTCACGTTAGGAAAATATCTGTATGCTAGGAAAAAAGTATTATTAGATTTTCATGTTTAAGGGTTTTCTTATTTTAGAGATCTTGGCTAGCAAGGAATTCTATTTTTAGATTCCTTAAGAGTATGCTAGAGATTTTCTCAAGGAGGAAACCTTGTAAACACTCATTTTAAATAAGGCATGGGGCCTATGGTATAAGACAGTCGATGATATTTTCTTTAAGCAAGTTCTCTTGTTTCTCTACGGTAGTGTGTTGATGGGGGGAGTGGTGATCTGTGGCATAAGACTACAGGACTGCTGAGCTTGCTAAGTCATTGCATATATTCTCTCTTTCTCTCTCTCTCTCTCTCTCTCTCTCTCTGGAAGACACAGGGTGTCCCCACCTCCTTTTGAAATGAGACTAATCCCTGCAGATACACACTATCACCCACAACCACGTGTATCGGGTAAAGCCAAGGAGGGGAATCGAACCCTCACCTGTAGGGAATTGCATATATTCTCTTGTGTGATTTGAACTTTTAATCTGGTAAGCCGAACTTCATTGCAATTAGTTTCATTGCATTAGAAGCAGAGTAAAGAATGTGTGCGTGTGCTGAAAGCATTTGTTTTTCTTTCCATTTGGATTCTTTGGCCGTCTCTTAATTCATTTGTATATATTTCGGCTATTAAACAGTTGAGATGTTTACTGGTAAGCCGAACTTCATTGCAATTAGTTTCATTGCATTAGAAGCAGAGTAAAGAATGTGTGCGTGTGCTGAAAGCATTTGTTTTTCTTTCCATTTGGATTCTTTGGCCGTCTCTTAATTCATTTGTATATATTTTGGCTATTAAACAGTTGAGATGTTTACTTGCCTATGAGACTACTTTCATAAATTGTAATTTGGAAAGGGCTGTTGGTTGGTCTGTTTCTCCTCTGACATCTTTTGCCGTCCCTAGAGTAAGGCTATCAATTAAGGAAATCAACAGGCTTATTATCCCCTCATCATTCATCACCAACAAATTGGTTCCTGGCCCTAAAAAATGTGAAAAAAGAAAAGAAAGAAGAGGTCTACCTGAATGGAGAAATTTATGTGGTTGTTTGGGATTTTGCTTCATCTTACTCTAGAATTGTCTCTATAAGATGTGCTTCTCAAATGAGGAAGTGATGAGTGATGTGTTTACCATGTTGATACTTGGCCAAAGTACCCGATGGCTTTCTATTAATTATTATTATTATTACTATTATTATTTTCTTTTAGGAGGTTTGGTAGTTGTTTGAAGATGATGTTTTGTAGTTAGTGCATGATATTTTCTTTCGCAATAGATTGGTCATTCCTCACATCTAGTTTGGAAATGCCTTCAATCCTCAATAGTTACGTACCGCACCCACCAACCTCTCCCCGTTTAAAAAAGCAAAAAAAAGCAAAAAAAAAAAAAAAAAAAAAAAAACCTCACATCTATGCCATTGTTGTCACTATCTTGCCAATCTGATCTTTAATCCCTCCTGTTCCTGGGCTGTCAGCGAGGGTAGGGTTCGGTTAGGATATCATTGTTAATATACTCAAACTAGAGTGGGGGAATTGGATTTAGGCCCCATCAGTTTAAGATTTGGATCCATCTATGTGGTATTGGATATGAATTTGCATTTGATCAGATTTGGGTATTCCATTGTGTCCTATTGAATGAATTAAGATTCAGGGGATTTGCATTTAGTTGATGTGCTTTAGAAGCTGCTTATCTCCTGAATATACCCTTTTCTATAGGTATCCTTATGAGAGTATGGATAATAATGCTTATGGGAGTTTTGCGCTCTGATTGCTAGTCCCAGACCTAGATAAAGGAGGATGGTTGTGTTAATTTGGCAGCCAGCTCCAAACTTTGGCTAAAACTTTTAAGTTGACCTTACTTAATTGGGATATGGCTTAGACGATGATGGTGATGATTTGGACTCAAAACTAGTTTCCGCACCTAGGTTGGGGATGTAGATTGAAATCATATGAGAAATATGCTCTCCGAATCTTTCTCGATTAAATTGTTGGTTTCAATCATGCTCCTGGAGAATTTTAATGTGGCTCCAGTGGCATGGTGTGGAAGACAAAAGCCCCCCCCAAGAACAATCGTATTCATATCTTGTTGGAAGGGACTGCATCCTCACTGTGGACTGGTTATGTCAATGAAACATGATTTTGGTTAATGGATGCTGGTTGTGTTTGAAAGATACTGAAAACGTCTATTATCTATTCATCCATTTTGGGTTATAATACTTGATTTGGGTTCTGGTCGAACGTTAAACTTATGCCATAACTTGAATGTTGGGTAGTTAAGGAATAACATGTTTATAGGATGAGTATAGCTGAAATGAGGATTTTGAGATGGATGAGTGGCAAGATGAGGAAGGACAAAATTAGAAATGAATGCATGTGAGGGAACTTAGGAGTAGTACTAATAAATAATAGGACGAGGGAAAGTAGACTTAGATGGTTTCGTAATGTGCAACAGAGACCAAGAACTGCGCTAGTTAGGAGTGAGTTGGTTCAAGTTGAAGGCTCTAAAGGGCAGGAAGGTTTAGAAGGACGTGGATGGAGGTAGTATGAAAAGACTTGATGACCTATTGTCTAATTGAAGGTTTGACCGTTGACATAGTGGAATGGTGGAATAGGATTCAAGTAACTGACCTCAATTAACTGGGATAAGGCTTAGACAATGATGGCGATTACCTTTAAAAAAAAAAAATTGCTCTTTTGTTTTTTTTAATTGCTCTTTTGTTATTTCTCATGTCCTTCTTGACATATATGAAACATTCCACATTCTGACTTGTTGGAAATAGGTGAACAAAAAGCACACTTACTAATATTTAATCTTTCTGCATCTGAATTTGGTTACGGCTTGCAATTTTGAATGGTTATGCGCGATGAAGTATGTGAGAATATGCTTGTTTGGTCAACTGGTGGATGATTTTTCATTCTTCTCATCTAGGTTCTATATTATTTTAAATCCACAATAATGAATGCTCTTTTTGCAGTTGGGAAGCAAATAGCTGTGGATATCATGGAGATGATGGGCTGCTTTACCTCGGGCATGGAAAGGGTGAAACCTTTGGCCCGACATTTACATCTGGTGATACTATTGGTGGTGGCATTAACTATGCTTCACAAGAGTTCTTTTTCACGTACGGCAATTTCCCTTTTTGTTCCAGTGCATTGGCTGCTAATATGATGTTTTCATAATCTATAGTCCATGCATCTTTTGCATGTGAACATTTTGTTGAATTTGCAAAACCTCAACTAAGCTGTTCTCTTTGTTTATGTGCTCTTCAAATTTGGTTCTTATAAGTTTTCAGCTCCTTCTGTATTAGATGTAACCATTACTTGATAAATACTACTTACATGTCTATTTACGTTTCATATTAATGTGCAGTAAAAATGGAAAGCTTGTTGGAACAGTACCGCGCAAGGAGGTTAAGGGCTCCTTGTTTCCTACCATTGCCGTTCACAGCCAAAATGAGGAGTAAGCCCCGCCTCCCCCTTTGCATATCATCTCTGTGTGTCAGTTAAACTTTCCATTCATCTGTACTTGGGAAGAATGCTATATCTATACTACAAAATATATGAAAGTTAAAAATGGTGCGAACATTTTTTTATATGCAATTCATGATGATTATATTCAATATTAAACTGTACCACTTTGAAGGACTTTGACATATTCTGTTTGCTTGTTTAAGCTCTTCTGACAGGGGATTTTGAGTTCTGATGTTTGTCCTATTTGTAGGCTAGTCTTGAAGCTTTTTGATCCTGAGTGTTGATGTTTGGGGCATTCTAGCACCATTTTTTTTTTTTTGTTTTTTTGAATCAGTTTGTATTGATCTTGTTGCAGAACAGACCATCGACCACCTCTTCCTCCATTCTCATTGGTGAGTGATTGGAGCATCTTTGTTGATTCCTAATGGATTGTTGAGGCCACTGGTTGTTATTGATCCTTTTGTGGTTGATCTACCAGAACATTTCCTGAAAGGTCTAAGTGGAAGATATCTTTGACCACCTCATCTATTGCTGTAGAGATGACCGTCCTCCACTTCATTCAATAGAAGTTTTTCACAATGGTTGTCATTGGGTCACTTGAAGGGTACTGAATACTAGAATCTTTGGAGACAAATTCAAGGATATCTATATTCTATAGCTTGAGATGGCAGATCATCAGTGTTGTGATCTTGTGGTCGTCGGTTTGCAGAGTTTTACTGTGCAGAAGATGATGATCTTCCATAGGAGATATTTAGGACATGGTCCATCCATGGTGCAACCGACAGTCTAGTGGTCTGAATTACTGAACTTGTCCTCCCCTTTTCAAAATTTAAAAAACTGAGTATGACGTGCAAAGCCTTAGGTCGAGGATCCTATAATTCCTCCATATGAATTCAGGGTGAATGGGAACAAACTGATTGATACCTTTTCCATTCTTTATTCTAAACTCAGTAGCAACAAAGGTGGTCCAGTTTGGAACCTGTCTTTACTGCAACATGGTCGGTTGATGTGTGACCCACATGTGCGGGCTCTTCTCCCCTCAATAGATTTAGATAGAAATTCTGAAGTATGAAGAGACACTAAGTGACTCTTCGGAGGCTGTAAACAGCCCAAACTGATATTGTGTGCAACAGTAAGTAAAAGAATAAGGCGAAATAACCTGCCGATGAGTCTCAACAAAAACTTCTTCTAGGTGGAATCTCTCCACCGATTTGAAGAATATCTCTTCATGTCTAATCTCAGGACAAAATAACAACAAAAAGAACTTTATTTCATCACGAACCTGCCTGATAGGCTTAGATTTCTGGGATATATGTTGAATGGTATCTGGTATATTATATTGTTATGGATTTGTACTAGCAAAATTCCATTTAAAAAGATAATCACTAAGTAACTATTTCCCACTGACAAAACAAACTTAAACACAACTTCAAAAAAAAAAAAAAACAAAAAAACTTAAACACCCAAGTAATTAATTTTGATTGCAGCTAAACTTGTAAGTTTCCTGGACAAATGCTACCCAAAGGGCTACAGATAGCTAAAGGAGTAATGCTTGGCAAATTGCACGATGCCAAACAGGCAGTCCTCATGGCAGCTAATTAGGGAGGGAGAAAGGATGTGCTGGCACCAGAGATTGTCTCCGACATGAAGGATGAGAACATGACACAATCCGGTAAGTTGAGGCTGATGAGGGGTAGAGATCATCCTGGTGCTCAGTTATGAGAATCTGGAAAGGAGAGTGGCAGCACAGATGACATTTGGATGATAGCTCCATTTTGATAGCCATGGATGCATGATCTTGATTTGACATCTCAAAACTCTGATGCTGAATTTTTCTGTAGAGTGCTTTTAGAAGTGCCTGCAGGGTAGCGGCCATGATGATATCAGAATTGGCGCCTTTCTCAGCTTTATGGCTGGACCTCCAGTATAGATTACCATTGGGATTTCAACAAATACAGCCGCACTGTTGGTGGTCATTGAGAGCTTAAATGATAGTTCAACCACTGTGGGCTCCAGCATAGCTGTTTGTGTTTAGAGGGTGGTGGGCACACTGTGAGGAGAGATTTGGAAGGTCCCGGATGGTTAAAAGTCCTGGTGGAGCAGAGTGCACATTGCTATTATGCAGATATAAAAGGCCCAACTATGTAAATCAGCTAGGACGTTTCGAAGAATGGCTTTTGATTTCAACTTAAATTGAAACACGTGGTGATTTCTTTTGTTGTCTATGCACCATGCAAAAGCCAGGAAGCAGAGTTTGGACATCAGATTGACTAATTCATGCCCAGCGCAATTGGCTATGAAGGCTGCAACCTCATGTGCCACACAATCAGTCTTATCAAGACATAGGGTTGTTAGTTTTTATATGATATGGTGTCATCATTTAAGAAAAAAGAGATCTTTTGCACAATCCTTGCAAGCTTTATCTTCAAGCGGCAAAATATAATTTGCATATGTTCGAGGAATTGTTGTTCATGGTTTTTTTTTTTCTCCCAGTGTCTCATGAGACTCCATCAGCATTTCTTTTATGGTTATGATTTGGTGGGTGACATTGACTTCTATGGATAAACAGGATATTGTAAATTTATGAACAATGACTTTATTTCCTGGTGCACCTGACTGACTATAGCTGCTTCATCTAGCATTGAAGCTTAATATCGTGCTGCTACGGCTGCTACAAGTGCTGCTTCTACAATAAGTTTACATCTTTACAATGGATCTCTGTTTTTCTACCACTCATCACCGAGTACTTCCATTCAAAGCCTTTGTTACTCCCATGGAGTCTTTGTTCTACCACTAATGTTGAAAGGCAGTCTAGAGGAGAATAGATTTTGTCCCTCATTATATACTTAGGGTAAATGTTTTCTCATTTGTGCTGTTCTTCTATATATGGGATGCCCATTTTTTGACAAGTTAATAATGCAACTTCATTGGATAAGGGATGGGAGAAATTACAAAGCTGGTAGAAAATATCCTAGAAAAACCTTTGATCTATCCATGCTACTTAGGGCCTGTTTGGCACAAGGGATTAAAAGGTATTAGGGTGGATTGTATTGCTTATTTGCATTTATTGCACCTGTCAGTGGATTGTCTGCTGATTCCAAGGGATAGACTGGATACATCACCGTGTGATCCCATCCTGTGTTTGGGACCGAAAGTGAACACGCTGACTCCTGCACATGCCGGGTTTGGTGATAAATCACCTCCAGATGGATCACAACAGACAGGCTTGCTGGGACACGGATTTCCTGTGACTCAAGGTTTCGCAGGAAGTACATGCGCTGGGATGCTAGGTGGGGCCCACCATGATCTCTGTGAAAAATCCCC
Source organism: Magnolia kwangsiensis (assembly GCA_037074715.1). Lineage (NCBI taxonomy): Eukaryota > Viridiplantae > Streptophyta > Magnoliopsida > Magnoliales > Magnoliaceae > Magnolia > Magnolia kwangsiensis. The sequence continues at coordinate 24,549,656 of CM073575.1, read as the reverse complement.
ACTGTCCGTCTATTTTTCTAAATCAAGCTCTCTCTCTCTCTCTCTCCAGAAATCAGCAGAAATCAAACAATCGGGCAACAGAAATTAATTTAAAGGGGCAATCAAGCAAAGGAGATCAACGAAAATCAGACATCCCGTCAATGGAAGTCCTTGGAAAACAGTTTTTCCTGCAACGAAAATCATCGGAAATCGTACAATCCGGCAATGAAAATCAACCGAAAACAGGCAATCCGGCAAATGGAAGTCAACGGGCATGAGACAATGTCAAGGCAATGGAAATCAGACACTACGACATCATAAATCAACGGTTAGGGGCAATGCAGCAGCGTAAATCTACAGAAATACGGCTTTCTGTTAGGCTGTAGCTGATCAGAAAATTGCCTCTTGGGAGGTTGGAATGTTCTACCCCCAAGAACATCCGTTCTCTAGCCGAAAAACCCCTTTGAAGATGAGCATCGGTGTCCGTTGCTTACCATTCTCAGGCCGACAATGATCTACCATTCCCGGTAGCAAATCTCCCTCATTTATATAGACACCAACCTTTCTTCCGATCATGGCGTACGGAAATGGAGAAGACAGGCGAATGTCTCACTCCTGTTCCTTTGTCCTACACAATTGGATTTGGGAATGACATTGGATTGAGTTCGCAGCTAGAGAAGGCGGTAGGCTGTTGGATTGGAAAGGATATGGTTTCTTGACCGAAGCTTCCAGCTTATCCTGTGCTGGATTTTTCTGAATCCGGGTGAGATTGGAAGATATCCATTGTTCTACTCAACTGTCCATTCACATGACAGTCGAGGCATTAACCCAACTGGCAGTTGTCGTAAACATACGCAGAGCTGTACACGATTCAATGCGAATACATCCTAACTTGGTTGAATCCATTGGGCCGAACAGGCCCTTTTTGCTGATTGGTCCATCTACAGTTATTTTCTGTATGTTCAATGTCTATGAAGATCTGCTCCGGTTAGGAGTGAGTGGGTACAAGTTGATGGCTCTAAAAGGGCAATGGGAAGGTCCAAAAGGACATAGGTGGAGGAGGTAGTAAGAAAAGACTTGATGATTATGGCTCCTGATAGAGTGGAATGGTAGAAAAGAATTCATGTAGCTGCTGACCCCAAGTAGTTGGGATAAGGCTTAGATGATGACGACGGCGACACTGTTAGGACCTGTTTGAGAGCGTGGATTTGGAATCCACCCGTTGTGTTTGGCACCCTGGATTCAAAATCCCCTGTAATCCAAAAGTAGCTATTCATAGTATATTCACAGCGGTTTGAAATTATTTACCAAATCAACTTTAATATCTCTAATTAGTGTAGGTATGTAATGTTTGACACAATGATTGTGATAGGCCTGTTGAAATATATACTTTGCCTGAAAATGATGAAATTTCAAGTCTTGGATGGGCCACAAGCACAAGATCACATCCGAGTGGCTAACCAACGATTTTTAACCGTTGATTTACATGGACAATGTTTGGACGGCGCAGATTATCCTATTGAAGTAGTTATAGTGATGTAGTTGATAATTTGATTGTTTTGGGATATCATCAGCTGGCCATGTGCCCAATAGATTAGTAGCCTAGTGACGCACATGTTACACATGCAACTCTTGGAAGGATTTTAGATGTAATCCAACCTTCCACCTTCGATTTCAACCCCCCTCTTTGAGGGGATTTGAAACCCCCACTTACTTTATGGTGCCAAACATATCAGGGGATTTGAAATCTCCCCAAATCCATGGTGCCAGTTGGCCCCTTATTTTCTGCGGCATAATTATAACATTAAGTAAATACGCAACTGTGTAGTTCATCATAAAGACTAGACAATTAAAGCGGAACTATCAAATGAATCCACAATGGAGCATGTTGCTGCATGACGTTTACTCTCACAGCAGCCTTGCTCAAATATGAAATTTACTTTCATTTTTTCTTTATCACCATATTGCTAGCAGTTGACTTTGTATTAATTTTTGAAACTACATAATGTTGAGACTGGACATAGTATTTGTTTGCTATGGCTGCCAATGGGTAATACCAAGTGCAGACAATGTAGAAAAGCCAGCTGTGTGCCACTTAAAAGATATGCTACGTTAAAAAATGGTTTGAAGAAAGCAATTTGAACTGCCAATGTAAAGCATGTAAAGGCAGCTAAATTACGTGGGGTTATTGGACTGCTTGGTTACAGGATTTATGAGTGCATCAATTTGGAAACAGTATCGGTTCTTCTCTTGATATGTGCCTGGCACTTGTTAAACTTGCAAATGCTTAGTCTCTGTTTTCTAGTATGTAAGAGCCAAAATCTTGGTATTGTCAAAGTGTTAGAGAATCTGATATTTGCAGATGGATGGTTGATGTCAATTCTTCAGGGTGAATGTTAACTTCGGGCAGCAACCATTTGCTTTCGACATTGAGGTATGCCGCATTTCTCCTTTTGGTGCTTATATTCAAATTAAGGCTTCTTTATGGATTGATTGCTTAAGGCATTGGCTACTGTCTGTTCTCTGAATTCACCACACGAATCTATTAGGGCCTGTTTGGTTTTCCATAATCCAGGTAAATCGCTGTAAAGAAGTAATTATTACATTTTTTCTCTTGTTTGGAAATGAGTGAGTCATTTCACCTAGAAAACCGGTCCAAAAATGTTAACTTAAATCCGTGGGCCCCACCATAATGTATATAATATATCCGTGTCGTCCATCTGTTTTATTACAATATTTTGAGGCTTGATCCGAAAAAATTAGGAAGATCTAATGTTCAATTGGCCCACATGAAAGGAAACAATGGACTTAATTTGTCCACCGTTGAAAGTTGATTCTTTTACTGGGCCCACATTGAGGTTTATTCACCATCTAACCTGTTCATAGGGTCACATGGACATGGATAAGTGAAAAATATAAATATAAGCCTTATCTAAAATTTCTAAGGGCCTCAACAAGTTTTTAATGGTAGGCATTCAATTCTTATAATTTCGTGTGGTGTGGTCCACTCGACCTTTGGATTTGCTTAATTTTTGGGCTCATGCCTTAAATTTATTTGTCATAATGAATGGGCGGTGTGGATAAGCCACACACATTATGGTGGGCCCCATATTTATTTTATAAATTTCTCGATTTAAGTGGTTAAAAAGTAACTGGTCAAGTCAGCATTGGGAAAGATGCAGGTAATTACCTTGGTAAATAATGATTACTCATTTAAAAGGTAATTACACTTGAGCCAGAAAACCAAACAGGCCCTTAAGACTTGAAGGTTTAAAATGCATTCTTAATATTAATATATATTTTTTAAATGCATTCTCTAGTGAAATTTGGCATACATGGCTTTCTTCTTGTCTGCGGCTGTTACTTTGTTAGTCTGGACTAACATTTCAAAAAAAAAAATAAAAAAATAAAAATTGCTAGTCTGGACTGATTTCGGAGGTGTTTCTTTAAATTCTATCAACAAGTACAATTTTATTTTTGTGCAAATTCACATGGTCCGATAACTGGACCTCTGATCCTTACGCGATTTCAATTGACTGGGAATAAATGTATCCTAGTGTTTTGTACAATGGTCTCTCTCTCACCATGTCTGATTATTGCTCAGTCATGTAGGAATCAATATGGGTTCTTAGTGTTCAATTCCATCAAATTTGAGTTGATGTGGCTTGAAGAACAGGACCTGCTGTTGAATTGCAAGAATGGTGGCGTTCGTTCCAACTGGATGGTTGGGCTGGTTATTGCCTAATGACTAAATTAAGATTGCCAAAAAGGAAGATAAAAGAATGGAAAAATGAACCAATTCGAAGACCTGTCAGAGGCCAAGTCCTGAATTCCTGAATTCTTCACGAGATCCAATCTCTTGATAGGAAAGAGGAGGAGGGGCTTCTAGAAGAGGAAGAAAGAAACCAGTGGGCGTTATTAGAAATATAGTTCTAGAAGAAAGCGAGGGAAGAGGAATCAAGTGGAGACAGAGGTCTAGGGCGATATGGCTAAAAGAGGGAGATAAACATGAAGTAGTTCCAAAAACATATCTAATGCAAGAAGGAGAAGCAACAAAATCAACAGCTTAGTGGTGGAAGGGGTGAGTGTCTCGGAATGTCAATAAATTTGTGACGGCATTGTTGCTTTCTAATAGAATTTGCTGTCTGCTGAAGAGCATACTGTGCCAAAGCTGGATAACTTCTATTTCAATCAAATAAATGATGAGGAAGCAGATTGTCTAGAATGCCCCATAGAGGAGGAGAAAATAAAGGAGGTGATGTTGGACCTGGGTAGAGAAAAAGCTCTTGGGCTGGATGGATATCTGCTGGCATTTCTTTATTTTTTATTATGAGAGAGGGCATTATGTTAATCACTTCAGCACTGGCTACCATGCCCATCTACTTCATGTCCTCATTTAAATGCTTTGCCTTTTGCAATCCATAAATTGGAGAGGATTCAAAGAGAATTCCTTGGGCAAGGAGTTGTGGAAAAACAAAAGTTTTCTTGGAATGGGGGGATGTATGCAACCCAAAGATCAAGAAAGGGCATGAATCAGATCACTCAGAAAGATGAAAGTTGCTTTGCTTGGCAAATTGCTTCAGAGGTTTGGCATGCAAGAGGAGAGCTCATGGAGACAAATCATTTGTTGTAATACAGGGTTTATCTAGGGGGTCGGTACACCAAATAATCATCAAACTACAAGGTTTCAGGTCTATCAAAAGTAATCTCGAAGTTTGTCATGGGGAAAGCTGTTATTGGAGATCATATGGGAGAACTTGTTGTGTGATAATATTGCCTTGGGTGAATTATACCCAAGCCTGTACCAGATAGCTAGTCACAGAGAGGAAGTGATCTCCCAATCTTACAATATATTGGGCGACTAAGTTGTTTGGGCCTCAGGGCTTAGAAGGGCTTTCAACAATGCAGAACTTATGATTTTCTTAGTCTCATGGAGGAGTGAAAAAATAGGGTCCTAATCCAATGAAAAGGACAAATGGTGGTGAAGACTCAAAAGGAGTAATTTTATGTTCAGTCCCTTTACAACTTTTTGGACTGTACCTTGAATTGCCATGTTTTTACGCCAACTACTGTTTGTCAGTTCTCTGACCCTCTGAGAGTAATTGCTTTTTATTGGTTGGTGGGGCTGGACAATGCTTACCATTGACAACTTGAGGCACAAGGGGAGATCATTATTAACAGTTGCTACCTCTACATCAACAATAAGGAGACAGTTGATCAATTGTTCTTATATTGTGAATTTTCAAGAGCTATCTGGCAGAAGCTATTTTCTCCTTTTGGTGTGGCCTGGGTGGTGCCGTGATGAATTAAAGAATTCCTGTTTGTCTAGCATGCTATTTGGATGGGAAAAAAGTAGGAATACCCTCTAGCAGCTTTCATGGTAGCCATTTTTTGGTCAATCTGGAAGGAGCGCAACTCTAGAGCTCTTTGTAATGTGTCAGGCTCAAGTGTTGTTTTTCAGATGGCTAGGGGAAGGATCCTATGTTGGCCATTGTGTTGGGAATTGGGCCATCTCTCTGTCTTTTGTTTAGTGGGCCTGGGGCCTTTGTAGCTTAAATGTTTCCTCATCATCATTGCTTTGTTCTTATAAATATATTTTTTTTTCTTCTCAATAAAATCATCATTACCATTCCAAAGGAAAATAAAAGCTGGATCTGAACCTCGGAGCTTTAATAAGAGCAAAAAGGAGACTCCCGGAACTTACATGTGATTTATGCTTTTAGTTTACGAGGATTTCTTCATCCCTGGCCTGAAAATGTGTTCAACATCCTTGGGTCTTGAGTTTGTGCAATTGGGGTCCATTCCTCAGTGATCTGCTGTATACCTGATGGTCCTCATCATTGATGGACCATGCGCCAACATTCTCCCCAATTGGACAATTGTGGCACTTGAACATTTGCAACAATCTTCCCAGTGGGACAGCTAAACACTTCTTTGATGACCCTCATATTGGCAATTAAGAATAATTGCAACAATTGTCCATATTCAACAGAAAGAAGGCCAAAGATTGGAAGTCATGGATCTTACAATCTTGGATATTTTGAGCCATCTTCCATCTATGGTGGGCCCATTTAGATAATTGGTCCGGATAACCACACTTAGCCTCACTTAGACAAACTCTACTCCTTAGGACATTATGCATCATATCCTTTGGTCAAGGATCATATAGATTCTCTTAGGGCTTCTTTTGATGCTTGGAGTTGTAAGTCCCGGGGGTGTTGTGAATCCTAGGAGTTGTAAATCCTGGTTTTCTAAGTCTTGGAATGGATAAATATGTTATTTAGTTGATGTCCGAGATCAGGAGTCATAAATCTTGGAAATTGTAAATTTGTTGTTTGAGAAGTGGAAATAATAAAATTATGAAGAATATAAAATATATAAGTTGTGCTGCCCTGCTATCAATCCTTAAGGGCCAACATGGATATATAAAGGTCTATGGCATCCAAGTCGTGCATGTGGGCCCCATCATGGATATATAAAGGTGACCCAACCATGAAAGTTTCACATGTGTAATACATAGAAGCCATGCAAACAGTGGGCCCCACCATCAGGAGTTCCTGGTGCATAATAGTTGCTAGTTTTGACCATTTATCATTCATTATTGCTAGATCCAGCCATTAATCACTTATTATTGCTAAATCTAGCTGTTGGTTGCTAGATCTCACTGTCGATTGTCCTTTGTCATGAGTTCTGAACGTTGGTCATCCAATACCCCTACATCTGACCACTAATTATCAATTATCATTAGATCTGACACTTGATATGCAATTATCCTTAGATCTTCCATCATTTCTAGATGTCACTATTGAAACATCCCTGGATCTCACCATTTTCTTCCATCACTGCAAGATCTGGTATTAGATTGTTGTTCATTATCAGTTGATCTGACCATTAAACTTCCACCTTTTCCCGACCTGACTGTTGGTCTTCATTCATTGCTGGACCAACAGTTAACTGTCCACTGCTGCTAGATGCAACTGCTGATCATACATTATCACTAGATCTGACCACTGGTTCACTCTTTTTGTCAATCATCCTTTTCTCACCATCGATATTAATCTGTGCCTCTTGCTGAACTATTGATTGTAGATTCCTGCAGTCCGATCTTCATCTTGGCCCCCCTGATCACCTTTGCACCATTAGATGTCATCTTGAGGAAGTTGGGCGATTCGATCTTACTTTGGTAGGTTGGGTGTTGGTTTGGGTAATGTGGACTGTTGGATTATCATCAACATGAACTCATCAGTGGGGTTGCCTTTCTTGTGTAACCATATTTGTCAATATACTAAAGTCTTGGTCAATGGTAAAAATCAAGAAGGGAGTCACAATTTCAAGAAAGTGGAAGACCTTCTTTTTTTGGAAGTTGCAGTTCCAAACTTTTGGGGTTTTGAGGTCCCTTGGGAAAATTCGGAATTCAGTGAGTTGTCAATCCTGAAACCAGACATGGGAAAGGCAGGGATTCGGGCTATTATGATTTCCTGGACAAACAGTTCTATGGATCCAAATGGCTGTTAGCATACGTGGCTTTTGCCTTCTATATGACCTGCAAGGACTAATCATCAAGCAGGGGCAAATTTCAAGATCTCAATTGGTTTTGAGGCTTGTTAACTTTCATCTAGCTAATTACTCTAGGCTGTCAGTAGGAGCAGAAACCAATTATTTAGAGCAATCAAGACAAATGTGAGCATGCTGTCATTAATGTTTGCACTTCTCTTGATAGAAGATTTTGTTCTTATTTTGTTGTCTTAGTCCCCATCAAGGATATTTACATCCATGTTTTGCTTATCATCTCCTTGTTTCGAAGCATTGACATACATTTCAATTGATAAATGCATAATCTCTCCAATGCTCATTTGTATTATAATTGTTAATCTTTTGATTAGGCTTTTGCATTGGAGGAAAGACTAAAACAACAAATGCTGATTGAAAAGATATCTTTGCCACTTAGCGTTAGTCATGGGTAAGCATAAACAAGCTCGGAACTACTTTCTAACATGTCTTCCTAACGTTGTAGTTGGTTTTGTAAATGCTGATGAAATAACCTGTCATTTTATTTATTTTTTATGAATATTTTCCCATTTTGTTTCTTACCTCCTTCAAATCTACAAGACCTTTTACATTTAGTTGAAATCCTGCAATATGATTTTTCATATAAATATTTTATGTACATAATACTGACTCTTGAATCTTGATAAATGTACAACTCTATTTATTCTCATGACCATGACTTTATGAAGAATTGGATTTTTTGTTTGTTCTCAACTATGAACATAAGTTATTAGAATTTTGGAAATAGAGCGGAAAATATAAAATTTCAAAGGCAGAAGTTATAGTTTATGCCCTAAGAATCACCATTTAGATATTATATAATTTCTTAAATTAGCCAAAATCAGAGATTTTCAGATTTGGCCATACCTTTTGATCGCTGTTGTCAAATATTTGTTTGATTGCTGATGTTGTACCTTCAAAATAGAAAGTTCTCTCCCAGATCTATTCCATATCAAGGTATTTAAAATCGGTTATATATTGGCTGTAACGGCCGATACGTAACGGTAACAATTGATACTTCTACGTGATACGACTCCGAAAGGGGGCACCTCTTTTTGTGGGCGTAATGGCTGTTACAGTACCGTAACAACTGTTACGGGCTATAACCCTAAAGAAAATAGGAAAAAGAAAAAAAAAACATAACTTTTTTTCTTTTTTGTTGTTGTTGTTGTTCGGTTGCTTGCCCTTCTTCTTCTCTGTTCCTCTCTCCCTCTCTCTCTCCCTCTTTTCAGTTCCCTCTCTTCTTTCCCTCTTTTCTTTTCAGTTTCACTCTCTTCTTTTCATTTTCGGTATTTGAAACAACCACGCATTTCAAATTTTTTTTTTTTTTTTTTTTTATAAATGCTCTGCGGTGCACGCCGCACAATGCATGTGCACTGTTTTGTTACGTGGGGCCCACCTTGATTTATGTGTAGTATATCCATGCCGTCCAATCAATATTTCAAGTTCTTTTTAGGGTGCAATCCTTGAAATGAAGGGATCCAAACTCAATTGGACCACACAGTTGGGATTGAATGCCCACTATTAAAATCTTTCTAGGGCCCACTATAATGTTTATTTTCCATTGAACCTGTTGATAAGGTCACATAGACTTTGACCTTGATGAAGGGAGAACACAAATAACACCTTGATCCAAAAAAAAAAAATGTCTTAAGAAAATTTTTAATGGTGGGAATTAAGTCCTTATTTTGTGGTCCACCTAAGATTTGGATCAACCTCATTTTTTGGACCATGCCCTAAAATAAGTTGGCAAAAAGGATGGACCACATGGATATACAACAAATGCATTGAGGTGGGCCCCACTTTTAAAGGGATACTCACAGGTGGTCCACCGAAGATTTAGATCTACCTGAATTTTAGGACCATGCCTTAAAATGAGTTGGCAAAATAGATTGATGGCATGGATATACAAATACATCAAGGTGGCCCGCCTGGCCCACCAGTGGTCCACTTGATATCTGGATTTACCTTTTTTTTTCAATGCCCTTAAATGAGTTGCCAAAACGGATGAATGACATGGAGATATAATACATAATCGAGTGGACCCCAATACATGGCTCGAAAAATTTATACATGAGGTATATATCAACTCAAAATTAACCAATTAATTTTTGGGACCGTTGTTGCTAAGTCACAATCCCAAAATTAAATAACTCCTACAATTTTCACCATTAGTTTGCAGACACTTGTTTTTTGAAATAGGACCATTGGATATTTTTCATTTTTCACTGTCCAATAAATGTCCACCAATCCATTAGTGGGATAAGTGCCAATAGATTGCATTAATTTGAGGCTAGTTTGGGGCATCAAATGGTCCCCAAATCAGCCCTAAATTGACAACTCTATTTACCTCAATTTAATTTTAATTTTTTTAAATATCTATGGGGGAAAATGATATCAAAATTGTTAGGTATATGAATTACGTAATGGCATACAAAAGTCCCTAAACTCTTTATATTGAAATGAAATGTATGTGAGTCACCAAGTATGTAATGCACTATAAATAAAAGGAGAACTTGAAAATATAAGATTTTTTGGTATTACATTCATTATAGTAAATTTATATAGATATTGTATAGTTAGAAAACTAAATATAAAAGGTTTGCAGTTAATTCCAGGTTGTCAGGTTCATAAATCCATCAGACAACTTGATATAGCATTCTCACCAAAGATTGGACCGTTACACCACCATAAATATGTTCAAAATTATAAATGAATGCTTATATGGAATATTTAGAATATTTCGGATTTAATAAATATTTTTTCAGATTTTTCTCACAAAATTTTTTTTCAACCGTTACACACCCCGTGTTGGCGGTTACGGCCTTTTATCGGCCGATATGGGACGTATCCGTATTGGTAACGGTGGGGGGGACCATTACGCCCACCGTTACCGCAACGGAACGCCTTGTTCCATATGAGGTGAGGATGAAAGCCTACACACAAAAGCCCTAAAGCAGGGCTAAGGCTCTACATAGAGATTCATGCACAGTGGGCCTCACATGTGGGGATGTAGGGAAGGGAAGGAGAGATGATTCTCTCTCTCTCTCTCTCTCTCTCTCTCTCTCTCTCTTTAAGTGATGACACCCTAGGTGGCCTGGGCGTCCAAGGCTCTATTTTGTGTGTCCTCTCCCTTTAGGATGAGATCTTATTTATAAGTAATAAATACGATATTAATAATATCGGCCAATATTTTTGGTATCTCACCTTGGCGATATGAAACCCTTGGACGTATTTAGATTTCTTGGTGTTGATATATCGTCAATATATTGGGATGTATCGACGATATCATCAATATGAGAGAGGGTTTCATTTTTCTCACCCAAAAAGAAAGGAAAAAAAAACAAAAGAGGAGAATGAAAAAAATCCTCGCTCACCTCTTTGCTGCGTCTCCTACTCCTTCCTTTATTGCTTCTCTCTCTCTCTCTCTCTCTCTCTCTCTCCTGCTATGCCTCATTTGCAACCGGGACGTAGATGCATCTTTTCGAAATTAAAGGGGGTGGGGTTACCCAGTTTGGTCAGGTCGTGTTTGTGGGGCCCACCTCAATGTATGCGTTGTATATCCATGCCGTCCATTTGTTTTGCTAGCTCATTTTAGGGCATGGGCCAGTAGATCCAAATCTTAGGTGGACCACACGACAGGAAACAATCATCATTGAACGCCCACCATTAAAAACTTCCTGTGGTCCACTGTAATGTTTGTTTGCCATCCAACTTGTTGATAAGGTCACATAGACCTAGATGAAGGGAAAACACAAATACTAGCTTGATCCAAAACTTTTGTGGCCCCTAAGAAGTTTTCAATGGTAGGCGCTCAATCCCCACTTCTTTCTGTGTTGCGGTCCACTTGATTTGGATATGCCTTGTTTTTGGGCTCATGCTGTAAAATTGTCTAGAAAAAATGGATGGACAATATGGATATAACACATACATCATGGTGGGATCCACAAAACTTTGCCACATCAACACAATACTGACCTTGGTGCTGTGTTCTACACTATGCAATCTGAGTTCGATGGATGGATGATATGGTGGTGGTTAAATATTACTTAGAAATTACTTTCTTGAATAAAAAATAATTTGAATTATATCATCCATATTATGGGCTCTAGATTGGATTTGTCATGAACCAAACATTGCATTTAAACGGTGGGCCCATCATGATGTTTATTGGGAATCCACGCTGACGACTAGGTGGGTCACCTAATGTTAGGCCCATGCCCCAAAATCAGTCTCATTCGTGACTCAGGTAAACCACACAATTGAAAATAGTGTACAGGGAAACGCTTGCCCACCAAGTTGTTTCCCTTGATGTGGCCCACATGAATCACGTTTGGCCTTGATTTTTGTGCCTCATGCCTAAATTTTGTTCTGGCATCTAATGGTTGGAATGGATTCATATAATCATCACGGTGGGACCTGTAAAAATCAAAGACGGACATCTCTCCAAATTCTTTTCTTTGGTGTGGCCCACTTGAATCATAGGTTAGCCTGTTTTTTGGTCTGGGCCTAACATGAGATTACACGTCTAATGGTCAGAGTCGATTTCACATGCACATCAAGGTGGGCCCCATAAAAATCAAGGGTGTCCCACATTTTTTTTCTTCCCATTCAATCACTACTATTTCTATGGTGTGGTCCACTTGAGATTTACATCTACTTCACTTTTGGGCCCATGCCCTAAAACGAGTTGGCAAATGGGATTTGTTGAAGCAGGCCTATCCCGTATTGATGTCCCTTGATTTTTTCAGATTGGTTGAACGATCTTGATCGTTGAATTGTGGATAGTTGTTTGTTGAAATAGGACCATTGGATGTTCTTCTTTCTTAACTATCCAATAAATCTCAAGTTTTTTAGTGCAGTTTTGGACTGTTTGGTGACTTTATTTTTGCCAAAATTGAAGCTATTATGGCGAGCTTGATGGAGATTTCCTCACCACACCATTGACCATTTCTCATTTCCATTGAAATCACAATGATATTAGGGACAATGAGGAAATGCATGAGTGAAGAGAAAAAAAAAGGAGAAAGGGAAATCGATTAGGGGGTAGTAGGATAGACAAGATGCGGATTGAGTAGGTTGCGGGGATGTGGCGACAAGGGTAGAGCAGGGAAACAGAAAAGGGGAAGATGAGAGGGGCTGGCAAGAGGTTCACCGAAATCGACATCCCTTGGGAAGATAAGATCTTAGCCTCCGCTATATTTGAATACCCTACGCTGTATGTGGTTGGCTACCTAGGTGGATGGCTCTTGATCAATTTTCTAGAGTTTTCAGGAAAGCGGGTATTGTCATGGATGTTTACATCCCCTCGGGATCGCGTGAACTCTTGCTATAGGAGTTTTGCCTTCGTTTGGATGAGCTCAGAAGGAGAGGTCGAATGTTCGATCAACTTGCTGGAAGATGAGAGTTTCGGGGGCAAGAAGCTTCGTGTTCAACGTTCGGAAAGAAAGGAGGAGGTGGGCAACTTGCAAAATTTCAATATGCATAACCAACAATACTCAACCAAAGTAGGAAACCACTCATCATTTAAGGATGCAATGGTGGGCGGACAACATTTACAAACATTCCAAGCTTCACCAATAGAAGACGCTTGACACGATTTTACCTTTGGGGTGGGGTGGGGAACCAAGTATCAATGTGAGACTGATCTTATTGACAATGCTTTCGTCACACTACGATGGTCCCTTTTTGTAAAAATCGTCTCAAGAGCAACTCTTTTCGAAGTCTAATGCTAGATTTAGGAATGCGACATTTCAGACTTGACTTTTTTGGACAAGCCTATCGGTGAAAACGAAGTCTGGATTCATTTCAACACGAAAGAGTCTCTTCTTCAAGCTATTCTTACGTCCTCTTCGTCTTTCAGTGGACCTAACAAAAACCTCATGAGATGGTTAGGAAAAACCCATTTTGGGGGAGAGGTCTAATTTTTAGTATGGGGAGTCCCGATGGAGCTTTGGTTCGGAGACATGTTTTTGGCAATTGGTGTGTGTTTGGGTGAGCTTCTCGCTATCGATCTTGTGATGGAAGAGGGAGGAGAGCGCGATGTAGTTTGATTGTGTCAAGAAGAAGCGAAGCATCCTTGACCTAGAAGCAAGGTGTTTTATATCTGCTACGATATGGCCGTAAAGGCCGGTATGTATAGGTAACGGCCGTGCTCGTTACATGATATGGGGGTGAAATGGGGTACTTGGGTTTTTGGGACCATATCGACCGTTGACCGTTGTGGGGCATAACGGCCGTTACCTCTTAACGGTAAAAAAAAAAAACCACTTTTTTGTTCTATTTAAATCCATAATCTCTCTCTCTCTCTCTCTCTCATTCCAAAAACTTTCCTAGATTATTCTATAGCAGATTTAGACCACTCTTGCTATAGTTTTTAAGATTAAAATCGTAGAATAAAGCGATTTGGGTGAATAGAAGCTCCAAGGGTCATTTTTGTTCAAAAATTAAAAAGTGGTATTTATGCTTGCTTCTTTTTTTTTTTTTTTTTTTTGATTTCTAGTTCTAATGCTTGATTGTGATGCGTAAATATTAGAGACAACCATGCTCATGAATTCACTAAACAACCAAATACAACACTCGCACCAAAGAGTGGATTGCTACAGTACCATAAACATGTTCAAAACAAAAAAAATGAATACATATTTGGAATATTTATATTATTTTGGATTTTCTAAATATATATTTTTAACTTTTTATGCATATTTTTTCAACTGTTTTGTGCTATGGGCGTAGTGTGCCGTAACAGCCGTTACATAAAGTTAATAGTGGCAATCGTTACACATTACGAGGTTGTAAAGGCCGTAATGGCTGTTACAGGCCCCATAAAGGTCCATTATGGGATCGATACGGGCTTTTCGGGTTTTTTTTTTCCCATAAAAAAAAGAGACCATAATAGTCGTTATGGAGGACGTAACGGGCGTTGCAACCCATATCATAAAGATAATGGTGGTGGCCATTACGGCCACCGTTACTTTTATGGAATACCTTGGTTATGGGGGTCGTAATGGTTGTTACGCCCTTGTATCAAACGTTATGACCAATACCCATATCAGTAACGGTGGTGACCCGATATGGAATTCCTTGCCCACAAGCCATTAAAGTGATTGTCGGAGATGAGAATCTGAGGTTGACAATTCAATGAGAATCATTTTGGGGGGTTCCGCAGTGAAGGGGGGAAAGTTTGGATGAGAGGGGAAAATCGAACACTCTCCGATGGTGGCGCATCTTTGGCAGGATGTGGATGAAATGCTCTCTCCATGCTCCTCCCCTCCACCTGTTCATCTGCAAGCTCCTTGTCAAGTTCTTATTGGTGGGATGGTGGTTGGTGGAAATTGAACGGATGAGATTTCAGGAGAAAAAGGTTTAGCGCACTGCTAGAGAAATGCGCTTGTGCTTTGGCTCGACGCAACAACCAAAGGAAGGCTCATATAATTTAAATCAAGTTCAGATAGTTGGTTTGGAAGTGGTTATTGAGCCCGAACAACTTTAGCAAAGAGGTTCGGGAGTCGTGGTAGAATTTACCTACTTCGAACATGGCTCGGAGCTCATCCAAACTTGAACTTTGAGCCAAGGCAGCTATGGACACCGTTCCTTCCGACATGTGTTCTAATCCTCACAACTATAACTCAAATTATGATCTCGCACTCGTTTGTGCCTCCCCATGTGCAAATGACTCTTTTGCGATACGTGCGACTAATTTTCACGTGGAACCCTCTCGAAATACTTAAGGGCCTATTTGGGCAGGTGTATTAAGTCGTATTAAAGTGAATGGAATTGGAAAAGATACATTAAATACATGTGTAAGGTATTGTCGTTGAATTGGGATTATCCCATATTTTCCAACGTCGTGTTTGGAAAAAGAGTGATTGCAAATGTATAAACCATTTCTCCCCTTCATGTATTATATTATATATTTTTTGTGTCGCCATTGAGGTGGACCCCGTTTGGACAATCTGACCTGTTCATCGCGTAGGTCAGCTTGAGCAGGTCTTACGGGCCCTGACTTGGGTTGGTTTGGATGATCAGGGACCCCACAGTGGGCTTTCGAAGGTTTCAACAATAGGAGTTCATTTCCCTCCGTGCGGCCCACTTGAAACTCGGATTTGCCTCATTTTTCGGCCCATGGCCTAAAATGATATGGAGAAACTGGTGTACGGCGTGGATTTATCATATACATCAAAGTGGGGTCACGAGTGGGACACCCCACCCCACCTAGGCGAGTAGTGACGTGAGTGGGTCTTCCCAACCCACATCACTTGTAGTGTGGTCTGCCTGATGGTTGAATCAGCCTGATTTTGGGCTTAGCGGTCAAAATAACCTGGTTAAAGAGGTGGATGGTGTGGATCTAACAACTACCTCATTATGGATCCCACAAGTAGAAACCCACTCTAAAATTCTATGCATGCGACCGTCATTTACGTTGGAGTTTTCCAGTCCCCTTGCACCTAACGGTGCGGCCAACCTGGGATGAGAATCGACTTCATTTTTGGATTTAAAGGCTAAAATGGAATGGAGAATCGGATGGACAACTTGGATGAAACATACGCATCAAGTTGGGACCCACGAGTGGAGGCCCCACCCTTCCTATAGAAGGGATGGCGAAATCCCGCCCATAGCACGGTGTTTGGGCACCAAACCCAAGATGGCTTTCATCATCCTATTCAACTATCATTCCAAACATGCCAACAAGATGCATTAGATGTGATTATGAATACCACCCCATCTAATACCATCTAATACACCTAGCCAAACAGGCCTTAAAGATCATCCTTTACCACTCGACTCCTCGAGTGCTTGGGAGGTCGACAACGCTCTAAGTCCGCGACGAGAACTTCATATTCTCCCTCTCGACGAAAGCAATCTAATATCTAAGACAGACACAAGTCAGATCGATGAAGCAGAAACCAACCGGTATGATGACTCTGATAATGAAGAGGAATGTTGCTCTGAGCAAACAAATACCGGCATTGAATCGATTCTTGACAATGTGTTACAAAATCTGAATGAAGAGCCTCTAGCAATGGAAGTATTGTACCCTAAGTGGAATGTGCTAGAGGATGCTATAGTCGTAACTCCACTGTGTCACGACGGGTTCGACGGATTCCATCGTGGCATCTTTGGTGATGGTTGTTGATGCATAATCTTCTCATTTCGACATTCCCAGTAACATTAGTCTCTCCGAGGCTCAACTTAGTTGGTCCAAGGATATTCTTGAGGGATTTGGAATGGTGGGTATGTGTTTTGGTGTCAGGGAGGAAGATGTGTATGATTTCCTTCAATTCATAAAGAGTAAAGGAGCGCATAGGATTAATGAAGAAAAACTTTTAAAAACTAAAAAATCTTCCTGGGGTTGAGGAGATTTACTGAGTTTGGAATGTTCGATCGATTATGATTCAGCAAACAACCCAAGTAGTAACAAAAGGGTGAGAATAGGAAGAGCAGGTGTCAAATGATAATTTTGTTGTGGAATGTTAGAGGGTTGGGCTATAAGCTTAAGAGGGCCTGGGTTAAGAAGATATGCAGGAAATCGAAGGCTGGTGTTTTTGCTTTGCAAGAGATGAAGCTTTAGTCTTTTGATAGAAGTATGTCAAATTCAATTTGGGGGTACTTAGAATTCTGAGTGGGCAGCTTGGGACGTTACTGGCTCTATCGGGGGAATTCTTATTGCTTGGAACATGGATGTTTGGAGAATGGTGGGCAACTTTTGTGGTTCTTTTTCTGTTTCAGTCGCTTTTCAGGGTTGTGATTCATATATATATTTTTTGGGTTTTCACTATGGTCTATCGTGGTGAATTGGAGGTGATTTCAACGTCGTATGCTTCTCTTTCAAAAAATCCAATGGGGCAGGGTAACCACCAGCATGCGGAAATTTTTAGATTGGGTTGCTTCTCACAATTTCGTTGACCTTCCTCTTGGTGGTGCTAAATTTACCTGGTCTGATAATCAGTCAAATGCCATCCCTTCTAGGCTTGATATATTCCTCGTATCCCAAGACTAGGTAAAAAAAATTCTCCCTTGCTAACCAAGGGAGATTGCTGAGAGTGATTTCTGACCATAGGCCAATTGTGTTTGAGGTTATTCATGACAATTAGGTCCTAAAACCCTTCAGATTCGAGCTAGCTTGGTTGGAAATCGAAGGTGTCAACAACATACTTTCGGACCGGTGGTCTTCCTTCATGGTACGGGTTATGTTGGCTTCAAATTGGGTCAGGAACTCAAGCTATTGAAAGGAAAAATTAAGATATGGAAGAAAGAAGTTCTGGGCTCTAGGGAGGCTGAATTCGAATCAATTTTGGCTAGAATTCATGACCTTGATCTTAAAGAAGAAGCTGGTTACTTGTTGGGAGAGGATATGGCTGAAAGGCTTGATTTGTCAGCTAAGTACAACTCCTCCAAAGAAGAAGAAATTAAATGGCGTTAGCACTCTAGGGCTTTGTGGCTGAAATGGGGGGGGGGGGGGGGGGGGGGGATAAGACACTCAATTTTCGTCCATAATATGGCGAGCGCACGAACCTGGGCTAATAGAATCAACAACTTGGTGGTGAATGGTGTGAAAACTTCATATAAAGAGAAGATTTTTGATACTATTGTTCGATATTATAAAGACTTGCTTACTTGTGATGCTTGGATAAGGCCGACTCTTGATAATCTTTAGTTCCCATTGCTTTCATTAGAAGACGTCAAGTCTCTTGAGAGGCCTCTTATAGAAGAAGAAATCAAGCTTGCCGTCGATTCGATGTGCTGTGGTAAGGATCCTAGTCTCAATTGCTTCCTCATAATGTTCTTTTAGAAATATTGGTTGATGGTGGGAAAAGATGTGATGGACTTCCTTTTAGAGTTATTTATTTATTTATATTAGAAGTTGCCTTACTAGTGATCTTGGCGCTACTTTCATTGCCCTAATACCCATGATAGAAGAGGCAGAGTTTTTGAAAGACTTTAAACCAATAAGTCTTATTGAGAGCCCTTAAAATATTCTAGCCAAAGCTCTCTTGCTAAGGTTTTGGGTTGTCTTGTCCAAGATCATCTCCAAAAATCAAGGCACATTCATAACAGGCAAACAAATTCTGGATACAACCCTAATAGCTCACAAATTTATTGATTCAAGGCACAGGGAAGGGAAGAATGGATTAGTTTGTGAGCTTGATATAGAGAAAGCTTACGATCATGTTGACTGAATTTTTTTGGACTATATGCTTCAGAGGCTTGGTTGTCGCCCAAGGTCAAGAAGTTGGATTCAGGCCTACATCCAATCTCCTTCGTTTTTAATCCTTATCAATGGATCTCTGTTCAGCTACTTTAAGGCCTCCTTTGGTATTAGACAAGGTGATCCTTTGTGGTTGTATCTATTCATTGTAATTGTTGAAGCTTTTAGCATGATGCTTTATAAAGCTAAAGATAATGGTCTAATTCGTGGCTTCAAAGTGGTGGATCTAGGAGTGCAAATCAGTCATTTACAATACGCGGACAATACGATTCTCTTTTGCAGTGTAGATATGACGTCCATTGAAAATCTCAAAAAAATTGTGTTTTTTTTTTTTGGAAGCGGTTTCGGGCCTAAAAGTGAATGTTGCTAAAAGTGAAATGCTGGTTATCTATGTTCAGAGAGACTTACGCAATTGGTAAACAAGTTTGGGTGCAAGCAAGGATCCTTCCCCTCTTATCTCGGGTTGCCTCTCTGCATTGGAAAACTGACAAAACACTTGTGGGATAAACTCATCGAAAGAAAATTGTGAACTTAGAAGCGCTGAATTCTTTTTATGGGAGCTAGGTTGACTCTTCTAAAAGAGGCCTTCTCAAATATGCCTTTTTATTTTATGTCATTATTCAAGTGCCTGAGATCGGTGTTGGATCGTCTCAAGAAAATGAGAAGAGACGTTTTGTTGAAAGGGGCAGAGAGGAAAAGAGAAAATTCAATTTGAAGTGGGAGGATGTTTGTAAACCTCTCAAGCAAGGAGGAGCTAATTTGAAAGATTTGGGCCTCATGAATGCCACACTTCTTGGGAAATGGTATTGGTGATTTAGCTTCGAAGCGGGTAAATTGTGGAGAGAACTCCTTGTCTTCAAATATGGTATTGAATAGGGGGACTGGAACATAAAATCTTCCTCTCTTTATTGCGCTTCAAGTGTCTAGAAAGTAGTTGTGGCAACATAACATCTATTTCGTGAAGGAATTTCTTTCTCTATCAGTAGGGGGAATTGAAGTCGTTTCTGGATCGATATTTAGTGTGGGGTTAGGCCGTTGCGTGAGATTTTCTCGAGATTGGCTAGTCTTGCTCCGAATAGTTTTGCTATGGTGGATCTTTGCTATTCCATTGCTAGCAGCTCTATAGTTTGGTCTCTCACATGTTGGTGGAATCCTTCTGATGAGGAATTTAAGGAGTTCCTTAGCTTACTTGATTATGCTCTCCATGCCTTCACCTCAAGATGAAGATTCTATGATTTGGAAAGCTCATACCTCTGGTATTTTTTTAGTGTGATTGTTTTATAGCCTCGTCTTTGAGCCACCGTTGCCCTCTTCCTTTTCATCATTGGTCGTATGGAGCACCCTTGTGGATCTCTGCTTTTGTGTGGCTTGTCGGTAGGAAGAGAGTTCTAACAATCAACAATAATTTTCAAAGAAGATCTTTGGCTCTCCCCAACATTTGCTTGATATGCATGAGGGATGCAAAGTCGGTTGATGATATGTTTGTCCATTGTCCCTTCGCTCGCTTGACTTGGGAGCACTTCCTCGATTTATTCCATATGTTATGGGTGATGCTGAAATCTGTTGATCAACTTCTATGGGTTTGGCACGGGAGTGCGGTGGGTTAATGTTGAAAGACTATTTGGAGACTTGTTGTGATGGGAATCATTTGGTTCATTTGGAAGGTTCGAAATGGTCGTTGTTTTAGAACAAGACCTCTTCCATTGAGGAGGCCATTTGTCTTGTCAAAATTGCCATTTTGTAATGGGCTATTTTTGTTAAATCAGCGGTTGAAGCTTATTTATTTTCTTGGTTCTTTTTGTAGCTATGCTATATTCTTTCCATGTTTGTGTGGCTTTTCAATAAATTTCAGCTATCTCAAAAAAAAAAAAGGTCCACCAATCTCATTTGGACAAGGAAATAAATCTAATTTCGGTTATGAGATATAATTTGGATAATTTAATTTCAAACACTTGTTTGCCACATGCAATTTTTAAAGATAATTAATTGGTCATGTTTTCCTACATATCTTCTATGATTTATAAATTATATGAATTGATTATGAATATAATTGCATCACTTCAGTTAGATAGTGCATAGATTAGTACCCTACACAAAGGAAACCTATTATGTGAACTTTTTTTTTTTTTTTAAAAATTTTTAAATTTTATTTTTTTGTGTCTTTTGATTTCTAATTGTGCATTTATTTCTTTTTTAGCACCTACTGAAGTTTCAAAGTAAAAGGTGACCAATTTCCCAACGTTTCCTAAAAATAGCGATACATTACGTGATACAGCTGATATTTCCCATGCGATAACCGATTTGTTTCTGTATCCCCCAAGTGCGATAAATTCACCGATAATGATACGGAAAACATTGTTTATGAGGAGGAATTAAGGTTTTACTGAGAGACACCAATATGGTGCTCCATCCGAAAAACTTAGTATGCCCACTACATCTAATGTGTGTAATCCCGCCTAACCATATATATCCAAATTGACTCCATCCTTCCATTGATCATAGTCATCCATCCTCAATCTAATTCTCATACATATCAAGTGGACCATAAGATCTTAATTGTCAGAATTACCATGAATTGTGATGAAAGCATTTTAACGCTTGAAACAAAAGATCAACGGTTGAAAACAATCGTAAAAATCATTTGAAACCTTTGGGTATTGGTACTAGTGAAAAAACCACATAGTTTATGGTTTGATCTACCAAATCTTAATCATAGGAGTGTCCCTAGAAGACCAATGGATCCCTTAATGGGTCATATGGACCCCAACCTATTCTAATGTATGAACCCGACAACACCCACATATGAGCCATTGCAATTGACTTCGTGAGGTGGGCGAAAGCACATTACGTCAAGAACTTGTACTCCCCATTTGTCCTCAGGTCTAAGGATTAGTCAAAACTATATTCTGTACACAAATTGATCATAGTCCAGACACGATGGGTTTCCTTGGCCTAAAGACTTGAATTGATCCTCCATTTCAAGTGTTTAACAGGTCCAATACCAGGAACCTATTCCTATGGCACACTTACAATCCTATGTAGGGTAAGGCATAGGTACACTGACTTGTTGAACCTAATGGTGAAGACTTTCCATTTCTATTCGTCATCGGTTCCCTATCACTCGGATGATTACATAAGAACATTAGCAACCATAGGATCCTACAACTTGCTAGGTGGTCATGGAATTATAGGGTACAGATATTCATGAAACACAACTCTCTCTTGGCTAGGGGCCGTTATGTCCATACTTTAGTTCCCAAGGACAACTAGAGGAATCCCTCTCCTTCAACTCGAATACATGTATGATTTAAGATATACTCATGTACTAATTATGGCATTAATGACATGTCCAGATAGGACTTAATGTAATAATGTGTTGTGGATGCATGTGTACTGGTGGGTGGGTGTTTGTGTGCATGCGTGTGGTGGATGGGTGTGTGTTTATGTTTGTACAATGGTTGAAAATTTTCCCCGCACCACGAGAGTGTCACTGCAAAAATTCTGGAGAAGTCTATTGGAGCATTCAGTCACACGGGCTTCTGCATTATTGATTCACAATTACTCATAGGACTGCCAAGTACTGCTTGGCATTAAATAATATCATTATCAAGATTGTTAACCTTTCATTTCCAAATACTTTTCATGAACATAAGCTTCAGTTGTATCTTAAAAGAAGAAGGAAAAAAAACATAAACTTTAGTTGCCTTTTATACTTCTAATTCTTTCGTATGTGGAAATCAGGATCGTTCGCTCCTATTTGCTACACTATGGGTATCAAGATACACTTAATTCATTTGACACCGCAAGTAAAAGTACGCTTCCTCCTATTTCCGTAGCACAAGAAAATGGTGTTGCTGAACAAGGAGACATGTATGCACTTAGCCATCGAAAGATTCTTCGTCAGGTGAGAAGATATATTTGCTGTGAAGGTGTTAATGTATTGGCTTTAAGAGAAATTAAGTAGGTAATTGACAATCACATGAGCTTGAACTAACATTTCAGAAACAATGTCATTGTTGCAATTCTAAACTAGCGTCACCTATTCATGGAACTTTCTTCTGGATTATTTTCAGTGTTTATAGTTGTTACATGTCGTCTTCTGTTGTTTTCCAGATCAGCTACCACAAAAAAAACAGCCTTGTGATGTTGATTTTATTTTGTAAAAGATTTTGATTCATATGTCTGATCTATTGTATCCTCTAATAAAGCTCATCAGGAATGGAGACATTGATTCTGCATTGGACAAGCTTCGGGGATGGTATCCACATCTTGTGCAGGTAAACTGTTTACGGCACTAAATTCCTGTTGCCTCTGTTGGTCATGATATTGCTTTCATTATTTATTTAAAAACCCTTCTGTAGTCTTACATGATAAATTTGAATTCCAGCTGGTATAGGATGTATTGTTTTTCCTTTCTTATGCCATCGGGTGTGAATTAATGCCATAGTATGACTTGTTTAACTTGGAACATTAGGTTCCCTTGTAGATTATTTGGGATGATTACATGGTCTGAAAACCAGTGCAATTTGTATTGCTGCATGCTATCCTGTCTTTGCTTTCAAGGTGTTAGGGGAAGTTGGACTAGGGTTTGAATGCTGGAGACTTTTAGTGTCTGTTCAAATGTTTGTATAAGTGTAAAAGCCTAAGTAGCAACAGAAATGCAAGTTGGTAGCAGGTGCACCATCTTGTCAGAAGACCTGGGCTGCTAGTGTAAATGGCCTAGGATTAATTTCTAATGATGGAGACCTTTATCAGTTCCTGATGCTCAGTTTCAATGGACACATGCTGATCTGCTTGTAGTTTTTCTAGGTTGATTGTATTTTGAGTAAATCAAGTGTAGAATAGCCAGTAGTACTTTTTTGTAAAGAGGCCGACAATTAGAAAAGAAGAAGAAGAGAAAACACAAACTTGGGTGGCAATACAGCAAGTGGCCCTAAAAAGAAAAAAGAAAAAGAGAAAGCAACTTCTGACTTTGACTATCCCTCTTCCAAGATCAGTCCCTCAAAATATCCCCTGATGAACACTCCTGGAACTCTCTCTCCAGCACCCAGTTAATGATCATGAGTAAAATTTTTCTTTTTAAGGACTCTAGAAATGGTTTTTGTCCTAAAAAGATCCTTCCATTCCTCTCTTCCACACACCCTGTAAGATGCCAAAGACTACCATCTTCCAGAGGATCTCCAATCATCCCTGGAACAGACCACAGTGCCAATCCAACATCACTTCACCAATGGACTTATTAAATTAAAAGTCTAGCAGACCCCAAATCGTTCAAGAAACCAAATCTCTCTTACCAAAGAGCAATGAATGAAGAGATGATCGATAGACTCCTATATTGGGGAAAGCCATGCTATAATTCTTTAGGTTATTCCAACTCTAGGAGTTTTAACTCTTGGGTGCACTGGGGCCTTCCAAACTCTAGCACAAGAGGAGAAGAAGTGCCTGCCCTCGTCAACAACAACAAGAATGATATCACTGAGAAATTGGCACTTGGAGACCATCTCCGAACTTCCTTGTCATTTATCCAGCTGTCAATATGAACTCTATGTAACCTGCATAACGGATATGCAAACAAAATCATCACCTTATCTGACTTTTTTTTTTTTTTTTTCCCATTCAAATACTCCAAACCAAATAATTCCCTACCAATTCATAGCACTCCTGGACTTTTTCATCAGGTTCACGAGAGAAGGAGCCCTTATAGGAAATTACATGAGGAAAATCATCCAACTAAGCATCCTTCCATTTGAGAAAGGCCATTAATGCTGTTGATCATGTGCCTTCCATTTGATAGGACAACAAAAACCCGAATTGAAGGAGCATGGTGTAGATTGCACTCTTCAATTCATTGGATACTCCTGCTTTTCAATTCATTGGATATTCCTGCTTTTCAAATGGTTGCACACTGTATGTTTTTTAGTTTTAACCTCTTGCTTAGAAAGCCTTGGAGATCAATGCCTTGACTTATTTTTTAAGGATTCCAAAATTTAATTCTAAAGCGAAAGGAGAAACAAAAGGATGACAAGAAATCCGAAAATCACAATTACAAAAACCTGGACCTTACATCAAATCCCCAGAAAAACCCTTTTGATATGAGCTGTGTTGGCCCATTCTGCTAACATCCACTTGACTTTTTAGGAGAACCGCTCCTGGGGAGCATGACTTGCCTTGAAAGAACAAGCATTGTGCTCCAGCCAAACTTCCCACATCATGGCCATGGCTGAAACCCATTCCTTCTTGAACATACAAAGAATCAACCCACATATTTCTAGAACAAATGGGCATCGCAGGAAACTATGTTTGACTGACTCCGCATCTCCGAGACACGTGGGACTCCTATTCGTAATGATCATATTTCTTGTCTGCAGGTTGTCTAGAGTAAGAAATTTACTTTTCCTTACCAGCCAAACAAAGGCAAGAACTCGGAGAGGCCCTTTGTATTTCCAAATGAAGAATAGAGGATCCCCATAATAAATGGGATGTAAAGCCACATAACAAGATTTGCTGGAGAAACGACCAACCTTTTGTCTTGGGTCCAAATCCAGCTGTCCCAAGAATTCCCAGTCACCTTGACCTGCTGCACATTGCTTAAAATGCCTTGAGGTTGTCCCTTTAAATGCCATCTTGATTTTTTGGTTTTGAAAGTTGAAACCATGAGCTCGAAATTGAAATTTTGGTGTGAATTTATTCTTCCTTCTGGAATGAAGTTCTTTCACCATCATAAATTGACATTTGGTGCAAATTTATCAATCTATTTGCAATTAAGTTCTTCTACGACCATAGATTCATTTTGTTACTCAATAGCATTCTTACAATTTGCTATTACCGCAGATACTACCTTCATTATAGACTGATTTGAATTACGATTATCCATTGTTGTTATTGTTGTTCTTATAAGATCTTGTTTCTTCCTAATCCTTGTATCTAAAATTTACCCACAATATGGTATGCTTAATTTATCAATCTCTTTTAGCTAAATGTTCTTTGGGATGCATGTCGTTTGACTAAAAAACTGTGCATTTGCTTCTTGTAGGATGACACATCAACTATTTGCTTTCTCCTTCATTGCCAAAAATTTATTGAACTTGTTCGGGTAATTATCTTTACTTATTTGAATGATAACTTACCGCAAATGTTTCTTGTTTGATACAAGTGATGCGGGATTAATACATTGTATTATTTTGCCGACATTTATTAACATACTGTATGTGATGCTAAATTAGACGTTTGGAGGAAAGCTTCAGATCATGGTATTCTGTAACGGTAACGGTGGCCATAACGGCCACCATCGTTACTGTTATGATATGGGCCATTATCCCCCCTCCTCTCTCCTAAAAACCCCTATATCAGCCTTGTAATCATTTAAACCTCATAATGCTTAATGGTGACCACCATTACTGTTACATAATGGCCATAATGTTACATAACCCTTTTTGCATGCCTAGCTTAAGAGTCTAGAGGCTTAAAAATTAGCAAAACCAAGATGGAGTATTAGGAGCACAACTTCAATACAGATATTAGAGAGGCAAGCCCATGGTTTTTACTGATGGTCAAGGGATTCGTCAAAGACTTCTTTTTTTTTTTTTGTGTGTGGGGTTGGTTTGAAAGGCAATAACCATCCACGCTCATACTAGATTCTTTGGTTCAAGAAAGGGAAGTGGTTTTTGTTAACCGTTGGAGCTTATTTTTCTTCTCTACAGATTCAAGTACAAGGACAAGGTGGAGTGTGACACGGTCCCCATGGATGCATGCTACATTTTGTTAGGAAGACTTCGGTTGTGGGGCCGAGATATTGTGTGCATTTGACTTGGACTAACACCTATTTCTTTGTCAAGGACAGTGTTGATATCACATTGCACCCAATGAGATATCTTCCAACACTCAAATCTAATAAAGAGGAAGGTCAGTAATCAATCAGTATACAGAAGTCTAACGAAGAAAGGAAAAAGACTGACATCATCCATGTCTTAGTTGCTAAGGGCCTGCTTAGGTACACCCCCATGAGTTGCTTTTTTAACTTATGGCAACAAATAAGCTACATTTTAAATAAAATTTAGTATGGTAAAAACCTTTGTTAAAGTAACTTATTAGCTTAAACTTAGCCATATGTTAAACATTTTTACTTTTTGACTACTTTCTTTTCTTGTCTCGCTCTCTCTCACTTGTCTTTTTCTCCCTCGTCATCTCTCCACGTGATGGACAATCCATATCAAAGGTGGCCCCAAATGATGCACAGTCCACATTGAAGGTGGGTCCCACATGATGGATGGTCCACATCGAAGGTGTGCCCACATAATGGACAATTCATATCAAAGGTGGGCCCTTAATGATGAATGGCCCACATCCAAAGCGGGCCTCGTATGATAGATCACCCACTTTGAAGGTAGGGTCCACATGATGGATGGTCCACATTAAAGGTGGGCCCAACATGATGGATGACTCACATCAAGGTGGACCCCACATAATGGATGGTCCACATCAAATGTCAGCCCCTAATGATGAATGACCCACATCCAAGGCGGGCCTTGTAGGATGGATGGCCCACTTCGAAGGTGGGGCCCGCACGATGGATGGTCCACATCAAAAGTGGGCTCTGCATGATGGTTGTGAACATTCATTGTGGGCTTTGCATGATGGACGGTCTTCATATAATGTTGGACATGATGAACGGTCCACATCCAAGGCGGCCTTGGATGATGGATAGCCCACATTGAAGGTGGGCCTTACAAGGTGGATGGTCCATATTGAAAGTAAGCCCCACAAGATGGACGGTTCACATTGAAGATATGGCTTAGGTGGGCCCAACCCCAACATAATGAACGGTTCACATCAAAGGTTGCCCCCCCATGATGGATGGTGGATAGTAAAGGTGGACCCACATGAATAAGTACGACTTGGAAAAGATTTTAATGGAAGTTAATAAAAAAAACTTTGAAGAAAAGAGGGAGGAGAAAGAGATTGATGGAAGAGATTTAAAAACTACTTATGTGATGTGGGAAACCATACAAACTTTTCTAGTTTTTGGTTGATATGTATGTTGTTTACCAAACTTCCTATTTGTTGGATAAGTTGAAACCAAGACAAGCTACTTGAGGCATGACTGCATAAGTAGCTTGAGCAAAATGACTTATGATCGAAACTATTCCTAGAGAAGGAGCAAAACAGTTGGATGTCCCACCTCTCATGTAGACTTATTATTATTATTATTATTATTTTAAAATTTGAAATTTTAATTTTATTTATTTTAAATTTTTTTTTTGTTGTGAATAACAAGACTTGGTGCACGCCTAGCTGAACTTCCTCCTATGAGGAGCATTCATATTGACTTGGCGTTAAGTTCAAACATATACCAAATCTTGTACGGTACCGAACAATGCCCAGCCAAACAAGCTGAACTTCTGCTGGTTGAATGTCTGGCATAGAGGAGTTCTAAATAAGAAAGAGAGAAGAAAAAGAGGCAAAAGAAAGATATCAAAGAGAGTGGAGCCAAGTACTGAGAAGCTGTAAATGAATATTGCTTCTAGAAGATGTTTAAAGAAGGTGATTTGGTTATGATTTATCTCCATAAAGAAAAGTTCTTGATAGGAACTTACAACAAGCTCAAGTATCAGAAGATTGGACTATGGCGAGTCAAGAGAAAGTTGGGTGGCAACGCCTATGAGATTGAGTTGCTAGATAACTTGGATATCTCACCAACTTCCGATGATGGATTTGTTCGAGTACCATGGCGAGGTGCTTGATATGTAAAATGAAGTTAATTACTGATATGGACAAACAACTCAAGAAATGAAAAGAAAAAATTGAACAAATGTTGCAGATGAAGACCTTCAGCACTCGACGAGGCTAGTCCAACTGATACTTGATGAATTACTACAACATGTTTAATTTTGAATGTATACGGATCATGGGAGACTAATTGAAAAGATTGGATCCAGACGTTAACTACTTTTATGAAGCGTCCAACTCGTTTAAGTCGAGTTCTTTCCAACCCGAGGGGATGATGTAGGCCATGGCCCACCATAGGGCCCAACGTGTTCTAATTTTGGATTGTTTGTTGCTAGGTTTACGGCTTAAAATTTCAAGAATTGCAACTTATTACTTGTGGAAGATATGGAGGCTAATTTGCAGAGTTGATTAAAGATTTTGAGTATTATTTCATACATTTGCTTGTATTATTATTACTAGGCTTGTTGCCATCTTAGGTAGATTAGATTAGTTTGATATTAATTAATATTGATTTGATATCAATTTAATAGTTGGGGTATTTTCATAAAAGATTCATAGGGTTTGTCTTTAGGGTCTATAAAAGGCATATATTTGAATATTGGTATCGTATTGGCCGATATAGCTGTATCATGTCTTTATTGGCACGAGACAATACATGATATGGGGTCGTGTTGGCTCGATTCAGAAAAATGACCCATGTCGGCCTGTATCAGCCAATGCAACCCGTATCGGCACCAATGCAGTGCACCTATATCGGCATAGATTTGAATATTGGTATCGTATTGGCTGATACAGTTGTATCGTATCTGTATTGGCACGAGACAATACATGATATGGGGCTGTATTGGCCTGATACGAAAAAATGACCCATGTAGGCCTGTATAAGCCAATACAACCCGCATAGGCGCCAATACAGTGCACCTATATCGGTCAGACTGATATGGGCTAAAAATGCACGAACTGGTCCACCATGTTTGATTTTACCGTTTCCTCTCTACTTCTTTTGAACTTTTTCACCTCAGGGTTTGTTTGAGATCCATTTTTGACCGGATCTACACAAGTTTTGAATATCAAAACTTGGTTTTTAAAAATCGAATCTATGGATTGAAGTTAAGGTTCCTGGGTTGGGGAAAATCCAGGAAAAAGTAAAATACCTAATTTTTTGTCTATTATTGCTGAAATCGATGCAAAATTATAGTATAAACCCAAATCGACGGAATTATGTTTTATTTGTTCTTGATTTGAGGATTTTTTGATTTAATTTTTCCTTATCTACGCTGATATAGACAGTGTAGTGTGTGTGAGTGATCCAAGGTTCAAGCCTTGGTAGTTTGATTTTAAAATAAATAAATGGTGTAATGATGCATGAATACCCTTCTAATGGTATAGATATATTGATTTCTTCTTGATTTGGAGATTATTTTTTTTTCCCATTTATGCTCGAATTTTCTGAAAGTTTTTGATCTATTTTTTCTTTTTTCTTTTTAAAATCAAATGGTCTAATGATGATGCATGAATACCCTTCTAATATTATGGATATGTTGATTTCTTCTCAATTTGGGGATTTATTTATTTATTTTTTAATTTTTCAATCAAATGGTGTAATGATGCATGAATACCCTTCTAATACTATAGATCTATAGATTTCTTATAGATTTGGGGATTTATTTTTATTTTATTTTTCAACTTTTTCCTATTTATGCTCTTTTTTTTTTTTTTTGAAAATTTCAGATTTATTTATCCTTTTTTAATCAAATGGTGTAGTGATGCATCAATTCCGTTCTAGTACTATTGATCTACAGATTTATCTCGATTTGGAGATTTTTTATTTTTTAATTTCCCTGATTTATGCTCAAATTTTCTAAAATTTCATATTTATTTATTCTTTTCTTTTTTCAACCGGACATACAACATTCTTACCAATGAATGGTCTGATATGCTATTGAATACATGGTCAAAATACACGCACACACGAAAAAGAAGAAGATTCTTGCGTATCTGATTTTTTCTTCTTCTATTTTTATAATATTTTATGCAAAAATTTTGCTAAAATTTCTATCTATCCGATACAAGTTGATACGCTGATACACGATGCCATATCTTATCATTTTTTGGTTGGGCTGATACGCTCGCCGATACCGATATTCAGAACCATGATAAAAGGGGAGTGGTGTCAGAGGCAGGCGTTCCACATTTCTTTGAGTTGTGAATTTCAAGTATTGTAAGGGGAGAAATTTGAAAATCAATAAAGTTTTTTCTCTCTCTACTCTAATATTCCTTGTGACTGTATGCACATTCATTTCTTTGCCACTTGGGGGTCGAGATCTTATTGACTCGATAACTGGGTTGCACCAAAAGGGATCAATAAAGACGTACGAGGGCGGTGTTACAAGTGTGGGAATGCCTTGGTGAGACTAATGTGTTCCTAATGTTGCTAGATTTTCAATACAGACTGGAATTAAGCTCCTTTATTTTTGCACTTGCTATGGATGAATTAATTGCATTATGCTCCTATCTGTTTGCACTTGCTATGGATGAATTTAGTTAATCACTTATGTTTTAAAACATTACTCTGGTGATTCTATCAGACAATTATAGACACCCTTTCCATGGCTTAGAAAATGAAGGCTGAAACCTATAAAAGAAGGATCAGATTATCCGGTCGTGTGATTTTTGCATGGTAGCTGAATAAATGTATGCTGGACCTGATGGACAGTGCAAACTGGCCAATTGTACTGTCCAAATGTCCTAATTAAGCAACAGTGCAAATGGCATCAATTGATAATTTTTTGCATGCATACATATGGACATATATATGAGGTCTCTTTTGCAACTAGTTGGACAATAAAGTTATTGTCCAATTAGCGCCTAATTAGCAATGTGCCATGCGCAAAGGAGGTCCGATCTGTGTCTAACAGGTTGGCCCCAAATCAGGCTAATATGTCATATTCTTGCCCATGTGTTTTGGATGAGGATGCTGGCTGTCCTTTGTTTTCTAGAGTGTGGACCACATGATGAGTGAATTGGCCCAACTTTTGCATCGTATGTTCTTCATGGGGGGCCGGTTGGATGTGGTGCGCACCTGACACATTGAGACTTATGAACTAGTTGGATGATAACTTCATCATCCAACTAGTTGCTCATGAAACCACACACACAGACAAGTGTGTGTGTGTGTGTGTGTGTGTATATATATATATATATATATATATATATATATATATATATATATATAAAATCGGTGTATACATGATTGGTTCCTTTTGAATAATATAATTTTAACATTCTTGGAAATCCTTAACACAGACCGAGAATATGATAAATGGTATCTACTTGTGAGAGATTGCTCCTTATGGTGATATTTAGAATCCGGACAGCATTATAGTTGAGCCAAAGAGAATCCGAAACTATGAGGGCTGGTTTTAAGTTGTTTTTGAAACTTCCTATAAAGGTCTAATATGCCCTTCTGTTGTTTTAGAATCCATTAGATTTGGAAAGGTGGAGTCAGATGGCTAATCTGTGTTAAGGGGAGCACAACAATTGATGTGTATCCTCTATATTGATTTCATGTTTAATTGTCTTTGATCAGATTTCTTCACTTATATTACATATGAAAATATTGTAAGATTGTGGTAGTTTGACATTCATTTCACCGGATGCATAGGTTGGGCACCTGGAGGATGCTGTGAAATATGGACGGGCTGAACTGGCGAAATTTTTTGGGGTAGCATCATTTGAGGGTCTACTTCAGGTACGTTTTGAATTTCCTGTCCGAAAACTCAAATATTGATATCCCGTATATCTCTGACCGATTTTCTTTATTGGTCGCCAAATTAGCCTACTGTAGTTCTTTTTTCCTTTGATTATTTTCAATGCCAATATCTCCACGCCATACACTTTAGTTTGTTTTGTAGATAAACATGCCAAGCTGTACATCTTTCTCCTGTGTGTGCTCTTATTCACCATTGAAACCTGTTTTTTCTCAATAGGACTGCATTGCATTGCTGGCATATGAAGAACCTCTGAAGTCATCTGTCGCATATCTCCTCGGCATGTCCCAGCGAGATGCCGTAGCTGATGCTGTAAATGCCATGGTGTTATCAACAAACCCCGACCTGAAAGATTCACAGAGTTGCTTGCAATCTTGCCTTGAGAATCTGTTGCGGCAGCTGACGGCTTGCTGCTTGGAAAGGCGGGCATTGAATGGGGATCAAGGGGAGGCATTCAATCTGCACAGAGTCCTAAAAACTGGGAAGCGGGGTAAGCGGTAGTTTGCATATTCCTCTGGTTCATCTTCTGATATTCTTCGCTTTGCTCTCGTGGCCAGCTGACCTTTATTTGCAGACTACACTTTTATCTGATAGAATTAGATTTGGCTGTAGCATCCTACTATAGAGAGGCCCTTATAGTTTAGCTGTCTCCTACAGTAATTCCTGATGCTGTTCTAGATATATTGAGAAGGGGTTCCAATATCCATCTGTAGGTGCTCTGTAATTGAGATTGATGAATAAAATCTCTTAAAATGAAATCATGCATGATGATTGTTCCTGCTATTGTCTGTGGGAGCCGAAACGGAGAATCTGTTGAATCAGCCGAATGACAAGTGAGCTCAATGTGTGGAAGAGTAGAATTGAGGACACATGGTCATTTTGTTCAATTTCGAAGCATGGTAACATCCAAATGGCAGCCTAAATATATAGTTGGATGTGTTTGTGTTGCTTGTTTTGTATTTGGGGGGATTGGCAAGGATACTGTCACAGCATTTCAAATATTGGCAGGGAGCTGGGTTCTCGCATTTATGTGGTTGTTTGGATGCATCCAAAGTCTTGTTCTTCACATGCTAATCCAGCATTGATGGCATGTACACAGGTTTTGTCAAGTACCTTTCTGCAGGCTACATGTGTTTGCCAAGTAACCCATGTAGACAAGAAGAGGAAAGTGAGGACAACTGGTACAATCCAATATGGCCGTTGCTAAACGATACTGCCCTTGAAAGGCTAGATGGTTTTTATATGCTAAAAGTCTTGTATGGTGTATGCTGGAAAATTAGGTTCCATGCACATGCATAACATGTGCCACATGTTCTCCACGTGTGTAATCGTTCATATTTAAGCACCCACGTGCCACGTGCCAACCATTGTGCATGTGCACCATAATGTCACGTGTGATACTAACTATTTTAAGCTCTCCACATGTCTCCTCAAGTGCTTAGCAATAGCACATGGTACAGGTGGTTTTGCAGTGCGGGACTTGCAGAGCATGTGTAGGACAACTAGTGCTTAGTGACAAAACTAGGTACATGTAGTTTTTGCATTGTGCAGGGTAGCAAGTGCTTGAAGACAGGCCCTGAGTGTGGTAAGCAAGTATATGAGATGTCCCTAATGGATCCATGACTCGTGCGTCTGATGACTTTACATGATATTTTGCAGTGGCACACATGCATTGATGTGCGGCTATCAGAAAATTGAGCACCAATGGCCATTTGGTGTGAGCGCATGACCTACCATAACTTGCCCAAGTACAGTATTACTGAATGAGCACTGGTGCAACTGATGAGGGGACTACCTGATTGTGTGCTCAGGAATGTCTGAGGCGAGCCACACATGATGATTGACCTGGATTACACGAAAGTGTGTTAAGGGACTTTCCCAATCTCCTCAAATTGTCTTAGCATTACTCTGGATGGTACACCTGGATGACATCTGTACCTTTCTTCTACTGGGCCAAGTTGAGGATGGAGTGTGCCCACTGATTGGACTCTTTGAGTGTTGCGATTTACAATTGGGAAGTTCAGCAAAAGTCCAATAAGCGGACTACGTTCAATGAACAGAAATCTCCAGTGGATGTCTGGATCATAAGACTGGCGTGATCTTTGGCAGACTCATGTAAGTTGTGGATTGTAATCAACCCATCTAATAGACAATTAGACATGCTTGATTGTGATAAACTAATGAAATAATCCATTACATTGTACTTACAGGAGTTTTTTACTGTCATTGTCAATCCTTGGTCTGGATAGATAATCTATTACATTGTGCTTATGGGAGTTTTATACTGTAATTGTCAATCCTTAGTCTTGATGGAGGAGAGTTGCATCAGATGCCAAAACCTCCAACATAAATTTGAACAATAAGACTTGATGACCCATGGCGTAACTGAAGTTATATCCTTCGATGGAATGCAACTGTGGAAAAAGATTATGTAGATTCCTGGAAAATAGAGATTTTGTTTGGGCATTCGTTAAAATTATTTACACGCTGTATGATTCGACGAGGTAGAAAGGCCTTTCTCACTGTGCAGATTCCATGCATCTAGAATCAGGTGAATATAATAATCAGGTGGGCCACATCTCTGGAGATAGAATCTAAACCATGGATGCGGATTTCCTGCAAAAGCCTTATGCAGGAAGTTCCTGCACTGGGATGCAAGGGGGGATGCACTATGATGTTTATGAAAAATCCAACCCGTCCATCCATTTTTTGAGCTCATTTCAAGACATGTGGAAAGGAATTCCTACTGCTGAAACATTCCTAGGCTTTACCTTAATGTTTATATGTCATCCAAACTGTTTATAAGATGATTTTCATGGGATGATGTGAAAAAATAAAAAACTTAGACCAATACAAAACTTTTGTGGCTATATAAATATTTCAATGGTGGTCGGTGTTGCTCATGTGACTTATGAATCCACCTTCTTTTTTGTTGCATTTACTAAAATGAGTTCAAGAAGACAGATGATGGACATTAAATTTTCAAACATTGCAGTGGATCCCACCTAGAATCCTTGCGAAGGAACTTGGTGTGAAAGGCTTTTGCAGGAGATCCACGTCCCTAAACCATTGGTCCATTTACTTTTCATAGCTTTTCATTTATTTTATACAGTGGTGGTTCAAGTGCATCTTATGGCATGACATGAGCCCAAAAATATGGTAGGTCTAAATCTCATGTGCACCACACTGCATGAAAAGTTTTGATTCACCGCCCCATTAAAAGACCTCTCGAGGGCTACAAAAGTTCTCGACGATGAAGCTGATATTTGTATCTTTCATTTATCCAGTAATTAATAGGTTGGATGGCAAATAAACATCACGGTGGGGCCTTGGAAGTTTTTAACGGTGGGTGTTTAATCACCCTGTTTTTCCTGTAGTGTAGTACACTTGCGATTTAGATATGTCTCGTCTCTGGGTTCATGCCCCCGAATGATATAGAAAAATAGATTGGCGGAACACATACATCATGGTGGGGGGCCCACGGAGCAGTGTCCAGTTGCCACCTCGCTGCGTTCAGCGTCAGTGGTCAATCCACGTCCTCTTACCCGCGCATGCATAGTTTTCACGTGTGAGGCGAGTGCAGTAGCATTCTCCACTTAAAGCCCTATAATAAAATCTCCTTTCCTCCTTCCCTTTCTCTATCTCTGTATCTCTCGGCGGTTCTTCGCCAGATCAAATTCAAAACTCCAAACCTTTTTTTTTCATCCTCGATCGATCACATAAAATGGCGGTTCCAACCGCCATTGTAATTGGCGGGAAAGGTTCTTCTCTCTCTTCAACAACCATCTACACCATCTCCACTTCTATCTCTTCCAAGGTTGAAATCGATTCTTCCCTCCTTGAGAAGCTCTCTCGCTCTCCCCCCAAAAAACCCAACAGCAGCTCCTCCTATTCTATCCCTCCTCCTTCCTCTCCCAAAACCCTAACCCTAGAAGAATCCCGCGCTTCCCTCCTCGTTCTCTTAAACAAGCTCCTCGCTGCGGGCCCCGCCGTCCGCCCTGCCCTCGCTCTCTTAATCCAGGAAACCCTCAATCACGGCTTCCCCGCTGAAGCCCTAGATTTTAGCTCCCCATTCCAGCTCTTAGACTCGATCCTGAAGCTGAACAGGAAGAATTTTGAAGATATTGGTGGCGCAACGGCTGAGGAAATCGGCGTGGTTGAGTATTCTTTCGCAGCTGTTAATGGGATCTCCGCCATCTTGGATTGTAATTTTTCAGTGTTGGGGACGGTGGTCGATGCTGTTGCTGCGTTGTCATGCGAGGCCGCAAAGGCCGACGTGGCGGCATTTGATTTGCCTGTCTCTGGAGAGGGTTTCTCTATCAAGGATGAGATGGACGTGGCCAGCGATATGAAGGATTTGCTGTTTGGGTCGAAGTTTGTGGGCCGTGCCATTTCAGATGCATTCACGGAGATTCCGATGGTTCATGGGAGTTTGAGAGGGGCGGCAAGGTCAGTGCATGCTCGGACACGGGTTGAGTTGAATTCTGCGGTTAGGATTGGCAAAACAGCCTGTGGGAGTTGTGGGAAAGGGAAGGCATGGGTGGCAACGGTTCTGCCTCTGGCTATGTCGATTCGGTCAGTAGGTGAGTGTAGTTTGGGGCGGGCGAAACTGACCATTGGATCGATAGATGATGCTGACCTACGGTCTCAGGTGGTTGAGGTGTTTGAGAAGAGTTGTCCCGGGTTGGAAGTTTTAAGAAAGGGTTTCGAGTTGGTTTCGGCCAAAGCTGCTTCGGAATCAGATTACATTGGGATTTTTCATGAAATTTATGATTTGATGGTCGGGTTGAGAGCAATTCTTGCTTGGGAGGCGGCGCTAGCGCTGTCTGTACTTGAGCTGCATGAGTCAAGTGACAAAACCCAAGTGGGTTTGTTGTCAAATGTGGAAGCAAATGGAGGGAATGCGAATGTTGAAAGGAAGAATGAGAAGAAGAAGAAGAAGGTTTTAGGAAAGGGAACTGCTGTTATACGGCAGCTTGTCAAAGACAGGTTGGAGAGTGGGACTGTGGCTTTGGCCGACAGTTTGAGCATCCTGACCAAGTGGGCACGAGAGCTTTCTTCATTTTTTGACCCTAAGGATGCAGAACTCGATACCCTCTTGAAGAAGGTGAAGGCAATTGTGGAAAGCAATGAAGTTAGAAGGCTTCCCAAAATTCCCAAGGTGCAAACTGCGTATTTTATTAAAAGCTTGAGTTTGGTTGAATGCTTTAAATTTTTTTTTTTTTTTTTAAATTTTTAATTACATCTTTTTGATATGTTAGTATTTGACTGCACATTTGGATGACAGCCTTGATAATGCAACAAAACTGGCAAGGTAATCCTGCCTTACTGCGTGTCTGGCTTTGACCAGTGTTTCGCAACTTTGGCATTTCAGTGGAGCCCGTGGATTTCACCACTTTCTACAATAGAAAATGTTTTTGTTCTGACTGGTATTATTTTCATCTGATTTACATCCAAATGCAGTCTAAACAATTGCGGGTTGCCAAGTGAGTTAACTATGCTAAATTGGCTAAAATCTTGCATCTTGGGCCCTTTCTATTGGGAATTTTGCACGATGCTGCCCGTCTGGAACTGATTCAAGGATCCACTTTTATCTGTAGTAACTTGATTAGGAAAAATGCACTTCGTTCCCTTTGATTAGCCAATTCTGAAAGTTTAACAAAGACATTTGCTAGCATTTTTTGCCATCTTCGCAAAGCTATAATTTGAAGTGCTAGCCTTTACTGTAGCTTATTTTGTAAATTTGATTTTGCTATGAAACATCTTCAAGCACATTATTCTCTTTATGTTTTTCTTTGGATTATTCTCTATTTTGATGGAATGCAATAAACTTCTGTTAATTTGTTTCCCTTGACCCTAAATTTTGTATGTTTATCAGGGTACTAGGGATTTTGGGAAAGAGGAAATGGCCATTAGAGAGAGGGCATTTTCAATTATTGTAGGAGTATTCAAGAGGCATGGGGCTGTGGCGCTAGATACTCCTGTTTTTGAATTGAGAGAGACTCTAATGGGAAAGTACGGGGAAGATTCAAAGTTAATATATGACCTTGCTGATCAGGTATGATGTGAATTGGCATTGTTGCTTATCCGATCCTTCTTTCATTGGGACTTTTTTTTTTTTAATTACTTTTTTTCTTATAGTTAAAGATTGTTCAATAGAATTCCTTCGGACTGTGTTTAACTCATACATTTCAAGCTCCCAATATATCTACTGGAGATCCATCAGCAAGCTTCTTTTTTTGGTTAATATTTTGTTTGAAATTCTAGTCGTCATCTTGAAAATTTTAAAAGGGTGGGGATAGTTTTCTAAATGCTGCTTACTCAGGTATTATTTTTGAAAGCTAGTGGCTACATTGTTCTATTTTTTGGAGAAATATTGACTTCTATTAAAAGAGAGAAATAACAGCAAAGAAATAAAAAAGAGTCCCCAATACAGAGGAGTCGTATAGACAACTCCTTTGCCCAATGAGTCAGTCAAACCATTCTCTTCTCTTCAACATGGGTAAACGTGCCGCTTACTTAGGTATTATTTTCGAAAGCTAGTGGCTACATTGTTCTATTTTGGAGAAATATTGACTTCTATTAAAAGAGAGAAATAACAGCAAAGGAAAAAAAAGAGTCCCCAATACAGAGGAGTCCTATAGACAACTCCTTTACCCAATGAGTCAGTCAAACAATTCTGTTCTCTTCCACATGGGTAAACGAAATGCCTGACCTAGAAGCAATGTCCCAGTTTCATTGAACACGGATGCTAAGCTCCACTAGTCAGAATACTCTCTATGCACTCAAATTTTTGGTTGTCCATGATCTACACTACTCTTTTTTTGGTAGGTAATGAATTTATTGATATGATAAAGGAGCAAATTCACATGGAGTCAATATCAGTGATGCATTTTCTTTCTTCATTGTGTGGTTGACCATTGTTCCTTTATTTGTAATGTCACCATTGCAATGTTGGTTTTTGGTCTGGACATGTTCTTTTGCATTTTTTTTGTTTTGTTTTGTTTTGTTTTGTTTTATATTCTGATGATGATAAACACGTATTTAGTTATGTTTCTTGCAAGAGTTGTTTAAAGTTCTTCTTACCTTGTTTGCAGGGTGGGGAGATTTGTTCTTTGCGATATGACCTAACTGTTCCATTTGCCCGGTACTTAGCCATGTATAATATCAATGCATTCAAAAGGTACCAAATAGCTAAAGTATACAGAAGGGATAACCCATCTAAGGGGAGGTATCGAGAATTCTATCAGTGTGATTTTGATATTGCTGGTCAATATGAAGTGATGGAACCTGATTTTGAGGTGATTAAAGTTTTGACAGAACTGCTGGATGAATTAAGTATCGGTGATTATGAGGTATGCTCTTACTGGATCACACCATCAACCATATCTCTTTATTCATATTGTTGTAGTTTTAGCAAACAATTTGATATCCAGAATCTATACAAACATTAATGCATTAGATTTCATTTACGTATCTTGTTTGATTCTTTCCTTTTTATTTTAGTATTCTGTCCTTCAAATGTTCTACTAAGCATTCGATCGTATTGTTTTTAGTATATGCATTATAATCACAATTAGTGCTACTTTTCTATTACAGATAAAGTTGAATCATCGGAAATTGCTTGATGGAATGTTGGAGATCTGTGGAGTTTCTCCTGAAAAATTCAGAACAGTGTGTTCAAGTATTGACAAGTTGGATAAACAGTCATTTGAACAGGTCAAGAAAGAATTGGTAAGATAATTCACTTTCTATTCTATATGACTAGGACAAGTATTTGTCAAAAGAATGTCCAGTCAAGAGTTAGATATCAGTACATTTACATTCTGCAGCACTGGCATCTGTCTATCCATCATGCTTTTGTAGTCATGAGAGTTATTATTTGTTAAAATATGGAAACAATCGAGAAATTTTTTAAATAATAAATAAATTTTTTGGAGGGTGTGCCTGGCCCATGCAGTAGTGCAATGAAAGGGCAATGCCCGACTGCCCAGTAGCAAGCTGCTGTGGTGGATCATCCCCCACAAGAAATTAATCTCATGTGAGCCGATGGTTCACATATCAGATAAAACTGATTAGAACATATACTACACTTGATCCTTGCCAAAAGGCCGAGAAAGGTATATGAAGTAATAAATATTAAAAGGCTACCTTATCTACGTGCACTAGTCTTTTGACTCTGGTCTAGGTTTCTTTTCTCCCAAGGTAAGCTGGGATGAAGCATCTGATCCCACAGTTGTGATATTGAGAACTCTCCCATCTTTTGAATTTTTATTTATTGGCTGTCGCATTTATTTCTTTACAATGGCCCTTCTTGTATTGCAATTTTCTTCTCTCTCTCTCTCTCTCTCTCTTGAAAGGTAGCAATTTTATTAATAAAAGGCCAAAACAGCTAAAAGCTTACAAAATACAAAGTGACCCATGACCCAGAAGAAAGAGAACAATCTTCTAGAGAGAGAGAGAAAGATGCCTAATCCATAACTTCCAACTCAGCCCGCCTAAAGACCTCCACCACTAGGTCCACTACCCTACTACAGTTATGGAAGCACAATTATTCCTCTCCCCTTGTAAGGTCCATAGATCTAGAGCTGTACGTGAGTCGAACCGAGTCGAGCTTGGCCCAACTCAGCTCGACTCGGCCAACAAGCTATCCCAGCTCGAACTCGGCTCAGCTTGGTCAGTAGCTTGGGCCAGTTCGAGCTCGATTTTCTGAGCCGAGTTTGAGTTTGTCACTTCGATTTGAGTTTGTGTTTTTCAGCGGAGTTCGAGTTCAATATATTGAGTTTGAATTCGATTTCAAATTCGAGTTCGAAGTTGAACATAACACTAAAATATATAAAATGCAGAAAATACAATTATAATCCAAAATAATTACATTGTTCACAAATTACAACTAGTAACCTCCATAGGGGGAGTGTCTTCCCTTTTTTTTTTTTTTTTGAAAGATAACGATTTCATTAAAGAGAAAAAAGAAGATAGAAACAAAAGATCCGTTGAGATAGCAGATCAGAAACTAAAACCAAAGGAAAAGAAGATCGCCATCTATGAAGGAAGAACCATAAGCAGCCCACTCGATGATAGCACTTTTAGCCTTAGATTGCACAAAATCAACAGAGTTTGCCAAGTTCCGAAAGCAACAGTTATTATGCTCTTCCCATACAAACCACCAACCGCAAGAAGCGCCATTCTCCAAAGCTTGGTCTTAGATTTGCCAAAGCGCATAACGTGCCATGCAGAAAGAAAATCGTCAATCTTCTTAGGCAGACACCAGGAGATGCAAAAGGAACGAAAGATCCCAATCCAAACAGCTTGAATAAATGAACAATTGAGTAGAAGATGGTTGACCGATTTTGCTTCTCACATGCAGCACAGACAGATGTTCGGGTTAATCATTCCTCTGCGTCTGAGATTGTCTATGGTGAGGATCTTCTTCCTACCTGCAAGCCAATCAAAGGCCACAATCCTGGGAGGAGTGGCATACTTCCATGGAAGAGGGACATGACTAGGCTGGATGGAGGAGGTGGAGGCTGACAGGAAACGGTATAGGGATCTAACAGAAAAAAGCTCCATTCTTGTCAAGATTCCAACTCAGACTATCGTCCTCAGAAGAAGGCCAGGAAGCAGAAAGATAATTCAGCAAATCAGCATAATCAGGGATTTCCCAGTCGTGAAGATTCCTTCTTCAAACAATATTCCAAATTGGCAGGCCATTAGTCATCTCGAAACACTCCCAAACAGAGGTTGCTTCGTGAGAGGCAAGGGCGAAAATAGAAGGAAAACGGACTTTAAGAGGAGTGTCTTCCTATTCCTGGCATATAATTATAAGATCCTGCATCGTCGTTCGATCCATCCGAACTATTATCTAATTTTTCATATACATATTGACCTCTTCTGAATTAGAAGGTGACGAGAGGTTTCCTTCGTGCTCTTTTATAGTTTAAAATAAAATTTTCAAACTTTTTTTATGTGAAGATTTGTACGTATTACCCAACGCCTTATAAAATTCACCGAGACGGGTGAGAAACTTAAATTTGTTACTCTTTTTCTTTTTGTTGCTCATGCTCGATCCTGCTTCAGCATCACGTTGTCTTGGAGGACATCGTTGATGTCTAGAAGCCTCTTCCATATTACGTTTTAAGGCGAGTTGGAGTTGTTCTTCTTCCAAAGCTTTTTAATATGGCTTCCTCCTCTTCCTCTTCCGTAGAATTTCTTTGTATACCAGAATGTTTGTATAGAGTGGAAGGTTTCCTATTTGAATCTAGAAGGGCCTGAAAAAGAATTTGGACATCCTTTGGGGTATTAGGACACGATTTTGCATCATCTCGATATGTCAAGTGTAACCGAAGTAAATTAGTTTTGTCAATAAACTTTGGCCCACACAAACCATACACAATCTTTGTTCTTCCAACAATCATAGTCCCAAATGTTGGTCGATGGGTTGGATGATGACATATCTACACTCATTTTAAAAAAAATTAGTATATTGAGGATTTATAAAAATAAATAGAAATTAGAAACAAATAATTTAATATAAGATCAAAACAAAAGCAATATGATAAACAAAAACAAATAAACAATAATGAGTAAAGTTACATTGCACCACTTTCAACTTATGTAACATTATATCGCATTCAAGTTTCAACAAAATAAAAATAATTTATAACCGCCTTCATGTAGTTGTTGTTGCAAGTATAGTCTCCTCTTGACTATTGATCTCTTCCTTTTCCTCATCATGAATATTATCTCCTTCCCATTTCGGACGCAACCAATCTTGTGTACCAATTAATGCTTAGACTGTTTTTGGTGGAAGTGAGCTTCGATGCTTGCTCACGACCCTACTTCCTGTGTTAAAAGCGGATTCTGATGCCATTGTTGACATTGTTACTGATAATATATCACGTGCCATCACAAATAATGTAGGGTATTTTGATTCACCGACTCTCGTCTTCCACCATTCTAAAACATCAAAGTTCGATCGCTTTATGATTGGCTTTTTCAGATACATTTCTAGCTCTAATTCCTGAACTTCTGTTTCTTCTTGTGTTAAGTAAGACATGTATTCATTGAGCACATCGTCATCGCTTATAGAAATATCTGCATTAACTTCTTTAACACCTGATGTGGGTAAAATAGTATCATATGAATTGTACAAATCTTCGAGTGTTTGACGAAGGTCTTTGTTATTGCTCTTTCAACAGAATAAATCTTCATAAAACTAAACTTGATTAAGCCCATATTACAACTAGGATCAAGAACAACTGTTAAGGTCATCAACAAATGACATTCGTCCTGTTACTTTTCAAACTTCATTTGCATATCAATTGTCATCCATTGTATAAAATCTGGATCCACACTGGTTTTTTTTTTTTTTTTTTTGTAGGGCATCCTTAATCTTTCAAAGAGACGGAAGAAACAGATTCGCAGTTAGATATACTTATTTTTAGAAAAAAATCTTCGTGTTATCATAAAAAAGTTTAAGAAAGTTATGAATTTGTTTTACTTTGCTCCAATCATCTGCGCTCGACAACCAAGAATACGTTCTATAAAGCGTCACATATTCAGAAAATGCAAGCTCCAATTCCATTGTCGTATGTATCGAACATTTCATAAGTCGAGTTCCAATGTGTACATACATATAACTTCAATGTTTTTTGAGATGCCACATTCAAACATTGGATGATGTCGGTCCATATATATACTCAATCTCGAGATTGAATATATGGACTGACATCATTCAACGTTTGAATATGCCATTTATACACAAGAATCCACTTTTAGGACAAGGGATTGAGTAGGGTTGGGAGCAAGCATTGAAGCTTACTTTCACAAAAAACAGTCGAAGCATTAATTTATACACAAGATTGGCTGCGTCCGATATGGGAAGGAGATAATATTTATGATGAGGAAGAGGAAGAGATTGAGAGTCAAGACGAGATTGTACCTGTAACAACCACTACATGAAGGCGGTTATAATTTATTTTTATTCTGTTGAAACTTGAATGTGATGTAATGTTACTTAAGTTGTAAGTTGTGCAATGTGACTTTTATTCGTTCTTGCGTATTTTCTTTTGTTTATCATATTAGTTTTGTTTTGCTCTTATACCAAGTTATTCATTTCTAATTTCTATTTATCTTTATAAATCCTCAACATACTAATTTTTTTTATTAAAAAAATTGAGTGTAGATATGTCGTCATCCGACCTATCAAGCAACATTTGGGACTATAATTCCCCAGTCGAATTGCCAAGGTCTAGAAGACCAAAGATTGTGTGGGCCAAAGTTTGTTGATA
This sequence comes from Magnolia kwangsiensis, assembly GCA_037074715.1. Lineage (NCBI taxonomy): Eukaryota > Viridiplantae > Streptophyta > Magnoliopsida > Magnoliales > Magnoliaceae > Magnolia > Magnolia kwangsiensis. The sequence continues at coordinate 24,505,134 of CM073575.1, read as the reverse complement.
AAACTAATCGGCTTCGGTTACACTTGGCGTGTTGAGGTGGCGATGTAAAACCGTGCCCTAATGCTTCAAAGGATATCTAAATTCTTTTTCAGGCTCTTCTAGATTCAAATAGGAAACCTTCCACTCCATGTAAACTTTCTGATACACGGAGAAGTTCTATGGAAGAGGTAGAGGAGGAAGCCATATTAAAAGCTTTGGAAGAAAATTAACTTTAACTCGCCTTAAAACCTAGTATGGAAGAGGCTTCTAAACATCAGTGATGTCTTCCAAGACAACATGATGCTGAAGCAGGATCGAGCATGAGCAACAAAAAGAAGAAGAGTAACAAATTTAAGTTTCTCGCTCGTCTTGGTGAATTTTATAAGGCGTTGAGTATTACATACAAATCTTCATATAAAGAAAATTTGAAAAATCTAGTTCAAACTATAAAAGAGTACGAAGGAAACCTTTCGTCATCTTATGATTTAGAAGAGGTGAACCAATATGTATATGAAAAATTAGATAACAGTTCAGATGGATCGACCGACGATGCTAGAGCTTAATATGCCTGGAATGGGAAGACACTCCTCATATGGAGGTTATTAGTTGTAATTTGTGAACAATTTAATTATAATGGATTATAATTATATTTTATGCATTTTATATATTTTAGTATTATGTTCAACTTTGAACTTGAATATGAAATCGAATTTAAACTCGACTCAAACTCAATATATCGAACTCGAATCGAAGTGACAAACTCAAACTCGGCTTGAATTGGCCCGAGTTGCTGCTCGAGCCTAGTCGAGCTGCCTAGCCAGGTTTGAGGATCGAGCTGAGCTAAGTTCGAGCTGGGTAGCTTGCTGGCCGAGTTGAGCCGAGCTAGGCCAGGGTCGACTCGGTTCGACTTGTGAACAACTCTAGGGAGTTCTAAGATTGGCTGGTGTTTTGTGGGTTATGCTCACTTCAATTGACCTCCTTTTTCAGCATATGGCATGAAGACTTTGCTGGGCTATTTGAGCGGAAAGAAACAACAAATGTTTCAGGAATAAAAGCTTCTCATAAGTGGGGTTTTTTTTATTTTTATTTCCTAGAGTTCTTGCTCTCTTTAGGGATTGGGCTCCCTAATGGGTCCCGTGGATTGTTATATCTAGGTGTGGGCCTGCCTTTGTGTTTTTTCCTTTCCTAGTTTGTCTTAGCTTTCTTATTTTTTCTTTTTTCCTATTTTTGGTTTCTCCTCCTCCTTGTTGCCTTTCTCTTAATATGGAGAGGACCTCCCTCTCCCTCTTTGTTTCTTTTGTCTTTTTAATAAAATTTCTCATATTTCAAAAAGAAGAAGAAAAGAAGCTGCCCATCTATTAGAACATGCAAGTACTGTCACGAGGAGTTCCCTCTCGAAGAAGCATAGTAGTTTATCTTTGATGATTGGATTGTTAGGTTCATCTTTAAATTCTGTTTAATCTTGTGGGCAGGGTAGCTAATGAGATTGCTAGATCTGTAAGGGAAGAGGCCTTCTTTCGTATAATTCTTTGCATATGAGAACCTCTTCCCTTCTTGTGGCTTCATTTTAATCACTTTTGATCACTCGTTTTTTAATAATGAGAGAAGTTCTGTTAAGAAAGTAGAAATAATTTGGTACAAGTTCCCATACAAAGTGTAGACCATTGAACATGTCCTATCTCATTTCCCTTTCTTTTACATTTGCTTAGTCTCTCAAATTCATTGGAATGATCTCGCTACCACTTCCAACCAAATGATATTATTTCTTATGGGAGGCACCCCATCACCAATTATGTATGCAAAAAGTAGAAGTTTTCATCTTGTTAAGAAGCCATCCTTCTTTTATTAGTTGATGCTATTATTTTTACTCTATCCTATTTCATTATTCTTGTTAGTTATCTTTATCCTCATGCAATGGTAGTTAGATCACTTTCTAAGTTCAAAGTTATGGCACTGTGCGCTAGGTGGAGGACAAAGGCTTACCTGTTGAAACAGCAGAAAAGATTGGTTCATTTGTGAAGAAGAGAGGACCCCCTCTAGAAATATTATCTGACTTGAAGCAGGAGGGCAGCCAGTTTTTGAAGAACGAGGGATCCCTTCTTGCATTGAATGAGTTGGAGATACTATTTAGAGCTCTTGAAAAATCGAAATGTATAAATAAAGTGTCTTTTGACTTGAGTCTTGCAAGAGGTCTTGATTATTATACTGGAGTTATATTTGAAGCCGTTTTCAAAGGTGGTGCCACACAGGTAATGCAATTGATCTCCTTCCTCGACATGACTCTTAGACACTGCCCTTGCATGAGTAATGCATCAAAAGCATTAGATATAATGTTGAACATAGTTGCATGTTTTGTAATTCTTTTCCCTGTGAATCTCAAACCCTAGTGTTGTAACTGCTGGTGCAAACTTAGAGTTTCCTTTGACTTATAATTATTGCAAACTGCTGAATTATTCTATGCTGTAGCTTTTCCTTATGTCTTGTGTATGACCATCATCAAACCCTATCTACTGTAAACTGGTTGAAGGTTAGCGAAAGAAGGTTTTAAGATTTAAAGATTTACTATAAAGTTACATTCTACTCTTATTTAGGGCCTGTTCGAATTTTCAAATTCATTGTAAATGCCTTGTAAATACCATCTTATTACAATTTCACCCTCTTTGGAAATAGGCAGGTACTTCTGCTTGAGAAAACAGTCCAAAAGGATTAACTTAAATTTGTGGGCCCCACCATGATGTATATGACATATACACGTCGTCCATCTGCTTTACCATGACATTTTGACGCATGAGCCAAAAAATTAGGCAGATCCAACATTGAAGTGGCCCACACCAAAGTAAACAGTGGCCCCAAGAAGTTTTTAACGGTGGGTATTCGATTCCCTTTTTCCTGTGGTGTGGTCTACTTGAAATTTAAATCTGGCTCATTTTTTGGGTCATGCCCTAAATTCAGTTGGCAAAGCGGATGGACGGTGTGGAGAATCCACATACATCACAGTGGGCCCCACAAATATTTGGCAGCATCCTCCATTTTAGCGTTGAAAAAAGTAAGAGTCCAATCAATCCTCGAAAACAATGTGGTAATTACCTATGGAAATAATTATTACCTACTTACAATGCAATTATGTTTACCTTAGAAAATCAAACAGGCCCTTATAGATTTAGTGCTCAGAAATAGCAAGAAATATGCCGTTAGGTTTTTCCTAATTTTCCAATCATAAGCTCTTAAGTAGGTTTGGATGCTCCAAGCCTCCAACAACTTGAAAGAATTGAAATAGGACTACTTACCAAATAGAGATCAAAACTTCCAAGATCAGGTGACAAAATTGATGATGTCTCTTCTTGCAGCAAGTAATAAAGTAAAATAAAGGGATAAATTATGGCAGAGCACAACAAAGGGAACTGTAGGGAGTCACACCAAAGGGATCTAGAGGCATTGCACCACTTGATTCTTGAAGAGTTGGTTTCCTAAGCTAGAGGCCTGTTATAGGAAACTAAGTGCCTGTTTGGATTTACGTATAGTATTGTTCTGCGTTGTATTTTTGTATGGCAGAGGTATATGACATAGAAGAGTATGTATTCTTCCATTTTCCAGAAGAAAGCAGACTGTTTGGATTAGAGTAGATTCGGATGAGTATACAAAGGCGATGGATTAGTCGATGTTTGGATAAGACGTATAATGGCGCGATGCATAAAGTCCAAAACGATTTCATAATATTTTTCATGTGTACATAATTGTCACCAGAGCCCCCAGTTGAAATAGTCCGTGAAGATGAGAAGGAAATGGCAATGAAGGTGTAAATCTGGATATGAACCACCGAACTATTCGAAACTGAAAGTATATTTTCCAGTGCAGTGTGATGAAGGTGTTGAACTGCTTGAAGGACTGCTTCGACACTACTGACGTCTCTAATAAGTACACTGGCTCAGCGATGTATTCGAAGGCGGCGTAGACGCCGGATTTGAATTTGGAATCAAACGCTTTGAAAGTATTATTTTGTTCATTAATACAATACAAAACGATTTGAGCCGTAAATCCAAACAGGCCCTAAAAGACGGCAACATCATTCAACCTAGCAAGAATTCATTCATTGTCTTCTATGTATGACTTGTTGCCTTTATATATGCCACACAACCATCCAATTCCAAGAAGCTTCTAGAAAGAATCTTCAAGAGAAACTCCAACTCTGTAACCTCAACAGTCCACATATACCGTCTTAATCCCACCCAAACCTGCTTAAAAGATTTAAACAAGGAAAAGAATCCTAATATTCTACATTTCTATACAGATGAACCTTACAATCACTGTAAAATCTGTACAAAATCCAAAAAAAGGGCCTTAGCCTTAGGGTTTGCATTAGGCCTTACAAAGCTGTGCAGTTGGACAAGTGGACCCCACAATCGATTGTTAGTGATCCCAGCCATGCAATTGGATATACTCAAGTCCTACCACAATCCAACGGTTTGTGATCCCAGCCATGAAATTGAACTGGTACAGATCAGTCATCCGGGCCCTTGATTTGGTCCAGAATAATCATCCAGACTCTTGATATGATCCAGATAGATGATCAGATCAATCTTCACGCTTGATGCCATCCATATATGCAATCTAGACGTTTTATGGTTCTTATGTTCAATCTGGATGGTTGAGTAGAACTGATATACAGTCGAGACCGTTGGATGGGCTTGTTCTGGCCCCTATCTGCAATCCTGTGGTGTGATCTTTGATCAACCAGCATAGGAATACTTGTGGTCTCTGATTGGAGGTTGGATGGTCCTGCATCAGCCACCATTAGAGTATTTCTGTGTTCTCAGAATTCTATGAGACCTCCATGTTATGTTTGGATGGTATCATTTGGGTGCTCCCACCATTGGAGTAACTCTTAAGTTTTCAGTTCAGTGAGAATTCCACGTGACCATTTAGATGGCATCATTAACATGGAAACATGCTGGCATTTTGGTGGATCCCCATTACTGACTCAAGTTATATGCATGGAGATTGGCTCCATATTATTTACTTTGCATTGAACCATGAACAAGTAGATACAGTGTTACCTGGACATGTGGCATAGGTGCCAAGTGTCAAAGTGTCCTAATGTGTCTGGCAGGGCAAACTCCAAAAATCTAGACACAGGGACACGTGCGGACATAGAAAAATAACATATGTATATAAAATAAGATAAAATGATGAAAACACTAGAGCAAAGGAAATGAGAAAAAACAAAAAAATATTAGAAAAGGATATTCATACAGTCCCAACACAAACCAATTACTAGTAATCTATATAACACGTAATCGATAAACAAAATATTGAAAATAAATTTATAATCACCTTAAATTTATAATCTCTTTGGGTGGTAGAATTACTTTGATCAAGTTGGCTCTTTTGAACTTTCCTTTTTATTTATGTCTTTATTTTCCCGTCCTAAGTTGGTTCTTCTTAGAACTTACGAGTTGCAGGGGGATTTGCTCTGGCAAGGTGGAGCTCAAAAAGGAAAATTCCATCTCTTAAATTAGGGGGAGGTTTGTAGGCCTTTGAAGGAGGGTGGGGTGGGAATTAGGAGGTTATGGGATGTTAACTCTGCTTTGCTGGGAAAATAGGTTGGAGACTTGGGGTGGAGGAGGGGTGTTTGTGGAGATCCGTGATTGCTGTGAAGTATGGGGTGGTGGATTAATGAGTCTTTGCTCTATAGAGCCTCCTTTGTTGGAAATTGATTCCAGGGATAGCGCCCAAAATTTTTTTAGAGCTTGTATTCTCAGTCGGAGAGGCGAAAATGTCATATTCTGGGATGATATTTGGGTAGGGGAGTCCATTCTTAGATCTGAGTTCCGAAGTATTGTTACACTGTGTTTGATTGAGAACATCTCATTTACCAAGTGCTATTCTGGTTAGGATCAAGGTGGTGTGTGGCTTCCTCCTTGTCACCGCAATCTCTTGGATGTTGAAGTCGAGGAGATGGTGAGGCTTCTCTCTTGCTTGGGTGGTCTTTGCCCCAATCTGGGTGAAAAAGATGCGTAGATCTGGCTAAAAGATTGATTGGGGGGTTTCTCAGTTCACTCCTTCCTCGAGGTGGTTTCCGATCTTACGTTTGAAGCTAGAAGTTCTCACATGGGCTATGCTTGGCAATATGAAGCCCCTCTGAAGGTAGCTGTGTTTGTGGCTTGCTAGCAGGAACTGGGTTCTAACTATTGAAAACCTATGTACATGGGCAATGGTGTTACTGAACGTTTGTCTTCTCTGCTTGAAGGATGGGGAGTTGGTGGAGCATATCTTCATCCATTGTCCTTTTGTGAAGGGGGTGTCGGCCAGCATTCTCTCAGACTTTAACGTTCCGTAGGTGATGCCGAAGTCTGTGGAGGAGCTGTTTCTGTTGTGGCATGAAGGGTGTCCTTGATCTAGAGACAGGTCGACATGGTGTCTAGCCTTGCTTGCGGTTCTGTGGTCTATTTGGATGGAAAGGAATAGCAGATGCTTCAAGAACAGTAGTGAGTCCATAATTATTATTGCTAGGAAGGTTTTATTGTTGATTAGGGATTGTGATCCCTAACTATTTTGGGTTTTGGTTTCGTGCTGTTCTTCGTGCTCGTCTTGTTTCTTTTCTTTTTTCTCATTGTCCTTTGCCTTTTTGTCTCTTTTCAATATAATTATTACTCATAAAAAAAAGGTAGTTTGTATGACGTTATTCACTCTCTTAAAGATTAGATAGCCACGAAAAAAAGCAAAAAGACCCCCAAAGCTTGTGCTTTTTTTTTTTTTTTTGTTACAAGGCTTATAGTACCTCTGGTGAAAAATGAGCTTATATCTAGAGAGTGAGAGGAAGTCCTTACGAGTAGTAAGTTAGTTTGTTCAACAACAAGAAAATGGAGGCAAGTGTTAGGGCTAGGAATGAGACATCTTCTGGCTTGACAAAAGAAATTCACATTAAAAAAATTGAGAAAAAGAAATATGTTTGGACGCCTCACTTAAAAGTGTCCAACACATTGCTTTTTCAGTGACATCACTAAGACACTTCATCCATACAGATTTTGAAGTGTCATGTCGTGTCCTGGAGTGCCCAAGTGTCCGAAGTGTCGGTGCAGTGGAAACCCCAAAAGTAGAAGTGTCCGGTGACAGTGAGTAGATCATAAGAAGTCATCTTGCATAATGATTTGCCTAACATCCTTCTTGTATTCTTTTCTAATCCATAACTATTGCTGGCATTATAGTTATTTGTCTTTCTCACATATTCTTTGGCTTTGGCCCTTTCTAATAAATTGATTATCATCTCAAAAATAAAATTAAATAAAAAATAAAATAGTACACTCTGCCTGGACATGACATGCCAGGTGGTCTCGAGCCCAACTAAAGAAGTATTTGCATATTTAAAAATTGTAATATGCACTCCACGTGGATGTGACGTGCCAGCTGATCCCAAGCCCAAGTAAAGGTGGGTTGATGTCAGATTGACAGCCAGTCGTCAAACTTCTGCTAAGCAAGCATGAGAGTTGAGTCTTTTGGTGAAACGAGCCTGAAGCTGACCCAAATGGCTGAAATAAGGATCTGATGATGACGACAACTATGATGATGATGACGAACGATGATTGGCATCCATTGAAGTTTCTGTAGCTGTTGAGATTCAGGGTCCTAAACTCTGGCTATTTTAGCACTAATCTACTGCTACATGTAATTGTTTTCTAGATACATTTGAACATTCACTCATGTAGCTTATGCCTGTATAGACATACCTTTATACATGCGTGTATGGCTTTCATTCACATTGTCTGGTGCTGTGGTTGGAATGATGCATTCTTGTTCTCTCTCTCTCTCTCTCTCTATTTCACGTCTTTGTCAAAGCTATTTTACTTGCAATGTGTATGGGTCCCATTTCATAGATTGGGCAGTATTCTTTCTTCCTAGCTTTCTTTGTTTTTGAGTAAGGTTAATTATCCACCAAAAGTAAGATAGCTTGCACGGTGTGGTAAGCTCCTGCCAACGTTTTTATATATGAACCATGTTGCTTACTTCCTTTTAAATTATGAACTCTGCCTGGTAGTGATGTGCCAGGTGGTCCCCAGCCTGGGTGTAGGGTTGATGTGAGGTAGTCAACCAGTCTGTTGAATTTTTCCCAAGTAATCATTTAGAATTCCTATTCATTAACAGGATTCTTGTAACCAACTCCAGATAGTTGGAACGTGGCCATGATGATGATAATTGCTCTTTTTATCTGTTTTAATTGGAACCTCTAACTGGTCAGTATGTCATTGTAGAATTTACTCTATTGGTAGAGAGCTGTGGTTACCTTGCATCCTTATAAGATGCATTTGATTTCTTCTATATTTCTGGTCCTGGTTATCAAATGCTGTAATAACCATGAGTGTTTTCCATTTTCACCTTTTGTTTTGTAACGAAGGATAGAGTTGCTCATATGTGTATGACTTTTAGCCTATCATGTGGCCACAGGTTGGTTCCATTGCGGCAGGAGGGCGTTATGACAATCTTGTAGGGATGTTCAGTGGAAAGCAGGTCCCTGCAGTTGGTGTTAGCCTTGGAATTGAACGTGTATTTGCGATAATGGAACAGATTGAAAGGGACCGCAATCAGGTGATTTCATATAATATGCTATTTGACATCTTAGTAAGTGCACCTAGCTTAATTTGCTATGATATACTTTGTTGTATGAATGGTATTATCAATGCTACTGTGTGCATGAGGGGGAAAACCGATTATAGGGTTTTACCGGCATGTCTCAGTATTTTTGCAAATCTATCACAGAAGTACAATGAGTTCTCTAAAATTTCCTTGACATTGTTGAAGGTCCATTGATGGACAATGGCATTCATGTTAATGGTTCTTTCCCTTTTGGGTTTTGTAGGCAATTCGTCCTACCGAAACACAAGTTTTGGTAGTTCTTGTGGGCAAGGATCTGGCCCTGGCAGCCGAACTGGTGAGTGAGCTGTGGAATGCCAAAATCAAAGCTGAGTTCGCAATGACCAAAAGAGTGATGAAGCAGATCGACCGTGCCAAGCAGTCTGGAATCCCTTGGATGGTGATCGTGGGTGATTCCGAATTAGAGAAGGGTGTTGCCAATATAAAAGATGTGGCAATCAACAATGAGGTAACGGTCCCAAGAGATCAAGTTGTGGAGGAGCTTCGAAGAAGGTTGAACCCCACATCTCAACAACTATCTAATCGCTACGTCGTTGTCTGATGGAACCATCAACTCCGTATACACCACATTCCAACTGTGAGTAGCAAAGTTTATTTTGCAGTTACAAATCTTTTCCAATGTACATTACATGTGCATCAATTTTCACTTTCTAGAAAGGGTGATCTCCCTTTTTCTGTTGCAGGCTAGTTTTCGAATTAGAATCACGATATGGTTGGAACATTTTAAAGTTTCATGGCGTTCGCTCAGTCCCCACTCATGTATAAGGCAATCCTACAAGGCTGCAAATCCAAGCTGTCCATCAGGTGTCCCTTGATAGCCTATTAGTGAGGTTGCTCCACTCATCAGTGGGCCACAACATTAGAAGAAGTTGATGGTTTAGAAATACTTGGTCAGGTTTGTTTCTTTTGTCTGATAGTTCCTTAAACTGTGAACTACCAGATAAGTGGACTTGGGCTGGGCATCTGCAGTGGTATGCACACAATGTAAGGTTTGGATCTCGTACCTGTATGCCAAGCTGGCACATGTGGTAGCCTTTAGATGGCCTTCTCCACACATGTGGGCCTAGAAAGCTCGTCTTAGAACTCTCTTTTTATTTATCTATATCTATATCAGCAAAGAGAGCTTCAAGGCGTTTACAATTCCAATTTTGGCCCTTAATTCAGATTCAAATTCCAGTTTATCTGTAAATTCCTTTCCGGCTAAAGAATGGTCCTATTGATTCCTAGGGCTGAGAGTGTTTGTACTTTGTTCTTTGTGGTGCTTGACTCTCACACACCAATATGGCATACATACATCTATGAGCTCATCAGGTGAATCCATTAGGCATGTGCCGCCTCTAGAAAATCAGGCTGATTTGATCACCAGATGGCGCACACCATTGAATTTGGACAATTGTATAATTCTCTTAAATGTTGTCACCCATTTGATGAGAGGACTGGCCTGTGGTTTCGGAAGGGCATTACACGGTGAGGGACACCCGATGGATGGGCATGGATTTCATAAATGTGCAATGAAATTGGTTGCTGGTGCACTTGGCCTGTGGTTTCGGAAGGGCATTACACGGTGAGGGACACCCGATGGATGGGCATGGATTTCATAGATGTGCAATGAAATTGGTTGCTAGTGCACTTGGCCTTTCTATGAAAACAGAAAGGAATTTATGATAGAGCGTGAATGATGGTGTGGTTGTCTTAAGATTACTTGATTTGGGAAGATAGGTAAATTCTTTAGATGCCAACATATAATCAGAATTATGTTTATGAAATTCCATAAATTTTATATGCACACAAAATCACAAGTTATATCATTTCAACACTGAGGTCTTGGTATCAATTCTCAAGTGGGGTGTGTACTTACAAGCTAACCAAAAAATAAAAATAAAATCATAAGCTATGTAAATAGAAAGCTTATTATATATACTCTTATTAACCGAACATGTGCGGCCTATGGAAGATACAAGTACACATGCATGGTCATCACGTGCATTGGACATCTAAGCCATGCACATTGTAGGTCACTGACGGTAGATAATCTTACCAGTGTCAGGCCCTTCACTGATTAAAAAATCACTTTGCTTTGATGATTTTAACTATTGATCAATGCTTGGGAAAATGGATGGTCCTTGTTACAATAGAAAGGTCCCATCATTGATTTGGACCATATATATATATATATGGGGCTAGATGATCAGACAAGGCTTAGATGATGATGATTGGTGCTAGATTTGTCTTTTCGTTGCTCATCCTTCTCAGATAGGGAGTATAAGGTTTTGATTGACTAGTTTTGATAGATGACATAATTTTGATTGACTAGGTGAGGGAAGGTGTGTGTATAAAGCCAGAACTATAAAAGAAAGTTTTAGAATCTGAACTTTTCAAAATTAGATGAACTAAAGCAAGGCATATGAAATGCAATTTTAGTAAAGCTAAGAGTAGAAACAAGGAATTAGTTAGGATTGCTAGACAAGTACCCTAGAAAGACTATTTCCACATCTTAGGTCGATAATCCATGAGAGCAATGACATTGAAAAGGATGCTACTGTAATTCAAGCTAAGTGGAAGAAGTGGAGATGCACGGTTGGAGTTTAAAGTATTCGCCACATCCCAATCAAACTGAATAGGAAATTTATAGGGTCAGCTGTAAGACTAATGGTGATTTATAGGATAGAATGTTTGGCAATCAAGGAACAAAATGTTCTTTGTATCACCATAGCTGAAATCAGGATGTTGAGATGGATGAATGGTAGGGCAAGGAAGGTAGGTAGAAATGAATGCGTTTCCTAAGGGCCTGTTTGGATACGCGGTTTGGGATGTATTGTATGTTGTCAGAAGTCTTAAATTAAAAAAAATTGGGTTGCTCGATTGGTCGTGGGTCAGCCACGACCGGTCGTGGGAGCTGCTCGACTCAAAGTTCAGCGAGCTCACTTTTTTTGTGTCCGGGCCCCTCGACCAGTTGTGGGGATATCTCGACTAGTCATAGGGATCCTCGACTGGTCGTACGGCCTGCTCGACTAGTCGCAGTTACATAGATTTATTTCCGGATTCGATGCGGACTGTGGAAATTTGAGTTGGGTTTCACATGGATGCGAAAGAGAAGTTGCCTAAACTATAAGTAGGTATTCCTAGGGCTTTTCTAGAGTACGAGAAATAATTCTAAAGCTTTTTAAAGGAGTTCTAGGGAAATAAAAGGGTGTAGCAAGTGTGAGATTCGAGGTTGTTCGAATCGGGTAAGTTCTCTCTCTTGTAATTTTCTTTTCATAGTGCATTTCTGTCACTTTGTGTCGTGGTTTTTTCCTGCAAGGGTTTTTCATGTAAAAACTTTGTGTTCTTCTGTGATTGCTTGTTACTATTGAATTGCTATCCTGGATCTAGATCTGTGTGATTCCGCAGCACAAATCCCCAACAAGTGGTATCAAAGCCAGGTTGGGGCACAGATCTGAATCCGCAGGATTAGTAATAATGAGAAACGACAAGTTTGATATTGAGAAGTACTCAGGTAAAAATAATTTTGAGTTATGGAAGGTTAAGATGATTAGCCTGTTAACCAAGCAAGGCGAGATTAAGGCTCTTGATAGAGGTGGGCAATTTAGGCCCGATCCGGTGGATCCGACCCGACGAGATCCGACTCGGTACCGTTCCGAACAGAACCGGCGGTTTGATCGGATCTGATCGGTTTTGATGGTCCAGATCCGAAAACATTTCGAATTAGGTTCGGATATAGTGCTATCCGAACAGATCCTATCCGTATACCCGAACCGAATGGGTTCGAACCGACCCGAACAGACCCGACCCGAATTTAACGTCGGGTATACATTATATATCAACATTTACTCAACATTGTTTCCTATAGTGTGGTCCACTTGAGATTTCTATCTACCTCATTTTTATTTTCATAACATAAAATGACCTATAAAAATGGATGTAGGGCATGGATGAAACACATACATCATGGTGGGGCCCACAGATCACCGACTACGGGTCCATTAAAATCAAGTCTTCACGTCACTCCTCAGTATACACGTCACGGGTTGAAGGTGATTTGACCGCTACTTTCATTTATAACACTCCTCAGTCTTCACGTCACCACGGATAAAAAAAAAAAAAGAAGTTAAATTTTGGGGCCTACCTTTATGTTGTTATATTATCCACACCATCCATACCTTTAACCAACTCATTTTAGGGCATGAGCCAAAAAAAATAGGCAAATCCAAAGATCAAGTGGACCACACTACTAGAAACAATGGAAATTGAACTCATACCATTGAAAGCTTCTTGAAGACCCTAGAAGTTTAGGATGAAACTGTCATTTTTTTTTCCACCTTATCCATGACTGTGTGACCATATTAACGGGTTGGATGACAAATAAACATCACTATGGACCTTAGGGAGAAAACAACTTTCAACCATTAATGTTTTAATGATCATTGTTTCCTAAGGTGTGGTCCACTTGAACTTTTGATTTTCCTCATTTTTGGGCTCATGCCTCAAAATATATATTTTTAAATGAAGAATGGTGTGGATAACTTGTATATATCATGGTGGGCCCACATATTTAAATCAGTAATAACAAAATTCATTTTCAAAAACTTAATTCCATTAATGCTCAAAATTCACTCAACACTGTTTCTCGACCTCCGGGCATTCCTCGAGCTTCGAGTTGTACGAACGGTTTAAAGGAGATCAAAATTATATGGCCTCCACAGTAATGTATTATTATATCTACACCGTTCATATACTTTTAGAAATCATTATAAGACATTGTACAAAAAATGAATAATATCAAAAGATCATCTCAACCACACCACAAATAGCAACAAAGAATGATTTTCACCATTAAACCATTCGTGTGGTCTACTTAATTGTTAGATCTATCTTATTTTTCATCTCAAGCCTTAATATGAGGTCACCAAATGAATGGACGGTTTAGATATAACATATACCCCATAATTAAACCCCCACAACTCGCTAATATAAATTAAAAATCAAAACTGTGCTGTGCATGTGTTGCGTGAAAACCAAGTCTTGTGCACGTCCCGTGAAAACGTGAATATGCAGGTGAAAAGCTCCTTCAGGGTCATGTGGGGCCCACCTTGATGTATATGTTTTATCTAAGCCGTTCATCCATTTTGACATATCAATTTAGTCTTTGATCCGACTCGGTTTCTCTAACTGAGTCAGACTCGGTTCGAGTCAGATGAATCATATATCGAATCTGTTCGGATCAGGTAAACCGGATTTGATTTCGGATCTGATCGAGTTCGGGTCATAGCATTGCCATTTCGGATCTGATCGGGTTGAACCTAATTCGCTCCGATCCGGACCGTTGCCCACCTCTAGCTCTTGAGGAGCGAAAATCTACCATGAAAGATGATGAATGAGAAAACCTTGATAATAATGCTTTAGCCTCGATCCGTTTGTCTCACGGATGAGGTTCTCTATAATGTTTTGAGGGAGAAAACTGCAGTTAGTTTTGGACGAAGTTAGAGAACATCTATGCAAAGAAGTCCTTTGAAAATTGCCTACATTTGAAGTTACAATATTATTCATTCAAGATGGCAGAGGGTGGAGATCTAGAAGCCCATATCAGCAACTTTAATAAATTGATGTGCAAATTGCTGGATATGGAGGAAGTGGTTAAGGATGAGGAACATGCATGTATATTGCTGAATTTTTTTCCGGCATGATATGAGTCTTTCAGGGACACAATGTGCATCGCAAATAAAACCCTAAGTGTCGACACCGTTATCTCAGCTCTTCAAGGGAAGGCTATGAGAAAATTAAACGATGACATGGGGGCATCTTCCGATACACCAATTACGAGGGGCAGAGATTCTGAGGGAGGTACAGGATCCTCAAGACCTAGATCCAAATCCAAGGGCAAGGGCAAATGAAAATTAAAGCGTTGGAATTGTGGGATGTCTGGACACATGAAGAAGGATTGCAGAAATCCTAAAGCGAAGAAAGAAAATTCAGCGGATTCTTCCAATGAGGCCAATGTTATCACATCTGATGAAGAGACAAGTGGTGGTGAAGTTTTGTCTGTGTCCATGATCGAACATGTTTAGGATAATCATGCAGATGAGTGGATCCTAGACACAGGAGCGTCATATCACATGACTCCTCATCGGAGTTGGTTCGCCAGTTATAACGAATACGATGGTGGACATGTTTTTATGAGCAATGATAATGCCTGTAATGTGGTGGCTATTGACACGGTAAGCATTAAGATGTTTGATGGGATGGAGCGTACCTTGACTGATGTCAGACACGTTCCTGATATGAAGAAAAGTCTGATTTCTCTCGGTGCACTCGAGGCTATAGGGTGCAAGTTCACCGCTATTGATAGTGTCCTTAAAATTTCAAAAGGGGCACTGTGGTCATGAAAGCGCAAAGGCACGGAAACCTTTACAGGTTGATTGAGAGCACTTCAGCAGGTGGAGCGACAACAACTATTATGGACTCCGTGCCTCTACGTATGTGGCATGCTCGTCTGGGCCACATGAGCAAGCGAGGCATGAAGGTACTTTTTGATCGATGCTTGATTCCAGTTTTTAAAAATTCTAATTTAGATATATGTGAGCATTGTATATATGGTAAACAATCTAGACTGTCTTTTAAATATAGAAAATATGTTTGTAAGGGAGTGCTTGATTATGTGCACTCCGACGTATGGGGGCCATTGTCAGAGGTTTCCATTGAGGGGTCGTCATGGTTTGTTTCATTCATTGACGACTACTCCAGGAAAGTTTGGGTTTACTTCATGAAAGTAAATCTGAAGTTTTCATCATATTCAAGCAATGGAAGACAATTGTGGAAAAACAGTCAGGGCGAAAAATAAAGGTTTTAAGGACTAATAATGGTGGAGAATTTACTTCCACTGAATTTAATGATTATTGCAAGGATGAAGGGATCATCAGGCACAATACTGCGCCACACTCCCGAGCAAAATGGTGTGGCTAAGCGAATGAATTGGACTCTCTTGGAGAGGGCCAGATGCATTTTAAGTAATGCTGCGTTGGGCGAGTACCTATGGACTAAGGCCGTTAACACGGCTTGTTATTTGGTCAACCGTTCTCCTTCAACGACAATTGAATGTAAAATTTCGGAGGAAGTATGGAGTGGTCAGAAAATCGACTACTCAGATCTTTGCATATTTGGTTGTGAGGCTTACTCTCATGTACCGTCAGTTGAGAGAGATAAGTTGGATCGTAGGGCCAAAAAGTATATCTTTGTTGGTTATGACATTGGTGTGAAAGGTTACTGGTTATTCGACAAGGTCACATGTAAGGTCATCACTAGCCGTGACGTCAGATTCGATGAAAGTTTCTTATTTCGCAAAAATGATCAAAATGAGCGAAAGAACCAGAAAAGGTGATCGTAGACGTCCAGATTGACTCAGATGATACTCAGGCAGAGACAGATGCGAAGACGGATGTACAACAACAGGTGGAGCAGCCACCTGTGAGAAGGAATCCACCGCGTGATCGTAGGTTACCGGTAAAATATAGGGACGACTCTAATATTGCATATGCCCTCATTACAGATAAAAGGGACCCGTCTACTATTAAGGAGGCTCTTGATGAGCCTGATGTAGGAAAGTGGAAGGCGGCTATGGATGATGAGATGGACTCGTTGCACAAAAATCACACATGGGAGCTGGTGGAGCTTCCTGTGGGCCGAAAAGTAATCGGATACAAGTGGTTATTCAAAAGGAAACAAAATATATATAAAGTAAGGTTAGTAGCGAAAGGATATGCTCAAAAAGAAGGAATCGACTTCACAAAGATATTCGCACCAGTGGTTAAGAAGGTATCTATCAGATTCGTATTAGAGCTGGTTGCCCAATACGATCTCGAGCTGGAATAGATGGATGTGAAGATTGCATTCCTGCACGGGGAATTGGAAGAGCAGATCTACATGAAGCAACCGGAGGGCTACGTAGTTAAAGGGGTAGAGAAAAATGTTTGCAGGTTAATGAGGTCGTTGTATGGCTTGAAATAGTCGCTTAGGCAGTGGTATAAAAAATTTGATTCTTTCATGGTGAGTCAGAAATTTACTCGGAGTGAATACGATCACTGTGTGTATTATAAGACACTGAGTGATGAAAAATTCATCATCCTAGTACTATATGTTGATGATATGTTTATCGCCTGTCATGATATGTCTGAAATCAACATACTGAAGACTCAGTTATCAGGGACATTCGAGATGAAAGATCTGAGGGCTGCAAAGAGGGTTTTCGGCATAGATATTCATAGAGACAGGAAAAGGAACAGACTTTGGTTATCACAAACAGAATACCTTGAAAAGGTATTGATCAAGTATGGGATGGATCAGGCAAAGCCGGTGAGTGTTCCCCACGCAGCTCACTTCAAGCTTTCCTTAGAACAATGTCCTAAATCCAATGAGGAAAGGCAGGTTATGTCTTATGTGCCTTATTCGAATGCGGTTGACAGTTTAATGTATGTCATGGTCTGTACGAGACCGGATATTTCACAGGCAGTCGGTGTTGTGAGTAGATACATGTCAAATCCTGGTAAGCAACATTGGGAAGCGGTGAAAGACCACGTCTTAACTTTTGAGAAAACATGGACAAAGTTGGTAGGGTATGTAGATTTAGATTACGCAGACAGTATAGATTCCAGGAAGTCTACTTCAAGATACTAACAATTAGTTAGATGTCGAAACTTTAGTCTGTGGCGGCTCTTTCCACGACCGAAGTAGAATATACGGCAGTGGCGGAAGCGTTTAAAGAAGGTGTTTGACTTAGAGGCATGATAAATCAGTTGGGACTTCAGAAGGAGGCCGTGGCGGTTAACTGTGATAGCGAGAGCGCTATCAATTTGGCTAAAAATTCTGTTTATCACTCACGTACTAAACACATTGATGTTCGTCACCACTTTATCCGACAGGTGCTTGAGGAAGGAGGCGTCACATTAGAAAAGATTCATACCAGCATGAATCCAGTAGACATGCTCACCAAGGTCGTTCCTATAGAGAAGTTCAAGTTCTGTGCAACTTCTTTGGGCTTGGCGATGGTGTAAAAGAAGGATGGAGTGTGCATGAGAAGCGTTGATTGAAGCTATGATGCAATACAGAAATAAGAGAAGAGGTCAAAATGCTACACGGTTGAAGATTGAAGACTTGGTGGAGATTGTTGTCAGAAGTCTTAAATTTAAAAAAATTGGGTTGCTTGACCGGTCGTGGGTCAACCACGACCGGTCATGGGAGTTGCTCGACTAGTCGAACACTACTCGACTCAAAGTCCAGCGAGCTCACTTTTTTTTTGTGTCCGGGCCCCTCAATCAGTCATGAGGATAGCTCGACTGATCATAGGGACCCTTGACCGGTCGTATGGCTTGCTTGACTAGTTGTAGTTACGCAGATTTGTTTCCGGATTCGATGCGGATTGCAGAAATTTGAGTCGGGTTTCACAAGGATGCGGAAAATAATTCTAAAGCTTTTTAAAGGGGTTCTAGGGAAATAAAAGGGTGAAGCAAGGGTGAGATTCGAGGTTATTCGAATTGGATAAGTCCTCTCTCTTGTCATTTTCTTTTCATAGTGGATTTCTGTCGCTTTGTGCCGTGATTTTTTTCCGTAAGGATTTTCCACGTAAAAACTTTGTATTCTTCCGTGATTGCTTGTTACTATTGAATTGCTATCATGGATCTAGATCTGTGTGATTCCGCAGCACAAATCCCCAACATTGTATCGTATTAGAAGTTATGATTTGACATTTACCGTGTTTGGATTGGAGTGAATAGGAGTTGAATCCCATGCGTGTGAATACAAACTCTAGCCAAATTTTTGAATCAACAGTAGAGTATGTTTAATGGGTTCTGTTGCCATCAATACTTCGTATTCATTGTGCTGTATTTGGCAGCGGATGAAAGTTTAAAATTTGTACGATTACAAGATATCTGGTACCTATCCAGTGTAAGATCGAAACCGTTCATTTGGTACATTTCAATATGAAAATCATCTGGGCTAGAAATCAGAAAGTTCCATATGTCAAACAGGCCACCCGACCCAACTAAGGTTTTACAATACGCAGACATAATACGTCCTATCCAAACATTGATCTGTATAACGTATTGTCTTATCCAAATATTGATTAGTATCTGATTGATTTGGATGTATTCTGAAAACTGTCCAATGTATACATGAACAGTACCCAAATATAATATAATACTATACGTGAATCCAAGCAGCCCTAATAACTTGGGAGCAGGAAGTAGGCCTTGATATTTTGTTACGGTGAAACGGAGACTATGAACTGTACTGATTAGAGCAAATTGGTTGAGTTGAAGGTTCTAAAAGGGCAATGGGAAGGCTCCAAAGGACACGGGTGAAAATAGTTAAAAAAGCCTTGATGACCAATGGTTTAATTATCGAGGTGGTCCTTGATACAATGAAATTTCGGAACAACCTGTGGTGGTTGATACGTAGGCACTTAGAAATTGCACACTTAAAAATTGTACACGTGGCATATATTTACTGAAATTAATAGTCCGAATTGCAAGGTCTAGCAGGATAGGACAGCACCTCCGATTCTAATTAATTATCCTTTGTTCTTTTAATCCTGACCGTTAATTATTTTTCATTTGAACCGTTCATTAAATGTTTGCTGTTCGGTCAGTAGAAAATTAAGTGCAACTTTTGCGTTGTTTTTTATTTTTTGGTTAATCTATCAAATCTGGGGCTCGGAATTTGGACGGCCAAGTTTGTGTCCATTCGATGCCACGTGTACAATGTCTTAGTGCCTGCGTTTCTATCAGAGAATCAAATGCGGCGCCATACTCTGCAACTGTGGGCCCCTCCAAATTCACTGTAAAGTGCCAAATGTGACGAGCGTTGCAACCACCAAATTCGGTGCAAACGTTGTACGTTGGGCAAATGCCACTCCGTTTCAGTTTGGTGGATCCTTTTGACCCAGGTTTTCGGCTTGTACGTGTGGGGGTCCATTGTAGGGTGATCCAGACCGTTGATCTGTTGCATCCTAAGTGGATTGGCTCATGGGGCTTTGCTCTGAAAATTTTCTAAATCGCTAAAGGACATCCTTTCACTTTGAGCCTGCAAATATACGGCTACGGAATGCAGCGATGATCCGCAATGCAATCCGTAAGGCGGAAAGTCTGGTTGGTGCTCAATCCTAGCCCAACCCAAGGTTCCTATGCCTCAACCCCAACCTTAATCCAACCTAACCTCGGGCTAAAAATTCTCGACCCAAGTCCAATCCAAGCGGTTTCGGTCGAGTTGGTTGCGTTTCGGTCTAGTTGGTTGGGTTGGTTCGGCCGATGCATGCTAATATTTTTGTTATTATATTAGTTTATTATATTTCTATATATGTCTTATTTTTTGTACCTTTGATTTTATTAATTATATATGTAATTATTTATCATAAACAACTTCATTTTTTCTAAATAAACAAATTAAAATATAGGACAACCACTTCTTTAAAAGTCATGTTGTGTAGCAAGCAATCTATTTGTGAGAGAAATTCAGCGTGGGTCATCAGAAATAATGTGTACTAATGAGACCCAATGACACTGGAATTTCCCATGCTTTCAATACAGACGTCCACATTCAATTATATATTGATCGGCTTCGGGCTGGGCAACCCAAGCCCAACCCAAGTTTTATGGAGTTGTTGTTTATATAACCCACGGGGTCGGTCGGGTTGAACCGTCCCGACTTTCAGCCCTAGAATCCGCATTCAACGGACAATACTGCCCGTGATTGGTGGCTTGGCTGTTCCAGTTTGGGAAAATCCTGTCATGTTTAGCCAACAGATCAATGATCCGAATCGCTGAACAATAGGATCCAGTTGTACAGACTGAAACCGAGTCTGCTGGTCAGTTCTGCTTCTCGGCACCTTCGTGGATGGGACCCACAACTGCACGGTTGAGATGATCCGCACAATCCATCTGGTAGGTTATCCAAGAATCCACGTCAAAAGTAAAAATTTAAAAAATCATTATAATATTTAAAAGAACATTCTTCGTCATTCGTTCATCGAATTTTACTAGTTGAATCTAGACCTGTTTTGTTTTCATCTGAAACACCGACTTCCAATTGGAGGATCCTAATTGTCTGAGGGCCCACACCTTAAAGTTCTCTCAAATTGGACGATCCTAATTGCCTGACCAGATGACTCTTGCCCGCTAAATGCTGCTTATTACTTGATATTTTTCTAAGGTTAGGATTGAATGGTCAAGATTTTCAATAATGATGATTACTTGACCTATAAACCCTCCATAGTAGGTCGGTCCACTCCGAATAACTCATAACTGTCTCTATCTAGACTGCATGTAACCCCGTAGATTTTCCAGTGTCCTTGACTTGGATTTTTCCATGTAGATTTATCTACGGCGAAATTGCTCACCAACCTGCCGCGCGCGGCTTGACTTGGGTGCCCCCATATCTCCCACCGTCCAAATGCCGTACACGGAAATTTAAAATGTAACTTGTAAAATTCCATTTTGAAATTAACGTTGGGATTCGTGGTCAATCAGTTTGATTTTCAGGCAAAAATACATCTATTAGATTTTGATGGTATGGATAGATTACATGTATGCTAAGGTCTATAATGTATGGTGAGTCGGTACAACTGAGATATAGTAAAGTCATCCCTCCACAAATAACGTAGCAGGATGTACAAATACGGACCGTCCATCTTGTGGTCCCTTCTTTAGATGCAAAATGGTTTAGATACACAAAAAATGGATGATCCTATCCATCTGATGGGTGGCCTTCCGAACGACGGTAGGAAAAAAAAATGTTACTTAGTGAAGAGAAGTGATGGATTGGACCTAAGCAAGAAATTGTGAATCTGATATGAGTTGGGGTTTGGCTTGGGTTAGGCCTCAGGGCAACCTGGCCCAACGAAAACCAGACCTTATGTGTATAATATATTAGCACTAGACCTGTGGGCTTATTGTATCTGTCAATCCACTCCATTGATCAGGTTTCTGCCTCTCGAATTTGTTCCCTAAAACCAATACATCCGCTCGATCCACAACTTGGGTGGTCCACACCACTAGTAAACAGGAATAGTGGGAACTAGGACGCTATGATGTGGTGAACCTTGATCCTGCCCGGATCCAAGGAACGTCATTAGGTAGGCCAGTCCACGTGAATTTGTATTTGAGCTGTGATTTCAGTGAGAGACGCCGACCCTAGAAACTTTCATATGGACATGTGGGTTCGGCCTGGTTGGTTGACCCCGATCCTATTACAATTGAATGGGACCAGTTTGATGGGATTTTTGTCCCGTGCTCGACCGATTGTGAGCCCTACACGACCGGTCGAGGGCTGGTGCGCGACCGCTCGTGGAGTCGAGCCTTGACTTGACTTAAAGTTCAACGACTTTGGGCTATTTTTTTCAGGGGTGCTCGACCGGTCGTAGGTGGTGCTCGACAGGTCGAGGACTCGGCTCAACCAGTCGTGGTTATGCAAATTCGTTCCGCGATTTTGCGGATTATGAAAATTTGAGTCCTTTCACAACTAGGATGTAAAAAGGAGTTTCCTAAAACTATAAATAGGGGTTCCTAGAATTTTTCTAGGAAGATGAAAAACACAAGAGGGCTATCAAAGGTGTGTGTGTGTGTGTGAGAGAGAGAGAGAGAGAGAGAGAGAGAGAGAGAGAGCTTGTAGAAGAGAGGTTATGCTCGTGGAGGTTATCTACTATGCAATTTATATTTCAGCGCTTATACGTCTTCGTAATCGGTGAGATCTCTCCGTTTTTCTTTTATTCTCTCATTGTTAATCCACTCTTGAGTGAGTGAAGATGGTTGTAACGTTCTACTTTATAGTTGATTGTTGATATAGACGAGGTCCCATAGTTTTTACCTCTTTGAGAGTTTTTTACATAGAAATCTCTTTTGTGGTGTGTGATTTATGTTTTGATTTATTTCATTGCTTTATTATCCATAATTCTAGTTTGTTTTGGGAGGCCAGATGTTAAGGTTTTGTGCAAGGCCCCTAACACAGTCAGGCTCAGGTTTAAGAAATTTTAAGTAAATAGGGCCAGTGCTGTTGGCCCCTTTATTAAATAGGTCGGGCTTGGGCTAATCCTAGCCCGAACCAAACCTGGCCCATCACTAGATCTACTTGATGGGACAAACTAGATGGGTGGTTCTCATAGATTGACCAAACTATTTAAGTCATGCTGCTTTATGTGTAGCCTTTCATTTGTACCAACTTGATGTAACTATGGTTCTTGGTCTTAGTTGCAGATTGACCAAACTATTTAAGTCTACGTTTTCCTTTTTTACTCCGCATTGGAGTTTTAAGTTCTTGGAATGCATTCATTTATATGTTTCTACCTGTTTTGTCACCTGTTCATCTCAACATCTTCATTACAAATACGCCCATACGTCTACCTAGAGGTAAGGTTATAACAGAATTCATTACCACAATCTAATTAATTGGGACAGGCTTAGATGATTATGATGATGACTGTCCTCAGTATAATACAGTAGCTCATAGATCTTACAGCCGGCCAGCCTGCAGCCAGATCTTTCATCCCTTTTGGCGGGAAAGCTGAGTCTGCGTGCTTGGCTACACTCAAGTGGGATGTAGGAACAAGTCGCGGATTTGAGGGCTGACTCGGGCCGATTTGGGCAATGCAGTCGTGACTGGTCGACTGTACTCGGTCCGTCTCTCTCAGGGCAGTTATGACATGATTGATTGGCTCTCTAATCTAACCCAACGATTTAGTAATGGATGGACAGTTGATTGATGTGCCCTTTTAATAATTATAAATGGATTGATATACGAATAAACATCGCCTATTTCATGGTCCAAGTTATCTTTGTGGGTGGGGCCCACTGATGTCTATTGTTGCATCCACTCAGTCCATCCGTTTTGCAAGCTCATTTAGATAATAAGCCTTAAAAATAAGGCAGATGCAAGACTTAAGTGAGCTACACCAAAGGCAATTTGTAGGGATGGAAAGACCCACCACCGGAATCTTTCTAGGGGTATCATGATGTTCATGTTTCATCTAATCCCTTCGTAAGTTCGTTCCCACAAAGATGAAAGATGAAGGATGAAGGAACAACATAAATATTAGCTTGAATTAATACTTTTGTGGGCTCCAAGAATATTTCAATTTTGGACAATCAATCTCACTGTTTTAGTCATCATTTTTTCCATGATGTAGTCCATCTAAGATTCGGATCTGCTTCATTTTGGAATCGTGCCCAAAAATGAGTTGCCGAAATCGGATGGAGGGAATGGATGTAAGGCGGGGAGTGAATTAAGTGTTACCCGGGTAACACGTTAATGGGTGTTACCCTATCGTGGGGCCACAATTAAAAACTTCACGAAACAGTGGTGATTGAAACGCGTGGATCATGAAGGGGTTCACATAACACCGGCGTGCACTGACCAATACAACCAACAGCGAGCTTGGCACTGGAGGGGTCGCTGCCGAATCCGAGTACTGGTCACCCTGCCACCACTGACCTCCGTGATGGTGGGACTCTGAGGGCCCACCGTGCTGTATGTGTTTTGTCTACGCCGTCCATTTGTTTTGCCAGCTTATTTTGGGCCATGAGCCCACAATTAAAGCACATCCAAAGCTCAAGTGGACCGCCTTGCAAGAAAAGAACAGTACGAGATAATAAGGGTGTGCACGAACCGTGCTAGCTCGGTCAACTCGCTTGACTCGGCTCGAAAAAGCACGATTCGACTCAGTTCGAAGCTGAGTTCGATTCGAATCGAGCTGGTTTTTATAGCTCGAAAATGAGTTCGAGTTGGCCTGAGCTCGACTCGACTCGATTCGATATATAGCTTGAACTTAGCTCAACTCGGTCAGATGATATAAAAAGAAAAGAAAAGCCTAAATCATTTTTACCATTTTCCATTTGTTTGAAAAAAAAAAATTGCCTGCCCGACCAGCGACCTTAGCTCTCTGCCTCTCTCTTTGCTCATCCTGCCTGACCAATAACCCTAGCTCTCTCTCTCTCTCTCTCTCTCTGCTCGTCCTGCCTGACCAGTGACCTTAGCCTCTCTCTCTCTCTGTTCGACCGGTGACCGACCCTCCGCCATCGCCCTGCTCGGCTACTTGCTCGTCCATCGCCCTGCGCTGTTCAGTCTCTGGTGTTCCCTGTCCAGTGGTCTACAGCCTGCTGCTCACCCTCCTGCCGGCACTCGACAGTCCGACCGTCGTTTGCCCTGCCCGCCAATAAGCACTTGAACTTGAACTCGACTCAAAAGCTCGAGCTCAAACTTAGCTTGAATTGGTTCGATCTGTTGACCAAGCTGAGTCGAGTTGGACATAATGACTCGGTCACCGAGCCGAGCCGAATACGAGTTGGGTGTGCCTACTGACCGAGCCGAGTTGAGCTGAGGCCAGCTCGACTTGGTTCGACTTGGTGTACACCCCTACGAGATAATGATGCCCACCATTGAAATCCTTCTTAGGGCCGACAATGATGCTTATTTGTCATCTAACCTGTCATAAGTTCACACAGACTTGGATGAATGGAAAACAAAAATATCAACTTGATCGACTTCCGTGGCCTTCAACTGTAGGTGTTTAATCCCGACGGTTTCTATGATGTGATCCACTTAAGCTTTATGTATTCCTTAATTTTGGGATTATGTCTTAAAATGAACTGGAAAATGGATGGATAGTGTGGATAAAACACATGCATAATGGTTGAACCCATAGGGTATCCTTGCAACCCGCATTGGTTACATGTCTCTAAATTAATTAGTTGTAAAATCGTATATTAGTGATTACATCCTTAAGAATTCATTTTACAGGTGAAGCCCATGGTTCTGCAATCCAAATCATTGGTATGCTACAAAATACCACTAGTGGACCTGATTGAAATACATCATCAAGTAACTATTGCTATTCAATTTGAACACCCAACTACATATATAGTGAATGGTCTTATTTTAATTATGCGTGTGCAAATATATGTGTTGGGTGTGCCAGAGTCATATTTGAATCAAAATTGATCCGAAGGCCTCGTGACCCTAGGCATTGAAATAGCTAAATTAGGATCAGATTTATGAAGATTGGCTTAACTAATCAACTATTGATTGACATTGACAAAGAAATTAGTTGATTTTTTATTTTATTTTACATAGACTCGCATCTCACACACCCACATACCCAATCACTCCACATGGGCACTCAATCCCTAATATTAGGTGATTTATGTAGGAAAGAGTTAGTCATTCGGATGCATTCTTTTTACATTGAGGGCAAGGATAGACAATGACTTTTATTATACAGTATAATTTGATCATCGCATTCATCAACAAAAATAACATAAAGACAAAAAAGAGAGGGAAATAAAGGTCAATGCCAATTTTATTAATCTGAATGTAAATGCAGTAATCGACAAACAAAAGTAAAATAAGTAACTAGAATAAATTACTGATGGTTGTTCAAGTAGGCGACATGGCCGTAAAGTGGACTGTCTTCTAGACTTGGATGGTCGTGAGACAATTGTAGAAACCTAGACGGTCATGATTTGCTCAATGGGATGTGATTGAGGAATCATTAAGGACTTGGGATTTAGGGATCCGACAATGGGGTTGTGAATATTTAACTACATGAAATTTGACTTCATGTGGAATGCATTGGACAAAAGTGGTAAACTAAACTAAGTGATGCTAATCGATTTGAACTTACTAATGTAGTATGATGCATATATCAAAGTAGAGAGGTTAAAACTAGGCTAAGATAAGCGTTCATGAGGAATGAAAGATTGATAGGCAATGCTGAGATGAAAAAAGTTGTCTATAAGGGATGAAAGATTGATAGACAACACTAGGCTGAAAAAAGTTGTATTTGATTGGATTGGCGAGGGCTTGGAGCTCTTTAATATTATATGTTACTTTATAGACTTGGGTAAAGCATTGGCCTTGCCTATTTTCGAGATCGACATGTCAATCAACTAAAAGCCTTACTTAATATGCTTTTTTTTTTTTTTTAAAAAATAAAAATAAAAAATGAAACCAATTAGCCATTACCATACCGTATGGTCGTATTTTTATTCTTAGATAACTTTCTCAGCTTAATGACTAATTAAGTGTCATCACATGTTACCATCTTAGATTTATTGAAGGTTATGCATGCTCTCTAAGTGTTTTGCTTATAGATAACCCTTGCTTTTGTGCCGTGTGTTGACGAGAAGATGACCATTTTTAGTATTTTAGTCATACCTTGTTGTCGATTTGTCATGAAGATAAGTAGTCTGATATCCACCATCTTTTTTTTTCATGGTCTGTAAGTTATTTTCTTTGTCTTCGTACAAGTGTGCTAGCACATGACAGTATCTTATTCATTGAATTTGACGGAGAGAGATCGAGTGTAAACAATAACATTTTAAAAATTCAATTTTTGCCTTGCATTCACATAATTACGAAGAGGATCAACAATGGATAAGCATGTAGAAAAGGAACGAGATTGAGAAATGCTTAGTTGCGACATGGTTCGACCATAAGAATTGTCCAATTTCCTCCCTCCCACCCTCACACCCTGGAATGATCCAGGATGTTCATATATGATATCCCACTTTTGATGGGGCATATGAGGAAAAAATTACTCATCAAGGTTCTAACTATCCATACAAATTAAAGTAGAAGTGATGGTCCATAAATGCAAATTCTAACTCACCTTTTTATGAATTGCGGGGATCTTTGATCCTTGAAAATCATTCCAAGTGTGTTATATGAATTGGATCCTTCTAGATGAATGGCTTGTATCATCATCTAGGTGAGGCAAAAGGGGAGTGTAGGTGTAACATGAAACTCGAGTCCAGAATACGCACTGTCTCATTAAGCATTGAAATATAACAAGTGGTGCTTTAGATCAACGATCCATATCGTTGATTGATAGGCCCAAACATAGATGACGAATTCCTTAGAAAAAAACTCCATCTTAGTCTTACAAGATCAATCCGCAACCTTAAAATAATTGTTGGGTAATCGTCCATATTCAATGTACAAAGGCCAAAAGACTGGATAACAATTGTTGTATCCTATTTCTGGCTATTCTTAGAATAGCCGATCAGAGAATGACACGTGTCATTGCAAGGAAGATATAACATACAAAAAATGAAATATTTGGAGCGCTTTTCATGAAAGCATAGTTGATACCGAGTTGGATAGTACACGCCATCTAATGACAGGGCACAATTGAGAAGTTCAAGGGACAGAAAGTGGTCAAAAGAAGAAAAATAATTAGAAGAATACAAAGATGTAAAAGGATCTGGAAGATTGACGTGGCAATGATTTAGCTGCCACAACGGCTAAAGTAAAGAATAGAAACGGATGTAGAGTATCTGCGTAGCAGAGAAGCTTATAAATAAAAAGAAAAATCAACAGAATAAATTATCACATGCTAACTAAATAAACCAATCACTTTATCTTTCCTTATCATAACTTTAACTCTATCTTAAGAATAACAATAATCTTTAGCTGTAATCAAAGTCTATGCTCTTATGCTGGACTATTTCCATTTTGATATAAATAAATTTTCATTTAGAAAGGCTCCTTGCAGTCTTGCCCTATGGTCGGTTGTAAGTATTCCCTTTCTGTGTGATTGTTTATAATTGCATGGTATACCAAAAGTCCATTCGTACGTAAGGTAAAGGGCAACCCATCTTTGGAGGAAAAACCCCACTCTCTGATAATTGTATGATCATCTTGTAACAATCTTGTGTATCACTAAATGGGCAACTGATCTTCTTAGGTCTTGATCATATAAGATTGTATTCGACATATCTACCTATCTTATTGCTTGTGGATAAATTTGTTTGGTTTGAATCGAGCCGTACAATCGGTTCTAGCACGCCTGCACACACCACACGTGACCAAAAATAAACAGAGTGCCAATAATTTTTGGCACACCCGGTGGGACTTCAAACTACTAGGTTGTCATAAATATTTATTGTGTACCGTCCGTGTAAAAAGCCAACAACTTTTGGCACACCCTATGGGACGAGTAATTACTTGGTGACTATAAGTTTACTAGTGCAATATGAGCTGAAGAGATCATAATGCTTCTAGCACTACTGAACCTCCTTTGCAAGAAGAGGAAATGCAAGTGCAACTGATACTTGAGTTATTGCCAAATCTGACACCTAATCTTCCAAATCAGGATAAAGCATCTTCATTAGATTGATCTTCTTGAGATAATGTCGGCTGGGCTACACGATATGCAAATGAGGATTCAACATAATCTAGAACAGTCACGAGATTAGGTCAATCAATCTCGAATTCAGGCTAAAACTTTCAACAGGTAGATGGCCAGTCAGACGAGAGCTTGAATCATATGATGACTATTTTTACTGCATGAGCACATATTGTGCCTCAACAAATTATGTCTCAAATAACTGTTAATAGTAGTTCTATCGAAAATCTGACACTAGCACTACCAGCACCGACAATACCACCAACACCTCTTTTACAACAAAACATCCATCCTACTCCAATGTAGGAAGTGCGAAATGTTCCTACTCCTGTCGAGATTAGACAGTTTGAATGAGAGAATAAGAATTTTGTTCTTGAGATCAAGAATATGGGAATACCTTGGGGGGGGGGGGGGGCAACATTTTCCTAAAAATATTCCCCACAATGGCGAACAATATCTTGTAGGTCCTAAGCTACATCCGATAACCAAACCTTACCATTTGGACAACGACCAAGCATTACAACTGGTCTAAGAGGTGGCATGCCAAGTTCTTAGTTAAACTACCACCCTGGTCCACCATAAGCTTTATTCGAAATGGATTGATTGATAAACTACATTATCGTGACCGAATTAATGTTTTTCGATCAAGATGGTTGAGTTCGACTAATATGGTTGACGGTGATCGACCAAGATGGCCGAATTCGGTCAAGGCAGACTTTAATGTTTTTCGATCAAGATAGCCGAGTTCAACCAAGATGGATGGAATGACCTTGATATTTTTTAACTAAGATGTTCGAGTTTGATCAAGACAATCAAATTTTATGTTTCTCGACTAAGGTTTGATTTTGACTAAGATGGAAGAATTTGATGTTTTTCAATCAAGGTGACCGAGTTTGATTAAGATAATCGAATTTGATATTTTTCGATTGAGATGGCCGAGTTTGATCAATACAGCCAAATTTGATGTTTTTACTTGGTCAACTAGTCTCATTTATTGTGTCGAAGGATGAGCCGATGTCACTTTCATCTTTTTACGGTTACATTTATTGGAAGACTGGTGTGGCAACAAGGCAATTGACATAATGCATGGAGTAAAGAATATAATTATAAACAAATGCAGAGCATCTACATAACAGAGAATCTTATACATATAAGGAGAAATCAACAAAACAAATCATCTCATACCACCCAAACAAACCAATCACTTTATCTTTATTTATCATAGTTTTAGATCTATTTTAAGAGTAACGATACTCCTTATCTATAATTTAAGTTTATGCTCTTATGCTGAATTATTTCTATTTCAATACAAATAATTCTTCATTGATAAATATTCATTATAGTCTTATCTTATAGTCAATGGTAAGTATTTTATTTATATGTGATTGTTTCTAATTGTATGGTATATCAAAATGTTTTTTGTATAGAAGTCAAAGTGCAATTATTCTTCAAAGGAATAACCCCACCATTTGATCGTCTTGATAATTTTATAATAATCTCATGTGTGTGATTGAATAAGCTATCAAGCTTCTCAACCCTTGGTCACATAATATCGCATTCCATGTATTTGTGATTCTTGACTTCTATCTTTGTACTTGAGTTCAAAGTTCCGTTTGCATCAGCCACACTGTCGGTTCTAACGTGCCCGCGCACACCACATGAGAAACAAACCCTAAGCCAACGGCAACTACAATGCAGTCTCACATTTGTTTTCTTTTGAATCCCACCCCGACGTTGGGGCCCACCATATTAACCATCTAGCTAATCATGCCATGGGAACCACAATCACAAACGCTGGCTTGGAAGATAGTGTGGTCGACAACGACCGTACGATCTGTATGGCCAAAAAATGCCCAAGCCGCGATCTACGTGTGGCCAATAAATGCTCTAGCCAGCCGTTGAAGACTGTCCTTTCGAGGCGTTTTGCTAAGAAGCTGCATAGGCAACTTCCTTGATTATAACCAGTCAACGAGGGACCATTTTCTCTCTCTTTTCCACGTAAGAAAAATTTTGGTACTCTGACAGAGCGTGATAGATGATAGATGATACACAGGAACTAAAAATTGTAGCTTACAAGAAACTCAAATTAAGCCAAACAAATGCTGAGCCGTGGGCCTCTTTATAGAGTCCATGAACCAGAATTTACACTGATTTAATTAGTTTCCTCGTACACTAGTGGGCATTTATTGGACGGTTGTGATAAAAAGAAGTTAGCCTCTGGGCCGAGTCAGCCAAAAATTGTCCAAAAATCAACGGTTAAGATTATTTAATCATTCCAGATGTTGGGATGTTATCCTATCTAACAAGGATCCCAGAATTTAGACAGTTTAATTTGAGTTGATGTATGGCATGTGTATCAACCATCATACTCTGCCTGAGTATCGAATAACTCCGCCTCCCCCTCTAGTTGTACTTTTGAAGAGCGAATCTTCAACGGTTCTGATCTACATTTACATTGAATGATCGCACAAAACAAACTTTGGAATTTTCAGTTTCGTGAGGCCGGGTTCGTCTACAACGTTTGCAGAATGACCTTATCCTACCACTACGTGGCTGGGCCCAACGTGATGTGTGCATCACATCCACTCCAACATCATGTAAGCCCCATATGTTCTCCTTGGAGGACAAAAATCAGGCCCGTCCAAAACTCCCCTGGGCCACGCAATGTAAAATCATGACTAAAATCAGTAAAATCACATGGTGTGGCCTTCCTGATTTTTAGAATGGCCTGATTTTTTGCAATCCATTCATCATCTTGGTGTGCATCTTATGAATGGATTGGATTGCTTATAGATAATACAATGGGATCCACAAACAATCTGGAAGGTTTTAGTGGTGCTAATCCCATCCCAAGTTTTATGTGTGGTGTGACCCACTTGTGTATTGAATCCATCTTATTTTTTAGCTGCAGGGTGAAATCAAAGGGGCGCCCCTCATGGACTGAGCGGATTTGGGACCTAAAGCACGGTGGGCCCCAAAGACGTAGTTGTGAAATAAGCTCGATCTACAATGGTAATCGAGGAACCAGGACGCTTATTGTCTGCATCCCTCGACGGCAGGATGTTCCTGCGGTTGGAAGCTAGGTAGGGCCAACCGTTACGTTTGTGAGAAATCCACCACGTCCATCCGTTTTTCCAGCTCAGGCTAGGATAAGATCCAAGACATGAGGCAGATCCAAAACTCGAGTGAGCCACATAGTAGGAAAAAGTGGGAAGGGAAATACCTACCGTGGAAACATTCTTAAGGTCAACTGTGATGTTTATATGCAATCCAAACCGTTCATAAGGTCATTCACACTGGTATGAACTGAAACCAAAAAAATATTATCTGGATCCTAAACTTTCGTAGCTCCACGAATGTTTCAACGGTGGGGGTTCAATCTACACTTTTCCCCGTCGTGTGACCCACTCGAGTTTTGGGTCTGTCTCATTTTTTGTCTCATGTCCTATCCTGATCTGGAAAAACGGATGAACAGGGTAGATTTCTCCAAAACATCTAAGGTGGACCCCACCTAGCTTCTGACTTCAGGAACTTTGTGCGATCGGGTTCGCAGGCAATCCGGGTCCGAGGAACCAATCTCATGTATCTATATATACACGAGCATGTTCTGCATCCATACCCAGTGCGCGAAACAATGTCCGCTCTTCATTCATCTGATCTACATAGGATCTTCCTGACCCTTGATCACGATGGTGATGGCCATGTGGACGTCTGGGAGCTGAGCTGGTTACTCCACAAGGTTGGAGTCTCGACCGGCTTAGATGAACTTGAATCGACCATTGGCCGCACCAGCTTGAACTTGCAACAGTTCATCTTCTTCTACGAGTCCATATCAACACGAGACAGTTGCAGCAACGACAACGACGATGAAGCCGATCTCATCGAGGCGTTCAAGGTGTTCGACCAGAACAACGATGGATTCATCACGAGCAGTGAGTTGCAGAACGTTCTCGCCAGCCTCGGGCTGTTGGAGGAGACAAGTAGCGATTGCACGAGGATGATCAGCGAGTTCGACATGAACTCAGATGGGCAGCTTGACTTCAATGAATTCAAGAACATGATGTTACTCACAATAAGTTGAGATTCTGAGAAATGGGTGATAGATTTGAATGTTTATAAGTGAATTTGATTCTTCTTTAATGGCCTAATTAACAATTGAACTCTTGTTAATGAGTTGTAGAGTTTCTCTTTCCTAGTTGAAGTAGGATAGAGGCCATTACATGACTTTCAAATCCCCAAGAAGCATCTAAATCATGTACCAACTTGAAGAAAGTACCTTGAATTAGCTGGTCCCCGATGCATCATCGGATTCTGCAGAGAAGCCATTATCTATCTGAAATGTTTTATGGAGTTGATTAACTTCAATTAGGTGTTTCTCCATAATAGAATGTAATTCTGTTGTTACCCCATCACATTAATTTTTTGTTTTTCTTTTCTCATATTTTGTGTTACTTGTATGGTAGTTCTAAAACTTGGTGGATTGACTACAACTGAGTCGACTTGATGAGATTTCGAGCTGATTTGCTTGTGCTATAAATTTATTTTCTTTTTTAAGATTTAAAAGTAGGCATAAATTTTGTACTCATGATCATTGCTAAGGAACAAAGATTAATAAAATTAATTTGATTATTTCAAACAGGTTTGAGCATTTGAGGTTTTTTTTTTTTTTACACACGCACACACACCCCCACACACTCACGCCACACGCACACACACCGTGGGATTTCACCACCATGGGTACTCGAACCCTTGACCCGGTGCTGAAACTCCAAGGAGTCTACCACCCGGGTAAGAGTAAGGACCCGTTTGAGCGTTTGAGTTGACAGACCCATCTGATTGGTAAGTTGAGTTTTTGAATTTTGAACTATGTTTATTATTCAAGAACGATTTTTATTGTGCAAAGGATTTTCCACTTTCTTTCTTCTTTTTCTTAGTTTTTTTAAGGGTTTTATAATGTTCTCTCTTGTTTGGATGTCCCCCCATTAATGGATTTTGGAATCTAAAATGTTGGTAGGATGGCACAAACGGTTAATTATTATTTCACCCAAGTTTTCTGCCTCAGTTTGTAAATGAGATATAATGGCACTCGCATACTGTCATCTTGTCTACCTTTTCTGCAGCCATAGATGGAAACACGTGTAAATTGCACATGCCAAATGCGCAGAGTTTATGATTTTTTATTAAAAATTAATTCTTTTGAATAGTTTTTTCTTAGGTCTGGTTTTATGCTTAATGCTGATATGGTTTTTTTTTTTTTTTTTTTCCCTTTTTGTTTATTTATCTATTTATGGAAAATTACTGATTTATAGAGCGAACACCACTGGCATACCCACCACCTGACCTATTTGAGTGCTTTGCCTAGTCCAAGCCTGGCTAAAGGACGGCTGATATCAGGTTCCAAAGTCAATCATATATGTTTTGCAAAGCAATCATGAGACTTCATGTTGTAAATTTTCATTGGTGCAATGGGATTCTTAGATCCCTGATCCCAAAAGGATCAAGGGTTAATATTGTCGGGTATGGTGTCATCCATGACTGATGCCTGACGCAAATCAGACAATACAGTTTTGCACAAGATACAGTCCATAACACCCATTAAAAGCAACCAGACATGTTAAATACTTCTCCCTCAAATACCCCATATTTGTGCAACTCATCAGTACTTGTTAGTCACCAAAATCAATACATATCGATTCATATGTATAGGTTTTTGGTTTCAGACGATACTTCAAACCTCGATAAGTGTGGGGCAAGAGCTACAATGATGATGAATCTCTGCCATACATCAGATGCTGCATAGCTCGTGATTCAGATGGTCCACCTACAGGTTAGCCTAAAATCACAATAATTTGACAATATTAGTTACCCAGCGAACCAGTGAGTGTGGATGATCACCTTTCTTTTCTTTTCTTCTGACAGTCACCAAATCAGGCCATTGTGTTGATAATGGTCGACTTCCGCTATTTATGCATTTGTGATCTCATGATTTCTATTCCAATCCAAATATCAGGAGGCTTCCCTAAAATTTCCCATGATGGATTTCAAAGAACTAGGAGTAGTGGGACAGAAACAGCATTTCAATCTCAGATGTTACTTTGGAAGAAGAGAGCAGCAAAGACCCTGAAATGCCTGCTTGCAGTTGTTTGCTCCATCGACTTCAAATTACTATCTATCAGTAACTCTGCTTTAAGCATTTCAAAGAGCCTTCAGAGAATGAAGGGAAAAAAAATATTAATCTTGAGCTTAGAAGAGAAGGAAGATTGCAGAGGATTGCTGCTATTCCTCTGCTGACCGCTTCTTTTATTAGAACTGAGATAGGTGAAGGCCATCTGCATCTTTCTTGTGAGACAATTAACTGCTATGCTCTGAGCTGTAATCTTCACAGGGACTTTAAATGAAAATCACATAAGGCAATAACTGAAGGGCTATGTCCCCGTGAGATTTCAGGCTGAGAAAAGATTCTTGTGAGTGAGCATTCATCTCGTGGAGGACAAGCCCAGTTCTGGAGAGATTCTTGAGTGGCTTCCTTAAAGGCCTGCTTTTATGGTTTCTCCGCAACTGTAGGCAAAAGTTCTATGTGGAAATCCATCCAAAACTGGAGCATAGACTGTGTTGAAGATGGCTGTTTTTATCTGTTCTTCTGGTAGGCATTTCCAAACGTCAGATTTTTTTTTGAAAGAGAAGACAATCACCCACACCCAGTCCTACGACTAGAAGTGGCAATAGGTTGGGATCAGCCATAGCCCAGCGGCCCAACTGGGGGCTGCAAGGACTGTTTTATATGCTCAGGCTCCAGGTTTCTTTTGGAACATTGGAATATTGGGGTTGAGTTTCTCAACCTTCAACCGTTGCCTTGGTATTAGTCAGTTTTATTAATGGAAATGGGTTGTTAAGGGATATAACTCAGCAGTAGAATGCCACCTTGATGTGGTGTCGGTCATCAATTTAACCTGATTATCCTTGGAACTAACCCAATATGAGTGTTTCTATTTTGAGTTGCTCCATCATTGTGATGGAATGTGAATGGATAAGAGGCTTGTGGGATTTGACATGGGGAGGTAGAGATGGCTTTATTCCCAGAGTATTAGGGTTCCTTTATAATTCAAGTAGTGCTATTGTTATTTGCTAGTTTGCCTTATGAGTCGCAAAGGTCTCACAATTCAATCACAAAGAAAGCAGCGATAGGTGGTGCCTGATTCAAAAGATCCAGGTCTAAAGCCTGTTTAGCAGCAGCATTATGAAGATCCACATTCAAAGGCTCAGCACTATCCATGATATCGACCATTCTAATGTGATTGGTTATGTGGCTTTTGCTTTCGGAAGACCCAATGACATCCTTCAGGTCGAGATGAAAATATTTCCTTTCTTTATTCTTCTTCTTTGGTCCTTTTGGTACATTATAGGTTTTGTGGCAATAACCTTATTTAAAGCAGGATCCAACCCCAGTTATAGATCATATATTCGGTGTAAGAGAAAGTTCTCCATTACTTTGAACCCGCATCATCATAGGCAATTTAACCGGCATAATCAGCCAGACACCATAAATTCCAATAAACAGACAATCCTTCATGCATAGCGAGGTCCTTGAGTTGCTACAAATCCAAGATGAAGGGTTGGAAACTTCCAAGGCATCCCTACTTCGAATGCTATGGGTGTACTTCTAAGAAGCAGTTCATGGTTAAATGAACATTTTGTCATTTAAAAACAGCAACAACAACAAAACACACTGCATGGAATCGAAGCAAGCAACCGTTGTATCTAGAGAAAACTATTGATGAAGGCATGATTTGAGTGTTTACACGAGAACTTTTTGGAATCCTTTCTTTTGTTCAGAGAGAATTTGAAAACCAAAGAAAGAAGGAGAAATTCAAAAAGAGAAAAACTAAAAAGCACATCTACATTATTCATTCCTTTTGCACTGAAGGATGGTGCTGTTGGGCCACCCGTACTGCACTGACCACCAACTAATCTTTGGCAGCTGTGTTGACCTGCTTGGCAAGATAGGCCTCATAGATCTCCACCACCAGGCGTGGGTCCGTTTCCACAAGCTCCTTATACTCATCTCTTTCCGTTAGTGTGTCCATGTTGTCTGTGATCAATGATAGAGCAGCTTCAAGAAGGTTCTTCGCATTGTGACGATGTGCAAAGGCAAAACTCATGACCGCATTGTCGTTGTTCACCTTGGATGTTATGAACTTCTCGCAGAAGGCTTTGAGATGCTTCACCTGGTACTTCTCGGCCAATACCAGGAGTTCACAGGCCATCTGCTCATCAAGGAACACTTCTGCTGTATACAAGTAGTGTACAAAGGAGCGAAGAACATCGTAGGATACATCACTTATCTTAATGGTGCCACTCCTGCTCTCCTCCATCTCGTTCTCCAGCATTGCTTTAAAAACTGGAGATCTGCTTATCTGGCAAGAAATAGAAAAAGGTGAATAACAGAAATTGCAAATGACCCAAATCAATTAAATTCCAATTGATGATACTTTCAGTGGGAAAAGAAAAGGAGCAGGGTGAATATCAACATGCAGGAATGCTAGTATTCAAGTATGCCAGAGTAGAATCTGTTCCATCTCAAGTAAAACAAGGGATGCAAACATCCAAAGTTCATAAATGCAACAATAGGAATGCTAATATGCAGGTTGCTGCATCAAATTTCTACACAGCTCCCTCCTCAATGTACATGTGGCAAACACGTCAGGGAATTAGTACTCTTGTTCTGAGGGCCATCATGTGTATAGAAATGTCCAAAAAACACGGGTTGTTTTGAGCCATCTTATATCAGGTTTATCCTTTAGCTTTTGGTTTTAAAAATATTGTCATCTTTCAAAAAAATAAAAAAAAAAAATAAAAAAATCCAAAAATCAAGGGTCATGTGGCAGCCATCTGATCAGTGGAATGGTTGGAGCAGAAGTACACATTCGACCATCAAAATTCACAGCAATAAGATGGGCAGAGCCATCCAATTGCTGTAATTTTATCCTACATTCCATCCACCTGGTGTATCAACAGCCCCCACCACCAGAAATGTTTGCCACTTATGCTGTGCAAACGGAACTGCATAAAACTTTCGTGCAGAGACCTACATATTTAGCCTTCTTCATGCAAAAATTGATGAAATGTAGCCTCTGATGGTTTCATACTGGACAAAGATTTAGCAGGTCGGAATGATGATGATGATTCTTCTGAGTTCAAGGTTTTCTGGAATTTCAATTGGCTCTTAATAGTATAATAGCGAACCAAATATTGTGGTAGGAAAAAATCTCATGCTACAAAGGCATAGCAGATTTTACAGAAATGTTTTGTTAGAGTGATTTTGCAGAAATGTTTATGCTACAAAACCGAAATGCCATGCTATCTGAAAACTTACACCCTCCAAGATTGCCATTTAAAGTAACATGATCCAGCTGCAATTCAAAAAATAGAA
The DNA here is from genome assembly GCA_037074715.1 of Magnolia kwangsiensis. Lineage (NCBI taxonomy): Eukaryota > Viridiplantae > Streptophyta > Magnoliopsida > Magnoliales > Magnoliaceae > Magnolia > Magnolia kwangsiensis. The sequence goes on along the minus strand of CM073575.1, from coordinate 24,466,915 downwards.
AGAGATGCTTGAGTGAAGACTGAGATAAATGCATGCATCTTTCTTACGAATAATAGATTTCTTGAGAAGGAAAAGACTACATCAAAGGAGGGGCAAAGATTGTCCAATGCAAATGAACCACTAGAAACCCCTTCCTTCACCGGATCATCCGCCACCACACTACATCTATCTATAGAGATCCCAAATCACATCAATGATGTCAGAAAAGTGGCACAAAACAGCAAGGGGAGGGTCTGCGCATAATTACTCAGGCATTGAGGTGCCATGGGTTCAGGTGAAGCAGGAACCCTGCTGCTTCGGGGAGGGTTTGCACATCATTTCAGCACAATTTAATGATCTTCCAGTCATTGAAGGGAACTCTTGTATCACCGTCAAGCAGGTGTTCTCCAACGTTGCCGGGCCCATGGGAATTGTCTTCTATTTCTGAGATAAGAAGCGATGTAGCAAAACTTGTATTACATTCTCATTTACCAGGATGCCAATGTCAGAGCCATTTCTCTAGCCAACGAGGGATTGACAAGAGAGTCACTCAGCATTGTTCATTGTTATCCCTATAATGATTGTAAGATGCACTTTTTTCCTCTTTCCTTAATAATTTCATTTACCATTTCCCGAAAAAGAAAAAGAAAAAAAGATGTTAGCTAATCTCCAATCACCACCCCAGAAGATTCCCTTAAGCCCATGAAATTACACGGAAAGAATCCCCCTCAACCCTAAGCTCTTTGTAAAAAAATGATGAAAGATAACAAAACCTTGAAGGAGAGCTCTTTTTTTATATCAATGACCTCAAAGGAGAGTTTTTGCACCTTTCTGCAAAAAGAAGAAGAAAAGAAAAAAAGGAAAAAAAAGAAAAATAAAAAAAGACGAAGAGTTTTTGCCTCCCCTTCATTTAATTCCTTCTCTCCAATTGCTGCAAGAAACAACAATTTGATAACCCCATAGTTTTTTGCACATCTCTAGTTCAGGTAAACCTGATTACATGAAGAGCTCCCATCAAAGTTTCAAAGCAGTGCATCACAATTTTTACCACAAAACCGCCGGCTTGGAGATCCTTATTCTTCATTCCACTAACCTCCAACTGTGAGTCACTGCACACATAGACATACTCCGAAACACCTATGCCATCATAAATTCATAGTCCAACTATTGGTGGAAACCTTAGTCCTTTCCAATACCTTCAAAAGGGAGGACCCTTCCCAAAAAAATCCTTCCTCTTCTCTCTTCCAAACGTAAGACAAAATTGGATAATTCTTCAACAAATACACCAGCCATCTTCAAAAGGGATCACTCACCCAGCTTTCTATCTCTTCTTTGAATCTTCACACAAACACCCAACCCCAAAGACATCAAGGAAAAACAAATACATTGACCCACTTTTCAATGGATGTAAAGATGGTTCACCAGTTCCTCTTTCCTACAAAATGAAAAACATACTTGCTCACTAAATCTTCCTATTATTTAGGCAATTGTAATTTGAAAGTTCTTTGGCGATGCGTCCCATAAAAGACCTCGGCTCTTTGAGGAATAGCTGTGCATGTTACTGAGTGAATGGGGAGAAGGTTTCGCTACAATGTAAAGAAGTGGCCAAAAAATGATCAACAAGAAAGCACGCGACGACTAAACCACTCTCACTGTTTTATTCACTTCTATCCTAGGAATTTAAAACACATCGAAGCCTACTCAAAAAAGCTTTACAAGAAAACCTATTTCCTCCTCTATGCTCATCCTCAACGCAGGGTTCCAAACCATTCTCTCCTCGCACACCACTATCCCATGCCCTACCACTACTTGAACCATGCTCGTGACAATTGTAATCCTAATACACGATAAGAAACTTGAGTAGTGCAAAAAAGGATATAAATATACAGAAGCAGATTGCACCGCAACAATCGATTTAGAACTGCACAGATCACCGACCTTGTAAATCCAATTTGCTTCTCTCATTACATGCATTTCCTTTTTCTTTTTATAACCACACTCAATTCAACTAGAAGGCAAAAATTCGCACGTTGATCAAAAGAGTTGAATCCCAAATACACAGCACTAATCTTAATACTAACTATTTTGCGATCCCACAACACATCTTCAAGAAAGCAAAAAATTCCCATGATACTTACCAAGTTATAGATATTAGAGATTTTCGTTTTGCATTCTTCCGAAATGGACAATAGTACCGAGAAAACCCCAATTCCTCTTTTCACAAGAACCTTTAATACCCAACATAAAGATAGTAAAATGACTCCAATGCGATCAAAGATCAAACACATCCAACGTATCATAACAAGAAAGCTTAATTACACAAAAAATTCACGGGGACAAAAGATCAAACACCTTAAGGGCATCTTAATTACTCACCAGGATGGCTTTATGGGCCCGGACAGCAGGTGCACCGGTACCGCAATCATCATCGGAGGCCTCGAGGACGATATCGGTGAAGGAAGAAGACGGGGAGGAGCGGTTGTGAGGATCGAGAGGAGAACAGATCCTGAGGAAGGCAACCTTGGATTTGAGATCTTCGATCTCGCGTTTCAGCTCCTCCTCCGTCTCGCTGGCTTCCTCGTAGCACTCCTTGCACGTGCCGGCATCGCACGCCTCGTACACCTCTCGACAAGATATACAACGCATGCTGGCCGAGTAACGGGGCGTGCCGGCTCTATCCCTCCTCGCGGACATCATCACAGACCATTCCAGATGGAGATGAGAGGAAGAGAGAGAAGAGGAATGATCGGCGCTGCGCGGAGACGCGACACGACCCGAGATCCCCTTTCAGAAAATGTAAATCATTTGTGGTTTGGTAAATGACATTTATGCCCCTGATTTTTCATACATGCAATTTCTCAACTGGAAACGCGATAGTGGGAAAGGGTGTCTCGATATCAGATTCCCAATTTAACGGAATTCGGCCGAGCCAGATAGTTAAGGGGGCTCGAACTCACAGGTGCGAAGAAGGCACTCGTGTGAGAGATCCGGAACTTTCACTAAGTGGGGACCACTTGTGGAATGTTGTTGCACAATTATTGGGAGAGTCCAATCATCAAGAGGCCTCAATTGGTCGAGGAGAATGGACGGCTGGAAATGAATGATCAAAGATCCACAATGAACATACGATTGTCTCCAACCTGATGAGTGGGCCGGGTTGGTAATAGAGTCACGGATCTTTCACACGTGCGAATTGAGGCCCCTTCTCCATCTCACTCGCCCAGGCCCGACAACGAGCACGCTCGGGTTTTCTGCTTGTACAAGTGGGGCCCATAATTCGGCGCCCAATGCACAAGACCGTTGGATGTATGGGCGTATGGTGGATGTAGCAGCCAATGAAATCTCCTCAACAGAGCAATCATAACCTTTTCATTTGTTGTTTGCAGACGGTTAGGATAATCTAGCCGGGGTATGCGGCCTGGATCATCGGAGCATGGTGCAAACTGAAAAATTCTGCGTATGCTTTGCATGTACTGGGGAAACGAATTGGCTACTCCCCCTGACACCAGCCAATGGCTCGTGGTCGGTGCTCTGTGGGCTCAATCATGATGTATTTGTTTAATCCAAGCCGTCCATATATTTTTAAAGATCATTTTAAGGTATGAGACCAAAGATGAGGTATATCTCAATCTCAAGTGGACCACATTACAGGAAACAGTGTTGAATGAGCATCGACCGTTAAAAACATTTTGGGGCCATAAAAGTTTTGGATCAAGCTGATTTTTGTTTTTCCCCTTAATCTGGGCCTGTATGACCTACTCAACAGATTGGATGTCAAATAAACAGTACAATAGATTTTAATGGTGGATATCTAATAAATTTGTTTTCAAGCGGTGTGGTCCACTTGAGATTTATATTTTCCTTAATTTTAGGATTAAGAACTAAAATGATATTTAAAAATGGATGAACAGAATGGATTAAACACATACATCATCGTGCACTCCACAGAGCACCGACCAGCAGCCACGGGGCTGGTCGCTGGGGGGAGTAGCCGATCCGTTTCCAATGTACCAGGGGGGAGCGGATTCGGTGAGACCCGGATCCACGAGGTGGTTGGGGCGCTGATTGTGGAGCCTTCTGTGATGTATGTGACTTCATCCACGCCGTCCATCCGTATTGAAAGCTCACTTTAGGGAATAATCCTAAAAAGAAGTAGATAAAAATCTTAGGTGGACCATAATACAGAAACAGTGGTAATCAACCATTAAAAATTTCTCGTGGGCCACAAATGTTTTGCATTAATGTGATATTTGCATGGTCTTTTCGTCCAAATCTTTTTACCCTTATCAACACGTTGGATGGAAAATAAATATTCCGGTGGCCGCTATAAAGTTTTTAATAGTGGGATTCAATCTCTACTGTTTATGTGGTATGGTCCACGTAGGGTTTGGATCTGTTTGATTTTTGTAATAATACCCTAAAGTAAGCTTTTAAAACCGTTGGACGGTGTGGATTTAAAGCACACACATCACTGTGAGTCCCACGGTCAGGCGTCTGACGCACATGGTGTATCCGGAGTCTCACATAATCCGCCCCCGTCCCCGGACCAAGGTTGGTGTAAATTGCGTGAGCGGCATTTGTTGAGCTGCTTTTGCATCATAATGCCGGGGGACGCGAATTACTGGCAACTGTCAGTAGTACGGTGGATAGTGACGGTGCTATGTGGGACCGGTATGATGTATGTGTCCTATCTACATAATCCATCTACTTCATGGCGTGAACCCAAAAAAATGAGACGGATCCAAATCTCCTAAGGACCACACGCCGTAGGAAGGAGCGGTGATTGAACAATCCCCGTTGAAAACTTCACAGGGTCGACAATAGTTTTGGATTAATTAGATATTTGAGTTTTCTCTTCATCCGGGTGTGCTTGACCTAACCAACATGCATTGCATTGAGTCTTAGGAAGTTTTTATCGGGGGCATTCAATCTTTAAGATCTTCCATACTTTTAGACTTGTGCTCTACATTAATCTGCAAAAATAAATGGACAACTTGAATAAAACAAATATATATCATGAGGGTGCCACGGAGCACTGTCCATGGTCACCTTGCTGTTTAACATTGTCCCTGCGCAATCTACACCCGTGAATTACATAGGGACACGTCCAGTTGTGAGGTGGGTACCTGTCGGTGCCCTTTGGAACCCACCATCATATGTGTTTTATACATATCCTCCACATATTTTTTTTTACATTATTTTATGCTGCTATAATATTTTTTTTTCCATCGAACCTACTGATTATATCACTATAAACCTGGATGAAGGAAGGGAAAAACAAATATCAGCTTGATTTTTAACTTTAGTGGCCCTCAAGAAGCTATTAACAATTAATGAGCCTTCAATCGCCATTGTTTCCTATGGTACAGTCCACCTGACATAAAATGCTATAGGAAAATTGATGAACAACACCCATAAAATACTTACATTATGGGCCCACAAAGCACCAGCCACTAGCGACTCAGCCCTGGCTATTTCTTTATAAGATTGTGTAGCTGTTTTTTCTTAATTCAGTTTCAATTATTTTATTACATTTTTCCTCTATTCTTCTTTTTTCATTGTTATATTTTCCGTATTCTTATTCCTTTCTTATATTATTAGTTTCATCCCAATCAAAAACTTAATAGATCAAACTATCTTTTATTGAAGAGCCAGTTTGATTCCATCATGATTATTGTAGATCTTACTATTTTTATTCACCTCTCTTAACCATTTTTATTCACCTCTCTTTACTTATTCACTGTTATAATCTTAGTGCTATGAATATGGCTGTCAACTTAGTTTTCATGTGCCGGCAAATCGCATTGAGGTGGGACTGTCATTTATTTTGTGTTTTGGTTACTAATGAATCTTTATCCATCGAATACTATCATTCATCAATTACACCAGCATCTTCATGAAGAGTCTTCTAACTGTAACTTTTAATTTTCTTTGTTACGAACTGATGACAATCCCTGTCAATTTGTAGAGAAGTAATACGAAAAATAACTTGTAATCATACGTGAACATGAGCACTATTGTAACTATTGTAACCATATGAGATCATGGGAACTGTCGTAGCTTTATAGCAATTTTGGGCACTGTTGTAACCTAATTGGAACATAGTCCAACTGCATAGGAACATGGCATTATTGTAATTGTATTTATATGGCATTATCGTAACTGTTTTTATACTATTTAAAACATTCAAAATTCAGATTTTTGGTTGTTGCCTATTCTCACCAAAATTAAAAATTGCACAAGAATCCATTCATGGAGATGTGAAAGTAAATGTAGATACAAGAAAGTTGATTTTATAAAAATGAAGAGAATTAAGGACATACTTATCATATGAAGTTAGTGGTCAAAATGAAGAATGTAAGGTTTTGAGTTTTGAAATAATGTAAGTTTAACAAAAAATCAATGGATATAATTCACTCATCGATTCAAACAATGATGATGGTTGTTGCAATTGAACAACACATGTAGCACTGATGTTTTTCAAGTTTAAAGATGAACCAGCTGACAAGTTTATAGGATCACTAATAGTTGAAGATTTCTTGAACATGAAGAATTCACTATTCTATAGAAACAAACAAATACATTGACTCTAAGTATCATTATATATGGAGTCTCATGAAAGAAAAGGAGATGAGTTCGAGTAATTTGTAAATTTGATCAAATGGTGGCTATTTTTATAAAGGCATTGGAGATAAAAGATCTTCGCAGGTTTAAGACTATGAGGGGGTTGAAAGAAAGCCTAGTTTAAGAGAGGCTCTTAAAAGTCAAGTAAACTTGATTTCAAAGTCTCGATACAACTACAATAAGTTAGATGTTATTTACTTTCTTGGCAAGTTTTTATTTTGAGTACGACTTGATTTTCTATTTTTAAGTGTGAGTTGTGTTGAGAAAAATCATAAATAGAGAAGGTGTAGAGATAAGAGAAACAAAGAATTTAAGAAGATATTGTTGAGAAACCAATAAATTATTTTTATTGTATTCTTCAATCTCTTATAAAGCAATAAATTATTTTTATTTTATTCTCTCAATATCTTATATTTGTTGCCTGAAGGCTACTTCTCTTGGAATTACACACACTTAAATCATTTTGAGTTGGAATGATCAAATCCATCCTATTAAAGATTTTCAAGATTCAGAAATCAATTTTGTAAACCCTTAATAGGATAACTATTATCATGTAATCTACAGAGGGTTTCTCCCAACAGTCCTGCATGACTGTGGATCATCTCGCTTGAGCCCACATAGGAAACTAATTTAAGGCTTTTCTTAGCTGGGGAGAATTGATATTTGTTCATAAGAGAGGCCCAAGCTCATCCCATGCCCATGATGGCTCTTCTGGCTTTTGAGCCATCAAGCGCACCAGCACTTGTTAAAGCCCAACTAGACCCATTTTTTTTTTTTAAAAACAATATATAATAGTTTTCCGTTGAAGCAATATGCTTTTAAAAAAAAAAGTTTTTGACATATGCCACCCTCTCTTTTATATATATATATATATATATATATATATATATATATATATATATATATATATAAAAGAGAGGGTGGCATATATATGAACCATTGGCTGTTTCGTACCCCATTAAAAAAACAAAACATGATGTAAGAGGACAAAACGACTGTTAAATTTGACCACATGAAATTACAAAAATTTTCTTACGCTTCAAAGAGATGAATGAAATTCTTTAAACCCTTTTGAAAAAAAAAAAAAAAAGAAAAAAAAAGAAAAAAGAAAGAAAAAAAAAAAACACAATATAAGAGGACAAAACGACTATTAAATTTGACCACATGAAATTACAAAAATTTTCTTTCGCTTCAAAGAGATGAGTGAAATTCTCATTTTAGGCGAGTTCCAAATAACTTGTAATGTAGGCCCTAACAGGGTCAAGTTATCTAAACCATACACTGGTGGACCATTCATGGCATTCAATATAAACTGTCCAAATGGTAGATCAAACCGTCCAAATTTCATGAATAACCTTTGTTGGGTTGATATGGGGGCAAAATGAGAATCTCACATCTCTACGAAGTCAAAGGCAAAAGTCGCATTTTATGTGGTCAATATATAGTTAAACTCAAGGGTAAAAAATTCCTTATGGTCAACTCTAATGGAAGTTAAGCATATATATTTTTTATAACTATAATGGAAAAAGAAAGGGATTATCTGATAATAATGAAAAGGGAGGAAATCATTTGGTATATTATAAGAAAAAAGGTGGTAAACAAACCTTTCTTCTTCTTTTTTTTTTGGGTATTTTATTTTTAATCTAGCTATGAAGGAATTGGGCTTGAAAGCCCATTGCATGATGGCCAAAATAACCTTTCAAGTGATTTGAAGGTGCAATCCATTTGTTTTTATTGTGATGGTGGCGTGGTGTAACCCTATATAGCTAGGGCCTTGGCCCATAAACTCAGCACAAGAACTGGCCCTGGCTTGGAATCCAGGCCTAGTTCTGCAGTCTAATCCCACTCAAGCAGCAACATGCAGGGCTGTCAATAGGCCGGGCTCAGACCTAGCAAAATCAAAATTTTCAATAGCCTAAGCCTGCTGGCCTGGCCTAAAACAGTTCAAAATCTAAGTCAAAGGCAACCCTAGGCTCAGCCCGTTGAGAGTCCTAGCCAGCACGTGTCGTATGCTATGTTTGTCAAACAAACACTTCCTCTAAAAGCTTGAAAGCTCGAGCCAAATGGATTAGGAGAAAATATAAATGAAGGAATATTTGCTACACCCACGATCTGAACACTTGAACATCCAGCCTAATATCATGTGATCAAACAGTTACTCTAAAATCTCGTGCCTTTACGAGATGATACTTTATTTCCTTCAATATATGCACCATCTTTTAATGGGTTGAGCTTTTAGATCGAGTGGTTGTTTGACATGGTCTCAGGGCGATTAGTAATGTGATATGCCAGCTATATTATATCATGAAATTGTCTATGGTGTGAGTTGTGAATGTCCCTCTATCCTTACCTAAGTAATATAGATTGTTACTCCATCTTTTGACTGGTCAAACACTATTTACCTAAAGGTGGACGGGCTGGTTAGAAACAAATGGACAGTCCAGCCTAATATATGAATCTGCAGTAAGATATATATCTACAAAGTGAGACCCACCTGGAGGACAGGCAAGATTGTGCATCAATGTGGGACCCACCTTTTCATTCTCTTGTGTTTATAGGGCTGATCGTAGCCTCAGGATCATTTCAGTCCAATTAAGGTCAGGGCTTAGGCTTGCCAATCTTGCATTAGTGGGTGTAGAGTCCATTTTGTTAAGCATGTACTGTGTAGGTTTTGTTTTGTTTTGGTTTTGAGTAGTCATAGGATGCTATGCATTGCATCCAGAACATGGATATGCTGGTGTTTAAATCAGGAAATGTTCGTCTTTTATGCTGTCTCAATCATTAAAAGTATATGAGTAAAATGTTCAGGTTTAATACGGTTCTAACTTAATAAAATCATCATGGGATCTTACTCTTGCTCCGGTGGTGGACTCTCAGGAGTTTCAACTCCTGGTCAAGGGTCCGAGTACCCATAGGTGGTGAAATTCCACCAGCGTGAGTGTGTGGGGTGTGTGTGCGTGTGTAAAAATAAAAAATAAAATATAAAACCAGTTCTAACTCAATAAACAACAGTTGAGAGTGGATATCTATCCATTGAAACTTTCATGATCATTTATAGGGCCCACTGAGATGTGATTCAGACATACAGCTCATCTATTTGTGTGTCCCTCTTGGATGAGGGGTAAAACTATGTTTCAGCCGTATCCAAAACTCAGGTGGGGCCCAACAAGTGCCTTTAGTGGTTTTAGGCATGATTTCACGCTGTTTTAGATGGTTTGGTTGACTTGAGTTCCTGTTACTGCTGATTTCTGGCATATTCAGTAAACTAGAGGTGATCCACCAAATGCATGGTGTGGATGTCCAATAAACATCACGGTGGAGCCCACATGGCTCGACCTCATGTGAAGCTCCCATGAAGACGCGGATTTCCTGTGAAAGCCTTCAGCAGGAAGTTCCTGCACGCTGGGAACTCAGGTGGGGCCACTGTGATGTTTGTGAGAAATCCTTCCCATCCATCTTTTTTGTGAGTGCATTTTAGGATATGAGATCAAAAATGAACCGTATCCAATACTCAAGGAGGCCGAAAATGGGATAATTGAACGTCCACAGTTGAAATATTCGTGGGCCAACAGAAGTTTTGAATCATGCTAAATGGTACAAGGTTATGTACGCGCGCGCGCATACACATGCATGGTAAATGGTACAAGGTGGATCTCATGGAGCTTTCCATGAAGTTGAGCTCTGTGGCTGCCGCAATGATGTGTAATGTAAATCCATGCCATGCATTTGGTAGGTCTCCTCCAGATAATAGGATCTACTAAAAATCATTTATATTCAGAACTTAGGTTGTACACACCATTTGAAATAATGAAAATCATTCATAAAACATCTAAAATCACTTGGTGGAGCCCACATAATTTTGGAATAGCCTAAAATTTTGTGTGGCATCTCATACAAGTGGGACACACACAATTGATGGGATGGATTTCTAAAGAACATCTCACGTGGCCTTATATACAATTAGAAAGGTTCCTATGGTGGGCATCAACTCTCAACTGTTATCCGTGGTGTAGATCACCTAAGTCATGGATTTGCCTGATTTTTAGATCCATGGCTCAACATTGAAGGATACATTTGATTAACAGGATAGATGTCCATCTCACTTTAAGATGAGCCATGGAGGTTAACCTAATAGGAAGCTTCCCATGAGTTTTTCCTCAAAGTACCTTTTCCCTGCATATATGTGCACAACCTTTTCCATATATATGGCACTCTTGTTAAGAATAAGAGTTCATGCACGCGTGCAGTGTTATGGTACATGTTCTGAGCCATTCAGACTAGATCTCATAATATCAACGGTTTGGATCACTCCAATTGCACAAATAGAATGAGGGATGTTCGACCAAACCATTGCATGTAACTTTTCATAAAATTAGCTACAATAAGAGTAGAAAAACAGAGATTTTGGAAATATATGGGTTAATAGTTAGTCAAAATGATATGGGTCGCAGGTGAACATTGGGCACGCATGAGAGAGGAAATAGTCAGCGAATCATTCTGCAATAAGAGTAGAATGATTCAATGCACCTGGACGCAAGTTTCATAGTTCCACGTACATTACATAAGCAGATAAGATCAGAGCAATTCAATTCTATGGGTGCTCTAATTTCGATTAAGACGTTAAAAGTACACATATACATATTTGGATATGAAGGCACATGAATGATGTCATGGGTTATGGGATCCTCTGACACGTGGATACTTGTTGCCTACGGTTGAAACCAATCCGGATTATTTGATGGTCACTTATACAGATTTTCTGCATGTTGCAATGTGATTGGTCAATGTTATTTTTTACATTATCAGTAATATTGTATTAAATATAATTAGTGGTGATGTCGCCCAATCATATTGCAATAAGTAGAAAATTTCTACTTATAGAAAGCAGAGGATCCAGTACATCATTTTCTATATGGGCCTGTTGGATACACGTTTACGGTTGTATTGTATCGTATAAGGAGGTATGATGTGACGTTTACCGTGTTTGGATTAGAGTGAATAAGCACCCCATCCCATGCACGCGAATACAGTTGCAAGCCAAAACTTTTAAAAGGCGGTAGAGTAGTCCAGTAGACTTACAGTCCGTCAGTACTGCGCTTTCATTATGCTGTATTCAGCTGGGGACGAGATTTTTAAATCTCCAGAGGGTTCTCTCCAACAGGAGAAGGAGATTTCTCTACACCATCCTCCCCTTCGGTTAACATCGATCTTCTTCATGTCGTCTTGCTGTTGAAAATCGACTCCACCGCACGCAGGTTACTCCGTTCAGTGGACAGGATTATCTTCTTGCGACGTTGCGACTTCTCAATCGGACAATCACAAACCTTATCGTCGTTTCACCCAGAAATCCTATAGGTATCATTCTCCCTCTTCCAAAAACGGTGATGGTGGCAGGAAAAGACTATTGTGGGTTAGTAGTTTGCATCTGTATGTCTGTTGTTTCGTCATGAGAGACATGCATGTCCTGTTTCCATACTATCATAGTGTGTATATGGTCTGTTGTACATACCAGCAGATTTGTATCGCTTATACTCCCTAACCATGCCTATGCCTCCACTAGGTTGAAAATGAACTTAAATCTCTGAGGCTACGAATCCTACATTAGGATTTTGTAAAATCGGGGTAGTGTGTGAGGAAAGCTAGAAATGACAGGAGCATGCTCCATAGAATCAGGTACACGATTCTGGCTGTGGCTTGTAGACTTTGTGGGGGTTTGGAATGCGTTGGTTTATAAAAAACCATCCTTCGTCTGTTGGTTTCCTGTATTTCGAAAGATTTCCTATTCCCGCAAACATGCTTTGAGTTTTCCTAGGTGAGCTGTTCACAAGGTATTACTCTCCAAAAACACTTGTTTCTATAAATTGCAAACTCTCTTTTTGCATGTTATGAACTGAAAACACCTGTATCCATGTAAACTGTTGGGAAGATTGTTGTACGATGTTCCTGAAATCTTCGTTTATCTGCATACTTTGAACTACACGGTTACTTGGTTACATGTGGCTACACTGAGAAATCTATCGGTAGCTGCATGCATGTTTGATAGTGCCTATAGCTTCATGTTTTTGGTCCTTTGTGGTAACATAGACATTTCTGAGAATGACGACTATTAACATCAAACGTGAAATGAGAATATGTTTCGTCTAAACAGACATGTTTTAAATCTCCATATCATTAACCCTCATGTCTGTTTATGGTGGTATCAAAGCCTAACCCCTAAATCTAATCATGTAGCTTGGTCTGAATTGAAAAGAGAATTTTTAAAGGTTTGAGACCATAGAAACCAATATTATTATTGGTTTCTAAGATGTGTAGGTCACATAGTCATGCTTCCTTAAATTAAAGGTGTTTGAGTTCTGCAGTACTGCTTACATAACTGATTACCAAATAGACATAGTAGAGAAATAATTGTGTGGAAAAATTAAATTTATGATAAAAAATCTGCTTACATAACTGTGACTATTTTAATGTTTTAATAAACCACAGTCAGATGACATCCATGCTTCTATCCAATAGAAGCCTCATTCAACTGAAATCAGATTTTCCTGCTTCAGTCATTTGAATTACAAACTTTAAAAAAAAAAAACTATTCTCTTTTGCTTAACAAATCTTACATAATATACTTGCTTATAATCTTTGTAGTAACTCTTACATATCACTCCTGACATGGATAACAATCTTAATAAAGTATTCCAATTCTCATTTAGATAAATTTCTTCTACAATATTCTTATGGCTTCCGATAGTGCTGAAAATAATGATGAAAGGTCATCTGCTAGTGATTGGACTGAGAGTGAAGTAGTTGCTGCAATAATAGCTATTGAAGCCTCTGCTTGTGTAATGGGCGCTGCTGAATATTATCGTCGTTACTGTATTAAGACAAAGAATAACGTATGTTGCATTGATAGGGATAGATTTCTCAATCGCATAATAAGAAAGAGCGATGTAGAGTGTCTTGCACAACTGAGAATGGGCAGGGATGCTTTCTTTGAATTATGTTCATTGTTGAGATATCGAAAACTCTTATCCGATACAAGGAGATGTACTACGGAGGAACAAGTTGTAATGTTCCTCCATACTTTCGGCCACAATGTACGTAATCGTGTGATTGGTCATCGATTTATAAGATCTAGTGAGACCGTAAGCAGACACTTTACTAGGGTCTTGGATGCTATCATCAGTCTATATCCAGAATACGTGAAGTTTCCTGCTCTGTGCACACTCAAAGAAATATTCGACAATCCGCTATGGAGTGTTTCTTTCAGGTAATTTATTACAAGTGCTGGATGTCATTCATAGAATTTTTAATTCATAATAGGACTGTAGGATTGCATCAGGGCCCTAGATGGCACCCATATTCCGGCTTCATTGCCCAAAGAAACGTGCACAACTTTCAGATAATATCCTAACTTGTTTACGTGACTATCCGCAACAGCGGATAATCTTCTGCCCCCCAACCATCAAAGAACTGTTTGAACTGTTTGAAAGTATGTGCTTACGGAAGTGTTCATTTATAATATATATATTTTTTTATTTTTTAATTTCGTCTATTGGAACTTTTAATATCAGGTCCTTATATATATATATATATATATATATATATATATATATATATATATATATATATATATATATATATATATATATATAAGTATGTGGTGTAATTTTATTTTCATGGGCGTGTATGACATCCGACCCATCTGTAATATTCGGCTCTTATTTTTTTTTATTTTGTATATTTTATTTATTTATTTTTGGTTGTTTTCTTTTCTTAAACCGTCATTATCAGTTTTACCTGTTTTCTCTAATATACATTTTTTAAAATTAAAATGAATGTTTTCTTTCGTAAACTCTGTTTATGGGGTATGGATGACGTCATGATTACAAATGGGGTCCACACATCACACTTGGGTTGGTGGTCAAACGTGGGTTGACCATCCGTACTGGTAGATATATAAATTTGTATGATTGTATAGTACCCAGTCATAATACCTCATATCCAAACATTGATCTGTATAAGTACTATATACCATGCCAACCAATACCTCCAATCCAAACATTGATTAGTATATGATTGATTTGGATGTATCCATCAAACCGCCCAATGTATACATGAACAATACCCGAATACAATGCAATACGCGAATCCAAACAAGCCCTATGCCTCTAAATATCCTGTTTTTCAATTTCTCCTACTCGCTGGGTGTCGTGCAGTGCACGAATCGCTTCCAAACTATATATATTAATTAACTATTAAAATTGACTTTATTCAACCTAATCAGACTAAATCAGGTGTAGACCTAGGTTTTTCAGCCAGCTCCAAAAGGATCCGACCCAGCCCAATTTCTAAACGGTTGAAGAAATTGGACTCGGACCATTAAAATTCGGATACACAGTTCCAGGAGTTATTCACAGCCCTGATATTCTTGAACCACTTGTTAGAGATTCTGCCCATTCATATGGCGGCACCTGTCAGAAACATTGCTTGTACTGAGAATCTGATCGGTTCACTCGTTGGCGGACCACACATACATGCCAAATGTCATTAGAAAAGATTTGCCTATCTATACTCAAAACATTTTTTAGTGGCCTACTTTGTTGAGCTGACTTGCCTGACATTTTGAGCCACGCCATGTTTTCAGATGGCCGTTTCCAGAGTCCCACACCCAACAAAGGGACTCGATCTCAAGTCTGTGAAACAAGTTGCCATATATCTCCTTTATATCTCAGCAGATCAGGAGAGCCTGAAGAACATCGCTTCTCCATTAAAGAAATATCCTTTAGTAAGATCGTTGTCCTTTTAGCCCATCCTAGTAATCAGTCATCTCCACTCTTAATTAGTAATTGCTAAATATGGCCCGTAGACCTTACTCGTGGAAAATTACTAGTGAGTGGGCTCTATTCATTTTTTTTTTTTTGAATTTGATCTAGTACAATGTTTGGTATTGGAAACTCAAAATAAATTTGAATTTCAGTAAGGGAGAGATTTGGAAAAAAGTTAGATCAGATTGGAATATAAGTTTTATTCTCTCCAAAGCATCCCTCATCATTTCTCATTTTATAAATACACAAAGATGTCCTTCACATAGGCATCGCATTCAAGAGAATGCTACACAGAAAAGGAAGAAAAGAATATATATATATATATATATATATATATATATATATATATATATATATATATATATATATATATATATATATATATCCATGGGCTTAAAAATCAAATCAATCCATGATTTGGGTGGGTCACACCGCATACAATAGTTGAGAGGGGTTACCCTCCCATTAGAATGTTCATAATTATTTATTGGGCCAACTGACATGTGGTTTAGAAATCCAGACCATCCATTGTGTGTGTCCCACTTCGATGAGAGGCCATACCAAGTTTTGGTCGCATCCAAAACTCAGGTGGCCCCTATCAAGTACTTTTACATGTTTTATACATGTCTTCACGTGGTTTTACATGGTATATCCCTGTATACATGGCTGATTTTTGGGATAACCCATAACCTAAAGGGAACCCATCAAATGCACGGTATTGATATTCGACACACATCATGGTGGGGCCCAATCAGCTCAACCTCATGGAAAGTCACCTTATATATATATATATATATATATATATATATATATATATATATATATATATATATATATATATATATATGGGAAAAGGTACTATATGCTCGACCTTACCGTAGGCTTCCGTAAGGTCAAGCGCTGACATAATGCTGGCCGTCGGATGCTGAACTTTGAAATCAACGGCTAGAGTGAAGACGGGATTTTCACGAGGAAAACCAATCGTTCCGGTAAAATTACATCCCTATCCCTGCAACCTTCTTTCCATCGTACTCAATTCCAGCCCTCTCTCCCTCAATGCGTACCACGAGTGACGTCCGCGTGCAGCCGTCTCTCTCCCTCAATCCTCACCACCAGCAACATTCGCCTCCACCTCTCTCTCCCTCCTTCTCTCCCTCAATCGGTACCACCAGCCGCGGCCGCCTCCACCTCTCTCTCCCTCAATCGGTACCAATATCCGCGACCACCTCCACCTCTCTCTCTCCCTCATTCCCTACCACCACGCTGTGCGGCCTCGGATTAGGGGTTACGAGTAAGGCCTCTGTTTTTTGATTTTTTGTTTTATTTATTATTATTATTTTTTTTTTCAGATTGAGATGCTCTGGATCCAAGTTTTTTTCCCCAAGATGACGATCTCATCCATCACTTGGGATGGTTACGAACAGTAGAAAGTTTGGAATTGGATTCTTGTTTTAATCTCTATCTCTTCCCTTCATCTGGTGGGCCGCACTGTATATTTCTGTGGTTCGGACACCAGGCGAATATGGATGCTATATTTCTATTTTTTGGTTTATTTATTTATTATTTATTTATTTTTTGTATCTTTATGTTTTATTGTTTTTGTTTTTGTTGTTCTTTTAGAAACAAAAAACAAATACAAATGGGTTTGCAAGTGGGGCAATGTATGTTTGGGGGTAGCTTTTGTGTTTTAGTGCGTGGGTGACTGCTCATCATCTAGAATTTTCTTGATAAACTGTATGTTTATTGAATTTCTCAAATGCTTTATTTTTCAATTCAAAAGTTCGTGGGGCCATAGACATGACTAGTGCAATCTACATCGTATCCATTTAGCCATGGCCAACAACGTTATGCTCTTTCTGATCAAGCAGTTGGGGAACTGATAGAAATGAATCGTGTAAGTAAGATCTAGAAGTCCAAATAGGGAGCCAAAACCAACCATAAATCAGTATTCAGTCATATTTACTTCTGGCTGAGGTTCAACTGCAGAAAAAAGAACAGAGGGGTAACTTGTTTTGCTCTCAAGTGAAACAGAGTCAACTTGGTTACAGGACCTTTGGTTCCATGTTTAAAAAGGAAAAAGTAATAAAAAAAAAAACAAAAATCAACTTGGTTACAGGAGCTTTTCTCCATATTCAAAACAAAAAAAAAGTAACAAACCCAAAAAAGTCCATATACATTTGTCAGTCCCTTGAACTGTAAGGGAACTACAACACTTAAAAGCTGCTTTTATAAGGAATTTGATAACACCACCAGAAGCTACTTCTTGCAGCTTCTCTTATAGAGTAGAAGGTATTCTAAAGTATAGAATGGCTTCTACTTTGAAAAAAGAAGCTGCCACCAAATGCACTTTTAGCCTAATCCTTCCTAGACTCAAAAAATAGCACTGGAATCAACTAAGACTCCCTAAGAATGTCATAAAATAACATTACTTACTAAAAATTAAGAACAGTTGACCCTATGAATTTTTTATCCCACCAGAAGTAGGATGACCCATGTGATGTCAGCATCATTTCATGGTAACCTCATCAGATCATGAGTCCTAGAGACCCCATCCTTTGGACTTGTTTCTTCTTTCAGTGTTCTACTTTCCCATGAGAAGCTGTAATTTTACTTGTTTTTTTTTTTAGTAATTACATTATTAATTTGGTAGCTATCTTTATCATGATATCATGATATATCGGTATGTATCGAAAATATTATTTTTGATATGTTTGATTCTTGTACTCTAGGACAATATTGTATTGCTGACCGGCAATACTGAACATGTTGGGTGATATCAACAATACATAGAACACTGAATTTACCATTTCTCTATGATGGACAGTATTGTATTGTGATTCGTTTCGTCTGCATGACACACCTACTTTGAATTAGTTGGGTGTTCAGGGCCATGACTGGTAGGTAGTCCGAGAGAGGAATTATATGATCTGTGGGTGGGCCTTATCTACCATATGTGGATCCCACAATATGGTAATCCAGATTGTTGATCTTGACCATAAAGACCTAGGGATTAAGTAAATGAACACACCCTGTATTGATTTTATGCCTACTAGTGAACCCAAAAAATGTAACTTCATATACCCTAAATATTCTAAATAACAAAAATAAAGCAAAAAGCTTAGTAGAGTTGTAATATCCATCTTTCACGGTCAGAGTCTAATAACACCAGATATATATATATATATATATATATATATATATATATATATATATATATATATATATATATATATATATATATATATATATATATTTTATATCAATGAGCTTCTACACTTTCATCTCTGCTTTCATTTATAACAAAGAGAGCATGATTATACTGTTGAGAATGTGGAGCCACAATTGGGCCGCCTTCGATCGGTCGCGGGGCGTGTTCGACCGGTCATGGGAGGCGCTCGACCGGTCGTGGGTTCGAGCCCTGGCACGACTCAAAGTCCAGCGAGTTGTGCTATTTTTTTCCCGGGGCCTAGGACTAGTCGTAGGAGAGCTACGACTGGTCGTAGGGGCCTACGACCGGTCGTAGCGGAGTCAGGACTGGTCATAGGTTACGCAGTTTGTTCCGCGAAACTGTGGATTTGAGTCCTTTCGCAACCGGGATGCGGAAGGGAAGTTGCCTAAACTATAAATAGGGGTTCCTAGGATTTTTCTAGGGTATTCTAAGGAATGAAAAATATTGGAAAATATTTCTAAAGGTGTGGGCTCAGGGTTTTCTATTCTTTCAAGGGAGAGGTTAGTATTTTTCCTTGTAATCTTTGTTTCTTCATAGTGGAAGTTTGCATCCGTGGTTTTTTACCCTAGTTTGGGATTTTTCCACGTATATCTTGTCTTGTGGTTTGTTTGGATTGCTTTGATCTGTTTCTAGTTTATATTTCTTTCCATTTATTGTTTGTGGGTGAGGCCTGAGATTGGACCCCGGCCCACTGCGTTGTTGGCGTACTGCGCAACAACTGGTATCAGAGCTATTGGTTTAGTTCTATTGGGAGCGATGGCTGAAGATGGAAAAACTAGAATTAAAAAGTTTGATGGTTCAAACTTTACCTTCTGGAAGATGCAGATGGAGGATTATCTGTATCAGAAGGATCTCTACATTCCTCTAGAAGGAAAAGAGAAGAAACCAGAAAAGATGACAGATGATGAATGGTTTTTCCTGGATAGGAAGGCTTTAGGAACGATCCGACTCTCTTTATCTAAGAGCGTCGCCTTTAATATATCCAAGATGAAAACGACAAAAGAATTAATGGAAGCCCTAGACACCATGTATGAAAAGCCCTCAGCATCCAATAAGGTTCATCTTATGAAACAGCTATTCAACATGAAGATGTCAGATGGTGGGAGTGTGGCTGAACATGTAAATGAGTTAAATACAGTCACGAGCCAGTTGGAATCCGTCGGCATCGTTTTTGAGGATGAGGTCAGGGCACTATTGATCTTATCCAGTCTGCCAGACAGTTGGGATGGTTTGGTGATTGCTGTGAGCAATTCTTCAGGATCGACAAAGCTGAAATTTGATGATGTGGCCGGTCTAATTCTCAGCGAAGAATCTAGAAGAAAGGCATCGAGAGTTTCAAGGGATTCAGGGAATGCTCTAAACGTTGAAGGAAGAGGAAGATCGCAGAACAGAGGAGGCAATAAACACGGGCGTTCTAAGTCGAGGAAGAAGTCCAAGGGACCGAAAGACAAAGACGGGTGTTGGCATTGCGGCAAGAAGGGGCACATAAAACGTGATTGCAGGGCGCTCAAGAAACAAGAAGGAAGCTCTCAAGGCGGGAATGATTCAATAAAACTGTCTGAGGAGAGCGACACAGAGGCATTGATCTTGTTTCTTGATGCGAGGAATGAGTCATGGGTTATAGACTCGGGTGCTTCGTTTCATGCCACTTCATGTAAGGAAGTTCTGCGTGATTATGTGTTAGGTGACTT
Source organism: Magnolia kwangsiensis (assembly GCA_037074715.1). Lineage (NCBI taxonomy): Eukaryota > Viridiplantae > Streptophyta > Magnoliopsida > Magnoliales > Magnoliaceae > Magnolia > Magnolia kwangsiensis. Next base: position 24,446,573 of record CM073575.1, on the reverse strand, counting down.
TGGGAGAGTCTACCTGGGTGATGATGAGCCGTGCAGTATTGTTGGAAAGGGGGACGTTCACGTCAATCAGAAAGACGGAACGGTTTTGAAACTGAAGGATGTCAGACATGTACCGAGTTTGAGAAGGAATCTGATCTCAGTGGGGCAGTTGGCTGATACCGGTTATGTGACGACATTCACCAGTGATTCCTGAAAGATCACAAAATGTGCCTTGGTGGTATCTCGAGGCAAAAAGGAAGGCACCTTGTATGTGACTTTAGGATCGTATGGTTCACTCTCAGTCGCATCAACTGGAGTGAATGGGCAGTTATGACATCAGAGGTTGGGACATATGAGTGAGAAAATGATGAAAGTGCTGTTGTCAAAAGGGAAGCTACCAGGGCTGAAGTCTCTTGACTTGGAATTCTGCGAGGACTGCATATATGGCAAGCAGAAGAGGGTAAGCTTCAAGAAGACAGGACGCGCTCCAAAGACACATCTATTGGAGCTTGTACACACTGATGTGTGGGGACCGGCACAGGTATCATATCTTGGTGGCTCATGTTATTTTGTTTCCTTTATTGATGATGCTAGTAGAAAACTGTGGGTTTATTTCTTAAAGCATAAATCTGATGTATTTGATGCGTTTAAGAAGTGAAAAGTTATGGTAGAAAATGAGATAGGTAAAACAGTAAAGTATCTCAGATCTGATAATGGGAGAGAATATTGTGATAAGAGATTTGAGGAGTATTGTACAGCAAGTGGAATCAAACATCAGAAAATGATTCCAGGGACACAACAGCAGAATGGTGTGGCTGAGCGCATTAACAGGACCATCCTTGAGCGTACTAGGAGCATGAGGTTACATGCAGGGTTGCCCAAGACCTTTTGGACAGATGCTGTAAATACTGCCGTATATCTTATCAATCGAAGTCCCTCAGCACCATTGGATGGTGGGCTACCAGAAGAAACGTGGACTGGGAAAGAAGTGAACCTTACACATCTCAGAGTGTTCGGTTGCACTTCATATGTTTACATTGATGCAGAGCACAGAAACAAGCTGGATGCGAAGTCCAGGAGGTGCACGTTTATAGGCTACGGGCAGGATGATTTTGATTATAGGTTTTGGGATGCAGAAAATAGGAAAATCATCAGAAGCAAGGACGTAGTCTTCAACGAAAAAATGATGCATAAGGACAATGTGCAGGAAAATAAGTCCGAGAAAAAGGAATTCGTAGAGTTAAAAGAGTTACCGGACATGGGTCTTACAGCGCCATAGGATGATCATGCACAGGAGCATCATGAGGCAGAGCCACAGATACCGGTTGTGAGGAGGTCTACTCAGAAGAGGAGACCCACGGTCCGAAACTCACCCTCCTTACATTATCTACTGCTGACAAATAATGTTGAGCTAGAATGTTTTGAAGAGGCATTACAGTCAGATACACGGGTTAAGTGGGAGCAATCCATGGATGAGGAGATGGACTCTCTTGAGTCTAATCATACATGGGATCTAATCACTTTACTTAAGGGTAAGAAAGCTCTTCATAACAAGTGAGTTTACAGACTGAAGGAGGAGCATGATGGTTCGAAACGGTACAAGGCGAGATTGGTTGTAAAAGGTTTTCAATATAAGGCAGGTATTGATTTCACTGAAATATTTTCACCGGTAGTAAAAATGTTTATGATTCGCATGGTCTTGAGTATAGTGGCTACAGAGAACTTACATCTAGAGCAGCTAAATGTTAAGACAGCCTTTCTTCATGGGGACCTTGAAGAAGAAATATATATGCATCAGCCGACGGGATACGTGGCACTAGGTAATGAGAACAAGGTGTGCAGACTAAAGAAAAGTCTATATGGCCTGAAGCAGGCCCCGAGGCAGTGGTACAAGAAGTTCGATAGTTTCATGTCGGGAAATGGTTTTAGGAGATGTTATGCAGACCACTGTTGTTACTTGAAGAAGTTTGATACGTCATACATCATCCTTCTTCTATATGTTGATGATATGCTTGTGGCCGGTTCAAGCATGAAGGATATCTCAGATCTCAAAAGACAACTGTCTAGAGAATTTACCATGAAGGATTTAGGAGCTGCAAAATAAATCCTAGGCATGAGAATAAAGCGTGATAGGGAAAACAAGAAACTGGTTTTGTTACAGGCAAAGTACATAGCCAAGGTACTTGATCGATTCAATATGGGAGGTGCTAAGCCAGTTAGCACTCCATTAGCCAACCACTTCAAGCTATCTAAGGAGTAAGGTGCAAAGACGCAGGAGGAACGAGACTACATGGCCAAAGTCCCAAATACGTTAGCGATTGGGAGTCTCATGTATGCTATGGTGAGCACGAGGCCAGACATTGCTCAAGCAGTGGGAGTTGTTAGCAGGTTCATGAACAACCCCGGGAAGGAACATTGGGAAGCTGTGAAGTGGATCCTCAGATACCTTGTGGGTACTAAGGATGTAGGGTTGTGTTATGGTGGATTGGAAATCAAGCTGCAAGGCTACGTGGATTTAGATTTGGCAGGAGATATCGACAGCAGAAGAAGCACTACAGGTTATATCTTTACTCTGGGCAGTGCTGCAGTCAGTTGGGTCTCTTAGTTACAGAAGATAGTATCTATCAGTACGACAGAAGCAGAATATGTTGCGGTTACAGAAGCATACAAGGAGATGGTGTGGATGCAAGGTTTTATGGAAGAGTTGGTTAAGAAGCAAGTAGATTGCGAATTCAGCCTTTCATTCAAGGACCAAGCATATTGCCATCAGATATCACTTCATACGTTCGTTACTGAAAGATGGATCGATTATTCTAGAGAAGATTCATACAAGTGAGAATCCTGCAGATATGTTGACCAAGGTGGTCACAAGGGAGAAGCTGAAGCTCTGTTCAACTTTTATTGGTCTTCAGGCTTGAAGACGGGGAGGTGATGCACTCCGGATAAAGAAGACGAAGGTTTATGGAAATGTGTCTCCAAGTGGGAGATTGTTGAGAATGTGGAGTCACAATTGGGCCACCTTCAACCGGTCGTAGGACGTCTACAACCGGTCGTGGGGTGTGTTCGACCGGTCGTGGGAGGCGCTCGACCGGTCGTGGGTTCGAGCCCTGGCACGACTAAAAGTCCAGCGAGTTATACTGTTTTTTTCTCAGGGCCTAGGATTGGTCGTAGGAGAGCTACGACTAGTCGTAGGGGCCTACGACCGGTCCTAGCGAAGCCAGGACCGGTCGTAGGTTACGCAGTTTGTTCCGCGAAACTGCGGATTTGAGTCCTTTGGCAACCGGGATGCGGAAGGGAAGTTGCCTAAACTATAAATAGGGGTTCCTAGGATTTTTCTAGGATATTTTAAGGAATGAGAAATATTAGAAAATATTTCTAAAGATGTGGGCTCAGGGATTTCTATTCTTCGAAGGGAGAGGTTAGTATTTTGCCTTGTAATCTTTGTTTTTTCATAGTGAAAGTTTGCATCCGAGGTTTTTTACCATAGTTTGGGATTTTTCCACGTATATCTTGTCTTGTGATTTGTTTGGATTGCTTTGATCTATTTCTAGTTTATATTTCTTTCCGTTTATCGTTTGTGGGCGAGGCTTGAGATTGGATCCCGACCCACTGCGTTGTTGGCGTGCTGCGCAACACATACAATCCCTATTTTTCTCATGTTTTTTACATAGATTGGAAGATCATACAACTCCTGTTTTCCTCACTTCAACACATAAGACACCTATCTTCTTTGTGGCCCACCATAGTCTAAAAAATTAGTTAGATCATTACTCATGTGAGGAACACGCCAACACCACATGAATTAATGGTGATGGGATGCCAACCATAGGTTTTTGTGGTGGGGCCCACCACATGAATTAACTTTGATTGCCCACCATTTGTTCATCATCGGTAGTTGGGCAGTTGGCATCCTCCCATTGGATTTACTTTCAATAGATGCTAAATGGTTCAATGACTGTCCAAGTATTGATGAACAGTTGAATGGCTCGATGAGTGGATGAAGCTTGACTATAGGGCGTGTTTTTTTTGGGGTTGCTACCACCCAAAAAAAACACTTTTTCTAATGTAACTTGTGATACCTGGCCATATTTTCCTGCAACAAGGAACTGGTATTTAAAATCAGAACCATGAAAACGCTGGGTACCACTATCAAGATTACCTTGGTAAAATATTGGATCGTTTTTATGTTCATGTGGGCCATCCTATGAAGCCGGTTTATAATAATAATAATAATAAAGATTAAAATAAACTAATATGAGGAACATGGAGATTGAACCTGCCAACTCTATATATCAAGAAGACACTCCTTACTAGCAACCTTAGTATGACTTTCATTTCTTATTTCAAAATTATCAATACTTACATAATATGACTGGAAATATATAGGCCACGCGTGCTTCCATTTGACTGCCTTGAAATATCTCTCTGAAAATTCATGTGGCCTCTCGTCCTTTTACAGAAATTATGGATAGTTATGTCATTTTGGGTAGATTGGAAATCATATCCTTCCTAGTAAACTGGATGGTCCTTTTCTTTTTTCTGCCTGTGCTTAATATATAGTTGGTTTTCTTGCAGGCCATCTCCATGGGTTCAGATTGATGGTATAGCTCCTGATAAGCCTCTTGATTATGCAGTTCGAAGTTGCATGAAGCAATTCTCTGCTATGAACAAGATCAAGAAAATGGCCCTCAGAGTGACTCAAGTTGCTTGCTGAAATTTGTACTTTATCTACAACTAGTTGAAGGCAAACTTAACCTACACCCATTTTTACAAGCATTTTGCCCTTGAAAAGCGAATTCAGCAACATAAGAAGAAATGAGTCCCACTTTTATTTTCTTTGATCAATCTGAATTTTATAAGAAAAGGAGTCAGTGATCTCCACCATCATAGACTTGTTTCAGCTTTCATGTTTTTAGATCCTGCTTTTATGGATCTAAAAGGAAATATATTACAATAAATGTTATTTTGTTATTGTATGGATATGTCACTATTATGTTTCCACAGTGAACATGTTTGACCGCATATTTATACAGATCTCTAGGGTCCTATGTCTCTCTGCTGTTGGGTATGGTCTATCAGGTCATGTACAAACAATGGTAAAAGCACTGCTATTATATAAATTTTTAACATAGAAAGTAGCTACAGATTTTAGCCATAGCTATCTATATTCTAAGCCGTAGCCCTAGTTTTAGCTGCAAATGTAACATATCTTCGAAACCTATGGCTGCGGTACTAATTCCTACGGATTATAACCGCAGCTATAGGAAATAGTGCACTCCCTTCAGTCTGGCCACCCAGAAGCGTGTGTTTTATCATCCACACCATCCATCTTCTTGTTCTATCACACAATGAAGTGTGATCCGCTCCTGAAATAGCAGAAAAAATGGCTGCAAAATAGTAAAACAGAAAACATGCAGTAAAAAAATTAAATTTTTTTTTTTTTTTTGCTGCAAAAAATTGAAGCTACGGGCTGCGAAAGGACAATCTGTGCATTCTGTAACTCGTCCTGCTTCTTTAAACAAGAGTGCTCCAGTTGCTTCAGAGTGGTATCATGGTCTGGAGCCTAGTCAACATTCCTATCCTGTATTGTCAATGGGACCTGATAGCTATGGTGCAGAAGCAGCAGATGAAATTACAGCACCAGAAGAAGGTTTTCCTCACCTAGACTCTCTAATGGTGAAGATGGTACCTTTCCCTATAAATGTTCCTTGAAAGTTACAGGAGTGGTAGGATAAACAGTAAAGAAAGAAAAAACGAAAGAACTTTTGAGATAAGGTGCAGGAGGACATTGGTTTTCTGGGAACAGCCAAAACCTCCTTGACTATTCAGACACATAGCATTGTTCGCACCTTATCCTTTTGAAAAACACAAACATTCATAATCTCAAGTTACCATGCACCTCCTTTTGAGTAATGAAGTACATGGCCACTTAACTGTTTGGTGTGTTTACCACTACGAATGTACTGCATGTTACCTACTTAATATGTTTGTCTTGCACGACATGACAACTTGAGAAGAAAGTACTATCTTCTTTAAACAACTAAATGTCTACATGTATATTCACGTACAGCGGTACAAGCATGACTTGATACTTGCTGTAAACTAAACCTTTCTCAGCCATCTGACATCCTGTTCAAGGAATTCTGTACCGTCTGTAATACAGTGCTCTTTTCTTCTCTTCATCAACATGCATGCACAAACAATTACAAATCCTTTTCAAAGGAAAATTGTTTGTCGGCAAAAATTCGATTTCAAAACTGACAGTAATTTAGAAAGCCATAGATTTATACAATGGTGTTGGGTCAGTGGTCTGATCCCAATCGGGTGTGAACAGAGTCCTGATACGCTATACAGTACAAGTGGAGGTCATGGTTTGTTATATAGACCATTGATCTCGTGGGCCCCACCAAAGATTAAGGACGCCCAAAAATTCTTCATGATTGCAAAATGATGGTTATGAGAAAAATGCAGCCACTCCATATTTAGCAGAAAAAAAAAAAGGATTGGAAGGCTAGAATTTCTAATCTGTGTGATATTTTAGAACATGATCCATCCATGGTAACACCCATCATGACGACAGTCTAGATCCCTCATCCCTGAACCATGGGCCCACTTGTATAAACATATCCTTGGCTCGAGGATAAAATGGTTCCTCCAAAACGACAGATTTTACCAAGAGAGCTGACTTAAATGAAAACTGTTGCATACAATTACTGGGCACATCATGCGCCGTTTTTTTGCAAGAGAATTAATTTATCTTTTGATAAATCTTTAAAGCTTCTATTCATTGGCAATCTTCAATTTATTGGTATTAACAGTATCTGCATGCTTCTTTTGTTTTATGCTTTTGTTTATCTAGTATCATAAGTTGGGGTTGAACTTGGAACCTAATGGCTGATACATCAGCTTCATACTAGAAGCTAGAACAAAGACCCCGAAAAATCTTAAAGCCTGTTTGATAAGACAGAAAAGAAAAGAAAAGAAATGAAAAATGAAAAACTTATCCCATGGTGGGAAATTTCACTATATGTTTGGTTAGCGAAGAGAATAATGGATTCTAATATTTACTAAATGACAATAATAGATACCACATAGCAACCACTATCCTTGTCCATATTCAAATTCTCATGAACAAGATACAAGATAATCATTGTCTTACAAATATAGAATTTTCACCTGCTATTTAAACAAAACCACCAAAAGAGAAGTCCATGGGAATCCATGTTTCAAGAGTACTCATGGAATTCCTCCTTGAATAATTATTATGTTTTCTTTTCCCACTAATCAACATGCCCTTACTAGACTGGAAACTAATCTAAAATGCAAGATATCGGTGGAAAAAAAAAAAAAAAAAACTACATACAAATTATTCTTGTTGATATTAATGGAACTTGGAACCCCAATTCATGGATGTGGAGAGTTCCGTTTGACACAAAAGCTTGACTGCATTATTGCAGAACCACCAAAACATGTGTATTGTCATTGTTCAAACATTAGAAATATATCAAACACATGATTACCCATTTTCGTTTCCCTCTGCTAAAGTACACTGATTCATTCTAAAGGACAGCACATGTTAGAGATCATCATCATTGCAGTCTTATCCCAGTGACGTTACAGTAAATTGCAATTTGTAAATTGATGTTTAGACTAGAAACGAGGACCAACTTAATTTTTAAATTGAAGAGTCCAATTGATTTATAGGCATACGTTCTCCAATTGAAGCTAGTGATTTCCGTTTATTTGCTTATTCTCTTTATGGCATGCCCGACTCACGCATTGTCCTTGGACCTTGATATATATATTATGAGAAATGCATTTATACTCTAGCAGAATGTGATGGATGATACACAAGCAGTTAGAAATTACTCAAAATTTGCTTACATGGCCTAAAGTATTCCAAAATAAACCCTCCTCAAATTGTAAGATAGATCGAAGTCTTATTTGAAAAAACAAGTGTCCACAAATCAGAGGTTAAGGACAGTGGTTTCCATATTCTAGTCGGTTTAATTTGGATTGATATACGCCATGTGTACCATTTTAAGTGCCTTCATATCCAGCATCATATGTAGCCGGAGTATCAAATAACTCCATTATAATTATATGTTCTTTTGTTATTTGTAGAAAAAATAGACGAAATTGTGTTGCATGATTCTCCATGTCTTGCACATTGGTTGGTGCATTCTCAAAAGGATTCAAGTCAAAACAGATAGAATACTGCAATCTGGGCTCTAAATTAGAAGCAATCAAAGGCCTATTCTAGGGCTTTCTAGCAATAAGCAGACATCTTCTCCACCATTGAAAAAGTTTACAGACAGAGGTCCATGACTACTTTAAATGAGTTACCCAATCAAGGCACTCATATGGCACAAGACGAATAGTTTTGTCATGGGCAAGGCTAGAGTCTGATTCATGCCCAGACCAAAAACCTGATCTGGAGCATCTTAATCTGAAAAAATAAAAAGAACAAAAAAAAAAAAAAAAAAAAAAAAAAAAAAAAAAAAAACAAAGAAAATCCCTTAATTTGGTATTCTGTGGATAGGAGGCCTCAAATCTCCTAGGCAGCAAGATCCTAACTCTTTGATCAAAGGCTTACAAATAAACGGTTAAGTGTAACTGTTGAAAGAATGGATGAAGATCCTCCAACCTCGAAGATTTTTGGGGCATCCCCCATCCACAGCATCTCAATTTAATCCACGCTCAAACACCCAGAACCTGAATCCAAAGCCAGAGTCTGATCCATGCCCAGAATAAAGGAAATCCCAAAAAGTTAATGGAACTTGGAACCCCGGCCCATTGCTGTGGAGAGTTCCATTTGTCACAAAAGCTTGACCGCATTATTGCGGAATCACCAAAACATGTGTATTGTCATTGTTCAAACATCCAGAAATATATCAAACACATGATCCAGAGCATCTCAATCTGAAAAAAAAAAAAAAAAAAAAAAAAAAAAAAAAAAAACCAACAACAATAAAGAAAATTCTAAAAAACAGAGGCCTTACCTGTAAGGCTTAGTCCAATGCTGCACAGCACGGTGATAGGGGTCTTACCTGTAATCCGAGGCCGCACAGCGTGGTGGTAGGGAATGAGGGAGAGAGAGGTGGAGGCGGTCGCGGATGGTGGTACCGATTGAGGGAGAGAGAGGTGGAGGCTTCCGCGGCTGGTGGTATTGATTGACGGAGAGAAGGAGGGAGAGAGAGGTGGAGGCAAACGTTGCTTGTGGTGGGGATTGAGGGAGAGAGAGGGTTGCACATGGACGTCGCTCGTGGCAGGGATTGAGGGAGAGAGGGCTGGAATTGAGTCCGATGGAGAGAAGGTTGCAGGTATAGGGATGTAATTTTATCGAAACGACTGATTTTCCTCGTGAAAATCCCGTCTTCACTCTAGCCGTTGATTTCAAAGTTCAGCATCCGACGGCCAGCGTTATGCCAGCGCTCGACCTTACGGAAGCCTACGGTAAGGTCGAGCGTATAGTACTATATATATATTCTATTTTTTATATGATTCAAGTCATTTATAATAATCTATTTAGCTACAGAATTAAAGGAATGATCAAAATTCTCTTCGGTTAGGTGGACCTCTAATCAACTCACCATTTATTTTCATCTTTTGCAAACATCCCATGATTATATAAACTGCGGAATCTGGCAGGCCCACGCATCAAACCTGTCTTTCGGTAATCATAGTGTAAGATGGGCATCATTGCATCTATTCGGTTGCTTTTTAGATGATGAAGAATGGAAGATAATAAATATTAATCTAAAATATTGAGATCCACTTCACATATTTTGATTTAGAATTTTGAATTTTCATATGGAGACTAGGAAACATTGATTAATACAGGAAAAAAAAAAACAAAAACAAAAACAAAAACAAAAACAAAACAAAACAAAAAAGCCATTTTCAGTGGGTTATCTCATGTAGAGGCGGGCACGAATCGACTCAACTCGCCTAACTCGATTCGTTCGATTCGACCCAAACTGAATAGGTGAGTCGGTCCGAACCGAGTAGACTTCACCTAATTCGAACTCAAAATGATTCGAGTTCGAGTTACCCAGTAACTCGACCCGAAACTCTATCAGTCAGACTCAACCCGATCAGAAACCTAACTCGAATTGGGTTGTCGGGTAGTGTGTGTGTGTGTATAAACCTAATTCTTAGTCCTTTTTACCCTACCCTCCGTACGCCCTAATTCAAAAAGACCCAACCCATTCCTGTCTGGCACCCATTGGCCATCTCGTTCCGTTTGGCAGGTGATGGCAGCAACCCTCCGGCCTCTCTCTCTCTCTCTCACGTCCGGCAAGCAGAAGTCAATGGCCTATCAAGTGCATATGTTTGATTTTTTTTTTTTTTTTTTGAATTTTTTTTTTTTTTTTAAAATGTTAAGAGGATAGACAACACACCGAAAATGGTGGAGATGGAAGTCTGTTGCATATTGAGTAACTCAATATGCTTAGTGTAATGAGTAAACTTCGTGAGATCCACATTATTTATGTATTGTATTCCCTCCATCCATCTCTTTTATCCCTAAAATTGAAGCATATCCAATGTGACCACGCAGGAAATGGTGGAGATAATAACATCTGCTATTGAAACTTGAGTCATATACTTGGCTGATTTTCATAACCCAACTTGATAACCCAATTCAAATGGGTGCCAACTCAATCTGATACAGTATTTCTGATCAGGCCGCATTCGATTCTGATCAGCCCAGCCCATACTTAGACTCTGGTTGTGTGAGGCATGTTGGACTTGGTATGGTGTCAAATTAAGTTGTCGGAGAGTTCTGGTCAAGCCTTTTTCAAAACCGGATCAAGTTGGGTTGGACCTACGTTGGTTGGACTAGACTCGCTCGCCTCTAATCTCGCACCGTCACATGGTAAGACAATTAATATGCACACGCACTGATCAATCAAAACCGTTGAAATTATTGACCACTTTATAGGTGGCATGGACCGGATACTTTAATACTCTTACTAATAGATACTTGTTTCTCGAAACTTAGCCGGGTGAGTACTTTCCATTTAAACCATCCAATGTTGGCTCCAGTCGGATGATTAAAATTGTCCGCTAATGGTATCTTTTTTGTTTAATTACCCATCTGTGGTCAACCCACTATTTGAATGGTTGGATTGGGTACATGTGTGCCACGTTTCAGCATTGTTGCCCCCCAAGTATGGATAATTGTACTCTGCCAGAGCACAGAAGTTTTACTGGTCCGAAAACTGCATGTTTTCAAAAAATTTTAAACCATGGAAAGAGGAATTTTATTTCATGTGCGACGTGACATTCTTACTGAGAGGGAAATCATTTATGACCCATTCCCGAGATGAAGCCCACCTCGTTTTACTTTTCAAGAATAAGCCCTGAATGTACGGACGCCTTCCAAAAGGTCGAAAATGCCCCCTGTTTTTTCCTTCAAGCGGATCGGCTGGTGCTCGAGACAAGCGCCGACGCTCCGCGAAATCCGAGTTGTACGAACGGTTCAAAGGAGATCAACGTTACATGGGCCCAACAGTTATGTACTTATTATATCCACAACGTTCATCCATATTTTGAGATCATTTCGGAGCATTATCCGAAAAAATAAAAACATATCACAAATCAACTGGACCACACCACAAAGACTAGCAGAAAATTAATTTTCACCGTTGAAACCTTTGTAGAGCCCACCGTAACATTTATTTTCCATCCAATCTATTCATAAGGTCACAAAGACCTGGATGAAGAGGGAAAACAAATTTTGTAATGATCCAAAACATCCGTCACCTCTAAAAGGGTTTCAACAGTATATGTTCAATTCCCCACTATCTTTTGCAGTGTGGTCCACTTGATAGTTAGATCTATCTTATTTTCATCCTAAGCCTAAATATGAGCTAGCTAAATAGATGGACGGTTTGGATATAACACAAACCTCATGATGGGACTCACAAAAACAATACAAAAAAAAAACTGTGGACCGCCACGGCACTACTGCCGATTCGGCGGTAGTCCGCAGATTTTATTTTATTTTTAATTATTATTTATGGTGGGAAATTTTTCTCCTTACATTTTTCTCAAATACATAATTATGTAAATATGTATATATAAATATATAAAAATATTTTTCTACCTCTTAATTTATTTTTTTGCCTATTTATTTAACAAGCATATCTCCTAAAGTAGAATAAGTTACTCAACATACCATATATGATTTTGAGGTAGGAGAAGCTAATTTAGCCAACTAACATAGTAATTTTTCAAGATTCCATTGGGTCGATGGTTAGAAATCTACTTCATGGTCAATTCACTTCACTTCACGGCCATTTCCACGCACTTCATGGTTATTTCACTTCACTTCACTGTCATTTCCATGCATTTCACGGTCATTCCCGGCGATTCCGTGTTGATTCACGGTCAATTCGATGTACCTCACTGTCAATTCACTTCACTTCATGGCCATTTCCACGCACTTAGCGGTCAATTCACTTCACTTCACCGTCATTTCCATGCATTTCACAGTCATTCCCGATGATTCCGTGTTCATTCACGGTCAATTCGACGCACGGCCATTTCCAAGCACTTCGCGGTCATTTCAGTTCACTTCACCGTCATTTCCATGCATTTCACAGTCATTCCCGGCGATTCCATGTTCATTCACGGTCAATTCAACGCACTTCACAGTCAATTCACTTCACTTCACGACCATTTCCACGCACTTCGCGGTCAATTCACCGTCATTTTCATGCATTTTATGGTCATTCCCAGCGATTCCATGTTGATTAACGGTCAATTCGACGCACTTCACAGTCAATTCACTTCACTTTACGGCCATTTTCACACACTTTGTGGTCAATTCATTTCACTTCACCGTCATTTCCATGCATTTCACGATCATTCTCGGCGATTCCGTGTTCATTCATGGTCAATTTGACGCACTTCACAGTTAATTCACTTCACTTCACGGCCATTTCCATGCACTTCGTGGTCAATTCACTTAACTTCACTGTCATTTTCATGCATTTCACGATCATTCTCGGCGATTCCGTGTTCATTCATGATCAATTCACTTCACTTCAAGGCCATTTCCACGCACTTCACGGTCATTTCACTTCACTTCACCGTCATTTTCATGCATTCACGGTCATTCCTGGTGATTCCGTGTTCATTCATGGTAAATTCGACACACTTCACGGTCAATTCACTTCACTTCATGGCCATTTCCACGCACTTCGCGGTCAATTCACTTAACTTCACTGTCATTTCCATGCATTTCACCGTCATTCCTAGCGATTCCGTGTTCATTCACAGCCAATTCAACGCACTTCACGATCAATTCACTTCACTTCACGGCCATTTCCAAGCATTTCGCGGTCAATTCACTTCACTTCACCGTCATTTCCATGCATTTCATGGTCATTCCCAGCGATTCCGTGTTGATTCACAGTCAATTCGACGCACTTCACGGTTAATTCACTTCAATACACGGCCATTTCCAAGCACTTTGTGGTCAATTCACTTCACTTCACCGTCATTTCCATGCATTTCATGGTCATTCCCAGCAATTCCGTGTTGATTCATGGTCAATTCGACACACTTCACGGTCAATTCACTTCACAGCCATTTCCACGCACTTCGCGGTCAATTTACTTCATTTCACCGTCATTTCCATGCATTTCACGGTCATTTCCGGTGATTTCATGTTGATTCACGATCAATTTGACGCACTTCACGGCCATTTCCACGCACTTTATAGTCAATTCATTTCACTTCACCGTCATTCCTGACGATTCCGTGTTGATTCACGGTCAATTCACTTAACTTCACGGCCATTTTCACACACTTCGCGGTCAATTCACTTCACTTCACCGTCATTTCCATGCATTTCATGGTCATTCCCAGCAATTTCGTGTTGATTCACTGTAAATTCGACGCACTTCACGGTCAATTCACTTCACTTCACAGCCATTTCCACGCACTTCGCGGTCAATTCACTTCACTTTACCGTCATTTCCATGCATTTCACGGTCATTCCCGACAATTCAGTGTTGATTCACGGTCAATTCGACGCACTTCACAATCAATTCACTTCACTTCACGGCCATTTTCATGCACTTCGCGGTCAATTCATTTCACTTCACCATCATTTGCATGCATTTCACGGTCATTCCCGATGATTCCATGTTGATTCATGGTCAATTCGACGCAGTCAATTCACTTCACTTCATGGGCATTTTCATGCACTTCGCGGTCAATTCACTTCACTTCACCATCATTTCCATGCATTTCACGATAATTCTCGGCGATTCCGTGTTCATTCACGATCAATTCAACGCACTTCACGGTCAATTCACTTCACTTCACGACCATTTCCATGCACTCGCGGTCAATTTACTTTACTTTACCGTCATTTTCATGCTTTTCACTGTCATTCCCGGCGATATTGTGTTGATTCATGGTCATTTCCATGCATTTTGTGGTCAATTCCCTTCACTTCACGATCATTTCCACGCATTTCACGGTCAATTCTTCACTCCACTTCACCGTCATTTTCATGCATTTCACGGTCATTCCCGGCGATTCCGCGTTGATTCACGTTCATTTCCATGCATTTCATGATCAATTCCCTTCACTTCACAGCCATTTTCATGCATTTCATGGTCAATTCACTTCACTTCACGGTCATTTTCTTACATTTCACAGTCATTTCAGGCGATTCTGTGTTGATTCACAGTCATTTCCATGCATTTCATGGTCAATTCCCTTTGCTTCACTGTCATTTCCACGCATTTCACGATAAATTCGCTTCACTTCACGGTCATTTTCGTGCATTTCACGGTCATTTCCTGGTGATTCCGTGTTGATTCACGGTCATTTTCATGCATTTCACGGTCAATTCCCTTCACTTCACAGTCATTTCCATGCATTTCACGATCAATTTGCTCCACTTCACGGTCATTTCCATGCATTTCTCGGTCATCCCCGATGATTCCGTGTTGATTCACGGTTATTTCCATGCATTTCACGGTCATTTCCATGCATTTCACGATCAATTCACTCCACTTCACGGTCATTTCCATGCATTTCTCGGTCATTTTCGACGATTTCGTGTTGATTCACGGTCATTTCCAAGCATTTCATGGTCAATTCCCTTCACTTCATGGTCATTTCCACGCATTTCATGGTCAATTTGCTCCACTTCACGGTCATTTTCATGCATTTCACAGTCATTCCCGTTGATTCCGTGTTGATTCACGGTCATTTCCATGCATTTTTCATAGTCAATTCCCTTTACTTCACGGTCATTACTATGCATTTCACGGTCAATTTGCTTCACTTCACCGTCATTTTTATGCATTTCGCGGTCATTTCCAACGATTCCATTTAGATTAACAGTCATTTCAATGCACTTCAAGGTCATTTCCCTTTACTTCACAGTCATTTCCACACATTTCATGGTCAATTCGCTTCACTTGATGGTCATTTATATGCATTTCACGGTCATTCCCGGTGATTCTATGTTGATTCATAGTCATTTCCAAGCATTTCATAACCAATTCCCCTCACTTGACGATCATTTCCACGCATTTTACGGTCAATTTGCTTCACTTCACAGTCATTTCCATGCATTTCATGGTCAATTCGCTTCATAGAAAAATGTATGTAGAATAAGGGCCTGTTTGGCCAGGCGGATTGGAAGTTAAATCCAGGGATTGGCCGGGCGTGCCAAACAGATTGGGTGATCTGATCCCGAGATATAGCAATCCCATGGATCTTAAGACAATCTACTGATAACACCATCATTACCTTTAAATCCCATCCAATCCACCCTAATCCGTTCAAATTTGCCTGGGACGTGTTTGGTTCGAGGAATTGAAAGGGATGGAAAGGCTTAATCTCAGGATTGGTTGGGTGTGCCAAACAAGCTCAATATAAAAATCCCGGATATAGCAATCCCATGGATCTTAAGAAAATCCACTGACAACACCATCATTGCCTTGAAATCCATACTATCCACCTTAAAACCATTCAATCCCTTCCAATTCACCCGTCTAAACGGGCCCTAAAATTCTCCATGGAAAAAAAAAGTACACAGGTGGATGTGAGGCCCACCAAAATCATAAACATTAAGTGTGGGGCCATTTAAAATTATGTAGGGCCCATGCTGAGACCCACCCAATTAAAAAAATAAAAAATTGGATTGCAGTACCGCACCCGGGCGGCACTACTGCACAGATGTACGGAGGTCGGTGGTAGTACCGCTGAATTGGCGGTGCCACTGCCTTTTTCTCATTGGCTACGGTTTTAACCGGTAGCCATAGGCACCATCCGATCCGCTTGGAGCAGAAAGGTAGGGGCATTTTTGATCTCTGGCAAGTTGTCCGTACAGATGGGGCTTATTCTTGGAAGGTAAAATGAGGTGGCTTCGTCTCGGAAATGGGCCATACATGGGTCGTACAGTTGGAAATTTCTCGAGAACTTGACGTCTACGAGCTATTGCACCACAAGTTACGTGCCGCACAACAATCCCCGCTAGAATCCCGTTTGCGTAAAACATCCGTCACATGAAATTCGTACGCCCCACCATGAATATTATCCTTCTCGAAATTCAAGCTGATTCACAGAACAGGTGGGTAACACCACCTTATGTTAAGTCAGACTGTTGGTTGTCCATTGATTCAACGGTGTGGCCCATCTGATGAACGGACCTGATTTTTTATTTTTATTTTTTATGCCAAGCGATATTCATGATGAGGCTACCATTTTAATAGGATGGATGTGGTATAAAAGTGCAAGTCGTGCCGATAGATGAGACAGTACCACAACTTGTAGGTTCTCAGCAATCTATCGTATTATGCTCATCTAATCACATTTCAAGCCCTTGGTTGTCAAGCAAGCACAAGGTGTAAAGTTACGTTTTCAATTTACATTTTATGCAAAAGACTCCACCATTCTTCATTCTTACAACTTTATCAAAAGTCACTACACGCACTTCAAATCACATATAAGATCAACAGTTGAATCGACCAATCAAATTCTTAAATTGCCTTGTCGCGTGACGTGGAGGGAAGGAACAGCGCCGGCATGGTGGACCTCACCACAATCCGAGCAGACATGGGGTAATGATTCCACCAGCAAGAAAGCTTTTAGACTAATTAAGATAATAATTACATGTGGCCTACATGATGTTAACAAGAGACCGGCTGATGTAGAGTACGTCGCCCACAGTTTCATGGCCAAGATTGATCAGAAAAGGTTCGGTATATGATAGAAGTGATCCAGACCCCTCAGACCTTAGATCCAACGTATCTCACAATTCAGAATGAGTTATTAGACATAGAATATATGATTTTGAATAAAATGAGCTACTCTTGACACCTAATCCTACTATGCCAGGTTGTGCAAGCTAAATTTGTGAAATACTACCGGATTGATGGTTGTTTTTCTATTTTAATTTCATTTTTTACTATTAGTAAGTTTTAATTTGATTATAACTTTTCATCCATTTGGGCTTTAGGAGTTGCGCCTAGGAGTGTACACGAACCGAGCTAGCTTGGTTAGCTCGCACGACTCGACTGGAAAAAGCTTGATTCGACTCGGCTTGAAGGAGCTATTTTAATTCCGCTTTTACTATAAGTAGTAGGTTTTAGTTTGATTATAACTCTTCATCCATTTGGGCTTTAGGAGTTGCACCTAAGGGTGTACACGAACCGAGCTAGCTTGGTTAGCTCGCACGACTCGACTTGAAAAAGCTTGATTCGACTCGGCTTGAAGGAACTAATTTTTTTAGCTCGAAAATGAGTTCCAAGCCGAGTTCAAGCAAGCCCCAGCTCGAATCGAACTCGGTTAAGTGACTTGGTTACTTAGCCATTGATGTTGCTCACCAACTGTTTGATAAAATGACTCAACGAAATGTGGTTGGTAGCAAGGAAGGTATGTACATGAAACAAATATCCTTTTTCTCTTTGTTTTTCTTGGTTTTTATGTTGCTTAGAAAGTGTTTGATAAAATACCTGTAAAACCATTACTTATGTTTGTAAAACAGTGAGATTTTGAAGTTGTAGCTCAGGTGTTTGTGGAAATGCCTTAATGACGAACTCGGCTCGAACTCAGCTCGAGCTACTGACTGAACTGAGTCGAGCTGGCCAGTCAGGCTCGAGGTTCGAGCTAAGCCGAGTTCAAGCTAAGGTTAGCATGTACACTCCTACTTGTGCCCAACGTGAAAAGAGTTTAAAATAATTAGGAGAACAGCTTGGTGAACCCAAATAGCACGCTAGCTATTTTTGGCCGAAAACCTTGCGCACTAGTACACATCACGACCGGCTATAAATAGTAAGTTTACTATTTATAGTAAGTTGCGAATTCTATGAGTTTTAGTTATAGTGTTCTTCTGATTTCTCTCTCATTGCTTGGTATCCCTTGTTGTGAAATATTTTATTTAATTCACCAATCATTTTTGAATTTTATAGAATTTATTTTCTATTTTCTTGTTCTTTTCCTCGTGAGGAGTCCACAGAAGTTCCGTGGATTCAAAACAATTATCACCCTGAGGAAGAAGGTGCTCGACCTCACATCCTCCTCTGCGTTACCTGCTAAGAAGCCCCACTAGAGCTTCCTAGAGATCAATAGCTTCTCCATTAACACGTGGCTCGTTTCTGCAAAGAACCGTTGATCTGGACCACCATGTGAATGGGGCTATGGAGCTTACTGTATTAGTCATTGAATTTGTTGTCAGAAAATGGATGGCCAAATAAATTCGAGAGGAGAGAGAGAGAGAGAGAGAGAGAGAGAGAGAGAGAGAGAGAGAGAGAGAGAGAGAGAGAGAGAGAGAGAGAGAGAGCATTGATCTACATGTGCACCATATCAAGAGCATTGATCTATATTCGGCCCATAAAATTATAAGGATCAAATGGTTAGGATCATAAAATAGTTGTAACTTTAGTTTCTGGTCATGTGGATATGTTGCATGTGCAATGACACTGAAGTTGGAGAATGACAGGCTACATCTCCAGTGGGCACACATGGGCCTCCACGAAAACCCAAACTTCCAACCCAATTTGTTAACCAACACTAATCCACACAAGGTAACCACAATGGATACTCTAACTTATTACCTCGTGTTGAAATTCTTGTGAGTCCGCCACTGAGGCATGAGTAATGACCCAGCATCCCTTTTTAACTGATGTAGAGCAGGTCGTGAACACTTTCATATTCAAGATGAAGTAGAAAAGGCCTAATAGAAGGCAAAAGTCATCAAGACCGTCAGAACATCAAAGCAGGCATATCTTACAAATTGAAATGAGTTATTCGATATACCATATATGATTTTGGGGTAGAACAAGCTATTTTAGCCAACCAACCTGGCTACGCAGGTTGCCCATGCCGAATTTGAGATATTTCATCATATAGTAAGTTTTGGTTTGATTATAACTCTTCATCTTTTGGGCTCTAAGAGCTGTGTCTAATATATGAAAAGTGTTTAGAAAAATTAGAAGAATAACGTGGTTAAGCTACATAGGACACTTGATATAAATAGTAAATTTACTATTTATAGTATGTTGATGCCAAAATCCGGTCAGCCCTCCCTCCACGTTGACCACCACGTATGATCTCTGGAACTTGCACCAGGAAAACAGGAAAAGGTGACCCTGGCTAAGCCGGGGGACCCTCCGATGCCTAAGTCAGGACAAGGGAATCAGGGTCTGAGTAAATAGTAGAGGAGAGCTCGATTTTGCATACCTGTAGATATGGCGTGATGCAGTATTTATACTTGGCTGTCGAGTGATCCGGATTCGATAATCTCGACACGATCAGGGGAATTCCCGGATCGTGGAGATACCCTCCGCAATCTATCGATCATGTAGCGTATCTGGCGGATTATGCGTATTTGTGAGCGAGGTTATCGGCCACGTTTGGTTATGGCAGTTTCCACGTTCAGCGAGTGGGATATGCGCATCTGAACATGCGTTCGGCTTGGAACGTTCGCTCTGTTCTGACTGTATGCTCGGCTCGGAACGTCGTTCGCCTCGGAATGTAGGCTAGAGCAGAGCGGCTATAGCGTAGACGATCATCCGATCGGATCATAATCTAGAGTTCGACCTCAACCAAGTCGGCTGCTCTGATGGGTCGCGTCTTGAAACAGGTCGGGAGGGTCACGACTAGGCTCAGACTTACCCTCGGAGCAGTATTATATTCTGAGCTCAGATTTCCCATAACAGAAGCCCCCTACTCTTTGAGTTTACTTGCCAGCTCGGAGAGTACTTAGGTAGGAAATCTCCCGCCCTCACCGCAATGATGACGGATCTCGAATCACGGGCGCTAGCCGCCTTGGCCAACACGTGGCGACGGTTAAGATCCCGAATCTCCTCCTAGCCTATGAGAAGTCGCCATGTAGGCAGGAAGCGTGTGCCTGACGGCTCCGAGTGCCGGGGCGTCGCTTCACCTGTCGAGGTACGCAGCCCGATGTCAGAGCCGTATGATCGGTTTGTATCCCGCCAATGCAACGTTGCCAGGTGTACTCGGAGATCGGCTTGTGCCGATTTGGCTGCTGCCATTAGAGCTTGCCATCAATGCAAGAATCATTCGCTGCCTATATAAGGCGCTCCGGGCGTTGGTTAGTCATTTTGACGTCCTGATTTGTGAGAGCACACCGGAGAGGCGATTTCCGACGAGAGGCAATTCCGGCCAAACTCGAGATTTCCGGCAGAAAGGCGATTTTCGGCCATCATCCGGTGAGTCTCGCTCACCTCCATCCTTGTTTTTTCAATGTCTTCTGATCTGGAGATGGTCCGCGTGTATGGCGACGACTCCGAGCCGGGGAGTACCGGGAGCGAAAGCAGGTCTTCCGAGGGCCCTTTCGAAGCCACTTTCCCGTACCACCTGCCTCGGAAGCAAAAGACACTGGGTGTTAGGACAAAGCAACCCAGTAAGAAGGCTCCTCCCCGAGCACGCCGAGTCGAAACTCTTGCCGCCACTGATATGCCTGCGAATCTGCGGACCGTAAATGTTGTCCCTAGGGGTTCTGTCATGTCAGAATCCTAAATAGAATGGATCCGCTTGGAGTTGCAGGTCCCCAACTCCGTGCAAATAAGGGCTCCTGGCCCTTTGGACATTGTTGGCGCTTCAGCTAAGGGTGAGGTGGCCATTTTTCTCTGCGCGCTACAGTGCGGGGTCCGTCTCCCACTGCATCCCTTCATCCGGAAGGTAGCGACCTACCTCGGGCTGGCTCCTGGACAGTTTGCTCCTAAAGCATGGAAGGTGATGATCTCAGCTTACATAATTTGGAAGAAAATTGGGAACCCTGAGCTGACCCAGAGGAGCTTCTGAGCCTGTACATGGTCAAGCATGATAGCAACGACCCATGGTACTATTTCGCGACTCGGGGGAGCAAAGGGTCGGGGTTGGTGATGCACCTGCCGTCTTCCAACAAGGACTGGAAGAACAAATGGTTCTGGATGGCAGGTGATTGGGAGGCCCCGACGACTGAGCTTGGCATCTTGACAACTTCGGTTCCGACCCATTTTATAAAGCCAGGTCGGACTTCATTTTGCATCCGAGTCACTATTTTGATTTCCACCTGTTTTTGTAAAAGTGACATTTTTTTTATTTTGCAGCTTTTAGAAAGAGGTTGCCACTCCTAGACTCGGACCAGAAGAACCAGGTCGCAAAGGCTAGAACGCGGTCGGAGTCGCTTCGCTCCTGCGCCGATCTGATAACTGCGGCCAACCTTCACTGGTCCGGGCTCTACAAATCTCAACCTCTAGCCACATATCTGAGTAAGCTGTCTTGACTTCTTCAATAATCTTTCCTTCACTTATTTAGTAGCTGACAGTTTTCTTTCGCAGGCATGGCTGAGGCCTCCAGGGCACGGAAGAAGAAGGCAGCTCCGAGCGCAGCGGAGCTACTCAAAGAAGCCCCTCGAGTGAAGATCACTCGGAAGAAGCCGGATTCCCCTCGTGTGGGAGAATCTTTTGTTGCACCAACTCCATCAAGTCCAGCACCAAGGCCCGCTGACACTCCCTCCGTGCTGCCTGCTCCGAAGCGCTCTAGCACTGCCGCGGCTCCTCCAGTAGTGCTTCGGACAATGGTACGTCTTCCTCTGGGGGTCGTCCGAGTGACCAAGGCTGACACCCCGGCTGCGCCGAGCTCTGTTGCTCAGGCTCCCTCCGTCGCCGTTCTTCCCGCCACCGTTCAAGCTGCAGCCCCCGAGCCCCCCATCGCTGTTTCCTCATCCTCTGAGAGAGAGGGAGCCAACAGGGTAGCCAAAAATGTGCCTTCCCCCCCCCCCCCCCCCCCCCCCGAGGTTGAGGGGGAGGTCCGCGCCGAGGGTTAAAACTCGGCTGGCAGTCGGGTAGGGCCCGAGGGGGCTGAGGCCTCGGCCCAAGCGGGCACGAGCGGGGGGAGGTTCGAACCCGGCTATCACATTGAGTGCTTGGCTTCGTGGGCCGCCAAGCGTGCTAAGGAGGAAGACATCGCCCAAACCCTTAAGCGATCGGAGGGAGGCTTTCTGAACGACTTCGCCTCCATATGTTACATGGTATGTCTCCGAGAAGACTTCTTTTCTTTGATGTTGTTATACACATTTCATAGATACTGATCTTTATTTTCTGTTCAGGCCGTCCCGGTGCTGCTCTCCATTCGGCAGAGAGTGCGAGAGTACAAGGGGAAGGAAGCGGAGTTGGAGGCTCTCCGGGCCGAATGGCGGCCTTGAGGTCTGAGGAGACTGGCCTCCGCCAACAGATTACGGGCGAGAGGGCTAGGGTCTGGCGACTGCAGGGAGTCGTCGTGGACTTGGAGGCCAGGGAGCTACATCTGTAGGATAAGGCAGATGATTTTAAGAAGAGCAGTGATGCAGCGACTGCTGAGTTGATCCATGCCAGGTCCCATGCGGACTTCTTGGCCATGGAGACAGTTCGGCTTGGGGAAGCTCTGAGTCGTGCCAAGGCCGAGGCGGCTGTGGAGTGGACACGAGCAGTGAATCAAGTCGTGGAGGCCCAGAGGGCGAAGGACGAGGCCTCTTTGGCTGCAGCGGTTGCTGCTGCAATTGAGAACTTTAAGACTTCTAAGGAAAGGGATGCTGAGGCCGCAACGTTTTACAACCGCGGCTTCGACGCATGCCTCGAGGCGGTTCTGGATTTATACCCGGACCTAGATCTCGATTCCCTCTTGCTCGACGACTCCGAAGATACCTCAGCTGACATCGTCCGCCATGAACCAGCTCCCGACGCCCAGGTTCCTGATGCCCAAGCTCCTCCTCCGGCCTGAACACTTTTCTTTTTTTTTTTTTTTTGCTCTTTCAGCTATCAATGTACCTATGTACTTTTGGCCCTCCGAGGGGATTTAATGAAAAATATTCTTGTCACATTATTGATTTACTTGAGATGTTGAGCTGATGAGCTTAGTCCGCTGCCGTTTAGTTAGTTTTTAGAGTCGGTTGTCCGAGCCTCCTCGGCCCAAGTTTTAGTTGGGTCCAATCTCTTTGGACGCTCGGCTCGTCACCTTTGTTTTGTTGTATGCCTAGCTGAACACTTAATTGGGGGGTCGGATCGTTATTAGGCTTTTTTTTTTCTTGAAGGGATGCCTTGTCGATCTTTCGTGGGGTTAGGTTCTGATCCTTAGAGGATCGGATTATTTATTAGGCTTTTTTCCTTGGAGGGATGCCTTGTCAATCTTTCGTGGGGTTAGGTTCCGATCCTTAGAGGATCGGACCATTTATTAGGCTTTTTTCCTTGGAGGGATGCCTTGTCGATCTCTCGTAAGGTTGGGTTCCGATTCCTTAAGGGATCGGACCATTTATCTCGTACCTGTGCGGATAGGGAAATCGAACAAGCATTCAAAGGTATAATCGATCTTTTATTAAGAGCCTTAAAGGCCAATCGCTCGTAGGCATACATTGTATCATGAGCCTTAAAGGCTATTTCCTCACGGGTAGTAGATCTTCAAGTGCTCGGCATTCAAGGGATGAGGGAGATGACAGCCTTCCAGGTGGTACGAGCCCGGTTTGGTAGATCTGACCACACGGTATGGACCTTCCCAGTTGGGTCCGAGCGCTCCTGCCCTGGCTCGGCCATGTTCTGGAAAACCCGTCGGAGGACTAAGTCTCCTGATCGGAAGCGCCTAACTTTAACTTTGGAATTGTAAAAGCGCGCTACCTGCTGGTGCCGAGCCGTTGTTCGAAACTTAAAAACTTCTCGGAGTTCCTCGAGTAAATCCAGATTAGTCGCTATCTGCTTGGAGTTTTGACTTTCTTCGAAACCCCTAACCCGCGTCGTAGGTAGTCTGATTTCCACCAGCACCATTGCCTCCGAGCCGTAGGATAACAAAAATGGGGTTTCACCCGTCGAAGTCTGAGCTGTAATCCTGTAGGCCCAGAGGACGAAGGGGAGCTCTTCGGCCCAATTTCCTTTTACTTTTTCCAGCCTCGTCTTGAGATGGTGTTTGATAATCTTGTTGACCACCTCTACCTGTCCGTTCGACTGTGCGTTCCGAGGTGATGAGTAAGCGTTCACAATACCAAGTCCTTGGCACATACGACGGAACTTGTCATTGTCGAATTGGCGGCCGCTATTAGAGACGATGGTTCTCAGAATCCCGAACCAGCAGATGATATTTTTTCACACGAAATCGATCACTTTCTTCTCGGTGATCTTTGCGACTGACTCGGCCTCGGCTCACTTGGTGAAGTAGTCGACCGCGACTATAGCAAACTTGACCTGTCCCTTCCCAGTGGGCAATGGGCCAATGATGTCGATCCCCTATTGGGCGAACTGCCATGGCTCACTCATGGGGGTCATCTCCTCTGCCGGTTGCCTCGGCACGGCAGCGAAATGTTGACACTTGTCGCATTTCTGAAGAAAATCCTTCGAGTCTTGCTTGAGAGTTGGCCAGAAATACCCTTGACGAAGTATCTTCATGGCCAAGGCACGGCTGCCTGAGTGATTTCCGCAGATTCCCTCGTGAATCTCCCCAATCATGTAATCGGCCTCGTCCGACCGGAGGCACCTAAGGTAAGGCTGGGAATGTCCCTTCTTATACAGTACTCCGTTCAATATGGCGTAACGTACCGCTCGAACCCTAAGTCACCTCGCTTCAAGCTTATCCGAGGGGGTTTCACCGGTTGATAGATAATTAAAAATGGGGTCCAACCAACTGGGGATGGACTGGACAGTGCTGACCTCCTCTGACTGGCCGATGCTTGGGTGCTCAACGAACTCGACCTAAACAAAACGTGGGATCTTTTCCTCGGAGGCCGAGGCGAGCCTTGCTAAGGCGTTGACGCATGAATTCTCGGCTCTGGGGATCTGCTGGATGGTGCAGCTCCAAAACTTCTCAATCAATTTCTTTGCTTCTTTGAGATAGGTGATCATTCTGACCTCCTTAGCTTCGTACTCCGAAGAGATATGGTTCACCACCAACTGTGAGTCGCTACGGACTTGCAGGGTCTGAACACCCAGGCTCGCTGCTAGCCAGAGTCCAGCTAGCAGCGCTTCGTATTCGGCCTCGTTATTTGAAGCTTTGAACCCAAGCCTGATGGCGTATTGAATCGTCGTTGAATCGGGTGCAACCAGGACGACACTGGCACGTGCTCCTTTAATGTTGGAAGATTCATCAACATGAAGGACCCATCCCGGATCTGACGCAAGCTCTTGATTGCTCAGCGAGACGGGTTGTGTCATTTCGACTTCCTTCCTGACTTGCTCCTCATCCAGAGTTGTGAATTCGGCGATGAAGTCGGCCACAGCTTGTCCCTTGAGTGTCGTCCTGGGCCGGAACTGAATGTCAAACTCTCCGAGTTCTACAGCCCATTTGGTCATCCGACCTGACACTTCGGGTCTTTGGAGGATCTGCCTCAGGGGTGAGTCTGTCAGTGCGACTATGGTATGGGCTTGAAAATATGACTGGAGTCTTTTTGCAGAAACGACGAGGCAGAGTACCAGTTTCTCCAAGGACTGGTACCTTGTCTCGGCCGGTACCATGGCTTTACTTACGTAGTACACGGGGTACTGCTTGGCTCCGACTTCTCTGATCAGAGCCGAACTGACGGCTGAGATCGAAATGGGGAGGTAGAGGAACAAGGGCTCTCCTTCTTCTGGCTTGGACAAGAGTGGCGGTGATCCCAAGTACTGTTTCAACTGTTGGAAGGCTTGCTCGCACTCCAGCATCCATTCAGCCCTCTTGTGGCCCTTCAGCTGCTGGAAGAAAGGAAGGCATTTGTCTGTAGCCCTAGATATGAAAAGTCCGAGGGCTGCGACTCTTCCCGTGAGATATTGTATTTCTTTGAGAGTCCGAGGCGAGTTCATGTCCAAGAGGGCTTTGATCTTGTCTGGGTTCGCCTCGATACCCCGCTGGCTGACTTGGAAGCCCAGGAATTTTCCTGACTCAACTCCGAACATGCACTTGGCGAGGTTAAGCTTCATCTGGTATTCACGTAGGACGTTGAATGTTTCTTCGAGATCAGCGAGGTGGTCGGAGGCTTTGATACTTTTCACCAACATGTCGTTCACATACACCTCCATGCTGTGTCCGATCTGTTTGGAGAACATTTGATTCACCAATCTCTGATATGTTGCCCCAGCATTTTTCATGCTGAACGGTATGACCCGGTAACACTAGAGTCCTCTGTCCGTGACAAAGGTCGTCTTCTGCCTGTCTGGGGGATACATTGCGATTTGGTTGTATCCGGAATAGACGTCCAGGAACGAGAGTAGCTCATGCCTGGTTGTGCTGTCCACCAGTTGATCGATCCGAGATAATGGGAAGCTGTCTTTAGGACATGCCTTGTTCAGATCGGAATAGTCTACACAGACCCGCCACTTCCCGTTTGACTTCCTGACGAGCACGACATTTGCTATCCAGTCAGGATAGTATACTTCTTCTATGAAGCCCGCATCGAGCAGGACGGAGACCTCCTCGGCAATGGCTTCATATCGTTCGGCATCGAACGACCTTCTTTTTTGCTTAACTGCTCGGTGGTTTGGGTCCACGTTCAGCCTGTGGACTTGCACATCGGGTGAGATCCCCGGCATATCTCCATGTGACCATGCGAAGACGTCCCGGTGTTGTCTCAAGAAGGCCAATAACTCGTTCCTCCGATCGGAATTCATTGATGATCCGAGCTGAACAGTTTTGCTCGGATCTGATTCATCGAGCGGCATTCTTATCAGATCTTCGACTGAGGAACTTTCTGCCGATCCTCGAGGGTGCAAGGCATCCACTACGAGCGTTTGTTTGGCGGCCCCTTTCCTTACGGCTATCGCATAACACCTCCAGGCCTCGCGTTGGTCACCTTGGAGATAACCGATCCCACCTTCGGCTAGGAACTTCATCATCAGATGATAAGTTGAGACGACCGCGCTCATCGCATTGAGGGAGGGTCGCCCGAGAATCACGTTGTGGACAGATGGAACATTAACAACTAAAAAGTCAACCAAAAGCGTGACTTGATGTTGCCCTTCTCCCGCTGTCACTGGGAGGGAGATGGCTCCTTCGAAAATGACTCTCTCTCCGAAAAAGCCGTGTAAGGGAGTCTTCACAAGTCGGAGCTTAGATCGTGGAATTCTCATCTTCTCAAACGCTTCAGAATGCATTACGTCAGCTGAACTCCCGGTGTCGACCAAGATGCGGTACACTTTGTGATTGGCTATGGTCATAGTGACCACTAGCGCGTCGTCGTGCGAATGCTGGATACCGCGTGTATCATCTTCTGTGAAGGTCAGGCTGCACGGAGCGACACGGAGTTCCTTGCTGGGACGTTCCGTCAGGTGAATGTGGTGTTACGACTCGGAGCTCAAGGAATGGGCTTTCCATGCCCTGTTCAAATCTCCTCCCCCAGCTGAGCCCTAGAAGATGGTGCGAATTTTGGCGGGCTCTTCTAGGGGGTTTTTCGACTGCTCTTGAGGCCGTTCTTCTCTCCGAACGGATTTCTCCTCTTTGGCATAACGACGTATATGTCCTTTGCGAATGAGGGACTCAATCTCGTCCTTCAGGTCCACATAGTCGTCCATGTTGTGACCATGGTCCCGGTGGAAGCGACAGAATTTTCACTTGTCCCTGTGTTCTGGATCATCCCTCATGCAAACCGGCCAATTGAGTAGCCTTTCTCCACGGATGTCTAGCAGGATCTGCTTGGCGGATGTATTGAGTGGAGTGTAGGAACGGAATTTTCCTTCCGGCCTACGGTTTAGACGACGATCATGAGAAGCGCGGTCATCCATCCCTTTGCTAGCCGGCTGGGAGTCTTCGTTCCGGGGTCTCTTCCCCTTGTTCGTCGAGTCAGACGCCTGTGTACCCTTTCGGGCGTTGGTGAACTCCTCTGCGTTAGTGTACTTCTGAGCTTTCGCCATGAAGTCCGCTAGCGTCTTCGGTGGATTCTTTCCGATGGAGAAGGCAAACTTTCCTTCTTTCAGTCCGCTCAAAATGGCGACGAGGGTCATCTTATCATCGTAGTCCTCGACATGTAATGCTTCTTCGTTGAAGCGGGCGATGTAATCCTTCAACGACTCCTTCAGGGTCTGCTTAATGGTGAGCAGGTGGGTGTTGTGTTGAGGGTCAAATATTGCATATTAGACCCCAGTTATTGTCTGAATTTACGAACTTTATACTGTCTAATAGCCCGATTTAATCGTGTTTGTGATGCAGGGTGTCTTTATGAGCTCGAACTGAAATAAAGAGCTTAAAGCATGGATTTAACGCTTTGATGACACCAAAGGTAAAGGACGGACTCCAAGGACTAAGATCAATAGATTTGCAGGCCAGGGACCCGAGTAAATCAAGCTATTTACATTAAAAAGGGCTGGAATTGGTCTAAAAATGCAAGATCACAGGGTTCTCACCATCCGATTGAGTTGAAAATTCATACATGTGATGGGGGCCATAAATTAACCGTACATGTCAAAAATCAGACATTGGATTGCCCTGGAAGTGACCCAACGGATAAATCAGCCCCTTAATTCATTAAGTGGGGTCCACATGCTTCCTGGATATGCTTCACTTTTGGTCCCAATGTCTAAAATGATATTTCAGAATTGATGAATGGTACAGATTTCTCAAGACCATCACAATGGAGCTACATGTACATCGCCAGTACACAAAGTGCGTGTGCACTCAATGTGCACCGGACGAAAATTCCAGTCAAAGCTCAATTGGACCGAGCTTTCTTTCTTAAAAAACGGAGTTACCGTTTTTGCTACAGCGTGCGACGCTGTCCGGGATCTTACGCAGTTGTGGACCCCACTCATGGTTCGAATGGTTGATCCATACCGTCCATACGACTTCTGCGGCCCATACCACTAACGCCTAGTTGACGGAATTTGAAAATGACAAAGGAAACGGGATCTCAACCGTGTAATTGTCGGACGGACGGTTAAATAGGAAACTAGTGGGCCACACCAGAAATTGATCCAAAACTGGCCCTCTCTGAACGGTTTTTCAAGTGGATCTCAATGGACGGAGTGGATATCCCCACTAACATCAGCCATGGCCCCACCAGCCATCACAGCGCTGACCCGCACTTCGCCCGCGACCGTCTTCAAAACAGAAATTTCCGTTTTCATCCAGTGTAACGAGCGAAGGCGGTCGATTTTGCGGATGATAGTGGGCCCCACACATGCCCCGTACGGACGATCCAAAGCATCCACCGTGTAGAGGGGCACGAGCACTACAAAACCATGTTGACTCTTTTCATCCATGCATACACATGTGTGCGATACAAGGACCACAAGTGGATTGCCCTGCAACATTCAAAACTAATCTTTTTATGATTTCTTCTCTTTTCTGCATCAATGGACGTTCAAAACCACCCATTCTTAACTGAAATTTCGTTCTTAATCCAATGGACGGGGTGAATTTTTCAGAAAATGCTTCTGTGGGACCCACCGATCACAACAGCGAAATGGTGCGAAAGGTTTCGCACATTCACGAAAATTAACTTTTTCAGGCGGATGTGACCCACCATCTTTGATCATATGGCAGATCTGAACCGTCTATCATGTAGAGGACCCAAAAACGTCCTAAAAGACGGTGTTTCTTTGGAAATTAAGTGAGAAAAGTGATGATTTTTGACGCACCGAACTTGGCTACGAAAAAGCTTTAGTTGGGCATGCATAGCTTTCCAAATCCGATTTTCACCATTCCAGCAGCTATATAAGGAGGTTTTGGACGTAGAGAGCATTCATTCAGACCTTGGGAGGAAGATTCAGACCCGTAGAGGCTTGGGCTTGGACGTGGGACGGCTTAGAGAGAGAGACAGGAAGAATTTTTAGTTTTTCTTTCTTTCTTATTAATTTATTAGGATTTAGCCTCACTATGTTAGGCTAAACCTCTTACCTAGGGTTAAGAGGTGAAGCTTGCAGTGAGATGGGAGAATTTATTATACAATTTTTGTTTAATTTATGAACTGAATTCATGTTGATGTTAGTTTAATTAATGTAAGTATTTTTAGTTTTTAATGGTCTGTTGTGACTGAAATTACAATGGGTCTGCAATGCTTTGAATATTTCCTTCTCCCTTTTATGTTTATGACGTCAGGAAGCTCTGTTGTTCACCATCGTCTCCTGCGCATGGTTGGATGTCGGCACCCTTCCTAACCTCCATACATGTGATTGGTTGGTAATTAGTTTAATTCTGTTGTTTGCCATAGTCCCTTGGGCATGGTTTGGTGATGGAATCCATTCTAATTCATATACCTTTCATCTCTCTAAAACTAGATCAATGTCAGTTCAGTTAATTTTCATAAAACATACATAAGATTTCCCTGATCTTTACAAGTGGATCCTCTGAATCCCTAGTTACCCTTCTCTGATATCTCCTTAGTTTTAGATTAATTAACGTACAATTATTTCACAATTGCTACTTGATTTAGAATTCATCTTATTCTAGTTCAAATCCTTCTTAATTTTAGATAACGTACAAGTTTCAGTCCCTTGGGATTCGACCTCGGTCTTACCGAGTTTATTACTACATCACAACCCTGCACTTGGGGAGTGAACAAGTTTTTGGCGCCGTTGCCGGGGACTGTCGGCTACATTTTTCTGAAATTAATTAGTTTTAGGATTAGTTTAGATTAGATTTTCTTTTTAGAATTTTCTAATTCTATGCTTAGTTATTTTCCTTTTTAGAAATTTTTCCTAACTTTAGAAACTTCCTATTTTTCATTTTATCTGATTTTTAGAACTAATCCATTTTTTCTGTTTTGTAGGAAACTTCTAATTTAGTAAGCTCTTTCTAATTTTTCTTTCTTTGAAATTTCTTCTTTTCTTTAGAAATTAGTTTACTTTTAATTAGAACTTTCTATTCTTAGAAACTAACTTGTTTTGTTTATTCTGCAGGTTCTTAACCTAGGACTTCAAATTTGGTAACTTCTTTCCATCTTTCCCTTTTACTTTCTAAATTTCTACTTCTTTTCTCTTAGGTCTAGGTTAGAATTTAAATTGAGGGCTGAGTGTGTTTTATGCCCCAGTGGGCACATGACAACACTCGACGTCTCGTGACTGAAGGAGGATTAGTTGAGGGGTTGACTGTCCATCGCAGGACTAGACACCACTTGAATTCTCCTGAGTTAGTGGAGGCTATGGCTGAAAATTAACCTCAAGCACTACCCCAACCTAGGGTTGAGGAAGTACATGATGAGAATGAGGTACATCAGGCACCCCCGCCTCGTACTTTACGAGATTATTTACAACCGGCGGGGGTGAGTACGCCCTCATGTATGATTTTTTCTGCGAATACAGGACATATGGACATCAAGCCAGGGATTATCCAACTCCTTCCTAAGTTCCATGGGCTTGAGTCTGAAGAACCATACTTGCATCTGAAAGAGTTCGACGAAATCATAGGCACCTTATATTTCCCTAATGTATCTGAAGATACAATTAGGCTGAAACTCTTCCCATTTTCCTTGAAAGAAAAAGCCAAGACGTATTTACATTCACTACGTCCTAGATCCATTGGCACATGGAATGATATACAGAGGGAATTTATGAAGAAAGTTTTCCCACATCATAAGACAATTACCCTCAGGAGAGCAATCATAAACTTTGCCCAAAAGGAAGATGAAACATTCTTCCAATGTTGGGAAAGGTTCAAGGATCTGGTTAATGCATGCCCACAACATGGCTTTGAAATATGGCGCATTACGAATTTTTTCTATGATGGGCTAACATCTTCCATGCGCCAAATGGTTGAGACAATGTGTAACGGAGATTTTATTAATAAAAATGTCGACGAGGTATGGGATTACCTCGATAGTCTCGCGAAAAAAACACAATCATGGGACTATTACCCAAGAACGAACACTACGTCTAGGCCGACTCATTCAAGGGAAAAAGAAGGAATATATCTCCTGAAAGAGGATAATTATCTTAACGCTAAGGTGGCCAATCTCACCAGAAAATTTGAGGCCATGGAAGGAAGGAAGGAAAAGGTTAATGAAAGTGTTTGCGGCATCTGTGATTGCAACATTCATACTACTGAAAATTGTCCTTCAATACCTGCCTTTCGAGAAGTATTGAATGAACAATCTAATGCCGTAAATAACTATCAAAGACCTTTCAATGGACCACCCTCTAATACGTACAATCCTGACTGGAAAAATCATCCAAATTTTAGTTGGAGGAATGGACAAACTGTTACCCCTCAAGGTTTCTTCAATCAAAATCGAAACCAGGGGAGACCTCAAGAAGAACGGGCTCAAAATTCTATGCAAGAGCTGACGCAGATAATGTGAAATTTTATACAAAAGATAGATTTACGTATGACGGCTATAGAAAAGGGAATGCTTCCTGCACAAGCAATCCCCAATCCTAACCGCAATACGAGACAGGTAATCCCAGCTCTTCAAATCAAATGGGGCACACTAAATCCATCACCAATCTTAGAAGTGGGAAGGTTATTGATAAAACACTTCCGATTAGGTCCGAAAAGCCTCAAGAACCAGAAGAGGACAACAATGATGAATCTAGTGACACCCCACAAAAATTTGAACCGGAACCTCTAGAAAAGTCAGTTGCTCCGTTTCTCCAACGGTTGGTTGAACCAAAACGTCTCTCTAACTCTCAGGATATCCTAGAGGTGTTGAAATAAGTGAAAGTCAATATTCCTCTACTTGATGTCGTAAAACAGATACCTTCATATGTCAAATTCCTGAAAGACCTATACACTACCAAACGACGGAAAGTGTTCAAAAGAAGATATCCTTGACTGAGAAAGTGAGTGTCATCCTAAAACAAGATGTGCCACAAAAATTCAAAGACCCCGGTTGCCCAACCATATCATGTGTAATCGGGAACTACCGAATTGATCACGTACTTCTTGACTTAGGAGCGAGCATCAATCTAATTCCCTACTCGGTATACCAACAGTTAGGTTTAGGTGAATTAAAACTCACCCGGACCATTCTACAACTTGCTGATCGCTCTGTTCGTATACCAAGAAGGATAATTGAGGATGTGTTGGTCCAGGTTGATAGATTTTACTACCCTGTAGATTTTATCATTTTGGACACTGAACCCATCAATGACACGAGCACTCAGATTCCCGTCATTCTTGGTCGCCCATTCCTGTCCACTTCAAATGTAATTATCAATTACAGGAATGGTGTTATGACCATGTCTTTTGAAAATTTGACATTGGAATCGAATATCTTTTTCAATAACGGCAGCAACTCAGAGGATGATGACGATTTCCACAATGTTAACATAATTGATTCTTTTGTGGAAGATAGAACACCTCTCACCTTATCCTCTGATCCTCTAGAGACGTGCCTGGCCCACTCCCATGATCTTGATGATGATATAATTAAGGAGACGTGTGTCATGGTTGATACTGCACCGGTACTTGAAGTTAACCGATGGAGGCCACAAATTGAAGAGTTTTCCCAAACTGATGTAGTGCCTCTACCGTCTAACATCAAGCCACCGAAGCTTGACCTAAAAACTTTGCCCTCCGAGTTGAAATATGTCTATTTAGGTCAAGATGAGACATACCCGGTGGTGATCTCTACCCACCTGGAGAAAGACCAAGAGAGTATGCTCATATCTACTCTCATTGAGTATAAGGGAGCTCTTGGATGGACGATAGCGGACCTCAAAGGAATTAACCCATCGATTTGTACTCACCGCATATATTTTGAGGATAATGCAAAGGCTGTTCGGCAATCACAATGAAGACTAAATCCAAATATGAAGGAAGTGGTTAAGGCCGAGATTCTCAAACTATTGGATGTGGGTATCATATACCCTATATCCGATAGTCAATGGGTGAGTCTAACTCAGGTGGTTCATAAGAAGTTCGGGATCACCATCGTAGCCAATGCCAATAATGAACTCGTGCCGACCAGAGTTACTACTGGTTGGAGAATGTGCATTGACTTCAGGAAGTTGAATATCGTCACTAGGAAGGACCACTTTCCTTTACCCTTTATAGATCAGATCTTGAAAAGGTTAGCTGGTCATTCCTATTACTGTTTCCTTGACGAGTATTCAGGGTATAATCAGATTGAAATCCCCCCTGAAGATCAGGAAAAGACCACATTTACATGTCCCTATGGCACCTTTGCTTACAGAAGGATGTCATTCGGGCTATGTAATGCCCCTGCCACCTTTCAGTGATGCATGATGAGTATTTTTTCTGACATGGTGGGGAAAAATTTAGAAGTTTTCATGGACGATTTCTCTGTTTTCAGTTCATCTTTCAGCGAGTGCTTATCGAGTCTTAAATGTGTGCTGAAAAGATGTAAAGAAAAGAATCTTGTACTTAATTGGGAGAAGTGTCATTTCATGGTTCAGAAGGGAATTGTCCTTAGACATATCATCTCGTCCAAAGGAATCGAGGTAGATAAGGCAAAGATCGATCTTATCTCTAACCTACCTCCACCCAAGAACATCAGAGACGTGCGATCCTTTTTAGGACACGCAGGATTTTACAGACGATTCATAAAGGACTTTAGTCTCCTCTCTCGTCTTTTATGTAATCTTCTTCAAAAGGATGCACCATACGAGTGGACTGAGCAATGTCAAAAAGCTTTCACTAAGCTTAAGGGCATGTTAACCACTGCACCTATCATACAGCCACCCGACTGGAGTCTTCCTTTTGAACTTATGTGCGACGCCTCTTATTATGCTCTTGGAGCGGTTTTAGGCCGGAGAAAAGATAAACGGCCTTACGTCATTCACTACGCAAGTAGGACTCTAAATCCTGCCCAAGTGAACTATTCGACTACGGAAAAGGAACTCTTAGCCGTAGTGTTCGCTTTGGACAAATTTAGTTCCTACTTAATCGGATCTAAGATCATCATCTACACAGATCATGCGGCACTTAAGTATCTTCTTTCTAAGAACGATTCTAAGCCCCGTCTGATACGATGGATCCTTCTACTTCAAGAATTTGATTTAGAAATTAAAGACAAAAAGGGAGTAGAGAATGTAGTGGCCGATCATCTCTCTCGCCTTAATACCTCTGATTCCCTTGATGCGACTCATATTAATGACATGTTCCCTGATGAACAACTGTTTAGAGTCTCCCATTCACCTTGGTTCACTGATATTGCCAATTATCTTGCTACAGGTTCCATACCGACACATTGGACATCACAAGATAAGAAGAAATCCTTTACCAAGGTGCGTAACTTTTTATGGGACGATCCATATTTGTTTAAATATTGCTCAGACCAAATCTTAAGGAGATGTGTACCAGACGATGAGCATCAGAGTGTCATCTCCTTCTGTCACTCACAGGCCTGTGGTGGTCACTTTTCTGCTAAAAAGACCACGGCCAAAATTCTGCAGTGTGGCTTCTATTGGCCCACCATGTTTAGGGACACTCATGAGTTTTGCAAGGCTTGTGAGTGTTGTCAAAAATTGGGAGCATTGTCCCGTCGAAATATGATGCCCTTGAATCCCATCCTTATCATATAAGCATTTGATTGCTGGGGCATCGATTTCATGGGACCATTCCCCCAATCCTTTTGAAATCTGTATATTTTGCTCGCTATCGATTATGTCACTAAATGGGTCGAAGCGATTCCGTGCCGCAACAATAACCATCGCACGGTTATTAAATTTTTAAAAGAAAACATCTTGTCGCGGTTCGGGACGCCTCAAGCCATCATTAGTGACGGGGGCTCACACTTTTGTAATAGAGCATTTGAGAGCTTAATGTAGAAATACGGTATCTCTTATAAGGTGAGCACCCCATACCATCCACAGACAAGTGGACAAGCTGAGATTTTCAATAGGGAGATCAAACATATCCTGGAGAAAACAGTTAACCCTAATCGTAAGGATTGATCAATCTGATTGACTGATGCCTTATGGGCGTACCGTACGATTTTTAAAACTCCTATTGGAACATCTCCCTTTAGACTTGTCTATGGGAAGGCTTGCCATTTGCCTGTGGAATTAGAACATAAAGCATACTGGGCGATCAAAAATCTAAATTTCAATCTGGACAACGCTGGCTCGCCACGCAAACTTCAATTAATTGAACTTGAAGAAATTCGGAACGATGCGTACGAGAACTCGAGAAGTTACAAGGATAGGATGAAGGCGTTTCATGATCAACATATTCTACGAAAATCATTCACGCCATGTTAGAAAGTTCTTTTATACGATTCTCGACTACATCTCTTTCCGGGTAAGCTTCCATCTCGTTGGACCGGCCCTTACATTGTTGTCACTGTTTATCCTCATGGGGCTGTCGAGATAAGAGATCCCGACAATGGCAAGGAGTTTAAAGTAAATGGACATCGATTAAAACCATTTGTCGAGAAATTTGATTCAGAGGACATGTTCATGCCTCTGATTGCTCCTGTTTACCAGGATTGATTTCCTAGTCTGATGGAGGTATAGGTAGGTTTATCGCTTTCATATGACTAGGGTAGTTGCTTTATTTGTTTGGCTGAAGATGGTAAATTTAGCGCTCCTAGGAGGCAACCCAGCTCTTCATTTCATTTTTCTAGTTAGTTCGTTCAACATTTGTGGGTAACATTACTACAAACCCTCACAAGACTACAACTCGTCCACTAGGGGTAACCTAGGGGTTTAAAGGCTTGTTGCATACGCTAAATGCAATCGAGAGCACCTGTGAAAGTGGTATAGGTAGGATTTTATTTTCGTTATTTTTGTTTTTCTTTTTCTCTCGTGCTAACCAGCTTCCATACTGTGATCTCGTGGAAAATCTCTCTTGATTCGTTATCCAGGTACTATCTTCCCATCACTTTACTTTCGTTGTTCCATGTGCATTGCATGCCCATATCTTTTACATTGAGGACAATGTAGATTTTAGGTTGGGGATGGGAGATTAGGCTTCCTAATCAGTATTTTCTTGGTCTTGAGCAAAAATTGCGAAAATTGTAAAAATTTTTAAAATTTTTTCAGAAAATTCTTGTGAATTCGAAGTGATTTTGACAGATATCCCTAATTTATATTTTCAAGATACGTGATGTTGGTAATTTTGGACTCTGGGATTCAGTATCTGTTAAATTTCGCAGTTAAAATCGAGTTATTAATCCATGATTAGAAGTTGTAAACATTGATTGAGTCATGATTTCACATGTCACGTCTCGCCTACACATTTAGATTTCAGTTCCATATCGAAGGATTAACTTGGTAATCACTGAGCATGAAAGGAACCAGCCTGAAATATCTTGCCATCATGGTATAAAAATTAAAAAGGTTGGATAATTAATCTTCACCATAGGTTTGCTCCCTATAGGTGTAGAGTTAATTCCCCATAAATGATATGTGAAAAAGGTCTAAGAGTACGGTCTTCACCATAGGTTTGC
Source organism: Magnolia kwangsiensis (assembly GCA_037074715.1). Lineage (NCBI taxonomy): Eukaryota > Viridiplantae > Streptophyta > Magnoliopsida > Magnoliales > Magnoliaceae > Magnolia > Magnolia kwangsiensis. The sequence goes on along the minus strand of CM073575.1, from coordinate 24,408,838 downwards.
TCCCTATTGGTAAGGATTTGATTCCTCTTCTTGGCATGACTATTAATGGAAAAATAAAAAGTTAAAAAGATCAAAAGATGAAATTTATGAGGCAAGTTTGGTTATCATGAATTCTCTTGCCGGTTACCAATGAGATCCTGAAATAACAAATTCAATCTTAAGGTTGATAAGTCGAGATTACATTATACGCCCATGGAACTCAATGTTTAGAATTATTCTAATTGATGGATTAATACCTTAAACTTGATTATGAAGTTTAATGGGTGCCTGAGTATAGGAGAAAATAATTCCCAACATTCATGAATCTTAAAATTCTAATATTTAAATTGTTTTTCGAAAGAATCATTCAAGTTCATAGAAATCATCTTCTAATTTTCAACTTATTTTTCGCATACTTTGCTTGGGACTAGCAAAATGCTGGTTGGGGGTTGTGTTGAGGGTCAAATATTTCATATTAGACCCCAGTTATTGTCTGAATTTACGAACTTTGTACTGTCTAATAGCCCGATTTAATCGTGTTTGTGATGCAGGGTGTCTTTATGAGCTTGAACTGAAATAAAGAGCTTAAAGCGTGGATTTAAAGCTTTGATGACACCAAAGGTAAGGGACGGACTCCAGGGACTGAGATCAACAGATTTGCAGGCCAGGGACCCGAGGAAATCAAGCTATTTACATTAAAAAGGGCCGAAATTGGTCTAAAAATGTAAGATCACAGGGTTCTCGCCATCCGATTGAGTTGAAAATTCATACATGTGATGGGGGCCATAAATTAACCGTACATGTCAAAAATCAGACATTGGATCATTCTGGAAGTGACCCAACGGATAGATCAGCCCCTTAATTCATTAAGTGGGGCCCATATGCTTCTTGGATATGCTTCACTTTTGGTCCCAATGTCTAAAATGATATTTCAGAATTGATGAATGGTACAGATTTCTCAAGACCATCACAATGGAGCTACATGTACATCGCCAGTACACAAAGTGCGTGTGCACTCAATGTGCACCGGACGAAAATTCCGGTCAAAGCTCAGTTGGACCGAGCTTTCTTTCTTAAAAAATGGAGTTACCGTTTTTGCTATAGCGTGCGACGCTGTCCGGGATCTTACGCAGTTGTGGACCCCACTCATGGTTCGAATGGTTGATCCATACCGTCCATACGACTTCTGCGGCCCATACCACTAAGGCCTAGTTGACGGAATTTGAAAATGACAAAGGAAAGGGGATCTCAGCCGGGTGTAATTGTCGGACGGACGGTTGAATAGGAAACTCGTGGGCCACACTAGAAATTGATCCAAAACTGGCCCTCTCTGAACGATTTTTCAAGTGGATCTCAATGGACGGAGTGGATATCCCCACTAACATCAGCCATGGCCCCACCAGCCATCACAGCGCTGACCCGCACTTCGCCCGCGACCGTCTTCAAAACGAAAATTTCCGTTTTCATCCAGCGTAACGAGCGAAGGCGGTCGGTTTTGCGGATGATAGTGGGCCCCACACATGCCCCGTACGGACGATCCAAAGCATCCACTGTGTAGAGGGGCACGAGCACTACAAAACCATGTTGACTCTTTTCATCCATACATACACATGTGTGCGATACAAGGACCACAAGTGGACTGCCCTGCAACATTCAAAACTAATCTTTTTATGTTTTCTTCTCTTTTCTGCATCAATGGACGTTTAAAACCACCCATTCTTGACTGAAATTTCATTCTTAATCCAATGGACGGGGTGAATTTTCCAGAAAATGCTTTTGTGGGACCCACCGATCACAACAGCGAAATGGTGCGAAAGGTTTCGCACATCCGCGAAAACTGACTTTTCCAGGCGAATGTGTCCCACCATCTTTGATCATATGGCAGATCTGAACCGTCTATCATGTAGAGGACCCAAAAACGTCCTAAAAGATGGTGTTTCTTTGGAAATTAAGTGAGAAAAGTGATAAATTTTGAGGCACCGAACTTGGCTGTGAAAAAGCTTTAGTTGGGCATGCATGGCTTTCCAAATCCAATTTTTACCACTCCAGCAGCTATATAAAGAGGCTTTAAATGTGGAGAGCATTCATTCAGACCTTGGGAGGAAGATTCAGACCCATAGAGGATTGGGCTTGGACGTGGGACGGCTTAAAGAGAGAGACAGGAAGAATTTTTAGTTTTTCTTTCTTTCTTATTAATTTATTAGGATTTAGCCTCACTATGTTAGGCTAAACCTCTTAGCTAGGGCTAAGAGTTGAAGCTTGCAGTGAGATGGGAGAATTTATTCTACAATTTTTGTTTAATTTATGAACTGAATTCATGTTGATGTTAGTTTAATTAATGGAAGTACTTTTGATTTTTAATGGTCTGTTGTGACTGAAATTATAATGGGTCTACGATGCTTTGAATATTTCCTTCTCCCTTTTATGTTTATGACGTTAGGAAGCTCTGTTGTTCACCATCGTCTCCTGGGCATGGTTGGATGTCGGCACCCTTCCTAACCTCCATACATGTGATTGGTTGGTAATTAGTTTAATTCTGTTGTTTGCCATAGTCCCTTGGGCATGGTTTGGTGATGGAATCCATTCTAATTCATATACCTTTCATCTCTCTAAAACTAGATCAATGTCAGTTCAGTTAATTTTCATAAAACATGCATAAGATTTCTTTGATCTCTACAAGTGGATCCTCTGAATCCCTAGTTACCCTTCTCTGATATCTCCTTAGTTTTAGATTAATTAACCTACAATTATTTCACAATTACTACTTGATTTAGAATTCATCTTATTTTAGTTCAAATCCTACTTAATTTTAGATAACGTACAAGTTTCAGTCCCTTGGGATTCGACCTCGGTCTTACTGAGTTTATTACTACATCACAACCCTCCACTTGGGGAGTGAACATGTTGGGCTTCCTACTTCTCTTACCGCTTATGAATTGCATGAGGAATAGTCGACTCAGTTCCGCGAATGAGCCTACGGAATTTGGTTTTAGCTGGTGATACCAAATCCAAGCGGATCCGGTGAGGGTGATAGAGAACCCTCTACACATCATCGCAACCATTGCAGTCTGGATCTGCATACATGATCTGTAGGACTTCAAGTGTTCGGATGGGTCCCCAGATCCCGAATACTGGATGACGGGAGGCATCCGAAACCTCTGCGGCATCACTTCAGCCATGATGGCCGAGTTGAAAGGAGGCTCAGTTTCTTCCATTATCGTCTGGATCGTGGTTGGAACTGTCGATTGTTCTTACTTTTTCTCCAATATCAGGAACTTATCTTTCAGTTCCGCAAAGCGCGCTTCCCAAGGATCCTTGGTTTCAGCGACGACCTCTGGGGTATGTTCATCCTCCAATATTCTCCCTTCTCTCCTCCGTTCTAACTGATGACAGAGGTTCGTGGGTGGCAGGGCGGATGTGGCTGAATGGACGGTTGTCGGAACCCGAGCAGGCTCGTTTCGTGCGGATGCCTCGCCACGTGCCGCAGGAAGATTTTGACCCGACTGCGATACCCTTGAACGTTGGGGAACTTCGGGCCTCACACTCCTCGGCACGGAGCGAGTTTTCACAAACAGTCCCACTGGCTCGAGAACGGGTTATTCTTGAGTCGGGCGTAGTTCTGGCTCCCTCTGTTATTTCATCTGGTTTATCTCATCACGCAGGGCCTGGATCTCATTCTGCATAGCGCGGTACTTATTCGACCGATTACGCGAACGCTGAGAAAGCCCTGGAGCGGACTCGGCATGAAGGGTTGATTAACCATTTTCATGGGTCACAGCTGATATTTAGTTTTTTACGTTCATATAGGTTTGTATGACCTTTTCAAAAAGAAAAAAAAAATTATATATAAAGGTTTGTATGATCTTGTCATCGGGTTGGATAGCAAATAAAAATCATGAAAACATTACAGTGGGCTCTGGAAAATTTTTAATAAGAGGAAGGCATTCAAACACCACTGTTTCGTATGGTATGGTCCGCATGTGATTTAGATCTTCTTCATTTTTAGGCCCATGCCTTAACATGAACCAGCAAAATAGAAGGACATTGTGGGTATAGTATAGAAACATTAAGGTGGGCCCCATGCTAAGGGCCGCACCTAATGGGCTCCCAGGCTTCATACATCAATTACGTACTTGAGTAGAAAAGACGACAGAGATGTCTCTCCAACTACCCCTTCAACAATATTGTGGATGCCAACACATGTGAAGATGACCTTGGGGTTCTCCATTCAACTAAATCAGCCTATGACTTGCACCTCCCAATATTTGAATTTCAGATACTACTGTCAATTAAAGGAAAACATCCTAACTTCGTAATTAAAGATAGATGATTGATGGGTACCATCACCCACGTAAGGTAAGATGTAGAAACTGGAAGCTTATTGGTTGAAGGGGCCATACATTTCCAATTATGACCTATGGAATACGTGGATCCACATCAGTCAATTGAAGCTAGTGGAACTCAGTCGCTTTAAACGATCACATGAAAGGGATTACGCGTTCCAAAATGGATACCGGCAGCAATCCTATCTGTTTTTCTAAATTTTGGCCGTGTAAAGCAGGAAAAGATTTTGCAATTTTGTAAAGCAATGGAAACCACTGCCCAGGGCCATCGGTGCTGACTCTCGGAGCATCGTTAGATAGGTGGACCACAAAGATATAGGTGTACAGTGTACTGGACTGATATGGACGGCTAAAAAGGTTCACATGAAAGCCGCATTTACTGGACGCGGATTAGCTACTGATAGGTTGAGTAGCAAGACTCGCTACTGAAGTTACCTCACCGTGTTCTGTTATGTGGGCCTCACCATGATGTATGTGTTGTATCTACACCGTCCATCCATTTGGAGAGATCATTTTAGGCCATAAGACTAAGAACGAGTCAGATTCGAAGCTCGAGTCTACCCCACCAAAGAAAACTGTGGATATTGAACACCTGCAATTAAAAACTTCTAGGGGCCATGGAAGTTTTCGATCGAGCTGATATTTGTTTCTTCACTTCTTTCATGTCTTTGTTAACTTATGAACAGGTTAGATCTCAAATAAATATTATGGTGGACCCTCGGAAGGTTTCAACGGTGGGTGTTACTCTCCCCACTGTTTTTTTGTGGTGTGCTCCACTCGAGCTTTTGATCTACCTTATTCTTTGTCTCATGATCTAAAATGATTTCTCTAAGAAGATGGACGGTATGGATACAACATATACATTATGTGGGGCTCACGTACTGTGTTGACGTCACTTCAGTAGCGAGTCTCGGGACGCGGAGCTCCTCACAGGTATGCTAGGTGGGGCCTACCGTGATTTTTGTGAGAAATCTACGTTTTCCCGGCTCATTTTATGACGAGATACTAAAAATCAGATGGATCCAAAAATCATGGAGGCCATAAAAGTTTGTATGGACGGTATTAAGTGGGTATTCAGTGGCCACCGTTGAAACGTTCGCATGGCCATAAAAGCTTCGCATCAGGCTAATTTCTTTTTGTGTTTTCACTTCATTTCAGTGTTAATGATCTTTATAAAGGGTTTAAATGACATATAAACAATAACGTGGAGCCCAAGAAGGTTTCAACGTTAAGAACTTCTTTCCCTATTTTTCTTTCTTTTAAGGCTGCTTGAGTTTTGGATGGGCGTGATTTTTAGTTTCACGACCTAAAACGATAGGTAAAAATGGATGGACAGAGTGGATTTCTCTCAAAACTGACGGTGGCCCCAACCTAGCGTCCCACAGTAACTTCCTGCGAAAGGCTTTCACAGGAAATCGTCCGCTGCTCAGACCTGTCAAATTTAATAAGAAGCCGTCCTGGTTCTTGCATCACGGTATCTGCACGCGTTGTATTTTAAAATAGTTTAGTGTTCTAATAAATTCTACTGTGACAGGCCACGGCTATGGCAATAGGTGAGCCCGTGTCATACGAACCTGTCTATTCACACAAGTCCAAAAGATATATTTTATTTTAAAAAGTAGTGTTTTTTTAAACTCAAGGGCTGCACCAATTAAATTTAAACCCAACCTTTTTGAGAAGGGGTCTATGCTCTTAAGCGTGTCTGCTCAAAGTCTATAAATAAATTTCTCTATTTTATTTTTATTTTTGTTTTTTGTTTTAAGATGTATTAAAAAATTAAGTTTTCTCTTAAAAAATGTGTTAAAGTGTTCATAGTTCAGGTTAAGACCGCAAGTTGTTAGAATCTGTGTACAGTGAGTGCACCGTTAGGACTGAGTGATAGTCGTTGTATTTTAGAGGTTGATTGCCCAGATAATCCTGTTGCACTTGGGATAGGGTCCAAGAGGAACAAATTTAATTTCAAACTGAGTGACTCATGTCATGCCTCGACTTTTACAAATCAATAAATTTTTGTTTTCTCATTTTAATTTTATTTTATCTAAATAGTTTTCCAAACTCCAAATACCAACAAAATGTTTAGTTCCAATGTCTAAGATTCTTGTTTGTCAGTAATGAATCAATGCTCTAGATCTTTTTGGGCTCATATTATTAAATCGGGTATGTAGGTCGACTCCTAGGGATTGGTCAACACACACATAAAAATAAATAATAATAATAATAATACAAGAAAAAGAAAAAGAAATGCAGCACCTCAGTTATAAGATCTATCATCTTTTGTTTTGTGGAGTTATGCCTAAAACTTTTCTAGACCATCCATGAATAGGTGATCAGTAGGTTAATTTTCTCTTTCATGATTGATGCCATTAATTAATAGTTCAGGTGCAGTTTCAAAGTTCTAGAATTAATGTTTTGTTGTAGGTTAATTGACTTATAGTAAACATGTATTTCAATCAAGACCATCCATTGTGGTGCATCAAACATGAATAATGCATTGAAATAGTTAATGCTAATAGGGGCCAATGATCGTTGTATTAGGACCATATGTCTGATCATTCCACCTTTAATATCACAAATAGGAAGATCATACTAAAATTCACTTTTTGTTAACCAACTTTTTTGGGCCCTAACTTTTGGACAATTTAAGTTTAATTAGTGATGTGTATGCCAAGTGTTGATCCATATAAGTTGCCTCATAAGCAATCCAAACTCGTTTGTATCTCTTAGCTCTTTATAGCTCTTGGGAATGGTGGTGATTCATCATCTTCACATGCAAAATGCTTGTGTCCTAATCTGACGGTCCAAGGTGTTTTCCTGCAAATGGGGCGTATCCTGGAGGTCCGATCCATGGATGGCAAATGATGGAAAGTAGCCATCATATGAATAGTCAAATGTGTGAAGGTGAACATTAAATTTTACTTTAAAAAAAAAAAAAAAAAAAAAACTAATGGTTTGGATCACTACTATTGTGATGGATTTTAACTAGGGCAATTAACCGGTAAGACCCACTAAATAGGTGGTCTAGATTCACTACTAGATCAGAACTAGATTGTGGTTACTACTAGTTTTATAGAATGATGGTACTAGCATATATTGATTGGGACAGCTTGAGATGTATGATGTCTAGCTTGATTGTTTGGTCCAACATTTGACGGATGTTAGGGCCACCCTTGGAGATGCACATCGCTTTTCAAGTTAGACTACTTTGGTGAGCGACTGTGAAATGTTTCCAAATTAGAGGAATTCTTAGCCATTTGATGAAAAAAAAAATCACTTAAATGATGAATTTATTTGTTAAAGAGTAATAAGGCAGGATCTACTTATGTAGAATATTAGGCCTACATTGGACCTCTAATCTATCTTATGTGGGTTGACGATTGATATGTTTGAGTTTTGTATTCATGTGTCACATGTACAAAATATAGTCTTCCCATTATAACATAAAACATTAGACAATGTATAATTCTTGATACATAGACACTAAAAAATTGTACACATGTAGAAAAGATCACATTCTTATTTATAAAAATTTAAAATTGTAGGAGTTATGTACTTAAATACATTGATAAAAATCAAATTAACTCATAAATGCACTTAGAGAAGAATGTACAAGGGTCTAAAGTTATAGATCTATACAGATGTTATATTGGCCCATGTGGGATGATTGGGCTGGTATATTTTTTAGAATATTACCTTTTGTAAGCCCAATAGATGAAAGGTCTAGATCTTGCATATGTGTTACTTTTCTAAATATTAAGTATTTGATAACTCACATTATATGAATGCTTGTCTCTCTAAAGTTTCACTTACCATGAAGTAAAGGGTGGCTTGAGTTTCTCAAGTGGACTAGTAGTAAATGTGTCTTAATTTAATGTTAATTCTAACTTACATTTTATAATGTAAAAAATGATATTATAGAATATTGGGTTCAATGATAAACAGACCGTTGACACATATTACTTAACTGTTTGACACACTTATCGTTGTTTTTTTATAAACGGTTAATATTATTGCTCTTATACATAAAGTTGTGGATAGGGTGACGAGTGCACATGCCTAATTTATGAGACAAGTTACATTCACCTTTAACATCGTTCATCATACTTTCTAAACAATATTACCTGCTTAAAAGGGTGGAGGAAATGTTATTTCTATTCGATCATGTTCCGACCTAAGACACGTGTTAGATCCAGTCAATACATATGATAGTTCTTACAAAAGATTTTTCTTAATTCAAAGTTTGGTTAATAGGTTTATCAGGTGGGTTGTAGATATAGCTATCAAGGCTAAATCTAAAAATGTGGGGTGCACTTGGATGCACTTAGGGTTGATATAAAAATTGAAGGTTTGTACTAAGGAAACTATATGATGAATGTTATGGATCAATATGCGCATACTTTGCATTAATCTGTAGGTCTTGGAGACAGGGTGTCTGAAATCAAACTGATTGCATGTTTTAATGATCTAATTAGTAGCCATCAAATGAATGATTAGAAAGAAAATGGTCAATGGTCTAAATTTAGCGGATGATTATTCGGTCAGTAGAATTTTCAGGCTGAACTCTATTCATATTGGAGGTCAGGTTTGGTGTTTATATGAGTAACAATAAGTATACTTGATGAACCGTAATATTTTACTTATCAACAAATGCAGTTTTATGATTAGTAGACTTATGTACTTGTTGGGGGGGTGCATGTTTAATGAACAAACCATCGGTCAATATGCTTAATCATGGATTAAGAGGTCCTAACTCTTTAAGATTTTGGACATCTTTCACTAATCGATAAACTGACCAACCTTTCATATGTCAGGGAATATGTAATAACATGATAACGTTACCATACTCTTTTTTAGTTATCATATATGTATGTATGAAAAATTATTTTAGCCTCTTTGTACTATAGATACAATAAACTCGATTGACTTTATCACTGGTTGATTGAATGGTGGACTAGTGAACTTGGTTGAATGGAAAGAGTACATTCAAGGCTAGGAAAATTGGTTGTATTCAGAGGTGATGATATAATAACTATCATAAAAAAAGTGATGATCATTATCTATTGCATGATGGAGTTATAATTGTTATAGCAATATAGATCTATATTCTCAATAGAATATAGAATTCAAATTTATGATATCCCTTCAATTCATTTGATATTTTATGTTAGAATAAAGTAGTTTCTATCCTAATAATAGCCTCATTGACAAGATGACACCATAGGTGAAAAAAAATGAATGACTTTCAGTTGATTCGACAACAAAAGAAGAATGATGGATCTCCCTTGTAATATAGAAAATTTATTTAACATGCTTCTTAGAGTAGGAACATTGTATTGAATGTTGATCACTTCTACTGGCCCAATTAGGTTGGATGATGCATATTGATCTTCATTTTGGAGCCCCTGATTTATTTACAAAGGATTCAAACTCTAATAAATAAGCCACCAATTCCAATGAGAAGATTAATATGTATTTCAGGCTTCCAAATTGAGAATCGACGAGAAATTAATGGTTTTCTAGTGATTAGAAATAGTTCTTGCTACAACTACAATTCGATTTCCAGTAAATATGGTTAAATGCCACCAATCAAGTTCAAATAATCCATTGGTAATTCAAGAAAAATGCTCAAAGGAGATATGTTCTTTAGCTTGCATAAAATTTACAACTGACACCCAAAATAACGCAATGTCCCTATATAACGCCCTGAATTTCAGGAGCCGAGTGATACTCAACTTTCGAATTCCTGGGTGTCACCTATGCCTTGCAGATTATCAAACTCCAGGTTTAATCTAATTGATACATGAGCAACTGAGAAATTAAATGTATTATGTGTCATAAACCACGACTAAATTACTGAAATAAAGTGCGACTAATATAATGTATGATCATCAAAAGGAGATAACATGCATGAGGTACGGAACAACGTCCCAACAAAATATATGGTCCAAAAGAATGCGCAAATGTCCCTTTGCCCTAAGGCCCCATCACTAGTCCTAGGGCAGCTTATGGTGATCTGCCCAAAAGCTGAATGTAGAAGAGCTCCTTATCCTCGTCTACACTTGCCCCATATAGTGGGTCAAGCTCCATGAGAGCTGCATCTAAGATAAGGTCTGTTTAGTGTTTTAAAACACCGTCCTAGAGTGAAAGTGAGTGAACAACTCACTAGTTTCATTAACAATACGTTACACAAGTTATCGATTCCATATGTGCAATTAATGAAAAGCATATAAGCATATAATTCCTAGTTACTCTTATTAATGCTCATGCATGATGTTGTGATATGGTGCATACCCTCGCCATCCAACATTCTCTCAAGCGTCACCATCTAAACGTTCGCATATGTCCAACACTCCCTCAATGCGACTGCAACTGCCGAATCGCCAACCTAAGTAATGTAATGCGATCATGAATATGTTAGCTAAGTGTTTAGTTACGTCCACTCATCGAGCAGGTTTGGAAAAACTGGGGCACCCTAACGAAGTTAATACTCAATCCCGATCGCGAGGTTCAGGCGGTCGTGACGGCTTTGCGCCTGTCATCCTTGATCCGTTTGGATTCGTCACTCCTAAAAAACTCATATGAAAGGCGGCATCGAAAATTTGGTTTGTTCACGGACACTACAAGGAGGCTCGTTACCCCATTATAGGCTGATAGCTCGATCATAGTGTCTCATTCTACCATGCCCAGCTTTCAAGACTTATGGATTAATCATAGTTGTTAACAGTGGGCGCTGCATGGGCGTAGGGTGCCTCAGGTTCAAACAGGCATAATCATACATGGTTAACGGATATGGTTAGACAATTAGTGGGCCAATTTGGCCGGTTTAAGAGAACTACAAAGTATCCGACATTGGATGAGAACATCCCGCGCAGTCCAACTGCCGTCGGCTACCCGTGTTCGACCTAAATTGGTCGGATTGGTCGCTGGGTGGCCCAACCAGTGGGGTTGCCCGTACGCATCTTAAAACTTTGCTAGCCAACCCAAAAAAAGGGGGACTAATTTCTTAGCACTATATATGAGATCATAAATTATTTTTAGTTGCAGACATTTCAGGTATGCATATCATTAAACATTATTGTTCAACCTAACATAAGCATATTAATGACATGCAAGCACATTATCCCCAAATCGTCACAGGTTTGGGGATAAACCATATTCAATTTCGTATAATAGGAAGGGAAACAAGTAGTTATTTTAAACATGCTTAGGTAGATTTATAGATAAGTAACTACCAACGGATTTCTTACAATTCAACATGCAAAGCAAATTTCACATAATATACAATTATTAATTTCGCCCTAGGTTCGATAATTGGCCACGTAAGGATAATGATCTGCACCTGAGAATAGCCTGACGGTTCGTGGAGCCACTCCTAAGGTTTTGGTTATATGACTTGGCATATTGGAGCCTTGCACCGATAGAATTTGCATGTTAAAGTGCATGTAAGGTTTAACACCCCAAATTTTTGCCAACCTGGGGTTAGACGTCCTTAGGCAATGGGTCAACCACATCACTCTTAGGAATCAATTCCAAAGCCAAAGAAATCATTTAGAACCAAATTCTTTAGAAAATAAGCGTAAGTTACCTAGCGCTACGCTAGAGTAGCTGTGAAATTGTCCCTGAACACTTTAAATACGTTCTACAAGACCCAAAACTTGTAGAATCAATGACGCTATAATACCCTGAAACCTAGGATCAAACTCTAAACTCGTTTGCCCTCAGGAACCTTCTGAAACTTCGTATTGGATTTAGACCGCGTGTCGAAAGTCTGATATCTACAATCTTAGACCATTGCGACCGCCTTGTTGGACTTGACAATCGTTTCGAAAATCAAGGCCAACCGACGCTCTGAGGCTATTTCATTGAGCCTGGAGTAAAGAGAGTGAGAAAGGGGAAAGATTTGGATATTTTAATTCAAATCTGGCACGTGACTTTGCGCGTTATTATTAAGCGTTCTGACCGTCAGAATTCAGCCAAATTTTACCCTCGGATCAGAAAAAATTTCTCTTTCATATCACGAGACTTGTAGACCTGATTAAGGCACGATGACCGCTGAACTGAAACTGCACCGCCATGTGTGATCTGCGAACTCTACCGGACTGAAAATTGGGTGTGGAAAACATCCAGTGACCATGAGCTTAAGTCCGACCGCGTTCGGCCAGGGGACCTCCCGAAATACTCTTTTGGATCGGAACAGCCCCGATTTGGTTATAACTTAAGTATACTTTATTCACAAGTCTATTTAAGTTAGAATTTAGGCTATATAAGGGCCTTAAACCCTCGCATACCTCTCTCATCTGAAATTGCTAGAAATCCTAGATTGAAAGAGAGAGAAAGTGAGAGATTGTGAGAGAGTAGTGGGAGAGAATTCCCGCCACTAGATTCAGCTTTTGCACGTGCCAAAGAACCGCACTCCAATGACTTTTCTGGTGATTCCAACACACTCCTAGGTAAGAAAAACCCTAACTACTTGCTGATTTAGGGTTCTTTCGATTCAAATAGCAATATAGCTTATGTATCTTGTGCATTAGGTCGCCTGTACGCCGTTGACGAAGCGTATACGTTCCATTCGAAACGATACACGTCTAGGGCAAAAGGTACGGATTTTAGACGCTTTGATTGACTGATTTCAAAGCTTTTAATGTTGTTTAATATTAGATTATCGACGAGCATGCCGTTTGACATGTAGAACATGCTGTCCGTTTTTCGTTTCGTAAACGTACGGTAAATATGAGATTTATGGTATTTTAGGCATTTATAGAAAATACTGTATACGTCCGTATTTTGTTGAAATGTTTGACATGTAAATTTATTGTGTTATGATATTATATGTGTGTATAATCTGTTTGGTGAAGAGATTCACCCTAATGCGTGCTTTGGGTTGACATACGCTATGTAAACTAAAGTGTGTAGACTAAGGGTTTGTAATAGTATGTATTGAGTAAATGGTGTTGTAAATTAGTTTTGAGAATGAATTCTCAATCCATATGATGTTGTACACGATTTTCTACATGTTTGCTATATGAATTGATTTTCTTATATGTATGAAATACATGTGTTGGGTGATTTGCTTACTTTGTATGCTATAACATGTGTTAACATGCTTGTGTTGTTGAACTTCAATTCCATTACTCTCATATGATCACTGGTATGGATTACAAATGTTTGGGGCTATACTTTAGTCCAGACAGTCGGTAATGGATTGAATTCGTGGTCGGCTTCTATCTACCACGGAGGACGCGTCGATGAACGCGAATCGTGTTTGGAGTTGACGGCAGCGGTTAAGCCACACGAAGTGTTTCATGCACTTCATGTCGCTCAGCTTGAGATGCGCTTGTACTAGTCGAGCCTGTCAAGTAACCCGACTGGCCATTGTATGTTCACCCTGTATGAGTCATAACTGCTTGAACCTAGGATACTGAACTTACCATTGAAAACCCTGTTAACCATGGTACCTTGATCCATAAAGACTCATGAGCCGGGCATGGTGGTATGGGACACCGTGGTCTAGCTGTCGGCCTACGCTGGGGCCACAAACCTCCCCGTAGTGACCAGTGAGCACCTTTGACTCGTGAGCCGATTGTGGTGGTATGGGACACTACATTCGAGCTGTCAGCCTATACTGATTAGGTGACGAGCCCTTTATAGTGACCTCGAGCGTATTCTGAGTCTACGGGAGGCGACGACCCTTCCGTAGCGACAAGAGTACAAGTAGGCCTGTATTGATAAGGTGATGGGGGAGAGGTGTAACGAGTGCGAGCAACAGCCCTGACAGCCCTTGCAGCGACCTACAAATATAACATCGTATAAGATTACTAGGAGTGACGACCCTAGACAGGATCTGTGTGGGGATTGATATAAGCAAGGTACCCTAGTTTCCCAATCCTGCTGTATGAGAAGGACTAATAACAACTCGGTAATCATTATCCATATCGCATTGCATGTGCCTGGAAGATGTGGAGCACTGAGGAACGTAAGCATGTCGCAGGCGTAAGATGGTGTCGTATGAGGGAGTATGTCGATGAGGGCATCCATCATGTCATTTCATGCATGCATTAACAATAGTATCTAGGAATGTTTGATTAATTGCTTTACTATTATCGCGTGATTGATTTGAGAACCTGCTAATCTTTGCTCTATTATTCCACTGAGTTAGCTACTCACTCCCACGTTACGGGATGGTATTCCGAACACCCACCAGACCCTTTTGTAATTGCAGATGATGGCGCGGCCTGTGAGGCGGAACCGGACTTGTATGATGATGAGGAGGATCCCTCCTTTATGCGTGTTCTGATTAACGGGATTACAGGGAGGTTGATTAGATGCCTTGACACTTGTCATTTTATATTTTTAGAGCACTCATGTATATCCTTTCTTTCCATTTTTGGAGTATACATGTATTTAATTAACCTGGTAACATGTTTACACTCTGGAGACTTACAATCAATTATATATATTTTATGTATTTATCACAGTCTTCCGCTTGCTAATTTAACTGTCTCTGGAGTAAGATATGTTGTTTTGGCTTAGTCTCAATCTTGTTTAATGTCATTCTACAGACAACATGCATTTATCATTACCCATGTTGCATAAGTGATGTTCTGAAACTCGAGAGTTGGGTTTCTACTCGACCCCCGATTTTCGGGGTGTTACACAAGGGGCCTAAAATTCTAAAATCTAGAAAGATGTTGGATTAATTACCTCTCTATTGCTGATGGGCCACTTCTACGGCGATGGAGTTATGAGCTCCGATGCGGGCTGTGGTAGGAGAAAATTTTTCCCAAATCCAGCTCCTCAAGGGATCCCTTCCTCTACTCTCTCCCCTTCCTCTCTCTCTCTTGCGACAAAAAAATCATATGGGAGCGAGGGAGTGTGATTTTCAAGCTTATATAGTCTGAAATTTGTGTTTTAATGGCCCTATGGGTTCTTTTTCTAACATGCATGCCCCTAGTAGGTTGAATCTTAGTCCATAGGGATATTCTAAACACCCATTGACCCATCTGTGTTATGGGGCAGGTGCCCCATTGCCGGATGAGTGATCAGTCCGAATTTGGCGGCAATCGGATGTTTTGATTGACCGTGGGGGTTGTATTTGCGATCAACGGTCACTGATGCTCGATTAGAGTCCCGGTTATATGGATATGAGCAGGGAAATGTCCTTGGCTCCTGACCCGAGTTTGATTTTAATCTAATGGCTGGAAAGTCACAACTTCACAATTTAAGTGGCGGGGCCAACTCATTTAAGTTTTAGGTTTCAAGTCCTTGAGACTCGCATTCTTCAAGCTCTACCTTCATGGTTCAAGTTGTGCGGTTCAGGCCATCATTTGGGTCCACCATCCTTGATGGACTTCAAGCCCAGTGAGGCCTATGATTCCCTATAGTTTCGGACTTAATGGATTTTCCACAGGCGACATGTGGTTATTTTAGTCTATTGCAATGAATTGTTGGAAGAGCCAGCCCAGCGGCCCATTTCCGACACAAGCCATATCCAGGTCTGACCAAGTCCGTGACCTTATTCTATCGTAATTTGGTGATAGTAATTTCTTGGAGTCACTTTTTCCCTAGCTTTTTAGGGCCTGGTAGGTATGTTTTATACGGTTGCCTAGTGGG
This sequence comes from Magnolia kwangsiensis, assembly GCA_037074715.1. Lineage (NCBI taxonomy): Eukaryota > Viridiplantae > Streptophyta > Magnoliopsida > Magnoliales > Magnoliaceae > Magnolia > Magnolia kwangsiensis. Next base: position 24,392,909 of record CM073575.1, on the reverse strand, counting down.
GTCCTATGGCGATTTCGCTAGTGAGCGCCCTAAGATGCTCCGACATTTGGCCTGGGTGTTACGGACGCGGATTGCGTCCTACCCCCACCCGGACGCTAATCCGTCCGGGCAGAGCTCTGTGGTGCTCATCGTGATGTAAGTATTTTATCCCACCGTTAATCATTTTTATATGATCATTTTAAGGTATGAGCCAAAAATTGAAGTACATATACAGCTCCATTGGACCACATCAAAGGAAACTGCAATGATAATGACAACCATCATTGAAACCTTTCCAAGTGCCACCGTGATGTGTTTTTACCACCCAACCTATTTATAAGGTCATGCAGACTTGGATGAAGTGAAAACATAAATTTTAGCTTGATCGGGCACTTCTCTAGCTCCCAAGAAGTTTTGAATGGTGAACGTTCAATCCCCACTTTGTGGTCCACTTAAGCCTTGGAACTACCTCAATTTTTAGCTCATATCTTAAAATGATCATAAAAAAACGATTAACGGTGTGGATAAAATACTTACATCACGATGAGCACCACAAAGCTCTGCCCGGACGGATTAGCGTCCGGGCGGGGGTAGGACGCAATCCGCGTCCGGGTGTTACACCCTGCGTTTGTTATCTGAAGAGAAAATGCAGCAACTGTTCCCAAATATGCTATTACTGGATGCAGTCGCCTACAAACACCCACCAAACGCAAGAAATCCATTCACGTGAGCTCTTGGGTGGGCGTACTTTTCAAAAATTACGCTGATCCACAACACGTGGGCCACACGTGTACGTCCAGTGTTGACCTCGGCCTATCTTTCCTTTTCCATTTTCAACTTTTAACTGTGGCCCACCTGATTAGTGAATTGGCCTGATATTTAGCGTAGGTAGCATTCACGGTGAGGCCCACCAGATGAAAGTACCGGATCTGGCATACACGTGCCACACAGGTAGCATGGGGGCTGTTTTTGTAGCGCATGCGGATGCGCGGCTGATATAGCATTCTCTTTAGAAATAGTCCTATATTGTAATTGTATGGAGACTGTAGGATAATGCACAGTATCGTCGCATCTTCGGATTATACAGGTGGGGCATTCGGTGATCCACACCGTTGGTGACCACCTTTGATGGATGTATATAACGGACACTAGAAGATCTTAGCCATCGCACTAGGGCCTTTAGTCTTTTGAACCATATACGCCATTACATTTCTTTTCCTACCGTCTAAACGCCAACCATAAATTGAAAGGTTTTGATTGCTCTATCTACGATGGATTCCTGGCATGGTTTATCCAGTCTGGATCATTGAAATATACGCCCCACTCATCGAAACAGAAAATCTAAGTAAATGGTACATGTCCTCGGGTGGAGAATACAATATATATGATCATTGAGAGAGAGAGAGAGAGAGAGTGAGAAAGATAGAGAGAGATGGCAGGTTTGTTCGACAAGCAAGCGGACGTGTATTTGGATGCAAGGCCCAGGTATCCAAGCGAATGGTATTCGATGCTTGCATCTCGCACTCTCCGCCATTCATTGGCTTGGGATGTGGGCACTGGAAATGGCCAAGCCGCTATCGGGGTAACTCTCTCTATCTCTATCTCTATCTCTATCTCTCACGGAATTATTCTCCTAAGTCCTGTTTGATTAGTGCAGCCGTTTGAAGAAGAGAGCGGATTAGGTGTTACCCCAACCGTGGGGCCCACCTTGATGATTTTTTGGTTATCCACTCCGTCCATCCATTTTAGCAGCCCATTTTGGGACGAGGTACCCAAAATTATGCAGATCGGAATATCAGGTGGACTACACCACAAGAAACAGTGGTGATTAAGTGCATCTCCATTAAAAATTCCAAAGGGCCCATGTAAGGTTTTCATAATGTTTATTTGCATCCAACCTGTTGATAATGTGAAGAAGATCTAGATGAAAGGAAATTAGAAAGATCAGATTGATCCAACACTTTTGCTGCACTCAAAAAGTTTTTAGTGGTTATTCATCACTGTTTCTATTGGTATGGTCCACCTGAGATTTTGATATTCTTATTATTTGGGATTACGTCATAAAATGAGATGAAAGAACAACTGGACGGAGTGGATGTAAAAAAATACATCAAGGTGGGTCCCACATGCTTCGTTGATCTCTTGGGACCCGTTGAAGAAGGGGATGATCCAAAACTCCTTCGAATTGGAAGATTATGACCATCGAATCTTCGTATTTTTCGGTGTTTATGTATACGTATATATGTGGTGCTCCTGATCCAATGTAATTTTTGTGAAATTGGACTCGGATTGGGTCCACTGATCCCTCTCCACAACCCAAGTTGGTAGTGGAAAAGCTCTGTGGGCCCACCATGATGCATGTGTTTTATCTATGCCGTCTATTCATTTTGTCAGCTTATTTGAAGGCATAAGCCCAAAAATGATGTTGATCCAAAGCTCAAGTGGACAATAATGTTAATGCCTTAGTAATTAAGTAGTTTTTAGTAAATTTTTCTTTTTATTGAAAAAGTGGGACATTATACGACTTATAGACGGTGGACCTCCATGCGCGTACGGGTACACGAGCATGTTGCAGGATAAACCGGATTGACTACTGAGTTACTCAATATGCTATAATCGCATGGAGTAAACTCAGTTGGGCCACCTTGAATGTATGTAGCCTATTACACGGCCGATTCATTTTTATATATAATTTAAAGGGTTAGAGCTCAAAATTGAAACATATCCAAAGATAAGTGGATCATACCATAGATAATGATTTCCTCGGTTAAAATCTTTCCAGTCCTTACGGTGATTTTTATTTGTCATCTAAACATTTCATGAGACCAAATAAATATGGATGCAGAGAAAAAAACAAATATAAGCTTGTCCAAAACCTCCGTTGCGCCTGAGAATTTTTCTTCGTAATATCTAGGGTAAATATATATATATATATATATATATATATATATATATATATATATATACATATATATATATATATAAAAGTTTGTCCAAAAATATTTCAACGGTGGACGTTCAATTCAACTGTTTTCTATGGTGTGATCATTTTGAACATTGTATGTGCTTCATTTTTTGTCTCGAGACTTAAAATTATCTGTTAAAATGAATAGACGGAGCAGATAAAATACATAAATTATGGTAGACCTCACACAGTTTACTCAGTACGCAGTGTAGTGAGTTACTACACAATCCGCTTCCGTTGCAGCACGACCACGGTACATGTGGCATACTTGCACCCTCATGTGGACCATCCGCAGCACGACCACGGCACACATGGCATACATGCACTCTCATGTGGACCATCCACCGCACACATGGCATACATGCACTCTCATGTGGACCATCCACCGCACGACCACGGCACACATGGCATTCATGCACCCTCATGTGACCATCCACAACACGACCACCGCACACATGGCGTACATACACTCTCGTGTGGACCATCCAAACCGTGCACCGAGCATGGCCAAAAGCTCACATTGATTGAACGGTTCCAAATGTCTATTTGGCCCTTCGAATCTTGACAGCAATAGTTTCTTTCCTCCCCTGTCATTCGCTGGTCACCAATTGGAAGGTTAAGATTTAGAATCGTCTGATTTCTTCTCATCCACGGGGGATACCCTGATCTGGCTGTACGGATTTGTATGTATGAGGCCCCGTGTAAAATAGATTGGTTGCATCTCCTGAAAACGGATTGGCTACTCCCTTGCCACTAGCCCGGTGGCTGATGGTCGGTGCTCTGTGGGCCCCACCATGATGTATGTGTTTCATCCATGCTGTTCATACATTTTTACAGATCATTTTATGGCTTAATCCGACAAATGAGAGGGATATAAATCTCAGGTGGACCACACCACACGAAAACAATAGTGATTAGATATCCACCACTAAAATCCCCTTAAGGCCCACTGTACTGTTTATTTGACATCCAATCTGTTAATTAGTATTATACAGACCTAGTTGAAGGTAAAAAACAAAGATCAGCTTGATCCAAAACTTTTATGGCGCCCAAAAAGTTTTGAGTGGTCAACGTTCATTCAACATTGTTTCCTTTAATGTGGTCTACTTAAGATTGGGATATACCTTATTTTTTTGTCTCATACCCTAAAATGATCTAGAAAAATATATGGACGGCATGGATGAAACAAGTACATCATGGTGAGGTCCACAGAGCACCGACCATCAGCCATTGGCTGGTGGCAGGGGGCGTAGCAAATCCATTTTCGTAACTCCTTGTCTGGTTCTTCGGTAGACCCGATTCAGCTTTTGGGAAGTAGTTTGTTATGCTCAATTGCCTATATCCAGACTCAAGATCATCAGCACGAGTCAACCTATGGAGCCCACATGCACAGACGTTCAGATGATCAGATGATCTAAACCCAGATGAATTTGGACTGCCAACCATTTCTTTCTGACCATAAATTTGTTGGCCATCGACAAGACTACCAGGATCTTTCAATCACTTTGGGTGAATGATCACTGTTCCATCCAAGTCCATGATTTGGATTTTCCGAATTGCCATGATTTTACTACTGGAAATCACACATCATGATCTGCCCTAGTTTTGATTTTGAGGTCGAATCCTCTACAAAGCTTTGTAGATGAAGCTTAAATTAAAGCAGATGTATGGGGCTAATTGTGATGTGTGAATGACGTCCAATCTGTCCATCATGTTCACCCCTTGTGTTCTCCTTGGTGCCTAGTAATCATACGGATCCAAAACTCAGGTGGACCACACCACATGGAACAGTTGGAAAAGGGATGCCCACCATCAAAACCTACTAGATTATATGTAAGACTGCCGCTTTTTTATATGCCATCCAATCTGTTGTAGATGCCCCAGCAGGATGGATGGATTAGTTGTCATGCACACATCATGGTAGGCCCCACAGGTAGGCAATGTAGGTTAAGTGTCACCCACAAATCTTTACAATGAATGTGGCATTTTTATTTTTTTTCTAGCATTCGCTCTCTTTGACATGGTATAGAGCAGATTGCAGATCACTACGAACAAGTAATTGGAACTGACATAAGTGAAGCTCAATTGAAGCGGGCCATCCCACACCCCAAAGTTCACTATATCCACACACCATCCTCGAGCATGGATCAAGAACTCGTATCACTTCTAGGAGGTGAAAACTCAGTCGATCTAGTGACCGTAGCTCAAGCAGTTCATTGGTTCAACCTCCCGGATTTCTACTCGTTAGCCACCCGACTCTTAAGAAAACCTGGGGGTGTAATTGCAGTCTGGTGCTACAACGATTTTATCATCAGCCCCTCCATCGATGCAGCACTGAAGCGGTTTCATGATACAACACTTCCTTACTGGGATGGTAACATACGCTACATTTTCGATGGGCACCGGACACTTCCATTTCCCTTCGAGAGCATAGGCCTGGGGTCAGAAGGTGAGCCATTGTCATTAGACATACCCAAAGACTTGTCTTTTGAAGGACTTGTGGGCATGTTGAGGTCATGGTCTTCAGTGACCACTGCCAAGGACCGTGGCGTCGATTTGTTGTCTGAAAGTGTTGTTAAAGAGCTGGAGACTGTATGGGGTGGCTGTGACGTGATCCGAACCGTTACATACAAAGCATTCATGCTTGCTGGCACACCCAAATTGGAAAATCAGCTCCCTCTAATCTTATAATCAGTTGTACTTTAATCCTCTAATTAATTATGTTGTTGTGGCACTAATGTCTGGTTTCGAACTCGTCCTATAATAAAGGATCAAACAAAGATCTGTCTCTCGTCTCCCTCTAGGGAGGGAAGGAATGAATAGATTGTTTTGCTTATCCCTTTTTAAAAAAAAAAAAAAAAAACTTATGTGGATTCATGAGAAAAGGTGTGGCTTTATGGGACCTGCAATGTAATGAGGGCACAAATCTCCTGACCATTGTTCTCTAGTGTCCCACCCAAAGAGGAAAATCTCATTCTCAGCAATTTGTAGGGAGATGTTTTGAATTTTGAGGTTTTCTTTTGAGATATTATTGGGAAAATCTAGCTGAAAATAAAAATATTTATTTTAAATTAATAAATAAATTTTAAATTTAAATATATGTTTATACAACAAATTGTTTAACGTTTTACTACTTTCCAAGTAATTATGAAAATCTAATGATGTTGTTGCGATGGTATCATTTAGTGTATTTTTTGCTATATTACCACATGATTTTCTAATTCCGGCAATATTTGTCATACTGGTCCCACCATGATGGATGGTTCCCCAAACATCTCCCAGATTGGAATGTCCTAGTCACCAATCTTTCCACCGAACTGTTGCTATATTCTCAACTTTCTGGTAGGCTGCAAACTAAGAGGTCGTGATTTCCATATTTGGGAGAGCCTTTGAGCATGGTGCATCATAGCGGGGCTGAACAGACTACTTACATGGATTGAAGCATGGGCCCATTGTTATATAGTAATTAAAAGCTGGTGTATTATGTTGACGCCCCCGATCAATTGGGATAAGGCTTAACTGATGATGATGATGATGTGTTATG